>CM046063.1:16255350-18655350 GCA_025215515.1 Schistosoma japonicum | reverse complement strand
CCACCTGAAACACTAGCAATTTATGGTTAAAAGGGTTTTCTAAACGTGTGCTTATTGAAATGCGGAATACGAGGTAGTGAATAATCACGGGTTTAGTCACAAAGCCATTAAATAATGACACGTACTTACTTTGGCTACTCAAACTGGTTGACCATTACGAATTCAATATTAATACAAATTAATTGATTGGAAAGAAACTACTATTTCTGCTGGTCTGAAAATGTTGGGAAGCTTTATACAGCTGAAACCAACTGTATCACTAAACGTTAAGCAACTCGAACAGCTGTTAAATCTATGACTTCACTTTAGGTTGAATACTAGAAATTTTTTTAACCTTTATATAGAGGGAGTTTTTATTGATAATAATACTCAACATGATTGGTACACCTTTTCGTAAATTGGGGACGTAACTCACTGGATCGATCTATGATACCAAGTATACACGAGGAAACTGAGTCAATGCCATCAGTCTGTTTTCAGGTTGAGTAAATTATTTGGCTGGTGACTATCATCCTAAAGCTTAGTGCGACATCACAAAGACTAACTTTATAGTAATTTGGAAGGTTACATGAGTCATCTGGTTAGGTTTCAAAACGATATTTTATTGATCATCTCTGTGCTTGACAATTCCTTTCGATATTAGATCAGGTATTTCTACAGCCAGCCAGGGACCCAGACCAAGTGCTATTGCATGTGCGATTCCGAATTTGGGAACATTCCTACTCCACAAAGGTTTGAAATGATCAGTAAGACATATTTTTCCACCTCTATACATTTTTGCTGTTTTTCCATCAAGCTCAGGTAAGGCAAGTTCTGGATTGGTGCTGGGGTACGAAACAGGTATATCGAAATTGAGATCGAACTCGTATTTCTTCATATCCTGTATATACCTTCAAAAAGACTCACTAGCAAATAAGCTTACCAACATTTCCCATACCAACGTGTTCCACTTTGATTTGACTCAATGCGAAACCAGTCGTTGTCTGCAAGTTTATTGTTTTCTACGTATTTTATTAAAGCTTGATATTCTTCTTTCAATCGTTGAATCCACATGTCACCATCCAAAGGCCCTGCTCTTGTTTTGAGAAGGGGGATAGAAGCAAGCGTTTTCTTCGTAGTTTCATCAACCATCACTAATATGGTACGTCACAAGTTTTCGATTACGTAGCAAGATGTTCGTATTAACCGCTGAACTTCCGAATAATTGCGGAGAAAATTCGAGGAGTTTTAGTTAAAAGAGGGTCCGGTGTCTAGTCCTCAAAAAGCGATAAAGAACAAATATCTGATATGAATGACATAAATTCATTTATTCCTGATGTTTAGTATCTTTGTGGATAGCTAGTATAAATCAACTGATTTATATTCACTTGCCCTTTAGCTTTTCGGTAAAGGTTCTTGACTGTTTTGGAAGGAAACGGTAAAGTTTGGCTGTTATATAAGCTGCGGAAGTCCTGGTGATTTTTTTTCCAAAAAGATTATAGTACTTTTGAATATATTAACTCATGGTTGTGGTCGGACCGTGTGAATATGATACTTAAACTATAGTGCAAAAGTTCTTAAAGAATCAATGAGAAACAAGGTTTGAACCTTGAGTTCGGTACGTGTTTTGACGTAAAGTAGATGCCACCGACGAACTTTTGTGTTGTTTGGAAGGGAACACAATCGTACCTTAGCTGTGGAGGACTGTCGACTGGGATGTGATTATGCTAATCAAAAGAGAATGAAACTTGTGAAACGAAAAGATATGGTTATATTTTGATTGCTACTACTTTGTTGTTGTGAATATATCAGAATAAACTAATTTTTCGTGGTTCGACACCTACTTTAAGCCAATGAATTTGCTACATTTATCTGGCTTTAGGGTTCTCCGGTATTCAGTTCAACTTCTTCAACCGACGCTATTAAAGCGACTGCAGTAGTATAGCTATTGTTGTAACACAAACATAGATATACTAGTGGGTTTGAAGATGTCATCTGATGAAATGGATCATTGTTTGATAAGAAAAATGGAATAATGGCCAAGTACTGGTACTAATGAAACCTGCTGTTGCTGTTTTTAGACATTCGAGATATGGATACTTGTTAACGTCACATTTAGGAGGCAAAAGATAGGATGAATCGGTCCGTTAATATAATTAATAAATAAATTAGTTCTACTAGAAGCGGTAACACATTGTGGTGGATGGGGAGCATACAATCTGCTTCACGTTTAGGTCGCAAACATCAAGTTGTATTACATAAAAGAGCTTTGTTTATTCAGGCAACTATGTAGCTTTCTGTTTTAAGTAAGGGTTTAAGAAGATGGGGTAGGAGCTCCAGTGTGAAGTTCAACTAGTAATTTTAACTGATATACCAGGTAGCGGACATTGCAATTTAGCATTTTTATAATGCACCTGGATGATAGTTGCTTTTATGGTAGCTGATAGTGCATTCAACATAAAGCAGTTTCTGATTGGGTAGGAGTAAGTAAACATCCACAATGTCGGTATTTGATGGGTGATCTCTAGAGTTTTTATCAGCTATTGACAGTTTATAATATTTTAATACTAGAGTTATAAAATGACGCTTAATCTACTGATGTTATATAATTACTTGGTTAGACGATACAAGTGAATGGTAACCGTTAAAGTTAGATATAATTAGCAAGAGAAAATTCTATAACAACAGGAAAAGCTCACAAAATGTAGAGCCAAGGATCTTTATTGATTTTATAAATATGTAGCAGTGAACAATTCCGTAAACCAGATGGTCATTCACACTTTTGTTATTTATGCACTCTGTGCTTTTTTAATGAACATTGTTGGCTAAAGCTACCTGGCCATCAACCACCTTCAGATGGCTGTATGGTATAGCACCTAAAATTCCCTAAACAGCCAGTAAATATGTCAATATTTTGTTTTCTGTCAATTTGAGATCCAGTAAATACTCACTGCTCTATATTTTTATTGATAGGGTTGGTTAATCATTTGAGTACTCGGGTTGTTCCTAAACAGACAAATCGGACACAATGCTAATGATATTTAAGTTGACGTGAATTATGATCATTCAGCGTGATAACATGACTGTTAAATTGTAAGAAGCTAAAGATAATGTTATTAAAACAATTAGAAAGGCTTGGGTGATATATTAAATAGGTAGTGGTAACGTATCTAGATGAATTTAACGTTGTTATGGTGGGATAAGAGAGTTTGATCAATGAGTTGTTTAAAAGTGAAATACAGTCTTAGCTGCTTAATTACTTTCTTTTCAGTAAATTTCAGAAGCGTCGAAAATAACTGTTTCTTAATCCCTTTGAAATTTTTTTTAAAGTATAAATGTTGTTACATAAGTAAAGGGTATTTCTTAAGATGGGTCTGCTGATAGCGTGTGAGGCATTTTGATAAAGATTCCTTAAATTTTGTAATTGGGATTAGTTGTTAAGTAATCTTTCACTTTTGTTAAGGTAAATGCAATTACCAAATTAGTAAATAAAGTTAGAGAAAACACGTTAATGGCAGTTATGGCTGTTTGTCTGCTTAATTGGACATCCTTTTATATACAGCAGGACATGCCTTGATTAATGCGATTTGAATCATCTGTTAACTATCAGGGAAGCACTTGTAATACTCGTTAGAGCCAGTCCATCCTACAGGAAATTCTGAAACTTATTTGCTTTTAAGCCTTCATCCCAACCAACCATATATTATCTTTAGTTTCCATGTTCTGAATAACACCCGTAAATAAAATACACAGAACAACCTGCAGAGAATAATGCAAAATATTACGGCGTAAACCTTGTTTAGTGTTATCTAGAACCTTATAGTCTCTATATTCTAAGGTGCATATAAGTCAGCTGGTAATTAAAACAGAGATTCTATCATGAATCTAGCTAAAAGTAGCCTTTAGAGCTATTAGTGTGGAGTTTGCAGTGAAAGCACTTTCATCGCAACTAACATATAGTCTAAAAAAAGACCTAAAAGTACCTTGACTAATGGCCCTTCTGAAAAAGCATCATCTAAGTTGTATCCGTTGTTGCATCGTGTCATAGATAGATTACGTTACACTTCTTTTGTGTCGAAAATTAATTTATTGTCTTCTGTTTAGTTCTGAAGTAGAGTCAAATCAAACTAAAATCTAAGACTGTCATACTGCCAACTAATTTCTTCTAACGGCCTACTATTATTAATGACCTGTTTTAATTACTGAGATATGAGACCTGCCTACCTGAGCTAATCGTTATACTGTACGATTCAAGAATAATGACCAAATTTTAAAACTGTCTTTCAGAAGACAATTCCTTTTATTTTGAGTATGTGTAGATAGACTGTCTCATTTCTATTGTCTACATCTTTACCCTCATTCTAACCTCCCACAAGACCTATGAACTGTTACCATATCATTCTCCAATCGGCAACAATAACTAACTAATTATGTATCCGTTTCCTCACTTTTTAGTCACTGCTACCATTCTTTTGTATAAATGGTATTCTTCCCATTGGCCCGTTGTGTGGTCAGGTTTTGTGTAAATATAAGCAAATGATCGAAATGTAGTTGAATTAGTTAGTTGCTGGCCCACTTGTTTTGTATTCTTCTACTCGGCTTAGAAACTAGGACTCATGAGGCAAGACAACATCCCTGACGCCTGGATTTCAAAGTATTAAGTCTTATTACAATAACCGTTCTGTATATCATGATCAGCTGCAGGTTGCGTAATATCATTTGTCTATATGAAGAACAAACTTGATGCATGCAAAATCATTCAAGAGTTTCTGATGCCATTGGTCTGTCTTATCATTACAGTCGAAAATTGTTTAATGATTCACCTGAAGTACACCCTAAATATGACCAAGTAACGCTTGTCGTATAACCAGAGCAACTTCTACTGATTAAACCAACATGTACAAATAAGAATAAATCACAAGGCGGTAAAGGGTGAAAGAGAAGTTGTATTCTGAATGTGAGTATAGCGCTCGTGGAATAGCAACGTCTAGGTTGACTAACTTAAAAGCGAGTTACTGCCCATGTCGTCTCGTGATCTGGCTGTGATGTATGACTGGGCGCCTTCAAATAATCGTGTCGGCTAAAACAAACATGCTCAGCATCACTGACGAGAGCCTATGCAACAGTTTATCTAGGGAATTATTTAGTGCTACACACCGTCATCAACAGCTATCATAAATTTTAAGGGCATTGAAATGAAGTTTCTACATTCATATAATAACGCCGATCCTCATACCATACATTTTATAAACATTTAGCATGATCTTGATACTTATAATAATCAGTAAATGTTAAGCAGTTTTTCACAACTTACCTGCCTAGAAGAGACAGAACTAATTATTTTTTGTGTAAATATTCTTATTTTTGCTATTTTTTTTATTAATTGTAATGTAGGCGGTAACCAGTACTGCCTTTTATTTTCTTCGCTCTAACCTTGCTATTTGTGATTGGCCGTAGTGATTTTTAGTGTGCTAATTACTCTAATTAAGACAAGGTCGCTGTTATAACTGTATATACGGAGTTGGAACAAAATAAGACTGAATCTTCTAGTGCTGTGTTCGTGTCTTCTTGATTTGGCTTTGGGCAAGTAACCAGTTGTCGAGTGGTTGGTCATGGTTGCGAGTATCTGTTCGTGTAGATAATTTATCAGATTGGAGTTGCATATAGTATAACGTAGGCGTTTCCAAAATATTATACAGATTGTAGATTATTTGATGAAGGCGAGTTTAAAATAAAAATGGAACGTTCATTTTCTGTTCTATAACTAAAACTGGATCTACCTGTTTTATCATGGGGTCTGTTTTAGAGATGTTTTTGTGACATAATAAGATGGATTATGAAGACTCGATTGCATAGGGGTTGAACCCACATGTGAGACAGGAACAAACTTCAGTTGTTGTCGTGGCCTGACTCTACATATGTATCATTAAAATTTCCGATTGGTGAAAGTCCTAAAACCGTCATTGTTTGCATTTATAGATACTACTGTTATATGTTGAGAAGCACAAACGTATATTTGGGAGATTATAACAAGTGATGATGGCGTTACTACGTCTTCCATCATTCCACACTGTTTAATTACTGGTGAATGGGAAAGTGCTCAGCATTCTTTCAGTTATAATTAGGCTACAAAATTTAAGCACTATATTCCAAGAAATATATGCTTTGTTAATTCATTGATTATCATTAACTGAGTACGAGCAACAATCGGTGCATATCAAAAGTTAAAACGTAAAGTATGTGTAACATTTATTAATAACCCCTTGGAATATGAGTTTGAAAGTTGAGTTGTTGTATATGTATAATCAGTGTTCAGTATATATATATATATATATATATATATATATATATATATATGCAGTGACCAAACAATATCTTATATTTTGAAAATAATCTCATTTAGCAACCGTTAATACTCCCTGAAAATAAGACATACAAACTTTACTGCCACACTGTCATTTGATTCTTCTTTTGATGTTTGGATTCTTTTCGTTCCCATAATAGGTTTTCTTCCCAGATCCAACAAAAGACATATATTCTTTTTTTATCATGTTAGTAACATCAGTATCTAAACTGTTACATATCCAATTACATGTTAAACTACCAAACCCATTTAAATCTGCAAATGTTTGTTGCATGAAAATTTCCTGCAGCCCACCGTTATGTTCTCCTTCCAGAATACCATAAAAAAAGAGGGCGGATAAGTTTCTTAAACTTGTTTTCACTAGCCGTACTAGTGCTGACCTGGTATCGTTTGGGAAGACATATGTTAAGTGGAAGTGATACAAAAAAGGTGATGAAATGTGAAAAATCAAACGTTCAAAAACTCAGGTTCTGTATATACAGGGAAATTAAGGTCTTACCGTAAAGCTGTCAGCTAAAGTCAAACCAAAGGTTATTACAAATTTAAGACATCGAAATGAAAAATCAGGCCTATAATCGTTTTCATTCGATTCCAATCGGTAGCTTAGCTGCACAAAACGCTTGAAAATTTGGAGAAACTCTCATCAAAGTAAGGAAAGGCCGCATGTTTGAAAGAGTGAATAGTTAGTTTGCTGACAGAATAGAAAGTGTTCTTGATCGGTTTTGTCATTTAGGAGGAATGAGTGTTAAGAGAATCATATCTAGGTTGTTAGTTATTTGTGTTTGCTTGTAGTTTGTGGACAGTGGTGAATTTATTGTCAGTATTCCAAACCAAATATTTGAATGATATATTCTTCTTGATACCCTTCGTTATTCAATTGACCAACACTGGAAAAGTGAAAACAACAATCAGCACATAATAGAAGTTAGCACGAAGAGTATACGGTATGCATATTCTGGCAACAATAAATGAATGTGTATTTGGAAATCGGACGGTTACAAGTTTGTACAAGCATTCAACGTATGTATAAATACAATCAATGGACAATGTTATATGTTTCAACAACAAGTTGATGCTTATAAAATAAAACAGTTAATTGGATTGCTGATATTGTTTCATGAAAATACAAACGTTGGTGTTAAAAGATTACAATTAATATGGAGAAAAGTATAGAAATTAAACATCCTGACATGTTTCCCTGATGAATTCATTCATCTTTAAATTGAGCTAGCGCAAATAGACTAGATTACTTAAAGTTGCGCCTCAATAAAGAAAAGATCTCTAATTTTTCGTGTCACATAATACAGCTGTTCATGCTATTCATTCTCAGTAGCCTATGTAAATTCGATAGGCACTTAAAAATGTGATTATTTTGAGGCTAAGTTCCTACGTTTGTCCCACTTCAAATGACGTGTCAAAGTTATCTGTTGTTACGTCATCAGACAGTCGTCTTATTAATCGAATAAAGGTAGTAACAAGGAGATTAAAGGATGGGACAATGGTAAGTAGTTAGTAAGTCCATTTAATTCACTCTAAGATTTAGACTAGAAGAGCGTAAGATATGTAAAATCTAGTGTCAGACAAAACGATTTATTGGCCACACAGTTCAACTGATATTTGTAAAAGTACTAATGGTGGTGAAAAACTCAATTTTGTGGAAGAGTTGGGTGTCTTAAGCGCGTCAACATGTTATCGTGGAGATGATGCATTTTACAATGGTTAGATAATAGTAATTTATATCAAAAAATGTATGACGAATCGACGAGAGAGCCCAGTTTATTCCGTGGTCTCAATGGCATCTGTTAATTAAAATTGATAGTATGCACGCGACAGTAAGAAATTGACGCAAACAAAGTTTGCTGAAAACAAGAAAATAAAGGTATGCTATTAAGTACTAGCAAACAAGGCAATTCAATAATAAATTGAGTTCAACTTTAGGTACGAACTAACTAACCAACTAAAGTTCGTAGATCATTTCTCTTAAGCTAAATTACTATGTTACGATTAGCCTTTAGGTTATAGCAGCTGGGGAAAAATACCCAGATAATAACAGCTTACAAAAAGTCACAAATAGTTATAAGTATTATAATAACAATTAATGCAAGTAGATTAAATATGTTCAACGTTTATAAAAATATAGTTTACTTGAACTATTAACAACACCTGAGACAGATGATTGGATTTCCAGATGACCACAACATGCAGTATGCATTGATTCAGGTATCTAATAACATCGTTTTGATGGGAAGAACAATGGCGTTGTAATGAATCTGTCTGACTGTGATTCCATTAACGTAGAATTATGCCGTATATGATACCACGACAGGAATTAAATATTAGTCTACACAGTTTAAGCGACTCAGCTCATTAAGAAGATTAGTTCAATGACGTTTTATTTAAACGTCAACAGGAAAGTACAAGACGCCAGCAGTAGCTTGTGTAGTACAACCATACAAATGACACTTTTAAACGATATTAACGTATTTCATATGTTACACTTGTAAGGTTTTACGGAAAACAACATCTTTAGATTAGTGTGGACAATATAATTATTCATGACCCAACATCTCAAAGAGTAACAACTATATTAGCCACACAAATATCGTGCCAATGAAACTAATTTCACCGTATCAATGCATGTATATTTTGTAAATACTGAAAACTTGCCAAGCAGTGACAAAAAATACTCCTACTCTGTCACACGACTATTATTGCTGCTTCATTGTACGTAATTGGGTTCAACTAAATAGTACAGTTGGTCAATAGTACCAGTATCCCTACAAATATTTACATCAAAAATAATTCTTTCGTAGTGAAGAAATTTCTACGTATTAAATTGATTTCAATAATTCACTTGTTTTATGCTACTGATTGAGGGTTAGTAGTATAAAGAAGCACCGAAATGATCATGAAATTGTCTTTAAAAACGTATGGAAACACGTAGAAACAAATAAAAGGAATGCAGTCACAATGCTGATAATAAAAGTCAGGATATTGTGACAGGAAGAAAGGAAATATGAATGAAAAGCGAGAAAAAAATTGTCATCTTTCTCTTGATCTATTATTCCAGTTAGGAGATGGTACTTTATACTTGCTTTTAGAGAGGACTCTTAGAATGGAATGCTAGATGGAACAAGCTTCGTAAACAGTAAATCATATCAGAAGAATGGATCAATAGTTAACTTACATAGTATGTATGTATTCCTGGATAATACACAGTTTCTGGCTGGTGAACTCCTGTTCAAATGAGTGATCCATCAACTTTTTGAAAAGTCTATTGACCTAATCTGACTTTGAAGGCGTAATAGTTTGAAACGTCGCCGTAATATTTTAATCATTGTGCTGGGATGGCTCCCAGAAAACTCATCGAAGCCTCCAGATCCCTTGAAGGAGCCGAAGGCATTCCATTCAATCACTGATCGATAGAACCTTCCAGAATCTTGACGTGGCACGTTCTGATTGGGTAACAGTTGTGACTTCTTAATTTAGATTGGATGGATTGTAACACTGATTTTTGTTGTTCAGAAAGCTATAAATACACGAATATTTTGTACATAACTTACTCTCCATCTTTTTGGAATAAAGTTCCTGTCTACTAGGCTTCTGTCTTTTAATTTGCGACCAGGAAGGTTCAACCGTTCGATGTGCTAAGGTAGTCCGCGGCTAGTCAAGCATCAAGTACGAGACTTAACACTTTGGAATATCAATATCTGCTTGTTTAAGTGGTATTAATAATACCACACTGATAGAGTATAAGCAACGGGTCTAGTATTTTCATCTGTTTATTTTTGACGATGATATTTATTGTATGCATCATTGTTAGGTGCTACTGTAAGCCCATCTCCCTTGTATCCAACACATTTTATTATTGATAGGCACCAAAAAGTCGACACTGATCAAAAGGGGGGAGAAATTTCGGAGAATAAGCTCAATATCGTGCAATGGGTAATAGGTCTCATGTTTTGGATGATATTTTAGTTTCGTGATCAAGCTGGTCTTCATTAAAGCTGATCTTAGGGCGGCATGTGGACATCACAAGTTCATTAGCCTCTAGTACAACATACCTCTAAAGTAATGTGACTACTTTTGCTTCTTTATCCGAAAACTTTTTTATTATAACTAAAGTATTATTAATATACATATTCTGGGAAAGTTGCATTGCATGAATACTGGCTCGAAATGTGCTTAGAACTATTAGTCAATAAGTATTTGCATTTATAGGTTCTATTATTGCTATTAATAATGTATCCATCTCTGTAGGTTATCGGTCGTCAACAAAATCTACAACCGAGTGACAGTGATAGTTAGTTAATACATGAGCCCACCTTTAAATTTCATTTTTATGAGACAAAACGTTATTACTCTCCTAGCAACAAAGTGGAATATGGAAACAACTAAATTTATCAAACAATCCAGAGTTTAAGATTTAGAATGCAAAATTATTTATAAATGAAATTAATTTCTGTCTATTTTTTTCTCGATAGTAAAATAATGCTTTGATAAACAATCCAGAATTTCAGCAAAATTTATCTCATAAACCATATAACGAAGGTTATGTTCAGTGAATTTGTCATAGAATGATCTACGCATTATCAAAGACTATAGCAATATAACAGTTGAATAGTTGGAAATTGACTAACTACAAACTTTTTTAAACAAATGTAACTCATTACATTTACTTATCCTATAACTTACAAATTTATTTGTAGAAAGAGTCATTGTGAAGGATTCTCAGGATAATATTAAAAGATGGACATGTTTCGTATAACTGTATAATAAATATATTCTCTTCCATGCAGTCAAATAAGTAAAATGCCAGTTATGTCATCAGAGTCTACTCGATTAAATAACACTTAAGAGATGTAGGGAGACATTATCATATTTCAACCAAGAGCTAATGTCGGGCATACAATATAAGTTAGTCGAGTTCGAATTTCTGCTATTTAACGTTGCTATAATCATTGAATTGTGAGATCTATGACGGTTATTTCACATTTCGAGTATAAAAACTTGGTACTATCTCTCATAGATTTACATATGCCTCTTTTCATTTAAATCACACTTGATTATCAGAAACCACAAAATTCTTTCACATTACTAGCTTTTAGTAGGAAGAATATCTGCAAACTTTATTAACTTGGCACCCACTATTAGTTATGTGGCCTATACTTTAAAAGAAGCATTCAGTGGATTTAAAAACATCGTTTAAAGTTGTAATGCATGGCCGGTAGTTTGTATGTTGGGATAAAGATAAGATATCAATTGAATATTTTCATTTCGTAAGAAAATTTAATTTATTACCATCGTAGATTACATGTACACATTATGTACACCCTCAAAGCAGAAGAACATTCACTTAGCTTTTTAAATACCTTATACAAAAAATTTTATTACCATACTGGCCTAGTTCAGACCACCGTGGTGGACACTTATAAATGGTCTCAAAATAAGAATTTACATCGAGATTTGTCCCGGAAGGTAGTAGCACTCATCATCTGATACAATGCTTCAGAATAACTCATTTTAGCACAAAAACGATATGCCAGTCGCAGTTTCATTTGAAATTAAACCTGTGATGCAGTGGCATTTACACGATTAAATGATGTTAGCAATAATAAAGAAGATTTTAACGTGTATATGTGTAGCTAAAATGCATTTACATAACCACTTACAATTCTTCGAATGTCTTCTAATGTAAATTATGCACAACTGTTTTGTTTCTAGTTATTAGACTTAATTTTAAGTTGTATGCAGCTGACGAGAAACTACGAAATAAAATCACTTCACACTATTCTAATACAATTGTTATTGTTGCCTTACTAAAAACAATTAAAGTCAGATAGTGTGCATTTTTATCAATAGCTGATTTCTAGAGATTTCAAGTAGACCTCGACAACCCAACACAAATTTATGAAATTACCTGGGCTGACTTATAAAAGGTCTCTACTGTCAGACTCCTTAAACGTTAAAAGAAGGAAATTTGTTGATATGGAAGCACAATTTATTGTTTTTCCCACTAATCTATCATGACGAATATGTCTGGATTATCTGTCTTTGAAGCAGAATTGACGTCTTTTTTGTATTATTTCAAGTGATAATTCTTTCTTTTCATATCATAGGTGGTTGAATAACAAAAATCACTACAATGATATGAGCTACTCACAAGTAGTCTAAGAATGTAAGTAAAAATTATTGTAGCTCGTAACTATGAAATGTGTTTGTAAAATAAATGCAGAGATTACTAAATTTATCATATACCCTTCTTCTAATACATAAAAGAGGCTATGATGATTTAAACCTATCGGCCGTTTAATGGCATGAACTATAATAGACATATATATACACTATTTTATTACTGAAGAAGTTAATAAAACTGTAATGCTCACCAGTAACTACACAAGTTCACAAAAATTAATACAGTTAGTGTTTCAGATCCTAGAGGTAGTACAAAGTGTGTCAAAGCAGTATTGTATTCCTAGCAAACTCAATTAAGATTATTTTCGAAATCGTTAGCTGCATTATCCTGAAATAGTTTAAAACGCACATTCTACAGTTTCCGGTACCACAATTTGAAGAATTGAGCTAAGATGGTTATGTAAAGATTGATAGTTAACATTTCTGTTTGTGGTCACTTCGGTTGAGTACCTCCGAATTTTATGCGAAGCTGTTCTGATTTTGACAATTATCTGAAGTAATCATGTTTACGAGGAGTGAGTATTTATGAAACATTACGCTGAAAATAAAAATAACGGTTTAAGTATTGTACAATCACTTGAGAAGTAGACAAATCGATGTCACCCAAACATTTCCTTTGAAGAAGACCAAAAAATAATTGCATTTGAATAGTTTGGGGAT
Organism: Schistosoma japonicum; assembly: GCA_025215515.1. Lineage (NCBI taxonomy): Eukaryota > Metazoa > Platyhelminthes > Trematoda > Strigeidida > Schistosomatidae > Schistosoma > Schistosoma japonicum. Next base: position 18,642,152 of record CM046063.1, on the reverse strand, counting down.
TTTGAATGTTTTTCTACGTTAATTTCCTACTTATATTAAACTAGTGAGTAATTTGTAGATTAACTTATTGCTGAGTAGTGGCTAAGGTTATATTTATTTAGTCCTGTTGTAGTGCTGAAATTAGGTGACTTAAAGTTGAATTTGCCAAAATATATTAGTTCACACAAAACTGCAATTATATCTTACTGATGAATGCTAAATATCCTGAATCTCATACCTAAGATCACCTACTGACAACCTTTAAAGCACATTTCATCTCGAAGGTAATTTATAGATAAAAGTAGAATTGTGAATAAATTCTAATCATTATTCAGACATGAAGTTAAAATTTCATTATTAGTTAGTATAATCACTTGATATAAACCTACTCTTATATATTTCGTCTACTTATAGAATGATATCACTTCTCTGATACTCTAGTATGAGTAAATTAAATTGGTCGTTATGGCTACAAACATTCCCCCCCCCCCACTTTCATTCAAAATTAAATCATCTTATTACAACTTTAATATTTAAATATAAGAATGGGATATGTTAACATCATACATTTTTACATGTAAATGAACAGAAAAATTATTGGCAATTCGTCGTTTTATGTTTATTTAATGAATGTTATAGTACTGTATAAATTAGATTGAATTGTAGATGGTAAATAAGATCTAATAAGTTCGTTTCATCCTATTTGGGACTCATCAGTTAAATTATTTTTTTCATCTTATTTAAAATGATTAACATGTTATAGACAAAGACAAGACATCTGCCTATTAAAAAAAAAAAAAATTTTATTAGTTCTTTAAAAAATGATATTTGTTTAACTTTCAACACAAAACTTTACTATTCTCTAGAAAATACTTATTGATTAAAAGTTCATTTGTTGTTAGTGTTAGAGACAAGAAATTTGACAGTTCAAGGTTCATTCAACACTTGTTTTTCCCGATTTTCCGACTATTTTACTTATCAACTATAAACAAACTTTTTTTTCTTCCGTGATTATCAATAAAAGGAATAGTATTAACAGATTTTTCTTTTTTTTTTTTACTTTATTCTTATTTCTAATTTCTAATGTGTATAATACAGTATAACCTAATCATTACTTGTCATTATGTCAATATAAACATTAGACAATGATGAAATTATCAACTATTTAATATTTAACAATCAATTGAATGATATCATTTCATGGTTCTTTTTTTCTTTTATTAATGAAAAGAGAAAAGAAGAACCAAGCAGCTGTACAACATCAAAATAAAAGTTAATACTTATTAACTTACCATCTGTTTAGTTATGTGTACATTTATTGATATCATGTATGATAATACTATATAAAGCACCTGCTAATCAAGTAGTTAGATATTTAGATGGAGAAAATGAGTAGTATAATGATGATAATCATACTTATACTGTTTGTAGTATTGTTGCTATCTGATATCTTTCTTTTTGATATGGTACATATGCTTCCATTCAAAGTTTACATAATTCCATTTTGATTATTTAATGATAAGTTTTATTTTTTCATAATAATTAATTCATAATATTAAAACTCATATGTTTTTTTGGTTTATCAATGATTACTATACAACAAAATGACTTACTCTCCATCTGGTTGAATGCTGTTAAGTTAGATAACATGATTTACATGAATTATAAAATTATACACGCATACACTTTAAGTAGTAACATTAAAGAATCATTTCAGTTGAAGTGTTATCATCATCATTATTTCATGTTATTAACTAAAACAAGATTGACATGTTGATGTCAACTGAAAAAAAAACGATATTAGCAGCTGTTTACGCTATTCAAGAGTTATGTAATCAATTAGAGTATACACTTAGAATACATTTAAGGCTGTTTAGTATTGAGAAATGACGTTTTTTTTCCAAAAAAATTTGATTAAATTAGTTCAATCTTTCAGAATATAATTTAACTGTACATTTTTAAACGATAAGATTGTATGACATGATGTAACAATGTTTAAATCGTCAAATTTAAACGGTAAACTACTTTCGTACAAATAGTTTTACTTTCATTATGTATTTAATGAAAGCTTTAGTGATACATAAGAGAAAGAAACTTACTGGTTTTAATAAATTACTGCCAGCCATGTAAAGGAATTTAAGAGATGAATCTTCAGCACTTCATAATTTATCAATCAAATGTTCACATGAGAAGAAAAATGGTTCATATTTTCAATTTATCAAAGTTGAAAAGAAAATCTAACGGAACATTACGAAGATCCGATTACAGAAAATCTATAAGTAACATTCAATTGATAATTTTTTATAGTTGAGTATTTATTAGCAGGAGGAGGAATCTTGTTGTATCTCATACTTCTGGAATTCAAAGATTTGGTTTAATTAATGTTGGTGATGATAAACTAACCTCTTACAAAATAAGCAAATAAGAAAATCAATAAGGCCACAATTCGCAGATAGAAACTTGAAGCCGAAACCTCTCAGATAATTTTAAATCTACGTACTGTTAAAACACTTTATTTAACCGCCGAATTCGAAGGTGGTTCACTTGCTGGCACTGAGGAACAAGACAGTAAACTCCATGAGATTAGTGATTTCAAGTCTACGATTATTTTACAGATAACTAGAAGGAAGTATTATTTAATTTTACCTCCATGATGTGCATCTGTCAGTAACCTTGTTTCTATTGAGCATGATATATTAGTCATTTGATGTACACTTAGTCCAAATAAGTCCAGGAATATTATCTAGTCTTACGCAAATGCAACAGTAGTTGCATAGGAAACTCTTATACAGAATATATCGTCATTACTGGTCATTCAGTCAAAATAAATTCGTCCATTAAGGTTCTTTAAATGATGGGAGGAAACCTGTAAAATTCATTAAGTAGATGACGTTTTACTGTCATCTATAACAATGATACTTTAATAATATCTTTAGTGTTAGTAGCATTTCAGCTATGACTGCAAGTAAACTGAGAGTATGTATGAATGACACAATTTTTTAATTGCCTGAAACGATGAAATCAAGCAGCTTCTCCAAACGAACCCGTGTCTAGTCCTAAAATTCTGATTTTAAACTTACTGTTACTCATTGGCTTATTCTACTAAATATAAACAGTGTCTCCAATCAATTAAACGTAGATATTTTGATTATACTGTTTGTTCATAGATTTCTATAGTAATCAACAAAAGATTCAAAAGATGATCATGTAATTATTAATGTTACTTACCTGTAAATATTTAGCAACTACTCCTGTTATACTACTTATCACATTTATTAATCAGTATATCATAATGTGTCAATTATTATACAATTGTTTTGGTGAAAATACATATATACACAGGAAGTTAAACTTTCCTGTTGTCACTTTCTAAAATGTTTTCATACTATTTAAAGTAACTAAACCAGTAAACATTATCTGTCTAGACTGACAGTAAAACAAGAAATTGTTTTGTTTATAATATTTGTCCACTTGTTAAATACCAAGTCAATTTGATATACACCATTAGGTACATAATCTACTAATCTCTTATTAACATATTTTTAGTATACACGTATACATAATTTAATAAATGAAATGACTTTCATGTACAACTATATCAGATGTTTCTTATCATAAACTACTGATAGCTAGTTTATTTGAAAACTTGTCAATTTTCCAGTTAGTTGAAATAGATCTATCTATCTATCTATCATGATCTACTAATGTATAGAAAAAATATATATATACGCATGTATTATAAATACACATAGTGTTTATTTAATTAGATGGTATATATGTTTCTAATTTCTTTTGCTTAAAAACTGATAAGGTGTGATTTTCACCCGTATCCTACCAGCTGATCAGCTATAATAAACAAATAATAATGATAATAATGAGTGAAACCATTTTTAATTTTCTAATATATTTTGTCACTTATTTACACTACTGATGATGATAATGATAAACAAACATCAATCCAGAATACATCAATCAATATGCGGGTGTTCAATAAGCATTTTATTTACCGACAAATAAGGAAAACGTTCTTCTTCTTCTTCTTCTTATTATTATTATTATTATTATTACTTACTTACTAGTAGTAGTAGTAAAAATTAAAAGGTTCATTTGATGAATAACATATCAAATGACAATATAGATGACATACTACTATCCATAATCCAGAAAGGATAAATATAATGTTGCTAATATTGTTGAGAAGAAATGTTATAAACTGTTAGAATTGAATGAATTGAACATTGAATGATAAATATTTTCACAAAAAAGATTCAGTACATTCAATATACAGTGATAAGTTTTATAAAATAAAATAAAATTATGAAATTATAAAACGATCAATGATAAAGTGTTTTTGTAACAGGATTTCAAATCATTTTCAAATTTTTCGCTTCTATAATCAGATCGTTATTTTTTCATGTTTGTGTTACTCATTATTCTGGTCGAATTTCTTTCGTTAATTAATGTAGTTACACCTAATAGGTTTACTAAGTTATCGGCTGACCCCCTTCTTTTATTATCCTTCCTTCAGTATTTTTTGTGTACGTTACCCTGTACTCCTTGTAGAATACAAGGTATCTTCTGACTAGATGTGTATGGTTAAAATCTTAGATGTATGTATGAAGGAGTAAATTTGTTATTTACTTATTTAGAACAACAATAACTGAAATTTTCAATTTATCATCTTTCAGAATTTGTTGATCCAACTAACTGAGACGATCTTTTTTAAATTTGTGTTTAGTAGTTATATATGCTTGGTAGAAAATACTGTTCAGTCTAGGTTTCGTGTTGGTTGTCAATAATCACCAAGTTATAGCTTTAATTTTCTAACCGACCTCATCTAGTCTCACAGCCTTAGATCCTACCACTAAGTCATATATGGTATTACGAAGTAGCAAGGTAATATTCCTGTTTGTCCAATTATTTAATGCTGATTGAATTCTACCGACAAAGTAGCGTAAATAAACACAAGACTGATCGCTGCTCAGCAGTCAATCAATGTAAGTGACCTATTTGTTGCTATTCACTGAACGCAATCGAAATTCCTGTTATTGAGCTGGCACTGACAGTGATCTCTGATTAGTGTTTCTTTTTCAGTGGTTATCTAGATGATGGAAAGAAAGTTAAATTATTTCAGTGGTACCTTCAACTATCATTTCTTTTTTTCCTTCTCAAATCAGTATTACGAATTCGCAGCACTGTTCTATTTTTATAAAACAGATAATTTTAACCGAATCACTACTTATTGAACTACTGAAGACTATGAAGAACTTGACATTTGTAAAATACTTTCTTGAGATACATTTCTTCAATGATATTCGCCTAGGAAATAGCGCGAAATAAAGTTAAACCATCCGCAAATTGACTGTGATACAAATACCAACTGTCGGAAGCCGGATCAGTGGTCTAGCGGTTACGAGTTCACTGTGAAACCTAAAGGTCTTGGACTTGATTCTTCGGTGGAATCTTGGATGTACATCGAGAAGTAAATTTCATAATGGGGCAAAATAGCTGTCCAGTGCATTCTGGCTTTCAATGGTTGTTCAACTGAAACCAACTAGTGATATCAAATCAAAACATGTAAGTTTAATGGACATCAAATGTAGTGAGATTCGCCGATACAAAAATCTGTAGTTTTCAATTATAGCAATATAAAAAAAGAAAGTTAAATAGTATAATCACTAAACATCCTATATTTTAATACAGGGAATAATATTTAGATAATGTGGATAGTTTAAACTAAGATCCCATAGTACTTCTAAAGCCAATGAAAATTGTTTTCGCTGCATCCATTAAACTGTATATCGAATAAAACTACCGTCGAAAACGTGTGTTTGTTTATTTCATTTCGTTTTTCTCTCATAGTTTTATTAGCATACAAAAATGACTTTAAAATAAAATTGAGCACAAAACTGTAAATTCTAAACTATTCAATTGTGTTGTCGTACGATTATACTACTTAATGTATGCAATAATTGTAAAATCATCTACTGTAATTTAACTTTAAAGTTCACTATTTTTTTTTCCTAGAAGTAAAATTTTCTCCGTCTCAACGTAAATTTGTTACCTACTGAGTTAAGTGCTTGTTAATAAATCAACATGTTTAAACGACTTGTTCAATCAACTGGAAAAAAAGAATCATACCACTTAATATACTACTCACTTGATGAATAACACCACTTAACATATTTCATTTTATTTTCAAATTCACACTAAATATGGAATTTCCTGTTACTTTTCTATCTCTCGAAATTTCTTCTCACTTCATTTTTTTCATTGTCTCTAAAATACTCAAGATTTAATGTTTACTGTTTTGCTTCAATTATTAATAATAAAACTTGAATACTGATTGATAGAATGATAATAACCATCAATAAATGATGATATAAATGATACTGAATGTATATCCATATATAACCTCATCAACTTAGGTATGTATAGATAAGTAATCTGTTAGGATTCATCAGGTTGTCCTTAATTGGAGATCAATTGTTGTTATATAATCCATCTGTGCACAAATTCCAGTAAGTCGTTGAGTTGATGTGTAAAATTGAAATGAAATAAATCTGTAATATATCCCTTAAGGCTATGCAACTGATACTTGACATTAAAATGAATTTTGTTGAAAAACATTTTGTAGTATGATTATAGTTATAAAATATATCACTTCATATTTTACATATCAGTTGGTAACTAAATGAGAAGTGATGCTTTCATTGTTGATCAAATATTATCAATGAACATAAACATTTTAAAGGCTGGAAATTATGAATATCGATAGTGAATAAAAACCACTAAATTATGTTAACTATTTTAGCATCATGTAAAAGTTTAATCTCTACCACAGAAAATGAATCTTATTTTTTGTTAATTCATATCACTGATAACTTCAAAGAGTCTTTTTGCTATTAATATCAGATTTCGCTGTCAAATATTACTGAGTAACGACTGTTATTTTTTAAGAAAAAAATATCAATATATACAGTAAAACCACTAATCTAATATTTCACTTGCATTAATTAAGTAGTTCAGCATAAATGCACAAAAATCCTCCTTGTAATGACAGTTCCTGAACAGGACATTGGAATACAATGTTAACAGTCACTACATTACATAAATTACTGTATAACAAGAATGGATGTAGTGCTTTTAGATTCAATAAATGTATATGTATGTTGTATATTAGTATCTAATGTTATTACTGAAATGAAGTAATTAATTAAAATAAATGTATTTGATTGAATTCTTCACAGACTGATGCTGGTAACCTATTACTGAAAACCAGAGAGCACTGGACAGCCGTTTCATCTTGTTCCGTGCTGAGAAATCCCATATTAGGAGGAAACAGCTGTTTAGTGCTACTTGGTTTTCAACGGTAAATTTTCAACAATCTATGAAGAACTCGATCAATTAAACTTAATACCATTATCCACAAACCATCTCAATTAAAATGAATTTATTAAAAGCATCAAAAGCTTCCTAATAACTATATATCTATCACTATTGTATTGACTAAATACCTAGTAGTAGTAACTGTCTATTTTGTCTAATCAGTAACACTGATAGAATATTGTTAATTAAGGTGTTACGTTAGTGCTAATATGAATGAGTAAATATTCAATTTACCATTTCATTATTATATTGTTCAAATTAACCAACAATCAGCAGTAAACACAGGTTTCATGATTGTTGAACATTAACAAAAACATGTACCTATAATTTTAAGGAAGTAATAATTTACTGATTGTAAAACTAAGTGATTACTGACTTCGGTTGGTGGGTGCCTTTTACAAGTCTAGAAACTTTAAATGTTTTGATTATACTAACAACTTAAAAATAATTTCACTCAGCTAGTTATCTCTAGTGTTTTTAGTTTGTATATGAGCGTAAATTTTTATACAAATGAAGTTGGGAAGCCTGGATAGTTGAATCCTAACTCAGTAGACTGAAAGTATTATGCTAGACGATAGACCTGAATCCTTAGATGAGATTGTGATTACTTTATAGTTTTCAGTAGTCCCTTAGTGGAAAATGATCCGTGATAAATAGCTTTCCTAGCTTAAATTAGCACACACATCACTACCACCACATACCAATTAATCAAATTTAGTAAATATTATGCTCAATTACCCCTTTTTAATTATTCACAGTCACCTGACTGTATCTAACTACCAGAAAAAATTGCCTTACAGTGTCCAAAATATTTATCATATATAGACAATTTAAACGAAATTACGTTATTCGATTGTAGTTCTACAAATTAGTCGAAACACGATGATCTAATTTAAAATAATCATTATCCACCTTTTACTTCTTGCTCGACTAGTTGTTTTAAGGTTGTTGACACGTGGTTACTAAGACAGTGTAAATGGTAGATTGTGTGTAAGGAAATCAAAAGGCAAAGAACAAGAGAAAATTCTAATCGATTAACTAGTAAGTACATAGGATCTAAGCAAGACGACGCAAAGTGTGACATCAAAATAACTTGATCAGTTAAATCGTTATTTGATTAACTTTACGCTTAGAATGAATTTCTAATTGCAACAGTATAAAAATTGACTATACAATTGAATTCATTTGATTCCTACTATCTAGGATTCATTAACTTGTATTTCTTGACTGTCTAATGTTCAGCACATATAAAACTTACTATGGTATACAGAAAAATTAGTTTTAGTAAAAAAAATTGTATTATCAAAGGAAACAAAGTCATTTGTTTACATAAAATACGAATAGTCGTCATTATAATAGCAATAAATTATTGTCTCACAATAGACTTATAATATTTTGATGAGTAGGCTCTTTGTCGTAAACATAACCAAACAGAATCAAATAGGAAGTAAAACAGAGAGAAAAAATATAAATATACGTGTTGTAAAATAAAACCAGACAAATGATTTAGAACATACTAGTAGTGATTGAGACAGAGAGATAGATAACAAAAGAGTTATATATATTATTCATGATGTTACTAATAATAGTAGTAATCTTCAGTATTTTGTTGCTATTATGAAATAAACATTTTGCTTTTCTTCAATCAATAATTTTGCTGACAATTAGTCAGACATGACAAATATTAAACAATAAGAATTCATATGATGCATAAACATAAGATTTACGCATCATGTCAGTGTATTTAGGTTACTTTGTTATCTAAGTATATGCCTAAATGAAATGCATTCATGTCAGTGTCGAGTATTCACCAATAAATACAGAGACACGGAATCTCTTAAGAATAAGAAAATCACTAGCAAATTATTCATAACGATCGAGATGACATATAGTTTAATTATAAGGCATATCTATTCAGCTTCTATCATATTCTTCCTCATTTCTACACTCTCTCCCTCACAGTACACACTTTGTGACAGTTATTCATTTTCATCTTATGTGTTTGCCTTATTTTGTTTGAAAACGTTAACATTGTCTGTTGAATAAAAGTACGGAAAAACGAAGAAAGAACACATTTTTCCTTTTTATTTTACTCAAAATAATCAATACTTCTATCGGTAATCTAGACATTGATAGGTTTTTGTTTTCAAAAACGATCATCAGACAATAGCTAACAATTGTATACAAAATGTTGAAATGTCAACGAAAGTATACTTTTTCAACTTTTTGTAGAAATGCTTACAAACAATCATTATCTGTCCATATATATATATATATATATATATATATATATATATATAATACCATACTACTTCTATACTACTATACTATATATATATACTACTTGTATTAGGATAAATGTATTCACTTTTAAAATGAATTAGTAATCTTAAAGACCAAGTGTATTTTCTCTTATGGTGTCTAAAAGAAAAACAAAACAATGATGAAAGTGAGGTTACTTCTTTTCATAAACTGAATCGATCAAAGTTGAAAATTTCATTTAGATGTTGGAAATTCCTTGAAACCGATTTTGTACTTTTAGTGTAGGTTAGAAATTATTTTATATGAATTGAAATTTGCATGCTTCATTTGCAATTGTTTAAATTTACGCTTGGTTATTTATAAACTTTGATGATATCATTTGAACAAAATAATTGTGTAAGTAGTTAAATTTTTCTAACACTTCTTAACTCTGTAAATTATTGGGTATGTTTAACAGATGACAGTTTACTGTTCTGATCATAATGATTCGAAATACTTATAAAGTGATATCAACATTTAAGTTGGCTTGTGCCTAAAAACCGGAATCCAGGAAGCACGTTTCGTCCTGTTTGTGGCTCATCGGTTGGATGTACCAAATTGGACGAAACGCGCGTCCTGGATTCCGTTTGCCAGTCACAATCGAACTTAAACATAATTGTGAACTACAGATATATCGACACAATTCGTTTAGGATGAATAAGTAGCAACAGTAGGTTGACCAGTTTCAGTCCATGACTAATCAACGAGAAGATACCAACTCAACCTAATGATATCAATATTATTTTCGATAAATTCTCATCAGGTTCCACATTTATAAACCAAATTAATAATACAAAACGAATAGTCAAGTTTAAGGCGAAAATATCTTTTAAATTAGATTATAGTCAATGAATCTGGAGTTATTAGTGCTAAAATGAATAGTTTATGCATCAATTAAAATTGTCAGGATAATCATAATCATCATTATAAGAATAATTACATGTTGCCAGGGTGAATTATGCATCAACTATGTGAATACAGACCAAAACAAAAGTTTTCTGACAATTGAAGACTTAGTAAGCAATAATAATTCCAGATTCATTCGCTATAATCTAATTTCAAAGATATTTCCGTCTTGAATTTGGATATTCATTTTGGATTATTAATTTGATTTATAAATGTAAAATCTGATGAAAATTTGTTCAAAAGCATATTCTTTGTCTCTACACATGCTTTGTTTCAATACCAATATAATTGGGTTTATAATGATTATCTAAATAATTATTGCTTTAATGATATTCATTTGAATATGTTTAAGCAAATTAACTAGTCTTTATTCATTGATAAAGATTTAGTGTACTTTCTTAATTGATGTCATTAATTGTTCATTATTCATGCGAATATATATTTGTTAAGCATATTGGAGACACACAGGCTGTTTTAGTGGTTATCTAAGTAGCGACTTAATAATTAATAGCATTCTACCTTCTATAAATAGTGAATTACATAGGTTGACACTTGAAGAAGATATGTGAAAACAATAGATTAGTATCTATAATAAATTTTTTCCAAATAAACAAAAATTTAACTGAACTATTTCAATATGTCTATTATGCAGAATGACATTTTCGCATTTTCAACATAAATATTAGAATTAATATGGGACAAAGTATTCATAGGAATGATGTACTCCATTTTTAGATGTCAGCAAACACTTACATCAATCATTGTTCACATTACCTAAATGAATAGAACTGACTGACAAAAGAACGAATATATAAGCAAGTGGATGAAAGAGTTCAATCATTCTCGCAAGATGATAATAATAATAATAACGTTAAACACGTCAAATTAATGCATAAAATCATGATTATATCGAAATAACTAACTTTCATTTATAAACTACTTAAGTAACTTCCAACAAATTGAATTATTCATTATTTATTGTTAAAACAACGAGTATAAAACTTGTGATTATTGTCATTTAATATAAAAGATAATTTATCTGACATAATATTTTCAGTCATAAGGTTATGCACACAAATAAACATAGATATAGAAATAAAATGATGCTTACGTAAAGATATCTCGATTTTGTAAGAAAAGTAATCTTGTATAGTAGCAAAGTTTCTGCTACGTTTCTACTTCATTAAGTTATCAATCGATCAAAATCCAGGAAACAAAATAGTTAGGGGCAGTATAAAGTTATAGGTAACATGCGAAAAACGGATTACCTGCAATAATAAGCGTTTTATGATGTCAAAACTTTGTACTGTCTTTACATAATTTATTAAACGAATAGCCACCTTTGATATTAGCAAAGCATACGAAGACTAAGATAGATCAAAAGTAAAAATGACACCAAGATAAGCGAAATTCGACAAATATCATGTAGATTCACAATGGGCCTTAAACTGAAATCGATTGCTTGATATTTAGAAGAATTAGTTGGGACCATTCAAACCACACCATCGTTTAACATTCACTAATAAACCATTCATTTCATAGTAATTTAAGGACGAAGAAACAGGCATTCGAACAGTAAAATCTTCTGTGTGCTTAACAAAAGTATTTTCAAAGGAAACGGCACAGCGTGCAAGAAAAAGTAGAAAAAAGCGGAAAAGAACAGTACTTTAGACTACATCAACTTTTATTAATAGATGAGTAAAACACTTCTGTTTATGTTCAATATATTCCTCTGTTGTAGTGAAATAAGAATACAGCCAGACTGAATGCTTAGACTTGTGTTAAAATTCCAAAATTTGCCCAGTGATATAAGCCCAATAACAGAAGTATAATCGAGAAACCTACTTCGGACATACTTCTCACACTGTTCTAAACTAGGCACCATATTATTAAGTTAAACAGTTGTTACATCAACTGTACTTCTATTAAATTTGTATGCAAATTGATATGGGTCAGTATGCTCTTTCGGTGAAAGCTGCAGCTTAAGCAGTAAAAGTTTTTCCATAATTTTAAAAAAATGGATAAGTTATAGCTATAGGTCTAAACGTAACATTTTCACCGTTAGATACATTTTTTAGTGTAGATACCACTTTTGTTTCCTTCAAACCTTTTGGCATGGCATTCGTCGAAAAAGATGTGACTTGTTTATCTGAGTATCAACAGGATATAAACTTTTGTAACTCGACAATGGCTACTGTATGTGTAAGCTTATAATTCAAGAAGTAGGAATGACTAAAATTTATCAACAGAACTCCGCTTCACATTTCTATGGTGACTATAAAGAGTTGCATACTTTGTTTAAAAATTCATAGTATGTTGTTATTCACTGCTTTATCAGAATTCAAAATCATTCTATGTGAGCAATTGGATTCAATTTATTTAGAATTGGTAGCCATTTTAAACTTTCAAGTCGTCATATTTGCTAGACATGAATAAATTTCCCTGTTTTAGAATTCTTTAATTAACTAATCTTATCCAATGACTGTATGCGCTTGAATGTCAAAAACCTATAGCGAAGTTGATTATACAGAAGTTCAAGAAGCACCAACTCGATTTGCACTTATTTTCTCCTTTCTTTATCCTCCGGAGAAAGAAGTTATGAATACTGTATAACTCACACATCAATTACACTATCCTAAGGAGATAAATATCGTAGTAAATAGCTTCAGATGAGTATAAATGATAGCTAATGATCACCTACAAAATTTCTACACAGCTTTTCTTTTTCATATCCATGAGTTAAACGTGTATAAAGCTGCTGATGGCGATGGCGAATGTAATGCGGAATTGTTGCAATATTGTACATTTTGTTTTGAAGGATGTTTCATTGTGATCAGACATAAAGGACTAAACGAAGTGAGTATTATTAATGTTATCGATGTTGTATGAACGATGAAAAACTAAGTGGAATAAAAGAAATCGTCTAACTCTTCAAAGCTTTCTATGGTTACCGAGTTGATACCATGCAGCGACAAATATCAAGCTTATACTAGTAATCATATACTATATTTTTGAAATTATAATAAGATGCTTTGACGATTGTTAGATTTTAGCTTAGTATCATGAACTGGTCTGAGATGAACAACTTTGAAAACCGGGAAGCACTGGACAACTACTTTCCTTCTAGCATGAGACTCTTTATTATGATCTCACAAGGAATTCGGGTCCAGAACCTTCAGGCTTTGCATCGAACGACTAATTAATATACTAGTGAGCTGGCTTTTAACTATTGGTATTTGTAACCCGGTCACTCTGCCATACATTTACGCGACCTCATCTATTGCCATCGGCGGATAACTATCTCACACCTGAAACTGTTGAATTCCACTGATCACATAGTTAAGTGAACCCCTTTTATATATTTTATCATTTCAAAGCGTCCGTGTTAAATCAACGGAAAAGTAAGTACATTTTTAAACTTCTGTAATAATACTAATGACAAAAATCTCTTTATTTAGAATATTGGACGTCTGTCCAGTATTCAAGAAGATCATTTACGGACAATGTTATGAAGTCAAAATGATTTTGTACTTATGAGGTAATTAAGGTTGATCTTTGCAAGGAGATAATATTAATTATGTTGTGCAAAACAATAATAAGGTGTTTAGGATTAAACTGTCCACCTTGAAGAATACCACTTAACTTATGCTAACATTTATTTTATTGTTTACAGATATAAAAGTAACTGAAACTACTAAACCATCATTTCTTATTAATTAGCATTCATCAGAAGGAAGTATCTACGTTCATCAAGAAAACAGAAGCTTCCGTGGGAATCCCTCTTAGCATTTTCCATTAGCAACATAAAACATAATAACATTGTGGCAAATCGTGATCTAGTTGAAAGCATCTAACTCATATCAAGCAACAGAATAAAAATTAATAGTTTCTATTAGGCAATCAGTTGGGAATAAGTACATATGCACATATAATTCGAGAACCAACTAAATTTGTCCATAAATTTGTAAGTACTGAATGCAAGTATCATAAAATTGCATTACTATTATTAAGGAGTCACAGAATATCAATAAAATACTTATGTACTACACTATGACTTAACCGTAAATTTAGGATAATGAATTTCACTATCAATAATCCCATACCTATTTTTCACTACAACGTCATTCAGTTTACTGAGATAAAAAGGCTTTCATTATCTCCAATTGAATGGTATGAAAACTATTAAACACCAATTCACTGTTGATTAACTTTAGGCAGTATTTCTCATAGCTTTAGTAAGGAGACGTGATCAGCAGAATTCAACTGTTTATGTGGATAGACAATTACCACCGATTGGCATTCGTTCAAGTTTATGGTGAACTAACTGAAGTTAGAAATACCAGTCGTTGGATATTGACTAACCTTAGTTTAACGGTTAAACGTTACATTGAAAAAGTGAAAGTTCAAAGCTTAACAACCTGATAGCACCGTGTATACTAATTGGTAAACAGTCTTATACTATGGTGGATACTACTCAGAAAGCCGTCCATAAGTAGTAGATAGCGGAACATCGCGTGTGAAACGTCATCTTCCTATCACTCCTTATAGGCATTTCATGCGTCACTCTATCACAATATCCATAAGCCTCTCGATCTTCGGGAAAAAGGCTTCTATACTTTGCTACCACTTTATCAACCTTTTCTCTGTTCACTTGTGGTAAGATTGCCGCTTGTGCCATTCGAGGATGGTGACATCGAGGCGTTCCGGCGACAATTCGAGAACGAGGAGTTCACAGCTCGTCTTGGGCAGTTAGGTATCAAAAGGGTCAGAACAACACTGTATCATCCGCAAGACCAACGGACTTACAGAGCGCAATAATCACACGCTAAAATAATGGTTGGCAGTAAAGGGTGGTAACTGAGAGACGGAATTACCGATAATATTGTTAGCACATTGAGCCTCGAATCAAGGAACAACAAAGAAGTCATCATTTCAGTTGATGTACTAGGATGTACTAGGACGAAACAACTGTTCGCTGTTCCGTAATTTTTATTAGTTATCTAACTCATATCAATTTATGATATTAATTTTAAATTGTTATTATTTCATTTTTAATTCATAACTTCTAATCAAGAAAGCATAAATAAGCGTTTCTTTTTTATTCATAACAGTTCATTCATAGTTTAATCTCTTCTATGTTTAACTGTCTAAATGTTGATCAGATTATATCACATTATAATAATGTTCTAATTATTAATTTGCACCTTATGAAAAATTTATTTTCTTATCAGCTACTTCATATTATTTTATGGATTAAAAGAAGAAAATAAAAAGTAAAGCAAATCATCACACCTACATAAAGGAAACTACTTATTATTAGTAAAGTGATGAAATTAATTCATTGAAACAAAATTTCTCAAAAAAGATTACGGATTACAATTAGTTTTTGACATATAATTATTAAAAAATGATTACTATTACTACATAAATAATAATAATAATAATAATAATTATTATTATTATTATTACTATTATTATTATTATTATTATTATTATTATTATTATTATTATTATTATTGATATAAATGTGAATGTCAATCATAGTAAAGTGATAAATTCATCGAACCTCATTTTAGATGATACTATACTCAGCTACGGTAGCATTCCTACAATCGAAGAATATGTGGGACACAAAACAACTGTCAACCAACATCAAAGTCAGACTGTTCAATTCGAACGTTAAGACAGTTCTACTGTATGGATCTGAAACGTGGAGAACTACTGCAGATATCTTCAGGAGGATACAAGTATTTATGAACAACTGTCTATGTTACGAGCGTATCTACAGAATTAAAGTAATGAGACCTAGCTAACTTTCCTTTCATGGTGTCAACATATTTCTAATGAAGAACTTATTTAGTAAGTCAACATGAGAAAATGTAACCCATATGTAAATATTATTCTTTACGAAGTAATAACCAAAAACTGTAGAATACTAACTAGCTATTACTTACGTCAATGTTTTATTAATGAAAATGTATTATACCTCTTGCAGGGATCATTTCTAGAACAAAGAAGGTCTAGTTATGTACGTGTTAACTTTAGCTCAATGAGTTTAAATGTAATTACTTATATCCTATACTGTAATCCCTCTGTTGCAAATTGTGATCTTGATAGCATATGCTTACTGAATTTCTGTTGTCATGTCATCAAAATAATTTCGAAATTTATCACTAACGCTTATACTGTCTAGTACTCTTTGATTTATAAAGAATTACTACCTGATGTTAATCTATGAAGTAAGAGTATAATCTTCAATATAAACGTTGTGAATAGCCTTCACAGCATATATATATATATATATATATATATATATATATATATATACATATATAATATGAAAATAATTGTTTATTTATTCAAAACAAACTATAATCGAAATATTGTAGTTATTTATTGTGATGATTTTACTGAAGTAAACTTCACACCTGGTGACCTAAAATCTATGCTTATTTCTGTTACCCATATTGACCAAATGAGTATATATATATATATATATATATATATATATATATCATACATTTGTGTATACTTTACATTCTGATACATCTCTATATTAAATTTAACAATCATTTCATTCACATCAGTATGACACATTAGCGTCGAATTGTAGTATGTTTACGTTAAGCACAGGTGTATTATTAGTAAATAATGTAATAATAAATTGAACATATGATACAACATGAATTTATAAGAACATATTGATGTCATTCAAATATGACATATTCACTAATGAAAAGAAAAATTTGCTGTAAATCTATTTTTGATTATGTAATCACTTGATTATGAAATAAGAAATAATATAAATAGATACATGTCTGATTGATAATAATAATTATTATTATTATTATGCATACTATGAATAATATATAGGTAAAATATTTAAATATGATTACGGTATTTGACATAATTCTGTCACTTCATATTTATTGTTTAAAATGAATGATTAACATTTTAATTTATGAAAGAAATCTTGACAATGAAGTAAGACAATACTTCGAAATAGATCGAATGTATGCCATATGATTGAAATGATTGAAGAAAGATAGTTGTATAAATTATGGAAATAATGTTTAACATGAATTTTATTAATAAACAATACACTGAATAACCAAATACTTTATTTCATTATGTTTTAGTTTTTATTCAATGTTAACCTAAGTGGTTGAAGTATAGACTATGTAAGCCTAGCAATAACTAGTCTTGATGCATGACGTTTGATGAAGTAATGGTAGATTTAAAGAATACTAGAAGAGGACAAACTAAGATGTGATATCCTTCCTTTAAGTGATTAGCTAGTAATATGAATAGTTTTGGCATATTTGTGTTGGGCTATAAGTTAATCATTGTAAATGATGATGGTGCAAGGATACAATTCTAAATATGCACAAATCGAGAATATTCATTTAAGTTTTACAATCAACTCTTTGATTGCCAGTTATACCAGTTGGTGTCGAAAATTTTAAAGAATACTCTCCACAAAAGTACTTTACTCATAAATGATAATAATAGTTTTTTCAAAAGTAACTAACTTTAGTTGTGATCATCCTTAATTCTAATAAAAATCTGTGATCACTATAATCAAACAAATTAAGAATCAGAGAGTATTATATGTAAATTAAAACAGTGCTACAGTAAGAATAAAATGAACTCCAGTATGTTAACTGAGGGAATCCTACGAAGGTTAACGATTACTGCAAAACCCATTGATAGACATTAACTTCTTGAGTTTGATTTATAATGTAATTTTAATTGTTCACTGTTAAAGAATCCTAATCTAGGACAAGATAGTTATTTAGGGCAGTACAGTTTTTTAATGTTTTTTTACGTTGATATTAATCAGTTTCAAAATTACCAGTATAAATAGTGTAAGTACTAATTTTATTTAATTAATTTCTGAAAAAGTTAACTTTTCCATTATTCATTGAAATGTTTGTATACTTAATATAGAAAGTTGTGATTATTTAACAAAATGAATGGCTTATTCAAATTTAGAACAAACTTTGGAGTAGAATACAATTTTCTATTTTTTAATAAATTGAAAATGAAAACACTATGGAGATTGGGATTAATTTTAGTTAATCGAATTCGTCCCAGATTGATGTTAGTAGAATGTAAGTTTAAACCACGAAGCACTGTACAGCAATTTCATCCTAGTATGGGACTCCACAGCAGTGCACACTCTAGATTCCCCCCCCCCCATGAAATATGTAATAACTTAGTCATTTAACAGATTTACTACAATTCACTGACCTCTTAATTTTTAAACTTAATGCAACTATGAAAATTAATGGAAAATGGGGAAAAAACGAATATTGATTTCATTGTAATTAAAAGAAGTCATGATTAATCTATTGAATATAATTGTCTTAGTGTACGATAGAACATGGATTTTCTAGTGCTTATTAGTCAATGTCAACCATTCTCCAGCAAAAATAATTATGCTTACTTTATTCAACACTATAAAAACTTGATAATTAAAGGTTTCCATTTAGTAGACGTTTGTTTCTTTATAATATATGCTCCAGAAGTATATCTGGTTCTAGGAGATCGTTTACCTATTTCACCATAGTTATCATTCAACTTTAAATGTAAAAATAAGTGTCCAAATTAAAACATTTTTTTAGTCAAAAGTAACTATTTATAATTTAGTTAACCTCTATATAATTTCTGAAACATCAGGATGCTATAGGTAAAAGTGTGAATTGCTTACTTCAATCAATGTAGATAATGTGAATAATGAACAAACTTGATTGCAACAAAGATTCTGCTCATTTTAAAGACAAATTTTGACAAATTGCCCACTTGTCAAAAAATTTAACATTCGATCACTTAATATGTTTCTAACACTTACTTCACCAACTCTAAGTAGCAAATCATTTGAATAAATTCATAACAGTAATATATTGATACGCTAGTTAAATCTTTTCATATGCAATACTGATGAACCTAAGTTTTAAAACTAATGTGTACTTGCTTAAATAACAACAAATTGATGAATGAAGTTTATAGAGACTGTTTAATATTGCAGAGAAATTATAACTAAACAACGATCAAACATGACAAGTGCTTATTCAATATAACTATTAGGCGATTACACATCAATGGTAATGAAGTTAAACATATTAACTATTAGATGCCAACTTAGTGGATTGTAGGTTAATGGCTCACCATGAGATAAAAAATTTATACGTTTTATCATTGATTGGGTCATGGATGTTTACTTTTAAAGAGTTCCGTACTAGAATGAAGCAGTTGTTTAGCACCTTTTGATTTTAAGTGATCTTATTAGGTACAGTTAGTCCTGTGATATAAATTGCAACAATCGTTAGATTGATTATAAATGCTTAAGATTAATGTATATAACTTTTGAATACTCATTAGTGCTATAATGTCCGGAAGTATCTATATGAAATATCACTAAAATTATTTAAATTCACTATTATCGAACTAATGATTAATTCATTTTCTTTTCTTAATGTTCATATTCTTGTTGTTTGAAAATTTACCATCACAACTATTTATGTTTGTTGTCAATCCCAATGTTTCATTTTTCATTTTATTCGATTTAATCAAAGTATTTTTTTCTATCAATTTAAAGAAAGGAATACTGATTTAACCCTCATAATCAAGTTAAAAATCTGAGTAAAATGTAAACTTAATGGGCATTAGTCAGAAAGAAACAAAACATAAAACCGAAATGAGAATAAATCAACCTGATTTTAGAAAAGAGATTATACAGAGTATTATATCATTTTTTTTGATCATTGTGTTCTTAGTTGTCTATTATTTTGTTGAATCTACGCCTGAGTTGAGATGTTTGAGATCAAAAGCATGTTGTTCGATGTATTTATTGTCTAAGATAGGTAGTTGCCATGGCAAATAGAAATAAGTTATTTTCTCCCATATTGGTTTGCATATTTTTGTTAAACTTGCTGGTTTTGTTTTCATTTCTGTTTCTCTACTTTTCGTTGAGTACTAATTCTTTGTCACTATTTATTTTCTCCCATATATGTTCTGTAAACATTCTACCCATATGTATTTATTATAATCACGATATGTTTCGTTTGAAATTGTTTTCTCCTGTTTTGTTTATATAGTGTCCTATTACTTATGATCTAAACAGATGAACATGAATAAAATGAATGAATTGCCTTGAGCTACTAATGATTGTTTCCTTTCTTCTTTTCTGTTTCTTTATCTCATTAGTTGGTTGCTGTCATCTGATGTTATCACTTCATTTTCACTCAATTAAATTTTTCAAAATAAATATGCCAACTGTCAAACTTCCTGTGTTTTAAACATGCTTGGAACTTCAGAGGATTTAATTCTATTTGGTTTAGCCCACTGAAGACAACAGCGGAATTTTTACATGAAGCTGTCTATAAAGCATTTTAGAGTACGAAAAACAGCATTCTACAGTGGACTGTTATAGTGTTAACGGTTTTCTTGAAAGTTTTTAATGCAGGGAAGAATGAATTGTTGAATCATCCAAGAGTACTTCAATGATTAAAAACCCATAGTATTTACATTCAAGACTACAACTGATCCATCTCTGTTAACAACTTTTTCACACCTGTTGAACTAATAAGTATCACAAAATGTAACGGGTTGATATTTGAAGTGATAGACTTTGAGTTTAAATCTTGATGTATGCAGCAAAATTGAGACTTGGGTACATTCAGCTGACTAGCCACAAACCAGATAAAACGTATATCCTAGACTCCATGAGTCAGCCACAATTCTGCATACTATGAATTTAAATGTAATCAAAGATTATGGAAATCTCCCCTGACATTTGTTTTAACTATATTTGAAGACATTTATTACATAATTCATTTATTTCAGTGAAACTCTCAGAAATATGACGTATATTGACCAAATCTATTCAAAATAAATAACTGTTTATACAATCATCTGTGGAACACCTCATTAAAAATTATTGTTTTACTTTACTCGTAAATTTAAATCTTATCAATGTCAATTATCAAATTTTAACTTAGTTTTAAATAAGTGTCTTATCAAAACCGTATCAATAACAAGAATGAATTAGCCGACGATTTCAAGAACAATTTACCACACATACATGTAATTCAATACTGATTAAATCACATTTGCTTTCTATTTGACCTACTGAGAATTGGACATTATGATACTAGATAAAGTAATTAGTATATTTCTTGCTTAGTTACAAATAATCTCTTATCTAGAAAAGAAGTGAAAAATAGCATTTTATGCATTTCATCTATAGTATGTATTCATACAAACAAATGAACTAGTATTTCTTACGATAAATAATTTTCTTCATGTTATATCTCTAAGCTGATAGTGATTTTTCTTGAATTAAATTTATATTCTGATCACTAATTAATGTCAGTACAGGTGATGAGTTCATTGTAAATATCATATTTCTAAGTTACCTTTCATATTATACATAGTAAGCTAATGTGATTTTGTGAAGATAGTTATTACGCTAAGTTAATTGTGTTCATCACTGATTGATTTCAATTAGCTTCCATTGAAAACCAGAAAGTACTGAACATCTGTTTCATCCTAGTAAATGATTCTTCAGTAATGAACGTCTTTGATTCCACTAGGGAATGTACACTGTAACGGATAACAGAAATTATTTTACACTTCTATTCACACATTTATTCAATCATATATTCGTTATACAATATTATTTCGTCGAATCATTAATTTATTACACTTCATAGTCAATATCTAAGTATATGTGTGTCTATTAAGAAATTTCGCTAATGAAACTAACGAACATTATCCACCGTTAATTATCCTTTTTTAAATAGAAGTGTCTTTCGATAGAAGGGAATGCTTTAATGATCTAGTATAAAAATGAAAAGCTCCCTCCCCCTCCCCTCATTCAACGGTTATCTTCTCATACTGTTTACTTAAATTACAATTGACTAATTATCAACTATTTTAGTTAAAATGTATTAAATTAAAACGAAAAATGAATAACGTATAATTATTGAGTAGTTAAGTCTATTCTAATTATAGTAGTTAAATTCCTGTAAAGGTAGATAAAACAGTAAAATAAATACAATCTAACTAACCAGCTATTTCTTTCCTTTCCCCCCCCCTCCACCCAAACCACCTACCAATAATTCAGATTATTACTAATCTTCTTCAGTAACATGTAAAAGATTAAAATCATTCACTATAAGTGGATAGTTACATTTGTTCAATGAAATGTAATTAATCTAAGAGTATGAGGAATAATCAATAATTAGTTGATTTATTTAATTATAGTAAGATCTGTCCAACCACTACCATTTAATTGTATTATGTAAGTAGTTAAGAGATTAACTAGGATTTTTATGACCTTCGCTATAGATTGGACTAACTAGTCATTTTATGTGTATAACGATATAATTGTTTGAATTTGTCGGAGATGGAATGTTGGCTGGGTACCGCTTAAAACCAGGGAGAATTGGACATTCGTTTTCCCCTAGCACAAGAATCTTTACAGTGTACATATTCGATTCAGCTAGAAGGGTCGAACCCAGAGCCTTTAGGTTGGTAATAGCGTAACCATCTAAACCAATGGGCAGAGGGTCCAATGATAGGACTCATACCTCCATCGATATCTCCATGTCATAAAGTGTTGGAAGTGGGAATCCTATCACTGAACTCTCAGCCTTGTGGTTTAGATAGTTAAGCCTTTGCCAACTTAATGATTTTGGGTTCGACTTCTTGGTTGAATAAAGGGTGCACACTGCCAAATATTCCGGTACAAGGAGGAAACTGTTGTCCAGTCCTCTTTGGTTCCCATAGGTACTCAAGCGATATCAATCTGTGATAAATCTAAACAACAAATTAAATACCAACCCAGAACAAAAATCACCTTAAATCAGTTAGAATGATTTAATTGCTTATTTGCAGATGGTGTCAATAGATGGCAGTTACGGACGCCAGAACTAGTGGTCTAATACCGAATTGGTAATTGATTAAAAAATCGGTTGTTAAATGCATGGAAACCAGTGATATGAGGCAATAAATCTAAAGTTTTTCCAGGTGATCACATACATTAATCTAACATAATAGATATAAATAAAAATGATTTATCACGGTATCTTGTGATATTTCTATTAAGTTTGTTAGATAGCGCTAAAACCTACACAGTTTGCATAACAAAATAATGGTCAATAAAAGTGCTGTGGTAAATATTTCATTGTCAACAAATTGATTAATGTCCAGTAATTAATAACAAAACTTGGGTTTAGAAATATCGTAACTTTTAGAATTCGATATTGTGAATAGAGGTTAGAAAACCATTAAAACCAGGAAGCACTGAATGACCATATACCCTTAACATGAGACTCCTCCTCAGAAATTCGCTAGAGAGACAGGTTAAGGTTTTGCTGTGAACATCAAACCCTCAAACTAACAAACTCGTATCCAAAAATTGGCATTTCTAACATCAGTTGATTCGTCATATATTGTGCAACCTAGTCCAGAACTATCAGTGGGTTAATTTCACGACATTCATTTAGAATCAGTGTAAACTAACTTCAAGAAGTTATTCCTGTAACTCTAGTTTAGATGTAATCAGTAGAGTTTAACCAGTTGAGTGTAATGCAATTACTCACGGATGATAATAAGTGAGGCTATCCAACATAACGTGATCTGACTGAGTTAGATACATCAACCGTTGGATGTTGGTTAAGTAGCCTGATAGTCAAACTGTCATTACTGTAATACAGACACTATTCTCTGATAGAGTCCTGAATGCGTTCTCTTGAGGAGTCTCATACTAGAACTAAACAGCTGCTTAATATTTCCTGGTTTTCAGTGGCTGTCTAATCCAGGTTACTTTGTGACTTAAATTAAAATTCGAAAACCTCTCCAACACCGATTATAAAAAAGTCGTTTGGTAACACTTTCAAATATTTACAGGCTGATTGACTCTTGATCTGGTTGACCTAAATAGTTTATAATTCCAGTCAATTAATTTACTTCCATAAATAATTCAACTAAAGTACATATTTCTGTTTCACTGACATCATATACATCGTTTTCTAGTTCTGACATAAAAGTAACTACTTTTCAACTTATCTTAAGTTTTGATAAGAAATAATTTTACCTTAACTTCTGTAAGAAGATCGACTCTATTCCTCATTGTATCTAGTCAGATAGAATGAAATCTTTTAATTAGACTAGAAAAAGAAATGAATTAACATATTACTACTTATGTATGATCAACAGGATATAGAATGGTGTATCAATCTAATGTTGATTAACTCATAATTTGTGTATGAGTAATTCCATCAGTTCATTCAACCTCTAATAAACTCTTAAACGATTTAGATAAGTTTTTATTCTATGAATAAAATTCTTAATGATTGAATGTCCAATGAATAGTTCGTAAATAATGGTTTTCCTTGGACTTTGATATCTCATATTTATTTAATAGACATTATACCCTAAACTCAGAAAGTATTTAAAACTTTATCGCAATCTACAATGTTTATAAGATACTATGTGATACTACTTCGTTCTACAATTGAAAAGTAAACTACTAAATTTCATAGTTTTGGTTATTATTGTTAACAATAGATTTGTACGTTAATTAGTTACAGAAATGTTTCTAAGCACATTCTGAATTCTGTCGAGTTTACTCACGATCGAATAACTCCCTCATAGTTATAGATTATGCAGTTTTGAACTTGACATAGGCAGTAAAAAACAACTTTATGTCTCCGAAATTCAAGGTATCTTTATATTAAGTATAATTCTATGAAGCAATAACTGATGAATGAACGGCTGTTTTATAGAATTCAGTTAATAAATGTGACAGTAACTTACTACTGACACTGGATATACATCAAATCAGATCGCAAAATGAAGGAAAATGAATTATAACGTATCGAATCAATCAGAAATATGTAACATTCTTACTTGTAAACTTAAGAGTTTACATATGTGACCTTGAATGAGTTTATGATTATGTAGATGATCCGGACAGGAATGAGACAGCTGCTTTGAGTTCCGGTTGGAATTTTTCATCTTACAATATAAATTCTGAAGATTACCACTAAAGTCATACACGAATCTTTATAAAATCATGTTGATAAGTAACATATTTTAGTGATTACTTTTAAGTAATTTTATTTTTACATTTTTCTATGGGAAGGTATTGTAATTTTAGGGTAAATTTAAGAATATTTCATCTCATTCTTTGTTTCTGATAAAGCTAATTCATATAATCGGGTGTCCGACTGTTGAAATTTCACGACTTCTGTTAAAAATCTACTTACATCTGAAAAAATTATTCAATTTGGTTGTCAGATTATCTACGATAGGTCTACTAAACAGGCAAACCCAACTATATGGTAATGATAACTGGTCCCTGAAGAACAAAACTGTAATGAATATTTAGATAGCTGTGGTATATACTGACTTGAATTTCATTTTAAAGAAGCTAGAATCAATTAATAGTGAAAATTTGAACTCTATTTAAGATATAGAAAAGAACTAATGTATCAATATATCGTTATTTTAAATGAAATAATTACACCATTTTGATTGTACTCCATAATAGTTGATGAGGTGCATTATACCGTCAACTAGTACATATTATTCCTTGATGATAAATTGGTGATTCTTAATGATAATTTGCAAAAAATCAGTCAACTACATACTTCTGATATACCTGGAAATGTATTTTATAACCAACTGCAAAATATCACTTATTGCTAATTAAATTCTTTCATTATTAGAGATATATATCATAAGCCTTAAATAATTTTAACCCATAATATTAATGACTATGTAATTTCCATTAATCATAATCATGACTCAAAAAATTAATTACGCAATAATTGATATGAATGAAGTGTCAGCGATAGGTATAGTTACTGCTTAGTAGAAAATAAGCAACTGACAGTTAATCTCATTGAATTGTTTGCTTCATCCGACAAATAATTATATCTGCACACTGATCACTTTGATGAGTTACAAATGTTCTAACATCATTATTAACCAGGTGTGTACCGTAAGAACAAAGACAGATATATTATGATCATAAATGTTACATTGTTTTTACATAAACATTTTTAATGTTAATGATATTCGCTTTAATTTGGTTACTATGTTTATTGAATGGAAGTGTAAAAATAAACTTTACATAGAAAAAAAGAGTTTATGTTACTGTGACTTTGATGTAAACTGAACACATAAAGCGTGAATAACAGTAACAACAAAGCGTAAATAACAGTAACAACACGCGTAACATCAATGATGTCAACAAATGTAGTAGTTGGAGTAGTAAAAATTCAAATCGTTATATTTTCATAGAATTTATGTATAAACATACACTTATTCGGCCAACATTTATTTTTACAAAAGTCAAGTTATGAACTTACACCCGCATGAATGAATTAGTTACAAAACAGGTTACTTAGAAAGATCATAAAGTAATATACAGTTTAAGCGAACCTTAAAACACAGGTAAACTGATCCAAGACTATAATGTATAAGGCAATAATGTTGACAAAAGAAAATTTTTTTCAGGTCAACTTAATAGCTAATTGTCTCCAAAAACAAAATGGAGAGGAGGGAATCACAACCTACATAGATAGAATAACCCAGTTTTAATCCAAAAGTTATTAACTACCCTCAGTTAATTACGATAAACACATGTAATTTAATGCTCTGAATATATTTTATTTATTTCAAATCTATCTATATGCTGGTTTTCTTTTCATCATGTCACAATCATCTATTTCATCAAAGAATATCTCATGTTCATTCCGTTTTTTTCCCCCTACTTGTTTGTTTATTTATGAAATTTTAATAAGCTTAAAAAATTATTAAATGCCAATGACAGTAACTGTTCAATGCACTCACATACAATGTGATAAACAAATTGGAAAAACTTGTAATTGTAAACAATTCAATAACTGGGATTATGCATAATTAATTAACTCATTTAGGTCATATGAAACGATTGACCTGATCATGTCATATTAACAATTCAGTGTTAATGTTTATGATTAATATCGCCATAATAGTGTTTGTTTTATTCATGTCATTCAATAAATAGAATGAGAGAAGTAATAAAATACTGTAATTTTAATGAAAGATTACTTTCGGTTTAGAATATAATCAATTTATCATTCTATTATAATGTCAGGTCGGTGTTAGTGTTGTTTTTGTTATAATTTGATTTCTTTCAATTGAGGTAATTAATTCAAAGTCAATGTAGGTGAATGTAGTGATGACTAAAAAAAGTGCTGAAAGACTATTAGAAACAGAAGTAATTGCATGAAACGTATATACGTTTATCATAGTTCAAGCTCCCAGTACTCTTTATGACAGTTTGAATTATCATCATTGATGTTTTTTAACCAGAATTGATCAATGGATAGATTGAAATATTAAAGAACAGAAGGCATGATATTGATTATTGCTCGGTATCCATTACTGAGAATTTCGAACTACTATAAAGAGACAGTTGGTTCTCATGTAGTATAATGGATATATTTACTACTGATATTAATAGAAGCATCAATTGCATACATGTCCTACTGATAAGTGATAGGTTGTACAAGACTGAGGTGTTTGATTTTGCAGTAACTACCTTCATAGACCTAACATCTAATAAAAAAGTATACCAAACGATTGTATAGCAGCTTAATCAGTAGAATTCTATTACCAACTTATATTAAGTGATTTACTAGTATATAAGTAGTTATTCACGTTCGAATAAAATTTATATCTGTTATTTTCAACATCTGACAAGCGTTTCTTATGCAAACATATATTTTTCTGTAAAAGACAAACAGAATATATATATATATATATATATATATATATATATATATATGAAAATGAATTGTTTTATGAGCATAAAAATGCATTTAAATAAACATTATTGACTTTATAATGTTCAAAAATCATAAAATAACTTTTAAAAATGACATGTAAACATTTAAAATGTCATAGTTGTTATTGTCCGTACTTCTGTTTACTCTGGTGATAATAATTGTGGTAGGGAGAAGGATGGAGGAGGAGGGGGAAGAGGAGTAACCGGAAGAGATAATTTCAACTTTAGTTGTTGTCATTATGGAAATGAATGTTGAATTCTTACTCATACATTTTATTCTATTCATTTTTTATTTAGATGAATAAACAGAAAAGTTATTGGAAGAAAAACAATAAATAATTGGCTAAATCAATAAATACTAAACAAGGCTTGACAAAAATTATCTGTCGGTATAACGTCGTAAGTAAACAATCTAGTCATAGTTAAAATTTTATGACAGTTACCTACTGTTACATGTGTAGATTATAAAAAAATGTGATTGACAGTGGTTTTATCGTTTTCAATTTAAAAATTTTAAAAAAAGTATGATATTTATAGTATTAAAAATGATTCACAAATAATTTATCTCCAAGATGGTAGAATTTAAAATTCATTGTGAAGATCCTAAATGAAGGACAGTTATCACTGATCCTATTCTCACTTAAATTCTGTTGATTATTTAAATAAAATCACTAAAGGAAACTTTTTTTAATGTTGCATTGTTGTAGTCTCTGCAAAGTTGGGTTTCTTTTTATTAAATAATTCCTTTGAAGAATACAAAAATGTCCCCCTACATGATATGATGTGTATTAAAAAGCATTAATCAAGAATATTGAAATGAATCTTGTTACCTGGTTTTTCATCTTGTGTAAGTAGCTATTGCATACCTGATTGTCCAAAATGCATTGAAAATTTTCCCCAGAAGTAAATTTAATCCACTGCGATGCTACTCGCAAGTTGATACATGATTATTATTCATCTATAAATATTTTTATGTATAGTCTGTAGTAAGATACTTTGAATGAAGAATAAATCTCTTGCATACACTACGTTATGAGCTTTAATGTTTGATAATAATGGTAAATGACATAATTCTGTATGTTTAATTCCAAGGATACTGAATAAGAAAGGTCTAGAGATTTGTCGAAAAAAGGGTAAATATTCCGCAACTCTTTCAAACTGAATAGGGAAGAGAAAAAATTAGGAATATAACGATGACATCTAGTTGAGTAGACAATTGGATTTCCGATGTGCCGTAAACAAGTATGAATAGTTCCTTCGAAAAACTGAAGAACATTATTTAAATTATCACAAGTTTCTATGGGATTTTTAATAATCAGTATAATTTTACTGTTGGAAACAAACGATTCAATGTTCAATTTACTTGAAGTAACTAAGCTAAACCTTGATACTACCACATAACAAACCAGTTATATTAAACACTGAGATTTAAATTCGTTAATGTCAATATTGTATATTAAAGAGTAACTGAAGATAGTTTATACTTTATTATCAAATATATTCATTAATACAAAGTATAATCTTTTTCTTTATGTAAGAATGAATCTCTTCTTCATTTTTTAACATTTGAATCCCATTAAATTCATTGCCAACTTTTAGAGTGAATTAGTCAATGAATGAAATCATTATACAGTTTTACTAATGTTATGAAGATGTTCGCTTAATATCAAAATAAGTAAATAATTAATAAAAACCAAGGTAGTTGTTTTGAACTTAATCACTAGAGAAATATTTTTTTATAAACTAACAATTTCGCCAACTTCAGCAAAATGTGATGGGTTCTGAAGTTGATTTCATTGAAAGATGGTTAACTTCCAAAATAAAAACTTTATAATTCTGTGTCAGTGATTAGCACTAGTTAGGCATCCATTGTAATACTGGCCAACTGAATTTTCATTGTATGGGATTCTTCAACATTATGTATTTAGAAAGCCAACAAGGATTGAACTCGGGATCTATAGACCTATACTAAGTCAATATATTGATAAAATATTTCAAATTTACTGATTAGTGAATGTGATTTCCCAATAGTGTAATTAAACTATATAATTCTCAGCTGCTTACATTTAGATTATATTTTAGCAACAAAATCTGTTCAGTTCTTTCTGACAGAAATAAATGGTTATCTGGTTTTCACTTAACTTCTAGAAGTACATAAATTGATATGTCAGTCGTGTATTATGTATATAAACAATTAACTTATTTCATAAATTGTCTCAGTGTTTAGATCGAATCATATCGTCCTCAACTGAAAAAACGAAAACTAGTAACATTGAAATCAAATAAGGAAGGGATTGTAAATCACTCTTTACATTAACATGGACACAGTGATGAAAAACCAACAATCTTTGAAACATTTAATAATAGCAATCATGGAGTACTTATTAATGACTTTGACAGAAAATTCATGAAGTTCAAGTGAGATGTTACTAGTGAAGTGTAGTCACTTTGATGTGAAAAAAATACTATCGATGACAACGGATGATTCTTACGCATATCATTGAAGCTGAAAACGTAAGCCATTGGTTTGAAGATTATTTGTCAGCCATGAGACAAGAAAGTGCTTGATTTGATTTCAGCAAGATTCAAGGAGGTACACTACTAAGGAGTATCACACTGTTAAGAAGGCTGTCTAGTTTAGCCTGGTTCATAAGTGTTGTCCAGTCGAAATCTGTGCAAGGATGTAAACTCTCAAATTCTAACTATCTTTAACACACTTCATAAAAACGATCCAAATAAATCATTTCACTGAAAACTAATATTGAGTTCAAATAAACTATCAATAAATTATAAAAGTTACTGCTAAAAACATACGTATATAAACAGAATAATATCATCATGATTATGTTTCTTCTATTAAAACTTTATCTTAGCATTAATTTTCCTTTATTTATTTTATATTGATGATTAAGTATCACATATTTGCTTTAGTGACGTGGGTTCGAAATCACATTAATTCTAGTAAAAATAAACAACTTTTCCAAAAACAACTTGATATTATTACTATTATGTAGTGAAAGTTTTGAACAAACAAATGTTCACCTATTTGTTCTCATTCTCTGTGTACATATACATAAATTTGTATAAGTAAATTGTAAAATAAAGAAGCTCAGCATGAGATCATTTTTTTCTTTTACTTATTTTAATTTTCACGTTTACTGAAAGAAAATTATTAGGTGGAATAAGGAAGTGGCGTGGGGAGGGGGAAAGGCGGGTTATTTGATTAAATGTTTCTGTTAATTTCCGCTGGAAGTATACACTACACATTCATAAACATTCATCCCTGTATGTACACATCAGAAAACACAGCATTTATTAATACAATGAAGATACTTTAAATATTCATTGTATACATTTACATATATTTCACTATGTTCATTCTTCTAAAGTGTTTTTATCCCTATTTATCCTCAAATATTATAAATATCATACACCAATTTGTATATCTTAGTTATATTATCCTCATAAGTGTGAAGCTAACACAATCACATACAAATACATGAAAGAAAAAAACAAAGAATAAGTTTACTATAATCTTCTTCTTTTTCACCATTTCTTGAATTCTAGAAGAAACTTTGTGAAGAAAAAGAATACGAAACATATGCTTTGTGAATATTTAATTGTGCTTCACTTGAAAATAATTTATTATAGTAAAGAATGAGAAGGTATTAAAGAAAGAAAATAAGAAATTTGTGTTAAATCAAACGGCTTACCTTTTTCTTTATTCTTTTGTCCTTCTTCTCTTAATGTAAACATATACACTAGTAATATTAATGATGATAGTCAATATATGATTTGTCCTCAGAAGCAACAATTTATGTTCCTTGTAAATCTTTAACTGATGAAATATCGTAAATAAATTTACTTGAAAAAAGTTTGAGTCAGAAAATTATGCACCTTGT
This sequence comes from Schistosoma japonicum, assembly GCA_025215515.1. Lineage (NCBI taxonomy): Eukaryota > Metazoa > Platyhelminthes > Trematoda > Strigeidida > Schistosomatidae > Schistosoma > Schistosoma japonicum. Next base: position 18,609,827 of record CM046063.1, on the reverse strand, counting down.
TTGAAGTTTATCACTTCAGATCTATGAGTTAAATAATTAGTCATTAAAGGCGAATTAGTCAATTTTGATATAATAAATTGATTTGAGTTAAATAACCTTTGAAAACTAGGGAACATAAGATAGCTGTCTTATTCTAGTTTGTGACTCGTCCGTAGTGCGAACTCACGAGTCTGAGTTTCTACGAAGATGCTTAATTGTTAGATCACTGAGCTAGCATTCAACGACTGTTATTTTAAACCTCGGCCAACTCGCAACATATTACTTCATCTCATCCATTACCATTACTGATTGACTACCCCACATAGGTCAAGTTTTCTTAATAAAGCCCCTGGTAATTGCCTCTTAAAGTTAGTCATTAGTAGACTCATGATGATTATAGTTTAGTGATATCAAATTCAAAACACACAACCACTACAACGTCCAACTATCATTATCTTATTTGTGATTTTACCTTACATTTTGAGAGACTGGCTTACCATCTAAATAATGTTGATAAATGTGTATCACTGTCGAGTGGCAAATATAAAAACATCGAATCAGATTAAAATGACACTATTCACTGAAGTTAATTATAATTAGGTATGTGGATTTTAAAATCAAATTGATATTAGGATAGCATCAATATCAAATCGTTTAGCTTGATTGTTTTCAGTGTTAAAGAAAAGGGGTCAAGTAACCCTTGTTAATCCTTGTGACTTGTAACACCAAAGTGAGCTATTACGCTTTGAATGCATCAACAAAAAGTATATTTACCACTTGTTCTAGCAAAGAATTTCAGTAATTCACGATCCTATTTGAGAAACGAAATTCCAAAGTTAGATGATTAGCGTTTCCCACTCAGATAATGAATCCTCCGCAGTAGAGAAAGATATGATACAAGAATAACGAAATAATCGATCAGGACGCAATAAGCTAGAACTGAATCACCTCTTAAACCACAGTAAGATAATGAAAATAGGTTGGGGCTTCTCATCTGCCTTCATGAGATGGGTCAGAAATGCATTAAAGCATTTACATTCCTGCGAGTTATGCGCAATTTAGTGTATCCTTTCCCTATACATGACAAAGAATTACTTTTTGTATAGTATATTCCAAATACAGCCTAATATACTTAAGCTATATTTTTTCCAGAGATTTATTCATTAAAGTTAAGAAACTATTTATCGATAATTTTGAAATCTTCCGACAGCGGCCACGAAGGTCTCTTGCGTTATGATAGTGGTCATTAATAACACTTTTATGAAGTATTTTCAAAAGTCTTTGTGTTATGCATGATTTAAACAAACATTTTGAGAATGCCTATTTACTTGCACAAGTAATAGTTGATGATGAAATCCGAGTTTTAATTAGCCTACTTTACAATAATTTCATCTTGTACTATTAAGGATTTAAAAGCTCATAAGCATCATTCTACAGTGATGCCTTGTTAGCAGAACATAGACCATCAGTTGAATGATGACAGTTACCAGATTTGATTTGTGCATACACCTTATGGTGAAATTAAAATTGTTAAGTTGATAATACAAAGATCTTGATATTCAGTCAGAATGTATCAAATAAGTAATTAATAAATCTGTGGTTTGACTCCCTTAAAATATGAATGTTTGTAAATAGCTCTTGTTATATTTCTTGGGGAATTCCTGCAATCTCCTCCACCCCTCCCGTCGGTTTTATCCCTGTCATCTTAAATATACTCCTTATTCATCAAAAGGTTTTATTTTTATACTCCCAGAATAAAAATTGAATAACTGGTTCAGGTCATATTTTTATAAATATGTAATTAAATTAAAAATAAAAACAAATAGTCACTACAACATACTTTTGTTATTATGAAATCATGTGTAACTGACAGCAGAAAGTCAAACAATGAAACTTCACATAAACAACTACTCTTATTAAAACGAATTAGTATTAGGTTACATAAAAATGACAAAGAAAAAGCAGAGTTTTCAAATGAAAAATTGAATAAGTAATGATGTCATCAAATTCAATGTTACAAATATTGTCAAAACTCTACTAAACAACTAATGTTTCTTTTATTCTTAGTAAAGATTCGAAATGAAAGACATTGATCTAGATTCTGAATATGAATATTAACATTCACATATAAATAGGTTAACTCTGTGAATTTCATATAGAGCAAAACGAACATTTTGCGTTGTAGTACTGGCCATTTTATATATTCTAATAAAGATTTGATTACTTGATTAGACTGTAAAGATAAGTTTAGTCAGAAAATCTGAGAGTGCTTGATGACTGAATCATTCTGAAACTGTACAAGATAGACTTCCTGAAGGTCTTTTAGAAAATTAGCGGTTTGTAGAGTCATCCAACAAGGAAATTAGAATGAATTTGACAAGTAATACAAGATTATTACAACTGTATATTAAGAAAATATTGAAGCTAGGAGCGTTGATCAGTTGATTTCTCCTCTTTTGATATTTTGATACCACACTACCTGTTAATCGTGAAGCTACTATGTTCAATGTTGTCTGGAGTCGTGTGTTTAAGTTATTTAAAACTAAAACGAAACATCTATCTGGTTTTTTGTTAATCCTGATATCACGAATCGTTCTGAATCAGACAACCATTGATCACCTGGAAGCTGAACAGCTGTTTCGTCCCAGTATGGGACTCTCCAGCAGTGCGCACCCACGACCCTGTTGGGGTTCGAACCCAAGACCCTCTGGCTCCGCGACGAGCGCTTTACCATTGGACCACTGAGCCGGCTCCTAATGGTTGATATTTCTAATTCAGTCATTCTATCTAATTTGTTCGTCTGTTTGTTTATAGCCTTACTTCATGGTAACAATCTCACAATTTTACAAAGCTTCTAAACTAACACTCTTGTCAAATACGTCATGACTGTATTTTGCCTTGATCACATTTGAATCCATTATCATTATATATACATATACAGGATGGCAACTAAACTGTATGATTCACTGATAAAATATTGTTTATTTACTTATGTTTCTAATAGTTAAAATCATATTACTTATTTGTTACTTGGTCTAATATCAGTGGAGATACTATTTCATAATGCTCATTAATTCTTGTTAGTAAACACTAGTAAATAGATGAGATTAATAAAAATCCATTAAGTAGTTTTTTAAATTCAAGTTAATTATTTACTTTAAAGTAGAAAAGTCCAATTTCTTGAGTACATTAACATTGAAAAATGTACAATTAAATGTTCTATTTCAATTGACTTATCATTGGATTAATGTACACATTTCGCCTTATATGTTTCTATGGGGGGAAGGGAAATGAAATTTGCTAACGATTTAAGTGGATTTCAATAAAAAGGAAAATTAAGAGAAATGTAGATATTAGTATTATGCTTATTTTTTATTTAAGTGTTCAAGATTTTGTTATAAAAGATGGATATAAACACTTAACTCATTATCACTTTCTATAATTCCATAGAAACAATTATGTTTATGCTTAATGTCATACTATAGGAATAGTGAAAACTTAGCGTCGAGTAAATGTTTAGTTTATAAGTAATGAGGTTACTTAATGAATATGAGACGAAAAGTATAGTTAACCAATTCCTCATATTTTCAGTATTTATTCAATGGCTGTATGAGAGTTAACTTCATAGTAAATGCATTAATCAACTAAACTAGTTATTAGTTCAAAAGTAATTAAGTTCTAGTATAAATATGAGAAGAGAAAAATGAAAAGGCGTTAGTAAAATTCAATACACTATTGACCAGTTTCGAAATAGGTCATTCAAAATTTTGAGGAAAAGCCATGATCGATAAAGTTCAACTGTGCCTATGGAATCATAGGATCGTCATCTTACAGTGAAACAAATAGACTAAATTTTTCATTCAATTTCAGTTTAATGGCTTAAGGTTATAGTTCTCGTCATAAAACATAAAATTTTCTAAGTTCAGTTCCATGCGAAGTCATGGTTGGTCACCGAAGTGTAGTCTCAACTTAATAAAAAAAACATCTCTTCGACATATTTTTGATTTGTTCGATTATGAAAAAAAAAAACAAAATATTGAAATAATGATGAAATGTTAGTTTATTTTTCCTTGTATTGTTCCAGTCTTTCAATTCATCTTAGGATGCAATCAAGACTAAATTATTTAAAGGTCCTTTACATCATTTGGTTAAGAAGAAAAAGATCAGTAAATAGATTTAATATTATTTTGTGTTGAATTATTTGAAACAAAACTACCTATATTTTCTTGACTAAAATTTAACTAACTTTGAACAGAATCATTTTTGTGGAACTGAAGGTCCTTCATCTTGTAACGCAGAAACTGAGTCTGTATTTCATAGCAATAAATATTTACAACTAATTTCGCTGTTTAGACAGTATTCGAATCTGTCTCAAATCAAATAGAACGCACGTCTTGAGTGGCGAATATCATGAAACATAGTAGCTAAAAGTTATGTCGAAGTAGTCTCCCAGAGATGCACATATATAAAATGAAATTAATCAATCGTAGTCCTCACTATTAATGATAGGATATTTCAACCCCTTGGTAATGGAATTCATCAGTCATCATATTTACTAACAAATTTCACCGTACGCTTCAGTTTATTTTCGTGTCATTTTTTTTACATTTTAACAGGTTAGGTGTGAATGACTTTGGACTGAATCTGTTTTCCATCCTAGTATTATTATTCAGTCTTCAAGTTTCTTGATAAGAGCGATTAATAGATTTTGAAACTTCTTCAAAGTAATTCTACTCATTGTAGTTGAATGTTTTGGAGGTGACTGAATTCGAATTTAATGTCACAAACTGACTTGCGTCAGATAACTGTTAAAGCTGCTAAAAAGCTGTTTTATCAGTGTATATGAAGTATCAGTCATTTTATACCGGCTTAATGGTTCAGCTGTTAAGCCTGATCGGTTCCATCGGTTGATCAGTTAGTGGATGTAGGCTGTTAAGGCGCTTCATATTAGGAAGGGATGTCTATCCAGTATTTTCTGGCATTAGATGGTTCAATAGTCTCAATAATTGTAACAATAATTGTTTTCTTGTTTACATGAATTTTTCAATGATTTCTTATTGAAAGTTAGTCATTTAGAATGAAGAAGAAAATCAAAACACAACACTTATTGACAAAAATGACTTTCCGATAAATTCCAAACAGATTCTGCATTTATGAACTTAATTTAATTAACAATCCAAAGTGAATAACCAGGCTTAAGGCAATGTTAAGACGATGATTAGCTTTGTGTTTACCACCTTATTTGAAACTGGTCATACTATATGCATCAATCAGTAGTTTTTATTTGCATACCGTGTTAATAATAGTCTTAAATTTCTTCAAATGGCAGAAGCAATAGGCACCCAGATTTTTAAAAATCTTGAGCTTTCCGTCTAAGGCTAATTACGTGCAGCCACTTTATTTACCAAGGCTAACATCACACCATAGAAGTCATTAATAAGCTTAATGATGTAATACGCCGATTCACTTGCCATGCTTATTGATTTTTTTCCACTGTATCTTCATAACATTGTCTTTAATTCTTATATTAATGTTATTATTACTTATATAATTGTATTGTTATCAATGCTATTATTAATATTAATCATCACATAAGTTCATGGACTATGTTGATCAAAACTCACTTCATTTTACTATTTTGTATCGTTTGGTGCGTTACATTAATCACTATCCAAGCATACACTTTGATATGTATTCACATTGTTAATCTACATTTTACCTCAACAAACATTTATTCGGACAGTGTTCATGATCACCTTAAGAGTTTCACTTGACTCTTAAACTGATTGAAGTTAACAGCAACAATTAGTCATTCTGATACTAGCAATCCCAAACTATAGAAATGGCTAGTGAGTATATATGTACCTATCTACTTGGTTATTGGTTGTTTAAAGGCTCCATTTTAAAATTTAACACGGTTTTTTGTGTACGTCGGTAACAATGTGACTTGTTCTTTATTTCAGTCGCAATTCAGTTGTATCTTAAAGTTATTATACTGTTAAAGAGTCTTTTCTAAGCTTCAACTTTATGCATATACGGTTAACATTTAATTATTCACCTATTACACAATTTTTTACTGTCATATTTGATATGCATAAAATATCAATGAATTTAATGTCCCTTTTTACAGAAAGGTATCTCTAAAATCTATGTCAGATACACTTAAGGTATCAGTATGTCAATCCTGATATCACGAATTGATCTGAATCAGACAACCATTGATCACCTGGAAGCACTGGACAGCTGTTTTGTCCTAATATCAGCACACTAGTGACTAGCTCCTTGAGGTAATTCCCGGGGTTCTAGTGTGAAGACGTGACCGGTGGAGTTTAATAATGTCGGGTATGAGGCAGTTACCCACCGATGACAATAGATGAGGTCGTGCAAACGTATCACGAATTGACTGAAGTAGAAATATCAACCGTTAAGAGCCGACTCAGTGGTCCAATGGTAAAGCGCTTGTCGCGGAGCCAGAGAGTCCTGGGACCATTCCCAAATGGGGTCGTGGATGCACACTGCTGAAGAATCCCATACTAGGACGAAACAGCTGTCTAGTGCTTCTAGGTGATCAGTGGTTGTCTGATTCAGATCAATTCGTGATATCAGGATTGAAAAATTAACTATCTCCACAACAACCCCCTAATTCTATCAATATGTGTTTGATATCATAATGGTTCTTCTAATGGTGAATCAGAATTAGACTGTGAATCTTATAACCTTACTCTGCTAACATTTACTAAGGTTGCTATATTTTCCGAGTAATAAGAAAATAAGAATTATCTGGTGGTTGAATGAACTTTTTCTCGACGGAAATAGGGGAATTTCAGTAGTCATTTAGTTAAAATAAAAAAAATAAAAAGTTCATTTTTCCTGCTTTTCAATATTTGAACTCATTATTGAGTTTATTTTAGTGTGTACATCATAAATTACTAAAAATGGAAGGAATTATAAGATAAACTTGATCTATCTATATTCATTTCTTAACTCAGCGATCAAATAATTTCTGACTTATAGATGCTTTCATTCATAGACTGTAGTTTTAAAAGTTTCTACCTTAAACTCAACTATTCATCACTTTAGATTATCAGGTAATTTAGATTTATTACTGTGTAGAATATAACAAGAATTTATTGAAAACATTATTCTTCCTTTATAATTGTTTTGTTTTTAAAAGAGAATGAATGTCATTTTCATTAATCATAAGAAATAATGAATCCATCACTTGGAACATTATTAAAAATATTTATATTAAAGTAAATTCAACCAAGCTACTTTTCAATCATTCATTTTTATTGACACATTTTAATGAGTCTTCTCAATGGGGTGCATCTATCAGTTTATTTTTATTCATTAAAGTAGTATTTATTCAATTTAATAGACCGATGTCAACGAAAATAATACAGGCAAACACTGATAATCGTCAATATTCATCATTATTTACACAATTGTGTACAATGATATTATTACATAAGAATTGAAGTAATGTACATTAATGTGTAACACTTTGTTGTACAAAGACAAGACCTATTAAAACATTACGTAAACAAACATATTTGCAGAACGAACAGCTTAATAAAATCTTTTTTTTTTTTGGAAGAATGTCAAATAATAACAATGAAATAAACTCTACTACTGTGTTATTGATTATTGGAAGAAAAAGTTGAATGAAAACAACACGTCAATTGAGATCCACTTAAGCCAACACCAACAACAATAGAGAATAATCAATATCCTGCTGATTATAACTGAATCATAGTGAAATAAATTTTCTTATGGTTGACAAATAATGTTTCATTCACCTTTGCATACAAAGGTTCATTACAATTTTCTACATATGTTTTCTAGTCTGTGCTTTATGAATGACATGAAAAGTGAACATCTCTTTAACAAAGTGGTTGTAAGTTGTTTTCACATATTGAATGCATCGTGTTTACACCATACTTCAAGTTACTTTCTTCACACCCCACTTACCGCTATCAGTCATGTTGTTTACTCATTTGAGTGTTACATATGATCTTTATTTGAAGGTATTTTTTCTCGGGTGAAATGTAACCATTTTATTGTAATAATTGTATAAAAGTAATTTAATGATTGAGGAAAAAAGTTAACAAAACGATGTACAAATCTTGTTATTACTGTTTAATTGCTGAAAACTACATAAATGCCTGAATAAACATTTGTATACATAAAATGTATACACAAAATTATGCATTCATATACCCTCCCCCATTGGTTCTACTATTCAACTGAGTGAAATGTTTATTTATCTAATCACCTCATTAATTTGTTTACTTCTTATTTCATTATCAGGTAAACTGTGATCTCAAGAGGGTGGTGAAGGGGTAGTAGGGGGGGTTAAAATAATTACTTCTAAGTGAGTATGCAAAATATGGAGAAGTAATGATATAAGATTTTATTGCACTAAGAACATAAATTGAGTAGTCTATAATCTTCATTTCCATAAATTCTTCTTATTTTTATTATTTTCCATTTTAAATGTTTCGTTTACCTAATTTTGTTCAATGTTTCAATAAATGAATTCAATTGAAAAATGAATTCCTTTCTAATTTTAGATGAATTATTTAGATGGATTACTAATAAATTTCATGTTCCAGGGTAAATTAATTTCTTATCATTATATTTTTTTTTAAGATTACCTTTGATTAGTGTAATGAGAAAAGAAGCTTTATGCATTTAAGTACTTCAAAAGTCCCCAATAGTCAGTGCAAATGTAGTCATGTTATATGATTTTAGGTTATTTCGTTAAAAGAAGGCATAAGCGAAATCATTTTATCATCTAATATCAAAATAGTTAATTATTTCGAAATGTGTAAACATCACTGAAAAAAAAGGTTACAACAAATTGGATTTCTATTCATCAATATATTTTCCTTAATTTTCACATAATGTAGCACGAGATATTCAGAAGAACTGAACGATACGTCAAATTTGTTACAAAAATATTACGTTAGGCAAAACCAATAAATATGTGGCGTATTTTGTTATTAATAAATCACTTCCAATGAGAGTATAATGCATTGAGTGAAGTAACATGTTTACAGCTATATGCTTCTGACTAAATGAAAAGTAAACATTCCATCCCAACTTTGCAGCGGCTTTCAATTCTTCTTCAAACTAAGCGACGACTGACGAATAACTCTTTAAGGAGAACAATCAATGAACTACAGGATTAACTTAAGCAAATTAAGCATTTTTTGTAAAAATAGGAAGGGGGGGGAGATATTATATGATTAGATGAAATTGATTCAAACAGGTCAAAAATATGTACAAGAGTCAGTTGATGCTAAGATTGACAAAAAATTAGTATTAAACAATATGATAAACAGTGATTAGTGTAGTGGCTTTTCGTTAGATTTAAAATAGCCTTGGTTATTTCTCTATGCTTAAAGAGGCATTAAGCAACAGTAAGAAAAAGTTCTTTGTCATGTGATCTTGTCCCTGATGGTCCAGTTAGTAAATAATCTATCTGTTTTCATACCGAACTGTCACAGACTTTATTATATGCAAGAAACATTGTTAGACTGATAGTATCATAATATATGTCCATCTGAATAGCATTCGTTTAAGCTGAATCTATACAAAGCATTTAATGAATAAGATCAAACTCCTTTAGCAGGAAAATTTGCCCCCTCCTGCTCTCGATTTCCGTCGACATATTCGAACAAATTTTGACGATTCTCCATATAAACTCGATTTGAGTTGACAGTTCACTAATTTCTGTATCAATTAGAAATGTAACAGACGAATAATTTGGTTACAGAATATAGTTTGACTAAAACTGACATTCTTGTTTGTTTTGTCTAATTGATTTCATCACAAGTTTACATTATCTAAGCAAAAGTTGAGGACCAGAGAGCGGTGAGCAACACACACACTTTATTTCAGAACTTTCCATTAATGTACATTTATGACCTTGTACGGAATTGAAAGCGAAACTTTTAGATATTAGAGTATGCTAGTTACTATCAAATGATGAAATCATTATTTGATAGGCTATAATGCTATTTCAGCATGTATTTTATGATCAGCTATCATCCTTAACAAAGGATAGAGCATACATATAGCAAATAATTGAAGATATAGAATAATAAAACGATAAAAATAACATGTGTATAGTTAATTCACATGGATGATATTGAAATAAAACTAAAGTGAAAACAATTGTTGAATGAATTATTTTCTTAAGATCACAATTATTTTATAGCAACGTAGATTTCATAATTTTCCTCCTAATTTCCGATACAGTTTATTGATAATCTGAATGGATGGGCATTTAGAAACATTTACAGTTCAACAAAATGAATACTTTTTGTCAGGTGTGTGTAAATTTTGTGGTATGCATTTCACTTTAAGTGTGTTTTAACAGTCGCTATGCATCAAACGAATATTTAGGTCATGGAAAATAAAAATTCTATAAATTTATTTTCATTTACTTCCTTTTACTTCTTACTTAGATTCGATTATTTTCTACTTTTATCCTAATTGCTCTAGTTGCTGACTACAATTTAGGTAGCTAACCCACCTACTGATTTCAATTTTCATAATAGATGCTAAGATCATTCTTTTTTCGTTTTCTTTACATCTCTGTACCTAACACATACAAATAGGTACTTTAATAACTTCGGTTGATTGTAAGTTATAAACATGTGCACAGTAATTAGACTTCAAATTCGTGTTTGTCACTTAAGATAATCTGATTAGTGATGCGTTAAACTGTAGACCTTTTTCCAGCTGAATAACGAAACATATGCCATTGACAACATGTATAATAAAATAGTGATAGAAGATTAACAAACGATTAGGCGACAATTCTATTTGAATTAGTATTATCTTAAAATCACTTAATCAAATACATGTTTTGCAACTGATTATTGCCTAAATTATTATTTTATTCCCTTTCTAAAGAAGTTGACAATTTTGATATGGAAATGCAATTTAGTGCTAGGTCTCCATAAAACAGTAAACATGAAACCATAGATGTAGGCCTGACACCTCTTTACCCTTAACAGTTAAATCGACCACAGACTTGAGGAAACTGATGATTCTCTGGAGTGGTGAATATATGTACTTGGATACTCTTATTACGTAAATTGTAGTTATAATAAACAAAATCAGTTATTAAGAGGCAACTGTTGGTTGTACCAGTAACATAAAAGTTATTGATATTACTTAATGTCTTGTTGCGAAAGAATCGAATTTCTTATTATGTTCCACTAAAATATTACCTCCTTCATATCATTAACAAAAATGTAGAAGTGAACAATCACTTCTTGTTTTTCTACACTATTAATATAATCCTGGTAACATCATGTCGAAAGTGTTCATACCTTCCAGGTTATGGTGTTACAGAATTAAACTAATCAGCCAGTGTTGCTGTGAATGCCGAATCCTCCGGCTTGTCGGAAGTTCATAAGTATGATTTATATTGTATTATTGTTGACGTGACCTAAATAGAGCTAAACGTACCTACGGACTACAGTTTACAGCCATAAAGAAACCTAAATCATACTGTTGAGATGTAAAGTATTTTATTAATTAAATGTCAACTGAAATCCATAGACCTGATCATTTTAAATCAACCAAGCTTTTTACTTGGGAGATTAATAGACATTAATGTTATTTAATGATAGATTTCGTTATAGACAGATATCAGTAGTACGCACTTATAGATCAATATAATGCCGAAATCAGCTTTTCATACAGTATGATATGTACACGATTTTAAAACCAATGAGTAGTAGCACAATGTTTCACATTTCCAGCCCCAATCGACTGTGATGTTGTACAGTTCACATCTGATATCTTCAGCAAACTTCTACCTCATTATTAACTTCCAAATTCACATTTTTATCGTTGAATTATTTGGAACAGAATTTTATAGATTTTGATCTGCATACACTGTCACTTGATACTACATTGTTGGAGCTAATAATTGTAGTTGGCACTCAACAGTAGAGTGCATTTAATGCTAGTGACGTAATTCACACCTGTTAGAAAAGAAAAAAGCCAAAATACATAAGGTTATAACAATAAAAGCAGTGTTTGAAACCAACTTAAACATAAAATATCTCAAGAGTGAGAATACGTTTTGTTTATCAACAGGAGTCTTCATTATACATCGATCTAGAGAACCGTGTCAATCTTCACTAACCAATTAACGACTTGTAAGTCCTTAACATATTCTATGATCTGCATACATGTTTAATGTGGTTGAGTTTCTTTAAAACACCCGACTATATATTGACAGATCATACCCATTAACTCATGTCACCGAATTAAATTCAAGCAGATTTAATAATTTACCTCATTTAACTAAATTCATCTGGGATACATCACTGAGGATTTGATCCTAAAAAAGTGTACTATCCATTGTTTAGATTAATATGATCCGGTTTAATAAAACCTGTATAGAAAACAACATTTTGCTTTGAATACTCCATTTGTTTGTTCATACATAATAAACGGTAAATAAACCTACCGTATAGTTAAAATAAACAAATGAATAAACAATAGGGTTAACACACGTATTCTAATCATTCTGATCATTCTCTTCAAACAAACAAATGATATTTGTTTACATAAAGTTAGAAAATCAAGGGCTATCACGTGTCCAGTGTATCTTAGTAACAATAATTTTATTCAGTAAACATTAAGCATAGTGATGAGTGGGTCATTTCTGAACCGTGGGATTATATTTCTATATTACCAATTAATGTTTTTTTTCAGATCACCCACTGCCTCGTTCCTATAAATTTGATATTTTATTAATCAAGTTAGTGAAGATGATAAAACGGAAATAAGACAGATTAATAATAATTTTTTTTTCACATACTTGTCATTTATGAAAAGAATCTCAGTTGAAAACAATCAAAACTGTAGGAAGTAAAAATTGTCATAAAATCTTAATAAAATTCATTGTTGAAATGTAATTTGAGAAGTTCGGTCTCAGAATAACTTCGGCGATTCAAATAAATTAATGTTAAAAATGTTTATAAATGCTTATTGCGAGATATTGTTGTGATATTATTCCATGAACTGAGGTGGTTTGTAGAGACTGGTATTAAGTTTTAGATGATTGTATTTCCCAAAGATTGATATTGGTAAGGTACCATAGAAAACCACGGAGCACTGTACAGCTATTTAGTCCAATGAGTTGAACTTCTTAGGAGTACGCACCCAAGATTCTGCCAGCAACTTGGGCCCGTTGCAAACACTTAACTATTTGCACAACTGGACTATCCAACAAAACGGTTGTTCAGTCTTATCTGGATTTTAGTGGTCTTCAACTGAAATCAGTTTGTGACGAATACAAGCAACTAAATTTAATATCTCCACAAGTCCACCACAGTTCAAATGATTTGAAGTGGTTTCTGTGGATATTGGTATCTACTTTGTTGTTTGCATTCGCCTGTTGAGCTCCATTGGGGAGCATTGGACGACTGATTATTCTCACTATGGTACTGTACTCATTACCTTCAAGTCTCAAGACGTGCTCTTAACCATTTAAACATTTCCGCTATCATCTACCGGTAGAATTTCTACTCCAACCAGTTTGTGCTATCGAACAAGAATCATTTATTGTCACTGACGATAGTTGTCTCACTCCCGATTACTCAGAAGTCCACTAGCTACAAATGTCCTCACTTTTAAACATCAGAGTGGTGGCCAAATGCTTAGAACACTTGACTTTTAACTGATACGTTACATGATCGATCCCCGCTTCATTCATTTCGGCTTTCCAAGTGAGTATTATATCTAGGACTCATATAACCGGAGTGCATTAGTTTGTATTCAGTACACTAGTATTTCGTTCAGCAAGGACATCCAAATTTTAAACAAAATGATCAGGTATATAAAATTAACACAGAAAAGCGCTTGGTTCAAAGAGGGAAAACCACTTTTATTTTCCCGAAAATTTGTTTAACGTTGAATTAAATGGTAATCTTACAAACTCAAATAGATATTTCTCACAGAATACTTGCCTTAATTTTTAACTTTTTGAATTTGCTAATCATAGTATTTGATTATTGTATTAGGGATCGATCTCATTTAGATAACCATTTAAAAAAATCAGTTGGTACTAGAAAGCTATTAAAAAACCATGATGCTGAAGTGTTTAATTTCTCAACTGTGGTCATCTAACCAAGGTTTATTCACAGTATAAAACTTTGAAGTCAGTGTTCTGTGCAATAGTCAATTATATTCCTGGTATCATTAGTAAAGTTTTTTGAGAAAATCAATAAATCCCTACTAAATTTTGTCAGTGAGCAAACTGTGATTCGGCTTGAGAAAAAAAATATAGTACAAAACTGTAGCGTTGTAATATTTACTGATGACAAACCATCTACTCAGTCTTTAATGATTCTCGAACTGATATTGGTTTTTAATGATGTTGATGATGATGATGATAGGTCTTAGCGATTCCTGTATTGTTGATGAATGTATGTTCTAACTCAGTGTGAACAAAAATAATAGATTACCGAAGTATCTAAATGTTGATCAGAGGGAACTAGCATAAATTGTTGAAACCGAAAAAAAAGGGACTAATTTATTTTTTCTTCAGATTTACACGATTCACAGAAAACAGTATATTTACACTTTACAATATAGTTAGTTGAATGAATATATATAGAGATACGCTAAGTGTAAAGTAAGGCCAGATATATTCTTACTGAATAATATGAACCATCCATATTATTATTATTATTATATTGTATTGCGTAGATTAGATTTATTACAGACAATCTGATTTTATGAAAACAAATGAGTCATAATCTATACAATGTATTATGCAATAAAGACGTTCTAGTTTGTTAATCCTTAGGAATGAAATTAGTTCACTCATAAATCAACTGCATTCGTCTAAGCATATAAATAATTGTCTAGATATTGATTCTCAATATTATGAAAATTGGATTGTGAAGTTATTTATTTAAGGCAGAAATATACAACATTCATCAAAAAACTGAAATTAATCAAAGAATTACTGTAAAGTAAAAAGGTATTAAATTACACTACAACTTTTCTCTTACATTTCATAAATAAACTTGTTTGAATACTGTTTCATGAAATAAATCTATAAAAAGTTAAATCCCACTGAGTGGCTGAATGAGAATATTTTGCTACTGTAAACTTTAAAGTACTTGTCATTTAGCGGTACTTTATACTTCTAACAAAAGAGAACCTAAATAGTCGAACGTTAACCTCTTTAATCATTATTTGATGTTGATAATTCAGTGATAAGAACAATAGTATTCATTTATAATTAGAGAAGTCAGAAAAAAAGTATATTGATACTATATCTAAATTGTGAAAAAACTGGTAATGTAATAAAAAAGTAGAGGAAGACTATGTAATTATGCTTATAATGGATTTTCTACTATGTGGTTATACTAATCACGCTATTAAAGCTTTCAATCATTTTTGATAATTTACAAAAATTGTACAGTCAACTTAGTAATTAGTTATTATAAAAGTTTTATTAGTTTTCGTAAATTATGATTTTGGAGTCATTTGAATAAATGCCTCACTTGTAAAACATTACTTCTCTATTCAACGAGATAACGAAGAGAATCATTATCTCTAGTAAATTATTTAGAAAATAACCCAGAAACGTCTACATGGAAGTTTTCTTTTAAATAAAACTCTTTGGTTGCAAATGCTTTATTAACAGACTATTTTGTACATCAACTGAAATTTGACAAGTATGACAAATCCATCAAATATCCTATTTCGTTACGTAAATTTATTCAGTTTAGTTGCTAGAAACAAAATATATTGATGAACTAAAACCAAACTGATATGTCATACATCTAAAAATTCTGGAATAATAATAAAAGCACTCTCTACTAAGTAACTGAAATAGTTTATTTGGTTTAAGAAAGTGGTGTAATGGCTCAAGTTAAACAGGAGATTTTAATAAAGCTTTTGAAAAGGCTGTCCAGTAGCTCCAAAATTAGCACTTCGGAAGTAAGTCAACTATTTTACAACACTATGTCATGTATAATAACATTTATTGTCTGGTAATCATGTTAAATTCTATGGGAGTTTGCTAGTTAATAAGAATCACAGTTAATGCACAGATTGTTAGGAAATCTTTTTTAGGAACTTTTGTTCTCGTTTTTAGTAGGTGTTTGTGATTTATCGACGTTTTCATAAAGCATTGCAGTCGATTAGTCTTCGTTGACGTTAATATAACCTGGGTGAACCATTTCGGTATACCATAAAGTCAAAAGTTATGTTGTATGTCGTATTTAACAAGCATGTGCCCATATTTTATTGCTGACTGAGTGCTGTCAGTATGACGGACTACACCATAACAGTAAACATAGCTGAATTATTAGTAATCAGTTCTGTGAGCTTTTTAATAAGTTAGTTAACTCATAATCATAATGCGCGATAGATAATCTTAAGCAATTTAATTCGTTCATTCACAATATATGTACTATTACTGCATTCTGATTGCAATTTATCAGCAATGTGTATCCATAACTTACCGAAAGCCAATTTTGTGCCATATAACTTGACCTTCGACTCTATAATCCTGGTACTTCTGGCAGAAAACTGACCCGACCAAATTTAATTTCCTGAACTTCCAATAAACCTTTATATCCACAAGAAGTTGATATTCTGGTACTTAAGAACACTAATCAAATGACGACATTAGATTATGAACATGTATAGTATTAAAATGTCAGTTTTTTTTCAATTGGAATTCATCTATTGTTAAAGCAAAATCGTCATCATTCATTTTATTGTTCAAAATGAAATTCTCAGAGAAAGTGATGCATATATATTGCTAAAAGTTGAGAAAGGGAATGTCACCTTAATGATGCTTTCTAGATTATAGTATCCATTTAATTGATAAATTAAAACTTTCTCAAAGGAATGAAGGTCCTGGTAATAATTTTTTTATTTAATAAAATGATGTGGTTATTTTGACCTTTCTAAAGGGCTTACTCAGCATTCGAAACTCTTATTTGCCAATAAAGTTGTTGACAGTTTTTCATCATAGATAAAACATACTTCACTTATGAAATATTACACTAATTACTACTGAAACAATGTCTATTTGTTAAGAAGTAGTGTAAAATGAAGTTACTTTGTTAGGTTGATAATTGAATTCAAAGTTTTCCAATCAAATAATCAATACCTACTACATAGGCCGCCGACCAGTATTCTCCAACCAACTCTTTCCTGGGTTATCCTTTTCAGTTCTTCCTAAGTGCGATTCATTCCGCTATTCATATCTGCCTCTAATTCTCAAAGCAATCTGTTCTTGGGTCTTCCTCTTTTTTATCTAACCTTCAAGATTCCAACTTAGTGCTTGTCTTGTGACAAAGTTTGATGATTTCCTTAATGTATGTCCTATCCACCACCAGCGTCTTTTCTTAATTTCTTCTTCACCTGGATTTTGATTGGTTTGTTTTCTGCCACAGTAGACTATTGCTGAAGGCCAATGGATCCGAAGTATCTTGCGCAGACAGCTATTTATAAATACTTGTTTCTTCTGAAGGGAGCTTTTCGTAGTTCTTCAAGTTTCAGCTCCACATAATAGAACTGTCTTCACAAATGTCAGTTATTCATTCATACATTTACTACCATGAATCAAATCTATCAGATATTCTAAATGATATTTACTTTTATGTATTTCTTTTGTAATCCGATACCGTTAGTTTGTCATGTTTTAAAACTGAAAACAAACGAAAATTTTTCACTATTTTCTTAATGTTTATTGGGATTTTTGTGACATCTACAATATTTACATGTATTCTTAATGGTTTATATGACTCATAGAGATTAGGCCATTTGTTGAGAAATAAGCTTATAAGAGATAATTAGCTTCCTATTAGTCATCAGAAATCACAGCAAACATTAAATCTCAGTTCAGGCAAGTGAATCAGTTTGTTTTATTCGATTGTTTTAAATTAACTACAAAATACTATTGCTAAGAATTAACTGACTTAGTGGAGAGCTTCTAAGCATCTTCAACAGAATTCATTAATACTTTGGAATAATCTATTACAGCACTGAATATCTTTTACTGGCCACATATTACATAAATATACATTCTAACCATCAATGATAACTAACGTTATATTCAGTGAGAGGATTAAAAACACGATCTTTTATGCATTTCAGATATTTTCCACATTTTTGTTTCATATAGAACTCCTACAGTTCCTCACTACTTAACTACACTTCATCCTAATCAACCACGATATCAAATGGATTAGTATGAATGAATTTTTTCGCAATATATTTATCTTATACATGAAACCCTTTCTAGAATATGCCTATTACATCTAGAATGTATATTTGAAAGTGTAGTACAAATACTGAAAGTATCACAAATCTCAATGTCAACATATCGTACTTCGATACATCCTATAAATTTGATCACTAGACGAAGAGAAAGTTAAAAGTTGACTGACTTGTAAATTGAAATACAAAGAATCATATAAATAGTCTTTACATGGATAATAGTTCTTTTTATAAAAGTCAGTGATAATATTAGAATGTTATTAGCGAAAATTAAGGAAAACTTTACAGGACAAAAACTACAACTCAGGTGTTATATTCAGATATTAGATGGGAAATGTGCATAAGGTGAACACTGCAAAAAAACATTTATATCGTCAACAAGTGGTAAACATCACCTTTACATTACTTTCTAGAAGCCAATCTCAAAAATCACTATGGATCTGTAATTGGCACAGAAAGTGTGGTAAAATAATTACACTAATAAACGTTTTTATTTCATTGTGCCTTTATTGGCATTAGTTATATGGCATGGCAATGGGACTAGAATTTTAAATACACTCTACCCAATACATTAGAACAGATTTGCAACATGTTATATAATCAGGACTGTCTTTACGCTTATTTCACAAATATTTATTTATGACGTCACTTGTTTGCAAAATCACTCATTTGATAATTTATGCTCTCCTAATTAGTATCTATTGCATCACTTTATCTCCTCTTTCATTTTCAAAATAATGACACTTTTAATTTCAATTACAATTAAAATGTTATATATTTGGTGTTCTTCTTCAATATTCCTTTTCAGATTCATCGTCACTGACTAAGTTATATAAAACTTTGTTTCCCTACAACATACTTGTAACTTTAGGCCTTTGGTAGTAGGTTAAATGCCAAGAATAACTTTGGACTCATATCATTCGACAAACCTTTTAGTGCTAGAGGCAATCAAATTACGATATATTAAAAATGTTTTTAGTGTGTCAATAAATAAGTTTATTCATTAGAATGAATTGGTTGATATTTTTCCTGCGTTGAACTTATTTATCTTTCTAATAAATGTTGGTAGACATAATTGGTGATTGTAGATTTATTTCTAACGTTGGTAACACGGGACAGCTAACAGATTAGACGGTCGTTCAGGTTATAAGGTATATTGTGCAAAACCTCGATTTTCGTGTACTTTT
This sequence comes from Schistosoma japonicum, assembly GCA_025215515.1. Classification (NCBI taxonomy): domain Eukaryota; kingdom Metazoa; phylum Platyhelminthes; class Trematoda; order Strigeidida; family Schistosomatidae; genus Schistosoma; species Schistosoma japonicum. The sequence continues at coordinate 18,590,376 of CM046063.1, read as the reverse complement.
CATTTACCCACACCAAATAAAGTACACTAACTGCTATACTGCTCACTTTGTAAAATATAGTCTGTACTGGGAAATATAAAATTAGTTAAAAGGTAATTTCTCAATATAAGACAACACATTCTCTGGAAATAAAGTTTCATCTTGTTCAAGAATATAATGAAGTATAATCTTGTTAGTTAGGGACAAACATTATTGAAACACAAATAATATTTGATAGTTGAATGAAGTATGTTGTAAAACTTTAATTTTTTGTAAATGTAATTCGTTACTTATGAATCGGATTTTTTATTATTAGTAATTATTAGTAATATTTAGAGCTTGGATAAACAAAATAGGAAACATGAATTTTGATATCAAGAACTGACTAGGGTTAGACAACCACAATATAGGACTTTACAACAGTGTTTATCCAAGACCTCATCGAACACCGAACCCAAGACCTTAAGGCTTCAAAACGAAAGTTTAATAAACATTACATTTTCTAGTCCTTGGTGTTGTATAAATTCATTCTACAGCGTTTAAATATGATCAGTGGTCAGATTGACTTGAAACTGTTTTTGTCAGCTCCTAACCTAAGTTCATTTATTCCCAATGGACTCCAATTATTTGAAATTAAAACATAGTGAACACAATAGTGAATCATTGAAACAACCTCATTGAACCTTCGATCAATAGAATTATATTAGCACTAAGGACTACAAAACATGGTAGTGGCTATGACTCAATGATCAGTCAGTGTATGAAGATATATACGTCATTTATGTCGCCAGAAGTCAGCAAATTTAATAGGAATAACATTTTCTCAAACCACATACTTAATCATATGTTATTCATAAGAAAACTTAAGGTTTCTTTATATAAATAAACTCATACTTAGACTGACCACATTATGTATGAGAAGTAATATTTTATACTACTGAGCTACAACTGTAAGCACAAGAACGAGATTTAGACAGCTGGACACTATGTGAAATACATTTTCTATTCAAACCATTACTTTTTCCCCATTCGGAGTGTAGTTCGATAAGTTTTGATCCATATTATAACTTTGGGGTACAATTTCTAGAATGACTGTTTAAGTAAATTATAATTATCTAACTGAATTAAATTATTTATATAAAAAACTTGTTGTAGTCATGTTTGTTTAATTCATCCTCACCGAAAATATCTCGTATAAAATATACCCATAGATTAATACTTAAAATTTATTAGTAGTCACATAGAATTTGGTTAAATATTTCTTATTCACAGTGTTCTAAGCAAATTAAGTTTACAGAAAAGTAGTTTTCCTTCATTTAGCGCATTATATTGGTAATCACTAATGTGTTACTGAAGTTTTCAGAAGTTGTTTACATCATCAGTTACAGTTCTATCAATACCATAGTTATAATTACCAAGTGACTTTCATAACTGTGTTATTTATTTATCAGTCTCATTGAAAGATACCCGATTTTGAAGTTGTTTGTAATCAGGTATTGACCTTCAATTGTAAAACACTGAAAGCAAGAGATTGGTGGATAAGTGTTTCACTCTAGGTTCTGAACCCCAATCAGTATGAATTCAAATCTAATAAAGAAATCGAAACTATGAACATTGAGTTTGTCTTCAAACCAGTAAAGCGAAATTCAGTAGTTCACACTTCCAACTATGGTTATATTATAGTGTAGCAAAAGATTAATTTTTGTTATCCATGATATCAAGAAAACAGTTCTAGACCAGAGAAGGACATTTGTTTATTTTTTAACCATGTAAAATTGTTTCTTGAAGAAAAATATATCGGAGTGAAATATACTTCACAAACAAACTAGTTGCGTTTATGGTATTTCCACGTCATCTGCTGACAGTATATTAATAATGGATATACATTACAAAAATATTTCGCTATTTATTTATTTCTTAGCTTAAAAGAACTTGAGTATTTTCGTGATAAGATCAAGTTGTTTTAGCAATTCTGATATTCAATAAAGGAAACAAGTTTTCATTTTGTAATTTGTCAACCATTACTTAATGATGGATTGTACGTATAATCAACTATTACTTAGCTAATATAATTTTATGATCATTTATCTCATGCAAATACAAATCAATACAAGAGAAATAAAAAAACTAGTAGACTAGTGTTGCTAGTTAATTTTGAATTTTTTAATCAATCAATCAATGCCTGTTACCCTATGTGGAGCATAGGCCACCGACTAGCATTCACCAACCAACTCTGTCCTGAGCTTTCATTTCTAGCTCTTACCAAGTGCGATTCATTATCTTCATGTCTATCTCCAACTTTAAAAGCAATGTGTTCTTGGGTCTTTCATTTTTCCTTTGGCCTTCAGGATTTTATGTTAATGCTTATCTTGTGACACAGTTTGGTGATTTCCTCAATATGTGTCATATCCACAACCAGAGTCTTTTCCTAATTTCCTCCTCACCTTGATTTTGGTTGGTTTGTTTTCTGCCACAGTAGGGTGTTGCTGATGGTATCTGGCAAATGGATCCGAAGTATCCTATCCAGACAGATGTGTATAAGTACTTGTACTTTCTGATGGATGCTTGTGTAGTTCTTCAAGTTTCAGCTCCATACAACATAACTGTCTTCACATTTGCATTGAAAATTTTAACTTTAATGTTGACTGACAGTTGATTTGAGTTCCAGACGTCCTTCAGTTGTAGAAATTCTGCTCTCGCCTTTCTGATCCGCGTCTTCACATCTGCATCAGACCCTCCTTGTTTGTCAATGATGCTGCCAACTTTTTAAATATATTAATAAAATAATTCAGTTCATCAATATTTGACAGTAATACGATGAATGTTTAATCTTCCAATAGCCAAGTATCAGAGTCAAAAACTTATAAATCAATTAGTCAATACAAAACTGACAAATAATTCAGTTTTGTGATTAACTGATTTATAAGTTTTTCATTCTGATAGGAGAATTGAAGAGAAATGCAAAAATGGATAGTTCTGTTCACTGTAATCAATATTAAATATTAATTAATCAATTACGTATAGTTCAGATAATTTTTAATTAATTCATTTATCAATTTGTTTATCTATGAATTCTAATAGTAGATTAACCGACAAGGAATACCGTATGATCACATCCTAATATCAGAATTAATTAGATCAACGAGAAATGAGTGTACACATTTCTTTCTGTATCTCATTATGTTATTTACAAATAACATGTATGAACTAGTATTCAGAATTAATCTTTGCTACTGTACTGAGACATGAGAAAAATCTGAATATACAGTGTTGCATATACAATCCATAATTCAGACAGTGAAATGTGCAAATGAATGTAAGTACACGAATTATATATATATATATATATATATATATATATATATATATATATATATTCACCGTGTTGCTAAGTTATTAAAAGACAATAGGATTTTTCTTGAGCCACATTAATGGACAATGTCCTCCAAAAAACATTCAAATATCATAGCAACAAACTGGTTAACCATCACATAAATGTATATTTTATACTTTACTTAAAATAATTCAGGTCTGAAGGAAATATCAACAAAATTATTGAGTATTATCTTAGTGTAAAATAATTGCAAGCATGAACAGAACCGAAGTGTTTTTGGTAAATCATGAATTTGTAATTATATGATATATGATCATTTGAAAATACACTTTGTTCAGTAGCGTCAACTGATAGAAGATAAAACTATTAGGAATTTTCGGAGCCAACTGAATCAGTTTTGTTGACATTGTTAATTTGGTATTTTTCTTAATAGAAATCACCTAATGAAGTGAGATAATTGAAAGAGTACTAACTAATGTAGCTCTTGTCTAATGTCTAATGTTGGTAGAATTCAGGTGATAAGATTGTAATGTGACAATTAACTTAAACGAATCAATATCGTGTAAACTGTTAAGAGCTTGGATCCTACTTGGAGTATCAGTTCCAACAGAATTACATTAACGCTTTTGTAGCAAGAGTCAGCACTAATGAACCTAAGGTTCAAGGTTTATTTAGGTTGCCCACAACTACATGGTGTAGAATATTATACGACAATTTTGTTACAAAATCAGAAAATGCCAAAATTAACCAAGTATTAATTAACATCAAAGTTCCTGACTATTAAAATAATTAATAGAGTATTTACTATGTTGTTGAAACATGTACAGAACTTGAAAATGAAATAATCTAACCGACGTACTAAATTTAATTAGCGCTACTAAATACAATCGCCTATGATAATATAATGTAATACGCTTGTTAAGCAAATACGACTATACAACTTGAGTATAACCACTTTTTTTATTTCATTCTATATTTCTATTTATAGCTACACAAAGAAAGGGTATTACATTTTTCTATCATCATTTTTTAACGATTCCTAGAGATTAGTCTATTTCACGTAGAAATAATTTCAAGACGAACTTTCAGTTCTTAATATAAAAATTCAATCTATGATAAATTTCAACTATTCCAATTGTTTAACTATTCACATTGAATGAAAAGGTAAGCTAAATGGAATAATGATTATAGCACTTAATATATCAGTGGACGATCCGTAAAAATCATTAAATCATAGAAAACACTTGAAAATAATTTTACTCTGTTAAATCATTATTAATGATATGAAAGAAAGAAATTACACCTCTACATTATAAGCAAATCATAAGAGAATTAAATCATTAGTAGGAAGCGAATGAAAAATCTCTAATCACTAACATTTAAACTACTTAAACTCTCATCACCTTTATTTCATGTATTTCGAGTAGATATTCTTATCCTCCTCCTAATCATTCTTTTCCCCCTTCCCCATTTTTATTTACCACACTGACTATATTAAGAAGTGTCACGTGGAATCTCATATATCATTAATCAACAGATTAACTCTTGTTTATTTATTTATTTGTTTGCCACGTGTCCAACAAGTTTGTTAATTCGAATTGTTAATCTGTCTATTGACTTATTTTAATATTTATGAGTCTAGAATAAGACATGCATTTCTATTTAATCCGTTAAAGGTTATTTTATTTGTTCAGAACGTGACCACTTTCTTTTTTTATAGATTAAAGATTGAAATTAAAAATTTATCTATTAGGTAATCAAACAAACAATTACCCATATCATTAATTGTCAGAATTAAAGGAAAGTGAATGATTACGCAAAGTAAAATGTTGATTAGATTTAAAACAAAAAGTTATTTATTTTAATGATGTAATCAATGAGTATTCGAACAAATAGTTAATTTTCTATATTGTTAATAATGATTCATACGAATACACATTCGTGAAATAGACAAATACAGATAAATAAATAAATAAATAAAAAGATTTAACTGTTTGTTTTTATCATAGATTGGATGTTGGTACCCAACTATTGTCAGTCAATCTATGATGAACACAAATATTTAAACTTAATACCTATCTCAACAATATCATCTCATTTCAGATGAAAATAAAGTTTAGAAAAGTTCATAATAACATTAATCATAGGAATAGTAAAATTGACCTTTAAAGTAATGAATTGTATATGATTATATCATTCTTATCAATAATATAATACTGATAACAATAATTGGTTTGGGATATTATAATTTACTCTTCTTCATCTATCCAAACGACGATTACCAATATAACTGTTGCTGAATTAGGCTTCACGAAACTTCTAATCTATCTCTAAGTGAAAACTGCAAACAAACAATAACGTTATTAAAATAATTTAATTGTAATGAGGAATAGCAAAATACAATGAAATTTACACCCAAACAATAATCAAAAGGAGAATTCGAAGTTGACAGTATAATATAGTATCGTATAATAATTACCCATTCAAACAAATGTAGATATTATATTTAAAGTGCACAATAAGTAAGCTCGTTATTCATCACAAGTTATATGTCTATCTGCATGATCATAATGTAGTCTTGATCTACTAGTTCTCGAATCTTCTCGGTATTTCAGTAATCGTACTTTTCACTGGCTTATCTGTAACTTAGAATTACCTACAGAATCAGTTTTAGGGAATGAATTGTGACTAATGGAAGAAATATCATCCCTAAAATTGGAACCACCTACTACATTAACTTTCACTCGATCCGCTTATTTATTATGAATCAGATGATCATTCAAAACAAGAATCGTGTTTATTTAGTTTCCCATTTTCTGAAGTATAATTTCCGTATTAATCGTCAGGGTAAGATTGCAGTTCCGATGAAGTTCTCTACACAAAGTGAGTTCTTAGTATATGAGATATAAAAAGTGAATCTGCACTTTCATAAATCCTTGTCTGTCTTACATTACAGTAAGAAATTATTGATTCATTCCTCTAGTTCTTCAAAGTAATTGTATTTACTGATGTATCGGCACACTTTAAATTGTGAACAAAGCTTTCTGCCAAATCATTCAACTGAGGATGACGTGGTGCTGTGAATAAGTAGCGACAACTAATATCGTTAAGCCAGTTGTTAAAATGTTTACTTCTGTGGAATGGATCCCGCTGTTAATTGGCAAGTACACTAGGTGTCCCCTCACGACTGAATATCTCTCTCATTGATCTGTGAGTAAAGTTCTCAATTCAATTACTACTTCTGACTACCCGCAATATGTGTCAATAATAATCAAAGTGCAATGCGAATTTAAAAATGGAACATACCTATCAGAATGGATCCATTGTCACGATTTACAGGCTGCAGGTCGAATGTTTCAAGAAAGCCTACTAAATGATAATTTATATAAACACGCTGGACAATTTTTTTGATCTTCCTTTAATATCAACATCACTTTCAGGCCACCGATATATCTAACGTGCAAGTGATATCATTTTTACCGTACCCAGATAGGCAGCATGCAGTTCTGTGTATGGGAGGAATAATTAGTCTATTTTCTGTGCATAGAAAGCCTTCAGGATATAGTAATATTTCTTATTTCCATTTGTATCAGGAAATCTGCCCATACATTGATCATTTCAACTACTTTGTGCTGTACTTATGATATTTCTTATTGTCGAGTGACTCTTGCCAGTTATATTCTATCTTTAGCCAATTGCTGAACTTACACTAGGTAGCTTTTCAAAATATGAATACAGTGATAGAAAGTTTGCATGTGGCTTTGGTTTGATTAATCTATGCTTAATAGCAAAATCGTAAGAATTGGATTTTAACTTTTGTATTTGAACCATTGCAGGAGATGACCAGTGGGGTGACTTAGTTGGATGGTAAGTAAATTTCAATGCCTCATGGTCAGATACTACAAGATTTTACACTGAACTAATACTTTCGTAATCTTTTTACTCCCAAAGCAACAGTTAAGGCCTCTTCTGCGTTTGTTATTCTCCTTGTTTGCTTCTACTCAGTCGTCTCGAAACAAAGATTGCAGGCTTTTCATTCTGCCCTGAGGTTAAATCTATTTCCAATTGGGATGTGTCGGTAATTAAAAGAGTTACTTTTGTTGATGAAAATGTTCGAAGAAAAGCCTCATTATTTAAAAATTTCGGGATATTCTTCATTATTTCTTCATGTGTTTTCCTTGGACACAAATTCCTTACTTGAAATCAAATTAAATAGTGGAGCTGATGACTGTAAGAAGTTGGAATAATTTTATCGTAAAACTTTAGAGTACCGATTTGCGATCTGAGTGTTGATATGTCTGTAAGTGAAGTCACTTGAAATATTTGTATTAAGTGGTCCATACAAGATTTAAAACTACATTGTAACTACCATAATTACAGAGCCGCTAACACTGAGTGGTATAGCATTATCTCATAACATTAACAGATTTTATAATAATCCAAGCATTTACTGGATATTAATGAAAATCTATAAGTGCTTTACAGTGGTAGTTCCTCCGTTTAGTATGAATAGTGAGTCTAGAATTCAACTAACACAGTGATTGTATATAAAAAAATAAATAAGTCGATCACCTCTGCTTAATTATTCATAGACCAGTATATCACATAGGTGACATATTGTATGAATTATTGCATTTCTCACATCCAGTTAACTGTAAATGCATTTTATGAACCTCAACTATAAGACTGGCCCTGATATTTGTCTCGACAGCTGAGCTGATAACACCACAAAGCAACTCACTTCTACTAAATATAATGTCGTACTTCCACTTATGAAGTGATTTAAGTGATAAAAATTTTTTAGATCAAGATATCGTTTACACAGGTTTGTATTCCTATAAGTGGGAACGATGTAACTTAGGGGAATAATAGTTACATTTTCAATTAGAAGCTGAGGTATTTATAACTTCATCCTCATTTCTTCTGATTTAGTAACTACGCCTACACTACAAACCTAATATGTTAAGTAATTACACTACTGAATATGACAATGAGTAGTTGGATATCACTCAATTTTGTATATAAACGATTAGAACAAATCAGCAAACGTGATACCAAAAAATGGAACAACAGCTGTTTATTTGATTTCACCTCATGTAATAACATATAATTGAATGATGTCTATGTAAAAGTTTTTTTGTTCATACTCAATTTCCCAGTATACTTTGATATGAATAATCAGTTGAGAAGAATACTTTGAAAAAATCTATCTTAAGTTTTAGTTAGTGTTTAAGGGTGTGTTTTAAATCTCCCAAGAGAGTGAATGATACTGAAACATAAAATTTAACCATCTAGTGTGTAATGTTGAAATCTTTGTTATTTTCATTAGTTAAGTTAGTATTCACTCGGATGCGAATACATCTAACTCATGAATTTTCAAATAAGAACATAACTTAATTCTAAACTTTACAGTTAATCACTTAAGGGTTTGTAAATGTTATATCAGTATTAATTATAATAGTTAAAGTAGTTTTATTGTGAAATGCTCTATAAACTAATAAAAACCATAAATATATTAATGTACTTACAGTGAGCAAGTGTATTTCGGTGTCTAGTACTAGCGACTAAAATATGACTACAATATCTCACGTAATAATTCGGATGTTTATAATATTTACAATCAGATAAAAATATTAACAATTTGTTTTACAACACTTGTATATTATTTAATTGAAATAATTCGATTCACTCGAAATCGTTCTGTGGAGACTGATGTAAAGTTTAGTGTTTGTGTTCACCTAAGATTGTTGTCGGTTGGGTACTACAGAGCACCATGGACCTTAAAACAATCGCTCCATTTTAGTATGAGACTCATTGATAGTGTGTACCCTCAGTTTGGCCGTCACGCTCGTCACGCTAGTCACAAATCGACGGAAGTGAGAAATCTACCACTGGACACTGGCACATCGGTACAGATGGTCAGGGAGATTCAGGGGTTCTGAGTTTGACTAGCTGGCAGAATCATCAGTTCGTACTGCTGTAGAGAACCACATTAGAACGAAACCGATGTTCATGCTCCCTAGTTTTCACTTGTATTTAGCTAACATCAATCTGCGACGAATACAAACAACCAATATGATCCAATTAAAAAAAATAAGTAATTGGTTTCTTTAAATAAAACTGATTCAAATTGGAGTGTAGGTTTCACTAACGTCTATGTATTAATTCAGATATCTTTTTCTCTCATTTTATATAAAATTTGTCACTATTAAGTTGAGAACTATACCAAACCGATTTTAGTTATAGTAATTTTCTAAAATTGTGGTTTCTCTAATGAAAACACACTATATCTTGAACTTTTCGCTCGTATTCCTTGTATTCATCGTTTTTATAATGCTTATTACTGAATATAATACTTAATTAAGCTGAATAAGTTATAAGGAGAGATCAAAATAATGAATAACATTCAGCACGGAATCTACTTTCAGTTATGTTTATTCAAATATAGTTAAAATACATTGTGTCGAAAATGTGTAAATAAACGGTGCAACTTTTTGTCTGAAGCACATGTTCTTCGAACCCGTTAGCCTGGATTCGTCCTATGTTATTCTATGGCTTGATGAGATAAGTTCTGAGAATCATAACTGCTGTTGCTTTGTAAATTATCAATGTGAAATCCATTTTTGGTCATATTACTAAGACATGATAGTTTGTATCATGTTCAGAATTTGAAACTGACACTGATATTCTGTTTTTGTTGTATAGACAGTTGCACTCCAATATTAGCTTTCTGTATTTCCTAGATAATGTAGACAATTCGCTAACATCAAAGAAAAAATGAATGCATAATTATCTGTACGTAATAAATTATGGAGAAAGTATAGTACTAACAAGTAGTAATAATTATTAATTGCCAAAGGAAGTCTGAATAAATCACCAAACAGTTAATTTACGTAAAAATATAAACATACGGAAATACATATTTTGCTTTTATTTAGATTTGGTGTAATTTTAATTTTTGTCAATTTCTACAGTAGACTTTATTCTTCAAGTGGAAATAGTAGACCTAAAGGATGTCATATGAGTAATCGACATTGCGAAAAATATTATGACATGCGTAAAATAGAATCTTATTTTCAGCATTCGAACAAGTTTTTTAGCCAATACAATTAAATAAAAATCGTGTGTGCAGTAAGACAATCACACATGGTATTACAAATTAACTGAAGTTCACTGATCTGAATAGCTAAATTCAAACTGAACGAACTAAAGATACTGTGTATAGTGAATGACGTAAATATTTTGATTAATTATCTTTATTATTAAATTACACAGTCACAGAAAGTGTCAGCATCCTAAATATCTATATATACTTGATAGCAGTATTCATTATTTTTAATGTGTTAACAGAATGAGTACTTTATGCCCAACTGAAGGATCATTTCATACATTCAAGGTGTAATTGTGGTAAAAATGTGGAATATGTATAAATTATTAGTGACAGGTTAGGTCACCGATAGTTTGACGTGATTGTGATGATGTGTTATTTAATTACAAATCTGAACATGTGATACAATGCTATAAATGAAGAGATATTGAAAGATAAGAATGAATCAACAAATATGAGTTGTTTTACATGACATAGTTGTAAAGTGTTTTACACAGGATAATCGTAATTAAAAATCACTTCAAACACTAATAGCTATGAAATTTTGATTTTATATATCATCTATAAATCTGTTAAAGAAAGACCAGGCTTACATGTTGAGCTTCATGTTACTTCCATCACAATATCATATGTGATATTGACAAACAGGATTACTATCATAATAACATTGTTACATTTTACTTTATTAGATTTTACATTCTCTTAATTTAATGGGTTCTTCAACTTACCGGTTTTAAAGTTGGCCGATGTAATGAAATTTAACTTTTTGGTTGATTGAATGTCACAGATTGATGCTGGCAGGGTACCACTGAAAACCAGAGAGCACTGGACAGCTGTTCCGTTATGGTACGGGACTTTTAAGAAGTGTGCAGCCCAGATTCCACACAAGGAGCTTCAGGTTGACGGCGTGCGCCTAACCCTCTGCACCACTGGGTCGGCTTCCAATGGTAGAATTCCCACTTTCACCAATAAGTGATATATATATATATATATATATATATATATATATATATATAACGCGACATTCATTCATCGTCACTGGTGATAACTGTCTTACTCTTGACAAGTTCCCCACTAGAACAAAACATCTATCTAAAGCTCTCTGGTTTTAAAGGGTACCCTACCAACATCAATCTGCGACATATTCAATCAACCAAAAATACCAATATCCACAAATATAATCAACTTGACTGAATTTGAATTTATTTCAGGCCATAGTGTGTAGATTTTGTGACGGAACGACTTACCACACCTACCCTGCTTTCTGATTTCAGCTGCATGCAAGATTTCGAAGTGAATAAGTAGAAGTAGTTACTCACTTATTTACTTTAAACTATATTAAGGTAATACATTTCAGTATCAACAACATCGTTTTAATTGAATATCAGTGTTTTTGTTGACAAGTTACTGTCAGATATAAATGGTAATATAATCGAAAGCGTACCCTTATCATACGTACGACGTAGATCAATATTGATAAAAATAACATTAATGTAAATAAAATGTCCGTAAATCTTAAATTTTTAATAATTTTCAACTTTATAACAAAGAAAGGTAAACAATGTTTTCGAATAATAATGATAAACAAAATATGAACCAAAATGTTTTTTAATAATGTTCAATTTTAGTTTCCATGTTTTCGTAATTCTCGCATTGATAATATTTCATTCATTGATATTGAACCAGTTCAATACAAGAGATGATTTATAATGCTTCGTTGCTTTTTATCATTTTCATATGAACATATATTTATCTTCAAAATAATAATAAGGAAATGCAATTTGCATGTATTAGCGTCTTTCTATTGATGGTATTAGGAGGTGAAACTGATTAGTCTATTTTACAATGCTTGTGTAATGAATAGATTAACTTGATATAGCATTAACTCACATGTATGATTGAAATTGAATTATAGATGGAAAGTGAAATTCAAAAGTATGTGTTGTATCTTATTTGAGACTCAGCTGTATATGTCTGTATCTATGTTGATGTTCACACCAAGATCAATGTCAACCTACTTGTGTCACAACCAATACGTTATTCATGGCGAAAACAATCATTAATGTTATTTTAAATATAATTATACTGGAACAAAGAATTTCCGCCTAAACTTTTGATCTACTTCTACGTTCATTGATTATCGCAAAATTTTTACTTTTAGATTTGTTTTAATTAGTTATGTTTGATTAGCCACACGTACTTATGCCCTTTAATAAATTGTTTTGCATGTCACGAATCCAAATATTAAATAATATCACTTCAGTAAGTTGTTGTATTTTCCTTCTTTAGATCTATCTTATCATAAAAAATGAGAGTCATTGCAACAAAATTCATGCATGAAATACCCCGTATATTGAAAAGAAATATATTGTGATGAAGACTGATTCATAAGCATTTCTTGGTGAATTTAAATGGCAACTAATCATTATTTGAAAACGTTTTGAGTATGTTTTGCAACTAATTAAATACTTTTGCTATCATTTTAAAATATGCTAAGAATTTACAACCGTAATTTAACATGCTGAAATCGAATATAGTGAGCATTGCGATTACTAATAGGTACTTCATCAACGGATATTTCATCAGAAGTGAAATATTTGTTCAGAGCATCAACACCATCATATACGTTCTTCGATATTATAAATTCGTACTCACATATGTCTATCTTAAACACTTTAGAAACACATTGCTTCATTATTCATTAAACGTTTTTCTCGATCTACCCTTTAAAAGTAATTGATATTTTATCTGGGAATAATTTATGGTGCCAGCAAAGTATTTTCTTAACGAAGCATTCCATACTTTGTGGTTAGTTCTCATTTACAGTCAGTCAAATATTTATATGCCTGCTTAATTCACCCAAACTTATTAAATAAAGAACAACTAATTGTATATTTATGAATAAAGAGTTCGTATACGTTTCAGTCAGCAAACCATTGCTAATAATATTCTTCCTTAGCAGCTATTTCATCATTAGCCCCGTTTATTTACCTATTTTGTTCTCAAGAAACATTTATTCTGGTTGATATACTAAAATCAGGTTTAACTAGTCATTTAAACTACCATATATTGCTTACTTGCTAATACTATTTTTCAGTTAATCACTTGTGATTTATATGGTAAAAATTTAGTGAGAAGCCCTCGATTGTTGATGCGTATGGAAAATTTAATAAGGAAGCGGAATGTGTTAAGTGGTCACTTGTTGCTAACTACCCAAACAACTTCTAACGCACTTTTATAAGAAAATTGTGCATAGGAAACCGAAGTTACGAAATCCATTGAAATGGAAATCGGATGCATTATCTTAAATTCACAGAACTATTGTTATTTTCATTACCAGTTTTATATGAATGCCATATTTTTCAAATACCATAGTTGGCATACTAATTGTGTTTAGAAAAATGATTTTGTATCAGCTGGTACTTAACATATGATAATTTTAAGGATTAATAATTATCGATAGAAAGTCTTACTACTACTAAATGCATTATAAGTAGAAGATATTTATATTTAAACTGATCTTCATATAATAAATTTGCAATCCAACAATTTGACGACAATAAACATAGAGCCAGTTCACATTATTAGAGTGCGGTGGACTCTCACAGATATAAACATCATAATATGGATGAATATTAAGTAGGTGATGTCTTTTTGTAGTTTCATAACGAACTTGGAAAGTGACTATTTTTGACAAGTGTTCATGGTTCAAGTAGCTCAACCGTATTTTTGTTATTTATGAGGTGGAACTGATACTAAACAGCCGTTCAAAATGAAGTAGGTGGGTAGGTTCGGTAGCACTAAACTCACTTATGACAATTTTAAATGTTTTAACTATCTTAAACACAACTTAAATGTTCCATTTTATTCTGCAATGTGTTCTATGCAACTGAGCGATTCGAAATCAGGAATTAAAACTAATGTGCCCATTATTTACGATTGATCAATAAGACCGCAACTGGGAAGTTTACGTATTGAACTTGAGGTGGCATAACGAAATGTTTCTCTAACTTGCCATTTGGACATAGTTAGTCATTTAAATGTATAACCACGTATGTAGTTTCTATTTCGGCAGGTGTATTCTCCTGCACTGTATTTTTTGGCAAATTTATCAAGTAACATGTTCAGTCACAAACTCTTAAATAAAATATACTAAAATAAATGATTCTAACTCCTCATAACGTAAAATTAAGAACTAGGAATACAAAACTAATGACGTACCATCCTAATATTCAAAATGGAAGCTCATCATTTAAAACAAAACAAATTCTTGATGATGATGATGACTGTCAAAGACAGTTTTGAGGATAAAAATCTGATACATGTATATTATGAACTCGTCTGAATATTGTAATGGAAAGGGGAAGAACTCAGTGAAGTTATGGTGATTACAGTTGGATTATGTCTGGCAACTAGAAATCATGACACGCATTTCATCCTATTGAGACTCGTCACCTGGATGTATCTGCAATATAATGTTTATGTCTGAAATCTGTAGCTCAACGAGATTTACAACGAACGGACACAATTCGTTTCTCGACATAATTAATAACACCGGGATGACGGTACACCCAACTGACGAGTAACAAATGCGATGAAACGCATTTACACACAGTTCAACTCTAGTCACACCTTCGAAAATTCCTCGGTATTGAGGCGATTCGCTCAGAATGCACATGCAGCAACAGAGATTGACCAATAGGCATCCATGGTAACAACAAAAGGAGGATACAATTATTTTCAGATTGGATAATTACAATGGTTAAAAAACAGCTAACAAGCTAAAATTCAGTACGAACTGTTTATATTAATATATGTTTACTTCAGCTAAAAATTATCACTCTCCACTGTATTCTTATATTCATAAAGATAATGAGTTATGTTGCTTCTGTTCAATATCTTATATATATTTTTATATATTTGTTTGTAGTAATTAATATTTATTAAGTAATTGAATTGGGGTGATTATATAAAGATAGGTATTAAGTTTAATTGGTTGTATCTATCAGATATTAATATTCTTTGGGGATCAGTGAAAACCTTAACATATGTCCAACCCTAGTATGGGACTCTTCAGCAGTACGTACTCTCGACCTCTCTAGGGACTTGGATTCAGGGCATTTAGGTATTACGGCGAACGCCTAATCATCTGTTATCACTGGTCAGATGTCCATTGGTAGAAACCGAATTTCCATAAGTTTGTGATGTAGTGTGATAATCAGTTGATGCCATTGTTGATAACTGTGTTACTTCCAATGTCTTAATACTAGGATGCAATAGATGCCTAGCGCTTGATGGTTCTCAGTGGTACTCATCCGATATCAATATGTGACGAATACAATCGACTACATATTTTATTAATTTTCTACCTGTAAATGTCTAATTCGATCTTTCGTATTTTGATGATTGCACTCATGACCATTTTCGGTGCAAATCCGTGGATGTTCTCATTTCTAAATAATCAAATGAGTAGTTTTCTGACAAACAGTACCTTATGAAATGTTTTACTGTCTAGTTTTACACATATTTTTAAAATAACATAACAGACGTTTTACTACTCAGCTGTACTCCAGGAGGAAGTAAAATCAAATTCTGAATAACATTTGGTTAAAATTTCTCATGCTATCCAGATAAATTTCGTCATGTTATATCACATACAATATGTACAGTATAGGGGTTAGTTCACACTTGCGTGTGTGTGTGTGTGTATTATGTAAACAGATATTTTTGATTGATATTATAGTCATCATTTCAACATGAAGACAATCTCAAGAAATCTATTAAACATGGCATTTGTCAATACCGATTTAACAGCAAGAGGGTCAAACATAGATTCAATCTAAACGAAAGAAGAAATAAATTCTTGTTCATACCCGTATATTGGTGACCTTTATGAGCTATACTCTTTAAATGCAGATGATTTTTTTTCAAAATTCGTGGTTATATAAGAATTTATTGTATCATGTCTAGTTTCATCTTGGTATTGACTGCTTAGATTACTAACTAGTTGGTGTAATAAAAGATTGTGTAATCGAAAAACGAAACTACAAAAATCAACTTATTTTGCAGGCTAATAGATCGATGAGTTTAATACCAATAGTGACGATAATATATTATACTACTGACGGCTTTTGGAACAATATGCAGAACTATTTATCATTTTATTTCGTGCAATCGATTGATAATTATTCTTATAACTAAATGTTAAATCATTTTACAAGATAAATTCAGTAGTTCAAAATTAAACCACTTCTTCTGTATAAATTCAGTACAAACTCAGCTGGTTTTTAACTCATTCTTAGTTTTATATGGAAGCCGGCAGGCACCAAAATAATTTACTAAGTGGTAAATTTTGTTTCTGGACAATTATTTGGACGATGAATACTGAAACCTAGAATAATAAGTGTGTGAATATTTTACACAAAACGTGCTAATCACTAATTGTTGGGCGAAAGATGAATATCGTTTGAATCGATGAATATAAATGATGAACATGTAAATCTGAAATTCGAAACGCCAACCATCTTATGCTGCCTTATTAATTTAAAGTGTGTGTGTGAGGAGGCGATTTTTATAGGAAATGAAGAGGTTAGAATTCTTGAAAAATTGCAGATGCAAACTACTGGGGAGTCACATATCATGAAGAAGTAATTATTTATTGGTCTGTGGTTCATGTATAGTTATTTAGATAAAGATAAACTGCGATATAAAGTATCTCCCAAATTATAATTTCGTTTCAAAAAATAGAATATGTCATGTTGAAGAATACTATGGTTGTACTTTAGTTACCTTTGTACAGACACTGTTCACTATATTATATTGCAGGAGTGAACTTTTAGTTCTAAAATTGAGCAACAAATAAATAATAACGTGCGTTAATTTCTTGCTATGAATTTTAGTAAGTGTACCTTTCGTATTAAGGCATGATTAGGTTCAACATTATGCTTATTATAATTTAATACTTGTAGTTAGGCTTAGTGGGTAAATAGATATCAACAATGTTCTCGTTCGCATATCCACTGATAAAATAATTTATTCAGAAACCTAAGTTTCATTCATCTATTTTATTCTTAATTATTATTATCGGAAGTTTATTGCACTACCCCTTATTTTTAGTCCTAATCGTCTATTGCTGCTATCGAAATTCTAGAATGTTATTCTGCAAAGGATATTTGTAACACTTCTATTTAGTCGATTTAACTTTATTCACATTTTTGTAATATGATTGCACAGTAGTTTTTAACTGCCTACTTTTATCTAGGGATGTTCAACTGTCTTGATGATTTTTTAATTTGAAATATTATCTACTGTAAGCAGCTTATGGAAACGGCGAAATAAAAAATGTTCATCAAATTTCGCAGAAATATTTATTTCTACTCTTTAGAAATAAGGTAAATTATCAAATAATCTTATTACAATTACAAAAGAAATATAATATCCTTCAGTAACTATCGATGTGATGCATAATTCACCAAAATAAACTGTTCAACAGATACTCAACAACGCTGCTGACCTCATTAGTTCTGATGAATTCAAGGAAGCAGTCAACTCCATTTTGTACACTTACAACTATACTATTTCTTACCTATTAACATTGCTTTTTACTTCACCTGAGTGTCAATAAAAAAGACAACACTCAGAGAAATTTGTTGCTGAAATCGATTAATGCATTATCAAGTATCCCTAGTGGTTTTAACATCATGCTCTACTACATGCTACATTATTGTATATCATTAAAATAGTATGACAGCCATTTATTACATAAATTAAATTCATTAAGAAATTTAAGTGAAAGTTTATGCTTGCATTCTTCTAGTCCCTTGTATTAATGAAAATTCACAGGAAAATCAGTAACTAACAATGATGATTTACTTCATTGGTTACTACATTTATTAAAGCAATTCATTTTAGTCAATCGTATTTCCTAAACTATACTGCTTTCAACCATTTGTAGCATTCGTACTCACATAGTGACACAAAATATTTATTTAATTTTACTGTAAAACTATAGGGACTAGTTACAAAATATTGAACAGCTCAGTCACTTATTGCCATATTTATCTTAAACAAGATTTGAGTTGCTTTCTTTCATATTAAAGAATGCAATTGTTTGATAGTAATTTGTAACTCGGACTGATATTACCTAAAGAACTACTGGAAGACAACAATCAATAAATAGTTGTTACATCTAATCACTCATGGCCGAATATGAGGTTTTCATGTATCGTGTAGACGCAATGCAACTCATCAACGACTATGAAACTTAAAGTTATATATATACAATATTTTGTCTATTCACGATAAGTCGTAGATGGATTTCAGTTATTTAATCCATCTTTCGATCTTCTAAGCCTCAATGAATAGTTGAAGCTGTGATGAATCCGCATAACAGGTAGTCGATTGTAGCTAAATAATATAGTATCTAGTGTGAGACCTAAATTCCCAGAAATGGAGTGCGTGTGCAAAGAAGTTCAGGAGTCTTAGAAGTGGATACAATATGTATTTGTATCTACCAGGTGTTTTACACTTTTTAGCCAACATCAGTTTATTAAGAAAATGGTCTTCAAAACGCATACAATTATCAAACTACCTAAGTAAATATAGTTAACATAACCTTAATTGCCATTAATTTTTATCGACTTGTTAGTCTAGGTATAAAATGAGTTAAAAAAACTAAGAAACAACTTGGATATGATGAGAGTTAGAGCCAGTACTAGTAGTTATACAAACTTATCAAATCAGCTTGTTCTTTAGTCGGTCTAAACCTATAGTCTACGTATATTTCTAGTTACCTAATATGAATAACATCAGTAGTTTTGGTCGGCTAACTCTTCCTTTCACACTTATCGCTTTTAAAAACTTAGAATTATGGTGCACTTTAATATACAAGCTATACAAGTTAGTACGATTGACAAATAAGTATTTTAATGAACGACTGTTTCGTTTACCCATTTGTAGACAATTTAAAATCTGCTTTAATAATTACAAAATCAGTAAAATTTTACACATGAAGTTGTATGTCTGCATAAATTATACAATTACTGATAGAAAGGAATAAGATTACACTAACGATTGATTAGCTATCAAAATTTCATTGAAGACATTTTGCTGAGAAAAATGGTTATTTGAATAAGATCTGAATTTTAATTAAATTACCCTATCAGATTACATAATGGGTAACAGTAGATTTAAAATTATTAAAAGTTACTGACGTTGGAACTTCCCCCTACCCATTATGAAGACATTGATTACAGTGGCTTCAGTTTAGAGGAGAAAGGAAATCCGTAAGACGTAAGAGATTAACTAAAAATATTAGACAAGGTTGATGAACCAATCAAAAAGCAGTTCAGTAATCAACCAACACTGTTTTGAATCAACCACTATTTTTATTGGTCAGTTATTTATGGATTTTGATTGGTTACTAAAAACTGACTCGTGTGAACTTAATACATTTTATTTGGTAAATAATTCATAAATCTATTTACTAGCCAGTCGCGTGACAGAAGGGTGAAGATTCCGGGATTGACACCATCTACTGTGGACACTGAATGTGTTGTTACATTTAGTGGATTAATAAAACTATTTGAAATTGGATTAAAAATTATTAGGATTATCATAATCATCCTACAATGACTACTTATTTCACATGTAACAATGATACAATCTACACGAACCAAGACAGTATTAAACAAGTAAGTTGCATTATTATGACATCCTAATTAAGGTATTAATACTTTGCTTAAGCATATTTGTATTAAATTTAGGTATATGAACGTATACTAAACTTAAAATATAATGAATGACGTAAATAATTTTCATAACAAATTGACTCCTTCTTATGCACTCAAATATGTCGATGAACCACAGGTTAATACATTTATAACTGTTAAAGCACATTAATATATATGAAGTTTGACTTATCAGAGTACTAGATGTATAGCATATAAAACTACTTACACTGAATTGGATTAATTTTATTTACTTTGCATCTTAACTTATGATTAAGATAATTAAGTGATGTACTTGTAAAAGATGCTATTGTTTCAAGTAGAGGACCTACACAAAACCTCATAATAGACATTTATTTTAAAGACTGGAACCAGGTATGCGCATAGTGATTACTCTGCACTTAAGTAGTTGAGAATCGAAAACGAGAAAATGTTATCTTTTGACAGCTTCATTAAAATTTGTTATAGTCAACTTCCTGACAATTTCCAGCTAAATTTTATGTTAATGTTTCTCGGTTTGGTTTCTTTTCACTCAACGAAGATAAGTGTACCTTGGTCACTTACTATACTTACAATTATATGACCTCACAATGTCTTGATATCTAGGTCATCAATAAGTCATAGCAACAAAACGTGTAAATTTTCACGTAGTGTATAGCATAATTACAGGGTATTCAGTAGGTTAAAATGTCCCAAAATCAGCTTTATATATATATATATATATATATATATATATATATATATATATTATATAGTTAACAAAATATGTTGGGGCTTGTTCACATGTCTGAATGTTAAGGTGGTAACATATTATTTTATTGATTTGAACATCTTTACAAGAACACGAGATCAATAAGTCAGCCATTTTAATGACCTGTAGGATTTATCCTTTAAGGATCTATCAGTACGCTTTCAAACGTAGAAATAGTTTGTAACCTGACGTTGCCAACATATTCCGTGAGTCAACAGTTTGACTGGACGTTTAATTATTAAGTCAGTATATTATTACAGAATTACGTTAGTTGTGTATGCCGACCTATCCTTAATGTTTATAGTCATTACGTCACATAATTCCCACATACCTAATGTTTAAGTAACTTATCAAGTAAACATTTGTATTTCCAGGCTACGAAACATATATATGAGAGCAAACAATACCACCGAGTTGCCTAGACCAAAATATAGAAAGAGTATCTATTTATTTTATTTATTGCTGTAAGGTTGAACATGTTGACTCCTGTGCTTACACAGTAACGTGTATGATCTTCCATCGATTGATTATAACCGGAGACATTTTGTCTACTAACGTTGACCCTTATTATGTGACAATTTTCGCTTAAACTACAATTTTATTCTAGCTTACTAATAAACTTATATCTTTGATCCCTCTCAAATTTTCATTGGCACAGTTTTTATTTGTTTTCTAAGTGTCTTCACTAGTATGGCGTCTGGATAATAAACATTTAATAAAATGAAACACTTGTAATTTAAAATATTTATTTATTGGTTTATATCTTTTACTCCACATAGCTTCAAAGAAAAACTAAGTTAAAAGTGAAAACCATACGTTTCACATTAAACCACATTATGCATCCATCTGATATGATCATAATGTGGAATCTTTATTCTTATTTATTATTTACTTTCTCTCTGTTCAAACTGATTAATTCGGTTGAATGTATCAGAAGTGCAGATATATATATTGACAAAAAGTACATTTATCATTTTTATAATACCATGAATCTGTTTATATTAATTTTATCTAACATGATTATAGACAAATGTTTGTCCATGTACCCGTATCAACATTCGAATTATAATGTACAAATAATAACGATTGAATGAACATTAAGGATAAAAATTATTATTGATATCTGATCATAATTTGGTAAATTTTTATGATACACTTATAAGTCTGAATAAAACATATTTTCATAAGTATGAATTAAAAATATGTATTTAAGCAAAAAACTTATATGAAGAATACAAATGAATAATGTTTTGCATTAAGTATTTTGATCTCTTTACAACGTTAGTCAACAAGCCTACACAAACATTAAGAATAACGTTGAGGTTATAATGCAGAAAATTCATCCATGTGCCACTAAAACATTTATTCAGTGTTTATTTAGTTTTCTAAGTAAGTGTAGCAATCCAAATTCACTTAATTTAATCCGTAATTTGTTATGCTGTTAAGTCTTCTGATACTACTTGGTTTCTTGAATGTATGACCTTAGGACGGTGGTTTGAATCAACAATATATTGATTAAAAATTGAGTTCCGTTTTGCTTAATTTAACTCCAGTCTTTTCCATATCTTTCAAAAGACTAAGTTTGTCTGAGCTTAGGAGGGTTCTGAATTATTTATTGTTTTCGGTATTTGCTAAAGTTGATTCACCATACTATCATATTACAATCATCCGGATATCTAGATCGTATACATTGCTATTTCCATTCAATATGCAGTCATTCAAACTTAAGCACCTGAGCCGAGACGTTCACGTCAAGGCAGGTAACGTAGTACAGTAATATATATCTTTTAAAACTACCGACGTTGGTATTCATTTATTGTTCTATCTGCGCATTATAGAGTTTATAATAATATATTGCGCAACACCACTATACGAGGTGGTCGCATTTTGTTGAACAGTTCGACTTCATTAGGTTGTTTGTACAGACTAAAAACAACGATTCCTTCTAAATCAGCAATAATTATTTCTTCATTGTGTTATTCATACATTTTGGTTCATGATCTATCGTTCTTTCCCATGTTAGTCTAAGTAAATTACTTGTTTATATTATTCTAGAGAAGTAACGAAAGTAATCAATATGAAAATATTAATTCCTAATCAAATATCTTCAAATGTACAATCTACTCGACGATTATCATTGCAGAAATCGATTTCAAACGAATCACACAATACAATGGAGAATGTTTTCGATAAGATTTGTACAAACGAAACTTTGGACAATTCATTGACCATTCCTAAGTCGTTAGATGGTAAGTTTATCCATTAATCAATCAATGATAATAAAAAACGATGACCTTTGTTTGTGGATATAACTGAATCTTTTCTTACCATAAGCAATTCATTCAGCAAGATGAATCATAAAATGTTTATTTAGTGAATATACAATGACATCTTTCCATGAACCAGTGAAGCAGTTACATCATCATTAGTCATAGCCGTACGATAAAAAAATTACTTAGAAAGTAGTAGTTATATTGTTTTCCTCATTTCCTTCTCACCATATATATCTAATTTCAAGTTACATGAAAATAACAATAATACTCTAAATTTCTTTAAAATGTTCCGAATGATGTTATCATTTTAGTGTCCACCTGTAAAAGCAGCTGATTATTTAGATTCGCATTAGCTGGGCACAAGTAACAATTATGTCATTGTAATACTGAGACAGACAAAATATTATTAACTTCATCTTTTTTAATCTGAAAACACGAATCTTAACAATCCCTAGTTCGCGTATGCATGTCGTCTGTTTGTATTTACTTTCCGTTCGGAGTTCCGTAATGAAAGATTTTTTTTGCTAGTAAATTTCGTAATGTATCATATATTGTACATGATTTGTTACAGTGTCTTTAAATTCTAGCCAAACTTATCCCAAAGGTACTTTATCTCTTATTCATATCACCGACATATTTCAGTACTAGGGCACTAGTACAACCTAGAAAGAAGTGAAATATCTATTTACATGATGAAAAGAAAAACATTTTGTCCACATTCTCGAATGTTTTTCATTCGCTCTAAATTGTTTATTGTGTCAAATACCTTCAATTCACTTCTATAATTTGCTTTCCTTTTCATAAAAAAATGTTTGTTTTTCATCAGTTGTTGACATTATCGGGTATTTCTCTTGTTGAAAAAAAACATTTTAAGTTAAACAACTTTTTTGTTGCATTCACTTAACGAAATTGTATTTTTATGAACATGTGGTTATCTTTGCCTTTCGATCTTCAATTTTTAAAAAAAGTGTCACATAAATTTTATTCTCGAAATATTTTAAGGACATGTGTATAAAACATAGGAAGAATATAATTGTTCTTCGATTACTTAATACATGTAATTATGTATTTTATAGACTGTTCATCAGAGTCACAAAATATTAGACTATCCCATATACCTAGTCCTGATATCCATCCATCAGATAATGTTGAAAAACGTCTGGAAGATGCACAGTCATTAATTCAACGTCATACTCAAATTGTTCAGCATTTGGAACAGCTAAATAAAGAACTATTACTACTGTTGCATGAAGAATGGGTACGTAATCTATAGATTTTTAAAATATTTTTAATGTTATCCAGCCAAGGTTTGATAATGCACTATTTCATGTTTGTTGTGTACTGTGTTTACCTGGAAACATTCCTTCCTTCAGACTTGCTAGTGTATACTGTTGACTATTAATCATTGTTAAGAAACCTAGCTTCAATTTGTTTCTGCTCATTGCGTCTAATCACTTAAAATCAGAACGTTGTTGTGGTATGTCACTTGTGTTAATGATAAGCGTCGCTGTCTTTTAAGACTGTTTTGTAAAAACTTAATTCCGATTTGATAAACGCGAACAATTACTACACACTATTTAATTCTACAACATGTTTGTACACACATGGAAAACAATTGTGTCACAATTGAGACATACCACTTTGTTAGATATTTTATAAATGTTGAATTCAAATATCAATCTAATTAATTTGTGCATTGAGGTGTGCTATTTGTGAATCTAACTTTCATTACATATATTTTACAGTGAAACCTTTAATGAAACATGTACCGTAAGGTTGTGTAAAAAGTGAATTCATGCTATATAAGTAATGCGTATTCCTCACTAAATATCATATAAGGGAAACACGTTAGCAGTATTGTTCACCTCTTTTATTATGAAAGTGCTTTACTTAACATGTGAATTGTGTCTCCTGAGAAAAAAAGTTCTTTGTAATTCTAAATTGTAGTCTCTTGATAAAAATAGATTTCAACTACCTATTGCCTATATTGCTCAGCTGTATACACACATACACACTAAACTTTATACTGTCTTCTCTTGAATAATTGATTCATTCTCATGAACAAAATTATGTTTTCCTTTATTTTACAGTCAATTACTGGAAAAGTGCCACCAGACTATGAATCTTTATGCCAAAAACTTGGTATTTGTAACAAACCTGTAAAGAACACATCATATCCTATATCACATCTACTAGTTCATAAAGCTAGTACAGTTAGTATGAAACAAGAATATTATGAATTTCTGAAAAATAAGAAAAAGTATTCAACACTAGTAAGTGTTTAAACATTATTCAGTTGCAGTATTTTGTATTTTTACTTGTTTTTGTTTATGATGTATTTTTAAGGTATTCAGTTTATAGTTTTTTTCTTTCTGTTGTCTTAATTATTTTTCATTCAAGCTACATACCATTCTTGGAAACTTCCATTATGAACATGAAGTACAACAAATTATTAACTTAATAGAAGCTAAATAAGGAAATACAATATAATTTAAATAAAGAAAAACTACAGTAATACTTATTATTCCTCCATCTCTGTATTGAACATCATGAATAAACTTAACGCCTACAGAGTTTTGTTAGATAAACATTTTATTTTTGTTACTTTTATTTTGCATCATACTATTTAAATACTGAATGATCTTGTCACCACTAATGGCCTACAGTATTTTTTGAATTAATTGAAATGTAACATAGGAAAGATAACCTTTTACCAATCTACAGAGATACATTTGTATCGTCTTTATGTTAGATTAAAACATTATAACAGTTTATTAATAAAAATGTATCATTTATAAGTAACTTAATGTTATTTGAATGGAAGTTTGGATTTGATGCTGATTGACTTTGTGCTAATTGTCGAAGTACAATATGTAATTGGTAAAATATCGTTTACTTCTAATTAACTGTAAATACAACTATTTTGAAATACTTAATTAGCAAATTTATCTTTATTTTTCTTTTCACATTATTATAGTCTACCAATTTACCTACAGAAAACGCTTCAGTTCAGTCTGAATTGACAAAAGTTATCTCGGAAAGTGATAATTTTTCACTTCCAGATAATACAATCGATAAACGTCGTCGAGATACAGCACGTCGTTTAGTTGAAGTATTTGGTCGTAGTGTTAGTACAGAATTGTTATTGCCAAATAGAACATTACACAATGCTGCTGATTTAGCTGATGATTGCTCTCATTCAAATTCTTTTTCTGTTCATGATTATAGTACATGGAATTCAACTTCCGACAAAAATCAGTATTGGAAATTAGTGAAAGCAGATAGTCATTTAATATCAGATTATTATCGTTTGAATCATATGACATCAATATCTGATTATAGTTCATTTCTATCAGGGGATTATTCACCAACTACTTCTCTCCGAAGTGACTTTAAATCGACAAAAGATAGTGTTAATGCTACTAATAATCTTCATGAAACAATGTCTGATTTTTCTAGCAATTTATCACCACCTATTGCTTGTCATAATCCGAGTAACTTGAATATTCGGCCTAAGAATCCTGGTAATGATTTAGTGATGAAAAGCTGTATAAATGAAGTTATTTCTAAAAATAATGAAGTGAATCCAGTACAGCTTAAACTACAACAAGATAATGACGATAGCATTTATGATCTTGAAGAAGAAGATATCAGTCGTGCAGCTTACGAAATTGAACTACGACGACTTGAAGTTGACTTTGCAGTTATATCACAATTATACGCTGTACACAAACAAAGAGCTAAGGAGACTAAATTCGAATCATACAAAATTGCATATAAGTCAAATTCTAAAAAGGTGAATTCCTCGCTTGTACTATGACTTTATTATTTTCCGTAATTATTTGCAAACTGTTAGCCATTTATAACTGATATTTTATTTGTATATTGACAATTGCTAATAATAATATTACCTCTACATAATATGGTAATTATAAAAATTAGTGTGAAGTATTTTAGTTGAGACTGCTATCACCCATTTGTCAAAGTGAAGTGTTCACTCTAACTTGTAAGAATACGGTCCACTTAGCCCCGTTATTTTTAATCCTGTTCAGGAATTTCGAGCAGTCGGATAATTCAAACTTATTAATTACAATATCAATATTGTACCATTTGAAAGAAACTTTAATGGCTGATTTTAGTGGCTCAGTTTATAACTTATTGTAATATAAGGTTAGTCATTGGAATTGAAATTCTATTTTCACCAACAGTCTTAATACATATATCTCGATTATAGTCTTCCCTGTAGTCTACATATCTATTTGGTCCTTTTTTAGCTATTAAATACCATCAACCAAACAGCATCTTGATCACTGTACACTATGTGATGAATTTATGCTCCTGCTGCCTGCACTTTTCAGAAGTTGCATAAATTAGGTATTACTTCACACATTTTCATTAATGCTTAGTTTTCTTGTAAATTTTTGTAATTATCTAGATCCGTATTCGTTGTCTTAAACGTCAATTTTAAAAGATTTCTCATCCTATTTTGTATGTATAGTTAAAGGATATTACCCGACAGATGAATAACATAAAAACAATGTTACTGTCAAGTCAACAAGTAAGCAACGAGCAGCTTACTGTTTTAATGAATAGAAGAACGGCACAAAAGCAGCTTTTCAAACGTCGAAAAACATGGAATCCATTAAAATTTGGTACTTCTAACTGGACTATAGGAAGTGGCACTTCACCTAGGCGAGCAAAAGTTGATAGAATAAAGTTTCAAGGTTTATCTTCGCCCGTTACATTGAATACTGCTAGAAATATGGTTAATATTTGTCATGAATCTGATCAAGACTCTCTTACAGAACTTCCAGTGTCAAGATTCGCAGGAAGAAGAATGCAAAATACTCTACCACGTCACAGTAAACTCTGTGAAGAAGCCTTTAAATGTGAAGCAGTTGCTGAAAGATGTCCAGTAAAACAAAATGTGAATGAATATTTTCCTGTAGATCCGTTATGCACAATGAATCCAACACCGATTAAGAAGGATGTCATAATCGAACATAAGCCTACCTTATCAAATGATGTTTTACAGCCTGAAGGACTTATAGGACATTAACACTTTGAGCAAAAAATGTCATCATTTATTAGATTCTTCTACCGACGACAAATTAGTGAGTCATACTTAAACGATGATTAATTATTATACTTTTGACTTCACTATTTAATGATCTAGTGTAAATTGGCTGCTAATTGTAGATGGTCGTTTCATGATACTTAACTTCTCCAGTAATATCAACTAGGCAAAGTACTCACATTTCAATGTAATTTATTTACATGATTAATTATCCTAGTTTTAGTTGAAATGATGTTATCGGTAGAAAATCGTTGAAAAGTAATCATTTGTATTTACCTTAATGTGTAGATTTGTATGGGCAGTTAAAAAGCTACTGATTAAGTTTTATCACTATGAAACCTTTGGAAACATGTTTCAAGTGAAATTTCTTATATAGCTTAACGATAGAACTCAAAAGCTTGTTTGGATTTTACCGAATAACATGTTCGTCCTCCAATCACAGAATGAGTGTACTGCACGGCAATGCTCTATGTTTTATTGTACTCGTGTGTGATGTGGCCTTTAAATATAGACGACCTTCCATAATTACTAGTATTTAATCGTAGTGGTCATTGAATTATTGTCAGGAACATCGAATAAGTAATTTCATGATTCGTTAAAGTACTAGGAAAATATGGTAAATCAGTTGATCAGGTTATGGATCTTTACTGACTGAGATGACGATGCTTTTTGAGTATGTGCGACTGTTTATTAGCGCTCACGCAGTGTCAACTAATATAAAAGTAGGATAAAAGAAAGTATGAGGCGGCCAAGCTATGGTGTGTCCATAAAGTCTCTGACTGTTGGTCTTGGCTATATTGTTAGATACTAACCTCCTAGATGAGGTTCTCGCCGTTTATCAATCTCTCACACGGTAATACTGGGACTTAATATCTTGAGGAAGACTAGAAGTGGATGTAGCTGAATCACCGACTGATACTAAGCCATATCACTCAAAGTCTCTAATCGCTGGTTGTGTTTATCATGTAGACCCAAGATTATCGTTTTGTTACTTAACTTTTAATAATCAATTCAAAAAGTATCACCGCCAAAATATTTTATGTTTCTTTTTATAAATAGACACTGATCAAAACCGTCACGAAGGATACATTATCGTCTCAAGATCATAATATTGTAAATAAAGTTACTATTCGTGATCGACGACGAAAATATTTCAAAACTTCAAAACGATCTCACTCATTGTCATCAGAACTCTTTATTGTATCTGTTGACGATACATACGGTCTACCACATAGCTTAGTGAATAAAATTGCTCGCGTTCGTTCTCTTCCGCAATTCTACAATTCTAGAAATTGTTCCAGTGAAAACACGGATAATACCAAAAATAATAGAGTGCATGAAAGGTAAGAATGACTACTGCTATTCAATTGAGATATATAAAATACGTTTAAGTTCTTGATGCACATCTAGTCAACTTATTTTATTTTATTAATTTTTAGTTATTCAATTGATGGCAAACTTAAGAATTTGAAACGCCAACCACTAAGTTTCACAACCCAATCATCAGGCATTGGTTTGAATAATTCATCTGCTTCAGTTGAATACACTGATACACTCGGAGCATCCAACCCAAATTGTATTAAATGTATACCTAAAAAGACCACCTCATCAAATACGTCTTCATCCAGCTGGTCAACCTCAGGTTGTTCATGTTTATCTTCTCAAACTAATCACTCATTTCCATATGAAGATGGTGTCTCAAAAGTAAATACTGATTGCATTGTTGAAAAAATACATGGAAATAAAACCAATCTGACTTTTGCTGATGAGTACCAGCAAAATTCGGCGGTACGTTATTTGGAAGAAACTACTGAAAATAAGGTTATCCTGAGACATCTTGACAAAAGAGGAAGAAAAGTACATAGTACTGTCACAGAAAATGCAGATAGCCAACCATTTGGAATATCAGTTTCAGCTAGATGTATGTGCAGTTGCATATCAGAACATGGTCATACTTTAACTACTGCCGATTCACATATTTGCCAACGTTCTCATTCAGTGAAGCTTACTAAAACAAATGAATCAATTAATAAATCAGACTCTGCGACAGCACATACGGAGAATAATTTAATGCCATCGCCATTCTTTTGTCATATTGAAGAAACACAGTCAGTCAATACTTTTGAAGATAATCGTTTGCATTCAATGAGTCCTCTAAATTGTCAGTCATCACAAACTCCAAAAGATTATGACAGAAATCAGGACGAGGAAAATATTTCTTTACAAACACCAAATAGTACATCAACTTCACATAGGAACTCCAAAAGTGGTCTTAAAGGTCGACTAAGTTTAAAACCCTTCTCTTTGATAAGACGCGCTGTTTCAAAAGTTACGACAAATTCTGGACGTCGTTCTCTTAATGTTAACTCACCATTCACAGTACATCAGAAAAAACGTATCACAAGCCCTACAATATTACCATCACTTACTACAGAGAGATTAAAAGAAATAAACTCAGGTAGTATGACAAATCGTAATAATGATACTCTTAAAACAAATAAATGCTCAGTTAGTGAGGTTCATGTCTCTTTAGGCTTGTCAGCTTATCCCAATAACACTATTATTACAAATAGTAACCACAATAACAATAACGTACGTCGTTTTACATGGGCAAAAAAACTTCGGCATTCTATACATCCAGCATATGTGGTACCAAATAAATGTACAAACTGAATTTTACTTTTTATTTACATCAAACATATTTATACTACTTTGTTTTACCTGTGATCTAATGATTAGATTAACTATTATTATCATTGCAACAGTATTGAACAAGGTGATCATATAGATTTTTAGTTAATTTACTTTTTGTCATAGGCAACAATTGTATGTAAATTGTCTCTGAAAAGTGACTACTCACTGATTGACATCTAGTGTCTCAGGTGTACATAATTAAATATAGTGTTCATTTCTTAACAAAAAAAAAGAACAACACTTACAGAGATAAATATTACTCTTTCAAGATAGTCTATAATTATTGTATATGTAATAACATTATTAGATTACATTCTGTATTTAAAAGATAAACTTTAGAGAATTGATTTATTTTTGTAGTTACTCATCATGACAATGGTTTTTTTTTATACTTTGATTTCTTTTCTATCTCTTTTTTGATTAAAAATAAAACGAAAAAATTTGTTTGTAATCAGTGATTTATCTTTTAAGTGTCATGGGGTGTATGTGTCTATTAAGATAGATTGATTATATGATGAACTATCAATAATTTGATAAACAACTGTTTTCTAATTGAGAAAATACATTTACATTCGAGATCTGTGCAGTACTATCCATCTTAAGAGAATGCTAGTGATGTCGAGTCACTTAGACTAGTGACCATATTACAATTAGATCGATAGAATTCAATCAGAATTATGAAGGAATTGGCAAATAACATACTAGTCTCTACACAATGATCAATTAATATTAATTATATTGTCAACTGTTTATTCATTGCAAAGGAGAATAAAATGCCTTTAGCCTCAGTTATATAAATGAGTAATATTCGTATAGTCGAATAATTACTAATAATATTAAATAAAATATTCTTTTACTGATTAGCATGACTAATATAATGCATATAATCAATATAAGGTTGCAATCATCTCTTCAAATTTTTGCTTATTGATTTCAGTTTTTGCTCAAAAATGTATACGCTTTACTAACTAAAATCGAGTTGACTGACAATATAAATAGGGTTTAAACATTGGATGTTGATATCCGTTTTCCTAATCTTGTAAATGATAATCAAAAGGTAGTACTTTGGTTTAATTAACATACACTCTATTCACTTGGATAACTAGCTTTAGTAGTTTCTTCGCATTTATAGACTAGGATAAAAGGTAAGATTCAAATGATTTCTCTAGAAATTTAACATAATTTTGAATTGCAACTTCAGAAATATTACAGTAAGTTTCGTCTCACTTGTACAAGATAGGATACTTACTTACCTTTGAACAGTTGATTCATATTAGCAAGTTAGACATTTCATAGTACTTTGAAATGACTAATGATGGCTTAATAATTAGGACCTAGAAGAATATCGTTCATTTTTTTGTCAAACCATATCGTCATTTAGCTTATAATAAATGGCTGATATACATGTTTACTACTTATCGCTAGGGTAATTTGTGATGGTTATTCAAGGTATTAACAATCTTTACAAATTACATAATATTCAGTACTTTAAAAAAATCGATAGGTTTGTCTGTGGTATAATAATCGAATCAACTATGTAATTATTTGTACCTCTACTATTAGATATTAGCTAGTTTAAGTATACTTATGCAAAATGCGATAGCAGTTTTCAGTAATTTCAGCAAAAGATCAGACATGTATGATGTAATATTAAGTTGAAGACACCTAATCACGTAAGCATCACTTGATATGCTTACTATTATTTTAAACTACATTCAAACTGAAATGAATATTTATATGAACTACAAGTTGACTTATTAGTAGAGTTCATTAGCAGTTGAATTACAGTGAATAATAACCTTGTCTCGTATACTAATGATTGAATGTCACTCGGATAATTCGATAGGTTTTTTTCTTTCTGAGTCAAGCCATATGATTTAATTTCATTTTTCTAAACAATCAATCACACCAACTGGGAAAAAACCAGGAAGAAGTGGGCTCATAATCTTTGTGATTTGTAGGCTATTAATATTGAGGATCCGAAACCCTGTGCGCGATCGTGTGCAGCACTCTCTCAATGAGTAATTGTTCATCGGTGCATACCGTCAATTTAGTAAATCTACAATACAGTATGATTCTCGTCAAGTATTGTCAGTTACTATTTCAATTTCCACTTATTTAACTTCGCAAGTAACCAGCGGGATTGACAGAACAATTGTCTCACATAAAATCATTAATCAGGATTTGGTTTATGATAGCTCTTCAGTAAATAGTTGGTCGTTATAAAAATCACATTAGAGTTACATTTCATTGTTTGATTTAGTACTTTTATGGAGATTAGTTTAATTTATAAATGTTTGTCGTTACTTAAATAACACTCGATTTTAAATGCTTCTTCATTCTACTGATCAGATATGCATATTATAATTTTATTTGTCACATACCCTTGAGTCAAGTGACGCCCTCACATGGATTTTAATTGGATGTCCCGGGGATTAATAGGTACTTTAACTTGTAACTAAATGGTTTGAATTAAGTAACCCCCGAAAATTATAACGAATTTTTCAGCTGTTGAAATTCCATAACCCAGCAGGGAAATGGATCCCAAGACCTTCAGGTTTTGCGGCGAACTCTTAATCATTAGACACCCAAAGGTTGGTGTTTCGTCTCATGAATATGGCTAGTATTAGAAGATGGTTAGGGTTTTCATTCAAATATCATTATTGTACTAATGTATTGATCGTGTTGTTGATTAGGATATAACACATTTTGTCAATAACACCTGTTAGTATGCTTCAGAGGAAGTTAGTTTTCAGTATCATAATTCATCAATAGAATATGCTTAAGTGTAAACCTACTTGCAAAATGCTCATTTAACCGAAATCATGTCTTCTGAAATACTGTATAAATTTAAACCTTGGTCTTAACTATAACACTAATACTTATTTTTAAATATACGTTATTCTAAATGATCTAAAATAAATAGTCTTCACTTTAAATTGTTTGAAATTACGTGTTTGTTCACTAGAATGTACTGATAGATTTAATAAGAAACTTTCTAAACAGTTACTACGTGCTTCAAACGCTTAGTAAGTATATCCTGAATACTTAAAAATGATTGTTTACTAATCACTTAAATTATCTGGTTGATATGTATTCTTCATGCTAGGTATCGTATCATGCAATGGTTTTTCCGATAACAAAGTATTTCAGTGGGTAAAAAGCTATTTTCTTAAAGAGCTTAAGGTTGTTTCCTGAAATTATTCGTTCACCAGCTTAATTCTTCATTAGCAGTTGTCTTAGGTATTAATGCACTTTTCTAACATTGAAAGGAAATACACATAAACTGATTTTACTTGTTGTTTGTTGACTCATAGATGTTGTTTGCGTTTTAAATGAACAGTATCTGTTAACTGTAATAATAATTCATTCCGAATTGTAGATTTGTTTGATCTTAACTCATCAATTATTGTAAGCCTAACAGTCAGCACTGCTTATGATTCAAGTACTGGGTGAAATAACTGTTCAGTGCCTTTTAACTTCCAGTAGACATCTTACCCAGGTCAGTTCGTGATATCATACTGAACAGGCTCTATAAAACTCAGTGTTGACCATTAAAATGTGCTCAATCGTAACTAGTTTCAGAAAGTAATTCTTGAAGCTTTGGCGTGAAAACGTTATAAGTAGCGTTTGGAATTATAGAAGTGGACTAGTTATCCACAACTGGTAATAGATGAGATTACACAACAATACATGAGATAACTAAAATTAATAATCAAAATTTGTGATATATATATATATATATATATATATATATATATATATATATATAGTATGAATAATATCAGTACTGTCAGCAACACTTGATGAATATATCTTTATTTTGTGTGATGCTTCGTTTTACCTCGTTTAAGCATAATTTTTAAGTGAATTGATGTACTTTGTGAAGGTAGGTATTAAGTTTAGTTGACTGTATTCATCACAGGACAATATCCGTTGGGTATCACTGGAAACCAGGGAGCATTGAATTGCTGTTACTTCCTGGTTCGGGATTTTTCATCAATACTCCCAATAGATCTCTTTAGGAAATTGAATCCAAGGCCTTCAGGTTGACAAACTTAATACCTGTCTTCATAAAATCACCTCCATTCAATAACAACACTCAACTCTCTAATAATTAACTTCAGGACGTCTCTGAGGTTCTTGTGAGGAGTCGTGACTGTTAGAGTTCAAAGTTGTCTGGAGTGAAACAGCTTTCACTAGTGCCAGTGGAAGATTGTGGCGTTATATTACAGCTTGATGGGTGTAAAATTCTACCATATGACTCTGGCCGACTCAGTGGTGCAGATGGTTGAAAATCTGCCTTTAGGCCTGAAGGTTCTAGGTTCGATGATCCTACGGGATCAAAGTTATGCACTAGTAAGGAGTTACATACTGGGATGAAGCGACTGTCCAATGCTCCCCGGTTTTGATTTGTATCTAATTATTGTCGACCTTTGACAAATGTAGACAACCAAGCTATGCAGTTTATGGTTGACGGTAAAATTCTTGATGTACGATTTTTCTCATTTGTCATTCATAATGTGGATGTACCCTTATCTTCGGGTCGCCGTAAAGAAAAAGTCCTACTCGCAATCCTGAGGGTACTAGCACACTACACTTACAGTTTTTAACTGTTACGAGCAAATTATATGTGCATCTAGGTGCACTTCACTGATGAGCGCCAACTAGTATGAAATCTAGATCTATTGCTCTTCGCCGACTTCCGGGAACCAATTTCCTTAGACAGAGAGATGTAACTTGATTATGAATGCTCTTCAACTCATTAGAAGGTTAATTATTACGTGTTGTATTTTAAAAGGCCATAATTGGAGTGTATTAATTACTAGTAATTCTCAAATACCTATTTTTCGAAAATGAATAACAATATATTCCTAATTGGAATGTATTTAAAACTCTCAGTTAGTTTTTTCTGCTTTGAAATTGATCAGTCTTTAGCATGAAACGAACTAAGTTTCAGTCCTGGTGTAAGCATTAATGCTGGGATGTAGGTGTCTCCAGCTGACGAGTCCAAAATCGAACGAAAGGCATATTGTGGATTTCGCTTGAGAGCCACAGTTTAACTCAAACAACATATTTCCTTACATTAATTAAATTAATGTTACTATGTAACACTATAACAGTGTATAATTAAAAATGAAGTGTTACTAAACTATCACTAGTATAAATAGGAAAACTAATGTTATATACCTTTATATGCATATTCTGTGGACCTTTCCTAGCAAAAAACGTAACAATGTCATCGGCGAACAAAAAGGTGTTAATAAGTAGTATACTGTTAAATTAGTGTATTTATTTTGATTGCTTTATAAGGTAGAAAAAAATGAGCTAAATAATTATTCATACTTGCATACAAGAGTCATTTGTTTCATTATCTTTTTACGATTCGGAAAAGAATAGGCGTCATTTAACTTTGAGAACGTCACATTTAAATTGTTATATATATATATATATATATATATATATATATATATATATATATATATATATACTCGTTTAGTCTTATCATTTTATTGAGTTAGCCCATCCTTACACAAACATACATTCGTTGTACAAATGTATATGAATGGTCTCTATGTGTATAGACGCGTATTGATGTCCGCTGCTCAAATAAGTATTTGAAATGATGACCTTTTGGAAGTAATTCATTTTAAGGATAACCAGTACATTCCCTTCTAGGTTCGAATTAATTTTAATTACAATGAAGATATCAATAAGAGATTGACTTGTGAACACAATGAATAAAATGTACTTTTGAATCATGAATGACCTTAATCTCATTGACTTGAGTACATCTTATTGCACTGAATGACCTTTAAAAAATAGAAGAAAAAACAAAGGGTAATTGATAAGAGGAAAGTATCATAACTAAAAAAAATTAATCTTGTTGCTACTTTAAATATTGTTTTATTAATATATATAACAGTATTAATAATAAAGATAATGATTTGTTGACATAAGTGACATTTAACAAATGCGTATTTGAACAAACATGATTGAAATCATTGAACAGATGAAGCAAGACATTTCTTGATATGTTAACTTATCAATGAATCTTTGGATCTTTAATTATCTCTCCACAAAACAGATCAGTTTTACCTAACCAAATTATTAGCTAGTAGTTACAATTTTTTTTCACTTTCAACTTTTAAACATTTTACTCTATAATATGTTGTAATAGTGAATTATTTGTCGAATTTACTTAAAAGTTGTTTATTTCTCTTTACCAAATCTTGAAGACATCTTCCATCATCATGATTGACACCTAAAATGATATTTCAACTTAGGATTTGATGTTTGACAGTTAGGTTAAAGCCTACTTACTTTTTATTTCCAGCCTAATTTAAACTTAGGGAAGTGGTTACATAATAGTGTAAGAGATCTGGTCATTTTTTAATCAGAAAACCATACATGAAACTGAATAACAGAATAACCAGCCTACTAATAATGCCTTTGTTCACCATATTATTATAAATTGAAAATCTAGGGAGCAGAAATATGCTTTTACAGGTATCTTATTACACAGATTGCCTTCATTTATAAAAATATTGATATTATCATCTGAAACTGGTTGAAAATGATTTACATTTGATTTAAGTGAGTAGAAATGGCTGTAATAATCCTAAAATTGGGCATTATTCAGACTTGACAACAACATACATCACTCAAATTCAACGAACGTGGTTGGAAATAAACTTCGACAGAAATTTTTAAATACGATGCTAACAAAATCAGCAGGAAGTTTTAATTGCATCACTAATTGATCGAATAAGAAATATCAACGATTGAGAGCTGACTCAGTGGTCTATTAGTAAGGTATTCGCTGTGGAGCCGAGAGGTATTAAATTCGATCCCTGATGAGGTCGTGGATGCGTACTGCTGAGGAGTCCCATACTAAGAAGATGCAAATGTTCAGTGCTTCCTAGTGATAAATGATTGTCTAATTTAGACCAGTTGATGATATCAAATTAAAAAAAATTATTTATCGGTATACGAAAATCCTCTTAAATTTGTAAAACCAAAATTTATTTAATGTTCTCTAATCAATTTTATTAAATTTAGTAATAAAATCATTTGAACAATTATTGAATTTAAGAATGGTGGTTTAATTGTGACCGGTGTTTATTTATTGTTTCCATTCATCACAGATTGATCATAATAATCTTGTTTAAGCACTTAATTCTTCAAGAGTTCATATTTTCGAGAATAAGAGATCTCACTAATGATATTAACTGATCGTCGCATTACAACCACAAATTATTTGAAATGAGAATTCTATCACTACAATTCACCTCAATGATACTGATGATAAATCGTTCATTGAGAGACCTGAATGAATTCAGTTCAATTCATTGGTATAGTCGATGATGTGAAGTGGTGAGGAGTAGCATACTAGAATGAAACGATTATCCATCATTATCTTGGTTTTCAATGATATCCAGCATAGATCAATATGTGACGAATACAAACAGTTTTCAACATTATCAACACATCTGGTTTGTAACTGACAGGAATTTTGGTAATTACAGTAAATAATAAATATGCTCTTATGACACAATCAACAGACAAGTATACAAGGTGCATTTGGTTTGAATTTAATAGTGAACTGCATGTTCTAACATCATTGATAAGCTTATTTTGTGCTACTGAGTTATTATATGTGAACTAACAGTATATTAGATAGCCACTTGGATCGGATAAAATTATTAATTAAATTAATTTTCTTATTAATAATAACTTTTGTTTCTAAGGTATTTCAATTTAATTAAAAGTACATTAATCATTAGAAAGTGTTGTTGTCAATATTATTTCGTATTAAAGAAGTTATTATATTTTCAGTCAATATTATTATTTAATTACTTTTGATCAATCATTACCAATCAAATCATAATTAATAATCATTCAGTGTTAGTAACAAAAACCTGTAGGGATAATTAGTTTGACCTATAAAAAACATGCAAATGGTAGTCACTTTGTTGAAATAGTAAAATAGAAAGCATACTAATATAAATAGGTCATTTTTTATTAAGTTGATAAACCAAAAATTTTTCGATCATGAGACTTTTCAGTAGTGCTTACCCTAGACCCCACTAGGGGAGGGGCTGAACCTAGAGTAATAAAATTATTAAACACCTAAAAACCCTCTGCACTATTGAGACAGCGTCCATTGGTAAAATTTCCACTTTCATCAATTTGCGATATAGAGCCATGATATCGATCGCCATTAAGAATTTTACCACCGGACGCTACTTCAGTGGTGTAGAGGGTTAGTTGTTCACTGATTTGATGGTCTTGGGTTCGATTCCTCTGGCGGAACCGTGAGTGTGTACTGCTAGAGTCTCATACTAGAACGGAACAGCTGTCTAGTACTCCTTAGTTTTCAATGGTACCTTACCAACACCAATCTGTGACGAATTCATTCAATTAAAACCTAATACCAATCTCTACAAACTCCTCAATTCAAATTTCTGGCAGTTGACAACGAACAAAGTTTGTAATTACTGACATTAGGCATACTAGTTCAGAATTTGACGTAGTAACTATCAATCTAACTGAATAAGGGATAAAAGTTCTTTTATTCTTTAAAGTAATTGATCGACTTTTGTTGAGCATCATCTTAATATCGACTAGAAATCTCTGAAACAGCAATATTTCTTTCGAAATTGTTTTCTTTACTATCACCTATAATAATTTTACATTACATTTCTCTATTGTCGATGTTGTCGATCAAAGAAACCACCGTATCAGCCTAATAGCATATAATACTGACGAAACAAGTACTCATCAATTCATTGCTAATACGATTTAGCATGAATCAAAATATACATCTGTTTGGTTGATATTCGTTAAGAAAAGTTTATATAAATTATTATTCTTTAAATTATTAAGAGATAAAATAATTAAATTATTTCCTTATGATTCATTAGTTAGTCAACTGAAGTGTGAAATCATTTTTATTGAAAAAAATAAGCTTATAAAAGTACAATTGATGAAGTGATATGATGTGATGTAGGAAAATGGCTCAAGGCATTGTTTCATCGGTTAGGTTTAGCCTCAGGGTATTATTTCCATCAATATGTATCATCACTGTCATGCTAAGTTTGATGATGTTGATTTTATCCTATTGATTAGATAGTAAGATTATTAACTTCAGTAAACTAATATATCGATGTATTATGTTTGGTACTGAATATTATTGACTAAAGTAGAGAAGACGCTATATCTTAAGTCTTTCTTTTACCACTTAGAAAAAACTTGTCTGTTTAGATTAACAGTGATACGCTTAAAACGGAGTTCCTTACATTTAATTCGCGATTATATTCGTTGCTTGCATCGACAGCAATTATTTATGTTCATTGATCTTTGAAGTGATACATTCTGTCTTATTATACTTACTCATACACTATCTATAAGTTGTAAATTAATGTAGATTGTGTCAGGACGTGTGTAGCGAAATTTGCCAAAGTCAATACAAGTATCCAACCTCTATGTTTAACTAATGTTCTCTAAACAAACTCATCATCAATTTGATGCTGTTAACTTTCAGGCTCTAATGTAGCTGGCTAGTACTTCAAAACATAGTGAATCACCATTGTCTTTATGTTGCATGCTTCACATCCATAAATTACCACAAACGTAGTTGTCAGAAATTCGAATATCTTCGAGAAATCATCTATAATAGGATGGTAGGTAATACATTGAACTTAATTGTTAAAACTACACTGTATCTCTCAATAAAGCAGACAGTGTTTTCTTTTGGTGAATGCTTATCACAGAATATTTTGTAAACAATTAACCATTTTATTAACTTGCTTCAATACATTTTTGTGTGTCCACGATATTTTCAATATGATTTATGCGATGGTTCATTAGAAGTTATTACAGTACATTTTGGACCCGTATGGGTGATCGTGCAGTAGGTATAAAACTCCTCTTATTTACTCTTATTATCTACGATTTCAAAATAGGATAGGGAAGAGTGTATTCATACATTGTTATCTACTTGATACTTGAGAATTTATGTAGTTTAGAGGCTAAATCCACTTAGCATGTTCGTCTGACACAACTACACGGTTCTTTGAACTCTAAATTGATGACAGATTTTTTGATTGGAGATTTTTATTGTCTTAAATAATCACAATCATCTTTAGTCGAACTTCTCTGACTATAATTGAAGGATATGTGTATCTTCCCTTTGATTTGTTTAGGGTTGAAATCGATCAGTTTATGTTGACATATGTAGACCCTAGACGAATTGCTTTGATACATCAGTAGCTCACAAGTATGAACCAAGTTGAATTGTGACTGGTAAGTGGAATTCAGTAAGCGCGTTTCGTTCTATTACGGACTTATCAGTTGGGTATATCTGGATCCCTGTGCTGATATCCACATCGGGACTCGAACTTAATTTGTTTCATGAATTGTCACGACGTTGACCACTAGTATACTGAGATCAGCCACACCTTAGTAACGGGAATCTATGTATGATCTTAGGGATGGGATGCAGGTGTGTTCAGCCAACGAGTCTCAAATAGGACAATACACGCCTTCTTAACTCTACTTACCAGTCAAACACCAAAATATTTCAGATTTCTGTGATTATGTTGGACAAAATGCTAACTGTGCTTTGTCTAGATGAATTTTTAAACTGACTTCATTTAAGTGGAATTCTTCAGGCAAAATACTACACATATTACTGCTGTGATCAGAAATTGACACTGTCACATAATTTTTTAATTTAAATTAGGTTGAAGGTATGGATTCAGCAATAGATCGCTGATTAACAAAATATGCGAATATACATACTAAAACGAAACTCTAAGTTAAACTGTGAATATCCATAGTTTGTTTAGAAAACTTCAATGAATGAAATTACCTACAGAAATGTATATATGTATATCCGATCAATACGTTTAGAAATTGTATAGAACTAAATGTGTATATTCAACCTAGTTAACTCAATTATTTAAGTCAACGAGAAGGATTTTTGAAATTGGTACTTAACTTGTTGTTTATATTCGTCACATATTGGTCTATATTGAATATCATTGAAAACCAAGATAATGATGGATAATCGTTTCATTCTAGTATGCTACTCCTCACCACTTCACATCATCGACTATACCAATGAATTGAACTGAATTCATTCAGGTCTCTCAATGAACGATTTATCATCAGTATCATTGAGGTGAATTGTAGTGATAGAATTCTCATTTCAAATAATTTGTGGTTGTAATGCGAACGATCAGTTAATATCATTAACGATAACTGTCTCACTCCAGTGGATACGCTCTGTTAAGGGATTCCGCCACCTTAACTTATATATTCAGTGAACCTTTAATATTATAAATACGTACGTCATATTTTATCACATCTTGTATATTAAGAGTTATACAAGATATGTTCATTCTGACGAAATGACTCACGAAATGTATTGTAAATAAAAAAAAAGCACCAAATAATCAACAGGTTAAACATAAGTCAGTACATTACCTTGTTATGAATTACCTTATTATTTAAATGATGAACAAACAATCAATTAAACGACACAATTCAATCTATTCAAGGGTAGTAGTATGAGTCAATTTATAAATTTTTAGTTTATTGCTAAATGTGAATTATAGTTGTTACTTCATAGAATAACTTGTCAATCATTCTAATCTAAGTAGAATGTAGTATAAATAATCGAGCTGAATAGATAAGAATGAAGTGATAACAGACATATTGAATTGTCTATGTCATTCTATAGCTAGAGAAATCATGAACACAGTGAACGCTTAAACTGTACAGTATTCATGTCACGTAGTGACATTCCATTCATGGAATTAATGATTTCATCAAAAATTTTATTCTCATTGTAGGAAGTTTAATTAACGTTACAGTTATTTATCAGCAAACACAAAGTAAACAGAATTATTCAAAGCTCTAACTTAAAGAAGTAATTTTCACCATGTTTTTAATTAGTAGTATTTATGAATCAGTATGGTAACAAATGACATTTCATTTTGTAGTGCACTTTATGTTAAACTTTTCGAAACAATAATAAAAAGCTTGTGTGAAAATAGCATTAATTTTTATTTATATGACAGCATTTTGGCCAGTACTTAATATCTAGACTTTCGTTATGCTAGTAACGCGGAATATTATTGAGACATGTTTTTTACAACTATGTACATCAATCTATTTAACGACCAATTCTTAATGGACAATGTCCATTATAATTACAGCATCAATATATCATATGTTTTTGAAAATTATTTAAAAGGATTCAACGCTTATTAGCAGGTTGAATCATAATTCAGTTGGAAATTTATGACATTACTAGGAATATCTGGATTTAGTTCGAAAGCAATGTTGACTAAATTTATTTTATCTCGAGGCATCTTATCAACTACAAATGGCTTAAAATTACATGGAGTTATATAGAATTAAATATTTGACATACACTATCTGTTGAAGTTACGATGAATTTTCTGAATAAAAATAGAAATCATAATAATTCGAATAGAAGTACAAGATATTTTAATGATTGTAAGTTAAATTTAAGGGGACAATTAAATGCACTGAGTTAAGAGTATAAAGATAGAGGGTAGTGTGTTCATCAAAAAGTTAGAGAAGGTAAACATAACATAATTACAATAAAATCAAAATATATGACTACAAAATTATTCCGTGGATTCTGAACGAAAGTCAATTTCGCTTGTGAACATCCGGAGTGGTTGCATAAGGGGAAATTTTTATATTCACCACGGTAATGAGAAGCTTTTCACCACATATTTTTCTGTACACGAAGGTCACGTTTAATAGAATTCTTGACGATTTAGACAGTTCGCGGAATTAAGTTTGTCAACTTTATGCACGATGTACAACGAGGTACATTCAAACCATTTGAGAATGAACCTGTGAAATCACTAGTGCTATATATATATATATATATATATATATATATATATATATATATATATATATATAGGTTCTGTTAGCTATGACTGATTTAAAGGAAGAAATTAAGTTCTGAGTAATATTCACTCACGAAATAGTAGTGGTAAAACAACTGTTATGTAAGTTTGTTGCAATTAAGGACTTCCAGCTTCCTTCGTTGATGTTAGGGACTATAATCATTTGACTCAGTCAACAACTGTGCACATTAAGTTAAATGCCTCAATATAGCATTTAGCATAAATTTTAGTATACTGTTTATTATACTTAGGCAACCAGAGTGTGCATACACCAAAATAGAATGATGGATTGAGACAGTGCCAACATATAAGCACATACTAATACTTTTTTGTACATTGAACAAGCCAGAGACTATCTGTGGTGTATAAATCAGTGGGTAATGTTATAGCGTTTGTAGAGAAAATTACTGGATTCTTATCTTAGTCC
Organism: Schistosoma japonicum; assembly: GCA_025215515.1. Lineage (NCBI taxonomy): Eukaryota > Metazoa > Platyhelminthes > Trematoda > Strigeidida > Schistosomatidae > Schistosoma > Schistosoma japonicum. Next base: position 18,546,046 of record CM046063.1, on the reverse strand, counting down.
GGACATTTATAATGAGATTTGATAGACAGGTTTTCAATAAAACTAGGTATCCTCCCTGAATTCCGTTACTAGCTGCATACTAAATACATCGAAAACGTGTTAGCTGTTATATATAATCACGTATAGTAATCAAGCTGTCCAAAAGTTGACAAAATTAGATTATCTGTAAATTTAATCTGTAAATTAAATGGAAACTAGTTGATTTCTTGCACACATCATTCGAAAGTAATGCGTGAAGTTATGCTGCTTTCCTCCATGGTGCAAGCAATCATTCAATATGTCCAAGTCACTTTCTCGCCTTTTATGAATAGTAGGATGAATTACGCTGAATGATTCTGTGTAGAGTTGCATATTTTGAAGTCAACTTTTATTACTGATTGGTGATATATCTGAAATAACTAAAAATTAGTTGCGCTCTGCTAAGGAGTATCAAGTTCAGTTACTGATTTTTGGATATCCGATATCAATTCATTGAGAAAATAATCTTTAAAGTTAATAAGAATTATTGAGTAGCAATTTTATTACTTAAATGAATGTATCATCTAAGTTACAACTAATTTACCAATTACAAGTTTATAAGATTAGCTTTTAGCCACATCATTGTAGATGGAAAAGAATTCAAATCTGAATTTTAGTTATTAAAACTCTAGTTAACTAAGTATTTCCCACCGCTTGCAAACAATAAAGCATAACTAATGGATTTCTCGCCGACTACACGAACAAACTTACTGCTTATTAACAATGTATAAAATCTCTTATACGTAGTACGAAACAAATTCAATGCAATGAAATCAGATACATGATTAGACTCAAATCGAAATTATTCCAAACATCTTAATAAATCAGTGTAAGGCTCATAAAATTATAGCATTTTATACATACGAAAGTTTCAATCGAGAGATGCTGTTCACTATTCGGATCAAATGTCTATGAATGACTCTAAATGAGCTACCGTTACTTATGCTGTGATAAGGATTGGATCTAACACAAATATTATGTTTAAGAAAATAATGTTTTAACACTTACCGACTCAAATGAATAAATATGTGAAATCAAAATAAGTCTGTCTGGGCGATAATAATCGGTAAATTTTGTCTTCATTTAAATAGAGTGACCTGAATAAAGTGGTTTACTGTAGATTATATTTGTGATATCAGAATCATTACATATCTCTAAACTAATTGTTAAAATACAACTTACAAGTAGTATGCTCTATATGTATGAATATTTTTTACACTTACGATGTCATATTGGTCTACATAATCAAATAGAATTTAGAAGTGAGATTCAGACTAACAACCTTCAGATGATAGGAAAGGTGTAAATTAACCTTTAACTGAAGATAGCCTTCACCAATAGTTTACACCAGTTTGAAAATCATTTGAAGCCTGCTAGCCACAGACAGATATCTCCTTGTAGTTTCATGACTTCTATATCGTGCATCTAAACCTCATACATTATTTAGTCAAGAGCTGTCAAGTTTTACTCGACAGGTACAGTAACATCCAGTTAATTAAATGGAACTATATGATGCGTAATTCCAAGTACAATGAGATATTTATCCAAAATATTCCTGGTTAATTACTATCTCGCTTTTAATTTGATTTACTTTACAGATAATACCTATTTAGTCGACATTTATGAACTTTACCTTAAATTTAACCACGGTAGGGCACTTAGTTCTTTCTGATTTTTAACAATTAAAAACAGTTACTAATAAAAAGAATTAAATAATTTTTAGTTTATTAATATCCTACCCAAAACTACTGACAGGAAATCTTCAATCTCAGGGATACTATTATTCATCTTCAAACTAAATGAAGTACAGTCGAAAATGTTCGCATAAAGTAATGCAAATAGTCAATAGTAATAATCTTTTAAGTTATTTTATTGAGATAGTTATGTTTGTGGAAATTGGTATTTAAATTGATCGAATATGTCGCAGATTGATGTTGGTAGGGCACTAGTGAAAACCATGGAGCACTGAACGGCTGTTTCATTCAACTGTGAAACTTCTCAGAAGTGCGCACCCCAGATTCCGTACCAGGGGCTTCAGGTTAACGGCGGACATTCAACCCTCTGCACTACTGGGTCGGCATCCAATGACTGAATTTCCAATTCCACCAATTAGTGATATATAGCGCGATAATCATCCATTATCGTTGGTAATAACTATCTCACTTTTACTGATTACAAGCGAACATTTTTCACAATCAGTACTTCAAGTTTAATATACGGTAACCATGATTATTCTCTGTACAACGGAAGAACAAATCAGTGATTACATCTGATAATAAATTATACTTCTCTTTTTTATCCAACCTTTGAAATGGTTTACGCAAGAAAATAAATTTCAGCGAATTCTACGTTAAACCATGAAATTAAGTTAACAGTCATAAACGGAAACACTTCAAACTACTTGATTATCTGTTTCTTTAATGTAGATTTACTTTCAGGTCAAAAAGTAGGCGTGGATACATGCACTTGAACTATACCTTTTATACCTAGAACATTTAGATTGTTTATATTGTGTTGCCTTTTTTTCATGAATAATCCCTATGCGTTTGTAGCTATCATGGCAAATAAATAATTAGTTTTTCAGATCTCTACTTTGAAACTACACCTTTTCCAGATTATGAATTACTGTCTACTTTGATTCAGCTATATTTATTAGTGATATGTTATGATTGAGATTATTTGCGTGAAAAATAATGTTACAAAGTAGTAAAAGGCATAATTCGACTATGTTTAAAAGATATATATTTAAGGTTGTAGGGTTTCTGGTTGTTTATATTTATGAGAGCAATTAATTCGTGTATATGCGTCTTGAATAGATCACACTATATTACCTACCTTAATGATTTAATCACGGTTAATAACTAGATCCTGGAAACACATTTTGTCGTAAACAATAGGAAAACCCAAAGGCTCACATATATAACTTCAGAACAGTCGAACACGTTAGTAGTTATCTAGACTCTAAGTTTATAATGAAATGGTAGTCACTGAGTTCGATCCCCTGTACAGGTAAATTTAGTCTGCTAGTTAAAAGAAGGACGGCTGATCTGTCTTGAATTCTGCTCTTAAAGACAACCTTACTTTCTATAAAAAAAAGACTGAAAGCATTGATTCAAGTGAAATCGCAGTTCGTTTATTGATGAATGATTCAATGAAACTGTTTTGAAATATTCTGTATATTTTTTTTGATTAAACTGCATAGTGAGATAAGTAAGCAGATGATATAAGTAACTGATTTCAAACACTTTTATTAGTATAGCCAAACCATCATATCCAACACTAAGATATAAACTGGGAGATGAACAACTATAAAAGGCTATGTAAATAAGAATAAGTAACACATACTGAAATCAACGTACATTCATACAAACTATCCATACTTTGAAGACCGCTCACTTTTTCATTCTATTCGTAATTTTCATTAGATAATACTTATGAAAATGAATTATTGAAACCTCAGTAAACGTACGAGCATTCGTAAATGTTGAAATCATGAAAATTAGTTCTAAATCTTCTTACCGACTTTCTTCAGAAGACAAACTGTACATCATTCACTGCCAGGAAGACTTAAAAACTAGAATGTATATGACACTCACCTCTTGTCTGTATCTCTCCATGGTTCAAGTTTTATTTTAACTAAAAGAATTCATCTGAAAGTAATCTTTGGTCACGTAATATCACTTATGCAACACAAGAATACTAAATAAAAAAACGTTAACACAAGGAACTAACAAGAATTAGGATGCTGTTTATTCTTATTGAAAGGTCAATGTTTCCACTTTGATTCTGACACATATTGACTAACTATGCAACCAGGATGTTACTAGTGGTCTAAAATGCATCTTATTGATAGCTGACAACAAACATGAAATGATGATTTAAAGCTATCTATTTTCTTCAATCATCAATGGATAACAAAAGATTTTAAAGTGCTTACTATTCAACAGAGACAAGGAAAGAATTAACTAAATCTTTAATACAGCAAACAATATGGGTGTGTCCAAATTACCTAACCCATTTAAATAGTCTATTGACATTATGTATTACTTCTCAATCTTATCATTCTACTTCATAAAAAATGCAGTACAGATAATGTACCATATTGAATTAATTGAAGAGGGGCGTTAAGTGAGGAAAGAGAAGACAATGTAATGAATAGGTAACATTTAAAATCTAGTCAATTTTTCCATTTTAACTAGTATTGTTATATTGCATTAGAAATTGATTAAAGTAGGAATTCCCAGGTACTAATAGCTAAGCACTTTTCATGAGACCTGAAGGTCATGAGTTCAATCCCATGGAGGGATGGTAGTACAGTACTGCTGAGAAGTCCCTTATGAGGACTAAATTTTTGCCCTTATGTTCCCTGGTTCTCAGTGGTACCCAACACATATCAATATGAAACGAATACAGATAGCAAAAGTAAATACCAATCTATACAAATCCACCCCAACTAAGATATATTACTGTACATTTTACGAATGACGAATAAGTTATATTATATTTTCTAGTTCTTTAAGTTCAGCTTTCCATTGTGCGTAGTTTATACTGTAAAGATTTAACAAAATAACTTTACAATACTGAACATAAGGCTAGATGACAGTCGATAATTATAACAGCATCAAATAGTCACAGATATTTATTATGAAAGAATGACCCCAACTGAAGCATCAATAAAAGTGTAGTCAATTCGTTTCAAATCTTTAACATCAAATCTATATATGATCATTAGCTTTTGAAAATGGTTTAATTAGTTTCCACTTTATTCGTTTATTTGTTTACAAATTCTTTTATTTTATATGTCAATTAACTGCAATTGACAACAATTAATTTATAGACATCCATGTGTCATATATTAACAATATAGACAATAAAACTTACATAGAATGAGCTATGTCAATCTATTATCATAATCGTGTCTACATTCATCATTAATCACTACTATGTGAAAATACATAAAAGAACAATGAAGAAATTCTCAAAAATATTCAAGTTAACTTGAAATCTGTTTATTATTATTATTATTGTTTAAGTATAAAATTAAAACAATTGTAGATTGAAATTTTCAACAACAAAAAAAACTAAAAAGTTAATTAATCAATTAATAAAATAATTTGCTTAGATTGTTTTATTTTATTCGAAAAGATGTTTTCTTCTTTTATTGTTTAAATTAATATGTCAATTTAAACAAACAAAAAGTTGTATTTTTCTTTTTTATTTAAGAAAAGACAATCAAATAATACAATGATAATAATAATATTTAAATTAACTTAATCTTGACAATTTAGGAATGAAAAATAATTAATAAAAAGAGAATGTATTGTTTCTTGAAAGTACATTAATATTATGGGATGCCATATGAGATTTCTACTGTGTTAATGATGTAATAATAACTTTATGCCTAAACAGATATTGCATTATATTAATCTAGTCATTTTGCATAATAATAAATGATATCATTATTATATACAGAATTTATTAAAAATAACTATTAATCATTAATAGTTTATTAGTTAAAGAATTTGGCTTTCAATCGTTACATCGAGAGCTACAAAATTCAATTAACTATCAACAGTTTTTATTCAAAGTAGTTTCAGTAGCTTTCAGAATAGTCTTTAACTAATAGATGAGTTAAATTATTATTATTTGTGTAACTATTGTAATTATTTGTAAAGTTGTCAGATTTATTTAGTTGCAATGAGAATATAATATGATGCAGTGTTGACATGCCACATAATTTCGATGAAGTGAATACTTTAATCACAGCTTATATCTGTTTAGAAAAAAGCTATGTATATTATCAAGGTTTCCAAGTTTAGTTTATAGATATCACATGGAATTTACTTATATTATCATATAAAGTTAAACATACCTAATTATGATTACTTTACATCAATACCTTTTAAATCAAATGTTTCGTCTGTTAAAGAACTGAAGTGTACTCTGTATTTCATTAAGTGAAGTTTTGGTATATCCATAGTAGCTTTGAACAGTTAAACCCATACGCACTGAAAAGGTAAAAGACAGTAATGGGTGAACAGGAAGTTGCGTTTGCTGGGAAGTAGTATCCAAAGTGGGTTGTAACATCTACACTGGCTATTTATCAGAGCTACTTTTCACTGTGAGCCGTGTAGTGATTCAGTGGAGACCCCTAACACATTGGTCAGCATCAACGACGAGTGTTTACGCAACTATTCATTTCGATAAATTATTTACCTCTACATTACATTTCATCATGTAATTACTCCCAGTTTAACTTTAGCTATTATGTTATCACTAGACGTTACCATACATTTCTTAGGAGACTAATAATAATAATTTTAACCAATGCACTAACGAAAGTTTAAAAATAGAAAAGGAAAGTGTAAAAACATTTCCAGTTTATGCTAGTATGATAACGACAGTTGTTTTCTTTAGTTATCTGCTATTATAATGACATTCGTCGTTGTCAGTGATCAATCTCTGTGGCGATATGTAAATTCTTAGTGGATAATAGACTATATACTTCTGTATACTCTTCTGTTTCAGATTTTAGTATATTCGGATTATGGGTAGATGTAAACTGTGAAAGCAAGTTTTGTTCACACCGTGACACAAGGTTAATGAGTGTTTCTTTGAGAGCTAATACATTACCTACTAAACATTTAAGTACATTGTCCCATTAACTCGTACGAGGAGTATGATTATGTAAGTAGAGGTTTACAGTTTCTTCTTGTCAATATTCAGGATAGCAACGGACCAGTCTGTGTTGTCATATGTACATCCTACAAGTTATTAGTGGATTCCATTTCTAGGCACAATCTAAATATAATAAAATTCAAGATTGTCAATTATTTAAAACACTGCAAAATAATGTGACATATAAGTAGAAACTGTATATTTTAAAAACGTTAATTGTGTACGTCTTTTCGGATAGTTATGAACAGTCGATAGTAATCTTACTCTAGCCAAATATTATAAAACTGTCGTCATCTCAAAGATCTACATGGATTTAGGTTCTCTAAATGGAGGTAGTTCAAATTTACGGTCACAAGCGACTGCCTCAAAGGGAAGCATATTTCATGATAATTGATTATTAAATGATAAAAACTTGTAGCCTAACTTGACATATAAAATTCAGTTGCGACATATTTGATAAAAGGACTGCTTATTGAAACTAGATGTTGTGGAGATTAATGAATTTGGATTTGCTACTGTGATGTGACCTGAGTTATAAAACTACTGAAAATCAGGATGCATGTTACAGCTGTTTCACTCTACTATGAAACTCCTCAGTAGTGAGCATCTGCAAACCCTGCAAGGAACTAAATTAAGGACTCACAGGTACCACGAAGAACACTGGGCAGAACTTAAAAATATTGCCCACGGGATATTGGTTTGAAAGTATGGCAATTTAACGTTTACCTTGAAACATGAAGACCCTAGGATCTATTCCTTTGTGAGGTTATAGATGCGACATGTCCAGGAAATCCATAGTAGGATGAAACACTTGTCGAATGTTTACTTGTCTTTAGTTGATGTCTAAACTATATCGAATCGTAATCGAAAATTTTAACTGTTCATTAGCATAGTTTGATCGACGTAATTGAATTTTGAACGCTAAGTGATTTAGACATGCATACTATGTGTAATATATCGAAGAATCTAAAAGACCACATCGAAAAATAGTACTTACTATCTCAATCAATAAGTGTTTAACATTTGTATATTACAACGAACTATACGTTTAGGAATTCATTTGTTTGTTTATTACAGTAGATGAGAATCACATTTTACCGAGTGTTAATTGTTCGATTTTGGCTTATCCTTCATCTTAAACGACCTAGACGCTATCATATATGAAGTTATCAGAGTTTTGAATAAAAACAAAATAACAGTCCAGTTTTACTTAATTTCAACTTATTATGTAACCGGCATTATTTTACCCTGAACACCATTGTTAACACGAACAAAATTCCTCACACTATCACCCAAGTGGAATTGACTTTGGTCTCAAAATGTTATCATCACTTAATTACAATGATATATTAATGAATTATGAATTTAATAAACAAACAACAGATCAATATCATGTACTTTTTCCATCATTTCAATTAACAAAATCATTTTAAAGCTCCCATTGAATCTGTTGCTTTTGAATAAAATAAAATAAAATAGTAATTTTCTCTCAGAGTTTTTTTTTATGATAAAGGTTCACACATTTGTTGTAAATGAAAGCAGTCACCAATCATTAAGTCAAAGGTTTTTAACATTTCATTTTGGTACTTTTACATACATTTCAGATTGATTATACATAAACAATTAAGATTTAGTGCTAAAATGTAAGCCACAAAGTTATACGATCTCTAAAAATACATAGTCAAGTTAATTTTCAGCATTGATTGATTTAGATATGATGTTCGTATTCGCCATAAAACGATCTGAATCGAGAATTATTGAAAACAAAAAAAATACTGGATAGATGATTCGTCTTAGTATGGGACTAGTCAATAAAGAGTGCAATGAACCTCGTTGTAAAAGTACTCAAAAGAAATCAAAATTACAATTAGTGTTAAATACAACCAAAAAGTATTGCAGTAACTTCCTTAATATATACATCATATTAATGCTCATCTGTGGAATTTGACGCTGATGAAAAAACACAGAAATACCCTATTTGACATTATATATATATATATATATATATATATATATATATATATATATTGCCGTAAATACACTCAAATTATTATCAAATTCATGTTATGTCAGCAATCTAAATAACACTATTAAACTTAAGGGCGATATCTATTTAGATTTTCATGGTTTTTAAAGTCTTCTAGGTATTCTCTAATATGATACACATGAACAGAGTGGATCCGAAATCTAGCTATCATTCGAAATTAATACGTTCAGTTCAGTTGACTTTAAAAGTATCCTATTTATAAATTCGGTCAGCTTATAATCCTATACCTGAAATAGTTAATTATAAAATTATGATTATATTCCGTCTCCTGAAGTGGATAGTTTAACTGTGAAGCTCTCATCATTGTTCTGGATGAATTCATAGGTGTAAACTTGCGATGGAAGTGAGTTATGAAACAAGTGTCAATAACAATCGAAAGAACAAGCTGCTAGCCTTCATCAGAAATTTACTCTGATTAAGTTATCAAAGATAAAGATAAAAGCTCTGTAATTAAACCATCCAGCTTAATAAACGCTGATGTGACTAAAACCATTATCCTGAGCTACAAAACCTACGTGCAATCTTAAAATAGAAAATTATTCACTAAATAGTCATTGCATTTGGTAATATAATATCTTCAATCGCCATCTATTTCAAAATATTAAATTGTTGCCATGTCAGATAGAAACATTAGTAATATTCTGTTTTATCAATGTGTAAATTACGCTTTCTAATTACTATCAATATCTATAGGTTGATATGACTAATTATAGATATATCTTTCATCTACAATCAAATTAATCAGCTCGATAATTAAACTAACCTTACCAATGAATTTAGTGTGAACTAGTCACCAAGCTTAATTCATTTTTCAATGTATTCGTGTTTAGATGTAATTGTATGCTTTTTTTAAAATATGATTGCGTATAATTAAGCAGATAAAATTTTATTTGTTGTCAATGTGTTAGTGGAATATTTTAGTTTTACATAAAATAACTGTTCTAGAGGTGTAAATTGATCTAATCAGTGAAAATTTGTCAACTTGTATGTCTGTTTGCATGTTTAATAATATTACTATTTATTCATAGTGTGTTTAGTGTGTTGGGAGGGCTAGGATGTTTCAATAGGGATTTTGAAATAGATTGAAGTGAATAAGTGCTGAAATAGTTTATGCAGAACATCAACTAAATTTAACCTGCACCTAATATTTATTTAGTTGTCAAGGTTGATTTTACGCAAATTCTGTATTGTGATGATTAAGATGGTGATAATGTTAATGATTACGATAAGCAAGAATAGTTTGGTAACTAGGATAACACCAATATCAGTAAATATACATATACGAAAGTAAGCTATTTTACTGATAAAATGGAAAGTTTTATTATCTTTGATCATGTCATTGTAACTACAGTAACTGCAAAATGAAACTATCGCTTGTCACGTTGGAGTAAACAGTTAAGATGACATTATAAGAATTCTGCAAGGACAACTAATAAGTCAAATTTAATAAACTTTCTATTCACCTATTCACTTGTACAAAAGCTTTACTCGATTAATGCTTAATTATACGAATTATTTCAGCTTTCTAAAATGTTTAGGTGGTGTCCATGTTCACAGTATGAATGTGGCTCATTGTTTGTCAAACAGTTCCACACTACAGTATAAAATGTATATGCACATGAATTATTGTGTCTTGTGAACACATCGGGCTTTAAATCATTTTGAACAAAAAAGGTATTTACAGTGCTGTAGTAAATAAACAATCAGTTATGTAGACATTTATAGTTGATTCTAACCGTGAATATTTTAGTGGACACTACTAGCTGAAGACACTTGCTCACTCGTCGGCGCTGCCGGAAAACGATTCCTTTTCTAAACAACTAGCATAGATATTTCAGTTCCATTTAAGGCCTATTAAAAATTAAATATATATTCCTCTTCATTCACAATAGTCTTCTGTATTCTTATCGCTTGTGGGTTTACACGTTAGAAATATTCTGGAGAAACAATACACGAGACCCAGCATTGTCCAGGGTATTCTTCATAATCATTAAATTAGAAGTTAACTTTTATTACTGAAGAACAATTAGTGAAGAACTCTTTAGTGTATAAGAAAGTTCTATATTCATTTACGACTATATTAATTCTGTGTTTAATGGTTAGAACATAATACCTCATTGTAAAATAATGTATGCACAGCAATTTTTAAACTTTTGATATAAATGAGACTTCAGATTTAAGCGTATCACTCGACAATTAGGTACAGGCTTTTATTTTAAAATACATATTTTTTTCTACTAAAGCCTCTGCACAAATGAACGAAGATCTGATTGCTTTTAGCCAACTAGACTGACTGACAGCGTGATGATGTAAGACAGTGGATTGAGTAATCCGAAAAATTATTATTCCAGAAAGTGATGAAGATAGAAATGTTTTGACATGTATACTAATTCAGTCAAGTTTTTTTAATACAACTTACCATCCTCTATTATACATACATAGACATCTCATCGGCATTTTTATTCACAGGCAACGTAGGGAAAGGAATATGATAAATTACATAAATCATATAGTAAAGATCAAATAATTTGTGTCAACTTCCGTACGTATGGTAAGTTATTGTGCAGGCAAAGATTAATTATGTGTTTCAACAATATACTGTATTGAATCTATATCATGATATCCAACTAACATACTTTAATATTCCTAATGAATCAGATCATAAGTTAGTAATATGTCTACAATGAGAGAAGTAGTACAAGGCAAGTATTTGGAAAAACATATGTCAGTATTTTTTAATCTGAAAAGAATTACTAAAATTATCTAAAGAGTTCGAATTTAATACATCTTAACAGTATCCTTTCCTCATAGTATACAGAACAGACAGTGGGTTTTAGATATTGACCCACTATATTCATTTTAAGTATTTAGTGAGTTCACTTCATAGAACAATGCTGACTAGATTTTACTGATGAGTTAATACGTCACTGGCTCTGTGTAAAGATAAAAATTAATTTGGAAGTTGATAGCGGGAAAACCCGGAATCTAGGTTTTGTCCTACCTGGCACTCGTTAGCAAAGTGTACCTGCAATCTATGAAAAAATTTGTACTGTCTTACGGATTCAAAAGATAGAATGTGACCAGCACTATATGGAACTTGATGAACATCCAGTTGGTTACTATATACTAATCAACCAATGTAAGTTAATACCTAGCTAAGTTTGAATCTACAGATCACGAATTTATATTAGATATTTACTTTAAAAATGGTTGCTGGTATGAAAATTGTACTATTTATCTTTAATATCGCATTTCTCTGTTAACTTATGATAAATATATTGCCCTGCAATTCATTATATTTCTAGCTTACTTTATTAATTTCAGGTGACTTATTTCTTTTGATATTGGATGACGAGACAGTTATCAGGTAACCAAACAAATAAAATTCAATAAGTAGTAAGAACTAAATAATTACGACACTAGTCACTATTCAGTGATCAATTAATGTACACTGTTATTTCTTAAGCTTACATTTCATTCACTACTAAAAACTAGTTTCTTCTACCTCAATTTACTGATAGACGAAATTCTTTAATAATGTAACTAATATCTTGATTAGTGTAAGGATAACTAATTGTGTAGAATAAAATGTATTCATTTTCTCTTTTTTTTTCGGTTCTTATCAGTTAAATACAAACTAAAATACTACAGAGTCAAAATTGTAATAAGGGTGTAGAATGTTTAGAGTTTTAGCTTTGGTTAAAGTAAAGTTTAAAAGGTTAAATAGAATGTTTCAAATGTAAATAAAATGTAGAATAAAATTCAGAAAGGAAACAATCGATATAGTAACAGAAATTATAAAGAAAACTGATATCCAGTGATTACGTAACAAGAAGCCGAATACGAGTTAATAATAAATCAGACGAGGTAACCAAACTATAAAAAAAAGCGATTTAGTGACGTAACAAAATTAATCGGATTCTTAAAATGATATAAAAAATTGGTGCCATAAAATAGAAGCTAAGTTACTAGGGTAATTAAAGGCCAACAACTATTTCTTTCTGGTACGTAAATGAGGTTTTAAGTGTTTAATAGCAATGGAGTCGGTTAATTTGAAAGATCCTACCAATTAACACCAGCCGACCCTGCCATGCAGATGATTAAGCATTCTGCACGAGATTCGAAGACATTTCGTTTGATTCCATTTCGAGACCGAGAATGTATGCCACTAAGCAATCGCGTACTAAGATGAGTGGGCTACCTTGGGCTTTATGGCTTTTAGTGGTGCCCAACAGACGTCAATCTGTGACGAATACAATCAACTAAAATCAGATATCTTTTTAAAAAATTATCAAATGCAATAAATATTAAGCATACTGGGAAATAATTTCCGAATGTTATATATGACGATATATCACTCAATAAATCATCGAACTACAATAACTGGAGAGCATTTTAAGCAATCCAAAAATCCATGTCAAGAAGAATTACATTTAATAAAAGATTTGTAGTTACAATTAATTTTTTATTTCAAACTAACTTCCATAGGTATCATTTCGATGCAAACAAATTTGATGTAACATAAAATTATGACTATTTTCGGTCAATCTTATATTGATTCCAAATGTTTATTAGTTTATTTTTACTTAATATTATTGTAACAGAACCTTTAACTAGAATCAATGCCTATATTCTCGAATAACTTCACTAACTCACTAGATTTTGATCCATTAATTTCATGTTTTCCACGAGGTATAAAAGTTCTAGGTGTGACCCCTTATGCAATGCCTTGGTGATGAATGGCAACTTAAGACAGCATCCGTCTAGAGCTCGCTGGTTTTTTATGTTTTTCTAGTTAAGGTTACTTCATTACGAAAATCATCTACGTAATCCGGTTGATCTTAATAGGTCAAACAAGTTATAATTACACTATCTATTTCAAAGAAAATATAAGTGATGCAAACATTTTTTTGATTTTTTCATCTACCAGTTGGTTAGTTTTAAACTGAATTATTTTAAAAAAGAGAAATGATTTCGGTTCACGACGTATTCGTGTGACTGTGCACTACGTCACACAAACGGACAGAGTTATTATAACAAATAAATCTGTTGATACTAATCTAACGTCGACTAATAGTCCAGTTCTACTCGACGCACTCAGGTTGGTGTAGTTGCAAAACTTAGATCAAAACCAAAGCCATATCATCCACTGACTCTTTAGCCTGTTTCACCTTAACTCTGTTGCCAGGCTCTTCTGTTTCTACAATACTCCCCATATAAGAGTCAGCCTATCCAGGTAAGAATATATTTGAAATAAGCGTCAGCTACATATATAAGTAACGTCAAAGCCGTACCATATTTTATTTCCACCTGGTATAACAATTGTGTACATGAATAATATTGGCGCTGATGGATTGTAATAACTTGTTCAGCGCCCTGTGGCCAATAAGTAGAGTGTACCTTTGTTAAGGCTTAGTATATTCACGTCAGTATCATTCGATACAAATGTAGTTAGGCACTTGTGACAATGGTAGAGTAGAGTTGAATAAAAATACCATACAAGCATAAGCAGATATACTTCATAGTTAGGAAGAGTTAATCTTAGTGTTACACTTTGATCAATATTTATTAATAAGAAGCATCTGAATGCTTGTGGAAACTGATATTTCCCTCACTCATAAGTTACAACCGTCTTTCTAAGATTAATTTCATTATCGTATAAATAACACAATTTTTAACCAGCTTAATTTATTTCATTCCATTCTTAAAAGGACCAATCGATTGTTAAACCTAAGTTTTCACATCTGGAACTGAATCTAGCTAGAAAATTTGCAAAAGTAGGAAACATTGGTCAGTAGTTTTTGTATAATATGCGAAATCTAATCAATGCTTATAAATAACCCCACAGGTAAACGGAAGCCAGTAAATTCAGGATATCCCGGAAAGCGTCTAACCTTCAGTTCTGTGAGTTGGTATGGAATCAAAAGTGTTTTTTGCCACTATTATTCATTGCAATTGGTGAATTGTTTTACACATGGGATAGTGTTTAGCCCTACTAGTTACACCTTTCCACTCAAATTCCTGGAAACATTTCATGCAATTACATACTTACTTACGCTCGTTACTCCTCACAGAGGAGCAGAGGCCACTCACCAGTATTCTCCACTGAACTCAGTCCTAAGCTGTACTTTCCAGCTGTTTCCAGTTGCTATTCATCCTTTTAATATCTGCTCCCATTTCTCGACGCAGTGTGTTTTGTGGCCTTCTTCCTTCCCGTTCCCCAACAGGATTGTAAGTTGGTGCTTGTCTCGTGATGGAGTCTGATGATTTCCGCAATGTATGTCCTATCCATTTCCAACGTTGCTTTCACGTCAACCACTAGAAGGAAAAGAAGAGGCGTAGAGTAGGCATCCTTGTTTAACTCCAGTCCTCACTGGAAATGCATCTGTCAGCCGTCCTTCAGGCACGAATTCGCACTGTAGTCCGTCGTAAGAATTCCGGATTATGTTGATGAGTTTATTCGGTACGCCGTAGTGTCAAAGGAGCTTCCATGGTCTTCTCCTGTCTATACTCACAAACGCATTCTCATAGTCAATGAAGTTGATGTACAGGGATGAGTTCCATTCAACTGATTGTTCAACGATGATCCGTAAAGTAGGCGCTTTGGTTTGTGCACGATCGATCCTTACGGAAACCAGCCTGTTGGCGTCGAAGTTGATCCTCCACTGAATCTATCATTCTGTTCAAACACACTCTGTTGAAGACTTTCCCTGGTACTGACAATAGTAGTGATCCCTCTGTAATTTTCACATTTGTCCAGCTCTCCTTTCTTTGATCTCTTGATAAGGTGTCCTTTCTACCGGCACTTGTTCTTCCTCGCAGATCCTCCTAATTAAAACATGGAGCATCTTTGCCGTTATGTTTATATCTGACCTAAGTGCTTCAGCTGGTATATTGTTAGGTTCTTCTGCTTTCCTACTTTTGACATGTCTGATGGCCATCTTGATTTCTTCCATTGTTGATTAAGTGACATCTATCGGGAGATCTGTAGGTGCTGCTTCGTTGTCTGGTGGGTTCGGTGGAGCTGGCCTATTCAAGAGTTCCTCATAATGTTCTACCCATCTGTTCCTTTGTTTTTGAATCTCAGTGATTGGCTTAGCTTCTTTGTTCTTGAGTGGTTGCTCTGGTTTAATATATTTGACTGTCAGTTTCTTCATTGTGTCACATAGCTGTTTCATATTTCCTTCTCTTGCAGCTTTTTTTTCTGTCGTTGCAAGGTTTTCTATGTACTCCCGTTTGTCGGCTCTAATGCTCTTCATTACTTGCTTATTTAATTCTGTGTACTCACTTTGTGCATTGATTTTCTCTGCTCTAGTTTGGCTGTTGTCAATTTCTGTATTTTTGTTCCTCCTTTGTTGAATTTTGCTCAAAGTCCCAGTGGATATCTATTTCTTATTTTGGTGCTCCTTGCCGCCCAAAGCCTCTTAACACGTTAAAGTTAGTGCATCTTTGATGGTCTTTCAGTTGTCCTTCATAGAAGTTTTAAAATCTCTCAGTAGATCTTGTAAGGCTTGGAACCCGTCATTGAGAGCTATTTGGAATTTATTGAGTTTGTAAGTATCTCGAAGAAAGGATGTTTTGAACCGTTCTAAAGCTGTTACTCAAATTGTCCATTGCTTCTTTGACTTCAATTTCATTTTGGCAATCACCAGGTGGTGATCTGACGCTATACCAGCTCCTCTCTTGGTTCTCACATCTTCTATTGATCTTCTAAATTTTTTATTGATGCATATATGATCGATTTGATTCTCTGTAGTATGATCCGGTGGGACCCATGTAACCTTGTGTATGCGTTTGTGGGGGAATATTGTACCACTTATAACCATTTTGTTGAAAGCACACAGATTTGCACATCTTTCACCATTCTCATTTCTTTCTCCCAGTCCCTGTTGTCCCATGATGTCTTTTTATCCAGTGTTGTCCATTTCGACTTTGGTCCCCCATCAGGATTATCAGATCCTATCCTGGACACCTCGCTGTAATTGATTGCAGTCTATCGTAAAACTGATCTTCATCCTCGTTTTTGTCGTCGTTGGTGGATGCATAACATTGGATAATATTCATTGTAATCCCCTTCATTGTTTTGAAAGATGTTTTGATGATCCTGGGTCCATGTGGTTCCCATCCTACAAGTGCAGTGTGCACTTTCTTGGACAGCATCAGAGCAACTTTTTGGGTGTGAGGAGCATTTTCCTCTTCGGAGCAGCAGTATGGTAGCATCTCTCTTAGTTGCCAATGTTTTCTGTCTAATTTGAGTCCAAGGTGTTTCGCTGATTCCGAGTACTGCCGAGTTGTATCTCATCGTTTCTGCAGCTATTCGATTAGTGCTTCCGCTCTCCCACATTGTCCGAACATTCCATGTACCTATAAGAATCTTCGCTCTGGTTGTGTGAAGGGGGCATTGGCCTCATGACTTCTAAAGAATCTCGGCCTTCATCATGAAGCGTTATAATTATTTCTTCCACTCCTAGGGCAGAGTTTAAATGATTTAGTGCGTTCAATCTGGTTAGCGTATTTTTAATGAGCTTATGTTTTCCGGGATAGTAATGCTAGCAGTATGTCCAACCCTCCTCCTTTACCCGGGTTTGAAACCGGTAGTAACTCTAAAAGAGCTACAGGCGGAGTTAACTCATGCACTTAGTTGCCTATGAATGCATTACGATGTGTATGTTTATTAATTTACTTAGTAATGACTAAATCCAATGATAAAATACACTTTGATTTTATGAATTAGTTTGAATTAGAAAATCATTGATCATCTGTAAGCACTGGACAGCTATTTCGTCCTAGTGAGAAGACAAAACCAGTGGAGTTCAGCCGTATAGAGTGTGTGTCAGTTACCTACCGATGGCAATGAATAAGATTGAACATACACATTACGAATTAACGGAATCAGAAATATAAACCGTTGAAAGCTGACTCAGTGGTCTAATGGTAAGGAATTTGCCACGGAACCAGAGGGTTCTAGTTTCATTCCTTGATGCGGTTGTGGATGCTTGCTGCTGGAGAGTCCCATACTAGGACGGAATTGCTGTTGTTTGCTTTCAAGTGATTAGTGGTTGTTCTATTCAGATTCATTAGTGATATCGAATTGACATTCAATGATCACCACATCACCTAAATACAATAAAATATAAGTTGAATGGATTTTGTTGAAGTTGATTCTAATCTCATTTATATAGTTAAAATTCAACTATCCTAAATAATGTACTTTGTCATAATTTCACTAGTTGAATATCAAATGAATAAGTTGGAAGATTTGTTTCAAATAATTTTGAATATATTCAGAATATCTATGCGTTTGACATTGATCAACAAATAACTTCATAGTGAACGATTAAAACGCTAAGTATCTGAAGTGCATCCCAATATATGACCAAGTAACGTTTATCATATAATCAGAGCAACTTCTAAAAATTGAACCCACCCTTACGAATGAGAAGAAATCAGGAGGTAATGGAAGATTGAAGAGAAGTTATATTTGATCGTGAATAGGGCTTCAATGGGATAGCAACGTCTAGGATGGCAAACTAGAAAGAGATGCTTCCCACGATGGATCGTGTCGTGATCTGGTGGTGATGCGTGACCGAGTGCCTTCAACTAGTCGTGTCCGCTAAGACAAATATGATCATCATAAATGTCGAGAGCCTATGCAACTATTTATTTTGGGGATTATTTACCGCTACATATCTATGTTACTTTATTATTAATTTTTTTATTGATATTTTTATTATAATATATTTTTATATTGTAAAATACAATTTTCCTAGCAAGATTTTAGTTCTAGACACTAAAAAATTGTTATCTCTTCAGGTATCAGGAAATAAATAAGTAACAGTAATGAACAAATAAGCAAGTAGACAAGTCCCGACGGCAAGCCGACACGTTACAAATAGGACGAAACATGCTTCCTGGATTTCACTTGCCAGTCACAATCCAACCTAAATAATAGCAAGTAGATAATAGTTTTAGTTTTTCTAAACATTTGTTACTACAAGAAACATTAATTTTGTAGAAATTTGTCAACTCTTTACAGGTGTTTACATAATTCTTATTATCTCGTTTATTCATATCTAACTAATTAATCATATTGTAATATAGTTAGTCTATGATGAAAATAGATAAATATGCATTAAAGTACTTTATTTAAAATAAAAAGACAACACATAGACAAATAGTAAAAGATTAACATGTACGTACTATATTATACAGTAGTTACATAGATGATTAGAGACTAATCTACTAGATGGTAGTAAACACTACTTAATTAGTAATAAATAGTAGACGTCATTCGTTGGAACGTTGAGTCATCGAATTTAATGAATGTACGTAGACATTTGTCTGAAAGAAGTTAGTTTGCATTAGTAATTGATGCCAGTTTATTGAACTGTTGATAATCAGAGCGAAATAAATGATTCATTTGTGTTACATTATCCAAATTATGCACTATAACTATAACTATACAACGTAATATTTTTAGATCATGCAATAAAAGTACAATACTTTCCTATTCTAATCAATTCGCAGGATTTCGTCTATCTACATCCTTAATTAAACAGTTGAGTTTAAGAAAACATCCTTTCCTTCAACAATATAGGTATATCCTGCTGTGTGTAACAATTTTTACAAAAATTGTATGCACAGTTCTATATCGATTTCTTCCTTCATCTTAACAACAATTCAGTCTTTCTGTAAAAAGAATACACAATAATATACTTACACAACTGCTGGAATCAAAGGCATTAAAAGTAAAGACTGAGATTACTAATGAATCATTAGTATCAAACAAATGATTGTTTACATTATACTAAAGAGATAATTTGAGGATTACATAATCATTATAGCAGTTTTTGTTAACATTAATGTATTTTAGTCTGGATTTATTCAACAATATGAACTGTTGTAATGCTAGGGCAGGGGAGGAATGAGAAGAATGTTGGTGATTAGAATGTTTGGACATGCATAATTATTACTGAGTATGTTGTGTGGGCATTTAGGTGTGATGGGAAGGTAGATTATCATAAGGAGATGTTCTATTCATTTATTAATAATATTGACATGAAACAGTAACACAATGATGTTTACTTTCAATTCTGACTAATAAATATGATTGTTTGATAGAACCAAAGTTTATTTAATAATTTTTCAATATGTATGTCATTTTAAGATGTAAGACAGCACTATTGTTGTACAATAAAAATGTCACCATTTTGGATCAGAATTTTGAATCGAATGATATTTAATTCATTTATTATTTGATGATATACTCTGAAGATATTAATACTGTGTAGTGGTCGGTCAATGTTGTGCTTCAGGGTTTAAACACACATCAGACCAATAACATAAATACATAACACTCAATTAGGAGTAGGCCGAAAAAATAAGGTTTTCAAATAGTACTACAATATTTCCAACCAATATTAAACTACATGGCTACAAAACTTTAAATTATTGATCGCCATTTTGCATTCATGAGCATTGCACATTATTTGTGATGAGACCTAGAATTTCTAATCTTATCAACGAGTTAATTACATGTGTTTGTCAAAGAAAATATTTATTTGTTGCTAACTCATCCCTCTGATACATTTTCTACTGATTAGATCTTGACCATCGTTTACTTATGGTCAACTTTTAATTCTTTATGAAATATTATCTAGCCATACTTACTTTAAAGTTATGTGACTACCTTCTTCAGCACTTAACAGCCTTTCCGACATTACATAAAAAGAAATACATTAGCAATCGGAAAGTTATGTGCATTAGTCACATCATGTCGAGACAGATTCCATTATTTGTCGCTTTCAATATTCAATTTTTGTCATACATAATCCAGAATATTGACTAGAAACAGATAGATAAAATCATGTATTTTATATTTATCCAGTTAAGTATTGTGTTATCTACTGAAGAGTTGAAATCAAACAAAAACACAGCTAACCATCGCTTCATATGCAGCTGACAGATTCCAGATAAAACTAAATGTTCACCCTGATTCCCTCAGTTAGTCAAATACTAAGTATGTACTAAAACTAAGAGCCTGTTCGTAATTTTCCAACATATGGTTGTATACTAATCCTAGTAGACAACTCACCTATATTATACATTTAGAGTCATTTGATAGATTCCCCTAACTTCATAATTCTTGCCCCTTGAAATTCATGAGTAAGTTGTAGCCTAAATTTTGAAAACCATTAACATTCATTAGCAGTTCAAGCGTTATAGATGATGTTCGAATCAAGTTATTCGAATAGTTGCTTATCGACATAGAATTGGATTATGTATAAATAGTAGCTAATTATATGTCATTTCATGTGAATTATTAGCCACATTGCAATCCATAGTATAAAAATTTCGATAAGCAATTAATAACTGTCTACCGAAATGGTTACTAACTGAAGACTAATTCGTGACTTTTATATAATTTATTGTGTTTGTATTGTGACAATGAACACCGGATACATTGACTGTCGCTGTAAATACAATTTATCATGTAATGATTCCAAATAAAAGTGTATACTTTTATTAAAATTCCTTCTTATTCTTTTTGAACATAATTAATAAACTAGTTAAATAAAATTCAAAGAAATGATAAATTATCTACCTGCAATTTGGGCTCATCTAATGAATTGTCATTGTCGATAAACGAAATCGATACAATTTGCAATAACTATATATACAGATAGTCATAAATAATTCAGATGTCTTTTAAATTGCCCATATATCTGTCAATAGTTCCACCATCATTATTTCATTTTCTCTTTTACACCACCCAATAATTATTATTATCGTCATCATCCTTAACAACAACCAGAAGAAAATCAACTAGGTACTAAACGAACAAAGTACATATATCTACTAATTTAAAAAAAAAAATCAGACAAATATTTCTTCCGTATGACATAAAAATTACAATGATTTATGCATTAAATTAACTCAACATTTCATTTTATTGTTGTCAAGTCTGTTACATAACAACAACAATAATAATAATGATGGTGATTATGCGATAGTGAATTAAAAGAACAGATGGGCATAACAATAATAAACATTTATAATAATTACATATATGAATTTATTAAATATGATTATTTTCTTAATTTTCTTATCAAAATAAAAATGTTTATAAAAGTTATAAAAGTTCAATGTTTTTCATAGATAACAAAAGCTATCCAATTACCAATATGAATTGAACACTAACAATATGTTCACAAGTTTAATCATATAAATATACATTTATACTATTATAAACAAATAAATGTACTTTCATTGCTATTATTAGTACTACTAGTAGTAGTACATTGAACAAAGATGCCATTAGTATATAATGTAAGTGGCTTTTATGAATATAAATACATACTGTTACTTTCAGGCACTAAAATAATGTGAACAATCGTGAAATAAAATAAAGTCAGTCATTTAATTTTTAACTGTAAATGTCTCATAAACCTTTCAGCAGACGTGAAGAAAGGCGATGAAAATTTGTGGAAGTGAAAGGCTGATCAAGAAAACAACATAGTAACTAATGCATACATTGATACATTTATTTATTGCCAGTATTATTGTTGTTCCACATTGTACAGAAACATCATTGTAGAAACAGTGCAGATACGTTTGTTTATTTATGTATGTGTGCGTATGTGATGTAACACAGTGTGACATGCTTGATAAATTGACAAATTGGAGTTTATGCATCCATTACTCTTTTAGATAGACACAATAAAAATCAGACAATATTCACTATGGTTACCAATAAAACTGGAATTCATATTATTGGTAAAAAGTTTATCTTCTTGTTTATTCTTTTAATGTATTCTCAGTTGATTGTTTCAATTTGATATATGTACTGCGCCTTTTGTATAAACAATGAAAATCTATCTACCCCCCCTTCCCTCCTAGGAAATTCGATTCTGTTTCGGGTATTTCTTAAATAATCTGTTTTTAAGATGCTAATTACTTTTCAGCAATAGTTGGAAGAACAACAATAGACTAACGAAAACTTCGTGAAACTGTTTTACTAATTGTCATTTTTCATCAACTTATATCATTAAGTTTAAGTATTCTGTGTCAAGAGCCAATATTAACATAGCAACAGTTAGAGAAAAGCATAGTTTATTTATGAGCATCTAGATAAATGTAATCGTTTGCAGCTCAGAAAAAGCATTTTGATGAGATTGTGTGCTTTGAAGTTTGTGCTGATAGTGGTATTGTCTACGATAGTAATTAAATTTTCACAGTTATACTATCGAGCTCAAAGAAATGGAATTTGATCAAAATATCCGTATGTGTCATTTAAATGAAGTCATGGTTAGTAAAGGCTCTGTTCGAGAGAGATTGAAAAATTATGAACAACCTCTCAAATCGGAAGATTATTACATTGATAATGATCTGCAAATAAGATAAATCTAGAAAACTAGATGGTTTGTTTTTTATTTTTCTTTAACACCAGTGATATTTGAACAAGTTTATAACTGAACACTGTATGAAAATAAACAGAATATATTAAATAGTGACCATTATCATGCATGTGAAGTCGTCAGTATTGGTTAAATTGTATTGAACAACTTGTAATTTGACTATTTGGTTTGGTGATTCAACATCACTACACTGTCTTTTAATGCTTGGTGATTAGTGGCAATACACAGGAAAATATGATCTACTCAGATTTTGTACCACCTGATATTCGTTATTCCGGGAGTTCTTTAAATAATGTGGTAACTAGAGCGGAAATTAATCGATTTATCAGCTGGCAACTATTAGTACTAAAACATTAAGGCTTTAGTTGACTTTATGCCGAGATTAAAATTAGACAAACATGATAACAGTCAATACCCAGTCATAGTCTTACCTGAAGTCAGTTGCAGCCTGAATAACCCAGTAGTAGCGTTCGTGGACTGTGGTAATGAGGATCTGACTTAGAATCCATTAAGAAGCATCAGCTGTCTCAAACTTTGATGTTTGTCTTACACACAAGTGGCAAACAGCGCAAAACCTAGGTAGGTTTTCTGCAGATACCAAATGGAATAAAAATCAAACCTAATTATACAGCAAATAAAGCACTTTAAAATCAACAAGTTGATATCCATTAGTCTATCAGCTAACATCAGTCAGCGATGTAATGATCTTTAAGAATATATTATTAGAATTCTACGAATTTAATTTATGAAATATCGATCTCAAACCTTATGCAAGAGAAAACCAAAGACAATGTTCTGGAAAATAGTATTAAACCACTTTAAATGAAATGATAATACAGGTTATTTAAATTGATAAAAGTCACTTCACTTGACTGTTGGTGAAGACTAACTGTATTTTGTATATCCGGTTCAAACTGAATAAACCTTAAAGTTACGCGTAGGTTTTTGTTTTTTTTTAAGGTAAACTTTCAGAAATCTAACTTTATAGTTCCATGTTATTTGTTGTTCAACATACTACTATTATGACGGATATAATAGGTAGAAGTTACAAGAAATTGTTTCAAATTAACAAGCAACTATTTTAGTTAATCATTATGATATAAGTCATTAATATGATATTATATAATCACTTTTATATTTTAATCAAATTATATTAATGTAACTCAAAATATCATTAAAATATTTTAATGTATTTAAAAGATTCTATGAAGTTGATTATAAGGATTGTTAATTGTTACTTGAAATGTTAACTTAATACAGATTCATTTGATTGATAAAAGTTAATAGTTTTTACTTTTAAATGACCTTCAGTAATATATTTGACGATTGAATGATTACATTAAACAATAAAACTAAAATGAATGAATAATAAAAATAAATGAACATTTGTTAAATAATAGATATTAGGAATTAGTAATTTATAACCATGGCTTATTAGGTTAGAAGAATTGAATTATGGTGGTACTGTACAAGGAATACTAGACATATCCACTATTCTGATAATTGAAGATTTTAATTTTTTTATTTCAAGAAGCTGAAATTGTGATTCGTTTTAATCGTTAATTTGTAGAAAAATCACTCATTTCTCCAAAATGACATACACTAGGCAATGAAATAAATGTATTAGTCTAAACATTAGTAGTACACTTAAATTGTGATAATGTTAAACTATGCATGGTATGGTTATTATGCATCTCTAACTGTTGCCTCATGATAGTTTAGGTATTCATGTCTCTCAAAATGAGCAAGCCACAAACTTTGAATTTCTGATAAATTAACGCTTTTAAAAATAAAGTGCTAACTTCGGACTTTTGTGTAACCATCCTTCGTGTAACTTTTGTGCTTACTTTAGGTGTTTTTCCGTAGTAAAAGTATATATGGATAGCTAATCCAACAGTCAGCAAAAAAATGTTGTCGTTTGCATTTCTGATTACTATGAAATTTGATGTTTGAAGCCCGTAAAATTGGCGTAATCAATCATTTAACCAGAAGAATTAGATTTAGTTTACATCCCGTTTGACGATGAATAGCAACGTATATCTGGAACCATGAGAATAATTATGTCTTGTATATCCTCACAATCAACACCATCAATTAATACAGATGTTGGCACCAATCCATTTGGGCTAGAGGAGACCTCTTCTTGGACTGGTTACAGATATGTTAATGACAAATATCAGCAGTTAGTTATCTGCTCTGGACAGCCTTCAACATATCAGACTCAAACAGGCAATTACATATCACAAGACTGCGTTTATAACAAACACTTGTAATAATTTTCTAGTTTAACGCTAGTTCGTATATTGTAGTTTCGATTACAGACTGACTGTAGCTAAATATTCATCAAAAGCAAAAAGCCTTTTTGCTGCTCTTTTGTCCCAGTGCAGTACTCTTCAGCGATGTACATCCTTGACCTAATCAAGAATCGGACCAGAAGCTTTTTAGGCTCTTCAGTTCCAACCAACTAACCAAACTCTAATTTGAATATAGTAAACAGATATTCACACTGACAACAAGTTTTTGAAACATCGTACTGGATAAAGTAGCAAACAGCACTGATCTAAACAAAGCAATATATTGGTCCGAGAAGTGAATTAGACAACGGCAATACGAAGGAGTATGCAATTTAGCGAAAATGGTATTGATACTTGGTTATACACCATTAGTATTATAATTTATTTAGGCAATTTAAATAAACATAATAAAATATGTTTCATCCATTAATACCTATATATATTTTTACCCAGTCGTTTTGGCCGTACAAGAAGATTATTTCAACTTTAAACTTCAAGTTAAATTAAGCAACTTAGCTACTAGGCTAAGATCAACAGTATTTTAAAAATAAACAATTTCAATAACCCTTTGATGTCTGTGGATAATCGTGTGTTTATTATTGAGTAATATCGAAAAGAATTTTCAACGTTTCATCTTGGCATTAGTGACTGATGTAGATCAAACATATCAGACATGAAGCAATGAATAGTAGTTTTGCAAAATGAAAAATTAATTAAGGCTTGAAATGTAAATCACTTAATTTCAACTTAGTTATAGAAAATTAAAGAGCTCATTATGCAACCTGAAGATTTCGGGAAGCCAGTGAGGAATCAGAAAATGTGATGACACAGTTATTCGGTACACCCTGGTTTATAGTTGTTGCTTAATCGATGACGCAAACCATCTGTTTTTCTATTCTAACAAAAAATAACTAGTAGTTATAAATATATATCTTGAGACTGATTACTGTACTGATTAACACAATGCACCATGACTACATATGAATATTTTCACTATAAATCCCTACGGAATAAATGGTGACTTTAAAAAGCTTCCCAGATATTAAATATTCTTCTTTCGAATTGTATCCAATCAATAAGTTTAGTATAAGATTCAAGTAAATAAGAAAATAAAGGGTAGGGCAGTAACATTCAGCCTTGCTCCACGAAATCTACATTGTATGGTAAAAACTAATATCATTATTTCTAGATAAATTACTAGTTCTAAAGTAAATTGTCAAAGAGGAATAATCACCTGTTTGTATCTGTTGATTTACAATTCAGCAACGTCTGATAGTAAGTTATTAACTGTTCAATTCCAATGATGATTTGAGAAAATAAATAACTGAAAAATCATTATTGGCTTACTTTATCCAATGTTTCATATAATAAACTTACTTCCTATATCCCCCATACTCATATTAAGTTTTTTTTTAATATTTTCATTGATAGTTGAAAATACTTCATATCACGGAGTAATTTCAACTAGACAATCAATGTAAATGATCTAGCACAAATTTTATTCAAATGAATAGTCTCAATAAAGATCATCATTATCATCCATATCTTTAGTTTTAACATCAAACTGTTATTTTGAATTGGATCCCTGACTCTAATAAAGTATTAACATAATTATACCTATTATCCTAGGATATTCGGGCAAAGTAATCAATTAATTATGTATACAATAATGAATCTTTATTTTTACTTCTAAATTCAATATGAATAGATCGAGTTAAATAATTCATATTATTCATGCCCGCGGCTAATATTCTTTTTAAAAATACATTATAAACTATTACTCCAGATTATGCCGACCTTTTTTAGACAATTTTAGTCTAGACAATAGTTCATTAATATGGCGAAATTTTAAAAGAAAAGTAGGAATACACGTTGTTTTTAAGTGTTTGCGTAGTATTCCCTCATAATTATCAATAAAACAATCTATTAGACAATATAAGAAAAAAAAACGGCGATGAAAATCACTTTCTATAATTTTTTCACCGATTAAATGATCTGTGAATGATTGATCAAGTGATACATTATAAGTATGAATGAGAGTACGATCATTGTAAACTTCTAGACATTATTGAATATTATCAAGATCAACTGTTACAAAAGTGGAAGAAAAAAGTAAAAATAAAACTGTATTCATTTGACTATAATTAATGATCCTTATGGAAAGAATATTTCACATGATAAAAAGAGTCATAGTCAAACAATTTTCAGTTTAGTATTCATTACACTTAAGAATATATAACTACTGAATGTAGTGAATAAAATTTTGATTAGTGAAACGAAATTTAAGACAAATACCTTCAAAACAAGTAAATTGACATGATAGAGAAATCGAAGTAACCTTTCATTGAATAAGATTCAATAGATATGAATGCTAATTAGGTAATGTGACAATTGATGTTTTTAAATTCTTATATTGTGACCTGACCTTGCGTAAATAACCTTTAAAGTACATAAGTATTAGGACTGCCCAGGAGTATTAGTCAAAGCTCTAACTGAGGGCTAGATCCAAAACCATGAAGCTTCACGGTGAGTCCATTACCTTTAGAACATTGAGTCGGTTATTCACTGGTTTCTACATCTAAGTTCAGTTACTTGTAATAAACTGCTTGACGCCTGTTTTATATGTAAGTAAATAGTAAGTTTCAACAAACTTAATACACAAATACGGTATGAAAGATTTAAGTAACGTTACTTAATTGTCTCGGATGTAGTTTAAGTAGCGTTAGTAAAGTGCTTTTATAGAACC
Source organism: Schistosoma japonicum (assembly GCA_025215515.1). Taxonomy (NCBI): domain Eukaryota; kingdom Metazoa; phylum Platyhelminthes; class Trematoda; order Strigeidida; family Schistosomatidae; genus Schistosoma; species Schistosoma japonicum. The sequence goes on along the minus strand of CM046063.1, from coordinate 18,517,846 downwards.
TATAAAAACTTCCTAATTTCATCAAATAAAAAGAATGATTGAACGTAAAACAATCCTAAAACATGAAATATTTTGTAAATCATATAGATTATTCCATCGGTATTATAACTTATTAAAATAAGCAGTATAATGAACGCCATAAATGTAAAATGAACATTTACTGTGTAAATAATTTTTTTAAAATTCGCTGTTTGAGCTTCAACTCTGTATGAACACATAATCTGTCACTTGATAGTAGGCATACTACGTACATAATTGATTAGTTGGTTATGGTGACTTCTATCATTATGAAGGTTAATTTAATCAGAAGTCATGAATTCATAATATTGACGAAATACGAATTGACATAATATAGCTATATATCTCTATAGTCTGAAATAGAAATTACTGGGTTCTAGTTTTAATCTAACAATCAACATTAAAATTCAAATACACCTAGCTGATGAGCTTCAAATATGACAAGATTTGGATTGAAAACTCTACTTTTAGATAGATAACAACTTCACCACAAGTTATAAATTATGTTTCGCATAATTCAAATGACACAAAATTGAACCTGACATAAAATTAGGTGCAAAACAGAATAGAGCTGTTGTGAAATGGAAAACGAGACTTCCAGAAATTAAATAATACGTACAGAATATAAGCAGTATTAATATGGAATATATATGCTCAGGTAAACACTATATTTCATAGCCTACTATCATTGTTTTATATTTTGTATAAATTCAAAATATAGTGAAATAAAAATTATAACCGACAAACTCTCAGTTTACTGAAGCTTACATACAACTAGAAAAGGTAACATGTGGTTCTAACACACTTGAAAAATCATTACCATTCAAATATTTATTATGCTACCCAGTAAACGATGTGTCACACAATCAATAAATTTATTTCCAATTTAGTATAACTGGTTTCAATAGGTTTTCATGCTATTTATGAATAAAGTGTTTCTATCTAATGATTTTCGACATTGGAAATGACACAATAATTAGTTATCATTTGATTTTATCAGTGATAAGTAAATACATTTGCATCCATGATTCGCTTTGTCTTTCATCAACTTTTTTCTATACATTTTACAAGCACACGTGATTAAGTATTTACATTGATAACAGGATAAGTAAAAAAGTTTCTAGTTAAAGTAATTCATTCAAGTTAATTACGTAATGAAGTTAATCACTATTTTATCAACTCAAATAGTGAGTTGTATCTATGTAAAGTTTTCTTTCATTAATGACAATAGTTATGTACACTTTAAATGTAATGTCGAAATTGAATTTTTTAGATAAACAAGCTGTCATTATTTGTTTAAATCACAATTAGGTTACTTTTGTTTTGTTGTACGTATTGCGTAATAACTGTAGCACAATTTAATTATTCGTAGGAGGAGCTTTTTTCAGGACAGTCTATGTCTAGAACAGGAGATGTGTAAAATTTGTCATTTTACTACTTAAGCGGCTAAACAATTAAAATATTTAATAAACACTTATTTATTTAGACTAGAGTTATCATTAAATCTTAAGGGTTATCTTGATTACATATTTAAGTGAATTAATTAAAATGAAATTGATTTAGGAGAGTTTGTTTCTGAATGAAGATGGTTTTGTGGAGATGGATACTAAGTTTAGTTATTCATATTTGTCGCCGATTAATATTGGTCAAATATCACTAAAAATCGGGGAGCACTGGACAGTTATTCCGTCTTATTAGGTGATTCTTCAGTAGTGCTCATTCGCAATTCTTCCGGGGGGTCAAACTTAGGGCCCTTAGGTTGGTGAACGCTTAACTCTCTTTACCACTCTTCACTGGTAGAATTCACTGCTCTCATCAATTTGTGAAATAGTACGGCCTTCCAGTCAATCATTTTATTAACTAAGTAATTACCTCACTATCACTAAAAGTTACCGACACGTGTCAAGGATAAAATACTGAAATGGTGTGAAGTAAACAGAATTATAGGTTAAGAACGACAATATGAATACGTCCAAAAATCAAATTTAATGATAACCAGCTATATCTTTTGGCATCGATTATGTAAATTGGCAGATCAGAGTAATTTTGTTGGCGACAGTTGAAACAAGCTTGATGAGGTTGGAGAACATGTAGACTGGTAGCCAGATGATTCGTTATCTGTTTGTGAATGTCTGGACAGTAATGGTTCTCAAAATGTATTAGAGCGAAATGACTTAATTTCATATCGTAAATTGCCCTTGGATAAATAACCTTCGAAAACTAATAAATGCTAGAGTTCTAGTGAGAAAATGTAATCAGTGCACTTTAACAATGTTGAGTAAGTAGCAGTTGTCTACAAACTTCAGTAGGTGAGGTGGTACAATATATCGCAAATTAACCGAAGGTAAAATTTTTAGCTACTAAATCCCAACCCAGTGGTCTGATTGTTGAGCGTTAGCCACGAAACTTGAAGGTCTAAAGCTCGATTCTCTGGTCAAGTCGTCGGTGCACATTGCTGGGGAGTTTCCTGCTGGGAAGAAACAAAGTCTAGTGCCTCATGGTTTTCAATGGCTGTCTAATTTACAATATTCCATCGTAACTGAATAATCTCCACAACATTCAGCTACAATGCATCTTTACATCAAAGAAACTTTCAAATCGACACACACTTATGTGTACCATATATCCATTAGATCGTATAGACGATATTCACTAAACATCAGAAGCTTTACTAGTTTGACATTTTCAATTCAAAAAACTTCGAGAATTATTAGTTAGATGTGTAAATAAGGCCATCGTTCAACATGATTTCTCACAATATCGTATTTACAAAAGAGTAATCACTTAATATTTTTCTTTGATTAACGAATCCATTTTGGTAAATTCACCATTACTACTTGTTAGTTGTAGACGAATGATTAACCAACAGTTCCTATCAGTGATTATCCTTTTGACATAATTCTATTAAATTTCTTCCCGGTAAACACTGTAGATACCAGCTAAATCAATAAAGCAAACCTGTTATTCAATCAAAAATAACTGAATTTAGTAAATGATTAACTAAAGTTTTTTTTGTATAATGTTTAAGAATCAATGAAAACCATACTTTGTAATGATATTAACTAGTTTCTTATACTTTTAATAAATATTTTCTGAACTAGTGTGAATTATGTCAAACTTTAAATAGTTGTCAATTTAATGTGTTACCATGACCCTTAACACTCACATACACCATTATATAGATAAAAATAGTTACTACATTATATCACGATAATTTTAGAAACATACATAGGTATGTGACAGACTGTTAAACAATGTAAACATGTGTTTGTTGCTATGTAAGTAAAATTTGGTGATTAGAGTTGTAATTCAGTTTATTTATGTTCATAATATATGTGCTAATATTTATTCAGTTATGTATCATCATCTGTTTAATATTATACAACTGTCACTATTCTATTTTTATTGTAAGATGAACGATCAACTCAAATAGGAGTCTGTTTTTATATAACATTACTTTTATGCTTGCCTATTTGTTGTGCAAAGAAATCACTAAGTTTTTTAATTTATTTTATTTTATTCCTTGACTCATAAAATAAGTCATGAAAAATATTGTTGTGTTCTGATTTTACTATTATTGTAAGTTATGTAATAAATGATATAAATTGTTTAGGGCATAAACGTGTATACTTCTTTACCTAGAAAACCTAGTAATCACTTCAAAATAAACATATTGGAAAAAGGTATGACGAAGATGTCTCAGCTGTTGTAATCACAATGTTGAACATTCAAGTTTTGCAGTAATCAAAATAATACTACATTCTGACAATTTATTGTGTCATATGAAAGAATTAATAAAGATATTCTGAGTTTCTGTAAGATCTCTTAGTAGTACAAATGTATGATCTTATACAGAGTCGAACTCAAAATCTTTAATATATCATATTGAAAATAACTGATCAATGAAACATACACATTTGTATTTTATAACAGGATTATATAGGAATAGTAATATGATCCATTACCACACAATTTTATCGTTGAACTCCTTTCGACGAAAAAACACTAATTACTTAATGAATCATATGCAGAAACATTACTCAATTACTCTTCATCTTTGAAGGGGAATCAAACTGAGATTTACATATGTGCATGTATATATTCATGATATACAACAAAACGGTATGCACAAACGGAACAGAACTTCAATTTCACTATTGTGGTGATGATATCAGTCATCATTAATGGTTATTCAAATTATTAAACTTCCACTTAAATATCAATGAGTTCTTTCATTCAATCAATTTATTGAGAAAGTATACAAATAATTGTTAGTGTGAATTATATGCACATATTCACGCATTTAAAACCTGAAGGAAATGAGATAGTAAGACAGTAAAACTATATGAATACATATAATTCACACTAACAATTATTTGTATACTTTCTCAATAAGTTGACTGAATGAAAGAACCCATTGGTATTTAAGTGGAAATTTAATAATTAGAATAACCATTAAGGATAATAGGTATTATCTCCACAATAGTGAAATTGAAGTTTTACTCCATATATGCATACCGCTGTGTTGTATATCAAAAATTAGGCAGTCTTTTGAGAGCAATATACAACCATATAATTTTAGCATATACATCTATATCGCCATCTACTATAATGATATGCTATTTAATAAAAGGGGGAAATATATCACTGAATAAATATACATAAATCACCTATATAATTAATTATTCCCAAGTATCAAATTAATTACTGAATTCTGCTAAAATATGTCAAATATGTTCTTTACTTTCTCTTAACATCATCTTAAAAGATTCCTCAATTCATGAACTTAAAATTAACTAAATGAAAAAGAAAACCACATAATATACATGTATCACTGGATTTCAATTAAAAACGTAACTAGTTTAAAAGGTGTTATTTTCAACCTGACATTTTAATCATTTAAGTTTGCTCTGTAAAAAAGGGATTATATGAAGTTTTTGTAACTATTCAAATTTACATTAATTAAGTAATTACCAACTCCTAAGCGAAATTAAGCCTATACTATATACGAAAAGTTCATTACAATTCACCATATTCTATAGGTAGATTTGACATACAGATAACGAGCTTCAAAAAAGAATCGTACTTCAGAGCCACAATCTAACTTCAGTAGCATATGACAAATTTAACAGAATATGAAAGACAAAAATAGTCATTGCACTGTTTAACAATGATACTCTGCCAAACTTAGTTACTTGATATCATGTCTATCATGATTAACTTAATGTAAGTCATTTGAATAGTTCGCCCTTCTGGTAATATAATTTTTAGAAGCGAACAGTGCTGATATTAATTAGATCATCAGAATTTACTCTAATAAACAGTAGTAATTATTTGAATATATGTAAAGTACTAAATCAATCAAGTAAAATTTTGAATTAATGATAACAAGTAGTTGGATTACATAAGATAATCATAATAAGTGAAAATAATAAATAAATTGATCGTATGGTGACAAGTGTACTGTTAGGGATAAGAATGGTGTAAATAACATGAATAAATATTTTTTCACCGGGAATTGGTCAAAATGTGAGATAAATAAACATTTAAAATAATAAATATTAAAATGACTTAATAAGAAACGCACGAACAATCAGCTTAAAAATGTAATCAAAGGTGAAATCCAGAAGAAGTAAGAATGTAAAAGAAATGAGAATTGAAATATTTGTCACAAATCGTGCATTAAATCTTCAGCTAAGGAATAAACTGTAAAGCGATAAGTTTCTTGTGAATGTAAAGGCTAAAGTTGCTTGCTGGAATCTCAAAGCTTGTGTTATAAGGCAAGGATAGATTCGATAAAAAAGATGGAAAGGCAATTGATACATCATTCTAAAGGCTTAATAACTATCTAGTGCACGAGCGACGTTAACATGTTGTCGTAAAATCGACATGCTTATTAATTTATTTGGACCCTTCTCAAATCCCGAAAGAAGGTATTCATTAACTTGGTGTAAGTGTCTGGTAGTACTTCTAATATAGCTGTCTTCACAGAAGCAGCTGAACTGATAAATACACACTGATGTAGAGTGTTGAAATATTTTTCCATATTGTTTGTATTTTTCTTATCCTTACTAGTATACAATCAGTTTGTACTTTTCACTTATTGCGAATAGTTTATACAACTCACTTCTTGGTTACTAATGATTCAAAAATTCTCTTGGTTGGTGTGATATTTTTCATATTTACATATAAATACAACTGTTTCTTAGCGTAAAACCTTATGAAGATCTAACTGAAAACAGTATTGTTTTTTAATGTATGTTGTCCTAATTTGTATAATAGGAATTTTAGATATTTTAATATAACTTATTCAATATGCTTTCATGTATTGTGTAGTTTAGTAGATCTTTTCCATTTTAATAAAACTTCTCAATGAAGCATAGTATTTTCCCTTGGAATTGCGGAGTTAGTCCGAAGTAACAACAACAAATTTGAAATATCCAAAAATCTTTTATTTTGGTTGATAATTTAGTGAAGAAATTTTACGTTTAGGTTGGTAACTGCCATCAAAAATTGACAGCATCTGCAGAATAGTCGAAAACAAAAGAAAATTAGTTGACTATTTCATGATAGTTTGAAATTTTAAGGCTGTACTTACCTATGACTTTGAAATTCCTCAACGAGATATTTAGAACTTGTAGTAAGAACAATCTTACGCTTTAATAAGCTTTGGTTTTGAAGTTCTATAATTGTATTTTTATAAAGGATGCATTTTAGAAAACTCTAGTTATTAATTACACGTTGTTTCCGTAGTCCGGCATACAGAAGATGTGTCATTTGATGTAGTACCTTATTTTTAAAGGTGATTAATCATCTGTCGGTTTCTGGTAATTGATTGGTTTTAAATAACATTAATAAGGGGAATGTGACAGAAAGTTAAGGACTATAACTTAGGAAATAGGTCGTCAATAAAAAAACAGTAATTATTAAGTTTATTATCTTAACTCCTATCTTTAATACCATCCACTAAAAAACTCAGCTAAAATCAGCTTCCTGTATTAATAATGTAATGATTGACAGATGCTTAGTTGGTAAGTAATAATAACAATCTTGATTGAATAAACTGATTTCCACATACGTTCTAAAGGTGATAATGAATGTTTATCGTGAGTAAATTAAACAACTACTCACTCTTTATTAAACAACATACGGGCATAGATTCTTTTTATTATTGTTTCTATACAACATTTATTATCCGAAATGAAAGTTAACAAAAGAAAATTCATTGATGTCCTTACTTGATCCGTATTCATGCGTGTTATTGTTGACTAAACCAACTAAAGTATTCTATGAACTATAATGTATATTCTAATGCAAAAACAAGTCAAAAGTACATTTTTCAATTAAAAGTTGTTTAAATTAACTAATCTCATAAAATAAGTCTAGTTGTTTAATCCGGGTAAAATATAAATAGAATACAGCTCATGCATAATAAAAGTTTGAATAAAGGGAATAAACAATTAACTACTGGAAATTTAGTTGTCAAGCCTGTGAGTTAATCAAGAAATTCGAAGTGAAAGCAATATGATTTCTTTCATAAAATAAAAAAAATTTCTATGGTAATTATATATGCATATATAGGTTAGTTGTTGAATAATCGTTGCATAACTAACTAGATGTTTATATAAATTAGAAGTTTAACTTAGCTACTAATCATTAAACCAATTACCCCCCTATAAAGCATTTTTAATAGTCTATTATACTCAAAACTTAGACTTAACAATATTTAAGAACACTAGAAAGTACTTGTTGGCATGCCGCAAAAGTACACAAACCTTGAGAAGATAATTTATTGACAAATTGTAGGTTTAGGGTGAATTGCAAACTGAACCTGTTATCACAAGTAGTATCCGTCAAAGTTCCCTGTTACCTATATTTTTATTTAACCTCGTCAAAGGTATACTAGTATAACTAACGCTTTACTCTACTGAAATTTAGGAAATGATTTCTTGTCAGATGATTTACGCATAGATAGCATAGTCCTGTTTGAGGAAGACGTTAACCGAATACAAAGTTTTTATCACATTAACGGGCAACGCAAGTATTTGTCGATTGCACTTCGTTCCTTCTAATTCAAAAAGTCACTTCAAGGCTATTTTTCGTCAAATCCGTAACATATTGCACGGAGTGAAGTACTTAATAGCGCTGACCGATTCATTTTTTTTGTAAGATGTATTGGCATCTCGTTAGATCCTAGTAGGAATTCTAAAAGTTTATTTAGCCTTGAGATTATAGGCTGAGTAATTCCTAGGTGAAGCATAAGGTGATATTGGACGATGAGGAATCGGTTGGTAAGGTTGATAAACATGGATCAACATTAATCTCAGTTGTGCAGATATATTCATTATATGTAGATCAATCGAACCTGAGTTTTGAAACCGTTTTCTGCAAATTAATTCTTTTCTGATGAATAATATTCATCAGGTTAAATCTATTTTACGATCACGGATATTACAACAACTATTACTATAGCTATTCATCATACTCTACTGATGTGGTGTAACAGATTGGACTGAAATATATACGTGTTAGGCTCCAAGCTTCTAATGAGGTACTTCCATAGTAAAGTTTGAAATGATTTATTTAATTTACTTCATATGTAGAAGAAATATTACTTTTTACAGGATATCCATAGCAAAGCCAACACTGAATCCCAAGTTGGCACAATCAGGTTGAAGTGAAAACTTTAGTGCTCTATTACATTTTTATTGGCACGAATTAATTTGTATACTCAGTTGTTATTAGGCATCGAAATTCACGTAAAAGAAACAATGCTTTTCAGAAAATCTTCACATAAACACGAATAGAAATTTAAAGAATCAAGGAAGTGATATTTATAGAATGAGTAGTTTTGAAGGTGAAAATTGGTGATAGGCAGTTGAAAATGAAAAGGAAATACTTATGTCAAGGCTTTCTATTGAGAACTAAGTATGTATCAACTGTACATCATTTTTAGTTATGATCTCAATGGCTTATAACAAATTTTTTATCTCTTTTATATTATAAGGTTTTGTTCAGTCAATCTGAAGTACACACTGTAGTTAGGTATATAAACTGACATTTGATCAACAATTTCACAAATTCTGCATCTAAATTATAAAGTGTAAATGATCCGCTTAAATAGTGAATGATTTGTAACACTTCAAAATTAGAAAAAAAGTGTAACGTTCAGCAAAATTACTACATCCAACTAATTGAATTCATGCCTTCAAGCAGTTAACTCAAATGTGTTACAGAGATAATTCACCAAAAAGTTGTATTTTACAGGTAGTTCACATAACCTAGATAAATATTGTTCTTATCCTGATCAAACTGTTCAATTAAACTTGCAATACATAAGAAAAACCGAAACTCAAAACTCTGTGATATTGGTTCATTACCCATTATGTTACATTGGTAACTTGTAAAATATCTTGAAAAGTATTTACTTTACATGCATGCCATACTACCTGCGCATGAAATAGCAGCACTATCTGCTTATTTAAAGTGAAGTAGGTGAAGTTAGGTTTAAATCGGGAGTTTACTAGTTGAATTATGAGTTATTTAATCATTGAGAACATTACTATTGTATCGTCAAAGTCTGAGACGATTCAGTAGTAACCACACACATAATGGAACAGAATGATTTGAAATATAACGATAGGATATTTATTAATGCTGATATCACGAATTGATCTGAACCAGACAACCATTGATCACCTGGAAGCACTGGACAGCTGTTTCGTCCTAGTATGGGACTCCTCAGCAGTGCGCATCCACGACCCTGGTGGGGATCGAACCCAGGACCCTCTGGCTCCGCGACGAGCGCTTAACCATTGGACCACTGAGCCGGCTCCTAATGGTTGATATTTCTAATTCAGTCAATTCGTGTTACGTTTGCGCGACCTCATCCATTGTCATCGGATATTTAACAAGATACCTATAAGCTTTTTGGATTCGGCTTCTGACTAGATAAGTGGCCTTAAATTAATACGAAACGGTTGTTCACTGTTCAGTTTAGGATAATTAATGCATATGCATTTCTTCAATGAATATTTGTGTTCGTTCACTAGATTGTACATAACAAGGAATAATTACTAAATCATTGATGCAATACTTGACGAGGTTTTTCGAATGCATATATACATCTAACCTTTTGTACTGACTAAAATAAAGAATATATGTAACAGCATAGAAAGGAATAGTTTATACATGCTGCAGATTTTGAGAAAACTGTAAGTAATCCATTGCCATAGTATCTAATTTTCACATTCAACACTATCAAACATAACTTTACTTCAATCACTATCAAATCTCTTTAAAAGAACTATTAAAACATTACCATAATATTAACAAATGGATCTTTCAGCAGCTCATTATCAAGCGAAATATTAAATATACAATTAATACTGTTGTCTGTTGATCAACAGAAGAATCTAATATTCGTCAATTACCGATAATTTATCCATCAAGTTTTTTTTAAGTTTTACAATATAGGAGTCCCTTACAAGGACTAATTAGCTGTCCGGTGCTCCCTATCTTTCAATGGTACTGAACTAACATCAATCTGTGAAGTATTCAATCAACTAAAAATACCAACCTCCACAAACCATCTCGATTCAATTAAAATAATCAGCTTACTAGTGACTAACTTCATGATGTTTGTGAAGCACTAATGGGAAGTCATAACGCCTATCGGGTGTGAGACAATTCCCATCAATGACAATGAACGATCGTCGCACTGTATATCACAAATTGATGGAAGTGGGTATCCTAATATTGAATGCCATCACAGTGATGCAGAGGGTTAGATATTCGCTAATCTGAAGCTTCAGAGGCGAATCATGGGTGCACACTGCTGAGGAGTCCCATACTAGGATAAAACAGCTGTCCAGTGTTCTCTGGTTTTCAATGATACCTTGACAACATCACTCTTTGACATATTCAATCAACCTTCATAAAATATCTCAATTCAATTATAACATACTGTATTGAATTTTCAGTGTTATCAGTATAGTAAGATTAAACCAATAAAGTGTTTCTTTTAATTTTCTTTTGTTTTTTTTCCTTTTTCACTTTATTTTTAATATTCTACTTATTATTTACAGTTAAGTATTTGCAATTTGTTTCTATTCTAAATGTACATAATTATACAAAATATCTTTTTTTCACTAGCTAGTTTACATCTATTACATTTTCAGATTGAACAAAAACAATCATGAATTAATGATAATTTGATCAAATCCCCCCCCCCCCCTCAAAAGAAGTGTATAGAGTATGTGTATATATCTTGGTTTCTGTTTTAGTCTAATTTTAATTTATGTATACGATTGATAGATTTCATTACATGATAACTAATGTATAATATGCAAATTAGTACATGGGTATATTTTCAAAGTTGAAAATACGTTATGAACGAGAGACTTGTTTAATGTTTCCTCTTCTTCTTTTTATTTATCCTATAATTTTATCTACGACTCACTGTAGTACGATTAGTATCATAGAAATTTTTATAAATAATAGAAAATATGAGTAGTCTATCTCTTATGCATTTGTGAAGTATTCTTGATATGATATGTAAATGAAGTTTTTCAATAATATGAAGAAAGGCTTTGAATATATAGGCATTAATATCCGTACATTTTAAGTGCTTAATAAGAGGTATAATATCAATGTAACATTACCATTACATTTCAGCAAGATACATATTTTACTAAAGATCTATTTCTATTACTCTCATTGTACTAGCTAATTGTTCTTCAGATTACTTATTATACTTGTCTATAGTTTTGTTTTAATTCAACCTCATGTCATTGAATATCACAAACCGACATAGGCAGTAAATCATCATATGCTTTAATCAACATAACTGCTGACTATTCATCATACCAAAAGTGAACTTCTATAGTACTCAAAATTCTGTACAAAATACGGTTAATACAGGAGTTCTAACAAGTTGATAATTTTCAGAAAGCACTTGTAATCAAATATCGTTATATTATTTATGCCTATCTCTTTTAACGACTGATTAACAAAGCAGGATTTCCGAGAAAAATAGCTTTGTCTCACTACATGTTAATAAATGATGAGGATTAAAAGCATCTCCTTGAAATGCTTTTTTAAATGTTGAACCAATTGTTTATAAAAATGTCGTCATTTATTTGACTATTTTATGACAATGCCAATCACTCTACATCGTTGTATTTTTATGCGAACTAGTCCAGTAATGAAAATTCGTTCTAGATAATGCTCTATAAAACTTAACAGTCGTATATTAACTAATTAACTAAGTTTTACTTAATACCTAATAAATATTAATAGTAAGAGTTAGCATTAGTTAAAATCTATGGATAAGATAAACAAGATATTTACAATAGGTATATTTTCAGACTTGATACCCACTTTTATTTGTTTGTAAGCTAATTCACAGATTATAAGTTCAAACAAAATACTATTTCTGCAAATATATTCATAGTATACAATAAACATACATGTATGTAGAATCTATATAATACAACAAATCATTAATCTAGCTGTTACTCTTACCGACTTGTCGTTTTTCTCCGAAACAACACCGTGTATAATAAAACAGTTGTAGCTACTAATATCCGATACATCGAAATATACAAATTACTGCTTACATACACCTTACTATTACACGCCTTTTATATATATTAATCATACATTTCTTCAATGACAACTGCTTAGAAAATAGCTTCTCAATAATACAACAAAGGATACTTAACATTTTGAAGTGTATTCATTTTTGGTTAAGTATAGAAATAAGATTCGAAAGAAAATGGAAAATTGAACAGTTGTTTAATGAAAGTCCACTTAATCATTTAATCATCACCGCCATTATACAATAATCATTTATCATGCTGTTGTTATTGTCTAGTTAAAATGATGAAGGAATATACTAATAAATACAAATAAACAAGTAAATAAACATCAAAGATTTATCCAGTGATTTTTTCTGTATTCTTATGTGAAAAACTATTCTACAAACATAACAACAACATTACCAAAATACTATTAATCCTATAAAGAATAAATATGAGGCTTAATTTTACTGGGCATTGATGTATTTTCATGGTATTTTAATTAGGCATAACAGTCAAAAATAAATTTTTAGATATAAACAGATTTATCATTTACATTTATTGATCACTGAGTAGTGACCAGTGTTGTTTGTCTAGTTCGTAGGATTGATTAATTCTATGAACTAAGTTATTATGTGGTTATTGGTTTAAGTGACCCGACATCATGAACAATATACCGTTTATATTAGGTGGTTGTAGGTGGTCATCAGAATAGCTTGCCTATGTTGATAAGATGATCGATAGAAGTTATTCAGCATTATGTACTAGACAAACATGGTATTGATCACTACTTCGTGATTACTAAATGTAAACATCATAATCTTACAATAGATGGTACTAGGCGTAGCTTAGTGGTCATATCTGTGGGAGGGATGTGAAATCAAGTGACTGGGCTTATGACCTACTAACAACCACCAGTTTCCTCAGCGTTGTATGTATGTCTTTCTGATGGGTACCAACTAATATATAACCCAAGTCAGGTATAAATACTTGTCAACTACCACTTGATAGAAAAGGATTTATCATTATTAGTAGAATATGCAGCCAAACAGTCATCAAAAGTTAGTGAGTAATGGAAAATGGTGAACTTGTAGACACTAAATATGAATAGATGTTTTAAAACAAAGCACAATTAAAATATTGTTTTATTTCCAACATATGCAAAATCCTGGTTAGTTACTTCTCATGTAAAAGTCACTGTTATTATTATTATTATTATTATTATTATTATTATTATATGAAGTAATAACCATACTAAACATGTTAGACATTATACATAAAGAGACTAGTGCATATACTTAGTTTATTATCAGCTATATTCTGTATACACCATGACGACACAGTAACAGAAGAATAAAAGAATATGAACTAGATAAAAATGATGTGATAAAAAAAATATGTAATTTTATTTTTTTGTTTATCACTAATTAAAATCATCTAGTTAATATCAAATAGAATAAAATAACTGAGCACATTAAAATGTGTTTTATTTTTTTAATATAGAAAACTGAAAAAAAAATAAACAAATAATAATTCTCTTAGTAATAGATGACTTGGCAACTGTTGTCTGGTGAACTTTCATCTGTTCTAGTATATTCGTATTCCCAATGTTAGATTTGAACTGAATCATTATATTGAAGATCCATGTGTTGTCTACAAGTTCACTTATATCAATGCATGTTTTTATATGGTATCAACTGTATATGCATGTTTTATGCATAAATAATCAAGCATTAATTGACTTAATATTTACTAATTACTTGTTTACTGATTATTTCTATGATATTACTAGTCATAAATTGTTTATGTAAAGTATACATTAATTTTATACTCGTCATAATGTTTATTAATAGAGATATTAATGTATTGACTTGTTGCCATTTCACTTGTCTACATTATTGAGTTAACCCTTAATTTTTACATAATAATAGACAAATAATAGATTGATGGATGAATAATTAATTTAGTTTTATGAATTCATTTTCTTATTCATATTATAGTGTTAATAGAAATTATTATCACTAGTGTTGTTGTTGTTGTTATTACTACTGTTAGTAATGTAGATACATGTATATTCACGTAAATTATTCTGAATAACTTCCTAGTTGTCACTCATTGAGTATCTAAGATATCAACATTAAAATTAAAAAAATAAATAAATTTACCTATTTATTACAACTTTAGTTGAAATGTGGCTGATAAGTAGAATCCTAGAAGCGCTTATGGTTATGACTAAGATTTACCATCTACGTTTACCTGCATTCAGGCTGGTATTCAAAATGGGATGCAGACTCAGACCATTTACTCCAACATTTTCTCATTATCCACTGGGCTTCTAAGAACAGTCTTAGAACGAACTATTACATGCCACTGTGTGGATGTCAACACTGGAATATACATGACGAGTTTAAAATAGGATGAGGTTAGATTCCTGCATTCTATTTGCCTTCTACAATCCAAACTAAATAAAAACTTCATGTCGTGGCAGTGCACAAATATCGTACGTAAAGCAACAATCACTAACGAGCCCCAATCTTTAACATCAATAGTGAAGAAATATAGTTCTCTACAAATTAATTAAATGTTTATTCCTATTTCGCTGTGATCACTATTAATGCCGTTTTCTATAAAAATACAAATGATTGTCAGTCAGACAAAATTAGGAGTATTGATCAATTTGTTCAGCCATGAAAAATAGTAAGAATTAAACAGCCGTTTTGTTTTACAATAGTAAGTTTAATGGTTATACGGCCACGATCATATGAAAGATTGAGTCTTACGCCTTCGAACCTTGTAGTACATTTTGTAGACATTCATTATACATCTACTACTGCCTTATTCTATAACTTCAGTTCCCAGGATTCTAGTGATGAAACTTAATAAAAAATAGTACAACCAGGTCCAGTGTGAGGAAGTTACTCGTTAATTACGTTAGAGGATGTGTGCTCAATGTAGTAAATTCATTAATCCAAAAATTTAAACTGTTAAGTTCTAACTCAGTAGTCTGAAAATTAAGTGCTTGCTACGAAATCAAAAAATTCTAAGTACATTACCAGACTTGATCACTCCTGCCCACCTCTAAGTAGTCTCATAGTACAGCGAAACAGATGCACCTTAGTTTTCTATAGCTGTCGAAACAAAGCGTTTTTATCACGAAATGACATCATCTGCCAAATAATATTCAGACATTTTTCACTAATAGTCCCTCTCATTCACCTTACTTCGCAAATTTTGAAACTGTTAGTTTCTTTCTGAATTCAATAATTTCTGTTTTCAACTTTTACAATTATCATCCAGGGCGATTGGTGATAAACTAATTTACTCATCAATTAGTTAGTTAAACAATACATAATTATCTACAATATCTTGTAAGGTTTATCTTAGAGTTATTTAATAATGAATTCTGAGCAACCATCTTGCCAGGTAGTTTTTATAAACATTGTATCACTAATTGACATTAGCTGTACGAATACTGAAAATTGGGATGATTTGAATACTCGATATTAATTCCTTCGATACAGATGCGACCTGTTTCCAAATGTATAATATCTTACCTTCAAGTCACATCAATAAATTAACCATATCAATCAAGTATCCTTACTGAAATATCAGCACTCAGTCTGTAAGCAGAATACTACACATATTCAGAACTTGGTCAATTTCAGTGGTTACTCAACTCCTTAAAAGTGGCAAACCTTAGGCTGAAAACAAAGCTTCCAATATGGATAACTAATCTATTAAACCTTGATAAGATGCATTTTATTTACTTATTATGAATTATATGATGTTCGCCAACCTGAAGACTCAGTATGCACACAGTTGAGGAGCCCCATACTAGGACGAATCAGCTGTCCAGTGTTCCATTGTTTCCAAGTGTATCCTACCAAAACCAATCTGTGACGAATTCAACCAACTAAACGTAATACCGATCTCTACAAACCACTTAAATTCAAATATGTGAGCCGTTACATTTTTCCGAGTTTTATTGAATAAGCTTTAATTATGAACTACTGATAGGGTTAAAAGTAGTGTAAATTAACAGACAGAATTTGTAAGTCACATTTTTATTACGCTGATGTTCATATTTTTCCCAATAATATAATCGTTTTAGTATTAATCGACTAGATTTATAATGAATTCTATGCCACTATATTTTTTAACTTCGAAGACATTTCTAGTAGAATTTATGGGGAATAAATTGGTATACTTGCCAGTAACTTATATGACTCACGTTGGTTAAAATAATATTTTCATTTATACATTCATTAATGAGAATTATCACTGTAAACAGTTACGAAGTAGTTTTATTAAGTTATTTGTAAAGCCAAACAGTTAATAGGTAATATAAAACTTCAACCCCACCATTTAATAAAGTTTACAGTCTATGGAATAATCTTGATATTTTATTTCGGATAGATGAGTGAATTAGATATATTCAATTTAAACACGGTTTTAACGACGAACATTATCTGTAAAGTTAGTACAAACCAAAGAGTACAGTCGATCTTACCTGAAACTTTACGAAGGTACTCACTAGTGATCACATTCAAGACAGAATTCAGAATAATCAGGTTTAACATTGTACAATTCATCTGTAAATTAATTGGATAAAATAAAAGATTTCACATTTCCAAAGTCACTAGACTAGGTTGACTAGCATCCAATGGTAACTGTGAACTACTGCCTCATTTCCAACATAGTCCATTAGATATCTCTTTGTCTCCATCTAATAGCTTTGACATCATTAACAATATGCCCAGTTGACAATATAAAAAAAATCATTATAAAAAAGACTTTATTTTTGGTGATTACTGGATTGTTGTAGGGACACTCTTCAACGAGGCTGAGTGCAAGTTGGGACTGGTCAGTAAGCCAAAGCTGAGATTACGAGAGGACTTATACTTGCGTCACAACAATAACAACGACAACAATGGCTTTTTGAGTAGCGGATGCCCTCTTCGATTTAAATCTCATTTAAAGTATTACATCCCTCATAACTACCGATATGATGTGTTGATATATAGTAACTAACATGGAACCTGAGTGAAACAATGGATCCCGTCAACTATCTCTAGCCACTTAATATTTGTGTTAAACGTTTTATTGATTGATAAATTTGGGAATTTTGTCTTTTAGAAAACAAAAATCCCATTTATTAAATTCATATTACTGTGGTGTGCTAAGCCATGTGCTAGTACTATCCAATTAATTTGACTTTCGAACTGGTAAGTAATCTTTACCCGTCTGCAGTGTCAAAATTTGCGACTTGGTAATGATTAACATATAAGAGATTAATTATTTGAATTTATGAGTAATCTCGCTGATTCTTTGTTGGTAATCATATAACTTATCACATTATACATAATGATGAATCTTAAAGAATGATGCAAATGTTGTGATTTGCAATGTTTTGGACAAAAATCTATTCAACATCAAGTTCCATTACTATCATTCTGAAGAATATTCAACAATCCATAACAATACGATTACGTCACTACTATCTTTCAATTTAATTCATTCTCGCTGAGATTTCTGTGCAATAATTAAGTGAGAGAGGACAAGTAATCAAGTTGAAAATGTTAATTAGAACTTTAAAATAAATAAAGTTGAAAATCCAACAGAACTTGAAATTATGTCATTAATTAAAAAAAGAAAATATACGGTAAAAAATATCTGACATGTTACTAGGTCATCGAAATGCAACAGGATTCAGTTGAACTGTGATTTTGATACTTAAAAATTATCTTAGCAACATGTCACTTAAATAAGCATACTTCGAAAGACGACTGGTTGTAATTAACAATAAAATTTGAATTCACGCTGAGGATCATGATTACTAAGGAGACACATACAGTAATGATAGAATTTGTCAGATCCGGCTATTTCATGAGCCCACGTGCAGAAATTTATTCATTCACAGTTTGTTTTCCATCGATTTTCAACGTAGCTGTAATTCCTACCGAATCACTGTTAAATAATTCTGTTATGTGTGAAGCTGTCTATATTACTGTTGTTTATTTATCACTTTGACTTTTTTCATTGTTTGTCATCAGAGAACATTGGAAGTTAACAGGAATGTAGTTAATATTTGCTCTTTTAAACTTCTAACAAAATTTCTTAGAGCTACATTTTAAATGTCTGTGAATTATGTGGAGAATTTGTAATGTCAAATGCTTCTATAGAAATATTTCTGCATTTTTACTTGAACTTGGTGTTAGCCTTTGATAACGGGGGCTTATGTGATTACATAGCCAGTTTGTTTTCAGTGTCAAACGTTTTCTATCAGTCCCGTCTTAAGCGTTTCCGTTTGGTGGTGGGATTATGGAGAGTGTAAAGTCGCCCCTGATATTGGAATCTGTCAGTATTAAACAAGAAGCGATGAGGTTTAAAGAGAACGCTGTTTGGCTAGGTGTATTTGGTAAATCCATTAATCATCGACTACAAACTAGTAAGTTTTTATTAAGTAGAAAATATGTTAGTAACTCACTTACCACCATCAGGGACTACTAAAATTTAGTAATAACGGGATCCTGTTAAACAGGGAAAGTCTCATGTAAAAGTTAGAATATATTTTAAAATGATCACTTCTTGACTGTTACTACTCATTATGTAATAACAGATTGTAGATGAGATAGTGATAATCAGGTGAAGTGGTTTTACTAAGATGCATTTGTGTGTACTTCTTGGATACAAGCAGAAATTAAGTGGAATTCGTCAAAGGTAAAATGATCACCCGCAGCCCGAACAGCTATATGGTAACGATCGTAAACCATGAAGCTATGCGGCTCGTAATCGGATTTTCAAGGTAGTACAAGTCTTCGCTAAAACTGCTGCTACGTCTTGCTGACGAGTCCCAGATAGCACGAAACCTAGGTTCAAGTTATCCTGCCGGCTACTTTCAAACTACGTTTTATTTCGTTAGTCTTGCAATAACATAGTTTTGTTGAAATTTCGTTCAACATATTAAGTTACTTCGTCGATTTTCAAGTACTGTTAAGTATTAGCATTTGTTTACGTGAAGATTGCTTTGTTTACAACTTACTCCAAGGCCTATGCAATGTTATGTTCCTCTGATTGCGTGTGGGTGGATTGTTTTTATGTTATGACCTTATGAATAACAACTGAACTATTGATAACACAATCCCGATCATCTATGATGTGCATTTACAAATAAAACAGGTAAACACTATCCTGAATTGGTATCTTAGTACATATATATAGTTTTGTTGTAAAAATAGAGCATTAACTATGTAAACATTTCCTTGTATTTTATTGCTAACACTTGTTTACTATATAAGTTACGTCATATTCGATAAAACGGTCCTTGGTTAGTTACGTATACATAACAAGCATTCAGATAGACGATACTGACCATTTAAGGCGAAGAACTTCTTCAGTACTACATTCGTATTACAAAATTCAACCTAATGTTGCTTTATAACACTTGCGTACATTTTTAAGTATTGAATTACTACAAATCCTTAGTAATAATAATAAAAACTACGTGGTCATTTATTTATTACTTAATTTGTATAAATCAAGGTTATTCTACCTCTTCTTTATGTCCATGTTTAGTCAGCTCTCACATTATATTGGTTTATTTAAAAAAAACAATTGCAAGATGACCTTATGGTTTTGCAATGTACTACCGACACAAAGTATTATGAAGCCGAATCCAGTACAAATAAGTAATGTGCCGGAAATGGGTAGGACCTTATAATAACGTGTTATTAGCATAACCTATAGTATACCAAATATTCAGTCATTTATAATTATCGTACAACAATGTAGAAATGTCAGTTACCTCCAGTCGCAACGCCTCATAAGCAGGTAGAGAGACGAGTTAATGTAATCACTAAATCAATGGCTAAGAAAGACTTAATATTAAGGATGAGATGAAATGGAAAAAAATCTATAAAATAGTATATGGAAAGTGCTTATTTTACAAATAAATACACTATTGTGTAGAAGTCATGAAATCATTGTATCTTTGTGAAATATGCACAAAAAGCATTATGCTTCCCTAAAAACGCAAATAGTACTGATTAACAGTGTAAATACGTTGACTACGCGTAAAGTTAGAAAGTCCTATATGAATTCACAACCCTGGCTTTTGTCTTCGAAAACCTTTCTAGCTCGTGTGGTTTTCGTAACGAGGCTTCGTCTTCAATGAATTACAAACATAAAAATCTAAAAGCAGATGAGAAACCTTATTAAACAATGAGATACAAAATAAACGAAGCATTAAAAGAGTTCTGATGATACTGTAGAAGTTTCCTTCATACATGATATCACTTCTATTGGGGCATTTACTTAATAACTCCCTAAGATCATGCACATTTTTTGATTATTAGATGAGTTAGCCCCTCGACGTTATGAAAACGAAGTGTCAGTTACTTACAAGATTACTGGAAGAGATAAGAATTCTTCATTATTTGATAGCACTAAAGTGCTCCTATTTTCATAGAATAATCGTGGATACAACTATACAACAGATATTTATCCGTTGATTTGTGCAGATATACATTTTATTAAGAACTAACTAGTCAAAGAATGGTCATGAAACACACACACCTAGAAACAACGATATATAACATTTACAGTCTGCAACTAATTATCTAAGACATGAACTCGTATTGGTTACATTAATATAGTGCAGACTTAACGAAGAAATAGAAGACATGTTTATATAAAAATAACAACTCAGAACGACAACTTAATTAAAACAATTGAACTCTAGATACTCGCCAAATGAACAGAAAATTATTATGTACGTTTCAAATTGTTTGCGTAGTGATATGGCTATATAAGACCAGCCTCAAGTGAAATACTTAGTTTCAGTTAAGAAATAACAGAAAGTTAAATGTCCTGTTTTATTCATGGTTATAATGGTCTTAGGGATTCCAAAAAAAATGAGTGATATATATATATATATATATATATATATATATATATATATAGTATATAATACTGTGTATATAAATTACTTCAGTAGGTGTTTTTAAAGTATAGTATCTTTCCTTAAGGTTCTATAGTTTCGTGTAAATTCCAAATTAATTATCAAATTATATTTACACTTGATTGATCACATGATTTTAGTTGAAATATTACATCTATTTTATAGATTTTATCTGACTTATATTTGTTTACTCCTTTTTTTAAAAAATTATTTACATGGTAAAGTAAATAAGTCAGTAATTTTGCTACCATCTGCTAACATGAAATCAATTTATAGTTAAAAAATTTTTACAAATTAAATAGAATTTCAGAGACACTTATTCATAGGTAGCGTTTATTATGAATTGACTAATGAATTGAATTCGCTATAAAATCATCTAGCTCAAAGATTTATTTATTTATTTATTTATAATAACTGATGCATGTATGTCTAAAATAGAACCTGGCACACTTATTCATCTTTCCAAGTTACCATACCCTAGCAGAAAATCAAGAAGAATAGCAAATTAGTACAAGTAGTAATTACGTCAATAGAAGTGAAAAGAAGTGCGGACATATAGAATATGATACAGGGAGTGAGAAATAGCTTGTAGAAAGAAGAGTATGAAATCACCTTAAGCTCATGATTTAAGGGAAGACAAATAGTAAATGTCCCTGTTCACTGTGACCGGTTCTAAGCCATGTCACTCAGTCTCCAACCGTTCTTTACGGCACTCGTGTGGGCCTCAATTAAATAGTCTGCTTCTATTAGCATAGCTCGGACCAGTAGTCAGTGACTTTATGAACTGATGTCATGTATCAGTTTGGTCGTCCCTATCTTTCTTCCATCCTATGCCTGTATCAGTCACCATCACACCTAGAGGTAGGCCGTGATCAGATATGCGTGATACATATCCCAATCGACACAATTAAAAAAGACTCACATCAACAAATTTGCCATCTTTTCTAATACTTAACCTCATTATTATTTACCCGGTGATCCCAGAAAATGCTCTGTTTTAAAGTTATAGCTGATCAAATACCAATAACCTGTGAATTTCATCTAAGATTAATGACCATGCTTCCCGTCCATACAGTAAGAAATAACGGACTGATGAGCAGCATACTCGTCCTTTCATTGAAATACGGATTTATGACTTATACCTATAAGTTGCGAAAGTTTGCAGAAGCCAAATCAGCTTTCAGAGTCCGTGACGAGATTGCGTCTGACATCAACTCATCAGTGCTGATGAGAAATCTAAGATAAATAAAATGGTCGACGAGCTCACCTGCTTCGCTCCCTATATTTAACTCAGATGTTAATCCAAACCAGTTCCGAAGAAACAGTTTGCATTTAGAGGAGAGACTCTTCCTGAACATGCTTTTATTGTTCTTCAAGAGACCCTGCATTCTATCAGTGTTCACCAAACAGGACTATATCATGTGTGTATTTGAAGTCAATTAGAACACCTCCATTCTAGAATTAATTACCTTTTATATATACAACAAAATATAATAACATACAGACCTAATTAATTTGTAATTCATTACTTCGAAATCACTGTATACAAGTGTACATTAAATGTAAACATTATTAAATAATATTTATACTAAACATCATATATAGAAATCTTTTTGAATAAATGTAACAACCTTATTTTAATGTATATAAACAACATTAAATTGTCATTATCAATATGTATGTAACTAGTCATAAAATATTTTCAAATTAAAATAATGACCTATATGTTAAATTGAATATAAATGATTTTATGATTTATTTCAATGATTACTATATTCAATAAATTCTTTAAAAGATAACATTGATTCACTACTACTCAAAAGTAATTTATAAGTGAATTAGAATTTCTCAGTTTAATGAATTTACTTGTTAAAGAACATACAACATTCAACATACAGTATACAATCCTATGGTTGATATTAATCAATGAACGATTAAAATAGTGTGCTATGGTGTTTCTCTTAAAAGAAATATAGTCCATTAAAGCAGTTTTAATATGATTCATATAAAGACAAACACTTAAATAAATATTTATTTAGATAACGGATTACAATAGAAAGTACTTCACTAGAAAATAAACTACATTCATTACACATTTTACTATTGAATATAATGGTGAATTAGAAATCAATTCTGTTAAAGATTAAAAGAAATACATTGATTAATTACTGAGTAGTAACCAATATGATGCTTGCTTAGTGATTTACTGATTGAATTTTATCGATCTAATTGTAATCTGGTAATTAGTCTAGGAAACTCAACATCACTGACACTCTGTAGAGATGTAAGGACAGCCTCTTCAGATTCATGAGACACCTATGTTTCTGATGGTATCCTATTTTGTAATAATTTCAGTTAAACATTAATAAATGCTAACTGAATATACTCGTACGCCAATATAAAGTGCTTGCAAATTAGTGAAAAACTCAGAAGGAATCATTACACTTCTTAGTGTACTTTCCTCATTCATATTTTAATAAAAAGTAGAGATGAATAAATTGGAACTTATGTATTTTGTATATACCATATGAAAAATGTAGTTGTGGCGGTTGAATTGATAGAAAATTTTCATGATTCAGATGGTTGGCCGATATAGTATGTCAAACAAACAATTATTGCATTACTACCTAGTTGATGCTGAAAAATTCCTACTGTAACAAAAATTCTTGTCTTAAAATAAATGAAAGTTGATATATTTCACCTAAACCTAATTTTGTTAGCAAATTTACTATCTTTAAGTATGGTTGAATTAATTATGATGATGAAATAAAAGGTAATCAAGATAAATTATTTGTAATTATAAATCTGTAAGCTTACAATTAACAATTGAATTATAAAAAGACACTATGATCTTACATACTATTCCTTCATCGAATCATTCATCCTTCGTAAATTAATGAATGAAACAAATTATACATGATTACTCAAGTGTTTTACTGAAAGATTTACACAGTTTGAAGATGGTTCTCATCAGAAGATAATATCACCTGAATAACTACAGAAAATTAGGGAACTATGAGTATAGTTTTGAATAACTTGACCTTGATTCCATGGATTATCATGGAAGTAAACTGCTGAGTAATTTGTAATGTCAAGTAACTCAAGAACAATAACTAACTGTCAAAACTGTGCTTTAAAGACTATTTCAATTATTTTGTGTTTAAAGTAAATATTGTACTCTTATCATTATTAAATCATCTCGTCATATCCTTCTGTCTAACTTATTAGCTATTAGTATGTTTTCCCATTTGTGAACTACAGCTAATTAATTGTGTACACGTTATCTCAATTCACTATTACTGTCTCCTTTGTTTTCCTGTTAGTTTACTAACTGGCTGACTGTGTGGTTGGGTTTTATGGATATATAAAGGATTTTTTGAAATATAATCCGATTTTGTCTTGCTCATTCATCAGCTCGCGTTCTTTCTACTCTGTCTGGGATTGAGTGGGTACCTGGTAGATGTGCAGGGACCAAATGGGCACTCTGATTGACATTTTTTAATTGTAACTTCGTGTGCACAAGGTCACATCAATTAAGTGGTTGTACGCTCAGTCGTAACAAAATCTCAAATTAAAACAAAATAGCTTTTCAGTGTTCTCTGATTTATAATAATTCTATAAGTGATACCAATATAGTAGCATTTACTATGTACAAAAATAAACAGTGGTTTCTATCAATATGCATTAATACGCTAACTTGAAATGACTGTAGTTTAGCATTATTTCCATGCATCGTTGACTTGATTTCTTTAGTCCAGAGATTTTGCTTTATGCTTATTAAAACAATACTTCTAAATTCATTTCATTTTTATTTTTCAGTCGCACTCATCAACTAACATTGTTTTAAAAACAAAGAGATAGCATGCAATAAATCATACGGTATTAGTGGCAGCTAAATAAAACTTAATAACTTTTTACTGGATGGTTTCATATATAACAGTAAAAAGGTCCTTTTAAATATTTTCAACAGTTAGTCTGCAATATAATTACTAAAGCGACATATAATGTGATTTAACGACACAAAATAACCTGAGTTAGACAACTATTGAAAATCTAGAAGTACTGAACAGTTGTTTTGTCCATAGTGAATCCATTCTTAGTGAAACTCACCTACCTTCTAACCGAATATTTGACCAAGAAGATTTAAACTTCAAAAAAGAACACTTAAACTTTAGACCACTAATCTGACACACTGTGGTTGACATTTCCAACTTTCGTTACTTCACGATACGTTGTTGTACGACTTCATTGAATGTTATCGACTAGTAATTGTCACACATCCAACATGGTTGAATTGTACTTGTTGCGTTTTCTCACTAGATCTCCAACGTGAAAATGGATGCGCACTACTTAAGAGTGCCATTAAGTTGCCCACTGTCCCTTGATTTTCACTGGATGTCTAACTTAAGTCAATCCGTATTATCAAATTTTCCGTAACACCGAAACATAGCATAACTTCAGAACAAGTCAATTAAGTATGTAGACTATGATGATACAAATAACAGACGAACTGTAACCCAGCATTGTGTTCTTTGACATTCTATCTATTTCAGATATAATCAAAAAAATAAACGACCACAGTAGTGAATTCATAAGCAATCTAAATATCGAATCATTCTTCATAAAGCTCATGAATGCAAAAAACTATTTTCGTGAATATTGAGTGGAATTACTGAAGATTTTAATTGATAGGTAAACAGCTGTTAGATTTTACCTCATTTTTGCATTTGTAAATCAATTACAAAAAAAAAGGATACTGCTCAGATTTATTAGATCATCAGATACAAAGTATTTTCATAAAATAACAAAAGAACGTTCTATTTACCAAACCCAAACACTACTTTAGTACAAACATTGCAGTCTCTACAAACTAAATAAAGTGTACATAATACTAGTTTACATTTGCTTTTTTTCTAAAAGACACTACCTATTCTTGTGATGCATAAAAATCTATCTAAACATATGACTATTTCAAGAATGTAAACAAAGGATTTCCATGAAAACTTTACATTTTATGATTAAATATTTCACCTAGTTATAAATTAATGTATCAAGTTTTATCAGGGTGGTCAAAAATACATGATGTTTATCAGTAGTTATTTACTATTTAAACAGATTTTGATTTATGATGAAATTAACGTTATCTATATCGCTACTTACATTAGTCGAATGTATTCATCCTCTAAGCTATAAATAAAAATACCATGGATTTTCAGAATTTTAGAAAATTACAAAATGTAAATCATTTTAGATAGTTGTTATGACGTCAAAAACTGATATGACTGATGTATGCGACCAGTGAATAGATATGACGTCGTGTGCATGAAGTTACAACAACAAACGCCAATCAGAATTCCTATTTGATCCTCGTATGTCTACTCGATGCCCACTTAATCCCAGATCAGAATAGGAAGAACACAAGTAGACGAATCAACCAGATAAATAGTATTATATTTCAAGCATTCCTATATGTATACATATACTAGACCACATAGCCACCCAATTAGGGAATTTACAATAATACAAGACGAGAGAGACAGTGGTAGTGAATTGAAGTAACGTATACACAATCAATCAACAGTAGTTCATAAATGAGAAATTATATAGTAACAATTAATGCACAAAACGAGACATAATAATCATAGGAATTAAAATGTTTACTTTACATATAACTAAAGTAACTCGAAATCTCCTAAGATAAAGTTCTGAAAGTTAGTTATTCTCCTTGAGTCGTCCAACATAACAATAGTGTACAGTTGTAGAGAAGTTTCAGGAATATAACTAATGTTTTAACTGTAATACTCGATATCTATGATAAAACATCTGCTAGGATCAGTTATAAATAAGTAACACATTGATGGGAATTGAAAGAAATATGGGATTTTTCTTTAAGATAAGAAGGAATACTGCTTCATTACATTCATTCTGATTTCAAGTTATTTACTAGTAAGATTTTTCTTATTTTTACCTTATCAAAAGGGTCTTGTGTGTTATCATGAAAAAGACTTAAAGTTGTTTTGGCATAAAGAGACGCTTAGTAGATGAGCATCCTTTACGTGAATATGTTTACTTTGTTATATATAATAGAGATAAGTATCCTTCTTTTACACCGATCATAACCTTCTCATTATAAGTTGCAGAATTCATTTTCGGTACTGTGCTGTAGCATTTTTGCATTTAACTCTAAAATTGACTTATCTGTTATATATGGCGATTCAGAAAGAACAAACCTTCAAAAATTGTGTTTTAGAAGACTACGTCAATTATCTTAGTTGTATGTAAAGTAAACATTTCATTTGTGCTACGTCCCTTGCGCCCTATTCTCCTATTTGACCTATTGACTGTCAATATGTCATTTTCTGTTTGTGAACTAGAGTCACTTATTATCTATACTATGACCCAGTTCACTATCACTGTCTCCCTTATTTTGTATCGATGTTAATTTTTTCATTGGTTGACTGTGTAGTCAGATTTTATGCATATATAAGGAGGTACCTCAAATATAATCTGATGTGTAAAATTGGTTCATTGGATTCTGATCCTTCCATTCAGGTCTAGGATTGAGTAGGCATTGACTAGAGTGCCGTATTTCTCATTGGTCACTGTAATTTTGTGTGCACAAGGTTATATCAAGCAATTGGTTGTACGTTCCTGTCATAACAGCTTAGCAACATAACATTACCAAATTTGAAATAAAACTTCCAAAGTTTTAGCATCTGCCGATCTCGTTGATGTTAGTAAACTTAGTGCTAGTTTTGCAACATTTTGTTTATTGAAAAACAGATTACATACCAAGGTAGGGATAAAGTTTATAATTTTTTCCTTTGAATCATTTCAATCATATTCCTGACGCTTGGTATCAACAGCTACAGTAAATTTTAGAAAACTGGAAGTTAGACAACCGCTAATCATCTAGAAAGATTTTATTCGAGTAGAATAACATGAATTTGTTTTATTTCTCATCATCTGTTTACAATCTGTAGTATTTTAACATCGAAATGATAAAATAGAAAGTGTACACATAAATGTGATGAAATTACATCATCATAATGGATAGACAATGAATATTCTATTACCTTTACTTTAGTTAGTACTACACGTTGAAGTAGGCGATAGTGGGACAAATATAATCCAAATCACTGTGGTCGATAAAAGAAATTCACAAAATATAATTCAGTAATTTATCATCCAATTTTTATTATAATAAGTCAACAAAGAATCATTAAGTATTTTGAAATGTAGCAAAGAAAAAAGAAATAACCTAAAAACATAAGAAGAAAACAAATAAACAATTTTAAGCAGAAAGTTTAAAATACTAAATGAGTTATTATTGATTTATCATAAAAATAAATATTTTGAGAATTTACAAGTTGAATAATGTTGACACAACAACAGTATACATTGTAGTGTGTGTGCGTAAAATGCTCAAAATTAGAACATGTCAGTAGAATAGATTTGTATGCTTTCAAAAAATTGTGTCATATAAATGCTTAGAAATAGACATTGCATTGTTGTCAGTGTATCTATTGACATTGGAAGAGATGAAATAGTTTACACTAATTAATAAATTATTATAGTTGACATTGTGAAGTAATTTACTTTTAATTAAAAGATTTAGTTTAAGAAATAAACAGTATCATAATAGCTATTACTTGGTGGTTGATTTATGAATAGTAAAGATTGAAATTTAGTTGTAGAATCTTGTTAACGAATTCTTTGGGTAGTATGCTTTAACTGCCGACTACTACTTAATAATAGTTAGAAGGAAGAACAT
The DNA here is from genome assembly GCA_025215515.1 of Schistosoma japonicum. NCBI lineage: Eukaryota > Metazoa > Platyhelminthes > Trematoda > Strigeidida > Schistosomatidae > Schistosoma > Schistosoma japonicum. The sequence goes on along the minus strand of CM046063.1, from coordinate 18,488,514 downwards.
GTGCGTTTAGTTTTATTTAATATTTTTAAAAGACAGAGAATTAGAGATATCGCATCCATATAGTTAATTATGTTACGAATAAACAGAGTGGTGACTGGGTGGCCAACAGCTCGACTTCGATTGATATGCAAGTTTTGAATTCCACCCTACTTATATATTTTAGAGCTATCGAGAAGAATCATCAACCCTTGCACTTAGAGTATTGTGTGAAGTCAAGTACACTAATCTGCACTTAGTATGAGGTGCTGACAGAATTAGTTGATTGTGTGAGTCAAATGAACAGTTTGCGTAATTTGTTTTCTAGCACAGCAACACTCATATTTCTAACGATTAGACCACCGAGCTACTTTGAAATCAGCAAAAAACAATTAACTCATTCACCTAGAAATGTAAATATGTAGCTCTAAATCATAAACATCAAGTAATCTGATAAATCTATATGCAAGAACACATCATTTTAATGCTAAAATTAGCAAACTAAATTCTATCAATAATATGGGTACAGCTGTAATACAATTGTTACTTTCAGTCAATATATTCTTTTTTTCCATACTTAAAAACCATATTTAGCAAAAGTAGCTGTCTTTGTTCAGTTACTTCCAGGGAAGCATGAGAACATATTGTTCGGGTGTAGATTGAACCAACGAAGAGACAGTTATCAAATACTCCTTAGTTTTCAATGTTAACCCCTTGCTAGTGAGTAAATCACCTTCATATTGATTAGATTCCTTAATCTAGTCATAAAATATGAAGTTTGAGGTGAAATATAATATATACAATAAAATTTAGTCCTGCTCTCTAAAGTGAATGGATTAACCGAGCTCCCATTGTTCTGAACATCAGAGCTAACTCAATGAATTAAGCTCTTATGTATCGGTAAATTCCCTTCCTCCGATGCTGCACTGTGTTCACCTTGACGATAAACTATAACACCACTAATGTAAATATGGGGACCCTACATTCGTAAACATTGTTATCATTCAATACACCCACTTAAATTCAAGTTAGTGTTTTAACCTATTGACTTTATTCTAAGCTGAGAGTATGTATCTTTTTAAGTGATGCTCTAGTAAGCTCGAACTCAACGCACACATCAATAATCTTAAGATGTTTCAGTTGTTATTCTGTGCTTACTGTTTTCTTTCTAGTTGTAGGTTATTTACAAAACATAAGTGTGACCTACTTGTGCTATGTTATTTAATTTTTCTCTTTGCAAACATGGCATCTTCGTTCCCTCAATAATAAAACATGTATTTGATTTGACATCGACTTCTCGAAAATGATCATAATGATGCATCTCAGCCAGTCGATGTGAATTACAATTTGCATGCATTGTTTATAATTAACAATTATCCACTTACACGATTTCTTATAACTAATATTAGATGATATGCCATCACCTATGATTATACATTACACAAGCATTTTATCCTTCACAACTTTATGTTAAAATTTCAACTGAAATAATTAACAATAGACATCTTATCTTATGGCATAATCTTATCTTCTTTTCTAATAACCTGTAAATTAATGTATATTATGCAATTAATTTTAAATTATTTTATTATTATAATCAACCTGTAGAAAGATAATAAAAGCTACTCATTTAAATAAACCAATTCAGATAACACAATACAATCAAAAGTGAATTCTTCATTATGTAATAAATTGAATGAATTTATTTTACAAATTAATACATGAGAATTTCTTATATGAAAAGAAAAATAATCACAAACGAAGATAAAGCCTACATGTATCTGAATAGTAAGGTTCTGTGTATAGAAAAACAAAACCAAACAAACAGATTCATAATTTCATTAATAATACAACAACTAAATGAATAAGAGGAAAAATTATAGAATGGAATAGAAAACATCTATTTATTCATATTGAGTAATGTGAAGATAGTGTATCAATATGAATGAACTAGTTGAATAAACAAATATAAATAAAAACGAGATATGTAGAAAAGTTCTATTGAAATTACTGAATTTCATTAAGGGCCTTATATAACATTTGTGTAGTGTTAGCATGTGTGCGAATGCACAGAAGAAATAAAAACAACACAAAAAAGCAAACAACGTAGAAAATCAGCAGTTAACTTGATAATCTGTAGTTCCTTCATAATTTAACATTATTAGAAAGATAATAGAAATCATGAAATGTGAGATAATAATAAAACTGAAAAAGTATATGTATTTCTTGATATGAATAATTGGTGAGACTAAATGAATTTAAAGGTAATTATTAAAAAGTGATGAAGATAATAGTAAGCAGTGATTGAAGAGAAATGAAAGCAGTTGTTAGTGTATGTGCGTTCTAGGCCGACGTCCCATAGGACCTTGTGGCTTTTGAAATACCAGTTGTTTTTCTTGTTGTTTAGGATAAAGGATATCCATTAGATACTCTGAGGTTAATTCATCGGTTCCATCAGTTTCAAACTACAAGAGAAAAAATGAACAACAGGGAATTAATCAAATGTTATGGAATAAAGAAATGTACAAAACTGTATGCTTGGATATGAGCTACACATTATGTGTGAGAGCTAGTGATAAAAATGACCGTCCAAAATGAACCAAATGGAGTGGGACCCGAATTTATGACTTAGTAGTTGAAAGGCAAAAGACTTGACTAATATGCTACCACTCCACGAAATAAAATATGACATAACATAGACATATAAAATTGCCTCTATTTGATCTTATTACAATTACTTTAAAAATAGATTATTAAACTACAATTTCTTACAGTCTAATTTACAACACAAAAGCGCCCATGCAGAAAACAATAAAATGTAATACTTTAAGAATAACACCTAGAACCCACAGAAAACCCATAAAATATAGACTGAACGATCGTGACAACGGATTTTGATGCAATTTCAGTTAAAAGGTCGATATAAGTGCTAGACGACCCTAACTGTTTACTCATTGTTGAATTACCAAATACATAGCTTTAAAGTTCGAGACATATGTTGGGGAAAATATTAACAAATTGACAAAGCGATACCGATAGTTCATTTCTGACTAGCATATTTCACAAAGGTGCTTATGTATAGTAAAAGACTGTACCAATTGAACTAACATACTGATTGAAGTAAAAAGTACTCATCAGCCAATAGTATGTGGGAATATGTAGCGCTCATGCTAACACCAAACATTTACACTAGATAAACACTGTTCAGTACCGTTAGATAATTGGAGATAACTGACAGCGATTGGGTTTCATGTTTGTTGTGCACTCACCAGTAATCTTAAGGACATTGATACTTCCTGTAAGATAATGACTCATATCGCCCATTTTTACAATGTGCTACGGTACTAATATTTAGGCTGAAGCTTTCTATATGGTTGACCATTATTATTAGTGTGTTTAAACAATTCCTTGTGCTGATCATTAAAAAAGAATTCTCATGTTTGTTGTTGACGCCTAAACTGAATGTTCAAACTCCTGGATATTTCTCCTTGTTTCTTAAAATCATTTTTGTAGTAACTGCCACAAAGTAGTGTAAACTTTATTTGTAATAAGCATCAAGAGAAAAAGTGAAGCATACGCGAGAAAAAAGTCCTATAGGAAGGCATATCTCAAAATAAAGAGTAGATGAAAATGCTAGACAGTATACCACTAAAATTAGAACATAAGAGCTACCAGCTTAAATCAATACAATAACTGTCTGTAGAGAACAAGAACATAGGTTGTTTTCTGTTACCATGGCATCTACTTGAAAAATCTAGTATCTGTACTCTAAACTTGCTCATAAAATCTCAAGAGTACACTTCTACTTCCTCCCCTCCCCCTCCTTTCGATAAACAATAACAAATAAACTCAGTAGGAAAAGAATTTCATAGCATTTTATTAACATGGTTAGGTAGATTACTTGCAACTAGTTGAATAAAACAAGTGAAAGGGAAATAAGAGTAAAACTCAGATATTTCATTTATAGGAAATGAGTCTAAATCGGATTTGTTTTTTTACTTAAAACAAAGGGTGGATAACTATTAGTAAACATCACACACTACTGCCAATTATGAGTTTTAGAAGAAAATGGTACTATCCATAAACTACACCCAACTTGCGATACACAAATATAACTTAATAATATCTATTGAATACAAAAATAAGACGTACATACTAGTCCACTAAAAGGCGATTCACATTGCACTACAATTCCCAGAAAATGGGAGATTAATGCTACTACATTATACTAAATAAAGTCATTTTCCTAAAACACAGTTTGTAAGTGTTTGTACCTTCCCGTTGATATTGTTAAGGATTGAAATTGATCAGTCTTTGTTGTTATATGTGTATTCTAAGCGGAATACCTCGACATAGTAGTAATTCACAAGTATGGTTAAATTTAGATTGTAGATGCCAAATGAAATCCACGAAGCACCATTCATCCTACTCAGGACTCATAAATTGGACACACCTGTACCCAATGTGAATATTCACGTTGAGAAATATGGTAACAGGGAATGAATAATCGCAATACTTAAAAATGTCAATTGTGATATTCGAAAATTCATAACTTATACATACATAAACGTTTCATAAGTGTGTTTATCTGGATTTAATAGCTCAGTGGATAATATGGTCATATTTGGTAAGAACAGAATTCCTTCCAGTTCTAGTGTGAAAATCAACAATGGGATGTAAGTACATCCAATTGGCGAAATATAAGTACGCACGTATGTTTAACACAGAAACTGGGACATGTGTGCATCGGTTCAAGTTGCCACACTTCAGTAAGACAAGATAAACACCAACTGAGTACAAGTATAGTTACTTGAATGACACCAATAAAAAGGAGCGGACATGTAGAATATATTGGGGAAATAATTAGTTAGTGGAAATGTATGAAACAATTTTAAGCTTACGATTTAAGGAAAGACAGAGAGTGAATGTACCTGTCTCACAATGGGTAATCCTGAGCTATGTCGCCCAGAGTAGCCAACTGTTGCTTCCGACGATCGTGTGGACCCCAACAAAGCAGTCTGGATCTACCAATACAACTCAAACCAGCAATCAGTAACTATATGGACTAATAAAACTGCTTGGTCTGGCCATCCCTTAGCGTTCTCCCATTTTTCTCCAACGTCAGCCAGCACTTCTCGTCGATGTAGGTAGTGGTTTGGTATACGTAATACAAGCACCAACCACAACATGGACTTTAATTGCTAGCAACAATGTAACTTTAATTATATTTTCTGTAAACGCCATATATCAACAACATATACTATGTATAGACCAAATTACTACATTTTATAAGGAAAGTATCGTTCAAACTTGAACGAATAGATTCATAAAATTTGTAAGCTATTTGAATAAATTATATTTTTAAACAGTTCCAACAGATGAAATTAAAAAAAGTCCCTTTAGTTCGACAGTCCAAACTACATCACGGAAATAACCAAAAGCCAGAATTATCGAATATAAGTGTAAATAAGAGGTAAAATGTAACCACGATTATCCATTCCTATGCAGAGTATGGACAAATAAACTAGTTCAGAATGTACTGGAAGGAAGGTATGTGTATGTAATTTACATGTTGTAAAAACCAACTACACTTTAAATCATATATTTCTGAAAATCTGATCTACCACATCCGTCTAGACAGCGTGTAACCTAAGTAAGATTATGAAAAAACAGCAGGAATACATGCATAAATAACATGCAGTCAGAAAAAATTAGTTGTACTACAAAAATACTTGAGTATAAGATGATGGCTATCGGAATTAAGTGGATGCACTGTCGTTTGAAGTGAAATATATAAGGTTATAGTCTTAGAGCAAACACTAACACGGATGCAAATGAGTAAAGGAGAGTCCAAAACACGGTGAGACGCGCCCCCTGGATTTCACTGTTAGCCACAATTTAACTTTATTACTATTCATAAATAATATCGAGGGAATCCGTTCGAGCATATGCCAAACGCAGTTAATGATATCAACGAGAAGACTCAAGACCCCTTAGTATATATAGATGAAATCATTGAAAAGAACGATCGGAGAAATAAAATTAATCTGCTTCTCCTAGAAATCACTTAATTAATCTATTATAATGGTCTGATACACACTATGCCGAGTGAGAATATTACAATTTAGTATGTATTAGTAAGTAAGATTAATAGATGAACAGTCTTTATGTTAACGCTAGCGGACCTAGTAAGCCAGATTAATGCACCACAAATATCAGCTAGTTGTAGCTGAGTTAGCTTTGTACCAAAACCATGAGTGATACAACAGTTAGGCAACAGAAAAGTCAACCAGGTGTAGACAATTTTAACACGAATGATAAAGTTGATGAGTAGTTTGTCATATATTAACAAGTCAATTTCAAAACTAATTGACCCTCCGTTCGCAAAGAGGTATTTAGAGTTATAAAAAAAGCAGAAAGATATCATAAGCATATCTGGATGTATAATATTGGTTTACGTGAAAGCAAAGTATATCAGTTTTCATCTCTTCAGTCAGAATAAATAATCTTCAAACAATTTAGGATAATATTTAATCATCAATGTCAAAAAGTGAATATAAACGATTATACTATCTAGAGGACTTCATCGACAAACGAGATCAAGTGGAACTAGTAATAATGTTGATGACTAATTAATTGATAAGAAATAGATTAAAAGACTAAATAAAGTTAGACTAAAAGTTGGTTGCTAGATAAATAAATCTGATTGACAATTAGTCTGACTTCAAAAAAATAGTACGCTGGAAAGTAAACCAAATAACTAGGAAATTTTAATAGTACATACTGAATAAATGATTACTTTTTTATTGCTTGTCATGTGCGTCAATTATCGTAATATCAGTTTGTTTCCTTGTGTAAATGTCATTCAGATGTTAGATAATGCTCGAAAAGTGTTTCCTGTCTAGAATGCAACTTTTAGTTGCGAAAAATTAAGCAAATAATATGAACGAATTTTACTAGAATTGAGTAAATCATATGATGGAGATGATTAAAATAAACAGAAGTTGTAGAATGCACATTCAACACTTGACAAATAAATTTAATGCGAACAGAAAAGAAAACATGCTGCAAAGTAGAAGTAGAGATTAATCATTCCCGTAATCATAATATATATACACAAGCAACGGCTATAAAATAAGCATTCATGGCTTTTTAAGGGATAAACTAACATACCTGTAAACGCTATAATAATATAGTATATGTATAAGAAAGAATGATCATAATTTAAAAGATAAGAAGTGGATGCGCTCTCACTATTTTGAGACATACCGACTGTCTTTTAAAAACAGATACCTATATTTTTGAAGACCATACACAGAAAGTCTGTACCTTTCAGCATATCTAGAACCAACAATCAGTGACTTTATGAACTAACAAAATATATTTGTTTACACAGAACTATTACCAGTCTCATTCTACTATAATTATTGACTATCCCGATTGTTAACGATTCCGTATGGCGTCGTATATTTATATTTTGTCTAAGCTAATAAAAGGTAGGCAGCCCACTCTGCCTTCCAAAGTAGATGGCACACGTCAGCTATAAGCAACCGCTATCAGATGTCTTCAAAATGATGACATAGTAAAAACACTTATTATACCGTTTAAATTCAAATAGAGTAACTTGTTAATTTATCTGAATTCACTTATGTAACCATGATAATTACTAAATTAAATAATCCTATGCTGTCAGTTACTAATCACATCCGATAATCAGTTGTTTAACTAATAGATAAACATATCTAACCAAATCTGTATGATATTGATTAGGTTATTAAGCACACAAGAATGAAAGTAGTCTGTGTACTTTAATGAAGAGCCACTAAAAGTTTCATGAAGAATTTTCTAATATGAAAATGGATGAGTGAATTTTCATTTCATGAATAAATAAGTTAATTCTTTTCTGCTTCAGTATTATGGTAAAATTAACATTTTGATGGTTAAAACATCTCAGATAAGGGCAAAACTTATACACAGGAGAAAGCATATGAACTGAGCGGAAAACAGTAATTAATTTAAACACTATTTATGGAGGTAATTTGCTATGATCAGCCTAAATAGCCAATTATAAATTATATGTCAACTGAAATAAATAATCCTAGGAGCAGACAGACAGACAGATACAACGTAGAACTTCGTACGCTACGTACGTACATCAGTTCAGGTTGCCATACCACATCAGCACAGAGACGCAACTGTCAGTTCAAATCCAAGAGTGATAGCTGTAGTAGTGTTAGCAGTAATGCAGAAAATTAGGGAGCGAAGATATGATTCGAAAAGTATAATTCAGTGAGATGAGTTTAAAAGGAGAAAGATAGAGAATTCAGAAGGTTAGATTTTGAGAGAACACAAAGAGTGGATGCACATGCGCCATTGCGAACGATTCTGAGCCATATCGTTCAAGGTCTCTAACCATTGGTGACTTTCGTCTCGCGGACACCAACCGCGCAGCCTACATCTACCAACATGACTTAGTCCACTTGTCAGTGACTTCATCGATTTCTGCCATGTTTTGATTTGGCCGCCCCTAGCTTTCTTCCAACCTATTCCTACGCCGCAAAACATAGCTCGTCGAGGCAGACGGTAGTTAGACATGCGTAACACATGTCCAAACCACCACAACTGATGAAGTTTCAATACTTCATCTATTGATTTGCTCTCCTTTCCTAGAACCCGTTTCCTAACGACAGCATTGCTCAATCGGTTGTCCCACGATACTCGAGCAATGCTTCGGAGACACCTATGATCAAAGACCAGTAACCTACGAATGTCCTCTACTCTTAACGGCCATATTTCGCTCCCGTATAGTAGGACAGAGCGAACTACTGCACGGTACACTCGTCCTTTGGTTAGCAAGCGGATATCTCGCCTGCGCCATAAGTGACGCAACGTGGCAAAAGCCAATCGAGCTTTCTGTATCCGTGCTGAGATTTCGTCAATCACCAGGCCATCAGCACTGATGAGACTCCCCAGATACGTGAAGCGGTCTACACGCTCGACTACTTCACTCCCTATCACTAGTTCAGGTGCCGATGCAACCCAATCCTGAAGCAACATTTCGCATTTCGAGGGGGAAAACCGCATCCCGAACATGCTTGCATTGTTGCTCAGGGTAGTCAGAAGACTCTGCATTTTGTCAGCGTCTTCACCGAATAGGACTACGTCATCAGCATACTCTAAGTCAGTAAGCGAGGCTCCTGGTAGAAAGTCAACTCCTGAAAAGTCAGACGAAGATAAGGTTATATCTAGGAGCATGTCTATGACGAAATTAAACAAGAATGGGGAAAGTGGACATCCCTGACGGACACCACTTGAAGTGAGGAATTCCGATGACAGTTCGCCATAAGCTCTCACTCGACCTGTAGTTTTAGAGTAGAGAGCTTGTATAAGGTTAATGTACTTCTTTGGTACACCTTTCAATGACAGACACTGCCACAGAACCTCACGATCTACAGAGTCGAATGCCGCCTTTAGGTCCAGGAAGACAATTATTGTAGGACGCTTAAATGTGTGTCTGTGTTCCAGGACCTGTCGCAGTGTGAAGATGTGGTCTATACAGCCACGTCCAGGTCTGAATCCAGCCTGGTTTTCTCTAGTCTGCTCTTCACGAGCTCTAGTTAGGCGTCTAAGTATAATCGAGGCTAACAATTTAGAAACTATATTAGTCAGACTGATTCCTCTGTGATTGTCACAAGAAGACTTTTGTCCTTTCTTATAAATTGGGACAATCAGGGATTGAGACCAGTCAGATGGTATTACGCCCAGTTCCCAGATTCTACCTAAGATTTCAGTCAATCTAGCTGCTAAAACTGGATCACCATCCTTAAACATTTCAGGGGTAAGCCTATCAGGACCTGCTGCTCTACCTCGCTTCAGATTTCCTATAGCCTTCTCAACTTCATAAAGACTAGGAGGAGTTAAGTCGATTTGCCATTCAGGATGACTGGGGATGGCGGGCAACCGAAGTGTGACTGAACGCCAGTTGAACTGATCTCTAAAGTGTTCTGCCCATCGGTCCAATCCCCTGGACTGAGAATGAATTATAATCCCATCCTTTTCGGAGATAGTCTCACTGACATTCGGATCCCTAATACCAGTTTCCTTGATAAGTCGAAAAAGTTGCCTACTGTTGCCTATCGCCGCTGCCTTTTCCATCGCTTTTGCTTTCGCCACCCACCACTGTTCACGGTCGTTGCGTAGGCTTTTTATCAGCCTGCGCTTAAGCTCACTTCGCTCTTCGTCATGTTCAGAGCCAGGTGGGATGAGTTTACGAGCATCCATCAGTTCAGTGGATGCTACTGAAATCCACGGCTTCATCCTTGCCTTAGGATTTACCTTACTAGCAGATATCACTGCTGTTTCCACAGCCTTTTTAATATCATTCCAACCTACTTCCGGATGGCAATCGCTTACACGGTCGCCTAACTGTTTTTATAGTTGTTCCTGAAATATATTCTTAGCTTTATTATCATTAAGTAAAACCCTAAGAGGCTTCATTGCAATGTCTTTCCTACGTCCAGTAAGCCTCAAACAAATACGCGTTCGCACTAAAGCATGATCCGAATCTAAACATGTGCCCCAGAACGAGCGACAGTCCTCTATCGAACCCCTCCATCGGTGGCTGATGGAGATGTGATCTAGTTGGGTCCAACGTTGGGACGATTTTGGGGGTCGCCAGGTCAAAAGATGCTTTTCCTTATGCCTAAAGTTAGTATTCGCTAGAAACAGGCGGTTATCTGAGCATAGTTGCAACAGACGATCACCATTATATGTTCTTTGAGCCGTGACACCATAACATCCACCCAAGTGTCTCATTTTCACTTAGTCTACCTACTTGAGCATTAAAGTCACCAGCCATTATAACTATATCAGAGCGCTTAGCTTTTTAGAGGAGGTCCGAAAGCTTGCTGTAAAACTCATCTTTCACCTCGTCTGAACTGCAGTCACTGGGGGCATAGGCAGATACGACAAAGAGGCAACGACGAGTGTCCCTATCTTTCTGAGTCCTAACTGTCCCGTTCAGTCGGCCAGAGCACAAGCGACTATCTACAGGGATCCAGTCTAGGAGAGCTAGTTCTGCCCTACGACTCAATGCTATACCTACACCAGCGAGACCCCGGGAAGCAGCATCAGGGCTACCGGATACACGAAGAGTAAATCGGGCTGCTTCTTTATTTTGATACGGGGTAATCAGGTTAATGATTTTACTAGGATACTGTATGCGCGTTTCCGAGACGCAGCATACATCGATTGAGTGAGATTCTAAAGTCCTAGCTAAGGAAGCCTGTTGCCCTATTTGACTCAATGTCCGTACATTAAAAGCTCCAACGTATAGTCTAGAACGGGGTTTCAAGAGACCAGGAATGACTTTTGGTGAGCTCGCATCAGTTTGCATTAGCCGGTGCAGTGAGGTGAAGGAATGTGAGTAGTTAGTCGTAGAGATAAGAGAGATATTATGGGGTGTAGAAAGGATTTGATTTTGACCAATTTGGACTCTCGTGCTTTTGCGGGTATGAGGGCGGTTGTCCCTTTCCGGCTGCCCACACCGTGGAAGGGAATCCTAGGAGCTGTGATAAACCTGTTGAGAATATATATTCGTGCACGCTAAACAAAACAGTTGTTACTGTTATTAAATTGCACTTATGGAGCGAGTGATAAGAAATGCCTATATCCTAGTTTTACGAAATATGGGAAAAGGTCATATAGAAGTAAATGTCAATAAATGTGTAAGTAGTTTAATAGAAACTATGAACACAAACAATTGACTTCTAATTGCTTAATATTTTACTAAAGAAGTATGATTTTACCGCAGCAAAAATATATAATAAAACGATTGAGTGTATGAAGCGACGGGGCCTTTTTATGCATATTACAGTTTGAAATGGAATGCATACGAACTATGAATATGTACTAGGCACATACTTCCATAGGACTAAAAATCTATTAGCTTGATACGTCATTACCGGTAGTAAATGCTGCTCCACATCCACATAAATTAAAATGCTATGAACCGTAAAAATGAATGCCTTGAAAATATAAATTCAGCTTCTAAAATTAAAGATCGTTAACTACACAGAAATGAATGTTTTGATTACTATTTCCCAAAAAAAAGTTCTACTTATCGAGATAATCTAGAGTTTATTTGTACAACTAATTAGTATATTATGTATCAAATGTTAAAAGTAGGAAATCACACTTATTAAGAACATAAAAATCGGTGTAAGTAAAATAAGTGAAAATAGTATTTGGCTAAAACTACTTATTAACCCTTCCCCCCCCCCCAACAAATCGAAATGAACTGAAAATGAGATACCAAGTAGCATCTTTTTACAAAATGTAGAAAATGTCACGAGAAATTAACTACTAACTTTAAAAAAGAGTGAATACGGATACCGTTAGGCTTAGATTTTAATATGTTAGCGCTGTAGGACGACTTTTAGATTTGGTATTGTGTAGAAAAAATAGTAATAATAATGTTAATAATAAGCACTCAGCTACTTCAACACGTATTTATGTTGTGCGCCATGTGTCAAATAGGTTGGATACTGACACTGTTGAAACAGCTATTCAAGGATACAGTTCTGCTTTAACTTGGTATTTACAGCTAGATATTAATTTAAATATGTCGCACATAACTGTTCAAAAATGTAGTCTGTTAGAGTGAAAAGTATCAAGCTTATTGTAGGAAAGTCAAATACGGTTTGGAATTTACAGATTATGTTTAAAGTCAATAAAGTCAACAGTAACTATGCTTCTTGGTTTACGCAGCTAACTTTCAACCACTATTACTTTACTTACTGACATTTTAACAGTCCCATAGTACCGTTAAACTCTTTACAGTATTTATGGCTATATGCAAGAACTTGAAAGTGCTACTAAATTTAAAGAAATTAAAGAAAGTATAGAAAAATTTACCCAGTTGCAGGAAAATGTAAGTTGTCAGTCTACCCAAGTGCATGTGGATCACCTCTTTAGTTAGATCTTTGGTTTCACTATTTATTCCTGCATACACTTCAATTTCTTGCTGAAGTATATCATAGTATTGATATTGTTAATTTGATCATATCAAGTTAATGTGGAATGGTAACTTGAGCTAACGCACAAATGTGCCAAGTTCTACGCTGTTTATAACTGAGAGATTACTTAGGTGTAGAGACGCTGCTACGAAATTTCAAGGAAGATTAAGAAGTTAGAAATAACATCTTACTCTGTGATCAAAGGTTATTCCATAATCATGCTCCAACTGGGTTAGTAAAGCTGCCTTGCAACTAGAATACAGCATTCGACTTTTTACTGAGCTTTGATAACCAGATATTGTGTGGATGAAGACTAAAAAAAAATTTATTAGATGAAAAGTAAGCGACTGAAAACGTACAACAGACAGGTTAAAATACCTAACTAATAGTACATTACACTGATCGCAACTCAGTCAGTCAGTAACAACGCAGAACTTGGTACATGAGTACATCAGTTTAAGTTGCCATGCCTCAATTAACAGACAGAGATGAAATTGTTGAGTCAAATCCCAGAATAGTGGAGGTAAAAAGAGAGTTAGTATTAATGGAGAGGATTAGAGATCGAAGATGAAATTAAAAAAAAAATTCAGTAAAAAGAAATGTTGATGAATCCATAAGCTTAGGATTTGGAGGAAGACAGGAAATGGATGCGCCTGCACAATTGCGAAGGATTTTGAGCCATGCCATCCTAAAGTCTCTAACTATTTGTTACGATCATCACGCCGACCCCAACCAGGAAGTTCGCACCTATTAACATGGTTCAGCTCAAATGTCAATGACTTCAAGAACTGGTGCCATGTTTTGGTTTGTCCGCTTCTAGCTTTCTACAAGCCCTATACCTACGCCAGATACCATTGCTCGTCGAGGTAGGCGGTGGTTGGGTTGATCGCAACTAGGTTTCAATAATATCAACTAAATTATCAAACCGAAACTGCTCAAGATGCAATCAATGTTATAAAACACTCAAGAATAGGTTGTTGACTATGTGTAATTATATCCGGAATCAGATACCCCGTTGGGATAATTGAAATTATAATGACTTGGAGACAACTGCTAATTCAAATTCATCATACAATAAAACGGAAATTCAAGCATAATGAGTATATGTGCAAATTTCTAATTTACTTAGTTCAGTTGAAAGCCATTTACTATGACATTTTTTAAGCTGCATTTACTCAGATCTGCGGCTGATGTATACATGATCGAATTATAGAATGAATTTTTGACATGTGAAATACAAACATTCCAGTTGTAACTAACTAGTCTTCACAATAAAGTACACTGAATAAAGTTGAAACAAAGTAAACTTGGAATAATAATGACGTTTAATCAAAAATATAGTGGACTTATAGTCATTTGACCTGTAAAGTGCAATGTCCTTGAATCCTAACTTCTGAACAGACAATAATGATCTTAGAGCAGGTTTTGGTCAGGAAGTGTCAGGAGTGGGTAGTGTATTTTGGAACACACAAATGGTAGCAAGATCAATCAACAGTTGCCTAGATATGTTAAAAAGTTTAATAAACTTACAGGTAGCAGAATGTTCTTGACCTTCAAACATATATCGGAAGCGAAAAAGATGATAACGACCTTCCTTTTCCGGACAAGCATTCGCTATTGCTCGTGGAGTAATATGCTCGTGAATCTTGCAAACTTTAATAGTTTCACTAGGGATATCGATGACCTACCAAATCGAAAATAAAGCAAGTTAAACAGGAGTGAGCTGGATTTGGGCAAATGTTAGAGAATGTAAGTGTAATACTGATATAGTTTTCTTTATAAGAAAAGCTATCAAACAAACGGATAAGGTGTCATTTCCAAACTAAGATCTATGATCAGAAGATATTTGTACTCTTAAGAGAGTACTGAATCATATATTTAACGAGAATCTAGTCAGAATACAATACTTTAATAACTACATTTAGAAATAAAATTATATCAGTTTCACCGACAGACTGCAAACGCTGAACTTACAGTAGTCAGTCATTTACGGAAAATTTAGTGCAAAAATCAGCTTATTCTTAAGCTTTAATGAAGATTATTAAATTTGACCAAAATAGAATATAAACAAACAAACACAACACATGGCAAATGTAAGGAAAGGCAAAACAGTAATTTAATGAAGAGATGTAATTCCACCAATGAGTTGCATCACCGGTTGAGTCACCCTGACTTACTTCATAGTTAGGTTTGATTATTCGATGACCCGAAACCTGGCAAATTATATCACACTTCTAGCAAGGAATACAATCAACAACGTTAATTACACCAAACAAAGTAACTGCTTTTCACATGATTTCAAATAACCATAACAAGCCTGACCCATAGACTGCTCGATCTCCTGATGGAAATAAACTTACTGCAGCTTCTCTTGATTGGACAAACGCATAAAACACTTTAAAAAACCATAGTTTTTTACCACCACCGATACAATTTGCCGCAACTCCCAGTCACCACTTATCTGAGGTAAAAAAATGTAGCAATTTATATGACACATTCTCCTGATAGGTTTGTATCGATCAGAACTGATGATGCGATATCGATATGTGAGTTGATTAACCGATGCGATTGTTGTAGAGATCCTGTAGTACGCCTTATTGTCCTAATGATGACATAATTATGGGTAGGATGGGACAGTAATCAGTTAGAAATGTAACAGCATAAACAAATGTTTGGTAGCTTCATAAACGCATAAAAACCTAGGTTATCAGAACTTTATTACAAAATTAATTGGCTGCATAATATTGTTTTCTTGAATAACGATACATCTATTGTTTCATGGATGCATGAAAAGCTAACATAGACAAATTTTAAAAAATTTCAAGTCTGAACAGAATTCCTACCAATCCAAGGATTAGCCACATGAAAACTATCTTATTATTTTTACGAAGCATAGTTCACTGACTATGAATGGAATGAGCTTCCAACTAGTTAGTTATAATAAAAATTTTCAGGACGAGACCATACAATAAACCAAGCAAACTGCAGACTTCTTTAAAAATAGTAAGGTAATTTATTTACGTAGCAAGGAAATTAGCAACCAACCAAATTAACTTTGATAAATGAAATCAGAGAGAGGACTATGAGCTTTGAATGAGGTATACACCAATTGATAGAAACGAAGACGTTTAAAGCCTATACTTAATTGACAATTAACGAATGTGTTCTTAATAAAGGCTAATAAGTAATACCTTACCAACTTATGTAAAATTGACAAGGCGATGAATTATGACCGACTGAGTGAGGTCTATGACATATGGATACATGGAAATTGTTATGTTTACTCAATTACTTATCGTATTAGGTTCACATTTATTTTATTTTTCTTAATTTATTATGCTAGTAGAACATGATATCACTAAACCAACGCTTTCCTATGCAGAAATACAAACTATGTAATTCATATCAAAGATTCAAACTGTAATCTAGAAAACAATCGCTAACTGTACCCGATTAAACTCACTAACTGAACGTAGTCGCATTTTTCGGAACTGAAGCTCTTTAACACAGAGTGAGAATCCGGGCTAAGGGCGAAAGAAACACCGCCGATTGTTTGGTGGCTGGAATGCAACCCAGCGCTCACCTATGTGTGAGTGAAAATAACGTTACCATACCTCGCCTGTACGAATACCAGCCATCTCGATTTCAGCAGCAGTATAGGGTCTAGGGGCGTTTTGACTCGCCACGCGATTTTTATAGGCTCTTAGGTTGATATCACTCTTTGAAAAATGAACAAGGATCGAATATCTTACCACAGAGTTTGCTGTAACGTCGTCCTTTATTAGGTTGTCACCAAACTGTTTTCTCACCGTCGCCTTAGTCGATGCATAAATCATTTTTTGACGCACCTATAATATAGTTGCATTACAATTATTAACTTTAGGCATACATTAGCAGTTTCCGGGACCCAATTTACAAATATCCAGTCGTTTCCGAAAGAGTTAAGAGAATCCAGACGATAAAAAACGTAGCACGGAGAAGCGGGATATAACAGCTGTCTCATAGCAGAATCAAAATCATCTTCCCAAGAACCATTTGAGGGTATTATCGTACCTAAAATTATTTTTTCGTTTTCTATGATGAGTTTTATCGCTCTGCATGAACATCTTTTACAGTCCGCTAGCTTCGATGTAACAGATGAGTCAGCTAGATGAATTATAAAAACCAAAAGAAGTTAGAATTACCGTGTATCCCACTTTGGTGAGTCATTTGTACTGCCGCCCTATAAATAAACGCTGAAAATAGATTCAAACTCCAAACCTATATATCTGGCAAACAGTCCATTCCTTGACGACTGTGTTGATGTTAACTTGAAATTTATTACGTAAAAATATTAGAATACTGCCGTTCGTTTTTAAGGCACATGATAGAGGCATTCAGTGTAACAATCAAGCATAAATTATTCTGCCAAACATTGAAGTTGTTTCAGATCCGAAATCCAAAATTTATAGATTGGCTACTGTAAACTGCTTGCTCTAAGCTTGTATTTGAGTGCGTTGGTTTCAATTTCAGACCTTCGGTTTCTCCCGATAATTGGCTGGCTGCACTACCGCTCTGGTCCTGACAGTATGATGATACATCACGTGGTATTTCTGTGTGTTGAGGACCAGGTCGTTGTAGCTTGCCCACCTCTCTTTCCTCGCCAGATCCCGTCATAGAAGATTTATGTCTCGTATTCTCTTATAGCTCTCCACAGCATTGTGCTTTCAGCGTATCTTATAATAAATGAGTGAATATTTATTTGAAGGTCGTCAAATAATAATAATAATAAACATTGTTTGGTTGTTGCATTTACATGTACACTGAACATTATATATATCCTTGTAATCTTTTGAACTCACAAACTTTCGTTTGTTGGTTGTTTCATTAACAAAGTCTCCACTCACATTTTGTTTTTACTTTTGGTATACACTGATTGTTGACTATGGACTGTCAGTGTGAGTGGATTGATTAACGAAATGTATAGCACCGAATGCGTACCGCTCACATTGCACAACCTAGACACTTAGTTAGAAGTAGAACACATCCACATCCTCTGCAACCGGTTGAATATATAAAATTGGAAGAGTAACAATCAGAGGATTAAACACTACAGAACATCCATAAGACGTACTATAAAATTAACTAAGCTAATCTGTTATGACTGAGCCTCCAAATTATATGTAAGTCCTGTTTTAGATAGATGTCAAATCTGTATCATTCCTAATCAGGAAGTTGTAATTAAAGTCAGGGTGTATTTTCCCCACTGGTGACAGGATCACACAAAGTTTAGACCAGTACGGCAAGTTATAAAAACAATAAATAAAGTTATACTTTCGGTTATACCGACTCCCAGCAGTAAAACAACCAATTCGCTCAGTTAATTATTATTCTGAAATTTAGTACAGAGTTCACATCAGCTTACAGACATTGTCCCTGTGATACAGGAAGGTTAACTGTAACATAATGGAACATAAAGTTTTACAGAAACAAGTGCCTTAATAATAATAAGATTTATAGAACACTAGATTCCTGTGCAAGGAGATTAAATGTAATCAAGAAAATCGTTAACCGTCAGCTGGAGGGCACATTATAATAGTAGTTGTTTAGGGTTACATGAGTAGAAAACACTTATTAACATATGCAATAAGTTCAAAAGTGTCATAAACGTTACACTAGGAAGATTTAAATAATAGACGGCTATTTGAAATGGTCAGCTGTAGCGTCAAGCACGAACATGACCTTGTGTGATAAGTATCTTGTAAGAGAACGATGGAGATCGGAAGTATTACATCAGGTATCATGAATAGACCAAAAAGACACTTTCCTTTTCAGACTAGATTCTAGGTGGTAATTTTGAAGTGACACGGCAGTTGAAAACTGAAAAGACAAAGAAAAAAGACTGGCAGCAGGGCGAGAGAACAAAAATAACCAATTAAGTACATCTGTTTGCAGTTGAGCCTAAGGTGTACCTGTTACATCAAATGAACCACTTCCGGTTAATTAATGGAATCTAATTTGACCAAGCAACGTTCAGTAGTACAAATATCCATCTTCCTTAACACATACTGTAACCTGAGAAACAGTAGTTCATTATGAATGGTCTTGAATAGTCTACTATTGAGGTAAGACCACAACCAGTTTCATAGTTGAAATTTTGAAATTTATTTACTGTAGCTTGTGAACGAGATAAACATAACTAACTCGGTCTAAGGCTTTTAACGTAATATTTGTGGACTTGGTAGGAAACCTAACCTTACCATACGCACTGTCATCTGTCTTGAATACTCACATAACGTAGTGTCGTTTTCAAACGAATGCTGATGATGATAACTCACCAATTATTCTACACCATGGGATGAACTATGCAGAAGTGAAGTTGTGTATTCTGTGCACTCTTTTCACGTAAATACAACTTAGCTTACACCTAGCTTTATCATACCCAAGAATCCTGGCCACCAAGGTTAGGGTGGACCTGGTTAATAAAGTCATCAGGCTGTTTGCCTTGCACGCATTTTTATACTGGTCAAATAGCAGCAACTGTTTTGAACACAAGAGCAATGCATCCGCTAGATAAGCGGTCACTTTTCAATATAAAAAGTTTTGGGTGACAGGATATGTGCCAAATCAGTGCACACTAAGTGTAATGTAAATATCTCATTCTCCCTACCTAATATTCTTCTCCTACTTTGTTGTAGTCATTGCCACGTTAGTTACCTGAAGTGCAGTAGAACCACTGGGCTTGTTGAATTGCAGAAAGGGGAAAGAGTTACAAGGTGCTGCAAGGAAAGGAACGGCTGTAATCATCGACACGAATAAAGTACTATACTGGACCAATCGGCACTTATGTCCTTCGATTAGTTTTATGCGACAATCTTCTTTCCTTTGACCTAATGGGGTGTACAGGGGTTTCAAGCCTATAATCATACGTTCATGTCAGTTAATGCCCTGGCCGCCTGTTCGGGTTTGCCGAAATGGATAAATCCAGAATCTCTTGGTAGATTGTCTGTACCCTTATAACTTCGCACTAGTAATAGAACCGTGAATGCTAAAAGCCTCTTCCAGTCGCTCATCATTAATGTTTTTAGCTCATTACTTGACATTCAACATACAGTCGGATCGATATTCCACAAGCTGTTTTTCAATATTTTGGCATTAACTATTTTTGCCATTCATCCTCGCTTTGGGCGCGCACACAATTCATTACCCTACTATCTCTCTAACGCGCTTAGTTACCATTGTATTTTCGGAGTTGTCAGAATCGAAATAACACACAAATCCAAACTCTTTAGATTTCACTGTCTTTTATAACACAAGGACTTCGATCTCTCTGAACTCATAAGACATTCCTTCCACTTTTCCATTATTTGTTTTGTAAGGAAGATTTTTAAAACAAAGATTGTCGAATTTGATCTTTGAGCCTGAGATTTACGTTAAGCTTATAGAATAAACATGCCATCGTGATCAAGAATCATCGGCTACAAGTGCTTGTAGTCCATTTGAAACTTCCTGGTAAGGTAGGCTTGTAGTTATTCTTTTGTTGTCCGTGACATGTGTTACACTAATTCCAGGGAAACAAGTAAGAATCATGGTGGAAGTCCTTTGGTTAGACACCCTACTTATACCAAATCTTCCTTCTGGCTGTGAGTAGGTGTTTGGTTCCCTCTTTCAACCACGAGTTCATCACAGCTAGTTTGTCACTCGTGATATAAGTACATTTTGATGTCACCTAGTTGATAATTCGCTCGAAGATTTTTCAGTGTTCGTCCATAGATAGGTTCACTTATTCCTAATGCCACGTTACATTAGTGCGGGTATTCATTTATGCCACAGCAGTCAGTTGAAGCCTAATCGAAATATGGTATATTTTCATTTCATGCCAATGTTTCGCAAATGACCATGCCAAAGACGATCGTGGCATGGTCACTGTTTCCTATGGAGCTAAGAATTTTAATACTTTCCAGTAGAAGTTGATCGTTTAACATTAGATAGTCACGTTTCGAGGGCTTGCCATCTACTTATCATCTGGTGTCACATCTCATCCTCCCCGGTACAACCTCTTCATCAGCGAGGTCTGACGTTGTGATGCTAAAATTGCCTGCGATTAGGACCTTGTCGATCCTCACATTTGAAGTGAACCCGGATATATGACCAAGTTGCGCTTGTCGTATAACCAAAGACACTTCTATCAAATGGACCCCATGTATAGACCAAGCTACTGATAACGTTGAAGATTAACGTCGTTCTGTATAGGGCTTGTCGGTTATTGAGTAACGCACGAATCCGCGATAAGAAAGCCAATAACACAATTTATTGGTGCAAAACGTGGTACTATATTTAACAATAAACAAAATTTAATACACAAACCTCAACAGTTCCCTTTCCCTATACAGCCCAAAGGATTCAAGCAATTGTACAATTAATCTATAATATAACAAATAGATAGTGAAGAGACAGTAAATTAGTTACTTGTCCAAAGAAAGTGTTCCTAACAAATAAAGGAACCAAACGTGGGAAATCAACCAACTGAGCCAATTCACTCAGACAGACAGGAAATATTAAGCCAATATGGCGTACAACAAAACCTTGAACCCCAACAAAACAAACTGAAGGTCAACGGGATGTAATATATACTATCAAAAGGACATATAATAACCTAATTGTGGGTAAAATTCCATAACTGTTATAAAAAATAAAGAGCAAACAGATAGAAACATGAACTGTTACGGAGACAGAGCACAACAAAGAGATAAATTCCAAGTTAAGGAACTGTTCAAAACAAAAGAAACATGGAGGGATTTTTATACAAGCAAAATAGATTTTACACTGCCCGCCAAAATCCCTCCATATAACACAGAAGGTACCTCAAAGACTCTTTCATGGTTCTGCCTATTAGTCTACATAAGGTCCGAGCATATTCAGGACTTACACCAGTACGCCTGACCTACTCTACTCTTTCCTTATGACGGGAATACAGAACAATCATGTAGTCGATATATCTTCTAAGCCATGATGGCAGTCCGAACAGGCTTTGTCCAATCGGAAAAATAAGATAGAAGATGGAAGTGGGTAGTTCTAGTAACAGGTCACGTTGACTTGGAAGTGTGGTTCTTTGAATTCAATATCACCCAGAGATACTTCTGTACAATCCATAATGGAACCTTGTCCACAATCTCGTAAGGAGGCAGGGCCGTTGAGACAGTCATCACGATCTTTTTCTTTGTTATACCTCGCGAAGCCCAGTCAGCTGGATTCCACTCAGACTTCACGTATAGCCACTGGTTAAATTGGGAATACTGATGTATTACGAAGGCGCGATTGGCCGCAAAGGTAACACTTGCGCCTATCACAGTTTTTAATGTAGTAGAGAACTATCATTGAGTCGGTCCAGAAGCCCGTCTGACAAAACAAATTAGGAAGACCCCATCTCAGTAACTCGCTTACGCGCACACTCAGAACAGCTAATTCCAGTCTAGGTATGGTTACATATTTTATGAATGCTACTCTCGATTTGCTAAACAGCGGCACACAGTGTGGAGCACGTTTCTTAGACACGATTCGAGCATATGTCACTGTTCCATAACCCGACTCGGATGCATCACTGAACACATGCAGTTCCGTCTTGGATTCAGTCGCCAGACACTTCTTCCTTAAGACTTCTGTTAACTGTGACACTGCCTAGACGGCACACGAAATTCATCCATTCTTTCCAGGCAGCAACACCTGATTCGCAGAGGGGTTGGTCCAGCCCCAACTTGGCTCTACATAGCTTCTGTAATAGTTGCTTGGCCGGAAGATAGGTTGGTGATATTTGACCCAACGAGTGAAACAAAGATGAAACTTCAGCCATTATACCCTTTCTAGTTAGCAGTCTTTCAACTGGGATCAAAACGAAATTTAAAAACATCTGCCTTTGTATCACACTCTAGACCGAGAGTTCTCTGAGTAACACTATAGCCTGGAGGCCTGTCTACAGCTGACAATCCTCCACTCATTCTTGGGAATACAAATGCAACCATCTCCGAATTTGAAACCCACTTCTTTAGCCTGAAACCTCCGCGTGACAACAACTCGTTTATCTGCTTGACAAAGCTCTGAGCTTGCTCAACTGACCGGAAATGACACCAAGCAATCATCTACATAAAAATTATCTTGGACAGCATTCTGAACAAAGATATCGTATTGGTCAGAAAACATCTGGACTGTTTTGACTAGTGCAAAGTTCCCACAGAACGGGGAAGATGTAGCTCCGAATGAGTGAGAGGTCATCTGATATTCACTTGGCTCCTTAGACATATCATCTGGCCACCACAAGAATCGTAATGCACCTCTATCGAAGCCAGGTACCTTTACCTGCATAAACATTTCCTCAATATCAGCAGAGACAGCCTATCGACTCTCTGGGTAAACATAAAGTTATCCTGACCAAATTTGCGGTGGTGTTCACGCCTAGATACAACAAATCGTTGAGAGACACTTCATTATGTTTAGCGGCACAGTCGAGGACTATTCGAAGCTTCTCGGGTTTTTTCGGGTTAGTTACTGGGTGATGGGGCAGATACCAGCGAAGTCGATAATCTAATCTGCCGTGCACCTCCAGGACTAACTCGGCATATCCTTTACTAATAACATCTTCGATGCCTCTGATGTATCTTTCTCTCAAACTATCATTTCGTATCAGCCTATACTTGAGACTCTCCCATCTTATCCTAGCCAACTCATAATTCCCCAGGCCCGTGTCAGCACCCTTCCGCCATGGCAGTGGTACTACGAAGTGGCCATCTGAGAAATAAATCTTCTTCTGCACCACCTGTATGGCTGCAAGATCATTAGGTGATATCATCTTATCAACGGAATGCACATCGGCGAACTTAAGGTCATACATTCTCCTTAGCTGCGTTTCTGTAGATTCAGAACGGCGCATGAAGTCTACACTGCTAACATTACATTTTTCGGGTGACATCGGTCCTAAGACAGTCCATCCCAATAAAGTTTTTAACAGCATATGGATGCTTCCGACCACCTATCCTTTGATCTAATATCCAATGAGCTTCAGGGATGTCGCAACCAATTAACAATAGAACTTCACCGTTAACGACGTAGTCCAACGGCAATTTAGATAAATGAGGCCAGTTCCTAAAGCTATCGCCTATTTGTATTTTATACTTGTCAACCGGTAACCTGTCTACCACCAAGGCACACTCGATACGCAGCGACTCATTTCTATCTAACGAGCATACTTCGAACATTCTACTGACTGAAGTTGCTAATTTATTACCACCCAGAGTTTAAATCATCGTCTGAGCCCGTTCGTTCTGCAACCCCAGAAGTTTCACACAGTCAGCTCTTATCAAGGTAACATCCGGTCCATTGTCTAAGAAGGCATAACCCGTAACCTCATTATGCCCCGACCTCACGCGGATGGGTACTATGCCTAAGCTAACATTACTATATGGCATCCTCGAAGAAACGCAGCGATTCTCAAGATGGTGAGCATTGACCGACTTCACCGAGACTGTACTATGCAGAAATGAGTGATGACGTCCTTTACAACCTTCGTATTGACAACTGTTTTTTTAGTACACATCGACTAGCCTGATGAGCACCTCCTAAACAGACGAAACGCAACCCTTTCTTCCTTGCCTTAGACCATCTATCTTCAACGGATAGGGGTAAAAAGATTGGGCATTGGAACACTGGATGATTTTCTAGACATACTGCGCATAGTAGTTCAGCATCGTTTATTCCCTTAGATTCCTTCCTTATTGCAAAATTAACTTTGGCAGTTATTGACCGTTTACTGCGCGTTGCTAGCTGACCAAACAGACTGTTGGCTATTCTCGACCTAGAGAAAATAAATTCTGTAAGTTCGGCGAAAGTTGGCTCTTGGTTACTTTCCGTTATTTCATCAACTGACTCTGCCCACTTCAATTGCAACGACTGCGGAAGGAGTTTTACTATTCTAACGTTCCTAAAGAATTCAAATCTGAAGTATAATTCATTCGCTCCAGAGTTATGGAACAGTTCTCCATCCGTATAGCAAGATATTCCAATCCATCTGGACTACTATAGTCAACATGTGTCCCATCGACTAAGCTGTCCAACAACTCGCGCGCAACCACTTGCGGCTGACCAAACAACCTACGTAGTATCTCCTTAGCTCTTTTGTATCCCACGGGTGGTGGCAGCATGACACATTTCTCAATGGCCACCTTGGCCTTCCCTTTACAATAATGCAATAAATATAAGAGGCGCTGACCGTCATCAATTACCTTAGACTCTACGTAAACCTCAAACTGTCGAAGAAACTTCCAATAAGACGAGGGCTGGCCATCAAAATAACCTAGCTCTACTTTTGGAAGCTGAGGCTCCAACGCAACAGGCATTAATGAACGATACGGAACCACACCGACAGAAGCATCTTCATTAGATCGCTGGTTTAGCTGCTGTAAAGTAACATCATGTGGGAAGGAAGTAGGACTCTTTCGACCAACATAATCCACCTTATTTTCTCCTGAAACAAAATTTGACCCTTCGTTCAATTAAAACAACTCTTGCTCTGACTCCTGTTCTCGTTTCATCGGGTATTCTAACAATCGTCGAACTTCTTCTCTATTAACAGTGACATGATCATTACTTACATTGATTAAGTCAGAACTAGACAAATTACTAAGAAGGTTAAGCTTATCAAACATAGAACCATGGTACAGATCAGAGTCATTCCTATAGTAGCATATGAGACTTTTAATTGTGTCACCGACCCTTACTGGGTTAGTTTCTTCCCTTTTTGGGTAGTGAGAGGCTTAATAGTCTATGTGTTTCTTCGTCAAGAAACCTGTCTTTATTCTTATTTGCAATCTAAAAGATTTTGATGATTACGGACTTAACTAGAGCTTGAGGATTCCTTTTCTCTAAAAATATAGAGTGAATAACCTGTGCCTGAATCTCTGTATTTAGGTCTAGGACTGTGCACTTCAAATTTCCCCAAATAATCGATAATGTAGAGTGCTTTTACGGCAGCATATATGTTCACAAGATGGAACTGTTCTGTTCATGAAAATATAAGTGGTGAAAATATTATATAAGTTCTTGAACTATCTCCTGAGGACATGAGTAGAATTATAAATCAGAGCCTAATTGAAATTTCAAAGGAAGTTACATCATTAAAGTGTTCTCTGTCATTCTACAGTTCGAAGTAAGTTTGAATTTGTGAATGTTGAATTACTTCAAACGGATAAATTGACTAGTCAAAGGCCCTCGATTTTAAGGCGGGTTTATATCGTTTGCCTGCTAACCATGTGTTTCCATATATTCCAGGATTTGAATGATATTTAGTCTAACCACCACAGTACCTTTATTATGTGTTGTGTCTTAATATTAAGGAGGGTTAATTTTGATTTAAGTTGCTCATGTAAATATTTTGAACAAACCAACCACTCTTAAAGAAAATTGAGTAAAACGTTTTATTCAATCTGGTACCAGATTAAGGTAATTATATATATATACTGAACAAGAACGTTTTAAAGAGAAAATAAGCAAGTTTTTGGTGTTTAAACAGCTTGTTACAAGAGAAGTCAATGCGACTCTTAAGAGTTACAAATGTGGATGGAATGCTAATTCGCACGTGTTCGCAGCCAAATATTCATTTATAATGACAAACCAGTTATAAGTGAGGATGTTGATCCCTACATCAAAGTATGCTTTTGGAGGGAATATTTGCAAATTGATGTTAGGTAACGAAAATATCTCCATTGTCACTGAGGTATCCATCGACTTTTGTAAATACATAGAAACCAACCGTATATTAGTGAATTGTACAACTATGTCTACAGGATAAGTGCCATGGTATTTAGCTATATATATCAGATTACAAAGTTAGACATACCGTTACTTTTGGCAAAGTGTAAATATTAGCCGAAATGTGTTGTAGGCATGTTTTGACGTTAAGACATCGATCTAATAACCGATGTTGTCTGAAATAATGATTATCACAGAACCATGAGTTTTTAAAAAATGTCGTTTCGAGTTTCTTGCTCAAGAGCTGTGTCCAACGGTTTTATTTCCTTAACTGATAAGGGAAGCCGATTGCGACAACTCGATCAAATTTATTTGACGTGAAATCAAATGGTACATTTCTAGTGATCATCATTCGTATGAAATTAGAAAATAAACGCTTTGGTATATTTAGGATTCTTTACATATGTGTAGTTTAGCCAGTAAACATGACTTATACGGCCGAACTTGAGTGACGTTAAATGACTTTGGGTGCATTAATCGGAATAAACCAGTCACTACCCTCTAAATTGAAATCAACGATTTCTCCCCAAATTATAGTGGTGTAGTAAAGGACATTAAACCAAGACTCATTGTAATATGCCTCACCCATGGAAACCCTTGGTGAAAGACAAAATATGCATCTGATCAAAAATACGCGGGTAATATTAAGTCCTAACCATTATCTGGAATGAAATAAGAAGTCCACAATTTCTAATAAATTGTTTAAGATTGAAATCTATGCAGGGTTTATTTTTATTACATCAAAAGACTTATTAAGGTTATTTTTGCATTCGTTCAACTTAGTTTCACAATGTATTTAATACTAACATTCGTCTCAATGACAGCATAGCAATATCCAAAGTACAGTTTCAAGTGACGCCCTACTCAACTCCACATTGATGTAGTATTATTCATATAAAATCTCGTTGATGGATAAACGAAATATTTTTTGTGCACTATGATCCTGTGTACACAGATCATACTTGAAAGCGATTCTTAACGTTTCCAATTGTCACTATATATTACTGTTCCAAATAAAATGTATTTTTCCACTAACTAATACAAAAATTTGCTCGAAACGTCCTAGTCGTTCCTTATTGGTTCGGCCGTAAATGTCATGTCCAGCGTTTCACCGGACTGTAATCATAAACAACTTAAGGTGCCGCTTATTCTACAGTTGAACCATAAGTTAGGACATGGGAGGGATGTAAATATTATTATTATTATTATCTCTAAAGTGATTAGTATATTTGGATTAATAGGGTTACCTTGTTATCACAGTTAAATTTATCAGAACTATTGCGCTTCGGATGCTGGACCCTGGTACATTCAGCTTGCAATTTTGTAGATACGCATGGGGCATAGATAGAAAATTACAAACAGTGCACTGTTTCTGTATGATACACCATCACCAATCCTCCTATTTTTCAACTTTTTGTTAGGTATAGTGTTCCATTAAACAGTAAAACCCACCTTACAGCGTGGTTTTGTCGGTGTTATTTTCAAACGAAGCAGGTAATGAACTTAGGCACTACGATTCCTATTCTGTATTAAAACCATGTGTCATTAAGCGCTGATTCAATATTATATGATATTTATAATTCATTTTTAGCTTGAACAAGGTACTGAATCTGAAAAATACTTTTGATTAGGTTAAAGTACAAAAAAATCAATGCCGACCGCCGATCTACATATAAAATTTCGGGAAGTTAAAGAAATCTTCGAAAGTTACTTCGATACATTTGTCAGTTTGTTGCATCGCGGTTATCCAAAAAGTCTCGAATTGGCCAAGCAACATTTCCAAAATGTATGTGCTGATTCTTCGTGAAATACTTTATAAAACCTTAGGCTGCATTAAGTGTTTCTTCACCGGTCATTTTGGTAAAGTATTCCTAACTATACGAGGACGTGAATAACCTTAATTTTTTAGTCGTTATGTCGAATTCATTAGTAAAGCAGATTATATGTTATTGTGAATTATCTTGGTTAGCGACATTAATTTACTTAGCAGTCTGAATTTGTTACTTATGCCTTCAATTCTTATTTGTAATATTGTTTACTAAACGCTTAAAAATTCAGATAGTTTGTACGGAATATTATTACAATACAGAAATAATAGGGGCGTCAGTCTTTGATTAGTAATTTAGTTTTGCCTGACGCATGCACGACGCTATTCAGGAGTGACTATACTTTTTGAAAAACCTCTTTTTGAAGCGAATTCAGCATATCATCGTATCGCCGTATAATTCAGGTGTCAAATAAATACTACACTTATATCAAACATCTGCTTTACTTTAAAAAACATTCATCTTTGGTTGTAATACACTTTGCAAATATTGACAGGAATTTTCCTTAATCACGATACCATGAAAATATTTTTTCAGCTTGTCTAATGAACTCCCATCAAATGTAATGTGTATACTTATTTTAACAACACTCACTTTATATATTCTTTTCATAATAAAACCTTAGACAATTGTCAGGGCTAAAGGTAGGATCTGATAATAGAATTGCCAGTGTGATACAGTATTTCAATCAGTCTTAATAGTCTGTTTTGCTTGGTTGGTGTTATTGCATAAGTTCTCTACGTCATAATCTTGTACTCCAATTCTGTCAGCATGCTTTTAGTATTTCAACTGGAGAGTAAAATCTGTATTAATTGTTGGAGACTCGCAACAAGTCCTTTAATGAGCACTTAGATCACTTGGTCTCATCCAGTGATATTTTATTACACACCATTTTAACGAGAAGAATCGACTCGTAAATGGAAAGTTAAGTGTCTTATTTCAAAGTACGGTCATGTAATTAAGCCATAATCAATAGAGAGAAAAGAGTATATAACGCTTAAAATGTTTAGACACGATCTAGGATGGTCAAACAGAATTTTTGATTTTTATGTTCCCATTGATTACTGCAATTTTAAGTTCAGGTATATTGCTTTTATGACCACTAGTTTGATAGTTGGTTTTTATTGAGAATAATCAGTTGCCTCATTTCATATATGGGTGCATGAAACGTGCTACTTGTATTGCATTTGTATAATGGAAATTGTTCGTACTCTTTGAATGAAAAGGAAATCTTAAGTTTGCCGAAGGGATTTTATATGTCCCCTTCATTGCGGGGTGTTTTGCAACATATATTGACCACTCACGGAAAATTGAAATAATTGCTTCATTTGGTCAGCAAGATACATTCTAATGAACTTCGGTTTAACAAAAACATGGAGTAACTCATCGGTCAGTCAAATTTATGCTTGATTGGAAAGGCTATTTGCTATGTTGGTAGTGTATACTGCTTTTTTATTACCTCCATACTTATAACTTAACGAGTGCGATTTGACTATTTTTACATAGTTCGTCCACTGCTAAAGTTAACTCACTCATGATCTCTTGTAGATAATTAATTTTTGACCTAGTATAGCTTTCATCAATATTACCTGGAAAACATTAGTTATTTTTAGTAGCGTTTTTTTATTTGAGACGTTATAAATATTCTGTTTCGATTTCGTTTTTCAGGTAGTATCGTATAATTTGTCTAGTGGTAAACGAATTCGAGGAGTACTAGTTGTACTATCATATCTGGTGTTTAGAAATAAGAATGACGACCCTAAAAGGAGCCTATCATTTGTATACCTTATTGGTTGGTGCGTCGAACTGGTAAATGATTTATTTCGCTGAATTAAATTTTATTTAAAATTGCTCGTTATGCGCTATTATTATTCGTAATAATCATGGTTAGCTGTGGTAAACTGTCCTTATACCGCAAGAGTTAGCTACCATCTTTTGACTGAATCAAGTGCTCCTAATTTCTTCTTTAACAATGTCGTTCTCTGAAGTAGCGAGATCAATTACCTGTTTATGCTTGAATTTAATTTTGCTCGTACTGTAGAACTTCGAAAAGTACCTACCTAAGCCAGAATGAAATCTTGCTTTTCTGTAAGATAGACGTAGTCTTCTGCGACTGAAGTATCACATGTCCTATAGGTTTTCCGACGTGTATCGATGTTATGTCAGGACTAAACTGTAGACTATATGGTAATAGAAGAATGGTAGGGTTCAGAAGTCCTAAATTTTATAGTGAAAGTGGTCACGTATGCATACGAACTGCAAGTGTCGGAAAGCAGCAGGGGATTGGTCAATGGACTTCAGTTTTGAACAGTTTTTTCACTTAGTATGCGTCTGTAATCACATCGTTAACTACAAAATTTGTATTCAATGGCTTTTTGTTTGTCTCTCCACTAGTTACACGCAGGATTTCTTGTTTTAGATGATATAATTGATAATTCTACACTTAGACGTGGTCAACCATGCTGGCATCTTACTCAGGCAAATTTGAATCGTGGGTTAATTGGAATTAATGATGGTTTACATTTGGTTTTATCGGCGAAATACGTAATTCATTCTTTGTTTTTCCAATATCAAGATACTGTTAATTTGCACATGTGGAAGGACCAAAATAATGTTTGTCTCAAATTATGCAAATTGTTTGATGAAATTAGTTATAAAACATGTTCTGGTCAATGTTTGGATATACTGTCATCAAATCCTAATAATCAATGCCTTCTGAATGGAAAACACAATGGTCTGGAGTTTGATAGTTTTACTCGGAACTATTCACCATCAGTTTTTGAAGCCATAACGCACTGGAAGACTGGCCTTTATTCTTTTTATTTGCCTGTAGCCTGTGGAATGATTTTAGTAAGTTAATTCTCATTATTTCTGTTTCAACTTCTAGTTACCTGTATGTATCAGATTTGGAATTATTACAAATGAAGATTCAATTATTAGTCTAAATAGCTGTTGTAGCGAAAACGTTATGGAGTACACTATATGACCATTGTAGTTTTTCAGTTAATAAATCTCCCATTTTGGATAAACTCTATTTCTACGTTCATGTTTGTTCTTATGAAAAGTAAATACATCCTAACCAATTAGGTCGTCTGAGTTGCATCGCTTAACGTTCATAATTGTTCTGTGTGGCTCATTAACCAGGTACAAATCCGCACACTGAGGGTTAGTGCTGCTACCTTATTCCCCCAACCGAAGTAGGTAAATTACTGTTCTAACCCTTTAGCTGGTGGTTAAAAGTCAAATGTTTTCTGTTATTATTCTATAACAAATCTTGCTTCTATATCATGAATGGTTTTAGAATATCGTAAAACGGCTACAATCGATTGTTACTATTTAAAGAATGCTGACTAATTGGGTTCCTCACGCTTTGATGCAGGCGGGAATGCATTTAGTTTTTCTCACTTATTATCGTTAGAGTCACTAGACAATACAATAGTCATATTTTCTGTCGCGTTTACACGTTTCTAAAGATACTGTTTTAACACCAATAAAATAATAATACACTGTTTGATCTAATTTTCTTCTAAATACAGGCTGAAGTTGACATAGATGGTATATTTGAAAATGTTCAGCACATCCTTCTTCGATTGGGTAACTACTTTCAAGCCCAGGTAATAAAATTACATTAACGTCATTTTATAATAGGATGACTATTTAGATTGTTTTGGTGACAGTGAAATTACTGGAAAAGTTGGAACTGATATAGCAGAAGGTAAATGTTCATGGCTAGTTGTGGAAGCACTAAAATATCTTTCACCTGAACAGTATGCAGTACTCAAGGTAAAAGAAGTTTTCATCCATTTTAAAATTGTCTTATCAAAGTAAATGAGTCTTAAATCTTTTGGGAACGTTGCACCTAACTTCGGTGCATTTGTTTTCACTTATATACTAGTAATTATATTTCTTGGTTTAGATTTCTTTATATCCTGTTATATGATTTATGCACTATCATGGAGGCTTGTCATGAGGCACTGACCTTTAAGCGAAACACAACTCACTACCTAATAATAGGGCATTTGTAATAATATTAGGTAAAGTCATCCTATAAATACCAGACTTTTGCTGCCACCTCGCTGTGGTGGTTAAGCTTGCCTTTCTTGATAAACAAATCAGGTTAAACTGGCTAGACACAACTGCTCCTTAGTAATTTACCATGCTAGACAGGTCGGTTGACTAACGATAAGGCCAAAAGCAGCAAACCTATGGTCTGCTGGTAAAGTAATACTGCCGTTTATTAGGTGTGATGGCGGTAAGATGTTCCCTGTGGCCAGTCAACCTGACATGCACGTTTAGACGGTGATCAAACAAGCACGCATTTACTTATGTCTTACTGGACTCAGTAAGACGATGGCAGGAAGACTTATTAGAACAATGGGAAAACTAGGAGTAAGTCTCAGGATCAGCTATAGGCAATTATTAAATCCAGCCTCATGAGAATATAGCCTGGGGGGGATATCCAAAAGCAGTGACATCTATCAGCGACGTGGACCAAAAGATTAAGAAAAGCAGTGGATCCCAGCGTCTAGCCTCTATCAAGAAAGTCCTGCTCACTTTCTTCTTGCTGCATTAGATATTTCAGTTAGTCAGTCAGTTACAACGTAGAACTTGGTACATGCGTACATCAGTTCAAGTTCCCATGCCTCAATTAGCAGATAGAGATTAAATTGTTGGACCAAATCACAGAGTAAAGGAGGTAGTAACAGAGTAAGTACTATTGGAAAGGTATAGAGATCAGAGATAAGATCTGGAACATAAAAATGCGATTCAGTAAAGAGAAAATTATGATAAGCTCAAAAACTTAGAATTTGGAGGAAGACAAGGAGTGGATGCACCTGAACCATTGCGAACGATTTTGAGCAATGTCACCCAGTCTCTAACCATTTGTTACGATCATCGCTTGAGCCCAAACCAGGTAGTCTGCATCTATTAACATGGCTCAGCCCAATTGTCAATGACTTCACGGATTGGTGCCATGTTTTCGTTTGGCCGCCTCTAGCTTTCTTCCAGCCTACTCCCACACCAAACAACATTGCTTGTCAAGGTAGACGGTGGTCAGGCATACGTAACACATATCCTAACCACCTCACTTGGTGAAGATTCACTACTTCAATAAACTTGCCGTATTTACCTAGTACTCTATTCCTAACCCACGTATTGCTTACTCGGTGGTCCCAGCAAACATGAGCAATGCTTCGAAGATATCTATGATCGAATACTAGAAGCCTGAGAATATCCTCTATCCTTAATGGCCATGTTTCACATCTATAAAGTACAACGGATCCGACTGCTGTGCAGTAAACGCGTCTTTTCGTCAGTAAACGAATGTCTCGACTACGCTACAAGTGACGCAAGTTGGCAAAAGCCAATCGGGCCTTATGTATACGAGCCGAGATTTCATCAGACACCAGGCCGTCAGGACTAATGAGGCTCCCAAGATAAATAAAGCGGTTAACACACTCACTAGTTTTGCTCCTTATCACTAACTTCGGTGCCGAGTTAAGCCAGTCCTGAAGCAGCATTTCGCATTTGAATGGGGAGAAACGCATCCCAAACATGCTTACATTCATGTTTAAGGTTGTCAAAAAATTCTGCATT
Source organism: Schistosoma japonicum (assembly GCA_025215515.1). Lineage (NCBI taxonomy): Eukaryota > Metazoa > Platyhelminthes > Trematoda > Strigeidida > Schistosomatidae > Schistosoma > Schistosoma japonicum. Next base: position 18,454,322 of record CM046063.1, on the reverse strand, counting down.
TTATCAGCATATTCATCCAAGAGAACTATATCATCTGCATATTCTAAATCAGTAAGTTTATCTCCTGGAAGGAGGTCAACCCCAGAGAAATCAGACGATGACAATGTTAACTCTAAAAGTATGTCAATGATAAAATTAAATAAAAATGCAGATAGCGGACAACCTTGACGAACACCACTAGAAGTGATCAATCCCGACGACAATCTGCCATAAGCTCTAACACGACATGTGGTGTTCGAGTAGAGAGCTTGTATAAGATTAATGTACTTCTCCGGTACGCCTTTTAGTGATAGGCATTGGCACATAACCTTACGATCGATAGAGTCAAACGCCGCTTTAAGGTCAAGGAATACAGCTATTGTTGGACATATAAAAGTGTGCTTATGTTCTAAAACCTGCCTAAGTGTGAATATTTGGTCTATACAACCACGTCCGGGTCTAAAACCACCTTGGTTTTCTCGAGTTTGCTCTTCACGAGCTTTAGTTAGACGTCGAAGTATTATTGAAGCTAGTATGTTAGACACTATATTCGTTAAACTGATTCCTCGGTAATTGTCATATAAGGGCTTCTGTCCTTTCTTATAGATTGAGACGATTAGTGTTCGAGACCAGTCAGACGGAATTACGTCCAGTTCCCAAATTCTAGCCAAGATCTCAGTTAATCTCGCTGCTACATCTGGATTACCGTCCTTAAATATCTTGGGGGTTAATCCATCAGGTCCTGCTGCTCTCCCTCGCTTCAAGTTCCCTATAACCTCAATCTTACTATGACTTGGGGACCATTATTAACTTGCCATTCAAATTGTTTGGGGATGATAGGCAACAGGGATGACTCCGAGGGCCAGTTGAACTGTTTCTCAAAGCGTTCTGCCCATCAATCTAATCTTCTGAATTGACAGTGAATAGTGGAACCATCTTTTTCGGAGATAGTTTCACCTGTAGTAGGATTTCTGTTACCGATTTCCTTGATAAGTCTGAACTGTTACCTATTGCCGCTGCCTTTACCATCTCTTTAGCTTTCACCACCCACCACTGCTCACGATCATTGACAGACAGACAGACAGATACAACGCGGAACTTCGTACGTACGTACATTAGTTCAGGTCGCCATACCACATCAGCACAGAGACGCAACTGTCAGTTCAAATCCAAGAGTGATAACGATAATAGAAGTATTAGCAGTAATGCAGAAAATTAGGGAGCGAAGATATGATTCGAAAAGTATAATTCAGTGAGATAAATTTTAAAGGAGAAAGATAGAGAATTCGGAAGGTTAGATTTTGAGAGAACACAAAGAGTGGATGCACCTGCGCCATTGCGAACGATTCTGAGCCATGTCGTTCAAGATCTCTAACCATTGGTGACTTTCGTCTCGCGGACCCCAACCGCGCAGCCTACATCTACCAACATGACTTAGTCTGCTTGTCAGTGACTTCATCGATTTCCGCCATGTTTTGGTTTGGCCTCCCCTAGCTTTCTTCCAACCTATTCCTACGCCGCAAAACATAGCACGTCGAGGCAGTCGGTAGTTAGACATGCGTAACACATGTCCCAACCACCACAACTGATGAAGTTTCAATACTTCATCTATTGACTTGCCCTCCTTTCCTAGAACCCGTTTCCTAACGACAGCATTGCTCACTCGGTTGTCTCATGATACACGAGCAATGCTTCGGAGGCACCTATGATCGAAGACCAGTAACCTATGAATGTCCTCTACTCTTAACGGCCATGTTTCGCTACCGTATAGTAGGACAGAGCGAACTGCTGCACGGTACACTCGTCCTTTGGTTAGCAAGCGGATATCTCGCCTGCGCCATAAGTGACGTAACTTGGCAAAAGCCAATCGAGCTCTCTGTATCCGTGCTGAGATTTCGTCAGTCACCAGGCCATCAGCACTGATGAGACTCCCCAGATACGTGAAGCGGTCTACACGCTCGACTACTTCACTCCCTATCACTAGTTCAGGTGCCGATGCAACCCAATCCTGAAGCAACATTTTGCATTTCGAGGGGGAAAACCGCATCCCGAACATGCTTGCATTGTTGCTCAGGGTAGTCAGAAGACTCTGCATTTTGTCAGCGTCTTCACCAAATAGGACTATGTCATCAGCATACTCTAAGTCAGTAAGCGAGGCTCCTGGTAGAAAGTCAACTCCTGAAAAGTCAGACGAAGATAAGGTTATATCTAGGAGCATGTCTATGACGAAATTAAACAAGAATGGGGAAAGTGGACATCCTTGACGGACACCACTTGAAGTGAGGAATTCCGTTGACAGTTCGCCATAAGCTCTCACTCGACCTGTAGTTTTAGAGTAGAGAGCTTGTATAAGGTTAATGTACTTCTTTGGTACACCTTTCAATGACAGACACTGCCACAGAACCTCACGATCAACAGAGTCGAATGCCGCCTTTAGGTCCAGGAAGACAACTATTGTAGGACGCCTAAATGTGTGTCTGTGTCCCAGGACCTGTCTCAGTGTGAAGATGTGGTCTATACAGCCACGTCCAGGTCTGAATCCAGCCTGGTTTTCTCTAGTCTGCTCTTCACGAGCTCTAGTTAGGCGTCTAAGTATAATCGAGGCTAACAATTTAGAAACTATATTAGTCAGACTGATTCCCCTGTGATTGTCACAAGAAGACTTTTGTCCTTTCTTATAAATTGGGACAATCAGGGATTGAGACCAGTCAGGTGGTATTACGCCCAGTTCCCAGATTCTACCTAAGATTTCAGTCAATCTAGCTGCTAAAACTGGACCACCATCCTTAAAAATTTCAGGGGTAAGCCTATCAGGACCTGCTGCTCTACCTCGCTTCAGATTTCCTATAGCCTTCTCAATTTCATAAAGACTAGGAGGAGTTAAGTCGATTTGCCATTCAGGATGACTGGGGATGGCGGGCAACCGAAGTGTGGCTGAAGGCCAGTTGAACTGATCCCTAAAATGTTCCGCCCTTCGGTCCAATCTCCTGGACTGAGAATGAATTGTAATCCCATCCCTTTCCGAGATAGTCTCACTCACATTCGTATCCCTAATACCAGTTTCCTTGATAAGTCGAAAAAGTTGCCTACTGTTGCCTATCGCCGCTGCCTTTTCCATCGTTTTTGCTTTCGCCACCCACCACTGTTCACGGTCGTTGCGTAGGCTTTTTATCAGCCTGCGCCTAAGCTCACTTCGCTCTTCATCATGTTCAGAGCCAGGTGGGATGAGTTTACGAGCATCCATCAGTTCGGTGGATGCTACTGAAATCCACGGCTTTATCCTAGCCTTATGATTTACCTTACTAGCAGATATCATTGCTGTTTCCACAGCCTTTTTGATATCATTCCAACCTGCTTCCGGATGGCAATCGCTTACACGGTGGCCTAACTGTTTTTCTAGTTGTTCCTGAAATATATTCTTAGCTTTATTATCATTAAGTAAAACCCTAAGAGGCTTCATTGCAATGTCTTTCCTACGTCCAGTATGCCTCAAACAAATACGCGCTCGCACTAAGGCATGATCTGAATCTAAACATGTGCCCCAGAACGAGCGACAGTCCTCTATCGAACCCCTCCATCGGTGGCTGATGGCGATGTGATCTAGTTGGGTCCAACGTTGAGACGATTTTGGGTGTCGCCAGGTCAAAAGATGCTTTTCCTTATGCCTAAAGTTAGTATTCGCTAGAAACAGGCGGTTATCTGAGCATAGTTGCAACAGACGATCACCATTATATGTTCTTTGAGCCGTGACACCATAACATCCACCCAAGTGTCTCATTTTCACTTAGTCTACCTACTTGAGCATTAAAGTCACCAGCCATTATAACTATATCAGAGCGCCTAGCTTTTCGGAGGAGGTCAGTAAGCGTGCTGTAAAACTCATCTTTCACCTCGTCTGAACTGCAGTCAGTGGGGGCATAGGCAGATACGACGAAGAGGCAACGACGAGTGTCCCTATCTTTCCGAGTCCTAACTGTCCCGTTCAGTCGGATAGCGCACAAGCGACTATCTACAAGGATCCAGTCTAGGAGAGCTAGTTCTGCCCTACTACTCAATGCTATACCTACACCAGCGAGACCCCGGGAAGCAGCATCCGGGCTACCGGATACACGAAGAGTAAATCGGGCTGCTTCTTTGTTTTGATACGGGGTAATCAGGTTAATGATTTTACTAGGATCCTGTATGCGCGTTTCCGAGACGCAGCATACATCGATTGAGTGAGATTCTAAAGTCCTAGCTAAGGAAGCCTGTTGCCCTATTTGACTTAATGTCCGTACATTAAAAGCTCCAACATATAGTCTAGAACGGGGTTTCAAGAGACCAGGAATGATTTTTCGTGAGCTCGCATCATTTGCATTAGCGGTGCAGTGAGATGAAGGAATGTGAGTAGAGTTAGTCGTAGAGATAAGAGAGATATTATGGGGTGTAGAAAGGATTTGATTTTGACCAATTTGGACTCTCGTGCTTTTGCGGGTATGAGGGCAGTTGTCACCTCCCGGCTGCCCACACCGTGGAAGGGTGTTTCTTGAGGAACCTGAAAAAGAAGGCAGATTAGTGTCGGTCTTAGAGACCTGAGAGCGTGACCGCAGAGCCCAAGGGACAACTGCTTGAGGCCTGTCACGCACGGCCTTTTTATGAAAAGTTTACTGAGTATTAGCTCCGCACTTAAAAGCCCTTAGTGGGCACCCTTACCGCCGGAGACGGAAATCCGTGAGGTAGGGTGAGGTGTGACATTTTTAGGGCCGACCTTCTCTAACCCCTCCTTCCTTGTGAGAAGGCAGCATCGCTGCAGATGCTGGTTGTCCGAGGGAAACACCTTACTGCTGTCACACCCCTCTGCAGTCAGCAGTACGACTTCGCCCTCAGACCTTGAGTAGCTGCTTTTAGTGTCATCGTTCTCCAATCGACCTACCTAGCATGGTAGAACCTACAGGAACATATGTTCCAGCCAGTATAGCTCGGTTGGGTCATCACGATAGGCAAGCCCGACCACCACGACAAGGTAGCAGCTACGGTCGGGCTCACGATCATTGCGTAAGCTTTTAACCAGCTTATGTTTAAGATGCCTTCGTTCCTCATCATGTTCAGAACTAAACGGGATGTGTTGCCGAGCATCTATCAGTTCAGTAGATGCGGTTGAAATCCACTGAGTTTTCTTAATCGTTTGGTTTGTTTATTATTAGGTATTACTGCTGTTTAAACAGCTTTTTGGATATCATTCCAGGCTAACTCAGGATGAGTACAGTTTACGCAGTTGACTAATTGGTTTTCTAGTTGTTCCTGAAATGTATTCTTGACTTCTTCATCATTAAGTTGAATTCTGAGGGAAATCCTTGTCGTGGATCTTTTACTTCCAGTGAGACCCAGACTAATACGCGCTCGTACTAAGGCATGATCTGAATCTAAACATGCACTCCGAGATGAGTGGCAGTCTTCTATCGAACCTCTCCAAAGGTGGCTGATAGCAATTTGATCTATTTGAGTCCAGCGTTGAGTTGATTGTGGAGGTCACCATGTCAACTGATGTCTTTCCTTATGCTTAAAGTTGGTGATTGCTAGAAATAAACAGTTGTCTGAACATAGTTGTAGTAAACGGTCGCCATTGTCTATTCGCTGAGCCTCAACACCGTAGGACCCACCTAGATGCCTTTTGGTTTCATCTAGTCTACCTACTTGGGCATTAAAATCATCAGCCACTATTACTACATCAGTGCGCTTAGCTTACGAAGAAGGTCAGAAAGCTTTCTGTAAAATTCATTTTTTACTTCATCTGAGCTACAGTCAGTGGGAGCATAGGCAGAGACAACAAAGAGGTAACGGTGAGTATCCTTATGTTTACGAGTCCTTTCTGATCCGTTTAAATGGACAGCGCACAAGCGACTGTCTATTGGGATCCAGTCGAGGAGAGCCTGTTCGACTTTTAAACTTAGTGTTATACCTACACCAGCAAGGTCTCGAGTGGCGGCGGTGGGGTCTCCGGAAACACGAAGGGTGAACCGAGCCGGTCCCTTATTTTCACAAGGTGAGGTCAGGCGAATGACTGTGCTTGGATCCTGTATACGCGTTTCAGAGATGCAGCAGACATCGATGGAACGGGATTCTAGAGTCATAGCTAAGGAAGCCTGTTGTCCTATTTGACATAAGGTTCGATCGTTAGAAGCTCCGATATACAATTTAGTGCGAGGTTTCATGAAGCCAGGAATAACGTTTCGTGAACTAAAATCATTAGCATTAGAGGCGCGAGGTGATAAAATTATGCTAAAAGGATTAGGCATGGTGTTAAGAGAGTTATTAGAAGTTGATGATGGGATTTGATCTCAAGCAAGATGATCTTGTGTGCTGTTAGAGGTATGACGGCAATTTTCACTTCCTGGTTGCCCACACCATGGAAGGATATTGCTTCTTGAGGTACCTGAAAAAGAAACAGGGTTAGTATTGGTCATGGTAAGCTAGGAGCGCGATCGCAGAGCCCAAGGGACAACTGCTGGAGGCCGATCATGCACGGCTATGTTATGGGGAGTTTTTGAAGTGTTAATTTCGTGCGCTAGAAGGCCTTACTGCCGGAGACGAAAATCCGTGTAGTAAGGTGAGGTGTGAGATTTTTAGGGTCGACCTTTCCTAACCCCTTTCTTCCGTTAAGAAGGTAGCATCGCTGCAGATGCTGGTTATCCGAGGGAAACACCTTACTGCTGTCACACCTCACTGCAGTCAGCAGTACGACTTCGCCTTCAGATCTTAGGTTGCTGCCTTTAGTCTTATCGCTCTCCAACAGACCTGCTTGGCATGATAGGACCTTGAGGAACATGCGTTCCAGCCAATATAGCTCAGTTGGGTCGTCACGATAGGCAAGCTTTACCACTACGTCAAGGTAGCAGCTACGGTCACGCAGGGGATATTTAGTAGGGTGAAGAAACAAAACCGGAGGAAAGATCAATCCGAGTTTAGTTGTAGGCTGAATTCTATTTCACCGAACAACGTAGATGAGCGCTAGCTATATTTACATCGTATTTTCGGGCACAGTGATGACTACTCAGTTGGTGTCACCATCATGAAGCACCAGCTTCATTAGTTTGGTCATGTTTTACAAATTTTATCCCAGCGGTCTCAAATCGTCCATTATTTATCAATCCTGGGACCGGTTTAAAAAATTATAGCTAGTTTATGACATGAAGCCGTTGAGTTAAAAAAAGCTGCATAGAACTGGCTTCTGTCGACCCATCCCGACTTAATGATTGGGGTCATTGACATGATTATAATCAGTGGCTTGAGACCTTATCCGATTTGGCACAGAATAGAAGTCAGTGGCGATCTTGCTGCAATTAAATATCACAATCTCCATAGACGTGATGAATAAGATTTTTTCTGTTTCTACCCAATCTGTATCTCCTGCCTTGTTATTCTTTTGTTACTTCACTAAGTTTTACATTTTCTCTCTGATTGCCTTTTTCCTCCATTTCCTGCTCAACGTTACTTTTGTACTTGTGTGGTACATATATTTTTTGTGCCATTTTTGTTTCACAAAATTATGTATGTTTAAGTAACAATAAGTTCAGCTGACTTCCAGCTACCGAATGGGAAATCATCACAAGCTCCCGACTCTTGCCAAAGTTGGAAAAGCCATATCCAATCTAAAGCGAAGAAAAGCAATGGGTCTCGATGTATTGATCCTAGAAGTCTTTAAGAGTAGTGGGCTGGTCTTATGAATTAGGCTGACTAATATTTTAACTTAAGTCGTGAAGCTGGATATAATCACATTTGATTGGTGTCGATCATTAATCATCCTAGTGTATAAGAGGAGACAAAAGTTATCTTGTGATAACGTTAGAGAAATTGGTCGGATAATGTAGTGTCTAAAATACTAGCTTCATTAGTTACCAGATCTTTAACTATGACTCGTGAATTGCGAATGCGAGGAAACCAGTAAGGTCCCAGACCTGGTCATAGTTGTATCAACCAAATGTTCACCATTCATGTTTTATAAAATAGATATACTTATCAGCGTCAGGTGATAGTGGTTTTAATCTGATACCACTAAATAGTCTGAGTAAACAGTCACCAAAAGCTAGGAAGCATTGAGAAACACTGTCGTCCTAGCATGGGACTCTTCATAAGTACGCGTTTACAATCCCACCTGTGAATCGAGCCCAAGTCCTTCAGGCTTTACGATGAACACTTAACCCTTAAACCACTGAGCCAGGGCAGTATTCACGTAACGTCGTTCATGTAAACCTTAAGATTTAAGTGTGCTTAGCTTCAGTGTGCGCAGGTGTTAATGTCACAGTATGTAAAAAAAAGACGAATTCGTTTATCACTAAATCATAATTATTATTGTTGTACATTTACGTGAAAACTTTGAATTCACTATTTTACTGACTAACACTTATGCATTTAAGATATACTACTTCTATATGTATAATTATAGACGAATTATGGTAAACCTGATCGTGAGTCACAGCAAACTATTCGCAACCTATATGATGCAATCAAATTACCAGAGAAATTTAAACTCTATGAAAAACAAGCTAAAACGGAAATTACAACTAGCATTCAGGATTTCATATATGGTGATCAGTTTTGTATTGATCCCAGGGACTTATTTTTCTTTCTTGTGGAGCTACTTTTTCAACGTAACTGCTGAAATAAAATAGAGAAAACACTTCATATTTTAGCTCATACTATTTCTTGCGTATTCACTTACTTTTTCTTCATTATAGTCTTCCTATTTTTATTTCTTCATAATCATTTAACGGAGTCTTGCTATAATTATGATAATCTATAAATGGTATTATTATTATTATTTAAAGCATTCTTGCAGCTTCATATCATAAAGCATTTAGACCTTTCAAAATTCGTTTGTTTCTGATATTTGTTTTCTAATGCACTAAGTTCCGTAGCCTAGTGTTGTTATTAATATGTTAAATAACTTAGGTACATTGACATCTGACGCATTCACTGGTTGTTACAACTGAATCAGATATCGTACGAAGCTCGTTTTGTAGGCTTTCAGGTAATTACTTTAATTCTACACTTTAAATAAAAGGATTTCAGGTAGCGAATTGCAGAATGATTAAAAGTTTTGAGTATACTGAGTCCCCATGACGTATGTCCATCTGGTTTGTACTAGGTTTTACCTACAACAGTTAGTATCATCTAGTTAGTTTCGAATGCGTAGACAATTGTGATTCAGAAACGGTCGGTTATAATCAAATTATTCTTACTAGGATACACTACTGGATAAATTTTGACGTAATAATTAATGTGGAATGGCTCAGTACTTCGCAATTCATACACCCAAGAGCCATTTGGGTGTATATGATTTTCTGTTTACTGTTGTAAATGCATCTCACCTTGATAACAGAGATTTATACGGTGATTAATAAGAGAAGAGCAGTGAAGATACGTAACAATGTTTGTTCGCTCTGTACATTATGCACCTTACTCTCACAGAATATTCATAATCTTGCAGTTGTCATGAGTTGGTTCATCCTGTAGCTGGCAGACCCCTTCGTTATATCCACGCATATAATCACTTAGTCACTTTAGAGTCACGCTAGAACTGGTATTTACTAAGTGAGTATCAGTTCAAGTGGTAAGATGCTTAAAGTGTACATAGACAAGCTTTAACGTCAGCGTCTGTGATGTGAGTTTCGATTAATACATTTGACTAAATTATCGATGGCACCTAACCCGAGCCAATACAATGACTACATTAGTGAGACGGACTGGTTGGTACTCTTAAGTTTGCCCTAATCTTGTTAGTCGTAAGCCGGGTAGGACACAAGATAGGCCAACAACCGAAATTATTGTATACTTACAATATCCCTTTATGTATGTGTGAGACAGATCAACTCAAGAAATGATATTAATTTAGAACGAGGGCAACAAATAGAAGAAAACTGAGGCAACATATACACTATTACTTAGTTATTGTTCATAAATAGAAAATGATACGGTAACAGTTAATAGGTCAGATGAGAGATTAAGGTGAGAGAAATATTCAGGTTATATACATAAAATGTCTTGTGTAAATGCAGCCAAAACATGAAATAATTTGGATAGCAGTACTGGGAGCTAGCCACTTATCTTGATTCGCCCTGATCAGTCTGACCAAGAAACATTAAAATGATAGTAATTGCATATCAGAAATAGTAGGTACATCTCATGAGTAGACCTAGCTTTTTCGGGTGATTATATTTCTTATTAAGGAAGGGATCGGGATTCAACTATTTGATCAGAAATTTTAAATTAAATTCTTAATGCTAGTCACGGAATGTAATTTTGAAGGTCATCTTCATTTGTATAATAGTTGTTGATCTTGGAATACTAAATGCGAGATGAGTTTGTACTATTTTCAGAGTTCTCGAGCTATTTATGGTAATCACGGGGCTTTAAGTAAACTTTATAAAAACATGGCAGTCGGGGCCACGTAAGCAGTTACCTTTTACTTCTACTCTACTGTTGAACAAGTTCCATAAAGTCAAGCCAGATTAAGATGAAGCACCTACTAACCAGAAGTTAAACATCGTATTTCTGCATAAAGGCCATATGTATCCTATTACGAGCGAAGGCTACATGCACAACAGTGTAAGAGCGACGAAGAAGACTATGATTGAGTCCTTCGTTTAGGAAATATGACGAACAGGGAATGTCGATGTAAATTGGGATTATTGCACTAGTAAATTACGCACACGGAAGGTGATATGATTCCTAACGTCCACCTATCTCACATGAGCTTATCATATGATGGAACATCCTAATCGATACATGAAACCCTCTTTAAAATGCAAAATTACCACAATTGGCAGAACTGTTTTCACTTGTTTTATTCCGCTGTGAAAAGCGATGCCGAGATTAGTTGACCTGGGTTTATGGTCCCCCTAACATTCAAGAAATCTACGAATCGATCTATTTTTTAATTAGAGATGTAGCTTTCTATGCATATCGGCTTACTAACACTGGTCGTCTAGTTAGTCAAGCTCAACCCTAACCACAATAAACTTCATGGCATACTACATAGGTAAGGCATTAGCTTTGATGACATGTAAGTTCTAAAAGCAAATCACTTGCAGATACACAAAATTAAACTCTGATTTGGTTGGTCTTACGAGGCGCAGCATACTGAGGATACGGCGGAATGGGTTTTTACATATAATGAATGTATGTAAATATGAGATTGTAGAGGCCGCAGTTACCCACTAGCATAATGGTCTTCTTACTGCGTATTTCTTTGTAGATGTATGCTAGATGTAAGACGACTGTTCTACTGAACTTAGGAGTACTGTGATTTGTAATGTTGGATTTTTTGGGTTTGAACAGATATATCCGTCACATCTTTGCTCTGGGGTTCCTGATCATACACATACCCTGCGATTGTCATGTATGTATGAGTTATTGTGGTAGACAAAAGTAGTATCCCTGATAGTGCATATGTAGTTGTTGAACCTATTGAGGTTACGAATCCAGTATAACAACCAGATCTCAACAAGATCTTTTGCGGATAGAGAAGTTTATATTGATTAAGTTGTGTAATTGGGAAATGAAAAGTTACAAGTTGTTGTTACTTGATTGTCGAATTGTGGTTAATTTCAGCTCAGCTCACTATAAATAGTGCACAGTAATCCCGTAAATTAAGTACTTATGCACACAGGAGACATAATAACGACGAATGAGATAGGAATGTATTTGAAGTAAGTAAATCCTACGACAAGGCAAAATAATAAACTTGGAGGTCAAAATTTCGTCCCTGAGCCAGAGTTTGAAAATTAAGACGATACCCCAATACCTGCTAGCGAACGTATGATCAGCAACAAAATAGCAAGTGAGCTAAGCCTATCCTTCACGACATTTTGATGTCCAGGCCACCATCACCAAATACACCAGTGAGTACTATAGAAGGTTAGCTAAGAGCCGTTACTAACCATTTCGATGGATGAATCGTCATCTACAAGCCGAGTCTCAAGCTGCCGAAGAGGTGCATCCGTTTTTATTGGTAGGTAGATGATTAAAGTTGAGTTCTTCGAAACGTTTCTGCTGCTAGTCAACTTTTACAACAGTTGTACCATCTTTTTTGATTCCCTGTAATATAGTCTATTTGTGTTGCACTACAATCTTACGAACTAGGAGTTCTGTGTTAGAACTTAATCTTCTTATCACATCTTCAAGATTGCTTTGGTCACCATCAAAACGTGTATAACCAAAAGCTGATACATGACTTGCGTCTACGTTTTTCATGACAGCCACTAAGTTAATCCCAGTTTGAACGTATGAGGCATGAAGATTATCTTGATCCCATCAACACGTTGTGTTAAAAGGCATTTATATTCAATCTCTTGAAGTTATATGTATTCTTTTTCTGTGCTTACTTGTATGCATATATACATGTTAACAAGCACTGAACGGTCGGAATAGTAACATATTATTATTCGAAATATCGGTAATCATACCTGGCTTACCATCCACAATTACCGTGCAGTCAGGTTGAGATGTTGATACCCTGATTCCGTGAGAAGTGCAGAATTGTATCTTATAGTTGTTGTTGTCAGTCTGAGATTGTGGATGATTTTGGCATTGTTGTTGCCAATGCTTGTTTTCACAGATGCGTACTGTAGCTGAACTTGCTCCCTACCTTGATCCACGTATCAAGCGACGAAGTTGAGACATGCAGCTTCGCTACGTTGTGAAGAGTAAACTGTTAGCCGTATTAATTTCGATATCATGAATTGATCTGAATTAGACAATCATTGGTCACCATGTACTGTGCTGTACGACATTTTTAATACTTCATCTAAGGCCGGGAATTTCCAATATTCACCGACCATAAACCGCCGACGTTTGCCATGAAGTCATCTTCAGATAAATACTCTCCACGAGAGTCTCGTCATTTAGACTACAATTTCCAGTTCTCTACTGATATACGACACATGTCTGGAGATGACAATGTAGTCGCTGTCGTCTTAACGAGAACACATTTCTCGAGTCGTATCTAATAAATTGACCTCGTTGAACTAACTCGATTTCGAAATGAAGACAACGATCTACACGAGTTATCACCGACAACACCCAAGCTCCAAATGAAGATGATTTAAAGAGGTAAGAACACTTTACTTTGTGATTCATCTACAGGTACAGCCTATCCAATCGACTCCAATAATTATGGACGCATTATTCTTACACAACCTCTCTCATCCTGGAGTTCGTGCTATGAATAAACTGATTACTCATGGATTTTGCTGGCCAAAGGTGAATAAGGATATCGAAGAATGGGCACACTCCCGTGTAGCCTGCCAGGAGAACAAGGTAATTCAGCATAATAAACGCCCTCTTGGCACTTTCTTAACTCCTGATGCTCGATTCGACCACATTCACCTTGATTTGGTAGAACCTTTACCAGGATCAAATGGATTTTTTTCTCTTCTTACATGCGTGGACCGATCCACACACTGGACAGAAGCAGATTTACTCAAAGACATCACTAGTGAAACAATTGCTCACGAGTTAGTTGAGTGATGGATAGCAAACTTTGGTTGTCCATCTACAATAACGACAGACCATGGGTGCCAGCTTAAGTCTAGATTGTTCTACACTCTGACAAAACTCTTTGGAAATATGCACTTTCATTCAACCCCCTACATCCAACAAACCAACCACTCGATGAAAATATTTAATGGACAGCTAAAAATGTCTCTTTTAGCTAAGAACCTTCTGCAGCCAAATGGCTCTTTACTATCAGTGTTACTAGGAATTATTAGCTCAGTAAAATAAGATGCTGACTACAGTGTTGTCGAATTAATCTACGGAGAGACCCCTTGACTACCAAGTGAGTTTGTGGAAACAATTTCCATCTCGATAAACCTGGATCTCAACTCTTACGTTAACCGGTTTACAAATGCTATGCGTTCAGTTAAGCCGGTTCAAACCCAACAGCAATCCACAGACGTTCTACTCAACTTTCCCTTAAAATATTGCACACACGCTCATGCACGTCATTATGCTCTACGCTGACCTCTAGACGCAACCTACAAAGGGGCATACAAGGTCTTTAAGTGAGGATCGAAGTACTATACTATCGACGAAATTGGCCACCAAGAGAACGTCATCACTGACTGCCTCGAAGCATCTTATCTAGAGGATAAACCTTTAAATGTCGTATTTGCTGCAATACCTCGAAACTTGCATGCATGACCATATTTGTTTTGGTGGACACGACTATTTGAAGGCACTCAGGCAAGCATCACAACCAAATCACGACACGATACGATGTGGGAAACAACTTGCTCTCTAGTTAGCCAGCTTGGATATCGCTGTTCTATTGACGCATTACTCACGATTAAATATAACTTCTTCTCCGCCCCTCACTTCATTGTGATATGTTCTAATCCATATGTGTGGGTTCGGTTGTTAGAAGTTGCTCTGGTTATGGGACAAACGTTACTTGGTAATTTTGAAGGGTGGTATTTACATGCATACGAATAGGAACGAATAGGAAGTCAGTGCTGGATGGAAAAGATATATTTTATCATAAGTAGAGCGGTTACGGGATAGCAACTTTTATGGTAACTAACTAGAGGACAGGTCGGTTTTCACGAGGCGTCGTGTTGTAATTTGGTGACGATATTTGACCAAGTGCTTTCATCTTTTCGCGTCTACTAGGACAGACGTAGTGGAAATTGATGACTAGAGGATATTGTAAATAATTTGTATGTGGTTAAACTGATAAAATGGACGCAACCATTTATTTAAGGAACTATTTACTGCTACAGTGTAAAAAAAATCTATCAATAATGTTAAGTCAGCGTATTACTAACTTACTGTAAACCTATTCATGTCTGAACTTGTAGACACTTTCAAGAAGATACTAGATCATTATTGATAAGCTTATCACAAGAATTAGGACAGGCCGACAGACCCACTATTTCTGCTACAAAGGCTCAGTAACGCTCGTCTTTATGTATCATTTAGTACATAGTACAGATCAACTAGTTCATAGTGTAGCTAAGATATGTAAGCTTAAATACCTGGTTTACTTCAAAGCACATAACCTTTTAAGTTAGCTCTATTCACAATGTAATACCGTAGAATAATAAGTGATTTGATTGTGATGTTAGTGAACTGAGAAGAGTTTAGGACATGGCTGGAGCTATCCTGACGACAATTTAAACTCGCATCTCTTGTTCCATGATGGTAGGATGTACGTAAGTTCTGAAATCTTGATATTAGGAAACAAAGTTTTATTATTACAAGCCATGTAAGCTGTTGAATTGGTTTATGCATTATGTTAATTTCAGTTCTTGTTTTCATTGCATTAAATGTAATTTTGTAATGCAACATGATTAATAACTTGGTGGTACTTGCGATGTTTGTGTATGCGTTTTGTATTAAGTTGTTTCATGGCTTTGATATCGACAGTGGAGCAGAGATGACTTATAGTCCCGATGAACAAACACTAAAAGTGACCCTAAATACAATAAACCTATCGTGGTCCGGGGGGAGAGAAAAATGCCTGATTTCTGAGGCCAAATAAATCAAAATAGAACACACCTAGTGCTTAATGATATTATTAAATCCCAGAAACCAGTATTGAGACTAAAGTCATAGTGACTGTGTTATAGTGAGTAGCTGCATCCAACCCCTACCCGCTACTAATCATGACCCTAATTCATAAATAACTTCTGTTGGACCTCGGCCTCCTTCTTCCATTTTCACTTAATCATTATGAATGATGAAGAACAAAGTACCAAAGTGGAGCACCGACTCTTTATGTTTTCTAACCCACGTCTTTTGTATCAGTGGTACACTGTTTTCTCCACTATAAACAAGCAAAACGCTTTCTCCACCATGTTTCTTTGAGTAAGGAGTTTAATACCTTTGAAAGGTAAGGAAGGATAGAACTCGGAATTTCGTCCTAATGGATTTTCTTCCTAATTATAGATCGTAACGTTTGCTGCTATAAATCCGTGTGTTACAATAAGATTAGCTAGCATTATATAGGCCTGAAAATTAGTTTAATCGCTACTGTTGGATGACCAAATCAAAACCACAAACAACTTCTCCAGTCTTGAAAATAGTAATGGAGCTTCTAAAACCTTTGAAATGGCCACATTTTAATTCAAAAAGTATTAACATATAATGAATATCCCAGGCATTAGTACTAGCTAGGAGTGTGTAGTAATGTTCTTTTTAGCAATTTTTTAAGCAGATTAGGAAATGGCTGGCAAAAACAACAGTCCGTCCGTGAGTATTTCAAGAAACATATTTTGGTTAGTATGAAAAAGTACTCAAAAAATTCTGCTAATTTCCGCATAAGTACTTTGACGAACGATCTTAGCTAAAGGCATTCGGTCAGTTATCATCACATGATCATACCCGATATTACTCAAAAGCGGTTCTACTCCAAGCAGCTATAATAGAAAACAGAAGCTCATTCACCTGGTACTCTCTTAGGATCCACTTTATCAGTATGAATAAAACGCTACCGTTGTAAACAGGCTACGTGATTAGACCGATATAAAATTCTGACACACTCTCCGTTATTCTATTGTCTGACATAAAAAAAGCATAGACGTCAATCAAGGAACATTAAAAATCTGAATAACGAGAGTAATAAAAATTCCCTGAAATGGAAATCGACGGATATGAATTCAGAAGTTACAAGAATGTAGGCAAAATCAATATACCTGAAAATATAGTGACCAAATAATGCCTACTGGTTAAAAAATAATATATTGTTCACATGTAAAAAAGGATCTGTTGTAATAACTAATGCCATTCTGAATAAATAAAACGTTCAGGCGTTGCTAACACACCGTCTGTGACTCGAATTCCTTCACTTCCACTTTAAATAAGCGACACCGTATTATAGAATACGCCTATTAGTTTATACCATATGCTTATCTATTTACCTAATTCTTATCGAATAGTTAGAAGCATGGCACAACTGCTTACCTTAAGTAGGGTTTTACTGCACGATGTCTACATTAGCCTGCCATGCCTCAACCATAGCTTCCAGGCTTCTTGATTAATATAAAATTGACTAGTGGTCGATCTGTATTTCAGATGATAAGAGTAGAAAAGGTTATGCCGCAACGCAACGGGTCTCATGACGCAGATTATTTGGCTCAATATCATCAACACTATTCTTTTCTCGTCGTCTTTAAGCAGCGTAACGTTTAATGAGCATTCATAGTGCACAACAACAAGTGTACTAGGGTTAAACACTTCGTTGACCCTAAAACACCCTATTTCATCAATGGAGTTCTCGAAATCGCATTTTTTAAATGTTGTAACCAAGAGAAAAGTGTTCTACAAGTGAATAAAAAATTGATAAAAGATGTCTAAGCTTTCCACTCCTTTTTATATGACGTGGGATGACCTCATATCGTCGTTTTGTAATACGAATAATGACCTGGATTTTAGCTTGGTCCAACTTTTATCATGCTTTAAGATTAGTGATCCTAGTGACAAACCACAAGAGGTCCAGAACTACTATAAAATAAGCTCAAATTGAGATTTTGGTTTTATCTTCATGATGTCAACAACCGGAAGGTTAGAGACGTGTCATAAGCTAAAGGCCTTGTTCTTGTATAAACGTGTCACTAAATAAAGCAGATTTTTGTTTGTTTAGTGATTGGATATCAAATTTCAAGAAATTGCCTTCACTAAGGTTTACAGTCTAAGCCTCAAACATTATGTTATTTTTTAATCAATACCACACGGTTCAAGCTGTGTGATTTGCCCCTTTCTAGCTTGTGTTTAGTCATGGTATAGGAAAAAGATGCGGTAGTGTTTTGGGTAAGCTGTTTGCGTCTTATATAGGGTTTGTTAAGTTAACTATACCCAGTGTATATGTCAATTCGAATTTACAAGCGAACAAAGTTGTTTTATAGTTCTTTAGGCGAGCACTTCAGTGCTTAGGCAGAGATCGTCAGGTAAAAGAATAAGTTAGCTGAAAAAAATCGGAAACTGATTCAGAATGCTTAGGTTTATTATTTATTTGCCACAGTTATGTCGGCAACTTTAAAAATAATACTCCCACATTTAGTACCATCAGTGTGTATTTTTGTAGTGCGGTGTTAAAACAATGTGATACAAGTGACTACAGAGATAAATGGTTCCTCAAATAAATAGTCGCATAAGCTCTCCTTAGTGATACTAACCATATTTGTTCTAGTGGACACGATTAAATGAAAGCCCCCTGTCAAGCACTATTGCCAGACTCCGACAGACGCCCATTTGCATGTATTGGTTTTCTCTTTAGAAGATACGCTGGTTATACCACAATGGTAACATGGTCGTATACAAGGTGCACTTGCTGGTTTCGATTCAACGCACGATGCTTATTTAGTGGTTTGTTAATACTAGCTTACTTGTGAAAGATAAAAGATAGGTTGTGGATCATAATAGTGTAATCGCAGGCGGTGAAGATTTGCTAGAAATCAGTTACAGAAAACAATCCTTCATAACTGCAAATAAAGGCAAAACTAATCCAGTAAAATTGATAATAATTATTCACTTTTGTTGAGCCACTTTGATATATTATTTATTGAATTTTTAATTCAGTTAAGGTCCATTAACAAAACTAATAGCTTGCATATTGACGTTTAAAAGCCAGAATACTGAATTACATGTGCAATGAATTCCAGTATATCTTGATGATGAAGATAAGTAAACAAGTAGGCATGTTTGATTGACAGAAACCTGGGTCTGATCGTTAATTCGAATTGATGTAAACAGTTTTCCATATGAAGATCCTTCTCCTTCTATTCCCTCTAAATGATATTCAATTTAAGAAAAACCAGCGTAACGTTTTTACTTTTCAGTGACATTATAACGTAAAAGTTTTTGATTCGCAACGTATTGTTCACTGTTAGCAAAGAGGCACGGCCTAACTTAAAAACTGTGACTGTATCATTACTCTGTCACAATAAAAGGATATTGAATGCAATATTTAAACTAATAAGGTAAATTAGCGAATATAAGGAATGAATATAAGGAGTCGAAGTTTAGCTTCTGAGGTAAAGTTTGACGACATTTGGCATTTAGGTTCACTAGCCTTTGATAATTGTGTGCTTAAGGCTTAATTATGTTGCAGTTCAATGATAATCAATAGTAGTTAGGTCTTCTGCACTAATTTCACTCCTGTCTTATAAAGATGGTTTAATTCAAGTTTAAGAGTGATCAACAAAATTGCGTATGAAAAGAAACTTATTGCATATTTACATCGTTAATTATCGGTATATTATTTCACGGAGATATTGTTTGTAACCTTACCAATAAAACTTGGAACGTTAGTTGTGCTAATCGAAACACAGTACTAAACGTAATGATGCATCAACTGACTTAGACTAGTCTCTGAAAGCCACATGGGACCTATATGGATATTGTTATAATTCAGTGCTACAGAGACACATGAAAGCTAAATTTGGGTAGTACGCAGTGTTTCTATGTATTCTGACGTACTAAATATTTGAGGTAACTGAATGTAAAAAACAACATTAAACAGCTTCAATAAGCAACATAAATAATGAGTATTCAGCCATGTAATGTAACTAAAGCAACACAATGCGTCAACATCAGAAATAAATTTAGAAAAACGTATTTAGCTAATCTCTTTATTAAGTGAAAACTCGGAGCAACAAGATGTGGAAGTTGGATTGTAATTGCTATTCGCGTTTACGGACTATAATTCAAATTGAACAAACACTTGTTGAAGTGAATTAATGATAACAAAATTTAAACAGCGTAATAAACCGATAAATATGACATGTTTGTTCAAAAAGTGTTTACAGTGATCGCATTATTTTTATGCAACCCGTAACAAATGTTTCAATCTCAGTCATATCAGTCACAGTCAGTGTGAAGTCTTTTAGTAATCGAACGAAATTATCTCTTCTTCAAGATTTCAACTGTGTAAACAACAATGTATGTCCAAAAATAGCATTGTCTTAAGTATTTGAAAAAAGCGAAACTAAATACTTGTTAATCGAACATCTGTACTGACTAAACTTTGTTAACATTGTAGATAGTAATTAACTTCAGGTAATCTTTTATGCGGTTAGAAGAGGAAGTTTATCGTACCTATGTAATGTAGTTGTGGAAGACATTTCGAACAATCCGATCAAAAATGGACTTGTTTAGGCATTTACACATAAAAAATAAAGGTCAGTTAGACAAATTGGAGAATACAATAAGAAAAAATTAATAAGACAAACAGTGTGGACCACACTCTACCAGGGTGTGCTTAGTAAAAGTACGAATTGTTTTTGAACACACAAGTGGGGGTTTGAACTTTCATATAAAAACAAATATTATCGTACGTCTTAAGGCACTATAATACAACAACATTGGATGTCTCCCGTTTGCCTTACATTTCTTAATTTATGTAGTAGACAGTTCGAGACACTATAGAAACACAAAGCCGGGCCTTTGTCATGAGCTGTTGGAGCTTTTCTACTATATTTCATGTCGTAAAACGTCAATATTTTGTAATTCTCTCAAAAGTAACACAATTATCAGCCGACATTAGTTATACAACACATGATCTACCAAAGGACACAGTATGCTCATTGATGGTGCTATAAAGAGAGGAGGGAATAATCAATTGCATACATTTCTCCTACTAAGTTTCTTAATAGATTTATAAGCAAATAAAAATTTAAACAGCGATAACGGTTTCTCACATTCAAAAACAAGAATGGCAGAAAAAATTAGTATTCTGGCTCGTAAAGGTCAGGATTTGGGTAAAAACGACGTTAACAATACTGAACATAAATGTAAGTTTAAAAAAGAGTAAGTGTTTCCGTAGTCAAAATGTTCAATACTAAGTATGCATAAAGAAACCTCAGCATTAACCTCACATATCGTTCCATTTAAAAAATAAAGTCCCAAAAAACATCACTGTAAATGTGTATTATTCAGGCATTGGGAACACTAAAACATCGAAACCAGTTATCAAAGCATTACAATAAACTGTGAAGATGATGGAAAGGAGAGTAGAAACTATCACAACTCACGAATATTAAATGGGTGACGCACACCTCGTCAAAAGCGCATGGATCTGGTTTTTGGCTACAACTGATGGCTAAGTCTATTATATATCTGCTGTCCAACTAGAAAGCACTGCTCAAACAAGTAACACAAACCTCAAAGATAAACGTCTTAGGGGCATGACTGGAGTCACGCTGAAAAACTTGCTTCAAAAGTCAACAAATATACTAACTTAATTAATGTAGACCGACCAGTAAAGATCGCTGACTTTACTGAAATAAGTGCAGTAGAGCTGCTAGATAACATTAAATCAAGGTTACGAAGTACTTCGAATAGGGTTAAAAAACCACAAAAGGAGGGCTCAATCAAATCATTTATTTCACACTGGCCCATTTTCCTCACTTCAAGGTACCATTTTGAGCTCTCTCTCTTGTCTTTGCTTTGTGCTAATGGTTACTTTAGAGACCATTCATTTATTTTGATGAAGATATGTTTCGGAATTTATATTACACGTACGTGGTGTGGTGGCCTAGAAACACCATCAAGTCAACAACGCCTTATAAACAATCGAAAATGGGTAATAAACTTTTAATTGACGCTTAATATTAGTATATATAATAGGTGCAACGTTTATTGGAATTTAGTTTATCTAAACAAACAGCAACCTTTGAAGCGAATGATTAGTTCTCCAGATGACCACTACACGTTGCATGCGTTTATCCGAATGTCCAATAAATTTTTTATAGTGAGTTCAGCTAAGAGCGATGCCAGTGACATTGAATTATGCAGTTCTGATGCTATAACAGGGATCGAATACTAATCCAAGCAATCAATGGACGAGACACAGTTTAGGACGAAGACTAGTGCAGATAAGTCATAATTAAGCTCCAGACAGCAGAAGTACAAAACGTCAAAGGTAGAGTGTGTGTGCGATAATATCAATGATACATTCAAACAATGTTGACATAGTGTGTATTAGTAACGTATTGATACAAATACAAACATAACACTAATAAACTTATACAAAATATAAAGTGTTTAAATCAGTCCGCATAATGGGACCTCATCTTGACCACTGTATTCAGGCAGCAAGTCCCTATCTTATTAAGGTGTCAAGAAACTTGGGGTGATTCAACAAGTAGATACCAAGCTAGTAACATGCCTTTAAAATCTCCATCACGATGAGCGTCTGAAACACGTCAATATCTTTTCCTATTATCGTAGAATACGAGGTGACCTAATATTGACTTTCCGTATCTTTAATAATGATCTAGGTGTTGACACGTTTTATCATCTTCTACCCCTGAAACCAATCTTCTCAGAGGTCACATGGAAAAGGTTCAAAAACCGGGATCAAATATACTCATAGTGGAATCCATTTCTCACATCGAGTGGCCAACGACTGAACGCGCTATTTGAACAGGTGATATCAGATCTATTAGTGAACTCTTTTAAGAAGAGGCTGAATTTAAGCTGGTAAAACCACTTCAGGTCACCAGATCTATTGTCCTTAACACTGTAGACTAAAAGATATTGGATACAGGGTTCCCCGCGCGATTCGGAGGTTGCGTTATGTGTCTTTCAGATGTTTTGCGAAAACGTGTCACATCGAACCTGCGATTGGTCAGTAATTTTTCCACAATCTAATTTAAGTATCCCTAATTTCAAATGTCTATGTTAGACCTCGGCATATTATAAGCTAGTAACTAAGGCGCCAGAACTTTAAATTTTTTTATTTAAATTATAGTGAACATTATAAATAACTTCTAGTCACTCAAAGATGCTAATACTACTTGGTGAAGCACATGGTTTCACTAGATTTTCTTT
This sequence comes from Schistosoma japonicum, assembly GCA_025215515.1. Taxonomy (NCBI): domain Eukaryota; kingdom Metazoa; phylum Platyhelminthes; class Trematoda; order Strigeidida; family Schistosomatidae; genus Schistosoma; species Schistosoma japonicum. The sequence continues at coordinate 18,431,534 of CM046063.1, read as the reverse complement.
AGAAGGATGCAGCAAAATACTATCCACAGGTGGAATATATGTTTTTGCTTCGATAAACTGTCGGAGTTTTTTTACAGTTGTTCATTTTTATGTAAAAACGTAAGACATCAACAAAAAAATTTCTCATTACTCAAAAACCTAGTTTCCCCAACTTTTGGTAAAATAGTGAATAGTGGTTCACGTACCAGGTTCATCAAAGCTAACTTTATTGCTACTAGAGCCCTTAAAATTTAGCCACCCTAGTGTACCAGCTGGTCGCTGCTCAAACCAAACATAACATATGTCGTGTTTGTCATTGAGTATAAGATCTCATGTACATTCTCCGAATTCTAGAGGCATTAACCAAGTAGCTTAGAAGTCTGGAGTCACTCAGTAATATCTGCTTTGGGATTATATTTTCCCCAAAGACCAACCCAAGACTCGTAATAATACTTATTCAACTATCGGCATCTTAATCGTTGCATAGTGAGCCGGATGGTTACAGTTACAGACGGTTTGAATTATAACATGTATTCCTGTTCGTGCCCAGTTTTGATTTACTCAGCTCACATTGGGTGTCACCCAATATATTACAGTCAGTTGCTAGATACATTTCATTGGATGACTCGAAATCAGCTACAGTGGTACAAATCTATTCGCTATCCATCCATTTTTACATCTTACGTTCCACTATTTTTTGTGTATACTTTCTCACTCGTTGAACTACATTGAATATTAATCATTTTGACTTGATTTCTTGATACTAATATGCTCGGGCGATTTGAGCCAGTGGACTTACGTTCTCAGATCTACGTTGTTTATGACTGACTGCTTGAAACCAATGGAAATGCTCAAAATGCAGAGCTGGATCTTAAACTAAAGCTTCCTTGTTTTTTGAATATTCATCGGAGGGAGTTAGTGAGTCACCATACAGTTGTTTGTGGCACAAAGGAGGATGCGACAACTTAATTATCACTATGAATCTACTAAAGATGATTTTGTATAAACTGACTGCTGTATAGTTACAATAAGCTTCTCAATATATTTGTTAGTAACATATCCGGGTGGTTCTGAATCTCATTATAAACCATATCACAGTCTCTACATGTAAATTAAAAGAACTCCAAATCTGAACCATAAATCGTTTAACCTACATGTATTAAGTCATTATATGACTGCCGTTTTATAAATAGACTCTTAGTCTTGTACCATTAAGGATGCTAGATCCCCAAATCAATAAATAATTCAGAAAGTCAAGAAATTTTGTATTTATTCCCGCAACTCGATTTCTGACTAACTTTCATCACATTTAATTTAATCCAGTATGATAACCTAAGTTGTAACAATTGTATCAACTCGACTCGATTTTTACATAATGGCCGTTCATATCAATTGTTCTGGTACTTATTCAGTTGATGGTTTTCTTATTAATTACTAGAATACTATTGACATATATGGGTTGTGTGCTATTTTATTCGTCTCTTAGACTGACTGTTAATTACACTTTTCCTACTCAGGATGGTATTCTTGATTTAGTTAGCAGAGTTGGGGCCTAGAGAACAGCTTAACTTCGTTCAGTCTCATTGTGTATATGATCGCAGTTGTCGTACGCTCGTATCAAGATAGTATTTTACTTTCTGGAACCCTATTACGTACATGTGTGGCATGATTACAATATCACTAAGTGCTCTTCGTAAATTGAGTATATTCCAGTTTATTATTCAAGTCAGGATAACTGTCAGTTTACCTTTTGTAGTTTTACACCTTATATGCCGATGCTGAGCCAGTAGATTTTAAGTTCGAATAATACTATACCTATTTACCTGCCTCCAGGGCTGGTCGGGAAGAGGGAAATGTAGTCAGTTTGTGAAACGGGACCGCGAAATGGAAGAAAAATTCATTAGACTGGTCTTTTTCAGTCCATCCCGACTTTTTAGTTTGTGTCATACAGATGGTACAGCTTAGTGGCTTGAGACATCGTCAGATATAACCCAAGACAAGAACCAGCGGGTATCCTGCTTCAGTTCTATATTAAACTCCATGAAAGTGATGCATTTTCTCAACGGAGTGATTATTTACTAATAAAACAAAATTTGGTACAAATCGGCACAAAAATCATATGCACTGCACAAGTGCAAAAGCAGTATTGTGGAAAAAATAGATACAGAAAGCAGTCAATAGAAGATAAAATGAAATTTAATAAGGCAACGAGAGAATCGCAAGGCAAGAAATTCAGCTCGAATAGAAATATAAACAATAAGGTTTTACTTCTATTGCAAAGTCATCACACTTTTATGAAGGCTTTAACGAGAAACTGCAGCAGCGAGTGTATTCACTCTATCTTATTATAAATCGTAATTTCCATTACTCTGCCTGTACACACATTTGATTCATTCCTTCCGCCTGGATTGCGTTGTTTGGTGTTAGTCTTATACATTTTGATCCCGTTGTTTTAATGTGGTTAGTTGCTTTTATCATCAATCATCATCAAATAGTTCTGTACTGATGTGTTGTTTTACATAATGCGCAGATTATTTTAGCGTTTCAACTACATTAGCCCCATTAAGAGTCTCATCTACTCTAATGAGTTGTTTTCTAATGATATCATAAATCAAACACAAATCAAACGCACCTTGTATGAAAGGCTTTATAGACTAATTATATTTCTAAACCAATACCCACCTAGTATGAAGATGCTGAATTTGCCTGTCAAATTAGTACATTACTGCTAATTTTTACCCGTATGAAATTTAGACTCAACTAAATAGAGAAAAACTGGATGCGATAATTTTATCGACGGTTCTTAATAATCATTTATGACTGCATGTACTTGTCACTCTTAGACTTAACGCACTCATTTTGTAAACAACAGTCCACATATATTGTATTAAACAGCTATAATACAAGACTCACCAGGACAGAGTTTTTATTAGGTTTTATACACTCGGACGACAATGCTGGTTATAAAGATCTTTCTCGTTAGTGAAAAACTGGCCAGTTTAATTATTCGCCCAGGATGATAAATCATTAGTGTTTAATGTGATTAGGTTTAAACAAAGAACCGATTTAGTGCAAAACATATAGCCATCAAATTGTAGTTCATTAGGATTTTTTACTTTCAACTACAAATCATCATACTTCAGTTCAGCTTATCCAGTTTCATATTATTTCTGCTCTATACAATATTAGTACGGATTATGTGGATCCCAATGTCTGCTATTACAAATAATTAGTGGGTTACACAATTTCTTATTTACTAGTAGTGTCATCATTTAAATTTAGTATACAATGTGAAAATTTCGTGCTTTTTCTTATAGTGAGTTTATAAGCCAACAGTTTATCCTATGGGATTACTGAACCTCATCACAATGCTTTTTGGGCTATATCATGCTACTTTTTAGTAAATACTGTTAGTTACTAAATTGCGTCCAACCTAATCATCTGAGCATTTTTTGCGAATTCTGGTATAAAATAATTACTATTAATATTTACTGAGTGTTTTTTTCTTGCTTATTGATAAATTTTACAGCAGCAATACGTAACAGCGTGTTATTGGGCAGACAAACTTGTTTGTTTAGAAAAATGTATACACAAGTCTCACATTCACTAAACCAAATAATTTAGATCGTTCAGAAGATGTTTTACTTTATGCAAAAGCCCTGTATTATTGTCGACAATATCATCGTGCTGTTACTTTAATTCAAAATTGCAAGGAATTAAAGGTACGTTTAAGGGGATATTAATAATAAGCATAATCTAGCAATCGCTTGTTTGTCGTTACTTTATTGCTCAGTGTTATTATGCATGCTCAGAATATAAAAAGGCCCTTGAATTCCTCGAACAGTCCGATTGTAGCTCTGATTTCAATTCCAACGTATCATCGCTGGTTGCTGGTCCCCTGTCTAAACAGCTATCTACATCAACAGACAGTCAAAGTGCTGAAAATGGTAGTTCATCAAAGCAGTTGAATAATGTATCAGATAATTTGATAAGTGGTTTTACTACTGAACAAGTATCCAATTTATTCAATGAATATTGAATGTTTATTGACGTTCCTTAGCTTCATAGTAGTATTGCTTTATTGAAGGGAAAATTATATGAATTAATGGAAAATCGGTCTTTAGCAATGCAGTATTATAAAGAAGCTTTACTTTTCGATGTAACATGTTATGAAGCCTTTGAAAAACTTGTAAATTTTCAGTCGATCAGCTCAGAAGAAGGTGAGTAGTAATGATAATAATAATAATGGTATTCATATTATAACAGAATCTGCTTTGCTGAGCGAACTGAGTTTCACTGATCATCTTGATCCTTTGATGGGAAAATTAACTGAATTTCTTTATAAGGATAAGTTAAATAAGGTAATTGCTGTATAATTGTTATTAAAGATATTTATTATTTCGTCTAAAAGAATTCAGTATCAGAAACTGAAGTACCTAATGAATTTGATTCGATGAACAATGATGTTGATGTTATCGTTAATAAAGCTGAACGTATGTTAGATGTTTGTCGATTCCAGGAATGTTACGATATTACATCCAGGTATAGAACAACATTAATAACAATATTTTTTTCTTCTCTCTAGACTTATACAATCAGATCCATATAATCTTGCATGCTTACCCATTTATATATCTGTTTTAAAAGAATTGGAGAAAGCCAATGGTATGTATTTGTGTAGTTTTTTTTATAAACTTGTATTTCTAAAGAATTATTTAAAGTATCTCATAGACTTATGGATGTGTATCCGTCGAGTGCAGTAAGTTTATCTTGATATTTAAAATACATCTCACTTGTAGCTTGCCTGGTTTTCAGTGGGTTGTTATTATTTATGCATTAAAAAGAATGAACTAGCTAGGCGGCATCTTGTGTAAGTAATCACTTTTAACTATGTAATTGTTATGTTACATTATATGATTTATCACTTAGGTAGTTTTCATTATGGATGATCATCTCAATGTATTGTTCAATTTTTAGTAAAGCTACACAGTTAGATAGAAGATATGGTCCTGTATGGCTCACACTTGGACATGCATTTGCTACAGATGGTGAACATGATCAAGCCATTGCGTCTTATTGTACAGCTGCTCAAGTTATTCGAGGGTAGGTTTAAATTAGCTTTTTTTTTCCGGACTGTTCGAATAATCTGACAAATGTAAATAGGTGGAATATAACTTGATTTCCAAAAGTACCGTTTACTTTGGTGCTAGGATTATCATATTTTCTGATATTTTTTTTACCAATATCCTCTCTGAAAACAGTAAATTTCCTAGATATTAATACATATTACCTATTAATTCAAGTGCATCACAAAATTTATGAAACTATTGTATGTCGGTAATACTAGCTTTCTGCGTAGTGGTTATTGATTATTACCTTTGTCAGTTATGATTTACCCAGCTACGTCTGCATCCATCACTGAATTTTAAAGCATGAAGGATATCGGTATGCGTTTGCTTATCGTTTTTGCAACGACATCCGCGATACTTGTTCTCTTTGTTAAACGCGACTGTAGGAAACTGAAATAAACCGTCCGATCGAATGTCATTAATGTTTCACTACTCCAGAAGCTTTTTTTACTGGCCACAACTTTCTGATGGGCTAGACTGGCATTTAAACTATGAATCCGTATTTTAATAGTTCACTGTACCACTATACTATAGTATTCAAAATAACTGTAGATTGTATGTTAGTCGATGGACTGTCTTTTCATCGAGTTCGAGTCTCAATGGTTACAGGTCAGATAATGGTAACTATCCCCTACAGCTTTGTGCAGACCACAATCTGTTTTGGCCAGCACCAACTCCTGGCACAGCCACTGCCGATTCGCTACTCGGTATCCTCCTTCTTTAACCCAAGCCTATACACAGTCTGATCACATTGCGATCAGTTACCACTGGCGTAATTGTATTTATAATAATAATAATAATAATAATAATAATAATAATAATAATAATAATAATAATAATAATAGTAATAATAGGTTCTATTCTCAAATAGAATTTTGTACATTTAATACTATCATTCTTTTTGGAACACTTATGTGAACTCTGATCAAAGTTTGGTTTGCCCCACTCCTGTCTTGGGTTTCAATAGGTCAGAAAACGTCTTGGCCTAAGTGCATTGATACTAGTAAATTGGCCTCAGTTTCTGTTATAATCAAATATCAATCTGAGTTAGGTTCTAGGCTAAACGCTTGTTCACCGTATAGCGTAGATGAGTACTGGTTACATTCGCATGACGCTATGAAAATGGTGGGCTACGTCCTTTGTGGTTTTGTGAAGCTTCCCGCTTATAAGCGTTGGATTTCAGTAGGTTCCTTGCAAATTCAGGCACGTCAGTCCACTCCGATAATTCATAAATCTGATGATAAACGTAGCTTATAACGTCAGGAGATTGTGAAAACTTGCGTGAGCACCTGGAAACCTCATGGTCTCAATATGCCAAAGAGTTGGAAACAGCAGTTGCGTCTGAGTTGCTGGGAGCTCTTTCGGCACGTCCGAGCCAATAGCAGCAAAATTCCTGATGTCAGTGAAACAATCATTAACACTCAAAATCGTCTTAGATGACGGGTTGATTTTTTCTATGACCAATTCAGCTAATCTGTTGCCTCAACAGCCTTGTTCAGATTGCCTTGCCGTATATGACAGGTGTCGACTTATTCACCTAACAGACAGACAGTATACAAGGAACTCCAACTTTTGAATCGAAACAAATCACTAGGCCCAGACGACATACCCCTAACCCTTTTCAAAAATGGTGGCAAACTCCTGGCGAGGGATCTTACAAGGTTGTTTAGAAAGGTTTCATGGACTGAGAGTGTTCCGTCATCTTTGGATTAAGTGATTGTCGCCTCCATCTTCAAAAACGGCTAATGTAACCAGTGCAACAACTATCAGGGGGATAAGTCTACTGTCGATCTCTTCAAAATTATTCGCTTCGCTCATACTTCGCAGATTGTTCAAAACACGTCAAAGACTAAATTGTGAGGAGCAGGCTAGTTTTTGATTAGGTCGAGAATGTATTGATCACATCTTCACCATCCGCCAAACGTTGGAACACGGTCATATATACCTCAGGCCAACAGTCGTTGTGTTCTTGACATCAAGACCACCTTCGATTCATTTAACAGGACTGCCATCTGGAACCATTTGTTGGTGAAGTGTGTACCTGAAAAGTTTATTAACATCACAAAATCTCTCTTCACATACATATCAGGCAGAGTGACTGTATACAGCCATTTTTCTCCACTGTGCCAATCCAGAAGTGGTGTTAGACGGGGTTGCCTAATTTTACCGGTTCAACTTTACCATCGACGATATTCTGGAAGTATCTCTGAAGGAAGTGCGTGCTACTGGTGTGGAGTTGTTAACTGGGGAGAAATTTCTCAACTTTGAGTAAGCGGATGATACTGTCTTTCTGTGCGATAACACAAGCTGTCTAAATGGCACTTAATCAGTTGGTAATTAGTAAGTGTGGTATACACTTTGTACCTTCCAAGTGCAAGATACTTCTCCAAGACTAGCAGAAATGTGTACCCGCTCTCTTAGTAATGAACAGCTAGTTGTCGAAAAGTTTGTGTATCTATGTATTAATCTGAGTACTGGTGGTAATGTGTCAGATGAGATCACTCTACGCATAATGAATGCCAGGTCGGTTTACGCCGAACCAAGCCATCTTTGGTTCTGTCGTGATGTGAATCTTACTGTAAAAGGTCGGGTTTACAACGCTTCAGTGAGAGCGGTTCTACTGTATGCTTGCAAAATCTGGTCTCTGCAGGTTGCGGATGTTCAGTGTCTCTCTCTTTCCGATCATCATTGTTTCCCAAGAATTGCTGAAATCCCGTGACAACACCATGTTAGTAATGCCGCGATTCTCCATGGTGTTGTCGGGCGCAGTGATATCAATTCAACTGGTGTCACCATCTTGAAATATTGGCTGGTTGTAAAAACGAAGAGGTGGTCAGTCCGTGATATGGCGCCGTGAAATGAAAGAAAGCTATATGGGACTGACGTCTGTCGGGCCATCCCAACTTCCTGATCGTGGCCCGACCGTAGCCGCTATCTTGATGTGGTAGTCGGGCTTGCCTATCGTGATGACCCGACTGAGCTATATTGGCTGGAACGCATGTTCCTCAAGGTCCTATCATGCCAAGCAGGTCTGTTGGAGAGCGATGAGACTAAAGGCAGCAACCTAAGATCTGAAGGCGAAGTCGTACTGCTGACTGCAGTGAGGTGTGACAGCAGTAAGGTGTTTCCCTTCGGATAACCAGCATCTGCAGCGATGCTACCTTCTTAACGGAAGAAAGGGGTTAGGAAAGGTCGACCCTAAAAATCTCACACCTCACCTTACTACACGGATTTTCGTCTCCGGCAGTAAGGCCTTCTAGCGCACGAAATTAACACTTCAAAAACTCCCCATAACATAGTCGTGCATGATCGGCCTCAAGCAGTTGTCCCTTGGGCTCTGCGATCGCGCTCCTAGCTTACCATGACCAATACTAACCCTGTTTCTTTTTCAGGTACCTCAAGAAGCAATATCCTTCCATGGTGTGGGCAACCAGGAAGTGAAAATTGCCGTCATACCTCTAACAGCACACAAGATCATCTTGCTTGAGATCAAATCCCATCATCAACTTCTAATAACTCTCTTGACACCATGCCTAATCCTTTTAGCATAATTTTATCACCTCGCGCCTCTAATGCTAATGATTTTAGTTCACGAAACGTCATTCCTGGCTTCATGAAACCTCGCACTAAATTGTATATCGGAGCTTCTAACGATCGAACCTTATGTCAAATAGGACAACAGGCTTCCTTAGCTATGACTCTAGAATCCCGTTCCATCGATGTCTGCTGCATCTCTGAAACGCGTATACAGGATCCAAGCACAGTCATTCGCCTGACCTCACCTTGTGAAAATAAGGGACCAGCTCGGTTCACCTTTCGTGTTTCCGGAGACCCCACCGCTGCCACTCGAGACCTTGCTGGTGTAGGTATAACACTAAGTTTAAAAGTCGAACAGGCTCTCCTCGACTGGATCCCAATAGACAGTCGCTTGTGCGCTGTCCATTTAAACGGATCAGAAAGGACTCGTAAACATAAGGATACTCACCGTTACCTCTTTGTTGTCTCTGCCTATGCTCCCACTGACTGTAGCTCAGATGAAGTAAAAAATGAATTTTACAGAAAGCTTTCTGACCTTCTTCGTAAGCTAAGCGCACTGATGTAGTAATAGTGGCTGATGATTTTAATGCCCAAGTAGGTAGACTAGATAAAACCAAAAGGCATCTAGGTGGGTCCTACGGTGTTGAGGCTCAGTGAATAGACAATGGCGACCGTTTACTACAACTATGTTCAGACAACTGTTTATTTCTAGCAATCACCAACTTTAAGCATAAGGAAAGACATCAGTTGACATGGTGACCTCCACAATCAACTCAACGCTGGACTCAAATAGATCAAATTGCTATGAGCCACCTTTGGAGAGGTTCGATAGAAGACTGCCACTCATCTCGGAGTGCATGTTTAGATTCAGATCATGCCTTAGTACGAGCGCGTATTAGTCTGGGTCTCACTGGAAGTAAAAGATCCACGACAAGGATTTCCCTCAGAATTCAACTTAATGATGAAGAAGTCAAGAATACATTTCAGGAACAACTAGAAAACCAATTAGTCAACTGCGTAAACTGTACTCATCCTGAGTTAGCCTGGAATGATATCCAAAAAGCTGTTTAAACAGCAGTAATACCTAATAATAAACAAACCAAACGATTAAGAAAACTCAGTGGATTTCAACCGCATCTACTGAACTGATAGATGCTCGGCAACACATCCCGTTTAGTTCTGAACATGATGAGGAACGAAGGCATCTTAAACAAAAGCTGGTTAAAAGCTTACGCAATGATCGTGAGCAATGGTGGGTGGTGAAAGCTAAAGAGATGGTAAAGGCAGCGGCAATAGGTAACAGTTCAGACTTATCAAGGAAATCGGTAACAGAAATCCTACTACAGGTGAAACTATCTCCGAAAAAGATGGTTCCACTATTCACTGTCAATTCAGAAGATTAGATTGATGGGCAGAACGCTTTGAGAAACAGTTCAACTGGCCCTCTAAGTCATCCCTGTTGCCTATCATCCCCAAACAATTTGAATGGCAAGTTAATAATGGTCCCCAAGTCATAGTAAGATTGAGGTTATAGGGAACTTGAAGCGAGAGAGAGCAGCAGGACCTGATGGATTAACCCCCAAGATATTTAAGGACGGTAATCCAGATGTAGCAGCGAGATTAACTGAGATCTTGGCTAGAATTTGGGAACTGGACGTAATTCCGTCTGACTGGTCTCGAACACTAATCGTCTCAATCTATAAGAAAGGACAGAAGCCCTTATATGACAATTACCGAGGAATCAGTTTAACGAATATAGTGTCTAACATACTAGCTTCAATAATACTTCGACGTCTAACTAAAGCTCGTGAAGAGCAAACTCGAGAAAACCAAGGTGGTTTCAGACCCGGACGTGGTTGTATAGACCAAATATTCACACTTAGGCAGGTTTTGGAACATAAGCACACTTTTATATGTCCAACAATAGCTGTATTCCTTGACCTTAGAGCGGCGTTTGACTCTATTGATCGTAAGGTTATGTGGCAATGTCTGTCATTGCAAGGTGTACCGGAGAAGTACATTAACCTTATACAAGCTCTCTACTCGAACACCACATGTCGTGTTAGAGCTTATGGCAGATTGTCTTCGGAATTGACCACTTCTAGTGGTGTTCGTCAGGGTTGTCCGCTATCTCCATTTTTATTTAATTTTATCATTGACATACTTTTAGAGTTAACAGTGGCATCGTCTGATTTCTCTGGGGTTGACCTCTTTCCAGGAGATAAACTTACTGACTTAGAATATGCCGATGATATAGTTCTACTGAGTGAAGATGCTGATAAAATGCAGAATTTTTGGACAACCTTAAACATGAATGTAAGCATGTTTGGGATGCGTTTCTCCCCATTCAAATGCGAAATGCTGCTTCAGGACTGGCTCATGTTTGCTGGGACCACCGAGTAAGCAATACGTGGGTTAGGAATAGAGTACTAGGTAAATACGGCAAGTTTATTGAAGTAGTGAATCTTCACCAAGTGAGGTGGTGTTACGTATGCCTGACCACCGTCTACCTTGACAAGCAATGTTGTCTGGTGTGGGAGTAGGCTGGAAGAAAGCTAGAGGCGGCCAAACGAAAACATGGCACCAATCCGTGAAGTCATTGACAATTGGGCTGAGCCATGTTAATAGATGCAGACTACCTGGTTTGGGCTCAAGCGATGATCGTAACAAATGGTTAGAGACTGGGTGACATTGCTCAAAATCGTTCGCAATGGTTCAGGTGCATCCACTCCTTGTCTTCCTCCAAATTCTAAGTTTTTGAGCTTATCATAATTTTCTCTTTACTGAATCGCATTTTTATGTTCCAGATCTTATCTCTGATCTCTATACCTTTCCAATAGTACTTACTCTGTTACTACCTCCTTTACTCTGTGATTTGGTCCAACAATTTAATCTCTATCTGCTAATTGAGGCATGGGAACTTGAACTGATGTACGCATGTACCAAGTTCTACGTTGTAACTGACTGGCTCCTAATCATGGTCCTAAAAATATTCAGGGTTATTAGCTGGAGATGCAGTCAGACGTAATTCGAAATAGAAGTTAGTCGCAATACTGTTATAGTTTTTTATTATACTTTTCAGAATAATGAGGTAATATCAGTACCTTAATCTTTCTTTGCTATATGTTTTTCAACCCAGCTATATCTCTTATTAAATGAAATGCCTATTCTTTGCTTCATTGATTGTACTACCTCTCTTTTTTTCCACGGTACAATTTATCGATTTGGGAAACTTATTTTTGGTGCCTTATTGTGACAGAATTTATGTTTTCCTTTTAATTTTAGAAACCGACAATCGAGGGTATATTTAAATAAATGCAAAACATTAAGATGAATGTTTTTCTAAAAATTCTTCACTGTACTGAACATATAGTATTTTAAAAAAATATATATTATCGCTCTCGTAGATAAGGAGAGCTATGTTTTGTTAGTTGGAAACAAAATGCCCATGTATATAATGAGCAATAAATACATTTGCATTTTATTTCCCACTCTTGCTATTAACCACCAATCATATTTAAACGTAACAATTTTTCGGTTCACTTAATACTTGCTTCGCAATCTAAATAAATAATAAAGATAACTGTTTACTTTTTTAAATCTTAATCATATAGTTCTCATATTCCCATAATGTACATTGGTATTGAATACAGCGCTAGCAATAATCGTAATCTTGCTGAACGATTTCTTAATCAAGCGTATTTAATTAGTCCAAGTGATCCTTTTGTTTTACATGAATTAGGCACATTGGCCTTTGAATCACAAAAGTAAGCAGATTTTGTGTAAATTCTTATATCAGATGATTTTTTGTATTTCTCATGTTATTAGCATTTTTGATATAGTTTCTCTTAACTTAATAGTTTTGTAATTATTATATAGAGTTTCGCCTTTGCAATAAAATGTAGGTTTTCTGAGCTAAATTGTTTACAATCATGATAAAAATCCACTTATTATTCAATCCTTGTTCAAAGTTTCCAATCGAGGGCATCCTATACTTTTTACATCCATTACGTATTATAAGGCGATAACTCAATGATATGACTTACCTACTTGATTTCGGAATTAGCAATCACCTTCTTACTAGTAAGCTCTTTCTGCACTTCTAACGCATTTCTAAAAGTATCCTTCCGTCATCCTATATTTTGCGTAACAATAAAACTATCACTGCAGTCTCTAAATCGGTCGTATACATTCCTTGGAAATTGATTCGCTAAGCCTATTAAGCCTTGAATTGATTGTTTAAGTGTTCATTGTAGTCTTTGAAACTTTTCAATCCTATCTGTGTTCAAAATCTGTATGATTGCGGAAGTCGTGTAATTGCTATTTTGAGCTGCATATACTGTCTTAGCTCCTTATGAAGGTAACTGAAACGAAGATGTATTGAGACTCTTAATGAAACAAATTACCACAACTTTCTGCTCTCTATTTTATTATTCCTCTTTGATATATCACTTTATTCCTACGTAGTTGCCTTGTAATTTATTGTTATTTTCTGAAACCCGGAATCTCAAATATTATTTAGGAAAATATTATTCTTTTCCAGTAGGTTTGAAGAAAGCTAGGAGCGGCCAAACCAAAAACAAGGCTGGAGTCCACGAAATCATTGACTGTTTGTCTCAAACATTCTAGTAATTTCAGCTATCTGGTTAGTATCCGTGGAATTTCGCGTGGTCAGCGGTTAGAGATATGTTAGGTGACATGAATGGGAATCGGTCGCAACGGTATAGATTCATTTACTATTTGTCCTTATCTTAAATCCTGAGCTTCAAAATCATTTTACGCGTTTTCTTCAGTGACTATTCTTTTCCTCAAATCACTAATGTGTTTAATTGTTTTTAGTACTGTCTATATTACTAATAAAGCCACTTCTGTGATATTTATCTGGACTATTTCATGTTACTGTGCTGATGTGATGTGGCACCTTTAACCATTGTAGATATATGGAAAGTTCTACGTTGATTATTCGAAGGATTTGTGATAGAGTAGCTCTATGCCACTTTATACTTTGACAAATTCTTTAAGTAAAATATTCTAGAAATGTTTCCACTGTCCCGGATCCTTAACTCTCTATCCAAACTTCTACATCTAATATTTACTTGTTATTGAAACCACCATTATAAAGTGGTTAAATCGGTACAATTATTTCAGTAATCATTTTAATGTTGTTTAAAGTTTCAGAGAAAAGAAGGCGTATTGAGTATTTATGTAATATGTCATAAGTGGTAGTGAGTCATTAAATCAGTAAAACAAACATAAATAGTTTAAGTTTAAGGAATCATCTATGTAACCCGTTTACCAATTACTTGTGTATGTAACCAACTTTGAGCCACATATTTTGTGTAAGAGCTAGAGACACTATCAGCCTGTGTGAACTACAGTAGTTGGAGAAGGATTGCAACCTTCGATCCAGTGTTTGTAAATTGACCGCAGTAGCCGATTAAGCCTTAATCTCAAGACTAAGAACTCATGGTTATCAAAGCAATAAAACGAGTATACCATATTATTCATCATTATCAATCATCAAAATAATAGAGAGCGTTGTCCTATCTCACCATTATTCTTCAGCTTTAGTTGATGACATTCTAAAACAGCTTTGCAGGGAGTACGTGTTGATGTCATTGATCTGGAACCTAGAGATACTTTCCTATCTCGAGTTTGTGGATAATGTTGCGCGATAACATAATCTGTCTACATTGCACTTGATTGGTTGACAGAGTGTAGCATGTATTATGCACTTTTGCAGTACAAAATTCTTTCCAAGACTAGTGGGAGTTTCCTCATAATCAAACTCATTGTAATGAACACTTAGAGGTATTCGTAAAATCTTCTTATCTAGGTAGTCGTGTTAAAAACAACTACCTGTACAAATGGTTTGTTTCGTGTGAGTACAGCACGCCATAAATTGCGTTTACTTTATCTTCATCCATCTGTTTGCACATCGTTGTCTATTTCACACCAGATCGATATTATACTTCCTTCTTTGCTTATCAACGTATTTCATATACATTCTACATACGCCTTTATTCTTTTTTCACTAACTGTCCACTTTAGCCACTTTACACAATGTTTCTCCACATACTACTTATGTAAAGTCTCGCAAGCATTATCCACCACAATTATGTCTATTCTGGTCGTAGTGCGATGCATGAGACTAATCTACATTGAATGAAAGCCAGAAATGCCTACGCCAATCTGAACCATCTTTGGCACCTCCGTGATGTGAGTGTTTTGTAAAGAATGTCTCGATATCAGCTGTACACTTACGGAACTTGATGTCCTGGAGCTGAGAATGTCTAACGACTTTCTGATTTTGGTTGTCGTTTTTTCCGAAGAATCACTGATATCCTGTAGGACATTATGCTATTAATACTGAGTGACTTTCGCCAATCTGTTCGAGCTAGTGATGATAATTCGATTGATATCACCTTATTGAAAAACCGATTTTGATAGCTTTTCCATAATCTAGGTATGTTGTTCCAGTAGCTTCCACATCGTGAATTACTCTTCAACTATTGGACTGGGTGGGAAATGAGAAGTGGTCACTTTGTGGGATGACACCATTGTATGACTCATCTCTGTCGGTCTATCGAGTCTTCCAGGTTACTGTCCTTAAGACGATACGACTCAACAACTTGAGGCCTTATCGAAAACCAATCAGATTACAAGTGGGTGGCGATTATACTTCTGTTTTCCATCAAAGTGATATTGTCCTCTCCAATCGAAAGTGGTCTTTCTTAATTGCATTCTTATCCGAACTATATTTTCTATTTAACCATTTTCGCATTCTGTTGTTATATTTGAGTTTTTGATTATGATCACCTTCCATGTTTCGTTTGTTCACAATATTATGCTTTTAATTGCTTGGTGTATACATTTTAGTGATCGTTTGTGCCACTTGTTTTATGTTTAAATAAATAAATAAAACGAATGGACAATATTGAAAGTTCCTAGTGGTTTTATTTTAATGTGGTGTAAAATGTCATAATTGATAGATGCTTACTTTATATTTTGATCATTGATCGACAATTTTAGGTATGTAGATGCTACAAGATTTTTGGCTCGAGCTTATGAAAGAGCTTGTGAATTAAGTGGACAAGTTCCTTCACCATTTTGGGAGCCTCTTGTCAATAATTTAGCGCATTCTTACAGGAAAATGGGGTAAATAAAATTTAATGCTCGTAATATCTTAATATTAATTTCTTCTGTTATTTCTAGCAGGCTTTGTTGCTACTTTAGAACCTTCCTTCAATTCATTGGATATATAAATCATATTTAATGGTGTTTGTCTAAATTATTTAATTATTAATAAATAAAGTTTTTTTAAGTTGATTGAATACGTCACAGACTGATGTTGGTACGGTACCACTGAAAACCAGAGAGCACTGCAGAGCTGTTTCGTCCTAGTATGAGACTCAGCGGTGCGCACCCTAAATTCCACCTCAGGGTCTTCAGATTGGCGAATATCTAACCGTCTGCATTACTAGGCCGGACATCCAATGGTAGAATTCCCACTTCCATCAATTTGTGATATCTAGTGCGACGATTACGCATTGTCATCAGTGATAACTGTTACATTCTTGACAAGTGTCAACTCCACCAGTCACGACTTCTTACATGAGCTTCAGTAACATCCTGAAGTTATTCACTAATGAGCTGTGACATATTTAGTCAACTAAAATTACTATACTCCACAAATCATCTCTATTCAAATAAAGTTTTATTGAATAGTGAAATAGCTTGCTTTACTGATAATTAATATGTTGAAACAGAATAATGGTTGTGCTTCTCATTAAATTGTTTTGTTTGATAATCTTGTAGATATAAATAAAGAAAAGGGATAGCCTCCATATCGGAAGTGTCATGAGTAACACAATCGTTGTCTTATTTCATTGAAATTTTATTTATATCAACTATGTATTATAATTTCTCGAGAAATAATATCCATGAACAGTTCTCACAAAACATTATTATACAATAATATTGTTTAAAAGGTTACACTTACTTGTAGTGAATGTGTAGTGTATAAGCCAATTTCTATAGGTGTTTATGTTATTATTTTTAGTAAAAAATTTGAATAAGTCTTATGTGTTAAATGAATATAGAGTATTATTAGGGATAACATTGTAAATTCGACTGAAGATCACACTTTGTAGAATATGTTCAAAATAACGTTTGAACAAACTTCACTTCGCTATAGATGAATATGTAATGCATGATGTACCAAGATTGTATTTAAGATTTGCACTATAACGATTGCTATACTATCACTTGACCTCTAAAATGTCCCTTAAAAGAAATGATTATTGCTTTTTTTTCGTTTGTATTCATATCACTTTTATTTTTGCTTTATTGAAAATTGCGATTGTTGTATTCATGTTTACTTTATGTAAACCAATGCGGTATGCATTTGATATTTGTTATCAAGCGTTAACATAAATGTGTGCTAGGTTCACTGAAGATTGCTTCCTTTTACTGATGATTAGAAATTATTAATATTTATAAAGAAAACTACTCAGTTAGAACACGCACTGGATCGTCATATTGGAGATGTTGGATATCTTATTTTGTCAGTAAAAGATTCCAAACGGAAACAAACTAGTTATATTTAAGTTGGATTGTGACTGGCAAGTGGAATCCAGGACGCGCGTTTCGTCCTATTTGGGACTCGTCGGCTGGATGTACCTGCATCCCAATGTTGATGTTCACACTGGGATTCGAACTCAGTCCGCTTCGTGTCAAACAAACTAGTTTGGAAACCATTTTTATTACTAAGTCGCATTGAAAACTCGTAGTTTATTGTATCCATTGTCCATCGATGTGTATATTTACTTTCTGTTATTCTTTTTTTTGGAGTTAATAAAAATGTCTTCAACCGACCCACCAGTGCCTGTACATATTTTTCATAATGACCCGAATAATACACAAAAGTTGTCAATATTTTATTACATTGATGTGAAACATGGCCTTTACACGACAGGCTACTAATATCCAATTATAGATATCTTCGAAGCACTTCTCGTATAAGCTTAGACATCCAATTAAGCAACCTTGAGGTTAGGCACAGAGTACTCGATTAATAAGTCTGGGAACCTTCATCGACTGAGGTGGTCTGAACAGGTATTGCGTATACTGAACCACTGCCTATTTCAACTTGAAATGTTCTATGGTGTAGAAGTAGGTTGGAAGAAGACTAAGGACGTGAGACCAAAGTGCGGTATCAGTCTATGAAGTGATTGACCGTTGATCATAGTCGTTTTGATAGGTGCATACTGCCTTGTTTGCGTCCTCATGACAATCATGAACGTTGGTTAAAGACGTCATATAATATGGCTCGAAGTCACTTGCAGCGGTGCATATGAATTTACCCCTTGTCCTCTGTTAGGCCTCTAATCATAATCACTAATCTTCTTGTTACCACTGATGTTACTACTTCTTCAGCATTTACCATGTTAATTTCACTTCTCTGTGCTGACTTGGTGTGGTAATTTGAACCGATAATGATATATGCCAGATTCTAAGTTGCCTATAAATGACTAAACTTTACTGAAGAATTCCAATTTTCGATCATGAGTGGTAGTTATATTTATCAGTAATCGTAGACACTCAAGACAAAAAGTGGCTATCATTGTTTTTTGGATGTATTTAGTATACGACTAACTGGGGTGACTATTTAATTCATCATACATTCACACAAGTATGTTAAAACATTTTTAAAACTGAATTCTAGACTTTATAGTCAGGCAATAGCTATGCATGAACTTGCACTTCGCTTAGTACCTGAGTCCCCAACAACGCTTGCATGCTTGGCAATGTTACATGCAATCAACGGTAACCTCGAAGTTGCAGTGGATTATCTTCATCGATCTGTTGGAGTGCAACCATCCACCTGCGGATCTACTTCAAGCAATGTAGCGTCTACAATGCTTAACGTGTGTATTGAAGCGTTGACAGAAAAAGGAATTTATGCTTCGAATCATAAAGTTGGAAAAGGTAAGACTGAATTAACATGATTAATATTGTGACTTCTCACACAAAGTTTGTTCAGAAAAACCAATATTAATTATTATTGAAAACCAAAGAGCACTCGACAGCTGTTTCGTCCTATAGACAGATCTAATCAGCTAAACTTAATACCAGTTTCCGCAAAACCGTTTCAATTCGATTACGCTAATCAGCTTACTAGTGAGTAACTTTAGTATGTTACTGAAGCTCATGTAAGAAGTCGTGACTGGTGGAGTTGACACTTGTCAAGAATGTAACAGTTATCACTGATGACAATGGATAATCGTCGCACTAGATATCACAAATTGATGGAAGTGGGAATTCTACCATTGGATGTCCAGCCTAGTAATGCAGACGGTTAGATGTTCGCCAATCTGAAGACCCTGAGGTGGAATTTAGGGTGCGCACCGCTGA
This sequence comes from Schistosoma japonicum, assembly GCA_025215515.1. Taxonomy (NCBI): domain Eukaryota; kingdom Metazoa; phylum Platyhelminthes; class Trematoda; order Strigeidida; family Schistosomatidae; genus Schistosoma; species Schistosoma japonicum. The sequence continues at coordinate 18,412,473 of CM046063.1, read as the reverse complement.
GTCTCATACTAGGACGAAACAGCTCTGCAGTGCTCTCTGGTTTTCAGTGGTACCGTACGAACACCAATCTGTGATGAATCCAACCAACTAAACTTAATACCAACCTCCACAAAATTGCCTAAATTCACTGTGAACAAAATAAAAGGTAGGTTTAAAATATGATATTTATAATGAGCTCTCCGCATATACTTAGCATTAATTAGTTATAAAAATATAAATCGAATTTAGAAGATATGGTTGGTTTAGTTGCATAATCTGAAGGGACATATACCATAAGCAACATGAATTCATTTAAGTGGTTTGAATACATGTTCTTTGTAATAGATAAAATGAGCATATTAATCGTCCTACTCTAAATGATGTGAACAAGCACACACTTATCTACATAACGTAACTAAATACTTCCGTAGCTTAAAGGTAAAATAAAGCCCTACAACAAGTAAAATTGTATTTTGGAGAATAAATGAACAGCGATAGCACTTATTAGTAGATATAGTCCATTTCTTCTCTATAAACGACTGCTAGTGGTGTTCTTTCTAAACCATATTTGATGACGTCTCATCCCACTGAGTTATATGATTATTAAGAGCTCACCTATGAATTCAGCTCTATACAGTTATCTTCCAAATTACATCATTTCATAAACTCATCACTGTCCTCACACCTAACGAAAGCAAATAATGTTTATAGAAGCTGCTGAAAATAAGAATATGCCAAAAGCATCAATAAAATGTTCTTTTGTGAAATATTAAGACCCTTCGTAGATAAATCAGGTTTTTGTGGGCTTCAAAACTTCACATATTTACTAGAAATCTTGAGACACTTATTTTGTATAACCTGTACATATTTTCAAAGTTATTCCCTTTGATTACTGTTACTTATTTATTTGGATAAAATATCTAAAAGTTATTTCGTCACATATCACCTCCTTGATTGCTTACTAAGTCTACGGTTTTCTTACTAAAAATTGAGTATAATTCAGTTGCTAAAATTGCTGTCATTATTCAGTATTTTGTACATTTGCGTGACACAGTGAATCAAAATTCAACATTTTTTGTACATTTGAGACAATATTAGAAAAATCTTTGAACTTATGTTGGATTTATCCTTTTAAAATCGACTGTGTTTAACTATTATTTCAGATATTCCAGATACTCTCCCTGAACCGCTTATGGCTTCTGCTGGACCAGGAAGTCTTCCAGGATCTAATCATGTTCGCTTCAAAAGTGTGTCAGCTGAAGCTTCGAAACCAGCTAAATCAGCACTTCATCTGGACGTTAATTATCGAAGAAAATCTAGTGACGCTCCGAACACATCCCTAAACACAAGTGACGAAGACATATCTATGGATCTCAACTAATTATTTTGTTGTATATCATTAGTTACTAATGTCTACATAATTACAAAATGTTATTAGATGTGAAATAACATTAAGCTTAACATGTCTTGTATTCGTACATCATTAATTTAAATCCATCAAGTATAAGGATTACTCCATTTTTCGTTATGATTGTACTCAGATTCCTTTTCTAATATCTCAGTCATTGCTGTTATTTTGATGTGTCGATCATATTTACATGCATTGTATGTTTTCAGAGGTAACGAAAACTAACATAAGCAACTGCAAATTGATTTTAAACTCGCACTTGAAATTATGCACCTATGGTTCCTACTTTAAACCATAAGATATCAATTTCTGCGATTTCTCGATTATCGAAAGCAATTCAGCTGTTCTTTTAGAATAGATACTTCAAGTCCTAGCTCATTTAAGACACGCGTAAATGTCATGTTATTAAAAAAATCAAATTACTAGTTCTTTATTGAGTTCAAGCATGTCAGGAGTTCCATATTTTAGAGTACTTAAGTCTTTATTCTACTTTTACTATAGGAAACATTGATTTAAATCCAAACTGGTCATGAAATGTAATTGTATTATCCACATTATTATGCTCGTAGTAACACTTCAATCCGTTTTAAATATCCAAGACAGGAGCTTCTAGAAATTTTTAGTTGTGAATGAGTTATTGATTCTGGCGCTATATCTACAGCACAGACCTGAAATATCAAATAGTGGTAATAGTTGGTCTGGTTTTACATAATTTATTCTCTGAACCTATATTGTCACTAAATAGTCCGTTTAACTGCACATATGTGAAGAGCTAACTACTAAAAGTGCTTACAGATTATCAAATTTATTATCTGATTTGATGTAAACAGCGATTGTGCAGTTCTATTGCCGAATTCAATCTCTCAGCTAATGCATCAACTTATAACGACGGTAGATTAAGTCTTTATAAGCATACTTGATAACCAGTAAAAGGACTTTTCGTTTGCTAAATTCTAACTCTTCTGTTGGTTATTAAGTGCAAGCAACGAATAAACAGTCATACTTTTCCCCAGGGTTGTCATGGAAGCTTTGCAATGTACTTAAAAAGAGTTAGTTGTTCAGGTCTGTAGTCTAGTTCAACTTGGTATGATGGCTGTAACATTTGTCCCTCTAAGTCCTTGGTTGTGAAATGGGTGTCTTTGAAACATGCACAAAAATTCGTGGAACTATACACTTCAGCATAAGCTAGCAGAATGGAGGACCAGAGCAGTTTACTCAAGGTTTTAATTACATGTAGTCTTTCAAACGTAGATGTAGCAGTAAGTTTAAGGTAGCAGGTATGGAATAGATAAATTAAAAGCTAACCCGTGTGTCATTTAATTGAATAGGGCAGTGATGAGTCGTCATGTCTCAAGATGTTTAACTGAATCAAACAATCATTTCTAATGCTAACTGGTGATAGCCACATTATATCGGGAATTTACTGCAGTTCAAAAAGTAGATATTGCATAAAAATTATGTAGGATTATGAGTGCGCAACATTGTAGAGTCCCCTTTCAAGAATAAATGGCTTTTAAGTGCTTGATCATATCTAGTGAGTATCAATTTGCTAAGTTCATTATCATCATTTCGAATTATTTGCTTTTTAGATTGTTAATTTCCTCTTGCTGTACTAATGAGGTTTAACATCATGGCTAGGATTCGCATTATTTGGTTGATTGTCATCTTATTTCGGGGAAAATCTCAGGAAATATTGATAAACAAAATACGAAAACCCCCATCGGATTAAAATATGCAAATCGATAGAAATTTAATTAATTCTATGTACATAGCTATACAACAATTTCAGTGATTAGTTTATATACAAACTTGTCGACAAATTCAAGTATCACTGGGTAAACTTTTAAATAAATAAAAGAAATTTATTTAAATATAGGAAGAAACGAAGGATTATAGAACCGTAACGGCTGTGTAGCATTTGATACTACTGAGTTAGGATTGATACGAACAGGCCACAAAGAAGTATTGGTTTGTAAGTTTGAGAGGCTATACGAATTAGGAGTAGCGTGTGAGGGAGATGACCTAGGCATGTTCATTAAATTGAACGGAAACGAAGAGATTTTATGATTAGAAAACTGATTAGCGTACATAGGAGGACATGCAACTTGAGAAGACGTAGAAATATTCAAAGCTGAAGAATGATGAGTGGTATTCGACGAAAAAAGACGGTTAGGTAAACTGATAGTTGGATGTGGTTCTGATTGATTTGATAAGGGAATTTGTTTTCTCTCAGTAGGCGGTTCATTAACACCTAGGAAATCAGCGATTGCAGATAATCGTCTTCCAGTTGCACTATGAAATTGAGAATTCCCGGTTGAACTCTGATTAACTTCATTTCTCATTGTACGCCTGAAGTACCTTGGGGTTTTCATCCAACTTTTGCTTCTGAGCTTTCTTGAGCTCGCAGCGTTTCGAAAATATAGTGTAGGCATCAAATATCTTATCATCATTTGTAAGGTTACTTGATGTCGTTTGATGCATTATGTTTTGTGACCCACATTGGTCAATAAATGATTTTAGTGGAAGGTTGTTTTGGATATGCCGATTAAACGATGCTGAAACAATCTGATTTTGGTGAAACTCTGGGCCTCTTTGAGGTGACTGTATGATATTATTTGGTCCTTTTAGATTCATTGGTGCCGGAACACAGACAGATTTCGAGACATCAACATAAGGAGGGTTAACGTGTTCCGTATTCGCAGCCGAAACCGAATTGTTTATAGTTGGACCTGGTGTACCTGGTCAAAAAAAAATTGATACGTTATAAATATGCAACTAACCCCTCCAGAAACATATAGATTCAAGACAATCCTTTAAAAGCTATGGATAATAAAGATAAAACAGTCGGCAGTAAAAAAATGATAACACTACTTTATACCTTACGGGTAGCACAGTACTATTGAAACAAGTAGATAATTTCTTGTTCGGAATAAAAGTCACATTTAAAAGTACTTGAAACAATAATAATTGGGTCATAGTCCATTCATTTTCTATGAACTATCCAAACCATTGCTGAATTTCAAATTATCAAGTCAACCGTTGATGACGATATCACTATTGCAACCAAAAGTTAGATATTCAACGTCTGAGTTGTGAAAAGAAACTATAGAACGAGTCTATTTAATTTATGCTATCAAATAATAACATAGTAATAGAAAAGTAACTATAGTATTGTGGAAAATATTATTTGATATTATACTCGTTTTATCAAGAAAGACATAATCAATGCTAAGATGTGGTAAAGATAAAACCCTAGGACTTCAATAATTACAGACAGGCATCTAGGGCAGTAACTGTGTGGTTGGGATACAACTTTCGACCACTAAGATGCAGGTTCAAAAATACATCTAACTCTAACGCAAGCAATGTTTCTTAATAATAAGTACAGGAATTTATAATTTGCAAACTAGTCGCATCAAAAAAGATTAGCATTGACTTACTGTGTACTGGTTCTTTCAATTCTTCTCTTGTTTGATTACATCCAGAGAAGGTATATTGTGGATAATCTCTATTATTTACCTGTTGACTAAAATTTTTGATTTGTGGTATACCGATATTTTTCTCTTTTAGTGTTGGATTCAAACCACTGGGTAACTGTCCAGAAGACTTTAAAGCATCAATAGCTGACAATATTACATTAAATGCACTGCTAGACAAAGCTATTCGAGTACTACTCTCCTCAAAGTTGGCACTGTGTTCATTTGAATTTCCAGTGTTTAGAGGAATCGCGTAATTATAATTCTTGTGTGTAGGAACCGAAGGGCCTACAGGCGATCCAAGTGACGGCAGAACTAAACTATTATCAAATCTGCAAAGTAAATAGATAGAAACATGAAGGCTGATTATGGTTATAAGAAACAAATTAAATGTCAAACAAATATACAGATTTGATCATATTTCAAAAACAAAAATGAATAATTAGATCGTTTTTGAGAATCAATTTACAGTTAGCAATATCAATTCATAGTTGGTTAAAAATACTAAGAAATATTCCTTAACTCTAACAAATACAAAACAGGCAAATGTTTGGCGAATCGTGAACAAGTATAGCCTTTCAACTACACATGTATGATAAAGAACGAGCTTCCACAAACAGACAAACATAATACTGAAAATGTTTTCAGTCTTAAGTTACCCACCTTAATTTGGTTAATATTTGCCGCAGTTGTAAAAAATATCACTACATAATCGAACAGAACAAAAATATCTTATGATCATATCGATAAAATAATGTCTATAAGTATAGTCACTGAGGTTAAAACATAGCTTTATTTGAATAACATGGGACAAAATTGTAATACGTGATTTATTTAAACATAAAACACTTAGTAATCATAATCAAAAGCTCAAATACAACAACAGAATGCGAAAATGGTTAAATAGAAAATATAGTTCGGATAAGAATGCAATTAAGAAGGACCACTTTTGATTGGAGAAGACAATGTCAATTTGATGGAAAACAGAAGTATAATCGCCACCCACTTGTAATCTGATTGGTATCTGATAAGACTTCAAGCATCGTCTCAAGACCATGACATAGGAGATACGATAGACCGATAGAGGTCAGTCCTATACAACTTTTATCCAAAGACGTCATTTCAGTGTACAAATAATACTGGTAGAAAAAAATATATACATAATGGACGATACGGTCCTACTCGGTAAATATGCCGACAATATGCGGTCTCCCAAATACCTTGAGCAACAAAGTAAGTATATTTGATTTACGTATCTCTCCATCTAAATGCAGAATGTTACTTTAGAACTGGTCTGGATCATCGCCTAGATTGGTCATAGGAAGTGAAGTAGTTGAGTGTTGACTATTTCATTTAACTCGGAAAGTCTTATAACCCCTAGTGGGTAAATATTCTGACGAAATCACAGCTTGGATTCAGTACGCTTGTTTTTGTCAACTAATATCACATGTGATTTAGCGAGTTATCCATCTTTCAACGAAAAGGCTAAGCGTAACGCAGAGCAGTTCGCTCTGTTGTATCTTATGGATGCGAAATGTGGGGCATGAAAATGGAGGATATACGTAGTCCGTAGGTCTTTAATCATAAAAACCTTCGTAGTATCCCCACCCCGCATATCATGGAATGACGGAATAAGTAGTATTGATGTTAGATAGATCACCAGAAAAACATGGTAAATCAGAGGAAAAAGTCGCAAACCTTCGTCAACTGAGATGGTTGGGACATATATTGCGTATACCCGACTTCTGCCTACCTAACCTCGAGGTGTTGGCTGGGGTAGCATTAGAATGGAAGAAAGGTAGGTATGATCAAACCAAAATATGGCATCAGTCAAAGAGGATTTTTATTATTGACCTAAATTATGTTAGATGATGCAGATTACCTGGTTTGGGTCCACGTGATAATCGTGATCAGTGGTTAGAGATACTGCATGATTTAGCTCAGAATCGATCAAAATGGTGAAAGTGCATTTACTCCTTGTTTTTACAAAGATTTTAAGTTCTATTATATTTTCATACACACCATTATTTTATCTTCCCTTTTTGTATGTTATTGTCATGTTATTCTTGCAAATTTGATCTCGTCGTGCTAATGTGGTATGGTAACTTAAACGTGTGAACATATGTCAGGTTCTACGTTGTCAATGGCTAATATATATATATATATATATATATATATATATATATATATATATATATATATATATATATATATATATATATATAATCTTATTGTAGGAGTCATATTAGGCTTGTAGCGCATCTAGGAATAGATATCAGTGGTTATACTTAAATTTACCGAACAATCTGTTAGTAGGCATAGTTACTAGTGTCCTGTTAAGGCCAATGAGCAGAGGAAGACTGAATTATACTGAGTGAACTCATCGATGATATTTTCATACTAGCTTTATCAATTTATTTGTTAGATATCGTATAGTAAACATAAATACAAACCTCCTACACGTAGTAAAAACATAGGATAACGTCGGATTAAAGGAATTAGCTAGTAGTATTTTATGTTATTTACTAATTTTAATTCTAAATATTTCGCTGAATATAGACAAGTGGTATCTAGTACAAATATTCTTAATCATAATTTTTCTACTATGGTCAGTATCATCAAAGTACAATCCTAACCACTACATATTTAAACCACGCCTAAATTACAGCCAGCTGATTGGTCTGCTTGTCAACTGACCAGCGGCAAGGGACGACTTTGAGGAAATTTTCAGTGCATTTTAAGAAGAAACTTTAATTTGTTATAACTATCTCCTTTGCTATTCAGAGTTGTAGAATATGATGCTTCGAATTTAGTATCTGTTCTAATTTGGGACCACCAGGATTGAAATATCGTCAGAAAGTACTGGATAGAGTGGAACTTAACAATGAGGAAAATAAATTTCTTTACCAAACATTACGAGAAAACATTAGAAGAAAAATGTATTTCCACTGCTTACCGTGATTTCTTGTAATAACGGTTGTATGGAGAATCATGTATAAAGTTGTAATGTTGAACAGAGGAATTTTCCGTATGTGATAATTTAGTGGCCTGAATTCTCGCTGCAGCAGATACATCTGCTGCTACATGTCGAAGATTTTCTTCTTGTCTATTCTTTAATGTTTTTAATTTGTCTAAAACCCAATCCGCTTCCTTTGTGAATTGATCTGTGTAGGTGGAATCACGTCTTAATTTACTGCTTGAATTGGTTGCTTTCAATTGCAGCAAACCTTCTTGCTCTAACTCTTGACTAACAAAGTATAATTTAAAAAACGTTTGGTTATAAAAAGTAAGTAATTAAAAATCTCTACTTTCGTTTTTATCTAGGGCCCGTATTGTCTAAAAGTATCTTCAAATACGCTAAAATAATGTTTTTCAGAATTATCAGACGCAATGAATTAACACCATAAAAACATAGACTGTCATGTAAGCTTACACAATTTATCTGTAATTGTTAGTATGTTAATTACTACTAAATACTCAATCTCCCTTTCATTTAGCAAAATTGTTTTCATAGTTTTAAAGTATACAGAAAACGTGTTTCGAGCCTTAATATTACAGTTTGGAGGAAAGAGTGTAGTAGAATTATTAACTCATCTATTAAGTGAAGATTCATGTACGTGGCTGAGAGTCATACTCTAAATTTGAGGGCTAATGACAGAGTCAGTTTGTGGTAGATGAAGCCAGTTTCAAAACCTTGAATTAAAGGCTTTATTCACTGAGCTACAACTTCATTAGAACTACGCCTACTCAAAAAATCGTGATAAAACAAAAGTGAATACATATTTCTATCGTGGACGAGTTTTATGCGTCATTTCAGGACAAAGCAATTGCCTAGTGCTTTTTACTTATGGAAGATTATTTAGATCATGTTAGTCTGTGATGAAAACAAACACCTAGTTGGAATTCAGTTTATACTAATAAGGTCTCCTCTATTATAAAATGCATCTGAAACAACACTACGAATACGGTAATATAATTAAGAGCTAATCATGACAGAAAAGCTACACACACTATTTTTCTCAAAAAGTAACTATTAATAATTGACATGTCACTATTTTTTCGTCAGTTCATTTGTACTATAACATGTCTGGATGAAAGCATGTGATTGGTTGGTGAATAGTGAGATAGAAACGCATCTGAGAAAGTGTGGTTATATCTTGTATACATATTTCATGTATTAATGGTTCAGTATTATGTTGTGCGCAATCCACTTGTTTCTTGATCGTACAGTCAGATTGTTGTTTCTGAGTAGAAGTGATAAGGCTGGGTCGGGATAAGACGTTGGTTATCGAGTAGCTCGTGTAATATCTTCAAAAATCCAATTGACTAATTGTCATCCTTAGTAAACCATTACCTGTTTTACGATATTACAGTTAAATAGTTTGAAGTTATTACGTTTAAAATAATAACTAAAAATTGAAAAGTATTAGTGTAAGAGATAATGTGATACCAGAAATTCTTATGAATATTACACAATAAGAAAAAAATTTATTTTGGAAAAATATGTACACTGTGATGACATTGCCGCGAATTTAAATTATTTTACTTAATGAAGGTTGAAGAAAACACAGCTATCAAAATCTTAACAAATGCTGGAAAAGATACAGATCAGTTGTAATAAGTGAGTAATCTGTCCAACTTGAGGATGTACAATTACGCATACCTTAAGTAATAAAATGAGATCCTTGAGATACCAGAAATTAATATTTGAGATTCCGATTGATTTATTACATGTAATTATACTAGTCCGGACTGTTTTGTCATAAAAGTGACTTGAAACTTTCAATTTATATTTTGCTTCAAGTAACGATGATCTCAAAAGAAAATTATTTTGATATGGAAATACTAATAATGGGTAGTATCATATTAACAGATATTAATAACATTGTATGCATACATAACTAATAAATTCAGTCTACTAGTGTGAACTAACGTATGCAAACATACGAAAATAAATGTTTACGTACATGTATTTTTCACAATCAGCGCATGTGATCGTTATATCGTCGACAGATTCTTCACCAGGTTGTAAATCTGTGTTTTCTGATGTAATAATACTCATAAGAAGTTGGGACATTTTGTTTGATTTGCCTGCGTCGCAATCAGTATCACTATTTCTCTTCTTATCAATAGATTTGATGATAATATTGTAGCGTGTATGGAAACTTGAACAAGAATCTGGAGAACCAACTAGACGTGTATAAGAACATTAGAAATAAAATAGAAAATCAGATACCTTCTTCACGAATAACAGTTTCGTCATCAGAAGAATCTTCTCTTATTTCTCCTTCTTCAAGGTCTGCTGAGCATGGAGTACTAGGATTGGAGTGTCCAAAGGTAGACACAGGCTTCATAAGAAAATAATATGGAATTAAAAATACGAATTCTTACGGATTTTTTGCACTCTTTTTCTTTTATAAGACGTGCCTCATTGTGCTCTTGAATAAGGTGTACAATTTCACTTTGAAGATCAAGATCTAGTAAGATCAACCTCAAAACATTATAGTCAGTTGTTACCTGCCACAGAATATTCCTTGATAACTAGTCTTTTCCGTCCCTCAAAATCTTCAATTTTACGAGCATACACCTCTAGTCGGCAAGTTTGAAGTGATCTGTCGCTAAAATCACGATCAATAATTCTGAACAGGGGTAAGTAACACGTGTTCTAAAGAAATATTTAGTGTAAAAATTTTGAATAACTTACAAGGTATGTTTTTCTATGCACAATACTGCATAAATGATTTATCACTGATTTTCTCGGTAACCACTGGTTACAGAGGCTACAAACATACAAACATTCGTCTAACTCTTTTAGCTGATACTCGATCATATAATTGAGTCCTATTAGTGGCTGAGTACAGACATCAAGAAATGGTTGTATTTTGGCAGTAACTTTTACCGGAGTCTTACGTTTGCCCCTCAACAATGAACGATCACCTACAATATATGATAGAAACAATAGTAATATCTGAAAAATATGAACTTAAATTATAAATAACCATTCAAATTATAAACTGTAATAGCTCCAATAATAAAGTATTACCAAAGTATCTGCTCATGCAGAACGATCATATTATTCAGTTTGTTAATATTTTTCTGAAGTTAACTCTACACGCTGCTTTGTCGTGTGATCAGTCTAGTGGTAACAAACCTACTCGGCATATAATTAATATTGGATAATTTAGGCGGTTTCGTGGAGAATGGTAATTGATTTTCTCAAGTTTGGTGTTAATTCAACTGAAAATAATCAGCTTTCGTATAGAACATTATTTGTAGACGGTAGAACTGGGCGGGAAATTGATATGCCTGTCATCTAAAAAAGACTGGTTATCTTCAAGAACTGTGTTTATGTAAACTATTTCAATAATTCTGGTTGCATTCAACGTGAACATTTTATTTTTATTATTATTCAGTTTCCACCCCTGCCCTATCCCATTTGACACATTAACTGTTAGTATATCATTTCTCATTGATGAACTATGGTAAATCAATTATGTATACGTACTCTAGTTCACATTTACTATTGCTCCTAATTTTTATTAATGTTAGTTTCCTAATTGGTTGACGGTGTGATCTGATACTATGTATATATAAAGGATTGTATAAATACTTCTGCCTGGTTGGTCTGTCGTCTTGTGTTCTTCTACCTCCGGCTTGGGACTGAGTGGGCATAGGGCAGACGTGCAGTGGTTCACTAGGCACTTAGTCGGCGTTTCGAAATTTCAAGTTTTTTTCTATCCCATGAAAGTTGGCGACGGAGGTGGAAGTAACGAATAAGAGTAAACTCAGCATTTTCAGGAAGATCAAGGTCATCTGGTAATTGGTTTAGAATTCACGTCTCATCAAGGACCAATCAGCATCCCGGGTTCCCATCATTGATTTCGCATTGACCACTAGCTGAGTCAATATTTCCAGCGAATCAGCATGTCAACACTTAATGAACGTGCAAACTTACTGATGCATGAGCTTTTTCTTGCTAACCAGTGTTTGATTGAGTTAGCATTAGAGCGTACTGGTAGCCAAGTCAGTAGCATCAGCCTGCCAGTAGTCGATGAAACCGTACCTAAGCCTAAATGTGAAATCGATTCCCAAATTCAACCAGCATGTCAGACAGAAGTATCTTTGTCCCATATGCCTAGTAACACTGCTCCAGAGAAACAAGATGATGCACTGGAGACATTTATCCGAATCATTCCAAATATTTTGCAACCATTAGGTGATAACCCAGCCGTGGCCTCTGAGTTATCCTTAAAACTGCAGAGTACGCGCAGAATAGTCGCCAGTTTGAGTCACGAAGTCATTTTGAGAAGTGTGCTTAGACCGTCTGCTGAGCACAAGAGGCAACAGTATTCAGAGAAGTAAAAGTGTTACAGTCATCAATAGGTACTCCAGACGTGTTCGCATAATTGACCTTTTCATTCATGAGTGCAGCAAGTCAAGGCATAAGCGAGTTGTGTCGGAGACAAATGTTCAACGTGATGAGGTGTTTTTCCTGTTGCGATGCGAGGATCCCACTACATTTCGTAGAGGAGCCTAGTGGTGGATTGTAATTTCTTAGTTCCGATGTAATTAATTATGTCGCTTTCCTTTTATTGAGTAAATTGCAGTTTCTTATCTTACCACACCCAAAACTGAACTGGGTTCGAGAAACGTACTAACACTGTCATTTCCAGAAATAGGGGAGGTGTCAGGGATTTAAAATCCCCAAAAATACAACCGTTCATTAAATCAAGCAAAAGGCGTTGTCTTGATTTTTTTGTGAGATTGATTTGTAAACTTCTATCAATTAATTCAATTTCAAATATGAGATATATAAACGTTATTTGCTAGTCTTGCTCCACAATATAGTCTTCATATAAGTCTAGTCTTTTGGAGTAGCCGTGGGTTGGGAAGGAGCAAATCATGGTTTTCGATTGAAGTACAAGTATCAGAGATAACGATTAGCACTAACCGTACGACCGTCGAGGGAATCAAACGGAATCCAGTTACACTAGATAATTTAGCTGTATCGTATCCCAGACCGTACTAAACCAATCTGAACCCACGCGCTTATCTCACCTGAGAAAACAACAGAAATGAGAAGTGGTCACTTTGTGGGATGACATCATTGTATGACTGATCTCTGTCGGTCTATCGAGTCTCCCAGGTCACTGTCCTTAAAACGATACGACTCAACAACTTGAGGCCTTATCAGAAACTAAACAGATTACAAGTGGGTGGTGATTATACTTCTGTTTTCCATCAAACTCATCATCAAAGTGACATTGTCTTCTCCAATCGAAAGCGGTCTTTCTTAATTGCATTCTTATCCGAACTATATTTTCTATTGAACCATTTTCGCATTCTGTTGTTATATTTGAGTTTTTGATTATGATCATCCTTCCATGTTTCGTTTGTTCACAATAATATGTTTCTAATTGCTTGGTGTATACAGTCAGTCAGTTACAACGTAGAACTTGGTACATGCGCACATCAGTTCAAGTTGCCATGCCTCAATTAGCAGATAAAGATTAAATTGTCGAACCAAATCCCAGAGTAGGGGAGGTAGTAACAGAGTAAGTACTAGTGGAAAGGCATAGAGATCAGAGATGAGATTTGAGACATAAAGTGATTCAGTAAAGAGAAAATTATAATAAGCTCAGAAATTAGAATTTGGAGGAAGACAAGGAGTGGATGCACCTGCGCCATTGCCAACGATTTTGAGCCATATCACCTAAAGTCTCTAACCATTTGTTACGATCATCGTGTGGGCCCCAACCAGGTAGTCTACATCTATTAACATGGCTCAGCCCAATTGACAATGACTTCATGGATTGGTGCCATGTTTTTGTTTGGCCACCCCTAGCTTTCTTCCAGCCTACTCCCACACCAGACAACATTGCTTGTCAAGGTAGACGGTGGTCAGGCATACGCAACACATGCCCTAACCACCTCAGCCGGTGAAGATTCACTACTTCATCAATAGGCTTACCGTATTTACCTAGTACTCTATTCCTAACACATGCATTGCTTACTCGGTTGTCCCAGCAAACACGAGCAATGTTTCGGAGACATCTATGATCGAATACTAGGAGCCTACGGATATCCTCTATCCTTAAAGGCCATATTTCACATCCATAAAGTAAAACGGATCTAACTGCTGTGCAGTAAACGCGTCCTTTCGTCATTAAACGGATGTCTCGCCTACGCCACAAGTGACGCAAGTTGGCAAAAGCCTGATCGGGCCTTATGTATACGGGCCGAGATTTCATCAGACACCAGACCGTTAAGACTGATGAGGCTCCCGAGATAAGTAAAACGGTTAACACATTCAATAGTTTCACTTCCTATCACTAACTTCGGTGCCGAATTAAGCCAGTCCTGAAGTAACATTTTACATTTGGATGGGGAGAGTCGCATCCCAAACATGCTTACGTTCAAGTTTAAGGTAGTCAAAAGATTCTGCATTTTATCAGCATCTTCACTCAGTAGAACTATATCATCGGCATATTCTAAGTCAGTAAGTTTATCTCCTGGAAAGAGGTCAACCCCAGAGAAATCAGACGATGCCACTGTTAACTCTAAAAGTATGTCAATGATAAAATTAAATAAAAATGGAGATAGCGGACAACCCTGACGAACACCACTAGAAGTGGTCAATTCTGAAGACAATCTGCCATAAGCTCTAACACGACATGTGGTGTTCGAGTAGAGAGCTTGTATAAGGTTAATGTACTTCTCCGGTACACCTTGCAATGACAGACATTGCCACATAACCTTACGATCAATAGAGTCAAACGCCGCTCTAAGGTCAAGGAATACAGCTATTGTTGGACATATAAAAGTGTGCTTATGTTCCAAAACCTGCCTAAGTGTGAATATTTGGTCTATACAACCACGTCCGGATTTGAAACCACCTTGGTTTTCTCGAGTTTGCTCTTCACGAGCTTTAGTTAGACGTCGAAGTATTATTGAAGCTAGTATTTTAGACACTATATTCGTTAAACTGATTCCTCGGTAATTGTCACACGAGGACTTCTGTCCTTTCTTAAAGACCGGGATGGTTAGTGTTCGAGACCAGTCAGATGGGATTACGTCTAGTTCCCAAATTCTAGCCAAGATCTCAGTTAATCTGGTTGCTAAGACTGGACCACCTTCCTTAAATATCTCAGGGGTCAATCCATCTGGTCCTGCCGCTCTCCCTTGCTTTAAGTTTCCAATAGCCTTCACAACCTCACTGAGACTTGGGGGACCAATGTTAATTTGCCATTCAGATTGTTTGGGGATGGTGGGCAGCAGGGATGATGCCGTGGGCCAGTTGAAATGTTCCCTAAAGTGTTCTGCCCATCGGTCTAATCTTCTGGATTGACAGTGAATAATGGAACCATCTTTTTCGCAGATAGTTTCACTTACAGTTGGGTTCCTGATACCCGTCTCCTTGATAAGTCTGAACAGTTGCCTACTGTTACCTATTGCCGCTGCCTTGTCCATCTCTTTAGCTTTCGCCACCCACCACTGCTCACGATCATTGCGCAAGCTTTTGATTAGTTTGTGTTTAAGTTGCCTACGTTGCTCATCATGTTCAGAACCAGATGGGATGTGTTGCCGAGTATCTATCAGTTCAGCAGATGCAGCTGAAATCCACTGAGTTTTCCTAACCTTTAGGTCTAGTTTATTAGTAGACATTACTGCTCTTTCGACAGCTTTTTGGATATCATTCCAGGCTAGCTCAGGTTGAGAACAGTTTACGCCGTTTACTAATTGGTTTTTTAGTTGTTCCTGGAATGCATTCTTGACTTTTACATCATTAAGTTGAACTCTGGGGGGATCCTTGTCGTAGATCTTTTACGTCCAGTGAGTCGCAGACTAATACGCGCTCGCACTACGGCATGGTCTGAGTCTAAACATGTGCTCCAAAACGAGCGGCAGTCTTCTATCAAGCCTCTCAAACGATGGCTAATAGCAATGTGGTCTATTTGAGTCCAGCGTTGGGTTGATTTCGGAGGCCGCCATGTCAACCGATGTCTTTCCTTATGCTTAAAGTTGGTGTTTGCGAGAAATAAACGCTTGTCTGAACAAAGTTGTAGTAACCGGTCGCCATTGTCTGTTCGTTGAGCCTCAACACCATATGATCCACCTAGGTGCCTTTCGGTTTCATCTAGTCTACCTACTTGGGCATTAAAATCACCAGCCACTATTACTACATCAGTGCGCTTAGCTTTGCATTAGAAGGACAGAAAGTTTTCTGTAAAATTCATCTTTTATTTCATCTGAGCTGCAGTCAGTGGGAGCATAGGCAGAGACAACAAAGAGACAACGGCGTGTGTCCCTATCTTTACGAGTCCTTACCGTTCCATATAGACGGACTGCGCACAAGCGACTGTCTATTGGAATCCAGTCGAGGAGAGCCTGTTCAGCTTTTAAACTTAGTGCTATACCTACACCAGCAAGGCCTCGAGTGGTAGCAGTGGGGTCCCCGGAGACACGAAGAGTGAACCGAGCAGATTCCGTATTTTCACAAGGTGAGTTCAGGCGAATGACTGTGCTTGGATCCTGTATACGCGTTTCAGAGATGCAGGCAGATATCGATGAAGCGGGATTCTAGAGTCATGGCTAAGGATGCCTGTTGTCCTATTTGACATAACGTTCGAACGTTGAAAGCTCCAATATACAACTTAGTGCGCGGTTTTAGGAGACCAGGGATAACGTTTCGTGAACTCAAATCACTAGCATTAGAGACGCAAGGCGATAAAATTATGTTAGAAGGATTAGGCATGGTGATAAGAGAGTTATTAAGAGTTGAAGGTGGGATTTGGCTTCGAACAAGATGATCTCGTGTGCTGTTAGAGGTATGAGGGCGGTTTTCACTTCCTGGCTGCCCACATCATGGAAGGGTGTTTCTTGAGAAATCTGAAAAAGAAGGTAGATTAGTGTTGGTCTTAGAGACCTGAGAGCGTGACCGCATAATCTCAAGGGACAACTGCTTGAGGCCTGTCACGCACGGCCTTTTTATGAAAAGTTTTTTGAGTATTAGCTCCGCACATAAAAGCCCTTAGTGGGCACCCATACCGCCGGAGACGGAGATCCGTGAGGTAGGGTGAGGTGTGACATTTTTAGGGTCGAGCCTTTTCTAACCCCTCCTTCCTTCTGAGAAAGCAGCATCGCTGCAGATGCTGGTTGTCCGAGGGAAACGCCTTACTGCTGTCACACCCCTTTGCAGTCAGCAGTACGACCTTCGCCCTCAGACCTTGAGTAGCTGCTTTTAGTCTCATCGTTCTCCAATCGACCTGCCTGGCATGGTAGAACCTACAGGAACATATGTTCCAGCCAATATAGCTCGGTCGGGTCATCACGATAGGCAAGCCCGACCACCACGTCAAGGTAGCAGCTACGGTCGGGCTTGGTGTATACATTTTGGTGTTTATTTGTACCGAATTTCATATCAAATGAAAATAAAAGCCGGAAATAAGGAACTAAACGACAAATAATTTAGTAGAAAAACCGCTTTTACAAATAAGTGAGAAGCTAAGTACTGTACAAGATAGTACGCGAAAACAATTAACCACCTTCGGGATCATTACGTTGTTTACGGAAACTAAAGGTAATTTGAGTTTTTACATTACTCGATGTGATTAGTAGTATCTCTCAGACCGAAAGTGCTCATTTATTATCATTATATTAATTATGAAGTTTATTTTTCAAAATGCTCTGGCTAGTCAACGTATTTCGAAACCTGAATGTTGGACGTCTTGTTGAATGGCGATATTGACAGAAGCAGATAAAGATGGAAAACTAGCCAGAATGCAGCCACTTCTACTGAAAAGCATAAGACTGTTAAAAGTCAGTAATAAAACTAAAAATTACTAGACATATTGTGACAGAATTGTATTTTATATTTTAACCTGTGCTTACCAGTCGACTCAAAAATAAAAACATTCTCTCGATGTCGACGTCCATTAAGATGTGAGCCAAGAGCTTTGTGAGATGGGAACTCAACTTCGCACAACTAAGTAATGAACAAAAGGGTTGATCAAAAGATTATATATGAAGTTGAGCGGGTACTAATGAATACCACTATACATTATGTAAAATACTGTTCACAAATGAACTGAGTGACAGTCGCAAAAGTTCATACGTTTTGCATGACTTCATATTACCTTATCACCAACGTCAATATCATCAGATTAGTGCTTGAAATAACAAAGTAGCGATAACTAGATGGTCTTACTAAAGGAGAATTTCGTATATAGTGAACTATACGAGCAGTGCTCATTCACCAATACACTCAGTAGGAATACGTTACTCACAAGGTCAAACCCTCCCCACTTATCAAAATGTAAGGCCAAATGGCATTACAAGGTTCAAAACACAAGTGCGGAATAATGATATATATTTAAAATTGTTAAGATCTGCAATACTTTGTTGTAGGTAGCTATATAGTACAGCAAATCCCTACAAGAGGTAAGAACAGGTATGTTTAATGCGGACCCAAACTATTATATTTCTATGTGCAAGACAATAGAGATCTGTGTTTTATTTAAGAGGGGGGGGGATTCTGTTGACCGATCAAGTCGTCCTAAATGATTACTCTAAAACTAGATTGGATAACAAGTAATTAATCGGCCAAGGTTATTATAGACTACATTTTAAATACTCAGGTACTTTAACAAACTACTTATTACGGGAGGTCTGTGAAGACATTTTTGTACTTTAACCTAGTTTGATTCATATATAAACGATACTGCATGTATCATTTATCGAGTATTCTGATAAAACGAGAATGGGTTAAATTATTCGGAAGGTAAATCTGATAATATTGTACGAAACCTAAACTCGAGTTTTGAAAGCGTGTTTCCTTAAAAACAACACTGTTGTGGATGGTGAAATCATAGATGATTAGGACACTAAAACATTATGTAGATTAAGAACACTAGGATTTAGCTGTATGTGTAAATGTAAGAACACTTAGATCCTTACACGGTTACTTAAAATAATATCAAATTAACAGAATGGGAAAATTTGAAAATGCTGTAGGAAATACTTAATAATGAATTAAAAATTTCATGACGGGTTAGCACAAAGTTGGAAACAACTACATAAACATGACAACGTAGTTAGCGGATTAATTAGAATATCTACTAATCCAGATAAATCCAGGCAACTTACGAAGCAGTAAAACCAAGTACAAGAATTGAATGGTGGAATGTCTTATAATTAGCTGCACTGTAGCATACTGGAATTAAAGTAGCTCTTCAGCTTTTCATCAAAGCACATGGAAATGTTCATTATAGGAATAACTACATTGATATCAAACAACGATGAGGATTTTAACATAACTGAAAGTAAACTTGAACACATCAATGAAAGTAGTAGACCCTGTTCTAGCAGACTATAGGCATTGATTCTGCGATTATAATCAGCATTTGGAAGCTTGGTGAATTTAAAAAGGTTTACAAATCATATATTAAAGAACTATAGGTCTGAAAATAATATTATTTTACTAATTTGCTGTAGATGGATATCTGGTTAAGTGGTAGGTTTTGGGTATATAATGAAGCTAGCTGTGCTTCAAGTCATATTGTTTGTCTAATAGATACTTGGACCTACCAACTAAGTCGACAATTCAGTAAGAAAGCAGACTAACTGACTAGGGTCTACACAACATCTACGATTAGGGTTTGGAGATATTGGGTGATATGGTTCAGAATCAATCACAGCACTGCAGGTGCATTTACTCTTCATCCTTTTATCCTGAATTAAAACCCTTCATATTTAGTCTCCCTGATTATCATTCCTGCTACAATTACTCTAGCTTTTTCGTTGTCTAATTTGTTAACTCCATTTTAGTGCTGAATTTTGTACGCCCAATCAAGCTAATGAACATTTCTACCAGACCCTATGTCGACTAAGTTTAATTGATAAACAAAACAAACTATTCAGAAATGTCTCAAAATAAGTTGTCCAAACAAATGATTATCATGATTCCAGTGAGTACAAAACGTTAGTCAGCCAGTTAGTTATAATTTAGAACTTGGTACATGCGTACATCATTTCAAGTTGCCATATCTTAATTAGCAGATAAAAATGAAATTGTCAGATCAAATACAAAGTAGTGGAGGTAATAGCAGAGTTAGTACTAATGAAAAGGATTAGAGATCGAAGATTTTTAAAAATATAATTCAGTAAACAGGAAACTATGGTTAATTCAGAAGCGCTAACTGTGGGTCGTAATGTATGTACCTAAACTGAAGATTGATAAACCGATGTACTAGCGAATTCTGCTTCAACTTAGTAGGGTATTGTATTTTGCACAATAGAATGGTAGTAAATATCAATCCATTCTAGCAAATTAGTCGACTCGAGAGTACTGCTTATCTGCTAACTAAACAAAACGCTTAAGTTTGAATAAAGGTTTTACACAACTTAAAGTTACTAGGAAGAATGAAATGCTTTAAACTGAGTGATATAATTAACTCACTTCACAATAAAATGACCCAGATAATCCAACAACAGTGTCAAGTTCATTCAAGTACTGCGACTTCAGCCATTCGTGATGTTTAGTTTCCCAGTTCTCCTGGAAAAGACAGAGGATCGTATAACTCACATAGGATAAATAACAAACACTAATTGGTGAAAAGCATGCATTTTTACCTCTAAAACAGTGGAATCGAATAAAGTTATCCCATTAGATTGAAGAGTTTTTTGAGTATGTGTTACGCCACGTATATGCAACATGAATGCACGTTCAGTGACAAAGTCATGTTTGCAAGTTGTACAATAGTTCCATGAATATTCATTATCATCATCATCATCACCATCATCATTATTTCCAACATCTTGTTCAGAAGCAATCGTCGTTTGTGTAGTCCCTATGCCAAAGTAATTTGCAGTGGTAAAGCTCTGACCAGTTGAACCTAAAATGCAAGCAAAAATGGAATGTTAAGAAAAGTGATAAGTGAATATGAAAGGCCTTTTTGTTCAGATTGTAAACTACCCAAGTAATGAATTAGGCGATTATGTATAGATTAGATCATGATTCATTGGAATTAGATGATTTTGCACTAAACAATATGTGGTCGATATTTCACTCCGTAGTCCCGTATTCGCTGAAAGTGAACAATGTGATTTAGCAAAAGGCATACTATCAAGCACCATATTTCAAAAACCTACAACAAATATACTGAGTGGGAAATGGTTCAAGTGATCTATGGTATTCTAATGTACGCCGCTGTTAATCTGCTTACCAGGTACGAATTATTGTACTTGGCTTCAAACCATACCTTAAATATAAGGGATAGTGCCCAAAGCAAAATAGAAAGTAAGGTGCTTAAAACTACGGCTCAGTTTAAATGTCTTGAAAACTAAGCCATCCTAGTCCTAAGACATAAGTCTCTCTAATCTTACAAGTTTAAAGTTATATCCCTGAATACAAATATTAAGTTCACTAAAGTTTACGGATGTGTGCAGAATAATTATCTCATATCAAACAGTTTAAATTATACGTAGCAGAACATGGAGGCTCAAAAATGATTAAAAACAAGTAATGATTAGTTACTGTTTTATTTGAAACGCAATTACACGTGAAAAACGTTAAAATTATATAAACAATACTAAAAATCCAGCTGATTTTCTACTAGATACCTGTAAAAATTGTTAACAAAAAACTTGGCAAGATATTTTTTGTGAAATAACCCGGCTTATTGTACAGCAAGAGATACGTCAAAATATATTTGGATGAATTTTATTCACGATTACAACAAACTGTATTCGATAAACATAAATTACCTTGATAAAATCATGGATGACAAACCTAGCCAACAGAACAGTAGTTATTAACGCAATAAACAGTACAGACTTAAGAGAATTCTAGTAAGAATGAGCATAATTAGCGAGTAAGGGAATCTTTTCTAAAGCACAAAATAGTGTAGTCATCTAGCTGGAAACCTAGAACTTAAGCATTTTCAACACTAAATATTTATAAGAACACCACCTGTTTGAAAAGTACCGACTAATTACAATGTGTAACTACTCTAAGTAACGTCTAGATACTTTAAAGACGGAATGTCGCCGTTAAGATGGAGTTGAGGTGCCGTATAATGAGAACATGTTGCATATTCAAACCTAGCTCGTTAAAAAGCACCATGTGCTAAACACCAAAGAATAGTGTCGAAACTCCAGATTATTTAGTACAGTGAACACTCAGTCTAGTTGAATAATAATTTTGAGTGCTTAAATGATTTGTGGGTGATAGCTTCCGTCGTAAAGATATAAGCCAAGGATACAGTAAACTTTAACTCACAATGAGGCATAAGCACATCCTCGCTACAGCTTGGATCGCCGGAAACTGAACTGGCCCATCTTTTGTACATATCATCCCAATCTATCCCAAGTCCTCGGCTTAAATTCACGAATATTTCATACCACTGAGGATTGGTACGAGCGATCCAACTAAGGTAATTATTCCAAGATGCCCAGTCCCAGTCTCCAGCTTTAACGTAACGGTCGAAATATTCTTTCATAACAGCATTCGGATCAGAACATGGGTCGACAATCGCTGATTCAAAACTGACTTTTGATTCTTCTGAAATTGCATTCCTTTCAAAGTTATCACAATCGACAGCTTTGTCTGGCTTTGACTAAAATATCGTTAAATAAAATAGAGACTTACTTTTTCTTCGTTGTCTCGATTTTCTTCATCAGAGCTTTCACCACACTCAGGGTTATTTTGCTGAACAGATTCCAATAATTTGTCAAAATAGCTTATCATGTTTTGATAGTAGCGAGTGTAATCGGCAGCAGCAGATGCAGAGTAAGCTGGGTTCGAGTTAGCACTTTCAGTAGTTTGACACTGTGCATAACTTAAAATATTTTGAAGGGGACAAAATTCAGCTAAGAAACTGTGTTTGATAATTAAAGTATCAAACCTTGGTAAGAGTTGTCGTATGCTACCGTCGTTATGCTTCTTAAACGCTGGATATACTTGAGATACCTGTGGTACTCTTCAGTCAGCTTATTATATTGGGCCTTGTAATCTTCTGACTTGTCTCCACCATTTGCATACCACTCACGAAGTTTTGCTGAGTAGTGAGAAAAGTAGTCAAACATTTGCTCTTCATAGTTTTTTATCTCAGCCAACTTTTCTGCAGTCAAGACCTGTGTCATGTTAAAGAAACCTTTTGCAAGCTTATACTCTAAGACAATGCATTTAATTCGAGTATATTTAACCGATCATATGCTAAGTAAGACGTAACAGGTAAAAACGAACGGAACGTTACAGCCCTATCAAAATCTGCGCGATCACGAGACATTTAAATCCTGCACTACGTTTGACCTTTATTCAACTTTCAACTTCGACTTTGCGTAGGGGGATTAGTGTTGTGTCGTTCTTTAAGATATGCACCTAGAAGAAAAAAGTGTATAAGGTTTTGGAGAGTACAGCACTAGTTATATTGTTTTTGAAACAGGGGGAAAAAATCAAATTAAGAGTTTAGAAAGGGAGTAGCTCCTATATTGTAGTTCCTCATTACCCAATAATTCTAGATATGCTTTGATCCGTTATTAATCAAACCTCGAATGTTGTTTCATCAAGTTAACAAACCATTTATTTCTTAAGATCTAAAATATAAACTGCAAATACGAAATTCAGTAATGCTGCGAAGCATCATAAATATAAAGAGACATTATTATCATATCTTATGAATGATTGAAAGGCGAGTGTACAATTGTATGTTTTAAATACTACAAACCCTAGATCGATAGTTAACCCTCTCGTGTGAGAATCATCTGTAAATATCATTTTCAAATGATTTAATTGATTAAAGTTGTTCACTGTGACAATGCATAGTGATTTTCTTGGAATTTGTTTGGTCGTATATATGATGCCATGGGAAAACTGCGAAAATGTATTTCTTTGCTAACTGTTTTACTAATAGCTTGTGAAGCTTTGCATTACGGAACAATTAAAGCGCCGGTGAAAGTAGCCTCCTCTTATTCACCACCGATAGGATAACGAAGGTTCGCTACCTCATCTATACTTAAACAGAAGTCAGAATCTATTCTGCAACTTCTTTTGATCGCCAACATGAAGCTGCATTCAGTCTACAGGCAGCCGACGGTAAGGAATAACTATGTATGACAAAAGACATGTCTACTTAAACGTGGGTTAATGAAAACCCATAAACTGGATTTCCACCATCGCCAATGTGAAAATACATATCATAGGCATAGAATAACTGATCCACCACATTTAACTAGTAAGCCCTAGCAAATAAAGCTAATAGATAGCAACACAAGCTATGCGGTCGAGAAACCACTGCTCTTTGAAAGTCTTTTGGCTTGAGAAATGCAGCACAATCATTCCATTGCCTCATTGATGACGTGTTTCATAGACTTGACAATGTCCATGCATAAGTCGACAACTGCTTGATAGCAAGCCCAGATGAGAAAACACATACCAAACATCTGGACACAGCTTGTGGAAGACTGGAACAATATGGAATTACAATAAATATACATAAATGACAAATCGGAACAACCTCGTTGGACTTCCTGGATTATACCATTGTTGCTAACGGCATACAATCCCAAAGAAATATGGAGGCGGCTATTCTGGAGTATCTGGAACCAACCACTCTTAAGCAGCTGTGAGTTTCGGTTGGATCGGTAGGCTTTTACAGGCAACTTATACCCAAATGTGTATCTATCATGAAACCACTGATAGATCGACTTCTTTGAAATAAAATGGTCGTTATAATGGATGCAGAGTCAAAGAAAGTATTTACTGCAACTAAAGAAACAGTAGCTCTTACGACTGTGCTGGCACAGTACAATACCGCAGTTTTCGTCAACATCGTGGTTGACGCATCTGAGTCAGTCATTGGTGCAGTTCTGCAACAATGAATTGCCCAAGCTTGGCAACCTTTAGCATTCTCATACGTTTGCGTGATACCGAATCGAAACACAGCACTTTTAGACGAGAACTGTCAGCCATATTAATTTCGATATCATGAATTGATCTGAATTAGACAATCATTGGTCACCATGTACTGTGCTGTACGACATTTTTAATACTTCATCTAAGGCCGGGAATTTCCAGTATTCACCGACCATAAACCGCCGACGTTTGCCATGAAGTCATCTTCAGATAAATACTCTCCACAAGAGTCTCGTCATTTAGACTACAATTTCCAGTTCTCTACTGATATACGACACATGTCTGGAGATGACAATGTAGTCGCTGTCGTCTTAACGAGAACACATTTCTCGAGTCGTATCTAATAAATTGACCTCGTTGAACTAACTCGATTTCGAAATGAAGACAACGATCTACACGAGTTATCACCGACAACACCCAAGCTCCAAATGAAGATGATTTAAAGAGGTAAGAACACTTTACTTTGTGATTCATCTACAGGTACAGCCTATCCAATCGACTCCAATAATTATGGACGCATTATTCTTACACAACCTCTCTCATCCTGGAGTTCGTGCTATGAATAAACTGATTACTCATGGATTTTGCTGGCCAAAGGTGAATAAGGATATCGAAGAATGGGCACACTCCCGTGTAGCCTGCCAGGAGAACAAGGTAATTCAGCATAATAAACGCCCTCTTGGCACTTTCTAAACTCCTGATGCTCGATTCGACCACATTCACCTTGATTTGGTAGAACCTTTACCAGGATCAAATGGATTTTTTTCTCTTCTTACATGCGTGGACCGATCCACACACTGGACAGAAGCAGATTTACTCAAAGACATCACTAGTGAAACAATTGCTCACGAGTTAGTTGAGTGATGGATAGCAAACTTTGGTTGTCCATCTACAATAACGACAGACCATGGGTGCCAGCTTAAGTCTAGATTGTTCTACACTCTGACAAAACTCTTTGGAAATATGCACTTTCATTCAACCCCCTACATCCAACAAACCAACCACTCGATGAAAATATTTAATGGACAGCTAAAAATGTCTC
Organism: Schistosoma japonicum; assembly: GCA_025215515.1. NCBI lineage: Eukaryota > Metazoa > Platyhelminthes > Trematoda > Strigeidida > Schistosomatidae > Schistosoma > Schistosoma japonicum. The sequence goes on along the minus strand of CM046063.1, from coordinate 18,386,656 downwards.
TTTTAGCTAAGAACCTTCTGCAGCCAAATGGCTCTTTACTATCAGTGTTACTAGGAATTATTAGCTCAGTAAAATAAGATGCTGACTACAGTGTTGTCGAATTAATCTACGGAGAGACCCCTTGACTACCAAGTGAGTTTGTGGAAACAATTTCCATCTCGATAAACCTGGATCTCAACTCTTACGTTAACCGGTTTACAAATGCTATGCGTTCAGTTAAGCCGGTTCAAACCCAACAGCAATCCACAAACGTTCTACTCAACTCTCTGTTAAATAATTGCACACACGCTCATGCACGTCATTATGCTCTATGCTGACCTGTCGACGCAACCTGAAAAGTGCCATACAAGGTCTTTAAGTGAGGATCGAAGTACTATACTATCGACAAAATTGGCCACCAAGAGAACGTCATCACTGACTGCCTCGAAGCATCTCATCCAGAGAGTAAACCTTTAAATGTCGTATTTGCTGCGATACCTCGTAACTTGACATCCAGATAGTCACCACTCATCGATCAATGACTAACAAGTAAGAAAAAACTTTGAGGTGCTCCAAACCACCGAAAGACACACGTTCTGGTCTAACTGTGCGATTCCCAGAACACCTGAACAAGTATTACATCTATTGATTTCCACTTAATTTACCGTTATCAACGTGTTGGAAACTTTTTTATTTAAAATCAAAATAAAAATAGCTTTATTATTATAAGGTATACATTTTAACATACTAAAAAATGCCTTATTTATCTAGGTGTTGTGCTAAGAAGAGGAGAAACTAGTTATTTTTCATGTTATTTTGCTAATTTTTATTTAATTGTAAAGTGAGCGGAAACCGGTACTGCTTTTCATTTCCTCCGCTGGACCTTATAACTGTGATTGGTTGTAATGTCATTTTAGTATGCTAATTACTCTGTTTTTCCCAAGGTTGTTCTTGTAACTATATATACAGACTTGAATTATAATAGAATCGAATCTTCCTGGTGCTGCTTTGGTGTTCTTGATTTTGTTTTGGGGTGAGTAATCAGTATCGAGTCGTTGGTCACGGTTGCTAGTATCAGTTGGCGCAGATAAGTTTCGGGTTAGAGTTGCGGTTAGTTCCTGCATAGCAGTAGGCGTTATTATTTATTATAATATTCCGACATATCAGTTGTCAATATTTTGTACATGTTGTAAACGGATTAATCTGTTGGATTAATTTCCTTTCATAAAAAGTGCACATATTTTAAAATGTTCTTTCTTCAGTTTTTCAGACCGTTTGGAGACGAAAAGAACGTTGAAGAATAAGAATATATTTTGAACAAAAGGATTTATTCAATGACACCATAGCGTAAGCACAGACGTCTATAAGCTGCACGGCATCGCGAGCAATCAAAGGAATATTTACAAATGTCTGACGCATTTGGTTTTATCCTTAGGCCGGTACGTCTTGGGATCCCCATTAAACTATTAGAAAAGGGTGTGGGCTGAACCATTAAATAATTCTTTTAATAAACAGTTGCATAGGCTCTCGTCATTAATGCTGATCATATTTGTTTTGGTGGACACGACTAGTAGAAGGCGCTCAGGCAAGCATCACAACCAAATCACGACACGATACGATGTGGGAAACAACTTGCTCTCTAGTTAGCCAGCTTGAATATTTCTGTTCCATTGACGCCCTACTCACGATCAAATATAACTTCTTCTCCGCATCTCACTACTTTGTGATGTATTCTTATTCATACGTGTGGGTTCGATTGTTAGAAGTTGCTTCGGTTATGCAACAAACGTTATTTAGTAATGTACCGGTTACACTTTACATAATAATATCTTTATTCACAAGTAGCATTTCGTATATGACAGCATACCAGTTTACAGGTATGATAAGAATTGTATTGGTTTATCTATATACGAGGATTATGATAGATATATTATAGGAAATCCGCACTATTTAAAGGTACTAATCAAAACTAAAGCATCGACATCAAAGTTTACAATACTAGGGTGTCACGGGTATATGTTGTATTATAGTGCAGTTCTAATAAATACTCACGCTCTTTTTGTCTTTGGCGCTACAATTCCGGGATGTTAGAGAGTTGAGGGTGCTACAAGAGATTAAATTGGTTGTTAATGTCTTTCCTGTTTTCCTACACTAAAGCCAAGTCTAATGCAAGCAGCATGAAAGAAAGTGGCAAGAAGATGGAAGGGTGCAGACTGTAGGTAGAAGGCCTGTCCCTCATGTTTGAAACACGCTAATATTACCTTATGTATATGTTTTCTGCTGTTTATAATAGGAAATACATTCCTGCTTCTGTCTACCTCGTTCTTCTTCCTATAAGTGTGTATTCTTACTTGTCTGTTGTGCAAGGAAGGTAGTATGTTAGAGCTATTGAACGTTGTTTAATCAGGTTCAATTCTATTATTGGTTGAGACTAGTTCTAGAATCGACCAAGTGGACCGTTTGTGTTGCTGTCAGAAGTCAATGTCATCTGGAAGTCAAACTTTATTTATTGTGTATACAATTTACTGTACTACTTTAGACTTTGTATGTTCCTGTTGTTTGTGATGAAATTATAAATTTTATCGTAGCGGCGTGTCTTTTAATCCAACAGGTTGATTAGGAATAATACTGTTATGTTCAATTGCTGTTCAAGATTCACCCTTGGTCTAGAACAGAGTTTACATAGTGTTTAGAGGCTCCATTATCGGTTTAGTCATAATAAATTAGCTAAGCTACTTTGATAGTTTCTAGACACGACTTGTATTTGATTTCACGAATCATCCATATCAGTTGTCGTTCTTGGCTGTTGCTAAGGTGGTTCTTGATCTGTGACTTTTATCCTGGTACAGAAAGGAAAACAATTTCTGGGTTTGTGAGGGGACATTGGCGATAGGTCCCTGGCACAGTCACGATAATGCTAAAAAGTTTGATGTTAATGTGTCTACTGATTCAGTTGATAAGCTTGACGACTATACTTTTCAGAATCGTGTGGTTCATAAAGATAAATAATTTAAATTGCCTAGTTACGTTCCGAGTCGCTTTGATGAAAACCCTGCTGAGTACTCTGATTTTATAATATAGTTGGATATAGTGTTGTTTGACGATAGTATTACAGATGATATAAAGTTAATTTACTTAACTAATCAATGTACTAGAGCTGAGCCTAGTGCTATCCGATGTTACAAGTATTTAACTTTAAGCGGATGCAAAAAAGCTAGTAGGATTCTTTATCAACGTGTTAGGAAACCATCACTGATAGTCAGTAAGATTTATGAGACTGTGAAGGGTGTTGGTCACCAGATACAAGATGACTCAAAGGAAATTATCAGCTTTCTAGATAACTTACTGGTGTATAGAAGTACCTCAATTTCTTTAAATACGTCTCACTAGTTGGATTCATTATCAGTAACTGTAACAATAGCTAGACGTTGGCCAACCAGATTTCAGTGAAAATGGGTAAAAATAAGCTCGCTCATTGAAAATGATGAAAACGATCCACTCTTCTCCGATATATTACAATTAGTTGAAAAGGATGCGAATCAGTCACGAAATAGTTTGCTGGTATTATACAACCGGCAAGTGATCACGACAAAACTCAAGTTTATAAACAGATGCTTTTAGCGAGGACTCAAGAACCTTGTGTAGGAAGAACCAAGTATTTATGCTATATAAGTAGACATGACCTAAAAGAAGTGTAAATGATTTTTGGATTTGAGTCTGCGAGACAAATCTATTTTCGTTAAGAATACTGGACTGTATTGTAATTGTTCAAAGTCTGGGCAACTTGAGAATAATTGTCTTGCAAAAATGCCCCAAGGATTATCAGTCAGTGTCACCCACTGTTGCAACAGCCTTCTGCTTAAATTCGGACAAAATAAATTACGTTAATGGAAACTCTATAAACGTAAATTCTGATCTTAATTCATTTCCACCTAGTAATTCTAAAACCATGACTACCTTTGCCTTGAAAAATGATCAAAAGTCAGGCAAATTTTCTTGGGCAGAATCTCTTGAATTGGAATAAATATCAAGAGCCAGATGTGGTTTTTACTTAGGTTGCTTCAAATAAAATACTGTGATTAGTTTAAGAGTCAATAAAACGTTAAGATCATGTCAGGAAAGTCTTGCAAATCACATTAGGTTGAGGTGGACCGATGAGAGTCATTTAAGAAATCTAGACTATCAACTTTTCTTTCCAACTACTTGAATCAAGATTCTGCATCTATTATAGTTTATATACGATATCTATTCTAGGTTACAGTAAATCCATGATGATGGATAAAAGTACTATCAGTAATTGTAATGACAGTTTTGCACACGATGTCGGGAGCAAATCTATGGCATGGTGAGCATAAAATAATGGCGTTGCCTTATTAGCAGGTGTTTTTCAAAAAACCCCGCCTGTTACTGTGTATACTAAACATCCAGATATAGATACTGTATGGGTCCCATGGAAGCGTATTGAAGCGCCTAGCATTAGTAGCGAAGTTGTTTAAGCTACAGCATCACTTGCGACGAAATTAATAATTAGTCACAATGATGCCTTACATTCAGTGTATGTTGACAGTAAATGTCTAGAATCTCCACGATGCACGTATCTATTTGATCGTGATACCATTAAAGTTTTCAAAAATGAAGGAGGTTACAGTTACCTTAGCAAGTGTCATCAAGATGATTTAGATAGAATACCTAGAATCATAACCAAAACTCTGAAGTCCCCAATGTTGTCTAAATATGGATCTAACAATCCGATAGTGTTTGAGCCCGAATGCTCACTTGACCTAGTGATTCGAGACTGTTTAGAACTCTGTAAAATAGACTAATGAACTAACTTAAATACGGTTGAGTCTAACTTGCTTGTAACTCTTGACAAGGCATTGATGCATTTGATTGTCACACGTATTGTTGCTGACCTTCACTTCGACACCTACCGGGTTATATGTGGATGTTTGCAAATTATGAAGTGATTTTCAAGTTGGTTCCTGATACATTTCATGTTATTAATGATGTGGAGATTAAGAATAACGACAGATTGTTTCTTCAAGAGCTTCCATGTTCAATGTCAGGAAGAAAACAGATCATTTTCCCACTTGACATAATTAGTTAGGAGCTTAGATGAAGCACACAAACGTGTTTCATCTGATTTATGTTGGAATATATAATAAGTGGTTTTCAAGCGTATTATTTTTAGCCCTGTAAACTTAATGTTTGTATCCAGTTGTCAATTGCCGTCACTGTATATTAGATAATTATTAGCTCCCTGTCTACTACAGGTGGTCTGGTATAACAATATTGTTCCCAGTCTAATTTTTGTTAATCGGTTAGACGTTTATTCTCAACTAATAAGAGCCAACGAACATTCGGGCAGTTTCTGGGATATTCTATACCGATGTTTATATAAACTTTAGTGTAATCATTTACTCTGATTTTGCCTTCTGCCTTCTACTGTCATTTTCCCAATACATTTTGCTAGATACTCTACTCTTGTTCTGATTGAAGATCAAGTCGCTGCCGTTTTCTAACCGTAGAATACTAAACGAAATTAATACATCTTATTATTGGGGCAATAAGAACAACTCAACTTAACATATCGTTATATTTCATACTACTCTGTGAGAAATTGGAAGTGGCGCCTATAAAACAGGCGACTAAACCAATATTAGGGTTAGCAATTTACAGTCTGGATTAATGTGAATCATTGAAAAGAAACCATTCAGATAGTGACGTAAACACACTAAACGTTCACCGACAATTTATTTCAGGATATGCTCCTTTAAAAAGTATACAGTGATGACTCAGTTGATTGTCTCTTACATGAAATTACATAAACATCCTGTGACAACATTCTTAAAACGACCAGATAAAAATGCGATCCACGTCTATCGAAATAAGTGTGCTGTAAGAAGTTGGAACTATAGAATTTTTGGGTCACACAATGATCTAAAATGAAATATAGCCATTACGAAAATAGGTTGATATAATCAAGCAGTGTCATATGTAAAATGTATCGGCGTAATTTGAAAGCCTTCTAGTGTGATGAGGGTCACTAACTGTCAACAAGTGTCTTGGGTGCAAAACTGATAAGTATTCGCTGCTAGAAAATCCAAACTCTTAGGGAAAAGCTACAAAACTATCAAGTCATAAAAATTGCTATTATCTAAAAACAGTAATCTAAAATTAAAATAACTATCGTCATCCATGGACGGTGACTTTGCCTGTTGTGTTATAAATAATAAAATGCCCTGCTCACTAACTTCTACGAATAAAAAAGTATATGTTGAAAATCCCCACAGATTTAATGCTAGTGTACAGGCATGATTGTAATGACATCAAAGAAGAAATACCTTGAGGAATGAATACGTAATATGGCGAATAACATAAATAGACACAAAGTTCGCTTTATACAGGGAGTCTTTAAGGCAACAATTGTATTTCTTAAAAAATTGTTAGATGTGGCTCATGGTACGAGATATGACCTTGTGGCAATAATTGCCGAGCAACTGAAAGATAGTGAAAAGTAGAGTTCATAGCGCTATATTACAGTAATGTAATAAAACAGTAAATAAGAGCTTCGCTTTTTATCAAAAATATCCTACGCTATACTCAGTGTTATGCATCAGTATCTGTACACATAAGAGACGCAAACATCATTGAGAGCCTAATGTTAGGTGAATCTCGCTTATAAATGTGTAAGTCAGGAAGTGTCCAATATGAGGTAATTGAGAATAGTCACAGTCATTAGTTTGTGGAACTCATATATATATATATAGGAAAATACGATGATGATGCAAACCAAGGGAAAATGGGAAATAAATGGGAAGAATGGAGAAGTAGTTTATAACGCCGGAGGGGGATAAACATGATAGACATGAAGAAAATGAAGAGAGTCACACCAACCTTCTGTATCAGTGTGCCCTTCAAGTGCCATGATGTCAATACCGTTCTGCATCCGAGAATGAAATTAATCGATGCTTTCAGAACCATACAAATATGAAAATAATATGCGTCACCAGTCTAAACATGTTTTGTCCTCATTATACATTCTGTGTGTATGTACATGTTTGTCAAAATGTTCGACTTAAACTGCCATTATTATTTGACTATCTGCTAACGCCATGGAGGTGAGCTTGGACATCTGCTTATCTTACATTTTCCTTATGTTGTTTTACGGAATGATGGTAAATTGTCTAATGATAAACGATGTAGAGTAGGGAATTTAAAGATCCGTTCTTTTGCAGGCTGTCACCAGTCTATATTTTGCAGACGTAACAATAAGTTGTATGAAATACTTCTCCAGTCTTCTAAAACGAATTCGCCTGAAATAATAACCAGTCAGTTTAGAGTAAATGGTTAGTCAGTGCTGGCAATTTCTGAATAGTATTAAAATGCGTCTACAGAAAACTGTGAGTCATTTAGTTCTGATGTTACTCGCAACATGTTCTACCTACCCAGTGGAACTGCAGGTATACACGCTATTTAATGGATGGTTCATCTAATAAGAAATGTATGGAAATATATTTGTTTTATATGAAGCAAACGAAGAGCCAATGACTTCGTACCGAACGTTAATCTAAACTGTTGCGGATCAAGTCGCTGGAGTTTTAGAACCGTAGAATACTAAACGAGATTAATACATCCTATTATCGAGGCAATAGGGACACTCAGCAGTGGCGACGGAGCAAAGGAAACGAATTCACGACGACTATATTGAATGATCAACTTCACCGCTTCATTTAAGAACAACAGACGCAGCTGGACTTTCAAATGCGATTGATTGAGACTCTGACCCAGCAACTCCAAATTCGAATCTCTATGTAGTGTTTTACATCATCTGTGTCTGTAGACGCGATTGCCAACAGTGCTATAGAATTCAATTATAGTTTTGAATGTAAAATTATTTTCATTACGTGGTTCAAACGATGGGAAGATATATTCGGAATAGAATTTTTGAATTAGGATGGTGCATAGAAAACACGCTTATTGGTGCGCAAGCTAGGCTACAGCAAATATGCACGTTTTTCTGACCAGATACTCCCAAAGTTGCCTCGAGATCTCAGTTTCTATGGGACAGTAAGACTGTTTAGCAATTGTTATAAGTGCCTCATGTTGGTGAAAAGTGAGGCCGATGACTACGAAATGTTAGCTGACGTCGTCAACCAAGAGTGTGAACGCTTCAGGTTACACTTTTTTGATAGATGACCAATTTAAATATTTAGTCTTCATCGGAGCTCTCCAGCCACCTGAAGATGTCAAATTTTGGACACATCTTTTATCTTGACTTGACCAAGATCCCGACATACAACTTAGAAAGCTGGTGGGTGAGTGCGAAAAACTGTAAAGCATCAAACGCGACAACGCATTAGGTGAGCAGGTAAATCCAAATTTAACTAGTGGTACTGTAAATGCAATTAATAGGTTCAAGTCTCAGAAGCCAATTAGAAAAGAATCAACACCCAACAAACCTAATACTGCCTGCTGGTTATGCGGTGATTGGCATTATTCACGTTTCTGCTAATTAAAGATGCATAGATATCAGATGTGTAACAAACGCGAGCACAAAGAAGGCCACTGTCCACCAAATTATGTCCCAGTTCAAAAAGAAATATAAACGCCTTCAACATACGATGAAGTCAGCCGATCGTCAATCACTTTCTGTAATAGCAGCTTTTCGAACAGACTGCAACACTCACAGAAAGTATGTTACTATTCTAATCAACGGCATCCCCGCACGTCTTCAACTTGACACAACATTCGATATCACTATAGTGTCTAGAATAACCTATGACTTGTTTGGCAGGGCACCAATGACACCATCTACGAGGACAGCTACAAATGCATCCGATGGTGTACTTAAACTTATCGGCAAGTTAGATTGCGAATTTTCCTTCAATCGGATCAATTTTAATGGGACATACTATCTAACAGTTCTACCGAACTCTAACCTCTTTGGGTTAGATTTATCAACGAAGCTTGGACTAATGGACATTCCTATGAACAGTATTTGCAACCAAATATGTTCTTCAGCAGCTAACCAACTGTTATCAAAGAAGACAAGTGAAAATTCAGTTTATACATTACGATATAAGTTTGCACCTATTTTCCACAACAGTTTGGATTTCTGCACAATGACGAAAGCTCATCTACCTGTGAAAGCAGATGCTAAACCTATTTTTTTGTCCAAAATGTCCTGTACCGTATGCTGTGCTGGAATTAGTTGATCAGGAAATTAATCCTTTACAACAAGCTGGTGTTATTCAGCCGGTCAACTACTCTGCTCGTGCAGCGCCCAATGTGGTGATCAAGAAGTCTAACGGAACTATACTTATATGTGCCGATTTTTCTACTGGTTTAAATATTGCATTAGATATATATCAGTATTCTCCACTGGTCTCTGAAAATCTATTTGCGAAGTTAAGTGATAGTGCATATTTCGGAAAACTAGACTTTTCCTCCTCCTATCTTCAAGTGAAAGTACCTGATTAGTCATGAGAGCTTCTAACTAGTAATACTCAGTGGGGATTATTTCAGCATACCCGCTTGTTATTTGGTATTAAGACCACACCTGTCATCTTTCAGCAGATAATGGATCAAATGTTGACAGGTATATCTAGAGTAGCAATATACCTATATGATATAATCGTAATGAGGTCAACTAAGAAAGAACTTTCGGATCGTCTACACCAAGTACTGAGTAGAGTGATGGTCCTTGCGTACGTCAAGTAAAGTACATCCTCTTCATGAAATCAAACAAATAACTTGATTTTATCTTTGATAAGAAAGGCCGTCGACCAGACCCTGACAACGTAGAAGCAATCCAAAAGATGTCAGTGCCAAATGACGTTTCTTCACTGCGATCTTTCTTGAGTTTAATTGGTCACTGAAGCACATTTCTCTCCAAATTGCACGGCGTAAGAAGTCCCTTAAATGAATTGCTGACAAAAAACAAACATTTGCACTAGTCATCAGAATGTCAAGTACTATGTGATTAATCAAATAAATACTCGGCCCGGAGCTTCTGCCTACACAATTTAATCCCAACTTACAGATTGATGTTTCATCGGATATCTCTAGTCATGGAGTCGGAGCAGTGATATCTAATATGTTTCCGGACAAATTAGAAAAGATAATTTCTCGCGCTGCTAGATTACTCACCTCAGCAAGAAAAACTACAGCCAGATCACTAAAGAAGCTCTTGCAATCATATTTGCTGTTAAAAGGTTTCATAAAATGCTATATGAACATGCTTTCATCTTACTGGCTGATCACAAGACTTTAGCTGGAGATTTGGTTCTTAGAAAGTAATCCCTGTGTATACGGTTAACAGATTACAGCACTAGGCGAGAATGCTGTTAGGCTACGACTTCAACATCAAGTATCAGTCGACGAGCACCGTCGGCCAGGCGAAAGCTCTCTAGGTTAATTGTAGTCCAACATTCTTGACCTGAGGACATAGTCACTGCCTCCATAACTGTGGATCCGAAAATCAGGCGTGTAGTAGTAGACGTCATCCAAAACACCTAATGTCAGCAGATGAAGCAAGAAAGGAGACTCTTCGAAACTCAGTTCTGCAACAAGTTAAAAGGTTTTACCAGGAAGGGTGGCCCTAAAAGATCAGCTACGTAGAGCTTCGACAGTTTTACCAGCGAAGCCATCTCGATTATTGATGAATGCATCCTGTTTTCCGAACACGTCTTTATCCCAAAAAGTTGCATTCGGCAGTTTTTTAATAATTGCATGCAGGACACCCTGAAATAAATAGGACGGATGCATTAGCATAAAGCTATGTGTACTGGCCGCATTTAGATGCGCAACTTGAGCAGTTATCCTGCTTCTACACTAAATACACACTAGCATCAAAACATCGCGCAAAGCAGAGCTTCATTTTTGGCCAATAATACAGTCGCCGTGACAGCTCATGCATCTAGATTTCGCTGGTCTGTTTCGTAATTAGATGTATCTTCTGTTAATTGATGCTCAAACTAAGTGGCCGAAATCTTTCTGATGGAGTGTCCAACTGCCGTGTGTACAGTATGAAAGTCACAACAAGTATTCAGTTGTTCGGAGGTCCCTGAAACAATTGTTACAGACAATGGGACGCTATTCGTTACTGCTATGGTCACCGAATTTTATCGACGTAGCGGTATCAATCACGTCCGAACACCCTCATTCCATCCCATATAAAATGGTCAAGTTGAACGCTTCTTTAGTGCCTGTAAAAACGCCCTGCAAAAATCTAACGGGGAGGAGACAACGGAAGAGATCTTAGAGAGATTTATGTTTATCTATCGAACTACTCCAAATCCACAAACACAACAGTGTGTCTCTAAAAAGAAGGACTACTTGGCAGAAAGGTGCACACAGCTTTAGACGTTATCCACTCAGACACAATATTTTACTGTTTATCAAAAAGTACTCGCAAGGGACTATCATGGTAATTATTGTAGATGGATAGCCGGTCAAATCCTGTGGAGGAGAAGCAACGTTATTTACGAGGTATCAGTCGGTTTTTTAACTTGAGCAAGGCATACAAACCAGTTGAAAGTAACTTCTGCTTGGATCGAGGTAAACCATCACAAAATACCTCTGCATAATCTACTTGATACTTTTGAGATTCGACAACCTGAAGTAGTTCGGGAGGACAACAAGAAAGAAACTACTACCTTACTTCCAAGAAGATAGACAGCCAGGAGGCGTAAACCACTGAGTCTGATGTAAGTGGATTCTTATAACGGTGAACGTCGCTAATCAGTGTGAGGAGAGAGAGAGAGACCAACTTCTCATGAGAGCAGTCCATAAGCTTGGGGTAATGATATTAAAGAATACATGAAATGGAAGAAAGTAATAATTAATAGTTATAAAACAACTAATTTTAATCCAGAATTCTCTTTTTTCTACTACAGGGTTCATGATTGCAGTGTGTAAAGTTTCGGAACGCTAATGAGCCATCACTGGCTGATTCGAGATTAAATGGTAAGTCGTAGTTGATTTTGTGCAAATATTTAGATTCTAGATAAATAAGTATTATTTACATCCTGGAAAAGTGTCCATCTCAGAGTAGTTATTTTAAATTTGCTTATAGAAATGCTTAGCGCTTTCGGTGTTCATAGATATAGTAGTGTACCAGATACATATTATTCTAAGTACTGCTGGCCAGAGCCTAGTTTATTTAGGCGTGTTGTGCGTTGAGCGGGCCGAGTATGTCACAATTCATGCTAGAATTTGAATAAATCCATAGTTTATTCAGCTCCTTGAGACCACTAAATAGTTGGTTTACGGCTCCTATAAGGTGAACATTGGTTACCAAAGTACGAATTTCTGCCGGTAAACTATTCTAAGTAGTAGTGAACTTATGTACATAAAAACTAGATGCTATTGTAGTCTTACTGTGTTTCCCCTGCAGTACTCGTGTGTGGTTTCTAAGGGTGAATTAGATGCTTCGACGAACCTTAATATGGTGTCAGGGAGTATGTTAAACGGTGTACAACTTTGAAACAAAATGTCAGGTTGAGCCTAGCTCACCTTTTTAAAAGTGGTTCTAAGCCTAAAGTCTCACACTCTGTAGTGTAGTTTAGTCAAAAATCTGTCCTCAATGTTTTTTGTGAAGTACCAGTCTAGGCTCATGTTGGTAGAAATAATGAATTCTGCAACCCATAAGTCTGAGTGAATTTAAGGTGATAGATGTTATTCGTTCCGTGGATGTAAGATCTGTAGCGTATCGTAGGCCTAGGTGCAGAATCGTTTCATATTTGGAGATTTTTTCCCCACCAACTTCACTGTGTAGGTATAGGTTGCTACATCTAAAGCTTATCCAGCCACGTTTTTTAGTGTTAAAGTGAAGTTGATATTCTTTACACTTGACAGTGACCTCTTTTGACTTTTGCTGTATGACCTTAACAGTGCTGTGTAGTCCATCTATGTCGCATGCGGAGACAGCTTTCAAGTCACCTGCGTATAAGAAAGTTTTATCAGAGTCAAAACAGCCACTGAAACTATTGATGTATATTATAAACATGAGAGGCTTAAGTACGCTTCCTAGTATAACCCCACTGATTACCTTTTCGGGAGGTGACTAATCTGAATTCACTTTGGTTATCTGATATCCATTACTTGGCAATACTTTAAGACAACATAGCAAAGGTTAATAAATCTCCGCAGAGTTTAGTTTCAGAGTACGCTGTTTACTAATTTGCCAAAAGGCCTTAGATATATCAAAGTATATGACTATTTTGTATAAATCGCAACCAAGTGTAATATGACAGGTCAAATACGGCTGTCACTTTATAAAACGATGTAGTGATTTAAGTATTCGACTTTGTGATACCAGGTAATCTGAGATCGCACTTTTTATGACCTTTTTCATAATTGGTGGAAGAAGGGGACTAACATTTATAGGCCTATAATTACTTGCACATGCTATATTACCGGCCTTGTATTCGGGAGTTATGTAGGTAATTTTAAGGTTCGTTACCTGACACTAGGGTGGAGAATCTATTCCAGGTTAGGAGATACATATAACTATCGTTAGACCAATGTTTGGGCTTTTTTTCATTTTTAAGTGAGGAAGCGCTCAGCATTGTTCGACTTTTCATAACGCATCGCTTTATTTGAGGATCAGTCGTACTCCTTATGGAAGTAATGTCTAAATCTGTATGGTAGACAGAAATTTTTGTTGCTAGTACCGTAGTCTGAGGGCTTTTACCAGGTGAAGTAATCGGTTCATTTAAACCATGTGATCTCCACCTTTATTTTAAGTTCTCAAGGTACATCACCACTACCTTGGCCTTCTGTAGGACTTGCTTGCCTAAGTTGTTTTGATTTATTAGTTCATGTTATGGTTTCTATAAGCTAAGAGCTGTGGCGCTATACCTGTTACGAGCACTACGTTGTAATGGTGTTTTGTTAGTATATTCTTGTACTCGCTGCTGGTTCTTATACGATTTACTGACTTGACAAATTTCTTAGAATCCTGTGTAGATTTAAAACAAAAAGGATTAAACAGCTGTTAGCAAAACTAGGATGACATATCTGAAGTCCTCAAAATATCACTAGTGGTGTCTTCCAGGGTTTAGTCATAGGACCGTTATTATTTATGATGCATGTTTATAACATATGCCACTGTTTTCAAGAAAGTAAAACCTTCACGTTTGCGGACGATCTCAAAGCTGTCAATGCAATTCACCCAGATGAAGGTCGAAACGTTAACGACATAGTACAAAGAGATCCCAATAAACTAAGTGGGTGGTGTAATAAATGGTTTCTTCCCTCTTGACACACAAAAGTCAGAGTACCTATATTTCAGAGAATTTAAGCCCACGATCAACCTACACCTCAACAAACACGAATTATGTCAACTACGTAGTATCTGTGATTTAGGAGTAAGGTATTCAGAAAGTTTATCCTCTACCGAGCATGCTTTATCACAGGTCTCTAAAACTAGCAGACTTATTGGTTTTATCTATCGTAACTATCACTTTAACGAATCTAAAGTTATTTTTTATAAAACCTGTGTTAAGCCTCTGCTTGAGTACTGCCAAATTATATATAGTTTCATGCGTTCACTGGATTGGAAGAAAATAGAGAAGGTTTAACGACATCTTACTAGGCCACTATCTCCTGGCTGGCCAAATAATGATAGATGTTCTGCGTGGAAATTAGACCCTTTATGAGTCAGAAGGATTAAACTTAATCTTACAATGCTCTATAAAATTATTCATAACGAAATTATATCAGATTGTACTGATTTGACATATGCTCGAAAACGTAAGTATGACATGAGGAATCAAAATTCGCTGATAACAGTGTAGAAGGCCTCTAGTAAATCGAAATCCTCCTTCTTTGTTGCACGCTATGCCAACTTCTGGAACCAGACACCAGAAAGCATACGACAATGTAGCTCCCTATCATAGTTTAGATTCGCAATAAACATCTACTTAGACAGTGCCAGTATCTGCAACTTACTTAATACAACTTATGCAGAATGGGGTACATTTATCAATGGACCTTCTGGCATTTAGCTTTTTAATAACACTCCTAAAAAATTACCTACAGTTCTTATGAGCCTTTTGACTAATTATCCTCGGGCAATAAAAATGTTTTTATTTCTGGCAGATAGTGCTCTGAAATCTTGTAATGCTTATAGATTACTTACAGGTGATGCCATTTACCTTTTACTTCCCTATACTATACTTCCCTGAGCCCCTTGTCCCCGAGTAGATCTAAAATCTACTATAGTTATCTCTGGTATTAGTCGATGCTTTTCAGAATGAAAAAAAGAATTAGAAAATATGCGTCATTTAATGCAACAGGTACACCTTAGGTTCAACTGAAAACAGCTATACTTAATTGGTTATTTGTGTCCTGTCGCTCTGCTGCCTAATCTTTTTCTGCATTCCTTCAATTTCAAACTGCCGTATTATGTTAAGATTATCACCTACAATCTACGCTGAAGAGGGAAGTGCGTTTTTGTGGCCTATTCATGATAACTTAATATGGTACTTCTAATCTCCATCGTTTTCCTACGAGATGCTGTTCACACAAGGTCGTGTTCGTACTGGACGCTACAGTTGACTATTTCAAACAACCATTTATTATTTAAATCTTTCTAGCATCACTTGAACTTATTGCATATATTAATAAGTGTTCTGTATTCATATATCTCTGAACACTTAAGATTACAAAGTACCTTACAGCTAATGGTTGACGATTTTCTTGATTACAGTCATCTCTAGAATAATGGAAAAAATAGTATGTGACAAAATATCTGATCATTTACTCTTTGAGAAACTTATCTCTAATTTCCAACACGGTTTCCTCAAAACTAGGTCTTGTATGACTTGTCACTTTGAATCCTTTAATTTAATTTTTACTGAACGAAGCCTTGGGCACTTGGTGTTAGTATTGTACTTAGACATATCTAAAGCTTTTGACATGGTTAACCACAGGCTTCTTATGGGCAAACTTTCCTCTTATGGGATTAAAAATCCATTACTTGCATGGTTGAACTCTTTCCTCAGTCATAGGCACCAAATTGTCAAAATTAACTCCACCCTGTCCAAGGCAGAACCAGTTGCAAGTGGCGTTATACAAGGAAGTGTCTTAGGCCCACTGCTCTTTGTAGCTTACGTAAATGATATATGCAAATGCTTCAGCATGGGAAAACCCTTTCTATACGCAGATGATCTTAAAATAGTATACTCATTCCCTCCCCATGAATTCGCACACACATTCTGTAGCGTCACTGTTGAACTCAACAAGGTCACAGTATGGTGCTCAAAATGGAAGTTAGACCTCAATGCTTCTAAATGTGGTTGGATATACTTTGGAGATAAGCGCCTCAATTTCGATCTCTTCATAAACGGTAGTAAGTTGTCTAGACTACAGTCAGTAGTTGACTTAGGACTAAGATACTCTTATGATCTATCCTTTACAGAACAGGTCAATATGCAGACATCCAAGTCACATCGACTACTGGGTTGCATAATACGTAACTTTCATAGCAATGACTCTCATATCCTACTATATAAGGTTTGTGTCCGACCCTTACTGGAATACTGCACTTTTATTCTCAGTAATGTTTTCATTAAGAATAAACTCAGACTGGAGTCTGTACAACGTCGCTTTACTCTTCGTATTCTTGAGACTGATTGTACTCTGGACTATAAAACTAGGTGCATTAAATTAGGACTAGAAACTTTATGGAGGCGCCGACCCAAGTTAAACTTAATCTTTTTTTATAAGATATTGAACAGTTTGGCGTTTTCATCATCTAGCACAATTAAGTTCGAGGAACGTTCTTGCTATAACCTACGCAATTCAGCCTCGAAAGTAAAAATTTTACATTTTAAATCTGTTCGTTATATGAATTATTTTACAAATAAATTCTCGAGAATCTGGAACAATTTGCCTCAAGCCATTCGAGAAACAGATTCACTTTTCTTATTTGTGCAACAGGTTGGTCATCTCACCAATTCTGATAGCTCATTAAAAATGTTCACAGCAACTATTGTTTCTTACTCCACTAGCGAAATAATAGGGACTCTAAATGTGTAAGCATCAGTTACCTGTCATAGTCATAGGCTAGTGTTTTTCATCTTTAATCCAAATATAAACTCAAGTATAAATATTCATTCTGTCCATTCGTTCAGTTAACGTAAGTGGCATGTCATGTCCTTCAGTGCCTGTATACACATTAATTGTCTCAGAATACCAATGCTTTTGTTTTGTGTTTGCTCTGTCTTTCCTATATTTGTAGATTAATATGTATATGGCTATTATGGAACCTACTGGCACAAAACTAGTGACTTCTCTTCTACGCCCAAGTTCCAAGTACTCTTGATCTTATCCTGCATCTGAACACGCTCAGTACTTCACTCCGCAAACTCTTGACCGTTTTTTGGAATTGTAACGCAGTGGTCAAGGAGCGCGCTGTTCTTACTCATATTAGCACCAGGGTACAATATAAATATTTGGTGTCCTAATAGTTAGAACTTCGTGGCAGTTGATTTGATTCTCGATTCAAATCTTTATATGTTATGAATGTCCTGACATTGACATTTTGTAATAATAATTGTATGTCTGTAAACTTATCATTGTGACCATGCCTGTAAACTGGCATGCTCTCATGTACAAAGTGAGAATAAAACTATTATTATTATTTAATCTCCTTGCGCAGGAATTTAGTGTTTTGTAAATGTTATTGTTTTTCAGGCACTTATTTCTGCAAATTTTTATGTTTTTTCATGCAAGAGTTAACCCTTCTGTATCACAATAACCATGCTTGTAATCTGGTATGAATTCTTTACTAAATTTCAGAATAATGATCTATAATAATAATGAACTACACGACTAGAATTGAAAAAATCCCTTTAAAACCCCTATTTCATCGTCGACTACGTCATAACTTGATATTTTAATATAAAATAGTCAACAGGATTTCATTTTCGGCATTCCATTCCTCGTAAAACCAAACACCTAAATAAGATATTCGGAACTACTTATCAATAAGTACCAAGCACAATATCGCTGTAAGTTCTGCACTGTATTCTATAGCAAACTCTGAAATAAACAACCACAAAACATTAGCACTACTAATTCTATCCTAAGATTAAAGCGACTTATCACTCCAAATCAAGAATTTAAAGAATCGTGCCGAATCTTCTACAACTTACCACTTAACCTCGAATCAATCAATAATAGCTCATTAGGGTTCTACAACTGTAATCACTACAAACATGTACGTAGTAGTAGAAAAGCCAGGACTATAGAATTAAGACTAACCAAGGAGAGAGCGATTTTTTTGTCTCGAGGTCATTGGACTCATTTTAGTTAACGATGTTGACATTTCATCACATGCTCACCAACTTCAAGAGGGGAGTAATCTTTAGCTATTTACAGAAGAAAGGTTCTTAGAAAGCGCAAACATAAACGGGGACGCAGAATATATACGATGTGTGTAGGTTGATTTTATATCAAAACCTTCATTAGATACATGATATTTGAGACCGGTATCTAGGAAAAGGACACTTCGAAAGGGTTTTTGACCGGAAACATTCTACCTTAATTCCGATTATTAGAAAGTATGTCAAACAAGAAACAAGAATTTACCCCGATGATTTAAAGTTATACAAGTGCCTATCAAGACTTGGATACAGACATTAAATAGCCGTTCACAGTAAACACTTTGTGGATTTCTCAACAGGAACTTAAACGATTAACATACAAACTATGTGGTGTAGATCGAAAAATTCTTTTCACAAATATAATGAAACCCATGGAAAACGCTCCATAGTCACATGGATGTGTATTTATACAAAAGTAGCTTTGATTTTAAGTGTTTACAACACTTAGATAATCTCGAAACATTTATTATTCACGTAAAATTATATACACACTCGAATAATATTTTATTTTTAAATATTTTTCTAATGATAATATCGCTTTATTCTAAGTCGTCTACTTATTAGTCAATATTTGCCTAGCCGATATCATGGTCGTCCCTGTTCTATAGTCCTGGACTAGAAATAAACCAAAAAGGAAGATTCAGCTTTAAACCTGATTATTTTACTACCACCAATTAAATTTTTTTATAATTATTATATATATATACATATATTAAATCCCCTAGCTTGTGGGCTGCTTACGAAAGGAATTAGTCTCCTTTAAGCAACTTAATCCTAACGCTGGTTAGCGACTTACTTAATGCCTCAACAACTCACTGCTCAAAATCAACCCACATAGATTGGCCCTCTTAACCAAATTTCAAATACACTTATCCCGTGTCTGGGTAGTCTCTATAGTCTATTCTGTTACCTTACAGCCATCTTCTGGGATGCCATAGACGAAAAGCGCACAACTGATAGTCAGAAGTTCGAAATAATACAAAATGTATTTCTGGCTGCCCAAGCAGAGTAGTTGACCGGCTGAATAACACCAGCTTGTTGTAAAGGATTAATTTCCTGATCAACTAATTCCAGCACAGCATACGGTACAGGACATTTTGGACAAAAAAATAGGTTTAGCATCTGCTTTCACAGGTAGATGAGCTTTCGTCATTGTGCAGAAATCCAAACTGTTGTGGAAAATAGGTGCAAACTTATATCGTAATGTATAAACTGAATTTTCACTTGTCTTCTTTGATAACAGTTGGTTAGCTGCTGAAGAACATATTTGGTTGCAAATACTGTTCATAGGAATGTCCATTAGTCCAAGCTTCGTTGATAAATCTAACCCAAAGAGGTTAGAGTTCGGTAGAACTGTTAGATAGTATGTCCCATTAAAATTGATCCGATTGAAGGAAAATTCGCAATCTAACTTGCCGATAAGTTTAAGTACACCATCGGATGCATTTGTAGCTGTCCTCGTAGATGGTGTCATTGGTGCCCTGCCAAACAAGTCATAGGTTATTCTAGACACTATAGTGATATCGAATGTTGTGTCAAGTTGAAGACGTGCGGGGATGCCGTTGATTAGAATAGTAACATACTTTCTGTGAGTGTTGCAGTCTGTTCGAAAAGCTGCTATTACAGAAAGTGATTGACGATCGGCTGACTTCATCGTATGTTGAAGGCGTTTATATTTCTTTTTGAACTGGGACATAATTTGGTGGACAGTGGCCTTCTTTGTGCTCGCGTTTGTTACACATCTGATATCTATGCATCTTTAATTAGCAGAAACGTGAATAATGCCAATCACCGCATAACCAGCAGGCAGTATTAGGTTTGTTGGGTGTTGATTCTTTTCTAATTGGCTTCTGAGACTTGAACCTATTAATTGCATTTACAGTACCACTAGTTAAATTTGGATTTACCTGCTCACCTAATGCGTTGTCGCGTTTGATGCTTTACAGTTTTTCGCACTCACCCACCAGCTTTCTAAGTTGTATGTCGGGATCTTGGTCAAGTCAAGATAAAAGATGTGTCCAAAATTTGACATCTTCAGGTGGCTGGAGAGCTCCGATGAAGACTAAATATTTAAATTGGTCATCTATCAAAAAAGTGTAACCTGAAGCGTTCACACTCTTGGTTGACGACGTCAGCTAACATTTCGTAGTCATCGGCCTCACTTTTCACCAACATGAGGCACTTATAACAATTGCTAAACAGTCTTACTGTCCCATAGAAACTGAGATCTCGAGGCAACTTTGGGAGTATCTGGTCAGAAAAACGTGCATATTTGCTGTAGCCTAGCTTGCGCACCAATAAGCGTGTTTTCTATGCACCATCCTAATTCAAAAATTCTATTCCGAATATATCTTCCCATCGTTTGAACCACGTAATGAAAATAATTTTACATTCAAAACTATAATTGAATTCTATAGCACTGTTGGCAATCGCGTCTACAGACACAGATGATGTAAAACACTACATAGAGATTCGAATTTGGAGTTGCTGGGTCAGAGTCTCAATCAATCGCATTTGAAAGTCCAGCTGCGTCTGTTGTTCTTAAATGAAGCGGTGAAGTTGATCATTCAATATAGTCGTCGTGAATTCGTTTCCTTTGCTCCGTCGCCACTGCTGAGTGTCCCTATTGCCTCGATAATAGGATGTATTAATCTCGTTTAGTATTCTACGGTTCTAAAACTCCAGCGACTTGATCCGCAACAGTTTAGATTAACGTTCGGTACGAAGTCATTGGCTCTTCGTTTGCTTCATATAAAACAAATATATTTCCATACATTTCTTATTAGATGAACCATCCATTAAATAGCGTGTATACCTGCAGTTCCACTGGGTAGGTAGAACATGTTGCGAGTAACATCAGAACTAAATGACTCACAGTTTTCTGTAGACGCATTTTAATACTATTCAGAAATTGCCAGCACTGACTAACCATTTACTCTAAACTGACTGGTTATTATTTCAGGCGAATTCGTTTTAGAAGACTGGAGAAGTATTTCATACAACTTATTGTTACGTCTGCAAAATATAGACTGGTGACAGCCTGCAAAAGAACGGATCTTTAAATTCCCTACTCTACATCGTTTATCATTAGACAATTTACCATCATTCCGTAAAACAACATAAGGAAAATGTAAGATAAGCAGATGTCCAAGCTCACCTCCATGGCGTTAGCAGATAGTCAAATAATAATGGCAGTTTAAGTCGAACATTTTGACAAACATGTACATACACACAGAATGTATAATGAGGACAAAACATGTTTAGACTGGTGACGCATATTATTTTCATATTTGTATGGTTCTGAAAGCATCGATTAATTTCATTCTCGGATGCAGAACGGTATTGACATCATGGCACTTGAAGGGCACACTGATACAGAAGGTTGGTGTGACTCTCTTCATTTTCTTTATGTCTATCATGTTTATCCCCCTCCGGCGTTATAAACTACTTCTCCATTCTTCCCATTTATTTCCCATTTTCCCTTGGTTTGCATCATCATCGTATTTTCCTATATATATATATATGAGTTCCACAAACTAATGACTGTGACTATTCTCAATTACCTCATATTGGACACTTCCTGACTTACACATTTATAAGCGAGATTCACCTAACATTAGGCTCTCAATGATGTTTGCGTCTCTTATGTGTACAGATACTGATGCATAACACCGAGTATAGCGTAGGATATTTTTGATAAAAAGCGAAGCTCTTATTTACTGTTTTATTACATTACTGTAATATAGCGCTATGAACTCTACTTTTCACTATCTTTCAGTTGCTCGGCAATTATTGCCACAAGGTCATATCTCGTACCATGAGCCACATCTAACAATTTTTTAAGAAATACAATTGTTGCCTTAAAGACTCCCTGTATAAAGCGAACTTTGTGTCTATTTATGTTATTCGCCATATTACGTATTCATTCCTCAAGGTATTTCTTCTTTGATGTCATTACAATCATGCCTGTACACTAGCATTAAATCTGTGGGGATTTTCAACATATACTTTTTTATTCGTAGAAGTTAGTGAGCAGGGCATTTTATTATTTATAACACAACAGGCAAAGTCACCGTCCATGGATGACGATAGTTATTTTAATTTTAGATTACTGTTTTTAGATAATAGCAATTTTTATGACTTGATAGTTTTGTAGCTTTTCCCTAAGAGTTTGGATTTTCTAGCAGCGAATACTTATCAGTTTTGCACCCAAGACACTTGTTGACAGTTAGTGACCCTCATCACACTAGAAGGCTTTCAAATTACGCCGATACATTTTACATATGACACTGCTTGATTATATCAACCTATTTTCGTAATGGCTATATTTCATTTTAGATCATTGTGTGACCCAAAAATTCTATAGTTCCAACTTCTTACAGCACACTTATTTCGATAGACGTGGATCGCATTTTTATCTGGTCGTTTTAAGAATGTTGTCACAGGATGTTTATGTAATTTCATGTAAGAGACAATCAACTGAGTCATCACTGTATACTTTTTAAAGGAGCATATCCTGAAATAAATTGTCGGTGAACGTTTAGTGTGTTTACGTCACTATCTGAATGGTTTCTTTTCAATGATTCACATTAATCCAGACTGTAAATTGCTAACCCTAATATTGGTTTAGTCGCCTGTTTTATAGGCGCCACTTCCAATTTCTCACAGAGTAGTATGAAATATAACGATATGTTAAGTTGAGTTGTTCTTATTGCCCCAATAATAAGATGTATTAATTTCGTTTAGTATTCTACGGTTAGAAAACGGCAGCGACTTGATCTTCAATCAGAACAAGAGTAGAGTATCTAGCAAAATGTATTGGGAAAATGACAGTAGAAGGCAGAAGGCAAAATCAGAGTAAATGATTACACTAAAGTTTATATAAACATCGGTATAGAATATCCCAGAAACTGCCCGAATGTTCGTTGGCTCTTATTAGCTGAGAATGAACCAATCACTACACAGTTACGTGAGCTTGTTTTGAGGATGCTTTAATCCGGATCATTTCGTGATAACACCGTTGTTTATGGGAGATGATTCTTAGTTAATTAGTCTCTTCCCAACAAAACTTGTGTGTACCACTGTTTGTGTGCACTTACACTTGGAAATATTACCAGCGTTTCCGTTGGTCTCTTCCGAATGTGAAATTTTCTACCCACCCCACATAATGTCTATTTTTTTACCACGTTATGGCATTCGGCTTACTAAGTTGTTGATTCTTTTCTAAATGGGTTATGCTCACCCTTTGCAACTGCTCCCGGTTTGGAAGCATGATGGTGAAAAAATCTTGCTAGATAAAACAAAGATAAACAGCAGAACAAATGACTTACCTTGTCAGTGGATTCCCGCCGGATCAGAAATAAAATTCTAAAACATTAAATTCTGCACCCCATTGTAAACTAGGTGTTCCATGGGTGTTACCATAAAAAGAAAGCACATAAACATTCGATGTTTAATAGCCATGCTCATGGGATATGGTTATTATTTGTTCCGGGTTAGATATACACTCCTTCATTTTGAGGCCTCGTAGGAACATTGATTTGATTTCCCGTCTAAAATGTGATATCAGACAACCAATGACGTAGGAATCATCTTCTAAGGCATCTGAACTTCAAAACCAGACTACTTCGGTTTTAGGCCCTTTCCACATACCCCGAACCTTATTCAAAAAACGTACACATTAACGTTATGAAGAGGCTCGATGTATACTTAGGCAGAGGTTTAGGCAATTATAGCGAGTAAGGTGTTTGAAATGATGAGAGGAGATCAAAGATAATACACAAGGGATGGCATCATTCCTGGATAGCTTACTGGCATATAAAAACACCTTAATTTCTTTTGGCAAATCTCATGAGTTGGACTCCATTTCTGTGATCGAGACGATGGTCATGCGTCATCTCCGTAGGGGTTCTAGAGAAAGCAACCTACATCTTTCTGTATAAGTTATGTTACAGTTATACTATAGTAAACGTCGGATCTCACTTTCTCAATCTCTTATCACTGCTGAAAGACCACATCCAAACACAACCTAGGAAAATTGGTTTGAACAGTGCATGCGGAAAAAAGCAAACAGCACTCAAGAAATAGCTTTTTTAGAACACTCTACAGTCTACTATGGAATACATCAACACTTTCTATCCGCCCCTGTGATGATTTACTAGAATTCAAACTCATGACAAACTTAATCCTCGATACCGATAGGACCCAGCAACTGCTTCCTGAAATATCTGAAAATGCGGACATGATAAGTCACGGACCACCTCACATTTAGTGTACGAGTTCACAACTCACATCACAAGCCTACATGTTGTTAACAACTTACGCTGCTTTCCTTCCCTCACTAACCCAAATAACCGACCAACCTTATGGCTGTAAATTACACGTTTAAAAATTTCCCTTCTTTTCTATTTATATGCCATGTGGACATATTCTCTCGATTCAGAAAGTATGGTACAAGCCAAATTACTCCATGATGGATATTCGCAGAACCTAATATCTTACTGCTGTGGTGCATCAGTGACCACGACCTGCGACATATTTTCCCGATTCAGCATACATAGCACAGGCACGTGCTTTTCTGACTGTCAACCGTGCACAAACCCCAGTAACTCAAGACGGATGACCTCCGAAGCAAGTATCTTACTACTAAAACGCACTAGTGACCGGAACCTAGAATGAGTTCACAAGTTTAACTGTCCCAGTATATACTTACTTACTTACGCCTGTTACCCCTCTCGGAGGAGCATAGGCCACTCACCAGTATTCTCTATTCAACTCTGTCCTGAGCAATCCTTTCCAGCTGTTTTCAGTTACTGTTCATCCTTTAATGTCTGCTTCCAGCTCTCGACGCAGTGTGTTCTTTGGCCTTCCTCTTTTCCGTTTTCCAACAGGATTCCAAGTTAGTGCTTGTCTCGTGATACAGTCTGGTGATTTCCGCAATGTATGTCCTATCCATTTCCAACGTCGTTTCCTGATTTCCTCTTCAGCTGGAAGTTGGTTTGTTCTCTTCCAAAGTAGGCTGTTGCTGATGGTTTCCGGCCAACAGACATTCAATATTCTACGTAGACAGTTGTTTCTAAATACCTGTACTCTCCTGAGGATGTTTGCAGTAGTTCTCCACGTTTCAGCTCCATACAGAAGAACTGACGTGACGTTCGAGTTGAAGAGTCTAACTTTGAGGTTGGTAGATAGTTGTTTGGACTCCCGTATATTTTTCAGCTGTAGGAATGCTGCCCTTGCTTTGCCGATCCTTGCCCTTACATCTGCATCGGGTCCTCCTTGTTCATCGATGATGCTCCCCAGGTATGTAAAGGTATCTACTTCTTCCAGAGTTTCACCATCAAGTTCAATTGGGTCGGTGCTCTCTGTGTTGAATTTGAGGATCTTGCTCTTTCCCTTATGTATGTTCAGGTCTATTGATGCTGAGGTTGCTGCTACGTTGGTTGTCTTCACTTGCATTTGCTGTTGTGTATGGGATAGAAGTGCTAGATCATCCGCGAAGTCCAGATCATCAAGTTGCATCCTACTTGTCCATTGAATCCCATGCTTCTTCCCAGATGTAAAGGTTTTCATGATTCAATCGACCACTAGGAGGAAGAGGAAGGGCGAGAGCAGACAGCCTTGTCTGACACCGGTTCTTACTCAGAATGCATTTGTCAGCTGTCCTCCATGCACGATTTTGCACTGTAGTCCGTCGTAAGAATTTCGGATGATGTTGACGAGTTTCTCTGGTATACCGTAGTGTCGAAGAAGTTACCATAGTGATCTCCTGTCTACGCTTTCAAACGCCTTCTCATAGTCAATGAAGTTGATGTACAGTGTCGAGTTCCATTCAATTGATTGTTCAACGATGATGCGTAGTGTTGCGATTTGGTCTGTACATGACCGATTCTTACGGAAACCAGTCTGTTGGTCTCGAAGTTGAGCATCCACTGAATCTTTCATTCTGTTCAACAACACTCTGTTGAAGACTTTCCCTGGTACTAACAATAGTGTGATTCCTCTGTAATTCTCGCATTTGCTCAAATCTCCTTTCTTTGGTATCTTGATAAAGTGCCCTTCTTTCCAGTCTGCCGGCACCTGTTCTTCCTCCTAGATCCTCTTAAAATAAAACGTGGAGCATTCTCGCCGTTATGTCTATATATGACTTGAGTGCTTTGGCTGGTATATTGTCAGGTCCTGCTGCTTTCCCACTTTTGATCTGTCTGATGGCTATCTTGATTTCTTCCATCGTTGGTGGATTAACATCAATCGGGAGGTCTGTAGATGCTGCTTCGATGTCTGGTGGGTTCGGTGGAGCTGGTCTATTCAAGAGTTTCTCAAAATGTTCTACCTATCTGTCTCTTTGTTCTTGAATCTCTGTGATTAGCTTGCCTTCTTTGTTCCTGACCGGTTGCTCTGGTTTACTATATTTACCTGCCAGTTTCTTCGTTGTGTCGTATAGCTGTTTCATATTTCCTTCTCTTGCAGCTTTCTCCGCTGTCGTTGCAAGGCCTTTGATATACTTACGTTTGTCGGCTCGAATGCTCTTCTTTACTTAATTATTAGCTTCCGTGTATTCATTTTGTGCCTTGATTTTTTCTGCTCTAGTTTGGCTGTTGTTGCATTCTGTCTTCTTGTTCCTCCTTTGTTGAATTTCGCTCAGGGTCTCTGGGGAAATCCATTCCTTATGATGGCAGTTCTTGCAGCCCAGAGCCTCTTGACAAGTTGAAGTTAGTGCCTCTTTGATTTCTTTCCAGTTGTCCTCCATAGTGGTTTCTTCCTCGTTCAGCAGATCTTGTAGGGCTTGAAACCTGTTGTTGAGAGTTATTTTGAATTCCTTGAGTTTGTCAGTATCTCGAAGAGAGGCTGTATTGAACCGGTGTAATGCTGTTGCTCCAGTTTTCCATTGCTTCTTTAGCTTCAACTTCATTTTGGCAACCACTAGGTGGTGGTCTAAAGCTACATCAGCTCCTCTCCTGGTTCTCACATCTTCCATTGATCTTCTGAATTTTTTATTGATGCATATATAATCAATTTGATTCTCTGTAGTATGATCCGGTGAGACCCATGTAGCCTTGTGTATGCGTTTGTGGGGGAATATTGTAACACCTATGACCATTTTGTTGAAAGCGCATAGATTTGTAAATCTTTCACCATTTTCATTTCTTTCTCCCAGTCCTTGTCGTCCCATGATGTCTTCGTATCCGGTGTTGTCCATTCCGACTTTGGCGTTTAGGACCCCCATTAGGATTGTCAGATCCTTTCCTGGACACTTTGCTGTAATTGACTACAGCCTACCATAAAACTGATCTTTGTCCTCATCGTTACCGTCGTTGGTGGGTGCATAACGCCAGATGATGTTCATTGTGATCCCCTTCTTCATTGTCTTGAAATATGCTTTGATGATCCTGGGTCCATGTGGTTCCCATCCTACAAGTGCATTGCGCGCTTTCTTAGACAGCATCAGAGCAACTCCTTGGGCGTGTGGGGCATTTTCCTCTTCGTGCCCGAAATATAGTAGTACCTCTCCCGTGGCTAATGTTTTCTGTCCAGTTTGAGTCCAATGCGTTTCGCTGATCCTGAGCACAGTTAAATTGTATCTCTTCATTTCTGCTGCTATCTGGGTGATCTTCCCGGTCTCCCGAATTGTCCGAACATTCCATGTACCTATAAAAATTTTTGCTCTGGTCGTTAGAAGGGGTGGCATCGGCCTCATGACTTCCGAAGAATCTGGGCCTTCATCATGAAGCGTCATATAGATTCCTTCCACTTCCAGGACAGAGTTTTAATGGTTAAGTTTGTTTATTCTAGTTAGCGTTTTTTTAGCAAACTTGTGCTTTACGGGATAGGGGTGCTAGCCCTATGCCCAACCCTCCTCCTTTACCCGGGCTTGGGACCGGCAACAACCCTAGAAGAGCTGCGGGCGGAGTTATCAGTTTTAAAATATACCATTATATCATCCACACACCATTCAAACCTACAAGTTGAATAGCTTACTAGTCTCCTAATACCTAATAACAATATGTTAGTTTTTAGTAACCACTAGTCTGGTCACCATACACGATACTCCTCCCCACCTCCAATACTAATTTGTTCTTTTCCTAACTGATCCCAGTCGTAACAATTAGGTATGAAGTTTCTGGTTTGCGGCTTTAGTAGTATGTGTAACTTGTAATAATATGCATGCTCAGCTAAGGTTAACCGAAACAGAACTTGTGCCGCTGAGCTTCAAGTACAACAATATAATCTCCGTCGAACCAGTAAATTTACAGGCCTAATATCATAAAAGGATGGAGGGTGGAGCTTTCGGACAGCAGACATGACGGTATGGGAGGTAATTTGAAACTCCCCTTGTCTGTAGGACGGAAACTGTTTTATGTTTACGGCTACATACCACGGTTTCGACAAGAGCAAATACTCAGTAATAATGTTTCAAATGCTTCAATATATGTTACTCGGACTCACACATGAATTCTAATTGGCACTACCTATCTAACATGCAACTCTACTGCAAGTTAAACCCGACATATACGCTACAGACTATGATACTGATTTCTAGTAAGTTGAGACCAATAAATAAGAATTACCAGACACAACCATTTGTTACCTGTAGTACTACACTGTGGACTAACTTAATAATCATGAAGTTTCCTTTATAACTACTGCAACCTCTCAAATTCAATTTTCTTCCAAACCTTACTCAGAAACCCAGTATGAACACTACTATTGTAGACTTTTGTGATATCCAGATTAATAAATTAATTCTTTCCAAATAAACTTTAATGCCAAAATCTTCACCAATTTTAACAGTTAAATTTTTCCGATCGTTAAAATAATCAGGAAAGTATAGCTATCCTAATACTACTGTCCGGTCCTGCTGTTTTTTCCTTTCCTTTTAGCGCTTAGAGGTCGCTTCATATTACGCAAAACGTCAAATATCTGCATCTCCTGTCATAATGCATTCTTCGACATGGCAACCTAAACCTACCCTGCAAGTTTCCTATGTCACAAGGTTGTTCAGAAGTCTGGTTCGTAGTGGACGCTACATAAATAAACAATTTTAAACAACGTTTACCATTCCATTATCTTTAAATATCACAGTATAAACGGTCTGTGGAACAATTAAACACTCAAGTCATTCGAGGAACAGATTCACTTTCGGTATTTGTGCGACAAGTTGGTAATCTCATCTCTTCTGATAACTCATTAAAAATGTTCACACCAACTATTGTTTCTTACTTCACTAGCGAAATGATAGGAATTCTAGACGTGTAAGCATCAGTTACCTGTCATAGTCATAGGCTAGTGTTTTTCATCTTTAATCCAAATATAAACTCAAGTATAAATATTCATTCTGTCCATTCGTTCAGTTAACGTAAGTGGCATGTCGTGTCCTTCAATGACCATATAGACACGAATTTTTGCCTAATTGTTTCAGGAAACCAGTGCTGTTGTTCTGTGTTTTCGTCTTCCCTATAGTTGTAGATGATTATGTACAAGGCAATTATGGAACTTACTGGCACAGCACTATTGACTTTTCTTCTACACCCAAGTTCCAAGTACTTTAGATCTTATCCTGCATTTGAACATGCTCAATGGTTTACTCTGCAAACTCTTAACCGTTTTTTAGAATTGTAACTCAATTGTCAAGGAGCGCGCGGTTCTTACTGATATTGGCACTATGATACGATACAAATATTTGGTATCGTATAGCATAAATTTTGATGCAGTTGATTTGGTTCTCAACTCATACCTTTACATGTTATGAGGGTCCTGACTCTGACACTCTGTATTAATATTTGTATGTATGTAAAGCTATATCATAGTGATCATGCCTGTAAACTGGCATACTCTCATTTACAAAATGAAACTTGAAAATAAAACAATTATTATTATATGCTTTTGTTGATCATGTCTGTAAAAATGGCTTGCTCCTAATACCAGAAAATAAATTATTGTTAAGGGTGCTAAC
Source organism: Schistosoma japonicum (assembly GCA_025215515.1). Taxonomy (NCBI): domain Eukaryota; kingdom Metazoa; phylum Platyhelminthes; class Trematoda; order Strigeidida; family Schistosomatidae; genus Schistosoma; species Schistosoma japonicum. The sequence goes on along the minus strand of CM046063.1, from coordinate 18,356,326 downwards.
GATGCCTTGTCGGTCGACACAGCAGGGTCTTCAAAAAGGTGGTTATTTTGAGGAGTATATTTTACGATCGAGTCGGTGACCGACAGGGTGGTGGTAAATGTCCCCAATACCTACACCAAATCTCATTTGAAATTGGGGGGGGGGAAGCTAAATTAACTGACAATGACGTTTTCTAGCATGTGCCCCACCTATTTGATCTGCGCATCTCTACGTTATCAAATAGGAGGGTGAGGGTAATGATTGGTGAGGTACCCAGAGCTCACAAGGTTATCAAACAAAGATTCCGGAGTAGAACAGAACTTTACTCACTCAAAAAGCCTTTAGGTTGGTCGATACGAGGACCGCTTTACTTAACACAACGCAGATGTGTTATATTGAATAGCTAACCATTAAATCGAGACAAAGATAAGGGATATGTATAATGAAGAGTTCGACGATGGTGTTCAGTTAGGAAGGAGATGGTCAGTCGACAGGTGTCGCTTGGAAAAGAGGAGGGAGGATCTAATACTGCAGCAGTGACTTCACTCTTAGAACGTTAAGGTGCCCACACGAATGGTTTAAGACTCATTTCAATCTATGGATAAGATATGAGGAAGTTATGTTAAGACATGTGGAGAGAGGATATATCGAAACTGCTATGTGTAGGACACCAGGCAAATGGCACCTACCACATTATCTTGTTATAAATCTGAAAAAGCCGGCTAAGGTATGTGTTGTGTTTGATTGTTCAACAAAGGCACCTCGTTGGTGCGTACTTTTAGGTAGCCCTGATCGTGTGTCCTTTTTGCCAAGTCTGCTGCTTAGGTTCTATCAGTTTCAGGTTGCTGTCGCAGCGGATGTTGAAGAAATGTTGTTACAAGTTAAGGTTCTTGAAGAAGATCGAGATTACCTGAGGTTCCTTTAGTGGAAAGATGATTCTAGAGAAATGATATCTGAATTCAGAATGATCGTTCATCCATTTAGTGCCACGTCTTCTCTAGTTTGTGGTAATTACGTGTTGTTCCAAGCTGTGTTATAACTCCACCTGGAGCCATCCTAGGGTTGCTGTGGGTCCCAAGCCCTTATAAAAGAGGAAAGTCGGGCGTGGGGTTAGCAATCCCATCCTGTAAAGCAACAACCTTGCTAAAAACACGCTAACCAGTAAAAACCATTGTAACCACTTTAATTCTACCCTGGGAGTTGGAAGGTCTGTTATGATGCCTCACGGTAAAAGTCAAGCTTTTTCGGAAGCCACGAGGTCGATATCACTTCTGAAAACTAGAGCAACCATTAATATAAGTGCAAGGAATGTTCGCACGATGTGGGAGACAAGGAGAAACGTGCAAATAGCTGAAGAAATGAAAAGATGTAACCTAAAGATACTTGGAATAAGTGAAACCCATTGGCTACAAGCTGGACAGTAAAGATTATTCTTAGGAGGAGTGATTTTATACTCCGGTCACGAAGAAGAAGACGCCTCACACACAAGGAGTAGCACTAACGTTGTCCCAAGAAGCATGGAAGGTCCTTATAGGATGGGAACCTCACAGACCTAGGATGATTAAAGCATCCTTCAACACAAAGAAGGAGAGGATTACAATGAATGCCATTCAATGTTATGCTTCCACTAACGACAGCAACAAAGACGACAAAGATCAGTTCTATGCAAGGCTACAATCAACCATCAATATATGCCCAGCCAAGGACCTAACAATTCTGATAGGAAACTTCAACGCCAAGGTTGGAATGGACAATACCAGATATGAAGACATCATTTGACGACATGGAGAAGAAAACTAAAACGGTTAGAGGTTCGCGAACCTATGTACATTTAACAAAATGATTATGGGTGACACCGTATTCTCCCACAAACGTATATACAAAACTACATGGGTTTCACCTGACCACATTACGGAGAACTACATCTACTACATCTGCATCAATTAGAAGTTTAGAAGGACCATGAAAGACGTAAGAGCGAGAAGAGGAACTGATATAGCTTTAGATCATCACTTGGTGATGGCTAAAATAAAAGTGAAGCTGAATAAGCACTGGACAACTGGATCAGTAGTATTACAACATTTTAACACAGCCCCTCTTCGAGACACTAGCAAACGCGACAATAAGTTTCAGGTATTTTACGATTTACTAGAAAAAGATAGAACTAATATAGAGGTCAACTGTAAAGAGATTAAAAAGCAATAACTTCAACATGCCAGGAGGTTTTGGGCTGCAAGAAACAACACCATAAAGAGTGGATTCCTGTCGGTACTCTGGACAAGATTTAAGAAAGGAGTAGAAAGATAGCAGTTAATAACAGCCGGACATGAACAGAGAAAGTCAAGGCAATGGCCGAATACATATAAGTCAACAAGCAAGTGATGAGGAGCATAAGGTTGGATAAACGGAAATATGTGGAGAACCTAGCAATGATGGCAGAAGCAGCTACAAGAGAAGGAAACATGTGGCACCTTTACGATACAACAAAGAAGCTAGCTGGGAAATGCAGTAAGCTGAAACGGCCAATTAAGAACAAAGCTGATAAACCAATCACTGAAATGAATGAACAACAAAACAAGTAGGTAGAATACTTTGAAGAGCTGTTAAAATAGATCAGCCCCACTGAACCCACCAGTCATCGAGGCAGCAGCCACGGATCTTTCCATAAACATCGACCCACCAACAGTAGGAGAAATCGAAATGGCTATCAGATAAATCAAGAGTAGCAAGTCAGCAGGGCCAGACAGGATTCCAGGTGGGACACTGAAGATAGATATAGAAGCAACTGCAAAATTACTCTACATTCTCTTCAGAAAGATTTAGGAGGAGGAACCAGTGCCAACAGAGTGGAAAGAAATGTTACCTCATCAAGATACCAAAGAAGGGTGATCTCAGCAATGGCGAAACGACAGAAACATCACTCTTCTTTCGATACCTGGAAAAGTCTTCAACAGAGTGTTATTGAACCGAATGAAAGACCCAGTCAACACCCAACTTAAAGATCAAAAGGCCAAAGTCCGTAAGAATCAATCGTGTGTTGACCAAATCGCGACTCTACGGTTCATTGTTGAATAATCAGTTGAATGGAACCAACTACTTTACATCAACTTCCTTGACTACGAGGAAGTATTAGACAGCGTGGCTAGGAGAATATTATAGAGCGTTCTACGACATTATGGCGTACCCGAAAAGATAGTCAACATCATACGGAATTGTTACGACGAACTACATTGTAAAGTCGTGCATGGAGGTCAGCTCATAGATTTATTTCAAGTAAAGATCAATGCCTGACAAGGCTGCTTACTCTCATGAAGATCATGAAGACCTCAACATCTTAAGGCTATCTCGGAATACAGGTGGCAAAATCGATGCCACTAGATGACTTGGACATTGCAGATGACCTAGCTCTCCTATCCCACACAAATTAACAAATGCAAATGAAAATTGACAATGTAGCAGCAGCCTCGGCAGCAGTAGGCCTCAACATACACAAACGGAAAGGCAAGATCCTCTGATACAAGACAACAAACACTAGCCCAATTCCATTAGACTGACGGAGAAATTCTGGAGGATGTAGAATCCTTTACATATTTGGGCAGCATCATCGATAAACGTGGAGGGTCTGATGCAGATATGGAGGCGTGGATTGGAAAGGCATGAGCACCTTTTTTATAACTGAAGGGCATCTGGAACTGAAACTAACTGTTAGCCAACGTTAAAGTCAGAATTTTCAATACAAATGGGAAGACAGCTCTGTTGTATGGAGCCGAAACTTATACAAAGAACTACGGAAAGCATCATCCAATATATACAATATATACTTATCCAACCCCTTAGGGTTTGTGGCACCATTTATCCTATGCGCTAAGCTAATGTTTCAGCAAACTTGTAGGAATAAAGCAGGTTGGGATGATCCTTTGAATGGGGCCATAGCTTACCAGTGGGTGAAATAGATCCATGGTACTAACTACATAACTCAACTGTTTATACCTCGCTCTTTAAAGCCCAAAAAGGAGGGACAGTTTTTAAATTAACATGTATTCTGCGATGCGTCTGAAAAGGGATATAGTTCTGTTACCTACATACACTCACAGCTAGGCAATCAGGTAGTTGTATGGATGTTAATGGAGAAGGCAGGAGTTGCTGCCCTTAAATCTATCACCATACCACGTTTAGAATTAAATGCGGTTAATTTAGAAGTTTGACTGTCTACAATTGCCATATACAGCTGGATTACAAGAATGAAGTGACGTTTTGAACTGATTCAGTGATGGTAATTTACTATCTGAGAAACGAGCCAAATAGGTACTTCTGCTCTGTGACAGATAGAATAGCCTTAATCAGTGAGGTTACCCATAATGGTCAATAGCGTCACGTGCTCTCAAGGTTAAACCCTGCCTATTTAGCCTCATGTGGAGCGACGGATGTAAATGAATTTAATCAGAAATGGTTAAGTGACTCATCCTTTTTAAAGGAGCTAGAGGAGAAATGACCTATTAGAGTGGGATAACCGATTGTGTGCGAAACTCCGTTAGAGTTAAGATAGAACGCAGCTTTGATCCAGATTATTGCGAGACGTTTAGATCTACCCCCACTATCTAAATGTTATTTCAGCTGGTATAAACTACTAAAAGCTAAAGCTTGGTTTCTTAGATACGGTGAGTTTTTGAAGATAATTCATGTTGGAAGATATAACAATAGTTTGAATGTGGGGTGGTTAAATGTTGCGGAACGGCGATCAGTTGAAGTAGTCATTACAAAGTCTATACAGTGGGAGGCCTGAGGAAACGTAAAAACGAATGCTAGCTGGGGCTATTTATAACTTAAGGGACATCTAGAACATTTGCACCCAATAGTTGTAGATGAGGTAATCTGTATATGTAGACGTCTAAACCATAGTATGTCGCCTAAATCTACGCATCCGTCATTTTCACCGAGTGACTATCCAAGTTCACGTATGATAATTTGTCGTTATCACAGTATCAACGGTAAATTACAAACCGCTCAGGTATTAGCATGTATTTGAGCCAAGTTCTGGATTCTCAAGGGCGGAACAACGATAACAAAGGTGATTAGTTGGTGTATGGAGAGCAGAAAGAGGAATGCTAGTCAAGGACAAGAATTGATGGGCTCACTTCCAAGTTGGAAAGTGGAGGCTGGTAGCTACCTTTCTAAGTACGTCGGAGTGGACTTCTTTGAACCAAATGTAGTAAAGAGGGAAAGAGGGATGTGTAGGAAATATAGTTGTTTGTTCACGTGCCTCAAAATGAGAGCTGTGCATATATGACTGGTTCATATCTTGTCAACTGATGCGTTTCGTTTATTACTTTTAAGGTTTATAAACCTCAGAGGATTACGAAAGGTTATACCTAGAGATAGAGGCACTAATTTGGCGAGCAGTTACACAGAGATACAGAAGTGTTTGAAGGACTGTAGAAAATGTTTATGAGGAGTTAATAAAGAGAGACTGAGTGGAAATTCAATCCTCCCCATGCTGGCCATTGAGGTGGTCTCTAGGAAAGGCTTGTAGGGATTATAAAGTGAGTTGTAAGTATAATGATTGAGCGTCAGAGGTTAACTCGTGAAACGTTAGAAATCTTGTAAAGTGAAGCAGAAAGAACTTTTAATAGTCGACCTTTGCAGCCAGCTACTGATGACGTCAGAGACTCTGGTGTTACTCTTACTTAGATGTAACGAAGGTTTTTGTGTCACTGACTATCGAGAGAATCTAGTTGCCTAAAGATTTTGAACCTTGATAGTCTTCTAGTCGGTATTGTTACCACTCGTTTGAATTCGGGAGTCACGGACAAAATTACGTTTCGAAAGTACTTTGACAACAGTCACAGTTTTATTAGGCTTAATGCATTACTTTGATGAATAATGTGGCTTTTTGGGCTCAACAGATAGTCTGGGTAGGCTTATCAAAATAACTTCCTGACTCTGACTGGTGACTCTGCTGAGTGCACGTCTATTCGGACAAGTACTTTGCAATTTTGTAGATAACTGTGAGACCGCAGCTAGCTTATCACATAACAGTTGTTCTACATTTGAAATGATTAGGACAAATGTCTCCAATACATCATTTTGTTTTTCTGGAGCAAACGATGCTAGGCACGTTGGAAAGCGATACTTCTGTTGGACACTGTGGTTGAATTTAGAAGTCAATTTCCGATGTGGGCTTAGGTACTGCTTCATCTACTATTGGCATGTTGATGCTGCTGACTTGGATACCAGTTTGCTCTAGCGCTAACTTAATCAACCATTGGTTAGCAAGAAGAAGCCCATACATTAATAGGTTTGTACCTTCACTCAGTGCCAACATGCTTATTTGATGAAAACACTAACCCAGCTAATGGCTAATGTGATACAAGGTCAATGATTAGAACCCGAGTTGCTGATTGGTCCTTGTTGCGACGTGACTTTTCGACCAATTACTGGGTGATCTTGATTTTGCTTCAATTACTAAACTTGCTTTGGACCCAATGTTTTTCACCTCATCGCCAACGTATGTGACGCTTTAGCCTTCATTTTTGGCCTGAGAAGACTTTGGTTTGAATAATAGCCGTCCTTATGCCAAACTGCTTTACAACAGCGGCATAGATGGCGCTTGAATTGGCAAACCTTGACGAAATACTATGCCCTACATTACAAACATGGTGAGGGAGGAATTCCGACTAGTCAGGAAGGGAGACAACATCTCTTTGTTGACTGTGATGGATACATAGGGTCAGTTGGGTGTTGTTTTTGACTAAGTGCGGGTACCGAACATCTTTATCCGCTAGAGTGAACAAGCGTGATATCTTATTAATCACTCACTAGTCATTGCTATTCCTTTGTGATGTCGTTCAGTGTCATTTTTGGGTCTTGCTCCAGACAACTCAACAGTCTTATTCTAATGTCAGCGAATTTGGATGACTGGGGACTGCAAATGAATATCAATTATTTAAGTTGGTCTTTCGTCATTGATTTTAATTTAAATTGCTCACATTCTGTATTCACAATATCAACACGAGTTAGAAAACCATTAATTTTATTCATAATTGACTTAAGGCAATGGTATTGAGTATCAAACAATGAAGAGTTATCACCAACTTGTTGATCAAGTGACTTACATGTTTCACTGAATGCCCTGTCCCTTAGGTTTTGTGGTAATATGATGTTACGGTAGTTGTCCTATTCTGCTGGGCGAAGTTTTAGAAGTAACAAACGAACTTTTCAAGTATCGTCCTGAGCAGCGAAATCAAATTTAAAGGAATCTATATATCTACGGGACCAAGTTTCAGAAGTGATATTTGCGTCAGGATCATAAATAAATTTCACTATATTGCTAGTAATGGCATCTACTGAAGGTACAGCACCAAAGACAGAGACAGATGATGTTGAGTTGAATAGTCTTCGAGTAGATAGATAATTGCATTCATTTCAGCTGTGGCTCCAATAAAATTTCTAGGTTGGTTTAATCCACATTTTTCCATAAGCCGTCGCTACTGATATGTTGTCGGTTGCAGTAGAGTTTGTTTGTTTTACCCCTGTCGCCAACTGCTTTGTATTCAGTCAGATGAGACAAACGCGTGGGTTCCTATTGTCTCAACACGATTCGCAATACGATCTCTAGGGTAGTCGGATAATATGTCTGATCCCCTCAATAGTCGATACGATTAATATGAACGCAGTCTTTGATACTTGGATTTTAGTCGGACACCACGAGTTGTTTCTTCCCAGCCGACAGCTATTCCAAAAGACTAGATTTGTACGAAGATTGTATTGTAGAGCAAAACCTCAGACGAGTCTAGTGAACAATTTTTACGTAAATGCATTGATTTTTATATCAATTAATTTATAGTGATTATTCATTAAGTGAAATCATCAACATTTTATTAATACAAATAATGTTATCAAACTGTACTCAGGAGTAGGACTCACATTGCAACTAGATTAATGTGACGATTGTTTGTATTCAAGCTTACAAAAATTCAATACTTCTTTCCTTTGATTAAATCAACCATTGTATTTTGGGGGATTTCGAAAACCCGACACAAACATACTGTGGAAATTTTAAGTGTTTCATCTAACATATGGTTACACTGCATGGTAAGTGTCTTTTAGGCGTACTGCTATAAGCCCTGGAAAATAACTGCGCACAAGTTACTTTGTGTTGTAGGTGTTAAATGTGTAAGTCTGTTTGTATATACACATTCTTCTCTATTGTTTAAATGGTATTTCTAAGTATAGCTCACTTTATGTTATCCATGTCAAGACATCTTATTTGACAAAACCCGAATTTGTACTGATGGATTTCGATGTTTGCATCTATTTACATATTTATTGATTGGTCTATTCTACATTCTATTTTTGTTATTATACTCATCTTATGTGTACACCTTTACTCTTTGTTCCGATTGCTGCATCCTTGGAACTATTTCGTCTTATCAGTGAACTTTAGTTGTATGAAGACTAAAATCGTACGTGCCTGGGAGATCGAAAACTCATGCAGTCAGGCTATATGTACTAATACATCTTAGTGAAACATATGTAGAAGGATGGCATATGCTGAGGATAGATAAGTGACGACTGTTGCAAGGTCATACTGGCTATGGCGCAAACTTAGAGAACAAGCACACCATAGTGGCCGTATTATATGCTTCAATATGTACATGCCAGCTATATATTGTGCAGGAGTACTACGACGTGTGAAACGAGTTTGTGCATGGTTAGCGACTAAAAAAGGCGTGTGCGCATGTTGTTTGTCTGGGTATACTTGTGTATTTTAGTTTCTCTCTGTAGGCCAATCCCCGCCCCAGGATCCTAGGTCAAGTGAAAATAAGAGGATAACACCTCAAATACCAATACAAATAAGTGGATTTTATTCTTAAGTATCATTTTGTACATGAGAGTGAGGTGCACCTCGAAATATGACCAAGTTACGTTTGTAGTACAACAATAGCGATTTCTATCGATTGAACCCACTCTTACGAATGAGAATAACTCAGTAGGTAGTGAGGGATGGAATAGAAATTATTTTGATCGTAAACAGAGTTTCAATGAGATAGCAACGTCTAGTCTGGCAAACTAGAAAGAGAGATGCATCCCACTGTGGTTGGAGTCGTAATCTGGTGGTGATGCGTGACCGCGCGCCTTCAACTAGTGGTGTCCTCTAAAATAAACATGGTCAGCATTAATATCACGAGCGTCTGCGACTATTTATTTTGTGGATTATTTACCGCTGTAGCTCACTTCCCTCCACCTAATGGATTCACGAGGACTCTAAGACGTACCAGCCAGAGGATAGAACCCGATGCGTTGGACATTGGTAAACATTCCTTTGATAGCTTGTGATTCTGTACAGCTTCTGGACGTCAGTTCCAACGCTATGGTGTCGTTGCATAAAATATTTTTTACGTAATATATCCTTTTTTCCACTTTCTACTGTTCGTTTCCAGACAGTCTGAAAGTCAAAAGGAAAAAAGTTAAATATGTGCACTTTGTGTACAAAGTAAATTAGTAGCTCCATGCGGCTACAAAAACTTGTAGAATACCGATAACACCAAATAATCAAACTTTTTTTAGAACATACGAAAATTTATAAAATACATACCGTAAATTTTACAAAATAATAATAATTTTATTCAATTTTTGTTTATTGTTTACACAAAAATATTATAATACGGTGGTAATGAGGATTCGGAGAAAGTTAGTAGACAATATATTTTTAGGTGTTTTGGAAATCGTACATTTCTACCAGAAAGCGTAACTCTCAGCGTTATGGAGCTCTTTGATATTTCCACTTGCGTGTTAGTCGTTGCTTGAGGCGTGGTGACTTTGTTCATGTCAAGTTTTGAGGGTTTTGTGGCGAATTCGATATTAAAAGGTTGGTCTTCTAGGTAGGCTGCTTTGAGGCGGTCAGTGTTGACGTTTTCCTCGTGACTATTCTTGTCGATAATATAGTGCTTTGATTCTCGTTTCAAGACCTTGAATGGCTCTTCGTAAGCTACGTCGATAGATCGACGTAGAGCATCACGACGTACGAAAACGTGTGTACTATATTTTAAGGCGGGTTGGATACAAGTGTCTATCGTTTGTTGTCGAGTTTGAACTGGCTTAAATGAAGGCATCGCATTTGTAAGCCGGTTCGCGTAAGAATTGAGATATAGGTTATTCGAGGTGGAAGCTATTTCCACAAACTCACCTGGTAGTCGAAGAGTCGTTCCGTAGACTAATTCGGCGACACTACGTCCAACATCTTCTTTTACTGTGCTGCGAATCCCGAGTAAAACTAGTGGTAAGGCGTCGATCCACTGAGGGATGTTTGTAGCTGAAAGTGATGCTTTCAGTTGTCTGTGGAATCTTTCTACCAAACCGTTGGATTGTGGGTGGTAGGCGGTTGTTCTGAAGTGCCTAGTTCCAAGGAGTTTGGTCAGAGAGTAGAACAATCCAGATTCGAACTGACGTCCACGGTCTGTCGTTATTATAGATGGACAACCAAAGTTGGCTACCCATCGTTTGACGAAAGCGCGAACAATCGTTTCACTAGTGATGTATTTGGGTGGAATCGCTTCTGACCAGTGTGTGAATCGGTCCACGCATGTAAGAAGAGAAAAAAATCCATTTGATCCTGGTAAAGGTTCTACCAAATCAAGGTGAATGTGGTCAAATCGAGCATCAGGAGTTAAGAAAGTGCCAAGAGGGCATTTATCATGCTGAATTACCTTGTTCTCCTGGCAGGCTACACGGGAGTGTGCCCATTCTTCGATATCCTTATTCACCTTTGGCCAGCAAAATCCATGAGTAATCAGTTTATTCATAGCAGGAACTCCAGGATGAGGAGGTGGTGTACAAAGTAATGCGTCCATAATTCTTGAAATCGATCGGATAGGCTGTACCTGTAGATGGATCACAAATTAAAGTGTTTTTACTTTTTCCGATAGTTTTAGTTTGGAGTTGGAGCGTTATTGCGAATATCTCATGGAGAAGATCACTGTCTTCATTTTGAAGTCAAGATTGTTAAACAAGGTCAATTCCTTGGATACGATTTGAGGGATGTAATTGTGATAAGGCGTCAGCAACTACATTGTTACCACCAGATGTCTTATATCAGCAAAGAATTAGGAAATGTGGTCTACATGACGCAACTCTCAGGGAGAGTACTTATCTGAAGTCGACTTCATCGGAAACGTCAGTGGTTTACTGTCAGTGGATATTGTAAATTATGGGCCATCGACGGAATGCTGAAAATGTCGTTCAGCACAGTACATGGCTAGCAGTTCCTGTCCGAAGGTGCTGTATCTCGATTCAGTGTCGTTTACTTAGTCTTGAGAAGAATTCTGAAGGTTGTCAAGCTTGGACGCTTCATTGTTGCAGAACTGCACCAATGACTGACTCAGATGTGTCAACCACGATGCTGACAGGAGCTGCAGTATTGTGATGTTCCAGCACAGTTATGTTGACTATTGCTTCATTTGTCTCTGCATCCGTTGTAACCATCTTTTTATTCCCACGAAGCTGATTCGTTAGTGGTTTCACGAAAGATGAAGAAACTTACCGAAGGGCATTTGAAGGAATTCGTAAAGGCCGAATATGGTTACGATAGCAGTTTTGGGTATATCATTTTCGGCCATCGGTATTTGATTGTACGCCTTTACTAGGTCAATTTTTGAATTAATGGTCATGCTATTCAAGGTGGCCGTTAAATCACGGATGTGTGGTAAGGAGTAACTATCTGGCGTAGTTTGCTCGCTAAGATGTCGGTAATCACCGGTGGGACGCCAGTCATTGCTATCTTTCTCCGGGACCATATGCAATCGGGATGACCATGAGCTATTATATAGTGAGGAATTATTCTCAGGTCAGTCATATGATTGAATTCGCTTTTTCGCAATCCTTAATTTCTCGGGTGGGAGACGGCGTGCTTTGAAGAATGCAGGTTGACCTGTAGTCGTGATGTGATGTGTAACATTGCTGGTTACACATGATAACTTCAACGTCGCCTTATTCAGGTCCGGATACTTAACAAGTATTGGCATGAAAATAAGGGTTAATTAAATGTTTAAAACGAAGAGGACATGAGCTACAACATGTAGCAGTGGTTCCTCGAACGTATAGCTTGTATTAGTATCCACTAGACTCTTTTCACTAGGGTCCACAAGAAAATTGTGGGGGTTCAGTAAATCTGTGCCTATGATAGGTACTTTCACATCTGCGATGGTGAAAATCGAGTGTTTGGGTTATCGTAAACCCACATTCAGTTAGACATATCTTTCACCATACGTGGTAGTTTCGTACCGTCGGCTGCATGTAGATCGAATGCAGCTTCATGTTGGTGATCAGATGAAGTTCCAGGAAGGACTGACTTCTACGCTAGTATAGACGAATTAGCGAGCCATCATAATCACACCAGTGATGAATAACAGGCGGCTGTTTCCACCGGCTACGGTTGCCGCTAACGCGTACCGGTGGGATGGTTTCCCGATGTCAACAGTGGGATTGTAGCTAGGGAAACAGTAAGGGTCTCTACACTTCTTTGAGTCTTTGATGTAGGTATTGTGGTATCAACACCATTGTGAGTTTTTTCCATTATCAAAGTTGAGATGAATATCTTCTCTGTGAAGGACTTCGTTTTTGAGAATTGCTTGGTCGGTATCGTTCCTATAAGTCGAAAAAATGAGAGAGAGTATTGAACAATTTCGTTACTTCGTTTTCGGTCTCATTAGGTTTATCTGTAACGGAATAAATTACATTGTGACAAGTTTTGGTGATCTCCAGAATATGATCAGCAGATGAAGCTAGTTCATATACTGAGTTGTTATTTAATGTTACCATAACTGCTTGTACTTGATGCGGTAGCTTTGATAGGAAGAGTTTATGGAAGAAACCATAGTCAAAAGTGCGTAGACCAATCACTTCTCACATGCGCGATAACATTTCTGTCACTGAACTGTCACCAAGCTCGACAATGTAGAATAACTGATCAGGACGTCGTCTGCCAGACAAGTCCCTGCGTTTCAAAACTGATCTTTTGATTTGATCGTGGGGTTCTACGTTTTCGGGGTTGAAAAAGGAAGTGGTGACATACCTGTTCAATTCACGCGGAAGTAATCTTACGACGGCAAGGAATTAAACGAGTGTATCTATGACGCCTGTGGTCTCGAAACTCCGCCTCTACGTTGTACAGTGATACACTTCACTGCTAAGTAATGTAGCAATCATTTTTATTAGCATGCATCATTTTTACCCTTTCTATTTTTTGATAACACCTGGTTGGGCAATTACTGGTGATAGTTCCGAGAATGAGTTGAAAAAAAGACCTAATTACTCTGATCAAAGTTTAAAATACTGATTGCTAATTTGTGATCACCTCTGTTTTCGTTATAAGACAGGGAAGTAGAAATAGACTTTTCGTTTTCTTCTTATATGATATGTTTGTGAGTCCTGTCATTTACATGTTACCTAGTGGCAGGAACACATTTAAGTACAGTTTCATCTTCAATTGAACGAGGGTTAGTTGCTTGATTACAGTATTCTTTTATTTCCAGCAAAGTCGTCTGGAGCACTTTCTAGTTCATTGGCAAAACATGGGAACTAATACAACACAGCCTACTCTGAAGGACACGAGTAAGAAATGCAGCATACACATGTGGCGCTTCATAATAAATAGATAAAATTTCATGGCACCATAAGCAGATAGTTTTCGATCCAGTAAACAATCAGAACCAGAAAATTAAAATAGCAAGTAAAATGCCACAAGTGTATTCTGAAACGTTTTTTGTCCCCAATAAGTATTCGATTAGAAGCTTTATCAGGTGATCTTGGAGCTAGAGGTGGAAAATCATCAAGATTCAAAATAGAGCAAGTCAACCGAATACAGAAGCATAATAATTCATTCAGGAAAATTCACTTAAATCCAGCTTGCCGTGCAAGTGGTGTAGAGACTATTCCATGACTTAAAAGTCAAAATCGCCTGAAATATGATAATTAAAGCAGAAAGTAAATTGTTATCCTATGGTGTTTTATAACATTTTAATAAGCTGGTGACTTCTCAAAACAAGCAACATACCCTATAATTTGTTTATTTAAATTTTGTGTTCCAGTCAAATCACTAGAATTAATTTTTTCGCATTCATGTGCTGCACGTTAATAAATAACTGGAACCGAACTTCAGAATCAATATACAATCGTAATCGATTGACATTCAAGTCTGTTGAAGTCATTGAATAGTGAGTCCTTTCGGTGTGTAACTAGCGCTGTTTAAAATTGCTTCTAAATAATGAAGCTTTTAGATCAATTGGGACTAGAAGGTTTGAGTTCGTTATTAAGCAACGGCAGTAAAAGATATAAAATTGATGCAAGGTTTGTTAAGTTTATTTAACCAATTTTCGAAACTTTGTTCATTTGTTCAATCTATCAAAATGTTATTCTTCTGGTTAACATTTGTGAATGACTATCGATGAATATTCTAAATATTATCCCACATACCGCATATCTCGTACTTTTCACTCATCCACTTTTAAACTGTTTACTTGTGTTTAGCTTTGGTTAACAGCAATATTGTCATGTCAACATTGATCTTCACCTTTCTGATTTCTTGTATATTGCTGCAAGTTATGACAGCTTACCCCGATTCATATCTGTGCCCGGTTGTACATGTTTGACGTATATATATGTTTTATGCATGTTCCAAAGACACTGATGGTCGAAAAGCAGTAACCCTGGAGTATCGTCTACTCCTAATGGCCAAGACAGCGAACTGTTGCAGAGTACACTCTTCTCTTCGTTGAGAGACGAATATCTTGCCTACGCCATAGGTGACGTAAGCTGACAAATGCCAGTAGAGCTTTATGAATCCGTACTGAGATTTTATCAGAGACCAACCCATTGAGTCTAGTCAGGCTCCCAAGATAAGGGAAGTGGCTGACGTGCTCAACTACTTCACTCCCTATCTCTAGCTCAGGTGTTAACGAAGACCAGTTCTGTAGCAAGAGTTTGTATTTAGAGGGAGAGAAACGCATTCCAAACATGTTTCCATTGGAGCTTATTCCTGATAAAATACTCTACATCTTATCAGCGTCTTCGCCAAACAGGACTACGTCATCAGCATATTCTAAGTCGATAAGTGGATCTCCTGGTAGGAGGTGAATTCCCGAAAAGTTAGATTATGAGAGTGTTATTTCCAACAGTAATTCGACTATGTAATCAAGTAAAAATGGAAACAGTGGGCAGCCTTGACAGACACCACTTGATGTTACAAGTTCGAATAACAGTTCTCCATACGCTCCTAGACGACTAAGTGTTTGAGTAAGGAGCCTTAACAAGGTTCATGTACTTCTGGGGTATGCCATTCAATGAAAAATATTGCCGTAGAACTTCCCTATTTCCCTGTCCACGCTGTCAAATGCTTTCTCATAGTCAGGGAAATTGATGTTAAGTGGTGAGTTCCATTCAATTGGTTGTTCAACAATGATCGTAATTTGCTCGGCACACAATCGGTGCTTATGGAATCTGGCCTTCTAATCTAGAAGTTGGGCGTTGACTTGATATTTTATTCGTTCAACAACACTGTTGATGACTTTTCCTGGTAATGAGAGCATAGTGATGCATCTGTAGTTCTCACACTGGTTGTGATTTCCTTTCTTTGGTATCTTGATGAAATATCTTTCTTCTAGTCTATCGGTACTTGTTCTTTTAAATATTTCTGAAGGGAAAGTGAAACACTTTTGAAGTTATCTCTATGTCCGATTTCAGTTTTCCTCAGCTGGTGTGTTGTCTGGTCCTATCATTTTGCCACTCTTGATTTGTCGGATGGCCGTGCTTATTTTTTCGATTGTTGGTGAAGTAACATTAGTAGGAATGTCTGTAGATGTTGCTTCGATGACCAGTGGGTTCAGTAGAGCTACTCAATAATTCTTCGAAGTGTTACACTTACCCGTTTCGCTGCTGTTATGTTTCATTGATTGGTTTGCCATCCTTGTTTTTTGACTGGTCTTCGCGGTTTACTGTATTTTCCAACTAGCTTCGTGGTATTATATAGCTGTCTCATATTTCATTCACCTGTAGTTCTCTCTGCTGCCATTGCTGTCTTCCACGTATTTCTGTTTTTTAAGCTCTAATGCTCTTCATTACTTTCTTGTTTGCTTCTGTGTGTTCGACAAGTGCCTGGTTTTTCTTCGCCCTTATTCGGCTGTTATTGATTGCCTGACTTGTTCCTCCTTTCTTAAATCTTATCCAGTGTATTAACAGTAATCCATTTGTTATGATGATGCTTCTTCAATCCTTTTCTAGTTATTCTTCATGGTGGTATTATTTTCTAATAGATTGTATAAGGCTTGGAACTTATTTCTGAGGGTTATATTGAATTCGTTGAGTTTGTTAGTATCCGAACAATGATTGTATTAAACTTTGGTAATACTGTTGCTCCGTTTGCCCAGTGCTTTTTTTAGCTTTAGCTTCATTTTGGCCACTACCAGGTGGTGATCTGAGGCTATATCAGATCCTCTCTTTTATCCTCATGTCTTCTGTGGTCCTTCTGAACATTTTATTGATGCAGATGTGGTCGATTTAGTTCCCGCTAGTGTGGTTCGGTGAAACCCATGTAGCTTTGTGCTCTGTTTGTGTGTGTGTGAAGAGAGGGAATATTGTGCCACCTCCAATCATTTGTTGAAGGTACATAGGTTTGCGAATCTCTCACCGTTTTCGTTCCTTTCTTCCAGTCCATATCATTCCACGCGATCTTCATACCCAATGTTATCCATTCCAGTCATGGCGTTTAGGTCTCCCATCAGAATGGTCAGGTCCTTGCTTGGATATTTCTCTACTGCTAACTACAGTCTCATAAAACCGATGTTTATCATCTTTGCTATCTTCGGTGGGCTCATAGCACTGAATGACATTGATTGTAATTCTCTCCTCCGTATTGGATGACTCTTTGATGATCCTAGGTTCATGAGATTGCCATCCTACGAATGCTTTCTGTACTTCTTTGGACAACATCTGTGCAACTCCCTGTATGTACGAGGCATTTTCTTCATGGTTGAAGTACAAGGGCGTCTCTACTGAGGCTAATCTTTGCTTTTCAACTTGGAATCAATAAATTCCACTTATTTCAAGTATTTCCAGGTCATATCTTTTCATTTTCTTAGCAATGGTTCTCTCGGTCTCGTACATTGGGTAGACATTCCATGTTCTTATGTTAATTGTTGCTCAAGTTTTCAGAAGGGGCATCGACCTCGTAACTTCCGAACAAATGGCTTTCACCATCAGGCGTCATAACTCTGCAAAAAAAGAAGACTCTAGCCTCCAGTGAAGAGATCAAGTGGTTTAAGAATTTTTCTGGTTAGCTCTTTTCTAGCAAGTTTGTTTTCTCCTAGGTGGGTTTGCTAACCCTATACCCGACCCTCCTTTATCCAAGCCTGGAACCGACAGTAACCCTATAAGGGTTCCAAGCACAGTTTTCATCGTAAATATGTAACCACATTCTATTATTACCTCTTAAGCCACAAATTGAAAACTCTATGTAGTCGGCTTCTCAAATATCTAAGCTTTATCCCACGCTACTTTTTACTTTTCCACAGTAAACGTTATCTTCTGTTGTTCCTGTTTTACATTTAACGCAAAACACTTAATATTTGCAGGCTGGAAAGCTATTCATGCAAGATGGTTTCAGAAGAAAAACGTCAGTTTAAAGAACTAGTTTCTCGTCTAAGTGGTGACGAGAGCCAAGAATGTCCTGTCCTTTACCTCGGTTCTTCACAAACTCTACGGGATTTGTATGAAATGACTGGACAAGTTGTCGATCCTGAAACAATACGGATGAGTGTTGAACAATATCAATCACCACCGGTCATTTGTTTTTTTATTCGATAAAATTTTTTGTTACTTTCTATATTGCCTCATTAAATGCTTCTCTGAATTTGGTGTAGTTACCTTAGTAGTAGAAGTTAACAAAGTACTTGACTCTAACTTCATGCTATGTTGCAGATTTCCAGATTACTCGTATGCCACTTCGTCTTTGTTACAAGTTATTCGTTTTTATTTCATGCTCTACTTTTCTCTTTGGATTCTTAAGTCTAAAGTAAGCGTGACGTACAGTAATAAAAACACCTTACTAAGTAATTGCTTCTTAATAAAAGACCTAAATAACAAGAAATCAACCAGATCGCTATTCCGGGGTAGGGGGATTTTATTTTCTATGGTTCACTTCAGCTTTATTCTAGTCGGTTTGTAGTATATCCTGTCAAAATGTAGTAATGTAACTACTGATTGTCTATGCATTTGTAGTTTCAGTTGACCCGTCTGTTGGCTGGTACCTTGGCGCGGTAGACGGGCTTGTGTATTGCAGTGATCCTGAGGGCTATACCGACCGAGGTTCAACCATGTCGGGAAGGCCGAAGGTGAGCAATGAGACGAAATCCAGCTATTTAGTAGTTTTAAATATTAAATTAATATCTTTAAATTATTACTCATGTTATGATATAACCGAATAAACACTGTCGACGTTAAGGTGTGGACCTCCATCTATCGAACTGGTTGGGATGTGTTCTGTATGTCTAACCACTGCCAACCTCGACGTATAGCGTAGACTGGCGTAGGATTGTGGCGGAAAGAAGTTGAAGACTGTCAAACCAAAACGTGTCATCAATCCATTAAGTCACTGACCGCTGATCTGAACTATATTGCTAAATGCAAACTACCCAGTTGAAGTCTGCTCGGTCAATAGTTGAAGACTGGAGGAAATGGTTCAGAATCGTTTACAACGGCGTAGATGCATTCAGTGTTTGGTTTCTCTTGTTTATTAAGCCTTGAAACTATATTGCACCTTTCAACGAGTTTGTTATTCTCAACTACTATTTCTACTACTTTGCTATCTATTTTATTGCTCTGATGTGATTTGATAACTGGAACCAAGTGCCAAGATCTACTTTTCATACACTTAAACATTGCTTAGAAATGGATGTAGTACATAGTTGTTCACGAAATAATTTAAATATGTTACTCGTTCGCACCCATTGATTGTTGCGTAATCAATAACATTATTTTTTGAGGTTATTTGCTATATTTATATCTTAGTTTACTTGATTCGTGATTAATTTTACAGATTTCTTCCAGCTTATCTCCTAGAAGTTTGTGTAGTGGAAGGAAACGTGCTCGATCTGAAGCATCTGTGTGCTTGGATGATAGTACCTCAGAACCACCGTGTTCTCCGAAGTCCTCAGCATCATCTCTCTCAACTAAAGATTTGTTTTGTTTAATGAGCACACTAAATAGCTGTTTTGGTCCCACTTATGATTTTCTGACTGCTCGAAGTGACGAATTTTGTTTGGAACCTGAACTTTGGGTACGTTTTTACCGACGTTCTTTTTGACCTGATATCCATAGTACCATATTTCTAACTGGTTTTGTAACACTTGGGGCCTGTATCGTAAGAAGTAAAGCATGATTCTTCAAACCATCTTAGAATTAGGTTTCCTATCAGGAAGTTGCTTATTACTTCAAGATCTAACTTGTCCTTAAAATAATTAACCGTACTGGATATACGATATTTACAGTTATTTGCATAAATTCTCGAGCAAAAAAATAAGGTTGACTGCATTTTATTATTGACATGATCGTATTCTTTTATTCACAAAAGCATATGGAATGCGTCATATTTATGAACTACCGAATTGCGGCAAATAAGTTTACTCTTAACTTGTTACTAGTAAATATTTTTTTGTAATTAGGTTGTTTCACATTTATTTTATTTGTGATGTTTTGGTATAATGAAGTCACCGAAAGAATGCACGACACAATGTAGTATGATACCTTTCTTGTGAATAAAGGAAGAGTATACAATTAGCAAACAAGGTATTTACAATCAATTCCTTTAGAAACTACTAACCACACGTTTAATAACATATTCGTATGACATTCAGTCTATTGCTTTTATGAAAATGGGATCGTGTTTTTCTTAATCCATTTATTAATCGCCTGGATTACAGTGGAACTTGCCCATTTTTAGCTACTATAAAGCTATTAATTACATATTTGTTGTGACCTTAATTTTATTGGTATTTTTTTAACATCGTTATTATATTTATCTACGTTTCGTTAGCTTGTGAAGCACTATATTTCTCGGTTTTGTTCCATTTATGTGGATAAATACG
Source organism: Schistosoma japonicum (assembly GCA_025215515.1). Lineage (NCBI taxonomy): Eukaryota > Metazoa > Platyhelminthes > Trematoda > Strigeidida > Schistosomatidae > Schistosoma > Schistosoma japonicum. The sequence goes on along the minus strand of CM046063.1, from coordinate 18,336,215 downwards.
AAGATTTAGCACCTCATCTTTGGAAGGTCATTGGTGATGAAATTGTACCTGCTCAATGTTGTATATATAGGTAATAACTCTAATAATTTTAATATGAAAGAATTATTATCTTCAATGTTATAGACTTTAGACCCTATTATGCTCATTTAGTGGATACTATTTGTACCAGTTATTTCATATCCATTGTTGTTCTTGTGCATTTTAGTTACCGTCCTGATCATCTATCCGATCCATATAGCTCAGGATGTCTGGCATCTTTCAATTATTTTTTCTATAATCGATGCTTGCGTCGCGTCTTATTTTTCTCTCTTCGTGTATTAAAGTAAGTATATCTCATTTTCGTAATGTGCTACATTAAGATCTGGAACTAAATTGCTTTTCATTAATTTCTTTCAATTTTACACTGTTATCCTCAAGCTTTCCGTCTATACTTGGGAACAAAAATGTCATTCTTTTGAGATGTCCTTTTTGACCTGATAGTATTATGTACTAATCCAGTTTAGTATTATACGATTCGACAATGACACCAACTTGATCCTAAATCAGAACAACAATACAGCATGTAGTAAGACGTATTGAGAAATAACAGCAGAAGGCAAAGCAAATAATTAACTACACTGGAGTTTATATAAAATTGATATGAGAATATTCCAAAACCTTCTCGATTATACCTCGGCTCTGATTGGCCAAGAAGGAACCAATCATAGCACGATTTCGTACGCATGTTGTAAGCATACTTTGTCAGGATTGTTTCGTATCAACATTCAGAACAATTTTTCCAAACAATAACATATATCTTCTGTACACCTTCAATCTCACACTAGGTAACACGCTCACAAATTAACTCTACCCTTCCACGTTACAAATATTTATCATCTTATTCCACTCCATTTCTATTCACATAAATAGACACATATTGATCTCATATTTGATATACTTGACATGACTATGCATTACCAGACCGGTGTTTGTGGTTAGTTTTGTAATTAATATTTGGTTTGATTTGTTTCTCTGTGCGCTCCAAGTTCATGCTAATCTGACTCAGTTATTTATTCTTTAAAGAAGCGGTTTAAAGTAAAACAACGAAACGTCAGAATTGTAAAGTCTCTACTCATTGGGATTGTATAAATATTATTTATTATAAACTATATTAATTGTTTTAAATTGAATTATTTATTTTAATTAATTTGTTAATCAATCTCTACATTGTTTTATATTTGATTCTTTATTTCCAGCGACTCACTTGTTGAAGATGAAGATGAACTAAATGAATCAAATTTATACTAAACAAATCAATTAATGTTTCATTGTCTGTACATTGAGCACTCAGGAATTGAGTATAAATAAGCTACCTAACTACCAGTAGTTGTATTGTATATTTTTCTTTTACAACCCATTAATAAGTAAAGATACATAATGTGTAAATAACCCTACATACATGTAAGAGAATGATTTTTATCATCACTATTCACGTATATATTATATGCACACACCACGTCATATTTATGCATCATCTATCTCATGGTTCTCGCATTTATCGTCCCGCTTCTTTTTCTTGTCGTTCCAATAATTTCCATAAATCTCTTCATTTTACCACTTGATCAATATATAACACTAATAATTGCTCACGCAATTTGCTAAGTGACTTCCTTGTGTATACGTTTGTCATACGAAGGTAAACTTTCTTATTCGGATGTTTTTTTTTATTTGTAACTTTTTTATAAAGATAATAGTTTACTTCATACTAACATCTCAAGTTGCTTTGTCTTTACAAAACATTGACATATTATGTTGATATTTCAAGATCACATGATACTTTTTGCTTATAAACATAGATATATGATGGATATTCGTTGCCATTGCAACAATTTAGTAAAAAGAACGTATTTACTACTTTATTTTTTACCTCGTCTACAAGGGCTGAGTAATTATGTACATAAATCATGCGTATATTTAATTAATGTTGAAGCCCTTCAGATAAAGTTATGTGTCTGGTGGAATGATTCACCTACAATTTTTTTGCCCCCACCCCAACCACATGTCTCACTTCCAAACACCCTTAAAGAACATATGATGTCTGGAATCACCCAACTTGTTTATACATCCTTTTTTAATCCAACATTTTAGAGGATACTTTTTTTCACTTTGGTCGTTTAGAAAGACAGCGACCTACTAAAGTGGTCAGTTGCAAAGGCTTGTTTGGAAACCAGCTCACCTTTGTGTGGTACGAGTAAAGAAGATTTACTAATCTACTAGTTAACTATTTGTATAATGAAATAAATGCTTCGCAACTGGAGGACATGAAAGTGCTTGGGATTAATGATTTGCAATTCTCAGTAACATGACTAAAAGTCATTACGGCGGCACTGCTTTTCTTCTATGGTGCTATTTCGGAGGGATAAATTTTAGTATAGTTTGAAATTTTAAAATGTTTTAAACAGTTAAAATGAGCCAGTGACCAATTGAGTGTATCTTATTTGATTACATGACTTAACTACGACTATATCAGATTTATAAAGATATTGTCCTGAATAGAGTAATTTCTATAGTAAACCATGTGACAAAATACCTCAGTATCTCTTTGGTCATATTTCAAAAGGTGTTTGTTTATATCATACCCAACCGTAGCTGCTACCTTGACGTGGTGGTCGGGCTTGCCTATCGTGATGACCCAACCGAGCTATACTGGCTGGAACATATGTTCCTGTAGGTTCTACCATGCTAGGCAGGTCGATTGGAGAACGATGAGACTAAAAGCAGCTACTCAATGTCTGAGGGCGAAGTCGTACTGCTGACTGCAAAGGGGTGTGACAGCAGTAAGGTGTTTACCTCGGACAACCAGCATCTGCAGCGATGCTGCTTTCTCAGAAGGAAGGAGGGGTTAGAAAAGGTCGACCCTAAAAATGTCACACCTCACCCTACCTCACGGATTTCCGTCTCCGGCGGTATGGGTGCCCACTAAGGGCTTTTATGTGCGGAGCTAATACTCAAAAAACTTTTCATAAAAAGGCCGTGCATGACAGGCCTCAAGCAGTTGTCCCTTGGGCTCTGCGGTCACGCTCTCAGGTCTCTGAGACCGACACTAATCTACCTTCTTTTTCAGGTTCCTCAAGGAACACCCTTCCACGGTGTGGGCAGCCGGGAAGTGACAACCGCCCTCATACCCGCAAAAGCACGAGAGTCCAAATTGGTCGAAATCAAATCCTTTCTACACCCCATAATATCTCTCTTATCTCTACGACTAACTCTACACACATTCCTTCATCTCACTGCACCGCTAATGCAAACGATGCGAGCTCACGAAAAGTCATTCCTGGTCTCTTGAAACCCCGTTCTAGACTATATGTTGGAGCTTTTAATGTACGGACATTGAGTCAAATAGGGCAACAGGCTTCCTTAGCTAAGACTTTAGAATCTCACTCAATCGATGTATGCTGCTTGTCGGAAACGCGCATACAGGATCCTAGTAAAATCATTAACCTGATTTCACCGTATCAAAACAAAGAAGCAGCCAAATTTACTCTTCGTGTATCCGGTAACCCGGATGCTGCTTCCCGGGGTCTCGCTGGTGTAGGTATAGCATTGAGTCGCAGGGAAGAACTAGCTCTCCTAGACTGGATCCCTATAGATAGTCGCTTGTGCTCTGTCCGACTGAACGGGACAGTTAGGACTCGGAAAGATAGGGACACTCGTCGTTGCCTCTTCGTCGTATCTGCCTATGCCCCCACTGACTGCAGTTCAGACGAGGTGAAAGATGAGTTTTACAGCAAGCTTACGGACCTCCTCCGAAAAGCTAGGCGCTCTGATATAGTTATAATGGCTGGTGACCTTAATGCTCAAGTAGGTAGATTAAGTGAAAATGAGAGACACTTGGGTGGATGTTATGGTGTCACGGCTCAAAAAGCAGATAATGGCGATCGTCTGTTGCAACTATGCTCAGATAACCGCCTGTTTCTAGCGAATACTAACTTTAGGCATAAGGAAAAGCATCTTTTGACCTGGCGACCCCCAAAATCGTCCCAACGTTGGACCCAACTAGATCACATCGCCATCAGCCACCGATGGAGGGGTTCGATAGAGGACTGTCGCTCGTTCTGGGGCACATGTTTAGATTCAGATCATGCTTTAGTGCGAAGCGCGTATTTGTTTGAGGCTTACTGGACGTAGGAAAGACACTGCAATGAAGCCGCTTAGGGTTTTACTTAATGATAATAAAGCTAAGAATATATTTCAGGAACAACTAGAAAAACAGTTAGGCGACCGTGTAAGCGATTTCCATCCGGAAGCAGGTTGGAATGATATCAAAAAGGCTGTGGAAACAGCAGTGATATCTGCTAGTAAGGTAAATCCTAAGGCTAGGATAAAGCCGTGGATTTCAGTAGCATCCACCGAACTGGTGGATGCTCGAAAACTCATCCCACCTGGCTCTGAACATGATGAAGAGCAAAGTGAGCTTAGGCGCAGGCTGTTAAAAAGCCTACGCAACGACCGTGAACAGTGGTGGGTGGCGAAAGCAAAAGCGATGGAAAAGGCAGCGGCGATAGGCAACAGTAGGCAACTTTTTCGACTTATCAAGGAAACTGGTATTAAGGATCCGAATGTGAGTGAGACTATCTCGGAAAAGGATGGGATTATAATTCATTCTCAGTCCAGGAGATTGGACCGATGGGCGGAACACTTTAGGGATCAGTTCAACTGGCCTTCAGCCACACTTCGGTTGCCCGCCATCCCCAGTCATCCTGAATGGCAAATCGACTTAACTCCTCCTAGTCTTTATGAAGTTGAGAAGGCTATAGGAAATCTGAAGCGAGGTAGAGCAGCAGGTCCTGATAGGCTTACCCCTGAAATGTTTAAGGATGGTGGTCCAGTTTTAGCAGCTAGATTGACTGAAATCTTAGGTAGAATCTGGGAACTGGGCGTAATACCATCTGACTGGTCTCAATCCCTGATTGTCCCAATTTATAAGAAAGGACAAAAGTCTTCTTGTGACAATCACAGAGGAATCAGTCTGACTAATATAGTTTCTAAATTGTTAGCCTCGATTATACTCAGACGCCTAACTAGAGCTCGTGAAGAGCAGACTAGAGAAAACCAGGCTGGATTCAGACCTGAACGTGGCTGTATAGACCACATCTTCACACTGCGACAGGTCCTGGAACACACACACATTTAAGCGTCCTACAATAATTGTCTTCCTGGACCTAAAGGCGGCATTCCGACTCTGTTGATCGTGAGGTTCTGTGGCAGTGTCTGTCATTGAAAGGTGTACCAAAGAAGTACATTAACCTTGTACAAGCTCTCTACACTAAAATTATAGGTCGAGTGAGAGCTTATGGCGAACTGTCATCGGAATTCCTCACTTCAAGTGGTGTCCGTCAAGGATGTCCACTTTCCCCATTCTTGTTTAATTTTGTCATAGACATGCTCCTAGATATAACCATGTCTTCGTCCGACTTTTCAGGAGTTGACTTACTACCAGGAGCCTCGCTTACTGACTTAGAGTATGCTGATGACATAGTCCTATTTGATGAAGACGCTAACAAAATGCAGAGTCTTCTGACTACCCTGAGCAACAATGCAAGCATGTTCGGGATGCGGTTTTCCCCCTCGAAATGCAAAATATTGCTTCAGGATTGGGTTGCATCGGCACCTGAACTAGTGATAGGGAGTGAAGTAGTCGAGCGTGTAGACCGCTTCACGTATCTGGGGAGTCTTATCAGTGCTGATGGCCTGGTGACTGACGAAATCTCTGCACGGATACAGAAAGCTCGATTGGCTTTTGCCAAGTTGCGTCACTTATGGCGCAGGCGAGATATCCGCTTGCTAACCAAAGGACGAGTGTACTGTGCAGCAGTTCGCTCTGTCCTACTATACGGGAGCGAAATATGGCCGTTAAGAGTAGAGGACATTCGTAGGTTACTGGTCTTTGATCATAGGTGTCTCCGAAGCATTGCTCGAGTATCGTGGGACAACCGAGTGAGCAATGCTGTCGTTAGGAAACAAGTTCTAGGAAAGGAGAGCAAATCAATAGATGGAGTATTGAAACTTCATCAGTTGTGGTGGTTGGGACATGTGTTACGCATGTCTAACTACCGTCTGCCTCGACGAGCTATGTTTTGCGGCGTAGGAATAGGTTGGAAGAAAGCTAGGGGCGGCCAAACCAAAACATGGCAGGAAATCGATGAAGTCACTGACAAGTGGACTAAGTCATGTTGGTAGATGTAGGCTTCGTGGTTGGGGTCCGCGAGACGAAAGTCACCAATGGTTAGAGACCTTGAACGATATGGCTCAGAATCGTTCGCAATGGGGCAGTGCATCCACTCTTTGTGTTCTCTCAAAATCTAACCTTGAATTCTCTATCTTTCTCCTTTCAAATTCATCTCACTGAATTATACTTTTCGAATCATATCTTCGCTCCCTAATTTTCTGCATTACTGCTGACACTTCTACTGTCGCTATCACTCTTGGATTTGAACTGACAGTTGCGTCTCTGTGCTGATGTAGTATGGCAACCTGAACTGATGTACGTACGTACGAAGTTCTACGTTGTATCTCTCTGTCTGTCTTATATCATAACTTGTGGCTAGTGTAAATTATTGTGGTACTCAGCATCCAGTTATTGTTATCATCTGAGATTTCATTACACAATATGATCCACTTGTTTGCACTAAGTTCGTGTGCTATTACGTAGATATTTCACAATGGGGACTTTCATTTAAGGCCATGTTGACTAAACGGTAGTAAAATAACAATCTGGATCAGTAAAACTTTTGAAACGAAAGTTGTCTATCCCGTTTTTCCTGAAGCGAAAATGATTCTAGGTCATATGTGCGAAGGTATGTATATTGATTTCTAGTACTCTAAATATTTCTTCATAAATTACTGCCTAATAAACGTTGATTACTACGAGAACGGCATTAATAAACTACATTGAGTGAGGAGTAAACGACAGCTTACATTGTATTTCAATATTCATCGGCAACATGTTGGATAGGTGTGATTTGCTTAGATATTTAAGCATTTCACTCAGTATCTCTTTTAGTTATTGAAGCTATTATTGACGAGACTCTCGAGATGATTAGTAATATGTAAATACCTTAAATATTTTATCAAATGAGTTCACATTTAGGATGTACTTTATACCACTTTTGTTTAAAAGACTTGTTTAGTTGAACTGTGAATGTACATTGGTTGATCACTGTGTAGTGACCGATTAGGTGTTCATTAAGTCCTTCATAGTACTGATCGAATTCTGTTGACCAGTTGAGGCTCTGATGGTTCAGTGGTAACGATCGCAGATTGGGAAACTGGGTGATCTGGGGTCGGATCTGCAAGGGGGAACAACGATTTCAGGCATATCATGCCGACTAGTGCCAAACAGAAGTCTAGATCCAGGGATTCCTCCCAACTACCTCGAAACCACCTTCCAACTATAAATATCGAGGACCATACTTGTGGTTGGATTTCAAAATCAAAACTTGACGTAGTTGATACGCCAATGACTCACTACTGTCACATTTGCTTATTATGCCGCTTACTATTAGTGTTGATGGTATACTGTTGGAATTGGACATTTTAGTGATTACAATGTTAAGTGTCCATAGTGCTTCCTCAGATTTCTAGATAACGCCTTAATCAGCATTTAATACAGTCCATAACACATCACAATATCAAGTTAGTTATCGATAGAGCTCACTAAGCGCTTGATATAATATCATTTTAAATAAAAGCTTGAAAGTACTTTTATGAGTAATTATATTGATTACTTTAAAATAAATATGCCTAGAATATCGAGTTAAAATCAAGTTTTCTCAGGAGAAAACGCAATGTCTTAACATAGTTCTACTTTGCAACCAAGACGTTTATAGGTTGAACACAATGGTCAGGTTCAAGTTATCTAAATGATAACTTCAGAGGTCTCCAATATAGTTAGGTTGTGGTACCTATTGACCATTTTCAACTGTACCCACCGTAAACTACGAAATATTATTTTATTAACGAAACGCAAGGCAATAAGAATATCTACATGCGACTGGATTAAATATAACACCTAACAACGCAAGTTGTTGTCCAAACAGTAGTCAGTTAAGCAGTATTGCTAAGTAAGTATCGTAAGTTTATTTTACGACAAAGGACGGTCGAGTTGAGGTGTTTTGTGAAAGCTGATGCAGGGTTTAGTTGATTGGATTCACCACAGATTGTTGTTAGTACCAATATTCACAAAACACGACCCAGTTATATTAATTAGCTTACTAATGACTAACTAGATGTTTCTAAAGTGCTAGTGAAAAGTCGTGATTGGCAGAGTTCATACTTGTCGAAAATGAGACAGCTTATCACTTACAACAATGGGTGACTATCACGCTGCATCACAAACTGACGGAAGTGGGAATTCTACAGTTGGACATCTATTTAGAAGGCTGTGGGTTCGATTACCCTAGAGGAATCAAGGAGTGCGCACTTCTGAGAACTATACTAAGACAAAGCTGCTTTCCGGTAGTACCTATCCAACACCAATCTGTGACGAATCCAATAAACTAAATATTGAGGACGAGGTTATAAGAATGAGATTCCAGAGCTCAAATCAATCACCTAGTGCTTGTTATCTCACGTGGAGCATAGGTCACCAACCTGCATTCTCCAACCGATTCTGTTCTGGGCTTTTCTTTCCAGTTCTCCCTAAGTGCTTTCCATTATGTTCATGTCTGCCTCCAAATCCCTGCGCAATGTTACATTTCAAAATACTATTATAGATCTTTCAACTACATGCTTATTAAACATTTTACTTCCCTTCGTCATGTGTTCTTATTTAAATGACTAGATATTATTATATCACAAACTCGAACAAATTATTTATATACACGTTACTGCGAACGTTCTCATTATTGTATTTGTTTTTTATTACTGTTATTACTCAAGTTAGGCTGCTGTGTGCTCTGAGAATACATGCGTAGATTAAAACGAATGCATGGAACAAACATGTATTCTAACCTAGTCGATTCAGTCACAAGTGTTTTTCCTCTTCTGTCTGTAGGCTAGATAGTATCAGGGCGGACTGATATGTGTGGACATTGTTATCAGTCGGTTACTTATAAAGATCACATATTCATTGGCTAGTAGTAATTTTAATATTCAGTGTTTATCCGACTCAAGGACATGTCACATTTTATTTACACCTAAGATATATGTCTAGATAACTGAACTCTATAGTACTAGGTGTTACTGTTTAGCCCAATTGGACATCAGTTACTCATGTCGATCAGTACTGCATATTGTAAATTATTCACTCCTACTTTTTTATATGATTGATGCAGTTGATAGTTAAATACGGAAACTATAAGCACATTTATAGTATAATTTTATACAGATATTTACATATCCTTAAGTGACCTAAGGATATATATATATATATATATACATATATACAAAAGGTCATTTGGGGATAATTGTGAAAAACAAAGAAATAATACAAGAACTACCTAGACTGAGAAATTTGACTAGGAGATTGTCTAATATATTATTTATCAAATCTATATGCCATCTTAACATATTCAAATCTATAATCGTACGTTATCAATAAGAATCTATGCAAATTAACCCAGTAGTTGCAAGCGCACTAACAATATTAGATTTGTATTCCAAAGGGATATATTTCAGGGGGAATAATATTTAAGTGCACCATTTCTGAAAGGTTAAACGATACAAGTATAAATCGTACACGAAACATTAATTTCAAAGAGATCACGGGTACTCCTTGTTAAATAAAACTAGCTAACAAGAAATCTTGGCCAAGCAGGGTCTCCTTCCGACTGCCTCTAACGAACTAAGATATAATTATGAATAATACATAACTTAAAAAATTCCCAACAAACAACACTTTTATAAGTATTTTCGTCAAAAACGAAAATATTTTCAAAACTTAGGCGCCGATTGTATGTAAGACATGGATAGAATATATTTGTAAATAATCTCAACAGATGAAATTAAAGAAAATTTCCAACGTTTCGCTAGACAAGCTGATCCAAGCTTCTTCAGGGAAATAATCAAGATCAAAAATTATCTAATACAAATGTAAATAAGAGGTCAAATGTGATCACGAATATCCAATCGTATACATACACTCGGCGCCCAAGTTTTGTAAATATTTTCGTTCATTTTTGGACGAAGATACCTATAAAAAGAGTATGAAAATGTTATATGAGTCATTGTAAGCGAACTAATGTTGAAATTGTTGTGGATGAAGGTAGGTGTGCACTTCGTTTGTAGTTTCATGTTACAATAATATGTACACTATACTATTCTGAGCTATGTTCACACAGAGGGATAGACAATCTGAAGATAGGCTTGCTATAGAATCATGGAGTAAATCAATGTAATGATAATTATGGGTCAAACCCTTTTGAAGGGTTTCAATTCTTACAGAGAAAAGTTAACATCTGAAGCCCTACACATATGGGCAGATCCGAATAATATAAACCGACGAGATGGATTACCGTTAGCTGCATCATGGCAACTAATGATTAAGGAATGAATTTAAACATCTACTACTCCAACTTCCAACGCATTCCATTTATTTATTTATTCTGTTTAGAATTATTTATTCTAATTACACAGTTCAACGTGTAGCCATTTGCAAATATACGCCCGTCCTTTGACCCATAATTTTCATTACATTGATTTACTCCATGATTCTATAGCAAGCCTATCTTCAGATTGTCTATCCCTCTGTGTGAACATAGCTCAGAATAGTATAGTGTACATATTATTGTAACATGAAACTACAAACGAAGTGCACACCTACCTTCATCCACAACAATTTCAACATTAGTTCGCTTACAATGACTCATATAACATTTTCATACTCTGTATACGATTGGATATTCGTGATCACATTTGACCTCTTATTTACATTTGTATTAGATAATTTTTGATCTTGATTATTTCCCTGAAGAAGCTTGGATCAGCTTGTCTAGCGAAACGTTGGAAATTTTCTTTAATTTCATCTGTTGAGATTATTTACAAATATATTCTATTCATATGTCAAACAACACTATTACTAAATGTATTGTATCGTTTTTCAAAGGTGTAATGTTTAATTTCCAATTTTACACTTAACCATTGCTAATGAAGTAAATATTTAACATTTCTATTACTCACTACTATTTTTATTTACAATTTTGTTTATTTAACCAAATTACAGAATAAATTAAAACACTATTTTTTTGTCAAGTTATTTACATATACCGTTTATAAAAAAACTGTGATTATGTTAAATGTAAATTAATAAAACAAAAATACAGTTTATATTTACTTCTGAATGTGGTCTGATGAATTAAGAAATAATACAGATGAATAACTTGGTGATATTGTAAGGTTGATTAATTTAAGTTGAGAAAAAGTTTATAGAATAGTAAAAAAGTTAACATTAACGATCATCTGTTGATGAATCAGTGTACAGTGAATATCTATTTTGTCCCAGTTTTAGATTTTTCAACAGATAACACTCACACAAGATGAAAGTTTGGATTATTTGTTCAACATATAAAAAAAATAATCGGGAAACGTTCTCTGTGAGCCTAATACTTACCAAATGTAAGACTATATTTCAAGAATGTTGTGCAATACTAGCTGGTTTAGTATCATAATGTGGAATGGTTGAATATCCATGCCAATTTTTAGGAGTTTTGTTGACACTGATGGATTAGTGATGAATCCTAGTTAGCCATTGATTAACAGATTGCTAGAAAAACGTTATTTGTTTATCTGGTAGAAAATAGGTTATCTCTTTAATGCCTCTTATATGCTGCTGTAAGAATTGTGAGACAGTGTAAAATGTGATGGATAAATGTAAATTACAGGTAACGACAGTAAATAGGAAAGTCTCAAGCATGAAGAGTTAGCTAGTCTATTATGCAAAGTAGCAAAAACTGAGGTGGTTGGACTGCGTATCATGTTTTGCAAAATTATCAACTGCAATACTTGTTCAGTCATCATTTGTTTTAAAGAATATCAACAGTGTTATACTGTGATACAATACAGAGACATATAACCACTGTTTGCCAATCTGATTTGTTCATTTAGTCTTAATTTTATTAGATGAAGTTTTCAAGGCAACAGTAATCGATAAAGAATGACCTCAAGTGAAATGGCTCAGTATCAGTCACATACCTATTTTACTTATCCTCTCCGGATTATTAACATTTTATTATTCTACAGTCATTCTCAATTTCTATCCCAAAGGATAAATTGAGCCTTAGTGTTAATGAACCAGCTTTCATGTTAGTATATTTACCTGACACATTTTTATTGCACATTAAGTACGTTAGTTTGGAATGATAATTAACGGCTATTTGTCACAACCTAATGAATAATTGGCAGCACAATTTGAAGATATCTGCAAAACATGAATGTGATGATATATGCTTTCTAATTAAACTACATAATCTGAATTTAATTAGTTTAAACTGTATTGTGAAAACCGACAATAATAAAACTTCTTTAAATGATATATGCTCTCCAGACTTCTCACCGTCCGTAAATTCCAGGTTATCTAGCATATCTCCAAGATCAACTACTGATTTGATCCAGGTATGTAATCATGTGTTTTTACAAATCAATTATTTATTTAAACTCTGTATGTTGGCAAGTGCTGCCACATTCCATTAATCTTAACTCATTTTACGCATCTTCGAAGTTTTCAACAGGTTTAAAATGTTTGCTTCCTAAGCTCTTATATTTAAATGATACGAGTGAACACTTTGCGCGTTGTAAGTTATCCCATAATTGTTTATTCCAGTAACATGCATTAGTTCCCCGTAACAAATTCGTCAGCAGGAAAATTTACTAATGCACTTTTTGTCCTACGGATAAATGTTGTGAAAGTGAGGAACCAAACTCAAAACTTATATCCTTACAACGTAAATAATGTAACGGAATTTCAACCATATAGTTGGTGAAGGTAGCAAATTTTAAAATTACTGCTACTGTGCAGCCAGACAATGGTGAATAAATGATGTAAGCTCAATGTCAATCAGAAAATAAGGCAATAATATGATTTCAAACATTGGTGGGAGATATATAAAATTATTAACCATTACTGAAACGGAAAGGATTACACATCATTTTCGGGAGTTGATACTGGTGGTGATTCTGAAGGTACATTAATTATAACTAATATTTACTTACATTTTCATATGTTTACCAATCAATCTAGTTGCCCAGAACTTAGCACAGATAACCGAAACTATTACGTAATTGCTTTTTTCTTCAAAAAACTAGAGGGAATGGGTTTGCGAAATAATGAATAATCTGTAGTCGCAATCTCAGGACTCTGTGTTTGATGTTATCATGGCTTGTATTGTTAAAATGTATTTACTAAATATTTGGTTAATAAAATATAATTTTATTCCATAAATTGTAAGTTTTCCACGGACTCATTAACAACTATTGTTCGCTTTTCCGTTCCTGATTTGTTGTAGCTTTACGTTAAACGTTTTATCAATTTGTTTTTACACGAATCTTCTAGTTTTGCCTTTATTGTGTTTTGCATTTCACCTAACGAAGTGATTTATTACGTAATACAATGCATGTGTAAATAGATATATTCATATACATGAGTAGTTATTCTGACTCATTAAATCACTACTTGAAACGCGTAGGCTATACTCTCTCAGCTTTTGAAATTTCGCCCATCATTTCCTGCATCGACCAATCACCTAATTCAGTCACATAGGGTTATATCAGTCACAATTAATCTTATTTTGCCAGTTATTTCACTATTCTTTGAGCTTAGGTATCCTTATATATATTTTTTTTCAAAAGCCAAACATACATCGATAGATCTTAGTACATCCCAGTTTAAACTGTCCAATTTTTCTTCCTGTTCAAAGTTAAAACTAGCTACCCTATAGATATTATTTTAATTTTTCTGCATAAAATGTATAAAGTTATACATTAATAAGATTACACTGATAATTTTTCAAGTTTCAAGGAGAAAATAAAAATATAAATTTAGGTGTTAAGTAACAAACTACCGCATTATTAGTATTAGGTATATATGTGTCTTTCATGTTTTACATTTTAAGAATTTTACTACTTTAATACGGTTAATATTCATTAGTATTTACATTTGTAATCAGACAATTAAGTAGATCTTACTAAGTAGTAGTAAAAAAATTTAATAAAATTCATATTTATTTTTGCATAAATTAACTTTTGAATTTTATTTTGTAAAAAAGTTATTTCTGTATTTTAATAAAATTCAACAGTTAATTAATTTGACAATAATAAGAAAATTATGATAGAACTAATAGGTAATTAATAATTAAAACAAAGAAATATCACATTTAATTAAGAAGTATGCAGAGAGGGATGGAGATTAAATTTGAAAATGGATTCAGTCGGCTATTGATACGATTTGATGAACCGTTGCAAAATAGGGATCCAAAAGCAACTGATAGCTGTTCTGACACAGAGTTTGATCTTTTAGCAACTTACAACCATGGCTAAGTAAGGGGTCAAGCATTGTGGATGTGAAATTTTTAGACGTTAAATTTAATGCCCTACGTTTCTAGTAACAATATGCAGTATACAACTGCATTAAATTGATTGAAGCTTGGAATTCGAATCCATAAATCAAAAGTGAGTAGCTTAAAGATTCAACAATGGTCAACAAACTTCGGTTAATATGGAGGTCTTGAATACACACTGATATGAAGTTTCAACCTATGACTCCACATTGCTTCCATATGCTTCAATGATTACCCGACTAATGTCAATCGATAACGCAAAACATCAGTGAAAAAATTCTTATTAACTTCTGATCTGTCATTAAAACATCACTTGTCAAGTCTTAAACAAGATATTATGTTAGCATAGGATTTACTTCAAGTAAGAACAACAACTGATGCATACAGATATGGATTGGTTTTTATCTAGTTGGTTTTCAGCTTGATTACAACCATCATTCTTTATTCGATTGTAATTTCATAACACGTAATCATGTGCTGTAGTAATAGCAAACAAAGAAAGTTGAAATGACATGAAATATCTGTTCAGTATATACATTGTAAGTGTAGTTGTATCTGTAATGTCATTTGAAAGGTCGATATTTAAAATCTGAAAAGGTGATGAGTGTATGATTAATCAGACTCAGAAAATTGATAAGATGTAGGCATGTATATTAGCGATAGAAGATATGATGAAAAAGTCACATACATTTTGAAGAAACCAAGTAAAATGAAGTCATGGATGATTAATGAGATGATTAGAATGATTTATAGTGAATGTAACATAATAAGTGTATACTACATAACATAATACAAGATGAGTAATAATAATAACAGGTGGTTTAATAACAATAATAAGATTTGATCAAATTTACCACGGTAGTGATAAATAGACAAATATCTCTTTTTGAATGCAAACATTTAGCTTCTGTTTTCTTGAATGTTATTACTTCAGTGAATTGTAGTGAATGTGTATTCTTTTGTCTGCTGATTATTGTAAAATGTCAAATAATGTTAATTCTGTGATTGCTGTCAATTAGATGATGTACTGTTGCCCTACTCAGGGTGATGGCAGTTTTTTTTGTCTCAAAATAACATTAAACATTTCACTTTGAAATGATGTATGTTTATGTATGGAATAAACAATTTTAATCAACGATTGATTATATAGTTCAACGATATTACTGGAATAAAATTAGTAAAAAATTACGGCGGTGCATGATCTAGAAAATTTGAAAACATTTCAGGTTAAACTGCTTCTTGACATTTATTTACATCAAAGTAGTTTCTGAATTCAGTAGAAAGAACTAGTTTTTACTTACTAAAAATTATGTATATGCGAATAATGTTTATTATTAAAGTAGATTGGTCTGATGCACAAAACATTTTGTAATTTGAATAAACAACGAAAAACGTATTCATAAGAATTATTCCATTGTAGAGATTTGGAATGGAGGCTCGATTAGTCATTATTTGATAATATATACTTTTTGAGAAATACACTTACCTTATCCTTTAAAGAAATATTTTGAGATGATCTGTAACATTTTCGACTATGTTGTATACGTCATCTCCAGTTCATATCTCAATTTTGCACTCTAACTTACTCCAATTTTATGTTTTCATCCCACATAACGGGTTATATTCTATTAATAGTTTATCGTAGACGGTTGAGAATAATTCCGGAAAATTGAAACGAAATTGAAATTAATAAATTTACTCTCTACTATGTAGCACTCACTTCCCCAAATGAGTGAAAAAGATGATCAAAATGAAATTATAAAGCATTTAGTGAACATTGAAAATAATGAATAATAACCTAGGCTTATTTTATGGTTAACATAATCTGAAATAATCAATAGCTAAGCTTTAACAAGTAGACAGGATATTTACAATGATAACTGAATCAATGTAAAACCTAAAAGATTGATTCAATCACTGGTTATTATGCTTATATGTTGTTAGTTAGAATGCTTCAGAGGATCAACTGATCAAAATTATTACTTTACTACTTTTATTACAAGTTGTTTTATTAATAATTTATTATAGTTTATTGAAATTCACAGTTCTTATTTGTTGTAATATTTATATTTCGAACCCGTGAATATATGGGCTGACAAATGCTTTGCTATTTATTAATGAAGGCTAGTTATACGTACTCTTATTTCGTTATCGTGTGTTTACTTCAACTAGTAAAAAATAGGCTAAATTATAGAAATAATGAAGTTATAATTTCGAAATGCTAAATATGTCTAGTATAAATGTACATATCGACTCAAAATATCACTTTTTGAATGTTGTCGTAGTTGATGCTGTCAATGCAAGCACTTATAATCACACGGAATGAGATCCACATGTATTCATGAAATGTTAACATCAGTCGGTTATTAATTACAATATTTAGATATGCTAGTAACATTCAAATAAATGTTTAGCATTATAATTATCGTTATAACATCTAACCGTGAAATAATTTTAATATTCTAACATTCATCAAGTAAAACGTATCACAAAATGACTAAACTAGAAATATCAGCAGTCGCAGCCCGGCTCATTGGTCTAGTTGCAGAGAGTTCACTGAAGGGCCAGAGGGTCCTGAGTTCGACTTCTGGTGGAGTCTTGGATGCGTACTGTTGAATAGTCCCATAGTAGGGCAAACAGGTGTTCATTGTTTCCTGGTGATCAATGGTTGCTTAATTCAGATCACTTCGTGATATCGAATTAACATCTAATAATCCCCACGACATCCAACTAGAACATCTTTACCAAGCACCTAGCAAAAAAGTAAGGACGAGTTTGCATGGAAATAACTATATCTTGTACCTGGAATCATAAGAGCTTAAATGTCCTAAGTGAAAAATAAATTAGTAAATAACACACTATCTTTTGTTTTCACAATATTTTAATATTTCCATGAGTTTATATGGCTGTTAACATGAAAATCCCAATAATAAGCAGTCTAAACTAATTTTAAACACTGGTTATAGGCTTATTTGTGTATTTCAAGCTTCACCATCGGGATTCAGTTATTCTGATAATTCATTACGATTGTAAATAATACACAAAAATGGTAAATATATTTTATGTTATTGATCACATGATTTCATAGTTAAGAAAATTCAATCATTTATTCATATAAACAATGATGAAAGTTATTTATACTGAACTCAGTAAAAAAAACCGTTTGTTTACATAGGAATAACACAAAATAGTGATTAGAGTATGTAAAGTACTTTCAGTGTGACTAGTTATTTTCATACTCATCAAAGGATTGAGTGTCAGATGCGTTTTCACAATGTTAAGCATGAATTCAACAAGTAAATACATTGACGTTTGTATTACAATAATGTTGATTACTACAAACGTACTGTTGAAAACATCTCTACAGCCTGAATCACTGATGATTATTTTACTAAATAACTTATCAGCTTCTAATTACTGTAATAATTCATTAGTTTACTTCAATGTACAAACTTTTAGCTTCTAATAACATATTTTCGGGAAAATCGCAATTAGTTCACATGTATTAATGAAAATATTGTTTAACTCACTGACATATTCAGAATCCGTACGTATTGTTAGAACGTAGTTTCCTTATTACATTCTGAAAAATATTTGTATTTACATAGTATATTCATTGATGGAATTGTAATCAATGTGTAGTTTAATCAGTATGTCAGAAATAATGAACAAAAAAAATGGCTTTAAACAGAACAAGTTGAATTTATTTATCCATGATAATGAAGATGGTGACTTTCTCAATTATATCTTACTCCCTTATATTATGCGGTGATACCGACAATCTGTAACTTTGTACAGTTAGAATGCGATTATCAGTGTAATCCAGGACGTACGTTCTGTTTGAAGTATACGAAACTTAGTTAGTATCGATGTGAATATTAACACTAGAATTCAGATACATCAGTTGATGAGTTCCAAATACGACACTTCAAAACTATAGTGTGATCCTCCATATACTTTAACTGTTTTCGTTCAAAGAAATCTGATATTAGTTTATGTGTAGCTACTATTTCCGAGACACAAAGGCGGTTTGTGTCAGCATATATTCTTCACTTATTTGTATTCAATCTTGTAAATCATGTGACAGATTATACAGATAATATTGGCTGTATATTGACAAAGTATAAAATTCTTTTGTGAACGATCGTATTTATATTCATAATAAAATATAGCGTACCATTAGGAAATAGAAAGGGATTATATCGGAAAGAGTTCCGAAATGTCAGATTTTACAAGAAGGTTACATTGTGATCGAAATGTATAAAAGATATTTGTCCACCCGACAGATGGGAAACAAATTGAATAAAGCATGGTGATAATAATGACCGAACAATGTTTATTCAAAGTTTTAAGTGTGTAGTAACAACTGATTGCTCAGAGAGACAAGCTAAAAGGAATGTTAGGGCAATGAAAGAATAAGAGATTGATTGTGCTACTTTGCACAGTTCAAGATTAAACCGTATAATTGCTGATGCCTCTTCCTTGTACAAGTGTTTGTTTCTCACTCAGTAAATGTTACATATTTTACCAAAATGTAATTTATAAACAGAAAAAAAAATTGAATGTTGTACTATTCAGAAAAGTATTCAATTCAGTAACTTCACTCTATTCAGTGTAAACCTCTGCCAAAGCATATATTAAATAATACCCCTAAAATATGAAGAATCATCACCATTACATTTACTTTTATATAATTGTCTAACAATGAATCAATATAAATGATATATGCCTTTAATTTAATAAAATTTTATCATTCTTCAAAATATGAATAAACAGTAAATACAGTTACAAAGATAAAGGTGTTATCTCATTTAAACTCTAATAAATTAAACATGAGAATTTCGAAATACTTATGCTAAATAAAATGTCTATTTACTGTCTTGATACGTTTATCAATCTGTCTATGAAGAATAACCTGTGAAATAATTTTTTTCTACATATTCAATATTACAGAATATTTAAATTGAATGTTATAAACTTTCATCGGTTAGAAAGAAATCTAACTGAAGGAATCATTTGTGATTTTGTAGAAATTCCGCATTACTTGACATAATATACGTCTGGCAATAAGTGAATCTTATGATATTTACACTATCTCTGGATATTTTTGCTTTTAATAGTTTTACTTTTTAAGAAAACTAGTCCCTTTGATAAATTTTGGCAAAATAAAGTTTATCAAAGTTATGTGATTGAATGTTTTCTTACCCATAATGCATATGTCTTAACTAACAATTAATGGCCAATTTGAGGACATCTGTGACCAATTAAATACTTTTGTTTCTACATCGCTAGATAATCAAAGCTAATGTAGAATTAAGTTAGTGGATATAACTCATCATTCGAACGGTTCCGGACCAAAGCAGAAAAGCAAATTAACTTCTTTTGATTTCAAAGTTCCAAAAAGGTTGTCAACTAATCCTACCATAGTCCTACTAAGATCTGACAAAGGATTCGAAGTAGTTGTTACAAATAGATGTGATTACAAAAGTAAAGTGTTAACCATCCTGAAGAATAAAAGTAAATTTGTGGTTAATGTTAAATTTGAAGGAATGAATAAATTAGTAGAGAAAGTAAATTCAAATTTAGTGAAACTGTTACACATCAGTATTGTTAGTAAAGAGAAAATTAATTTATTAAAATCTATATACTTTAAGTATTTTTATTTATTTGGTTGACCCTCTACATCGAATTGTATCTATTTATCGATCACCTACGCTTAATCTTGTAAAATGGTTGATAAAATTACTGAACCCTATTAGAATTATGTAAATATTATTTGAAGGATCCATTTGAGTTGGTTGATCATTTATGTGATAATAATATCAGAGAAAAGAAAATGTATTTTTTCAATGTAAATTCTTTATTTATTAATGCTCCCCTAGAAAAGGCCATTGCTATTTTTTGTTGTTATGTTTCGTCAAGTAACCTTTCATTGAATATTCCTTTAACAATTCTAAAACATTTAGTCTAACCATATGCTGAGGAAATCCGATTCACATTTGAGGATGAATATTTACACAAGATTGATAAGGTTGCTAAGAATAGTCCTACAGAACCATTACTATCTTATGTGTACATGGAACATTTGGAAAATCCAGGTAGATATTCAATAGATAATATACACCTTAATGAACTTATTGAGGATATCTTAGTCATTTGTGAGAAAAGTGTTCATTACCTAGTTTACTATGTAAACTAGGCACTCTTCAGGACCATAGTAGTTTGTCATGTGAAGAGGAGAAGAACAGCCAACCTCTTTTACTAGACATATTAATCAGTCAGAGGGAACATGGTTCAACAAAACCGTGAATCGACAGAAAACCTACATAAATAGGGCAGTATGTAAGTTTTGATAATTATTGTCTGGGGCACTGTAAAAACGTTTAGTAGAGTCTATTCAATAAGATCAACTGTCTGTACAAATGGTACTATTAGAGGAAACGAAAATCTATTGACGAAAACGCTAATACTAAGTGAATATTCTAATTTTACTAATCGATAGAAAAGTCGTAGTATGGTCAGAGCTATTAAGAAATCAGTCTATTTTACGTTACGGTTTAGAGATGATTCAAATGGCTTAATGTTTAAAACGAAGATATAAGTCGGTTATTGGTAGGGAATTTCATTCAGCTAAGGTGATTGTTATTAAAAAGTTTAAATCTTTCGTTCACAAAAAACCCTAATAATATGTAAACGAATGCGTCACATCCGACTGTGTATATTAATTCATGGGTATGAGTGGAGACATATATGCAGGGAGGAATAATCGGGATCCTTTTGTAGGAGTAGCTGAACTCTAATGACGGATTAGGATCATAGCATAAACAACTATTATCCTCAATTGCTAAATATCTGGTTTAAAATGTATTGCGTAAATACGTCACATGGCTCTGATGAACTTCATATTTTTATCGGATTATCAGAATTTTCGGTTCAACTTAGTGGGTGATTCATTCAGTTTGTCGAATAAACCCATATTTAAATTCTCAGGCCCGTAGTTATAGAAATCGCTAGGAGAACAGATAACTGTACCTGTTATATTAATACTTGTTCTTATTTCACACATCACTGAATACGATAATACGGTTTACTGGAGAGATGTCTTTACGGCAGTTTCCATTTCAAAGCTGTACAATTGTATACATATAGAGATCTCTTCACTGGACTAAATTATCGTTTCTTAAAGTAATCACTGAGGTTTGAAGGGAGGGGATAATGTAAAATGGAAATTTGTAAAATCAAGTGATAAGTGTGAAGACCATGAGAATAACAATTGTAATATTATATAATATGAAAGTTACTAACCAGGTCTATAGTAAAATGAGTGAACAAATAATCTTGTTTGCACATATTATTCCACTTTCTCTACGTGTACGACGATGACTGGAGCGATGCACAATAGTCGAAAACATAATTCTATCAACTAACACGTCTTAGAGTCATAATGGATATTGGTGACTGATTTACTGAATAGCCCATTGTGTTTAAGATGAAATATGATCGTGATTTACAAAGAATCAAATCAACTTTTCCTTTTCACAAAATGTTGTAACAATTTTTATGTTTCCAAATAATGTATAGTCATGATGTGTCATCACATTTCATAGTCACTGAAGCTGGTAATGGTAAGTATATGCTAGTAGTCTATATGACCAAGTAATTTGCCCTAGGTGTTATCTAAAGATGACATAAAGTGGCACAGTACAAATGGCATTACTACACACGATCAAAATGGAGCTTATTCATTATTTCAATTGTAATTCTGTAAGTCAGGTATTTAAGATAATACGGAACATTTCTTCAACAAACTATAATCATGTTACACATTTAGAAATGGAAATTAATTGTTAACGCTAATTAATAACATAGTATGAAGCAGAGAGAACTTTTGAAGACCAATAGTCAGTGGCTTTAGGCTGGTCATAAATGTAAAAGCATTATTAAAAAATGACTATTGTGTATAATTTCAACTTCAGTGAATCTATAGGTTAGCAGAACTGACAAGCATAGTTAGTCGAATAAATATATCGAAGCTGAATATGAACCTAAACAAATATTTAGTGAAAGATTATGTAACGGTATTAAGGAGCAGTCATTTTCAACTAATCAGATCTCAATAATAAGTTTTTGTCAGGTAGGAAATACTCTACCCATCAACGAAATTCACTTACACATAAACCAATCACTAAAATTTATAAAACTGACATGTTGAGTACTAAATGTCAAATCATTCTACAACTCCGATTAAAGTTTTATTGACTAATCATGGTAACAAATAGAAGTGCACATAAATTACTGTAGCAGATATATCCAGTCCTCATCCTGGAGTATAAATGATAACGACTACTAGTTTACTTTTTCCCCTAGAATTCATAGACAGACTAATGATGATATCTGCTAAACAAGTGTTTACATTTAGTCATTTAGTAATATATTTATATTAATAAATAAGATTCAAATCAATCATAAAAATGTTGATAATAAAATTTAATAACACAAAAATAAAGTGACCATTGCTTCCTTAGTTGCTAACATTAAAATTGTATCATTTGAAACTGTCAGAAAAAGCTAAACACGAGTTGTTGTAGATGGTGATTTCATTTGTTTATTTAAAGTTCTGTGATTAATTGCATAATTATTTCTCTTCAGTGTATTTTGAATATGATCATCAATTGTTGATTCTGAGTTTACTTGATGATCAAGAAGATTTTCACCACTTGTATCATGTAAAAAATATAATAGAAAAGCCTGAAATATTGCTGAGCCAGAATAAATTAATATAGGTGTACCGTGTCCAAAAGTGAAGTCTGTATAATTTACAAATGTTGATATAATCCCACCAATTCTACCTAGACCAGATGATATGCCTGCAGCACTTGTACGCATACCTGATGGAAATAATTCAGCACAATATATTAATATCATAATCATTGAAGCAGAATACATAACAAGTGCACAATTACAGCATACATTCAATACTGCATCAGTCAACGGTTTCCATACTAATGTATAAATACCACCAGTGAATAATAATATAGCAGAAATTATATATGTGCTCATTAATGGTAGTCGTCTATACTTAAAACATCTATATACTGTACTTGCAATAATTGGTCCTGGGATAGCAGTTAATGCATTGATAAAAGTGACAATATAAATATTATAATTGATAAATTTACCATATAGTGTAACACCTAAGAATGCAAGTGATTGCGTCATAAATATCAGAATACATATTATGAGTGTTTTCCCCAATTGCTTATCATAAGCATTTTTCTTAACTGATTTAAGTGAATTCGTAACTCGTTGAGAAAAACTTAGAGGCTCACGATCGATAGATGGTCTGCTCTTATGAGTATCTATTTTATCCATGTGTTTGAATAGATCGTCAAATTGGGATAATTTTGTTCTGTGTTTTTTGAATATATGATTAATACGACATCCGGTTCTCAGTACTTTAATGGCTTCTTCGGTACGGTGCTGAGATAAAAGCCACCGTGGTGATTCAGGTAAGAGGCAGTAATACGCAAAACCTGCGAGACACGGTAGCATTGACAAAACGTTTAAAAGACGCCATTGTGGTACTAAATAAGCTATTCCAGACATGATAGAACGATGTATAAATACAACTCCCAAAACATTGGATGATGTAAAGTAGGATCGATACTTAGCATTTGTTATCTCCATTGGTAATATTCGTAGGACGACGGATTTACCAGTACTCGAAAACCCAACAATTGTTCTCATTAAGTGATAGATATGATGATTAGGAGCTAAGGAAACGCCGACTGCTGCTAGTACTTCGATGAAGGAAAAACCAATTGCACCAGTTCGTCTGCCAAATTTGTCACCAATATAACCTCCAAGTATAAATCCAAACAACATTCCCACTAGAAAAAGCGAAGTTCCAAGGGGCGAAAGCATTGTATCATCACAGACTAAGTTGAACTCCTCTACTACAGTACTGGGATACTGGAATTGTTTACTTTTATAAACGTAACCATGGGTACACTTTTCAGTTAATAAGGATTTACGATCTACAAAAGAATTTCCTGATATATTTAGAAGTTGATTTTCAATAAGTGTTTTATTACTCCAGTTCAGCACAAATCTCAAACAACCCATCATTGTTACAGGAACTTCATCTTTCCATGGACCGACAAATGCAGCGGCCTCATCAAAACTTAGATTGTAGTGTCTGAACAGTTCTTCCATAGAATTTTCCACTCTACATCGATGATCTGGTACTGCATTAACAAATACAGGTAACGTTGTCATTGAAGGTGAACTTAAAAATATCAATAATGCAATCCCCCATTGCCACAAACCGTTTTCCCCCACATATTTATTGAGTATTTCATCTACATTAACTTCGGTAGCAGCGATGGAATGTTCAGTTGTTATTCCTGAGGGCTTCGTCTCAGAACTCGGTGAAATGTGTGCAACAGTTACATCAGTAGTCATTTTTCTCCATGAAAATCCAATATACAATAATACAAGTTACTAATAAAGAGTAATGTATTTCTATGTAGTCACAGAATTATCCCACAGTAGTCTCAGGTTATACAAGTCTTGCCAACATGTTATGATGCGAAGTTGAATTAGAGTTTTTGTCCGATCGAAAACCTTGAACTATTAACATGATTGGTTAATAAAGTCTGTCGTTGACACTAGCTTAAATTAGGGTAGAAGTTATTTTGGCTTATAAAATGACTGGTTATCGATAGAACCAATCTTTCAACAAAATTTGAACGTGATTTGTCTGTAATTTGAAAACGTGAATGTTTCCACTTCACATTTTACGAAACAAAGCACTATTTTGTAAGAGTTCGGATTCATTTCAACACATAAGCGAACAATATTGTTTTCAGTTAGATTTTTATCAGGCTTTACTTTAATATACAATAATATCTATATGCAAATATGAAAATGTTAAACTATTCAAGGTAATGTGTGGATTAGTTGTGACAGGGAGGTAGACAAATTACATAACTGGTGATTATAATCAGTGGAAAGTGTAAATTGGTAGTAAAACGACAGATGTACTAATGGTAATCATAAGAGTAATAAAACGACTCAGACGAATATTCCAAAATGGGAAGTAGACTAAAACCTGAAAGAAAAAGCAGGTTATAACAAATTTATTAAAATAATAGTCATCGGAAAATCAAAGTTACCTATTAGGAAGTAGGTAGATAAAAGTTCCAGTCATATATGTAATAAATACAGCATATGAAAGGGGTGAGGAAAACATAATTAAAATGAAATAAAACAAAGTAAATGCAAAACAGATGCGTCGAGTTCATATTTTCAAGTCATATTTGGCCAATGAAGAGATAGAGGTATTACATATTTCTCCTGAACCCATTGACCAGGGTTGTTAGTTGGATTTCCAAAAGCATCTGCTGTGTCAAAAACATATTCAGATCTCATTAAAAAACCTTGATGGTATACTGTAGATTACTTTAAATGACTGCAATTTCTCTACCTCATGACCACTATCTACTAAATGAGATAAATGAACTACGTATACTGTTTATTTATCCCTTACCGAACCATGCTGGTAGATGTTCACTCGTTCGTTGGCTAAGTTACCTGGTTTTACGTCCCATGTAGTTTTCTTTACAGGAGCAGCTGAATTTATATATGTACATGGAAGAAATAAATTCAACTGGCCTGTCATTCATTTCAGTGAACACCGCAGTCAACTGGAAAACGACAAAGTTCATTGGACCACCATTGATACTCTGTTGTAAAAGACCTCACCAGCCATATCTCTGTTGAATTACAGTTTTAGGGAAAGGGACTTCTTGCGACCAGTCCATATCTCTAATTTCTTGTTAACTGCATTCATGTTCTTTAAAAATACAAAGAAAGGCACACCAGACATATCGAAAGTAAGGGACTAAACTGGTTTATGCAATAAACTTTAACTGAATAATGTGCTAAAAGAATCTTATTCCAAATCTTATTACAAAGTACAGCATGAAATGAAAGTGTAAAATTAGTTGGTTGATGCCAAACGGAACGGAACGACTAAAACTCTATTAAAAGATTTCATTGTTACCTTAAATAAACATTAGCACAAAGGCAGTTTGTTTAAGACAAAGACTACTAGGATCATATTTAACTGAGTAGTCCACATTTTTACACATAGTATTAGATAGACTGCGATGCACTTACCCCTTCATTTTAAGGAAAATATTCAGTGAAATGCCATAAACAGGATCATTCATTAATGATTTTAAAGTTATACACAACGAAACATTTCAGTCAATGTTGGGTCACAAACAACCAGATCTCTTAAAATATCTAATGAAATGACACAATTCATAGTATGTTATGTATCATCGTTCAATGTAGTCAGTAAACCTGGTTCGTAATTAATATCCAGATGCATCTTCAAACATTGTAAGCAATTAAAGACAATGAACAGTCTGTCACCGAATCCAGCCCTACAGATAAGGTAGAAACTTCTACAATATAAGCGAAAGAAGTATTTAGTTTCATCAATTTCTTTTGGAAAACAAAATAATTGCAGGTGGAAAAATTGTTACACAAAGGTGCTCTAAAGCGAGACCAAGATAAAGTTAAGTAAAGGATAATACTAAGAAGAGGAAGACGGAAAAAGATTGAAGAAAAAGAGGAGAAAATATTAAAAACAAAAGTTAAGATATGAGAAAAATATGAAAGAAGCAAGTAAAGTGGCATAAACAGATAGAGCTGCAGACGAAAACATAAAATAAAAACCAAAGAAAGATAAAAAGACAAAAATAAGGAAAGAGAGAAAGAAGCACAAACACGGAACGACAAATCATTGAAAGCGATGCTACTGCATCAACATCCTACACCACTTCCATGTTCTTTCAGTTTATTCCAGCATTCCGGTCTGTTATACATTTGACATATGAATCCCATTTTCTGTGTTGACGGTTGCATATTCGATTGATCATAACATGATGCTTGGTGAATTGTACTTCGTTGACTCTACATTCACTATGCACCCTCATCAAGATAATATGTAGTTGAAAATCTCTGCATACTCGAACCAATAGATAGCTAGATATACGATAATTGCGATTGGAGATCCGTTGTGGTGATGCAAACAGTTGAAAATGACAAATAAATATCGACTAGATGTAAATTTTGGAATCAACGAGTGAATAAATTCTCAAGAAGTATGATATGGGCAGAGAATGTCAAGAAGGAGGAGAGATGAAATGAAGAGAATCAGAAAAATTTCATTTTAATATATAACGTAGGGAAGAAAGAAAAGAAATGACACAGTAAAAGACAAACAAATATCAGTGATTATTTGAAATAACGAGAAGAATAAAAGTTTAAATGAAATTGAAAATCAAAAAAAATAAGAAAAACAAAAGACAAAATGGTTAAAAAGGATGATAATGATAAGTAGGACAAATCTAATGATGGAAATTGTAATATCATGTTGTCTATTGTTAGCACTAGTGATTAAATGAGAAGTGAGTGTTGTTGTTACGAGGACCAGGCACTACTGACTGCACAGGGAAGGAAGTACACAGACTGAGTTTGCATTTTGACAGTAGTCTCAATGACTGAGCAATGTATACGTGAATCACGTAGAATCTATATAATAGTGTGAAGTGAAATGAATGACCAATGGGATGCATATTGTGTGTTGATTGGCTAAAATGTGTATAGAGAGAAGTTGATGAATGAAAATGCAATGGTGGCGAATGTCGGGCAATGGAGGTGGTTACTTCGTTACAAACAGCCATGTATGTGTTAACCTGCTTCGGTGGGTGGCCCACCAAATCGGTGGGTCGAAAGGACCTCCTTCGCAATCCCGTCATTTTCCTCACCACTAATCCATGCATTTAAGAGTCAGCTTTTAATGAGAAGGAAGTTCCATGGTACAATGGAGTGGTATTCCGTCCTCAATGATTCCGGTGGTTCCTGCTTCTAGTAGTCTGAACATGAACAATGCTAATCGTATAGAATACTGGTTGAACTGGCCTGAATTGAGCCAAAGGTCTGAACATGGTAGAAATAAGGTCTTGCAAGCTCTTCTAAGTCTAAAAATCCGAAAATCAACAATTATGACAACCAAGTTGCGCTGTAAATCCAATCGTTGCATGTATAGATTACTTTTCATCATGGACAACATTATTAAGGGCCACAGAATGGATCATCAGATCTCAACGTTTTCTCATAAAACAGGAAATAGATAAAATACCTTTGCTTTCTAACTGACTTGGAATATGCCGAAGAATGTTTGATCAAATATATACAATTGCAAGAGTTCAAGAATACGATTATGATCTGTGGGGAGTGTAATCCTGTTATTGGAGGAATTAAGAGTGAATTCACGCTCACACAGTTACGGTTGATTATATCACGTAGATTAATTTGTGTAGGAGACCAAATATCGAACGGTAACCTGTTGACGAGACAAAAACACCCAGTGACGAATACTACTTGATTTAAATGAACAACGTGTAATCAATGAGTTGGCAACACGATATATGTAGGATGGTATACAAACTCACCTTACGCAAGTCATCGACGTGGAATTCGCGAAAGAATTATACATACCATAAGAAGATTCCTGAGTGTAAAATCTAAAGGCCAAGTATTATTCGAGCAGGCGTCAGGCACTTACATGACGGAAGTGGAGAGGGTTATTAATGATAGACCGCTAGTACGAGTGCGTGATGATTGATGTTTAAACTCCTAATCACCTGCTGTTGTTGAGAGGACCATCCCACATTCAAGACGTAAATGCAAAGATACGTGAAAGATATTTTATGAAGTGGAGCCAGGAACTGCTTATGTCTAACACATTCTACATACGATGGCCTGGAGAATATTTGCGTTATAACAATCTCGGTAAAATAGACAAAATAATGATGCAATTCACAATTAAGAGACTTCACACTGATTATAGAGGAACCAACTTCTCGCAACGACTGGCTGAAAGGAATAGTAACTGAGGTGAATATAGGGAGTAACGGACGTGTAGGCCAAGCAGATATTGAAAGAGATAGAAGATAGTCTCACTAGAGAAATACGTAAGATATGTGTATCAGAAGTAAAAGATGTATGCAATCGAAGTAAAATGTCACGTGGTAAGAGAAAATAGTACCATTGCCATCATAATGCATCACATGAGTAGGTAAGCAGTTAGACCAATAAAGAAAGACTGCCCGTCATGAATTGTGGGTTGGGGACGATGTAAAATCCTCTCTGTTAACCTACACCTCTTTTTCGCATTCATTCATACTACTTATTACTAAGCAGTAGATTATATTATGCATTACAGTTTTCTACTAAGCTTAAATATGTGTAGCATCATTTTCACATTTTACTTGGATCATTTTGTACTCTTAACTTATACTATTATTATAGTCGCGTTAAATTTGATTCTTAACCTAAAATTAACAATTATTTAACATAGTAGATTTCTGTTTGAATGTTTCGATTTCTTTGAATTAGCTCATTTTGGAATATTTCGAATTTAGAGACGATTGTGAATTCAGACATAGACTTTACAGTCTATCGTCTGTTGCATGTATCTGTAAATTCTTAAGATTTAACTGTGCAGTATGTTCATCTAATGAAGACACAGATGTGACAAAAACGACTAGAAACACCATGAAATGATGTTTGCAATCGTATACGTATTCATCACAAATAAATAGAACATGAAAATGTATAAAACAAAATTTTGTCTCGACATTGGTCATCAGCGATACTCGATTGTGCAACATAAATCTACTAAGCAAATTTAGAATGTAAGCTGGACAATTTCTTTCACACACACCAACGATGCTACTGATAAGTAGGACAAATCTAATGATGGAAATTGTAATATCATGTTGTCTATTGTTAGCACTAGTGATTAAATGAGAAGTGAGTGTTGTTGTTACGAGGATCCAGGCACTACTGACTGCACAGGGAAGGAAGTACACAGACTGAGTTTGCATTTTGACAGTAGTCTCAATGACTGAGCAATGTATACGTGAATCACGTAGAATCTATATAATAGTGTGAAGTGAAATGAATGACCAATGGGATGCATATTGTGTGTTGATTGGCTAAAATGTGTATAGAGAGAAGTTGATGAATGAAAATGCAATGGTGGCGAATGTCGGGCAATGGAGGTGGTTACTTCGTTACAAACAGCCATGTATGTGTTAACCTGCTTCGGTGGGTGGCCCACCAAATCGGTGGGTCGAAAGGACCTCCTTCGCAATCCCGTCATTTTCCTCACCACTAATCCATGCATTTAAGAGTCAGCTTTTAATGAGAAGGAAGTTCCATGGTACAATGGAGTGGTATTCCGTCCTCAATGATTCCGGTGGTTCCTGCTTCTAGTAGTCTGAACATGAACAATGCTAATCGTATAGAATACTGGTTGAACTGGCCTGAATTGAGCCAAAGGTCTGAACATGGTAGAAATAAGGTCTTGCAAGCTCTTCTAAGTCTAAAAATCCGAAAATCAACAATTATGACAACCAAGTTGCGCTGTAAATCCAATCGTTGCATGTATAGATTACTTTTCATCATGGACAACATTATTAAGGGCCACAGCATGGATCATCAGATCTCAACGTTTTCTCATAAAACAGGAAATAGATAAAATACCTTTGCTTTCTAACTGACTTGGAATATGCCGAAGAATGTTTGATCAAATATATACAATTGCAAGAGTTCAAGAATACGATTATGATCTGTGGGGAGTGTAATCCTGTTATTGGAGGAATTAAGAGTGAATTCACGCTCACACAGTTACGGTTGATTATATCACGTAGATTAATTTGTGTAGGAGACCAAATATCGAACGGTAACCTGTTGACGAGACAAAAACACCCAGTGACGAATACTACTTGATTTAAATGAACAACGTGTAATCAATGAGTTGGCAACACGATATATGTAGGATGGTATACAAACTCACCTTACGCAAGTCATCGACGTGGAATTCGCGAAAGAATTATACATACCATAAGAAGATTCCTGAGTGTAAAATCTAAAGGCCAAGTATTATTCGAGCAGGCGTCAGGCACTTACATGACGGAAGTGGAGAGGGTTATTAATGATAGACCGCTAGTACGAGTGCGTGATGATTGATGTTTAAACTCCTAATCACCTGCTGTTGTTGAGAGGACCATCCCACATTCAAGACGTAAATGCAAAGATACGTGAAAGATATTTTATGAAGTGGAGCCAGGAACTGCTTATGTCTAACACATTCTACATACGATGGCCTGGAGAATATTTGCGTTATAACAATCTCGGTAAAATAGACAAAATAATGATGCAATTCACAATTAAGAGACTTCACACTGATTATAGAGGAACCAACTTCTCGCAACGACTGGCTGAAAGGAATAGTAACTGAGGTGAATATAGGGAGTAACGGACGTGTAGGCCAAGCAGATATTGAAAGAGATAGAAGATAGTCTCACTAGAGAAATACGTAAGATATGTGTATCAGAAGTAAAAGATGTATGCAATCGAAGTAAAATGTCACGTGGTAAGAGAAAATAGTACCATTGCCATCATAATGCATCACATGAGTAGGTAAGCAGTTAGATCAATAAAGAAAGACTGCCCGTCATGAATTGTGGGTTGGGGACGATGTAAAATCCTCTCTGTTAACCTACACCTCTTTTTCGCATTCATTCATACTACTTATTACTAAGCAGTAGATTATATTATGCATTACAGTTTTCTACTAAGCTTAAATATGTGTAGCATCATTTTCACATTTTACTTGGATCATTTTGTACTCTTAACTTATACTATTATTATAGTCGCGTTAAATTTGATTCTTAACCTAAAATTAACAATTATTTAACATAGTAGATTTCTGTTTGAATGTTTCGATTTCTTTGAATTAGCTCATTTTGGAATATTTCGAATTTAGAGACGATTGTGAATTCAGACATAGACTTTACAGTCTATCGTCTGTTGCATGTATCTGTAAATTCTTAAGATTTAACTGTGCAGTATGTTCATCTAATGAAGACACAGATGTGACAAAAACGACTAGAAACACCATGAAATGATGTTTGCAATCGTATACGTATTCATCACAAATAAATAGAACATGAAAATGTATAAAACAAAATTTTGTCTCGACATTGGTCATCAGCGATACTCGATTGTGCAACATAAATCTACTAAGCAAATTTAGAATGTAAGCTGGACAATTTCTTTCACACACACCAACGATGCTACTGATAAGTAGGACAAATCTAATGATGGAAATTGTAATATCATGTTGTCTATTGTTAGCACTAGTGATTAAATGAGAAGTGAGTGTTGTTGTTACGAGGACCAGGCACTACTGACTGCACAGGGAAGGAAGTACACAGACTGAGTTTGCATTTTGACAGTAGTCTCAATGACTGAGCAATGTATACGTGAATCACGTAGAATCTATATAATAGTGTGAAGTGAAATGAATGACCAATGGGATGCATATTGTGTGTTGATTGGCTAAAATGTGTATAGAGAGAAGTTGATGAATGAAAATGCAATGGTGGCGAATGTCGGGCAATGGAGGTGGTTACTTCGTTACAAACAGCCATGTATGTGTTAACCTGCTTCGGTGGGTGGCCCACCGAATCGGTGGGTCGAAAGGACCTCCTTCGCAATCCCGTCATTTTCCTCACCACTAATCCATGCATTTAAGAGTCAGCTTTTAATGAGAAGGAAGTTCCATGGTACAATGGAGTGGTATTCCGTCCTCAATGATTCCGGTGGTTCCTGCTTCTAGTAGTCTGAACATGAACAATGCTAATCGTATAGAATACTGGTTGAACTGGCCTGAATTGAGCCAAAGGTCTGAACATGGTAGAAATAAGGTCTTGCAAGCTCTTCTAAGTCTAAAAATCCGAAAATCAACAATTATGACAACCAAGTTGCGCTGTAAATCCAATCGTTGCATGTATAGATTACTTTTCATCATGGACAACATTATTAAGGGCCACAGCATGGATCATCAGATCTCAACGTTTTCTCATAAAACAGGAAATAGATAAAATACCTTTGCTTTCTAACTGACTTGGAATATGCCGAAGAATGTTTGATCAAATATATACAATTGCAAGAGTTCAAGAATACGATTATGATCTGTGGGGAGTGTAATCCTGTTATTGGAGGAATTAAGAGTGAATTCACGCTCACACAGTTACGGTTGATTATATCACGTAGATTAATTTGTGTAGGAGACCAAATATCGAACGGTAACCTGTTGACGAGACAAAAACACCCAGTGACGAATACTACTTGATTTAAATGAACAACGTGTAATCAATGAGTTGGCAACACGATATATGTAGGATGGTATACAAACTCACCTTACGCAAGTCATCGACGTGGAATTCGCGAAAGAATTATACATACCATAAGAAGATTCCTGAGTGTAAAATCTAAAGGCCAAGTATTATTCGAGCAGGCGTCAGGCACTTACATGACGGAAGTGGAGAGGGTTATTAATGATAGACCGCTAGTACGAGTGCGTGATGATTGATGTTTAAACTCCTAATCACCTGCTGTTGTTGAGAGGACCATCCCACATTCAAGACGTAAATGCAAAGATACGTGAAAGATATTTTATGAAGTGGAGCCAGGAACTGCTTATGTCTAACACATTCTACATACGATGGCCTGGAGAATATTTGCGTTATAACAATCTCGGTAAAATAGACAAAATAATGATGCAATTCACAATTAAGAGACTTCACACTGATTATAGAGGAACCAACTTCTCGCAACGACTGGCTGAAAGGAATAGTAACTGAGGTGAATATAGGGAGTAACGGACGTGTAGGCCAAGCAGATATTGAAAGAGATAGAAGATAGTCTCACTAGAGAAATACGTAAGATATGTGTATCAGAAGTAAAAGATGTATGCAATCGAAGTAAAATGTCACGTGGTAAGAGAAAATAGTACCATTGCCATCATAATGCATCACATGAGTAGGTAAGCAGTTAGATCAATAAAGAAAGACTGCCCGTCATGAATTGTGGGTTGGGGACGATGTAAAATCCTCTCTGTTAACCTACACCTCTTTTTCGCATTCATTCATACTACTTATTACTAAGCAGTAGATTATATTATGCATTACAGTTTTCTACTAAGCTTAAATATGTGTAGCATCATTTTCACATTTTACTTGGATCATTTTGTACTCTTAACTTATACTATTATTATAGTCGCGTTAAATTTGATTCTTAACCTAAAATTAACAATTATTTAACATAGTAGATTTCTGTTTGAATGTTTCGATTTCTTTGAATTAGCTCATTTTGGAATATTTCGAATTTAGAGACGATTGTGAATTCAGACATAGACTTTACAGTCTATCGTCTGTTGCATGTATCTGTAAATTCTTAAGATTTAACTGTGCAGTATGTTCATCTAATGAAGACACAGATGTGACAAAAACGACTAGAAACACCATGAAATGATGTTTGCAATCGTATACGTATTCATCACAAATAAATAGAACATGAAAATGTATAAAACAAAATTTTGTCTCGACATTGGTCATCAGCGATACTCGATTGTGCAACATAAATCTACTAAGCAAATTTAGAATGTAAGCTGGACAATTTCTTTCACACACACCAACGATGCTACTGATAAGTAGGACAAATCTAATGATGGAAATTGTAATATCATGTTGTCTATTGTTAGCACTAGTGATTAAATGAGAAGTGAGTGTTGTTGTTACGAGGACCAGGCACTACTGACTGCACAGGGAAGGAAGTACACAGACTGAGTTTGCATTTTGACAGTAGTCTCAATGACTGAGCAATGTATACGTGAATCACGTAGAATCTATATAATAGTGTGAAGTGAAATGAATGACCAATGGGATGCATATTGTGTGTTGATTGGCTAAAATGTGTATAGAGAGAAGTTGATGAATGAAAATGCAATGGTGGCGAATGTCGGGCAATGGAGGTGGTTACTTCGTTACAAACAGCCATGTATGTGTTAACCTGCTTCGGTGGGTGGCCCACCAAATCGGTGGGTCGAAAGGACCTCCTTCGCAATCCCGTCATTTTCCTCACCACTAATCCATGCATTTAAGAGTCAGCTTTTAATGAGAAGGAAGTTCCATGGTACAATGGAGTGGTATTCCGTCCTCAATGATTCCGGTGGTTCCTGCTTCTAGTAGTCTGAACATGAACAATGCTAATCGTATAGAATACTGGTTGAACTGGCCTGAATTGAGCCAAAGGTCTGAACATGGTAGAAATAAGGTCTTGCAAGCTCTTCTAAGTCTAAAAATCCGAAAATCAACTAATTATGACAACCAAGTTGCGCTGTAAATCCAATCGTTGCATGTATAGATTACTTTTCATCATGGACAACATTATTAAGGGCCACAGCATGGATCATCAGATCTCAACGTTTTCTCATAAAACAGGAAATAGATAAAATACCTTTGCTTTCTAACTGACTTGGAATATGCCGAAGAATGTTTGATCAAATATATACAATTGCAAGAGTTCAAGAATACGATTATGATCTGTGGGGAGTGTAATCCTGTTATTGGAGGAATTAAGAGTGAATTCACGCTCACACAGTTACGGTTGATTATATCACGTAGATTAATTTGTGTAGGAGACCAAATATCGAACGGTAACCTGTTGACGAGACAAAAACACCCAGTGACGAATACTACTTGATTTAAATGAACAACGTGTAATCAATGAGTTGGCAACACGATATATGTAGGATGGTATACAAACTCACCTTACGCAAGTCATCGACGTGGAATTCGCGAAAGAATTATACATACCATAAGAAGATTCCTGAGTGTAAAATCTAAAGGCCAAGTATTATTCGAGCAGGCGTCAGGCACTTACATGACGGAAGTGGAGAGGGTTATTAATGATAGACCGCTAGTACGAGTGCGTGATGATTGATGTTTAAACTCCTAATCACCTGCTGTTGTTGAGAGGACCATCCCACATTCAAGACGTAAATGCAAAGATACGTGAAAGATATTTTATGAAGTGGAGCCAGGAACTGCTTATGTCTAACACATTCTACATACGATGGCCTGGAGAATATTTGCGTTATAATAATCTCGGTAAAATAGACAAAATAATGATGCAATTCACAATTAAGAGACTTCACACTGATTATAGAGGAACCAACTTCTCGCAACGACTGGCTGAAAGGAATAGTAACTGAGGTGAATATAGGAAGTAACGGACGTGTAGGCCAAGCAGATATTGAAAGAGATAGAAGATAGTCTCACTAGAGAAATACGTAAGATATGTGTATCAGAAGTAAAAGATGTATGCAATCGAAGTAAAATGTCACGTGGTAAGAGAAAATAGTACCATTGCCATCATAATGCATCACATGAGTAGGTAAGCAGTTAGATCAATAAAGAAAGACTGCCCGTCATGAATTGTGGGTTGGGGACGATGTAAAATCCTCTCTGTTAACCTACACCTCTTTTTCGCATTCATTCATACTACTTATTACTAAGCAGTAGATTATATTATGCATTACAGTTTTCTACTAAGCTTAAATATGTGTAGCATCATTTTCACATTTTACTTGGATCATTTTGTACTCTTAACTTATACTATTATTATAGTCGCGTTAAATTTGATTCTTAACCTAAAATTAACAATTATTTAACATAGTAGATTTCTGTTTGAATGTTTCGATTTCTTTGAATTAGCTCATTTTGGAATATTTCGAATTTAGAGACGATTGTGAATTCAGACATAGACTTTACAGTCTATCGTCTGTTGCATGTATCTGTAAATTCTTAAGATTTAACTGTGCAGTATGTTCATCTAATGAAGACACAGATGTGACAAAAACGACTAGAAACACCATGAAATGATGTTTGCAATCGTATACGTATTCATCACAAATAAATAGAACATGAAAATGTATAAAACAAAATTTTGTCTCGACATTGGTCATCAGCGATACTCGATTGTGCAACATAAATCTACTAAGCAAATTTAGAATGTAAGCTGGACAATTTCTTTCACACACACCAACGATGCTACTGATAAGTAGGACAAATCTAATGATGGAAATTGTAATATCATGTTGTCTATTGTTAGCACTAGTGATTAAATGAGAAGTGAGTGTTGTTGTTACGAGGACCAGGCACTACTGACTGCACAGGGAAGGAAGTACACAGACTGAGTTTGCATTTTGACAGTAGTCTCAATGACTGAGCAATGTATACGTGAATCACGTAGAATCTATATAATAGTGTGAAGTGAAATGAATGACCAATGGGATGCATATTGTGTGTTGATTGGCTAAAATGTGTATAGAGAGAAGTTGATGAATGAAAATGCAATGGTGGCGAATGTCGGGCAATGGAGGTGGTTACTTCGTTACAAACAGCCATGTATGTGTTAACCTGCTTCGGTGGGTGGCCCACCAAATCGGTGGGTCGAAAGGACCTCCTTCGCAATCCCGTCATTTTCCTCACCACTAATCCATGCATTTAAGAGTCAGCTTTTAATGAGAAGGAAGTTCCATGGTACAATGGAGTGGTATTCCGTCCTCAATGATTCCGGTGGTTCCTGCTTCTAGTAGTCTGAACATGAACAATGCTAATCGTATAGAATACTGGTTGAACTGGCCTGAATTGAGCCAAAGGTCTGAACATGGTAGAAATAAGGTCTTGCAAGCTCTTCTAAGTCTAAAAATCCGAAAATCAACAATTATGACAACCAAGTTGCGCTGTAAATCCAATCGTTGCATGTATAGATTACTTTTCATCATGGACAACATTATTAAGGGCCACAGCATGGATCATCAGATCTCAACGTTTTCTCATAAAACAGGAAATAGATAAAATACCTTTGCTTTCTAACTGACTTGGAATATGCCGAAGAATGTTTGATCAAATATATACAATTGCAAGAGTTCAAGAATACGATTATGATCTGTGGGGAGTGTAATCCTGTTATTGGAGGAATTAAGAGTGAATTCACGCTCACACAGTTACGGTTGATTATATCACGTAGATTAATTTGTGTAGGAGACCAAATATCGAACGGTAACCTGTTGACGAGACAAAAACACCCAGTGACGAATACTACTTGATTTAAATGAACAACGTGTAATCAATGAGTTGGCAACACGATATATGTAGGATGGTATACAAACTCACCTTACGCAAGTCATCGACGTGGAATTCGCGAAAGAATTATACATACCATAAGAAGATTCCTGAGTGTAAAATCTAAAGGCCAAGTATTATTCGAGCAGGCGTCAGGCACTTACATGACGGAAGTGGAGAGGGTTATTAATGATAGACCGCTAGTACGAGTGCGTGATGATTGATGTTTAAACTCCTAATCACCTGCTGTTGTTGAGAGGACCATCCCACATTCAAGACGTAAATGCAAAGATACGTGAAAGATATTTTATGAAGTGGAGCCAGGAACTGCTTATGTCTAACACATTCTACATACGATGGCCTGGAGAATATTTGCGTTATAATAATCTCGGTAAAATAGACAAAATAATGATGCAATTCACAATTAAGAGACTTCACACTGATTATAGGGGAACCAACTTCTCGCAACGACTGGCTGAAAGGAATAGTAACTGAGGTGAATATAGGGAGTAACGGACGTGTAGGCCAAGCAGATATTGAAAGAGATAGAAGATAGTCTCACTAGAGAAATACGTAAGATATGTGTATCAGAAGTAAAAGATGTATGCAATCGAAGTAAAATGTCACGTGGTAAGAGAAAATAGTACCATTGCCATCATAATGCATCACATGAGTAGGTAAGCAGTTAGATCAATAAAGAAAGACTGCCCGTCATGAATTGTGGGTTGGGGACGATGTAAAATCCTCTCTGTTAACCTACACCTCTTTTTCGCATTCATTCATACTACTTATTACTAAGCAGTAGATTATATTATGCATTACAGTTTTCTACTAAGCTTAAATATGTGTAGCATCATTTTCACATTTTACTTGGATCATTTTGTACTCTTAACTTATACTATTATTATAGTCGCGTTAAATTTGATTCTTAACCTAAAATTAACAATTATTTAACATAGTAGATTTCTGTTTGAATGTTTCGATTTCTTTGAATTAGCTCATTTTGGAATATTTCGAATTTAGAGACGATTGTGAATTCAGACATAGACTTTACAGTCTATCGTCTGTTGCATGTATCTGTAAATTCTTAAGATTTAACTGTGCAGTATGTTCATCTAATGAAGACACAGATGTGACAAAAACGACTAGAAACTCCATGAAATGATGTTTGCAATCGTATACGTATTCATCACAAATAAATAGAACATGAAAATGTATAAAACAAAATTTTGTCTCGACATTGGTCATCAGCGATACTCGATTGTGCAACATAAATCTACTAAGCAAATTTAGAATGTAAGCTGGACAATTTCTTTCACACACACCAACGATGCTACTGATAAGTAGGACAAATCTAATGATGGAAATTGTAATATCATGTTGTCTATTGTTAGCACTAGTGATTAAATGAGAAGTGAGTGTTGTTGTTACGAGGACCAGGCACTACTGACTGCACAGGGAAGGAAGTACACAGACTGAGTTTGCATTTTGACAGTAGTCTCAATGACTGAGCAATGTATACGTGAATCACGTAGAATCTATATAATAGTGTGAAGTGAAATGAATGACCAATGGGATGCATATTGTGTGTTGATTGGCTAAAATGTGTATAGAGAGAAGTTGATGAATGAAAATGCAATGGTGGCGAATGTCGGGCAATGGAGGTGGTTACTTCGTTACAAACAGCCATGTATGTGTTAACCTGCTTCGGTGGGTGGCCCACCGAATCGGTGGGTCGAAAGGACCTCCTTCGCAATCCCGTCATTTTCCTCACCACTAATCCATGCATTTAAGAGTCAGCTTTTAATGAGAAGGAAGTTCCATGGTACAATGGAGTGGTATTCCGTCCTCAATGATTCCGGTGGTTCCTGCTTCTAGTAGTCTGAACATGAACAATGCTAATCGTATAGAATACTGGTTGAACTGGCCTGAATTGAGCC
Source organism: Schistosoma japonicum (assembly GCA_025215515.1). Classification (NCBI taxonomy): domain Eukaryota; kingdom Metazoa; phylum Platyhelminthes; class Trematoda; order Strigeidida; family Schistosomatidae; genus Schistosoma; species Schistosoma japonicum. Next base: position 18,295,625 of record CM046063.1, on the reverse strand, counting down.
AAAGGTCTGAACATGGTAGAAATAAGGTCTTGCAAGCTCTTCTAAGTCTAAAAATCCGAAAATCAACAATTATGACAACCAAGTTGCGCTGTAAATCCAATCGTTGCATGTATAGATTACTTTTCATCATGGACAACATTATTAAGGGCCACAGCATGGATCATCAGATCTCAACGTTTTCTCATAAAACAGGAAATAGATAAAATACCTTTGCTTTCTAACTGACTTGGAATATGCCGAAGAATGTTTGATCAAATATATACAATTGCAAGAGTTCAAGAATACGATTATGATCTGTGGGGAGTGTAATCCTGTTATTGGAGGAATTAAGAGTGAATTCACGCTCACACAGTTACGGTTGATTATATCACGTAGATTAATTTGTGTAGGAGACCAAATATCGAACGGTAACCTGTTGACGAGACAAAAACACCCAGTGACGAATACTACTTGATTTAAATGAACAACGTGTAATCAATGAGTTGGCAACACGATATATGTAGGATGGTATACAAACTCACCTTACGCAAGTCATCGACGTGGAATTCGCGAAAGAATTATACATACCATAAGAAGATTCCTGAGTGTAAAATCTAAAGGCCAAGTATTATTCGAGCAGGCGTCAGGCACTTACATGACGGAAGTGGAGAGGGTTATTAATGATAGACCGCTAGTACGAGTGCGTGATAATTGATGTTTAAACTGGTCAGTATCCATGGATTGATTTCCATCTTTTTTGAATTTGTGATAAATTTCGTGCGCGACTTTCTATACCTCCTTGCCGGCATCTTTTTTTAACTTTTTAAATCATCTGATATCACTAGTATTCACTAACAGATACCTTTTATATAATTTTTATTTCAAGGTTCATTCAAATTATCTTTTCTTTGTTTTTCTACTTTTTCCACTCTCAATTCAACGTTTATTTTTGCATTTCATTTGTAATTTTCAATTTTTGAAATTCACTTTCGTTTAGTCGTATCTCTGCGTATTTTTTTTTATTAACCAACTCGTTTCTGTTTTCTTTTTTAAATGTTTCTTGTTATTTCGGAATCTTAAGAAGAGTAACAAAATCTGAGAACTGTGTTTCGGACCATTATTTCAATTATTCCTACTGTTGGTAATCTTGACACTTCATTTTATCATTGTTACGTCTCTCTTACCCTATGCTATCGTTTAGTATATTTGGTGTTAGTATATTGCTTCTTAATATGAACTACAGCTACTTACCCTATTCATTGCCATAATCTCTCTTGTTTTTTTTAATGTAAATGTCTCAATTGATTCGATATGTGGTCTAATTTTTTACATGTATAAAAGAATGTTTGAAATTCGATTCTGATTTTGTCTGGTTGGTTTATCAATCTTGTGTTCTTGATTCCAGCTTGGGGACTGGTATTCGCGAGGTAGACGCATAGGGGCACTGATTGGTAGTTATCGAGGTCACTCTATATTTGCCATATGATTTTAATTGGGTCAAATATATTTTAAATATGAAAATTGTCGACGGAGACGACCAATATCAAAACAACATAGGGGATATTACAATATAGAAATAAAATAATCGACATACATATACTCAAAATAAATAAAATAGTCTTTTGAGAAACACTTCTGAAAGTTAGTTACTCATCTTGAATCTCTCGATATAACAGTTTTTCTTTATTGAGTATAATATTCATGTTAAGAAATTAGTTGAACTCTTAAGTGAAAATCAAACCTATTTAATAAATTAATATTCATAAAAAAAAACACTTAATTGTTTGTATTTTGAATAATTAGTTTATGAATTTCCATAATTTTATGCATAGTAACCATGGTTTCTAGGACTTATTAATTCTATAATTTGAGTGTCATTTACATTATTTTTACGTAACATTCTGTATATAAATTTTTCTTTAAAAGATTAAAACAATAATATCAATAGCTATAAAAATGTTAAATAAAAATTTCTATTTTATATTAATGAGATTCAGTTAATAAGTTAAATGTTTCTGTATTTACTATTGAATGTAATCTGTTTGTGAAATTTTAGAGTTGATTATTTACACTTGAATTTTATTACATAATTATTGAATATATAAATTCATTGTTTATAGAATAAAGATATACAAATTATAAAATATCAATTTTATACATAAATTTTCATTAAAATAAATAATATTGACGAAAGAATGACTTCTGATGAAAAGAAATCAAACGTATATCGATTACAATGTAACTACAATTCCTATCAACAAACATGTCAGGATCAACAGTCGATTCTTCAAAAAATCAATATTGATGAATTATATGAAAATGTTGTAGGTGCTTGTGGTTTATGGCAATGGTTAACAGCAATTTTAATTATGTTTAGTAATCCATCTACGCCAACATTTCCTGTATTTGCAAATTCAATACCAATACAACGTTGTCGATTGTCCAAACAAGTAGAGGATATGATAAATTTGAATAATTTATCTGTAGAACAAGTGGGTGTTATAATTGGTCCATGGAAAAGTAAAGATGATATGAATTTTTCTCAAATGAATGGATGTTATCAATACAAATTATATTGGACGGAGAATATATTACAAGAAGAAATTAATGCCTATATTAAAGGCTCATTTAAACCGAAATATAAGGATTATCCAATTATTCCATGTCAAGATGGTTACGTATATGAATTGAATAAATTACAATATCCTGGAAGTGTGGTTGTTGAATTCGGAACAGTTTGTGATCGAAGTTGGCTTGTACCATTAGGCTCATCAATTTATTTTGTTGGAATGATGATTGGATTTCTTTTTGGTGGTTGGGCTGGTGATCATTTTGGACGGAAGAAATCATCAATAATTCTAGCAATAATTGAATTCATATTTAGTATTTGTTTATCACTCTCACCAAATTATATCGTTTATATATTGTTTAGAGCGATTGTTGCAATTGCTAATGTAGGCAAAGTTACAGTTTTAAATGTGCTGGCAATGGAAATGACTATAGCTAAATATCGTTCGTATATTGGTGCTGTTATGGCTTTAGGATATAATTTTCTATTGAGATCATTAATATGTTTGGAAGCATACTTCATACAAAATTGGAGATGGCTAAATCTTTTTGTAATGGCACCTAATTTATTATGTATCCTATATTTTTGGTGTTTAGTAGAGTCACCAAGATGGTTATTATCAAAAGGTAGACGTATCGACGCATTGAAATCATTGCAGTTTGCCTACAGAGTTAATCATTTTCCCGTAGCAGATAGTAAGAAGTCTACAAGCATACTTGGTGAAATGATTCTACTAGAAGAACTTCACAAGAAGGAACAAATGCAAAAACATACTTCTGTTATATATTCGGACATAAGCAGTACTCGTAATACTAGTGACAGTGATCAAATTTATCAAGATAAGAATGGTACATGCTGTATGCAATTCATAAAATCATTTTCTATGCCATTTTCAACGAGACAATTGGCTAAAAAAACCATTCTCGGAATAGCTTTATTCAGTGGTGAAGTGATGACATTCTTCGGTTTACTACTTTATGCTCGTGCGGTACGTGGAAATGTTTATCTCGTTAGTTTTATCAATGCATGCACTTCCATACCAGCTATGTGTATGTCAACGATGTTATATCGTGTTGTACATCATCGTAAACCTCCATTATTTTTTGTTTACATCGTATCATTCATCATCTTACTGTCATGTGGTTTATACACATACATATTCAATACAGAAGGTGATTTAGTTCTTGTTGTAGGATCAAATTTAGCACTTATATTTCTTGGTGCTGGTTTGTTTATGCTTTACATATATGTGCCTGAATTATATCCGTCTGTTATGAGATCTCAAGGATTTGGGACAGTGGCTGGATTGGGTCGACTCGGTACTATACTATGTACGGTTGTTAATCAATTGGATATTTATATTGGACATGGTGTACCGTTATTAATTTATTCAGCAGTAACATTCATGCAATTCATTTTATTGGGAATTATACCCGATACAAGTGGTGAAAACTTACCTGATGTAATGGCGAAAACTCAGCAGAACTTGGTAAACGATGAAGGTACTAGTGGTTTATTATTTTCAGTATCGGCAGCAGTGGAGTTAACTAGAGTATGAGATTTTATTGTGCTTATTAAATGTATTTGAATTTCAATATCACTTTAGTGTTTCAATTACTTTTACAACTGCATATTACCTTAGTGGTTAATTAACTGGAACTAATAGATATATAAATATATTACGTAAATTTTTCTAATATTTGAATTCATCCGGATTATAAATACACCAGTGGAGACAATAAATTTACTGTTTTTGCTTTAATTATTCGTCTGATGAACTAAACATTCATAGAGTTAAATAACAAGATATGATTTAGAGTCGCGATATATTTCTGAGTAATATGGTTTATAGTATGCCAGGATGGTCAAGAGTGATAAACATATCATGAATATGAGTTGGTGCTACTGAAATCAAACAGTAATATAGGCTAATATATTTTAACTAATATTGAGAAAGGACAATCTAGTTTTGCGAAGAGATCTCTTTACGCCTATTTTATTTTCAGCCTGTACAATCGCGTATATATATATATATATATATATATATATATATATATATATATATATATACGAATTTGATAATACAGCTACCTGAGCTTGTTGGAAAAAAGAAATATGAAAAGAAATATTACTAACATTTAGATCTCTGTTCAAAGTTGACAGAAATATCATAATAACTATATAAAATGGACTATAGGGTTAAGTTAACTGATACGATATATTTTAATGGTAAACTATATTCACATTGATAAAGCAAATTTTGGGAATAAAGTGAGCTTAAGAAGCATTCGAAAACAAGACTTATTCAATTTAGATAAATGATGCAGAGAAATGAGTGTCATGAATTGTGAAAGTTCGTAAAATTTAAGAAAATACGCGAAAAGTATAAAAATAACAATATACATTATACTTTTACTTAAGAATTTACCAGCCCAAGTTCATAATGAAATAAGTGGCTGAATAATTTACTATTGCATAGTTAGTTCTGGTTTCTTTAAAAGTAAGATGAAAGCTTTACCTATATACAAGACACAAAAACATACTGCTTGGTAGGTTTCTATCTAGATTGTGAATTGCTATGAAAGAAAAATCTATTCTGGTATTATGGCCGAGGATATCATGAGGTTCTATTAGTGAGCTTCTTAAGTGATCACTACTGCCATCCCTTAGCCAGGCGGAGAGATTTTATTGCTGAATCTTGATGAAGTATTCTTAACCAAAGTTCTTTATTTATAAAATCAGGTGTACAGTTTTATAGGATTACTAAGGCTATTGAAGCAATCAAATTTGTCTTCGTTCTGATGAAGACCCAGCTTTATAAACTTATCAGCTGATTATTCTATGTGGTTTTTTTGTAAATAAATGATTGTAACGTTGTCCAATACTCTCAATTCTAACATTACTTAGTGAAAGATCGGTTCATTTTCTTCATAAACAGTGGGATGGAAGATTGGCTAGGTTTGTCGAAGATATGCAGGATATTATTCAGGTCGATTATAGGATCACAGATGATAACAACATAATCAACACCTTTTGTACAAATTAAAACATCCACTCTTGATATCAGCTAATTAATTTCCAGACTAAGTATGAAGCAGTCTGCTAGTAAGGGATATAAGGGTGGATTTCATTGCTACTCTATCTATATGTCTGGAAATTATACAACTGAATGTAAACCGTACATTTGGAGTTTATTTTAATTCTTTGAGATAAATGATTCGTATTCTAATACTTAACATGTTCACAGTGATGCAGCTGCTAATTGAAATGTGAAATAATAAAACTTAAATTGTGAAACAAAATAACTTTATATACAAATTGACACAAAAATAAGTAAATAAATTGTTCTGTAAGCCATTAAAGTGAATGGTAGGACTGTTATTTAACATTTGTTATTGTACCAAATGATTAAACAAGTTAACCTTAGGTAATACAACTGTAGCATTTTCCTGGTTAACAAGTGAATTTGATTAAATTTAATGTAAATGGTGATTAATATATAACCTGTGTCTCGTGATCTCAGAAATTCTATAGCAACTCAAATTTACTTGTGGAATGGGCTTTCATGCATTCTTTGTCAAATTTTTGTTCACACTCATCGTTACATATTGTCATGTAAGATGGTGTAGAATCTGTATCAATATCAGTTCTGGTCAAATACATCTCTAAGGATCATTAGAAAATTAAGTATCGCATAAAGTAATCATACTGAAATATAATTTCGCATAATGTGTTTGGTCCATAAATTAAGCAAAACTACACTGATAATAACGTAATTGGCCAAATAAGTTTACAAAGTAATCATTTTAACCGCACTTTCTACTTTTTACCTACTTACATTAAAAACTTTTAAGGTAGTATCAATAGAAATTCAGAGTCTAACAAAGTCTACTTTCGAGATGTGATTTCAATGAAATCATAAAACAGAACTATGGTGACATTCAGGACTGCAACTGGCAAGTTTAGTATATGCAAATCTTGAGCAGATCATGTGGTACTATGTTTTAATTGCAAGTTTTTTGTATATTTTGACAATTGTTTCATAGTGAAATTCAGGGAGCCCCCTTTATTCTATTCAAAACTTGTCACCTGGATTACCAAAGATCTGACTGCTAGTTACATTACAACTATACCAGGAGCTTTGACTAGTAGTTGTTATTAGGAAATCCCTTGAGATTACATACATGTCAACGGCAACTGATAAGTTGCACTTCTTACGAGTAACTTCACTTTTGCTAAACAAATCGGTGGATTTATTATCTTATTGGATAACTCAACAGCATTCAGAAAATTAGGTACTAGTTTTGAGTCTGTATCAACACTAAAACTTACGAGTTCATTCAATTAGTAATTCCTGCACTGAACGGACTCACTTCATTAGTTTCACTACTCGCCATAATCCCCACTAAAAGTGCGGAATACCGAATACTGTAATTTAGAAGAACGGAATTATGTGCTGTTGTAGCGTAAAATTTATAACAAAACAATTGTTTAATGCTTTTTATCTTGCATTGCATCCAAAAATCTTTTTTCAAACTACTACTACACCTACTACAGTGACGATGTTACCCAGAATCGTAATAGAAGCTCATGTAATTCAACAATAGCCACTTGAGATTCAAAGTGTTGACATCATACCGAAATTATTTAAACTCTTTGTCAAAACCATCATTATAGTTAAGATAAACTCATAATATTACTATGAATTATCTTCATTAATCCTTTACTGATTATGTCATACAATTCTCATTATGTACTCATTTTTATTCTAAATATATCAAAATGCTTTACTTTAATTTTGAACCATCTATTAAGTAGTGTCGTGATGTAACTATACAGTTCATTTAATATATATCTATATTTGTACATACCACCTCCAATAAATATAAAGATGAAACCATATGTTTAGAGACAAAGAAAAAAATATCTTGAAATCATAGAAATATGATTATAAATTTTGTTTGTATAAATAAATACAGAACCATAGCTATATGAATATATTTTCATATGTATACATGAATTGATTTGGTAACTATTTATCATTATAATAAAGTTCTCTTATAAACACAGTCGGATCATTATGAAAGATGGGAAGTTAGAACTGCAGCAATTACAACAAAAACAATCAAACAAAAGAACAAACAAAATAAAAAACAACCAAATTATGAAGGCCTATTCGGTGAAAGATAGTGCGATTCGTTTATTTTCTAGTATTTTGTATTTTCTACGTCTGATATCAAGTTGAAAATAAAAAAAGCATTTTGTTTTGCTTTATCTTTTGCTTGTTTTTTGTACATGTCATCTTTTTCTAATTAGACAAAACTTGTCGGAAATTTCGTGTAAATGTTTTGTGAAGATATAAACTGATCGTCGGATTGTGTATGAATTAATTGAGCATAACCAAGTGGATCGACTGGACTAAATAAGATCATTGTACCTTCATTAGATTGAGATATATCAGTCTGAGATTCTTCTTTAGCAGTATTATCATTATTATTTTCAGTAGATGGGGTTAATAATTTAGATTTTCCACTTGTATTATTATTGACAGTGGTACAATAACCAGAACTAGTTATAGGAACACATATAGAAGCGATAGTATTAGGAGTATAATTTTGATCGTTGTTACAGTTTACATGAGTATCTAACCATGAAACAGATAAACGATTTTTAGGTTGATGTAGTTGTTGCTGCTCGACATTATATTTGAGGCAACATTTTGTATCAACTGTTTTCAGCAGATCATTAGATGATTTTGCAGAATTTAATTTATTTGAGAAATTCATCGGCAACACACCATCTTCATCTTCATTACTGTTATTATTTGTGGGAATAGAAGATAAAGGTAATGTTCCACTTCGTCGACGATATGCTAAAAGTTTCAGTGTTAAATCATCCGGTTCAGTGGGTAGTAATTCAGGACTTCTTGAAGATAGGGCACTTTTTAAATGTTCAACATTAAGAGCACAGTAACAAGCTGGGGCTAGTTCGATAAAAAATAACAGAGGATACACATTAGATCTAAGCTATAGATATACTGTCATGCAAAGTAGAACAAAATGAGACAGCGATAGGTAATTTAGCATCATTAATCTTCTGGAAGATTAAATATAATATAAAAACGTACTGTTTTAGTTTTAGGCGGTTGGGAGTAATCGGTAGAAAACACCATCGTAGGTTCCTATGCTGTCATGGTGTTACAGTCAAAAAAATAAAATACTAAAATATCGGATGCCTGCCTGGCCAAACTATCTAAGTTAAGAGGTTTCTAAGAAACTTTAGGCTCTTGGGCTTGGTTACATGACGGGGTCGTGGATATGTAATAATGAAGACTCCCCGTACTAAGACAATAACCGACCAGTGATGTGTGGCTTTTATTAGTTAGACCTAGGATAACTTTTCATATCAACTTCAAGTTCGACCATCTCCAAAACATCTAATAACAAAGAAAAATGACCGTTGCTCTACTCTGATTGTAATTGATCGAGTATTCTTAACACTGATTGCATTTTATCATCAAGTTAATACATAGTTATTTGTTATTGTATGATATGAAAGATCAAACCAATGTTAGCGAAAATGAACACATTATCTTTGACTTACCTTGACGAAGTGTTGAATTGTTAACACGAAAAGTATTAAGTGAACTTTGAGGTCTTGAATTAGAAAAATGATTTTCAATCATTGCTGTATCAGTACTACATCCATGACCACTGTCCATACTTTCTATATCTTCCGTTATCTAGAAATAATAATAAGTATTGAATAACTTTTCATTGTGAATATGGTAACATGAAAGCTTTTTTACAGTAAGTATATCTTTTTGATTCAAAAATAAAAGCTAGAATAACCTATTAATGCTATATTTAAGCAAATCTTGATTATATAATTAGTAGTTTCCTTAATGATAAATCATCTGTTCTCTATTTTAACACTCATAGATAACACATGATTGACATTTTACAAAACGGGATTCATCAGTGTATTGTAACATTTTATAATACTTAAAAAAAATAGAATAATTAATTAAAATGTGATTGTATTTTTTGCATTATTATTGACTGATATGCTGTTTTCAATACTACTGAATTAGTTTCTTAATACAACAATGTTCCGAACTGTTTCAATGAATTTTTCAACAAATCTAATTCAATGTAATTTTTATCCTTTAAAATATTATGAATTTTATATTTCATTACCTGTTAAGCTTTAAAGTCAGTGTTATTTATTCATGCTATTTAAGTTGGATTAAAGATTTTCGATGTACATTTATGCAACCTAATATAGTAGCAATATGATAGGAAGTAAAGTTATGTTGTGAAATTGACAAAATAGATATATGAACCGACTATTTGAAAGTAGATGTCTCTTGTCATGGAAAGTAAATACAACAATAATCAAAGGTTAACTTAGAGAAGTTTATGCAGTCAGGCTGAAACATGAAAGACTTCAATAATAAGCGTTCTTGATTAGAGCTTTTATTGTAGTTATAGTAGTCTTCAGTTGATCAGGGTATATCTATTCTTTGGTTTGCTCAAGAATACCTACATTCTATCTGAAACATCTAAATACATTTTTAATTTTCTAAAAACTAGATATGCATTTTCATCGGTATCCGAACCAAGCTGAGAACAAATTCTGCTAAATAATTTTAGACGTCATTCTTTGTTCTGTCTTTCAGTCAATTGAGAATATTTACATTACTGTATTGTTATATAGATTTCCTAGTGTACTGATACAGATTAAATAACAAAACACTGGTAATCTATTCAAAATAACTTGGTAGTTTGAATATTAGTTGCTAGATATTATGTTGAAAGTATTTATTTTTAGTTAAACAATTAGTCTTGGAAATCCAGAAAATGGGAAACAGACAAGAGTCGGTTAAATAAGGTGTCTTAAATAATGAGTAGGCTAAAACCAATGAATTGAAGGCTAACTCCTTAGTTTTTTGTCTGCATTTTTACTTGTATGAAGAACTAGTCAGAAAGGAAATCCAATAATAAGGACAATATGGACCTGAATATTTTATGATTCTGATAGATACATTGGTTAAACAGTGATTATTATCCATGATTGTCATTCTCTAATTACTTTCTACACTTCTTTATCATGAATGTTATTTTGATTAAACAAGTCAATGAATTCTTCTAGATTATTTTGGATACAAAGACTAAATATTTTAATTTTAGTTATTATAATTCACCATAATGTTATACAGCCAGTTCATGTGACTGTGTACTAACAGTATGTGCACACTACTACTAAGTAGTCAAATTTTATTGCGTGTAAAAATCGTGTAGTACCACTACTTTCCACTCTGTTAACTTAGACCATGTTGTTGAACACTTAGAAAATAGAGAAATTTAAATATTTCAGTAGCATATCTGTCTTGATAAGTAGGTGAGGCATTTTTCTAGTCAGATACTTAATCAAAAGTTTGAAATAACTTCAGTATATACCAACATTATTTGTGAAAAGAATCAGAATTTTCAAGCATTAAATACAAACCATAAAATGTTAGAAAATGGTAGTAGAGTCAAGGTGTTGACGACTTATTAAGAATTTTAAACCGTATAATATATGTTGATGCATTCGGAGAAGTTAGTTGCATTTTATTCTGGATGTATATGACTTAAACTACAACAGTTCATTGTAACCAATACTCATCCTTTTGAAATACGTACATAGAAGCATATGAATTCGAATTTTATTGCTAATAAACTACATACATAATATTTCAAAACGATGTTTCCAAATACCGAGCAAACATAATGGTTTGTATTTGTGAGTAAATTGAAATTTAGGATTATAGTTAGATTGTAGCTAGAAAGAAGGATTGGGATGCTCGTTTCGTCCCCTTACTATCCACAATCTAAACTTAATAATAATTGTGAGTCAAATAAAAACTAAGATAGTTTACTCAGTAAGCATGTGTGGCAATATGGACTAACTAATTGCAGTTTATAACTTGATCAACGAATACGTTCAAATTCTAGCAACCTAAATTAAAATGTATGTGTAGAAGTTAATTGATTTACTGTTACAACTATTCGATTCACGTTTTACAGGACTTCCAATGATTGAAACAGAAACCTACTTTATGTACTCAAGAAATATCTCTATAAAGACATTAAAAACACAAATTAGTCGAAAAATATGTCATCACTAATTAAACTGTCATCAAGATTCAACATTAATGTGTAGTTTGGCATCTGAATAAAACGGCTAAACTGATGTATTGGAATGTAAAACTATACAATAGTGTTGAGTCGTAGTGAGGATCTAATTTCTAACACACACTTCAGATTAGTTCGTGCTTTTAATGTCTTCATGGGAATATTTCTTCAGTATATGAAGCATGTTTCTTTTCAATCATTAAAAGTCCTGTAAAACTTGAATCGAAGAGTTGTAACAGTAAATTGATTAACTTTATTACATGATAACAATAACATAAATGTTACTGGTAGCCAATATTTCTAAATATGAAAGTGATAATGAGTAATTATTCCTAATTTATAATACCTAAAAATTTGATGCGATACAATTAAAAATACAAAACTTAATATTCATCATAAATTGAAGAGGGACTATATTACTGTTAGTAACAAAATAAAGATGTAAATACTGGGTATAAAATTACATTCTGCACAATACTAGATGACGAAATTTCAAAATCTAGAAGGTTAATATAAAGACATTCCTTCTTTTTGAAACTGCAAGCACAAGTTTGCAGTTTACTGCATACAGCAAGCTTTTTTGGGTATATATTAAAATTAAGTAAACATATCACAACAAAATTTGAGTTTAAATAATTGAAATTTTAACAAAACATTTAAATAGATAGTTACTAGCAAAACAGCAAAACCCTTACTATCACATTAGGATATGCTGCTGATGACATCTAAATTTGGAAAATGTAAAACTCGGAATTCCATTAACAATTTTGTTCCAAAGACTGATATTTAGAATAATAACAAATACTTAAATATCTGACTGCTTCAACCAATAAATATAATTATGTCGAAAATAGTTTCTTGTGTTATAAATATTTAGTTGATTGAATTTATTATGACTGATGTTGGCAGGGTACCAAGGAGCAATGGACAACTGTTTAGTCGTAGTACGGGATTCCCCAGTAGTGCACATCATGTGCATTGCTCCCTAGTTTTCAATGGTACCCTGTCAACATCAACCTGTAATGAATTCAATCAAGTAAACTTAATGTCAGTTTCCACAAATCACCCTCTCCGCCTATTCAGTTATAAATGTTTGTCAATTTCAAAAACATACAGATAGAGTAGACTAGTCGGTATCATACATTCACTAAATGTAAGATGTATATTTTCATGATATAACTATTTTTAAAATTCATCTCTTTTACACGTTCATTATTCAATATAGATAGTTCAGTTTATCAAGAGTTGGAATGAAAGCTTCAAAACGTTAGCAACAATATCTTCAACATTAAAATTTAATGATGCATGTCCAAGATTTACAAGTAATATCAATTACTTCAAAGTTTCAAGCACGCTATACTAACCAGTGCCAACATTTATATTTAGAGTTTTAAATAAACTACAATCAATCGGCTGAAATGAATGTCATAAATTACTACTTAAAAGTAAATTTCATTAGATTAACTTGAACTACAGGATAAGATGATATTTTTTTTACCTTGAAATATTTACAACAATCTCTACTTGAATGTATAAATATATTCAAAAAAAAATCAGTTAATCAATAAACACAAATAAAAACAATCATCAATGATAATTTAAAAATAAACTTTATTCACACACACACTATTTGACTAAATTTGTATTGAAATTAATTTTCTTTTTTTAGTAATAAAAAATGTTTATACTTTTTTTTTCATCAAAAAACCAAACTTATGTGTTCAAAAAGAAACTGTTATAAGCCTTTCTTTATTCTGGTAACCTAACTTTTGCGTTATTGTTTTCATAGTTATTATTCTCTCGCTAAGTTTCTTTTAATACGTTTTGTCTTTTGCTCAGACTTAACAATTCCTTTTTTGGTTACATCATTGTTTTTTAGATGGTTAAGTTTAACTTTCGTGTTCAATTAGGTCATTTAAAGTTTAATAACTGAGTTTTATTCACTTTATTCTCAAATATTTCCAACCACCTCTTATTGTGTAATCATTTGACCTCTGATCTGTATTTTGCCTTCTGGTACCTTCTCTTGGATCGTAGATATATTCACAGCATTTTCTCCAACATTTTAAGCCATGTTCACATGTTTATGTAATCTCAATTTCAACTAAGTCCATGCATTCACATGAGTATGTTAAAACTTGTTTCAAATATTAATCTTGTAAAATATTATTCTAGGTTGTATGCAGCTGATGAGAAACCAACGAAATATAATGAATTCATCTTATTCTGTACAAATATTTGTTCTTGCTCTCATGAAAATAATAAAGGGAACAAAGTATATGAAAAAATAATCTAATAATTATGATTGAGAAAATTATCGATTCTATTTGCATTGATTTGTACAGGGTTTCTTTTTATTTTTTATTACTATTTTTTTTTATAATTTAGCGTTAAAATAATTGCAAATGTCTAGCATAATGTGAGAAAAATTTTTATAAATAAATTTTATTCATTAGTTTTGTTATTTTTCTTTTAAATATTTTTCTCTGTTATTGATGATGGAAAGTGAAGTGAGTGATAAGGAGGAAGGGGTTAATGGACGAGCGGTGATGGTCGGAGGGTATAGAGATATTATGTAGTGTATCGATAATGTTACCTGATAAAGAGAAATTTATCAAACATCAAAATATTTTATTATTTACCCCCCTCCCTCTCAAAAAACGTTGATGATTTTACTAATCGATGAATGTTTTCTTTTTCCACAGTAAATATAATCGTTGTTTAGATTTCTTATGATTTATTTATAATTTAAATTTTCAGAAGTTTTTTATTTATTTATTATTATAAAAAAAATAAACAATTTTCCATAATTGAGATAATTTAAGGTAATCATCCATGTGTTTGCTTTTAGGGAAGTGGAAAATTAAGTTTTTGTTTTTATTAGTTCGATTATATCGGTTATCTTCTTTTTTTCTGGTAGATGACAAATGAATGTAGAATTACAGTTACTAAAATATCTGTTTTTAGACTTTATTGTTGAACAGTAGATAATAATATCGTGTTATATCATTAATTGGTCTCCTTCATATTCTGTGACATCAGTTTTGTAGCTATGGAACTATAGTACAGTAAAGTTCATCATTTTCAATCTGTCTTTACTGATTTGATATATTGATGATATTTTCATTGTTGAATATAACTTCAGTAGTGCTTAAGCACAAATAGCATATTTTTCTAACGAAAACACAATTTTCATCTTTAAGGAGAAGGTCACTATATACTATCTATTTGACCGTTACAACTATACTTGTTAAATCCTCTATTGTAAAACAGTGATCACAGTATTAACAAACAGTGAATTCTCTGTAGTTATTTACTTTATCAAACCGCATTGCATGAAAATATGGTTAGATATATTCTAATGTACAAAATATGGTAAGTTGATAAGAAGTGCTTTGTGTAATTCATAAACAAATTTATTATTCAATATTCCAAAGCGATTTATTTGTAAATGACCGACTTTGAATTAGTCTCTCCATTCAAGTATTGGAGTCACCAGATTTTTCTGATTTTTAATGAAACATTTATTACTGTGAGAATAGCTGTGTGAATGTGTTTACATAACTATAAATCCATTAGTTTTTAAGGAAACCTTCATAGTGTATTTTTATGATATATTGCTTTACTTCATATAATAAACAGGTAGCTATAAGAGAGCGAAACTAAGCGTTATATTTTTCAAGACAGTTAATCAACTGTTAATCAACGTTAATTAAACAATGAATAATAATAAGCATCATACATGTTCGGTAATTAATGTTTATCGTTTTGTTTCCATCAGTCTTTAGAGTGGTCGTCAATTTATAACATTGTATCATATGAACTATGTTTTAATATTAGATGGTCGGAAGTGATCAGAAGGAAACTTTAGACACGAGTTTCGTGTTAGTCGGTACTTATTAACAAGAGATACTGAAGTAATTCCATCGAATATCACTCAAAATACCATAGCCGCTATGCATGAAGTTATATTTGCTGACAAGAGTTGACTACCGCGTTGCCTAGGTTTGCGGTATTCCTATCACTCACCTTCAACAGATTCACACACATAGAATAAAGTGAATTAAGGTGATAGCTTATTATTGTTAAATGTTACTTTCAATTGATAATCTGTGTTTGAACATATGAGTAAAAATTCACGTAGTATTCTATGAATATATGAATAATTTTGATTTATTAAAAAAATGTTTAAGTTAATAAGAGTTCAGTCACATTAAGCTAGTGAAGATTATCATAATATTGATATGTTATTTAATTTACTATTCTTATCAAACTCATTTTATCCTACTTTGATATTTTACTACAAACTGATAGAGATAAATTTTTGACGAAGAAAACACCCTTTAATGACTTCAAGATACTTGTCATTCTATAATTAACACAGCTAATAATTTAATTTTGATAAATGCATAACTGAACAAAAATGAGCATTACCTAACTTGCTCAAGAATGTCAAGTCAACAAGTTAAGTCAGTATATTTGTGAAGTAGAATGTAAGTGTCTTCCTACTTTCATGTTGACAACTCATAAAGTAGGCATAAAGTATATTGATTAATTGATTCTAGTTTTTACACTTTTACTAGTGCGTAATCTAATGTTACATTGTACTAACTAATAGACATTTTACCACCTAAAACTATGGAGGAATCATACTTACTGCACTAACTCCCAGT
This sequence comes from Schistosoma japonicum, assembly GCA_025215515.1. NCBI lineage: Eukaryota > Metazoa > Platyhelminthes > Trematoda > Strigeidida > Schistosomatidae > Schistosoma > Schistosoma japonicum. The sequence goes on along the minus strand of CM046063.1, from coordinate 18,279,225 downwards.
TATTTATCTTTCCAATTTAGTTATTGCATTCATTCACTGGTAAAATTTATGGTGTTGTTGAGACATAATCAATTCAATTAACCATTTAGGTTTCTAACATACAGTGTTTAGACACTGATACATCTACTGACATTGATTTATTTTTAAAATAATAAGCTTATTCCTAAATTCTAGAAACAGTTTGATAAAAATACATCAAGAAGTTAATAAGATTAATTAACATCATTTTTCAACTTACTTCATTTGGTGATGTTAAATTTCTTAAAGAACCAGGATCTTTATAAGATGGTGAATTAACACGAAAGTCTGAGATTTGTGATGAACCTGCTTTAAAAGTTGAACAAGTTTGATTTTGCTGTCTGAGTGTTGGACATGTTCCCATCAATAATTTAAGCTCATGATCAGGAGAATCTACAAAAGTATAAAATGATAATTCATTTATTTATTATTACTCAATAAAGTAACTAACATGTATAATAATATCTTACTTAATTACGTTCGTTACCCCTCACAAAGAAGCACTAGCCGCTCATCAGTATTCTCCACTGAACTCTGTCCTGAGCAATCCCTTCCAGCTGTTTCCACTTGCTGTTCATCCCTTTTATATCTGCTTCCGATTCTCGACGCAGTGTGTTCTTCAGCCTTTCTTTATTCAGTTTCCCAACAGGATTCCAAGTTAATGTTTACCTCGTGATGCAGTCTGGCGATTTCCGGAATGTATGTCCTATCCATTTCCAACGTCTTTTCCTAATTTTCTCTTCGGCTGGAAGTTGGTTTATTCTCTTTCATAGTAGGTTGTTGCTAATAGTTTCCGGCCAACAGACATCCAGTTTCTTGTGTAGACAGCTGTTTATAAATACATGTACCCTCCTGATGATGTTTGCAGTAGTTCTTCACGTTTCAGCTCCATACAGTAAAACTGTCTTAACGTTCGAATTGAAGAGTCTAACTTTGAGGTTGGCTTACAGTTGTTTGGAGTCCCATATGTTCTTCAACTGCAGGAATGCTGCCCTTGCTCCGTCAATTCATGCCTTTACATCTGCATCAGATCCTCCTTGTTTATCATTGAAAATATCATTCGATGGAATAATTAATTAAATAGGCCAAACGCAAAAACTGAAATGTATAGTAAATTTATGTTGTTAAATTTTAGATCTCAAGAATATGGACACGAATTTACTTGAAAATTAAGCTGGATCATTCTATTTTCAAAATCAAACTGACACTAAACGGTCAACGTTTACTCCAATAAAAACACTGGTCTTGTTCTTATGATTTGTCTTACGGCTCACTACAGAGTTATACATGACTGAAGTATTATCGTTTATTTTGTAACTTTGGAAAATGTCATAGAAGTCATTTGAAAGCAGGAAAATTTATTTTAATCACATTCCATAAGGTTTTTTTTTAAAAATACATACATGATTTCATGTGTATAAAACACCCTAGTATTCATAGTTTCTATAAAAATGAAGTTACCCGTTACATTTATCTAGTTCCCATGCAGTAGTTTTCCGATGTTATCCAATTAGAGTACTCCGTGCTAGAAGTCTGGAAAGTTCTATTGAACAGTGGCTAGATGGAATGTCATAGATTCCTTCACGGCTTCTGGATGCATTGTCGAGGTTTCTGGAAATAGTTCCAACAAATACTAATTAAAACATAAGATTTTCGGATTTCAGAAGCTATCGTTGGTTGTACCTACGAAGATTAGCATTCGTATTTTATGATTTTTCTATTGAGTTGAACAACCCATATTAAATTCATACCTCAAATTTATGAGTACTAACTATTCAATTCAAAATTGCAAAGTGTAATTTACATGTACGCGCAAATAATTATAATTGATGTGAAGAAGTATTTACTATATTTAAGTGTATTTTATAATTTTCTACTTACTACTAATTAAGATCAGCAAGTGAAATATAGTTTTGTCTATGAGATTGTAACTGATATAAATAAATGCTAAAATTTTTAGAATTATCAGCTTTAATCTTTCAGTAGGTATGCAGTTCGTTCTTTACAGAGGCGAGTGAATGCATTGATGCACATGTAAGTGGTCGAATGTAAGCGTTCATTCACCAGGTAATTTGTAACCACCGATTGATTGTAGGTTGCTAACTTTAAGGTGATTGCAAGATGTCTTATGAATGAGTATGGCATTCTCCACATCCATTGATGAGATTTTAGTTTAAGTTCTGATTAAATAAGATTTTATAAAGGTTTACATTCACTTTTTGTATAAATTATTTAACTTATAGGAGAATTTTTACACTTGTATAGTTTATTTACAATTATTATCAATTGAATTTTACACATTAGCTTAAATATAAATGAAACAAATTTGCCTATACTTTATGGGAATGACGCTTTTGTTAACTTTCTTTCTGATAGATACTTGCGCAGTTATATAAACAACCATATAATTCGATATAATAATGAATGCCAAAGGACTAATAGATAACCTTTGTTAAATACTTATATATCTTAACTGAGTTTAATAAATATAGATAACTTTCATTTTTGACTGATACAAATATACAATCCCACTACTGTATATTTCTATAAATATCCTTTATTTAATTTATACAATTGTCAGTCATACTCAGTGACAGATAAAAGAATATGGGTGAATGGGATAGGAATTACTTCATGTCATTCATTCTATTGTTTCATGCAACGCAGTATTATTACATACATTAAAACAATATTTGTGTCTCTATTATGATGCTTTCTTAACATTTTTTTTGTTAACTTCTCACCGGGTAATGCAAATCAAACTGTTTTTACTTCTGAGAAGTAGAATGTCAAATATTTACTTAAAAGTTAAGCGACTTAATTAATTTATCTGTCAAATCTGACAAATAGATATTCATTTATAAGTTGTTGTTTACTTGAATATATTATGTTACAAATGAATGATGAGATTGTTAACATTATGTAAATCATAACCATTCTAGTAATGCTTGCAAATTCATAGAAAGATTTCCGATAAACAACATCACTATGTGTTGAAATAGTAAATGTTATGTAGTAAAGTGTCGAATAAAGTTAGAGAGAAATTCTATGGCTTATTAGTGTCATTATTATTATTATTATTTTTATTACCACTACTACAAAGGTTGTTATTAAAATCGCAGTAAGTTTGAATTGGTTCAGATATTGTTGAACTTATAGAACTAAGAAATCCAGACAGTATTTTTATTTTACATTGTCAAGTTTTCAGAAATGCATATGATGGAATTGTGGAAGAGAGCAAACTTTCTCATCTCACTCTGGATTCATACTGATGATTAACTGAAAACCTGAGTAAATTTCGAACATTTGTTCACCTAATTTATTACGTGTAAAGCAAAGTCTAGATGATATCTGTAATGCGTTATTTACTGAAAGTAAGACATACTAATTATAAGTTTTATTATCGCCATTATTAGCATCCTATTGACATTTCTTCACTTACTGTTTGTCTATTTACCATAGCCAACCAATTAATAAACAAATGAGATGTTAAATGTAAAACCAAAAGGAAACTTTTCTTACATTAGTCATTAATACAGTTATAAACTTTATGAAATACTAAATAGTAATAGAACATAATCCAAGTAATAAAGAAGTTACATGACATCAGTAACAAACAGCATCTAAGTTGAGACGTATGTCTATCAGATGATATTCTTTTTATTATTTTCTAAAAAGTTTAGAATAAACTAAGTTCAGCATCTAAATTTCCAGTTATTTATTGTTTGTCTCAAAAAATCATTTTAATTGTTTCTATACTACTCAAAACGATTGGTTTTTATACTTGATAGGATGCACAAAAACAGTGATGAAGCCAATTCTCTATTGTGCAAAGTTTCACACTAATCGAAATGTATTATACCATATATCAACAGCTTAGCTGAGCGAATCGATGTTTAATTCTAATGATGAAAATCACTGGATAATGTTATTAATGAAATGTATTTGTAAAGAATATATAGTAATTTGACAATAGCTGAAAGTCTTTTTGAGTGCTGTGAATACCACCACACAAACACACAGCAGACACTTATTTATAGGTTAATTAGACTGAATAAACTTTTGATACGTATTGCATAAGGTGATATGTCGTTAGACTTGCTTAAAAGTTATAAAGTAATAAATAGTGTATGTAGTATTATCAGTATGTATATGATATTGAGGACTGATATATGACCAGTCTTCGTTGAAGAGTTTAATGGTTATCTAGACTTAGTTTAATAGATGAGGAATTAGGAGTTTATAATAAAAGTAATAGGTTTGAGTATCCTTGTTAACATTATTAAGTAAGTCCTATTGACGAGTCCGGAATAATAAAGGACTCGTTTTCTGAATTCTTTCAGAAGCCGAATCTCATCTATACTAATAAATGGTGGCTGCTACTTAAATAAAGTGTATATGATTCAATCGAATTATAAACAAGAAACTAAAGGCAGTGACAAAATAACTAACTATTAATCAATAATCAAACAGATAAAAAATTGGCTTTGCATAAGATGTATACGAAATATTCATTTGTTCCAGTAAGTTAAAATCGATATTTTTGTACTCTCAACTCATTGTAGGATTTTATTTCTATTGATATGCAGCTAACTTGATTAGGATTTTGAACTAAATGAACAAAGTCAGGTAGAAATATCATAAAAGTAGTTGTTTTGGCATTACGGAAGTTTTTGTGATTATTTCACCAAATGTTTCTAAAAAAATTACTAGAAAGTATTACTCTCTAGATGAATATGAATATTAAAAATCTATCACAAGCATTATGAAAAATGGTTTGAATAACTTACTTTTAGCCGATGTAGTATCAAGAAACTGTTCTTCAACAGGTTTTAGACGACAGATAGTTCCAGTTTGACTAGCTCGTTTCAAAGTAGATAAGTCATTTAATTTCGTAGGTGATGGATGGAATGGATGTGTTGAATTGAATAGTTTGTGTGATCTTAAAGTATCAGGTTTTTTAGTGTCCATTGTAGCCATCATCCATTGATTTCTATCCGCGTTTGATAAGAAGCTCCTTATCATTTTATCTGAATCTGTGGATTGCGGAGGATGATGAAGATGATTTGGTGGAGAATAAGTGTTTAAACCACTTTCACCCAATAAATGTTCAGCTCTTGGTGACAGTAAACCATCCACTTCAAGCATTCCAGAATCTCTAAATACCTCCTCAAGATGATGTGTATGATTTAGATTTTGTCTGTAAAACCTCGGATTATTTTGTTCATATTGTGTTGTATTTCGTTGAGTACATGAACCACCACAGCGTAGAAATAAAATTGCCAATATAAGAATAAGTGATATGATTAATGTCACAGCAACCATTATTACAATTACAATAAGGTCGTTTTCTAGATAGTTTCCATGCCCAATAACTGCATTTTTCTGTCTACTATGTTCACTGTCCCCAACAAGGTTACCGTCATTTTCGCTCAATAAGTAGGCACTTGTTTGTGACAAATATCGAAAAATATCAATCTGTAAAACTCTATGGTTAACTTTAGCTGGATGACCACGATCACTTGCCTCTAATACTAGTTTAATTGATCCGACATCATCTATACTCATTGATCGACCAACATAAATTGCACCACTTATTGAATCTAGTTCAAATAAATTACCAACATTATGTGAAGGCATATATCTCACGTCTGTTTTTGGTACGATTTGTAAGTTATTATTAATAGTATTATCCAGACGTGTTGATGGACTAGTTACTAGGGTTTTGTCTACTATATTAGGCATATTAGACATGAAACTCGTCTGAACAAGTCTGTAAGTAACTTCCCCATTTTCGTTTTCATCTAAATCTTCAGCAATTAATTGAGCCACACGATAACCAACTGGTTCATTAATAGTTAAATTTACAATCTGATAATTATGTGCTGGAAATATCCATTGTGGTGAATTGTCATTTACATCAATTAAATGTATATGAACTTGTGTAGAAGATGATAACGTTGGTAGTCCAGAATCCATAGCAACTAAGTAGAAATTATAAGCTGGTACTTTTTCTCTATCCAAATTACCCCGCGCCACATAAATATGGCCCTTAGTTGACACACGAAATTCATGAATTACTTGACCTTCTATTTGCGGTTTGATGACATAATGTATCTGTGGGAGAGGGTAAATGGAAAAATAATTTATTGTTTTTAATCAATTAGTATCTATACACAAATGATAGTGAATGACATTTGATCATTTTAAAGAGATGATCTTTAATGAAAGTTGATACCAGCTTTGTAGTATTAAGTACTAAGATGATTTACCGCTGTCCCCATATGACTGACTGGGATTTTGTGTACAATATCAAGATGTTTTATAATTTACTCATTAGCTGATATCACTTGATAATTATTAACCTGACATTGATGTGTACCAAAAACTACGCTTAGGCTTAGACTAAATATTCATTACACTCGTCTATTCAAAATTACAACGTAAAGTCGAATACTACCTGAAACCTAGTTTGCAGTATTCTAAATTTCAACTAGTGTTTATTAAAGTACAAAGTCAACAGATGATTAATTCTCTCACCACCACACTTCTGAAACAAGTCCGATATATCCGTTTAGCAGGAACTGGATGATTGACTTTCAGACGGTTGGTAGAAAATGTAATACAGTTTAAGTTGCATTCAAACATCAGATTACTTATTCAGTTGTTATTCAAGGTAACAACTTCATTAACAGTCATGTTTATTCCATTACTACCAGTAGTAATTAGGTCGCATTAAAGAACTTAATCTATACAACACAACAGCAAAACTCGAAAATCAATGTTAAATAGCTTTATAAATTGAAACTAATGTCCTATCTTGACTTGAATTATTATCAAATTACTAGTACAATGATATTTAAATTGTATACATTGAAGATATAATAAAATCAAGTGAATTAAATAGTCCGCATGATGATCATATTATATCATCTGAAGAATGTATTTTAAGTCTTATATTAATGAAAAGTAAGTAATAAAGAGTGTTACATTGAAGTGTTTACTAGTTTATTTATATTAAACCATAGTGTCATACAGTAGAATTGAAAAATATCAATTATTCGATTTTTCACAATTAAACTTTATTTTGTGATCGAACAACAAAATCAATCTTTCGTGTAAACATTTTGTTAGTTCCATAAGAAGAAAAAATTGTTTTCACGTCTCTTTTTGGCATTCAAAAAAAAGAATTTTTATTTTCAATTAAAACATCATTACAAGTTGAAGCATTAACAGTGTACAATTTACAAAAAAACTCTCTTAGAAATACATCAACTTTCTATTCATAAATTTCATTGTTCATCATTGAAAAGTTATTCAATCAACAAGACAAAATGCAACTAAAATTTATCATTCACTATTATGGGGTAGATCAATAGAATTATGTATGTAAAGTAGGTAGATAGGTAGGTAGGTAGGTAGACAGAGAAAATATCAATTTTCGAAATGTTATACCCGGATAAAACTGTCTATTGAAATAATTGATTGAATAGACAAAATCATTTACAAAAATTAAGTCCTCTAATGAAATAAATTTAAAGAAAATGAATATTACACCAAAATGTGTAGTACTTATATGAAATGAGAATTTAGTAGTTTTAATGAATAGAACAAATTTTCACCAATATAAGAAATTTTTTTCCGATTAATGTCTGTATAAAATTGATTATTGTGTAATTAACTAGTTGTTTAACAATGATGTTCATTATAACAACTGGAGAAGTAAAAGGGACTAAGTAGCATATAGAATATGATGTTTTTTATATTTTGACATTAAGCATTGATGACTACTTTTATGTACTAATGGAAACTTCGCAGTTTTGTATAAATTGCCTAATTTCATAGAAGCGGTAGAATGTAAGGAAATGCAAATAAATGACTTTATATAAACAAACGGATTAAGGATGATATAAATAACATAAAAGTTATCGATTCTTTAAACTTTGAAGATCGTACTTCAGTGCACAAAAGCTTTATGTTTAAGTTGTGAATCTTACGCTAAACTTCCTGATCAGGTTGGTTTTATTGTGCTAAATAGTAGCCTATGTAAAATTGCCAAACAAATAGATAATAACCAAAGGAGTAATCGTTTATTCAATAATCAAGCCACTTCATTGTGATTACGTTTTTTTCTTAAAATGTGTCTAGTCTGACGGAATAAACTAAGAGATCGTAGATTCTTAAAAATGCTGTTTAAACCGTAGCAGTGGCTGAATTATATAGTCACATTTTCAGAAAGACTAACGTCACATTATGTTGAAAAGCTCCAACTAATAATCAACCTAGAGATACCTGTTGAATGCCTTTGACTACACTGTATCGTTTATTTTCCTAAAATGAATTCATTCATTTGTTCTTTAGTTCTATCTTGTAACATATTTTCTAGTGGCATTTTTAAGACAGCCCCAGCTGGACAATCATTTAAAACCAGGGGGCGAAGATCAGCTGTTTTATCTTAGTATTGGACTATTTAACAATAAGTATCGTCGACCTCATTAGGCAATAAATCCCAAAACATTTTAATCTTTCTTTGTGAACTCTTAACTATTAGTCTGCTGAGCTGAATGGCATCTACCCGCTGATATTTTTAATTTCAGACAATTTTCAATATATTTGATTAACTATAATAAATATCAATCCACTAGTTACTAAATTCAGGAGGTTTTTTCTGGAATTCGAGTGGAAATTCTGGACCAGTTGAGTCCAATCAGTTTGAGTGTGAGACAGTAACTCGCTTTCGGCAGTGGATTAAATCAGGTTAGTATAAGATGAATTGACTGTCGTCCTAAGTAATAACCACTAGATGCCGGTCTAACGGTCAAGCTTTTGCTTTAAAGCCCGTAGGTCTTGGGGTCGATTCTCTAAAGAGACTGTGGACACTTAATTCTAATGAGCTTCATTCTGGGATGTAATTTCTGTTCAGTGATTCCACGTTTTCAGTAGTTTCCTAACTCGCACCTAATCGTGATATAAAAACAAAATGACTTTGCTTATTAATATTAAATGTTTATTAATCAAAAAGCTGAGAATCCATATTTCTATCACGATCATCGTTATAACTAACATCTATCACATTTTCCAAATTTCTTTCACTGGTAACACCATGATGTTAATTAATCATAGTGACCAGTCTACTAAAATATTTATCAGTAGTCATAAAAATACAAGATCTTTTTTAAGCATATTTTATTTTAGTTTTCATGTTGATTCACTTGGCAATTACTAATGTTTGTATATTTTACACAATAATATACATGTGCTCTTACATACACAAGTACACATTGAAACAGCTACAAAAAAACAAACAAAATGTACTTGATCAATAGATATAAAAAGGAAAAACGGAGAAAATTATTCTCATCAGATTATGATGAATTATTGTAGTAAATATGAATAGCCAGTTTATAAAATATAAAAATAAACATAGTGATAATAACAATACACAAATGAGAAAAAAAAGAGATTTTTTTCTATTTCACTTTTTTGTAGGGAAATTGAAATTTTTATTTTGTTTCATTGAAATTTATCAATAAGGAAAATGTTTCTTAGATAGTGTGATGTATCTCATCTTTGGTTATTATAAATTCATAGTCAACATAACATTAAATGTTGACAGTATTAAGAAGGACTGAAGAAGAAATAGAGAATTGGTGAGAAAAGTAAGAGAAGGATAAAGAAGAAAAAGAGGGGAGTGTATATTAGAAGAGTTCAGTGAGAAATGATGAAAAATATTTTTTTTTATTGTATATAACGACAGTTTAAATTTTTAGTCTAAATGCACAAAATTGATTCTATCGAAGAAGATTAATGAACTCTGAATGTCATTATGATTAAAGAATCAGACATATTTTATTGCATTTTAGCGTGTATATAAAATTCATCTTTTCATTATCGTTCATATACACTATGCATATTCATCATATTGTTAAAATATTTCAAAGATGGTTAGTTTATAAATTCTGATAATATCAGATTATGACAGTATATGCCTAGTTTCATAAGAATAATTCAAACTAAATGTTTCTGTTGAGTAGCAGTTTTACATTTTAATAGGCAGAATTTTCATTTATTAAAAACGATAACTTCTTACAGTTACTAACATACAATAAGTAAGCGAAAAAAAATCTACTTACTGCCAACATAGACTGATAAAATGATAGCTATCAGTTTGTAGGGATCATTACCATGGTCAAATTTGATAATTCCAAATAAACTGAGCATTGATTAGATTATTCATAGAATTAAGTAATATGTATGTGCAAGTGTTTCAATCAGTAGAAGTGGCAATTCCTAACATTTCAAAAATTAGTCTAGGTTGATTTTTCAGACATGAAACAAAAAAGAAACGCTTTGCACTAAGTTGCTATACGTCAATATTTCAACTTCTAGTTGTTGGAACATTACAAGTATATATTACTCATTTCTATGACAAAATGGCAACAATTTTCCACAATTATACTGTGAATCACCTGCTAATATAACCATTCAATAAGTTTCAGTTATGTTTTTTATTAATAAAACAAACATGCAAAGGCTTGCGTGGTATTTAACAGTAGTGGATACCTAAAAATACTCAGGTAGATTGAAAGATACCTATTGATTAAAAGCCGCCGTAAGATGGAAAGTGTCAGGTAATATACACATAACCATTTAGCTATGAGATATCTTTTATTGCTGTTATAAATTGTATAAATGTCCAAGTACATATAACCTTATTTACATTAATTAATAGCGTATTAACATTTGATATATAGTACTGGGCATATTTTCTTTGCTGTTTGATATACTTGAAATAAGCAATTATCTTATCTACTAAATGTTTAGTTAAAGACATGCCGAACCTATAAATCATCTCATTTTTTAATGTGCATTAGGCTTCATTTAATGTGTTTAATATAAAAACCCGACGATCAACGACACCTCAACAATGGAAGCTGCACACTAATGGAAGAAGAGGAGATCAAACTGTGTTAGTGAGTCATGTGTCGAGAAAAGACAATGAATGTCATATTTATGTAATCGTGTAAGCGACAGGTGAACCAATAGGAAGTGGGGTTACTTACACTTTTCAATTTTAAGCTTGATTTAGGATTTAATAGTACATTGAAATGCTAGAACAAAGTACTTTATACACTACCCCTAATGGCTGATCTCATTTTCTTAGCTTGTGCTTATTTATTTTTGACCAGTTAAGCCTTTAAGTTTAAACACCTTATGAACCGGTCAGTGACATTCCTTTCACGCTTTTTTCCTCTAAATCATATTCAAGTGGATTAGATTAATATTGGATACTTTTTATTATCTAGTCACTAATTAGTTAGCTATAAAGTGGGATTTAGAAGAATGTCAAACTTCATAAGCTTAGTTTAACATGGTGTCATACAACAGTACTTCTGAATTATCTAATGATAATGTCAAACAGATTTTTTAACATAAAATGAATTATAGATCAACAAAATTCAACTGTTTATACCTTCATTTTACACAAGTATATTGTTTATCACTTAGTCATAAATACTCCAAAGGTATTGACCAATTGGAAAGAGATGAAACTGCTATAGGTCTGTTAGTATAATATATATGTGGCATATCAGAACTTAATTATTCAATAAGCTTTAAAGCAAGAGTGTTTATTTGCTTCATTTATGCTTAACAAATACAGTGCATTTTGGTTGACACGACTTTTTCATGTCTCGAAGGAGCTTTTATTGAATTTTTTGAGTTGTTTATATTTATCACAGATTGATGAATGGTTTGGTATCATCAGGGAACACTAGACGACTATCTTGTTCTAGTATGGAACACATCAGTAATGCACACCATCGATTTTGTCATGGAATTGAACCCGCAGTCTCCAAGTTTCAAAGTAAGCACTAAGTCATATGCACCAGTGGGCCGTCGTTCAATGGTGAAATTCTCACTTCCAACAATTTATGATACAGCATGAGGATAACTTATTCTTATTGGTGATAACTGTCTCATCTCCAACAAATATGAACTCCGTCAGTTAAGACATTTTACTAGAACTTCGGGGACATTCTGTAATTAGTCACTAGTCAACCAATTATTAAAGTAATATCTTATTAAGAATGCCTACGCAGGAAAGTAGGATATATAGTATCCACTCGCCAACAACCATGATATCATTTGCACATTTAAAGAAGTGATCTTCAGTTAAAGAATACGGAGAAGTTAAAATGACAAACAATAAGTAATTTTCACTAAATCTACAATGAAAAAATGTTTATATGTTGAAAAAACAATAACTGGATTACCCGATATTTTTTCTGCTCTCTATCGATTGTATTTACCGCAATTCTTTCAAACCTTAATGTGTCAAAGTCAAGTTAATGATCGAGATAGAAAAAAACTTTCTGCAGAATTTGGTTTTCATCTCTAAATAATTATTCTACCTAGAAAAAGTAATCAATGAAGCATCATAAACCACTAATCACTGAATATCTCCTTCGTATTAATATGAGACTCTCGTGGGTGATCATAAACGATAGCTGTCTGAGGTCATACTGAAGAGTTTCAGGCTCTATAATCTTTATACCCGTTGATTTCCTACCAGTAGTCTACATTTTCAGCTTCAATCAAGCTTGTAATATTGCATGACCATTATACATTGAAATTGATTATATTTGTCGTATAGTTGATATGGGGGAATCTTCCTGCTAACAACTTCTTATTCTTCTAAGTAAATTTGCTAGAAAATGACATTGTTTTAGCATACAAACTTGTAGATATTACTGACATTTATAGTTGTACACTATAAAGTAACCTTAGTTAGACAATCGTTAAAAAAAGTATAACTTTCTTTACTAAACTAGTAATCGCTTTTTTTCATGATTAAGAAGCCATCAAGTGATCATAAAAAAAATGAATAGTTCTAAATTATCATAAGAGATGTGATCTTCAATCTTTTCCTTCTTTCTTTTATATCTTTCTTCATAGATACAACATAAGTTCTTTTCATTATTTCAAATTAGATATTATTATCCTCATTACTTTTATATACAATATTTTATTCATACAATCAACTAATAATCAATTTATGTAATAAACATAATTTTATTTATTATTCATACTCCACTCAAAAATTCACTTCTTCTTTTACTTCTCATAGCCTATACAAATGCATGAATACTACTGATAGTCAACATACAATTAGATTAAAAAGCTTTTTTTTATATTCCTTGTTTATTATTACTGTTACTATTATTATTATTATTTTATGATGTACAACAAAAATATACACAACTTTTTTTTATTTTTATTCGCATTTTCCTTCAGTTTCTAAGTATTCTAGTTTTATCAACTTGATGGTAATTAAGTAAGTTGAAAAACTGTTTCTAGTGGGCAAGTAGTGAAGACAACAACAACTGACTTTATAATAGACTAAAGTAAGGAAAAAAGCAAATATAGAAATCAAGTTTATAAAATATTTAGTCAAACATTAAAATGAATTACAATAAAGTAGATGATTAATGATTATGCAACATATGGTCATCATTGGTTAGAAAATATATACTAAGATAAAAAAACTAGAAAGCTGTCCTTAACATTTTTCAAGATGAACTTTTATTAAAAAGAATTCATTACAATATGAACTGAATGTTTATTGATGTAAGACGGTAAAAATTAAACAGTAGATTTAGTACAAATTGTTGGTCATCAGCAATGCCTACGTGAAATTTCGACAAAACTAGTGATAATACAACTTAATCGATTAATTTCGATCAACGATAAAGAACTTAGAAATGGGAACACTGGTCATTATTCAGTGATCAATCAGTATAATAGTGAATATTATTGTAATTGTGAAAATTTATATTATAAAAACTAATTACGCCTGTGATATTTTCTATTTCAAAAACTTTTCAAAATAAAGGTTAACTGACACTAATGTTGATCATCTCTTTTACAGTAATATTTTACTGACATCTAGTTACTGATCTCTAAGTTATATGTAATATCTTGGATTATAAAGTAAGTCACTAGTTATGATTTGTTAGTCATTTGTAAAGATATTACGTTTCCAGTTTCATACAGTTTTGGGTTTTTAGGAGTAGGATAATTGGATGGTATCTAAATTGTAGTCGTCAGAGTAATAAATATACCTTTTAATTAGAACTTTATTAAACTATTTATGATTCTGAGTATAAGTTAAAAACTGATATTAAAGTGGATAGTACAAAAAATGAATGTCAAGGGATATTCCAAGTCTTATGAATGAGAAGCCATCAGAGTAAACTATGTTATTTATCTGAAAACACAAAAATATCCCAACCATCTTAGTCAATGAAGGCTCAAATATATAACAGTCAATGCATAATTTCTACTTAATAACATTTTACAGATTATCAGCTCATTTGATTCGCCACACTTGAGCTATAGTTTGAAGGTACTTAGAACCAAATGTTAAACGGTTACACAGATCGTCAACTAATAAAACTTATTTTTTTTATAGACTTAAATTATAATCATATTTATTGATAAACACTAATCTTTCTCTTTGATTCACACATATACACTTTACCTGCATCTCAAATAATGTAAACTGACAGAAATTATACCAGCCTTATTTATCGTAGCCTAAATGTTGTTAACTAGCACGTTAAGGAGGAAGCTTTCATAACAAGTGAGTTAATCAACACACTAGACTATATTACTCCATGGAGTCAAACTAAGTAATTTTATTTACATAATATCAGTGGGATTCTGTTTATTTCACTTTATCACCTAGAAATTTCTGATAAACTCAGGTATACAATAAAGAGTTTAAGTTGAATCTTTTTAGTATTAGAATTAATTTTAAATAGGCGCCAAATTATTGCAAAAAATGAACTCATACGGGATTGAAAATAACATTCAAATATATGATGCAGATTTATTAATGTAATGAAGGTAAATTCAACTTCACCTAAGTACGATAAAATTTGCAACTGTATTATATGGTAAATTTAAGGAGTATGACAATTATATGTTGATTAGGAAATGTACCCAATACTGATTTATTTCTGAACAGTTTAAATATCACATTTTCCATTTCAAATGCATAGACTGTTGGATTTAAAGAAACATTGGAATCCTAGTGAAAAGCGTAATTATTAAAAGCAATTACGTAGTATTATCATATCAAATTGAAAAGAAACTATAAGTATATTTATTATTACTGTGATAGAATTATCTTATATTGTGTTGATTGGATTCGTCACAGATTGATGTTGGTAGGATACCAGTGAAAACCAGGGAGCACTGGACAGCTGTTTGGCCTTAATAAGGGACTATTCAGCAGTGAGCATCCTAGACTTCAACCCAGGGACTTCAGGTTGACAGACCCCTGACCCTCCGTATCACTGAGCCGGGATTCAATGGTAGAATTCCCACTTTTCTGGTTTCCGTTAGTACCCTAACAACATCATTCTGTGACAAATTCAATCAGCAATCTTAATACCCATCTCCACAAACCAGCTAACTTCAGTCATAATGAATTCTCAATAAATAAGACAATACAGTGAATATAAAGTAAGTACAAAGGAAGTCACACGAACACTGAATGATTTAATACACAATAGGATAGTACTAATTAATAACAATTTATCATATCTGATTTAATATTTCACATAGTAATGACTAGTATTCGTCAGTGGATTTATGACTTTTGATTATTTATTTCTTTGCCTTAAAGAATATGAATAGAAAAGAGCATAATTCTTTATTATATTTCATTATAATACAACTTTTATCCAACTCTTCGAAAAATCAAACTATTCAACATACTACTAAATTTACTACGATTCATGCAAACATCATATTGAAAAGTAATATACTAGGGGCAGAAAAGAAACATACAAATATCTATATTACTCTATGTACAATCAATCAGTTAGGTATAGTCATAGATACACATATAACAAATGAATTTACATATAATTTATCATATGTTTATTTAGATTTGTTATTATTTTCAAAGAAAATCTTTATAGAAAGTATTATAAAGTTGTCATTTATTGACATATATATGTGTGTTTTTATCTTATCAAATGAATTGTAAGTTTAAAACAGGAATACAGTATAGTAGAAAGTATGAATGTTTATCCAAATACAATCTGATTAACTTCAAGAAGCATTTCATCGACAAATTGATGAACTGTATGTGATTGAGTATTGCATAGGCAATGCATTTCTATTGAATTTATTTGACATCTATTGTACAAGAGTGTTTTCAATCACGGAATAGTATCGCTTATGAAAACATTGTGGACTAGAAATTAGCAGATCGTCACAACATGTATTTCTGAGACTCTTCAAAAGTGTATGCAGAGGTTATCACACAAAATTCAAAACAAGATTTTGTGTATTTTAGCAAGTACGTTATTAATGCGTCAATAAGTGTATTTACATTTCTAACTTCAAGTTGATTTTGAAACATTCACAGTAAACTGTTACTTCTGTTTGTTCAAACGTGAATGAAGAAGTATTTCATATGTTGACGATCAGTGTCCAGATTTAAAAAATCGATATATTCACTCTGTTGAAGAGGCTTTAAGTAATTAAGGGAGTCTTATAAATATTTGGTTTTAGCAGTTAGTTAGGTATTTTCAAGCAGTCGATTTACTTTGATGACAAAAAATTCTACAGTAGACTTCCAGAATGATACACTAATGTTCTGCATAGTTAATGAAGCCTAATTCATTCAACATTTAGGCAATTTAAAATATGAGGATAATTCCTGCTAAGGCCATTTTAGTGCAAAAAATTGATTATGTTTAGTATTGTGTTTTCATACAAAAAATTATAAAGTCTATATTTTGTGATTGGTTATTATTATCAGGGAATTGATAGCTTACGAATTCATCTCCGTTGTATAGTAACAACATTAAAAGAAGTGTTGATCATTCGACTGTGATAGAAATGTTGTATTTCTGTGATCTAGTTTTTAGTCGCTTGTAAACTGCCAGTAAAAAAAGTAAACTAGAAGACGGGTAATATTTAAGTTGGATTGTGACTGGCAAGTGGAATCCAAGGAGCGCGTTTCGTCCTATTTGGGACTCATCGGCTGGATAAACCTGCATCCCAATGTTGATGTTAAGATAAGACATTATAACATGAACTTGTATCTGGTGACTAAAATATGATAATGATAATTATATTTACAGTAAATTTTATATTGAAGTCATTGCATAAATTCCTATTATAAGACAATTGACATAATTTACAAAATATAGAATAGGTTCAATCACGCTTAGAATAGGCTTGTATCCCAGTGTGAACATCAACATTCAGATGCCGGTACATCCGGCCAATGAGTCACAAACAGAACGAAATGCACGTCCTAGATCCCACTTGCCAGTCACAATCCAGTTTAAATATGAATCACTGCTTATTTTATTAAATTCAAAACAAATGAAATAACTTTTATACGATAACCTTTATTTTGACTGAAATAGGTAAGTTACGCATACATTAAAACTAAAAGAATGTTGGTAATAGGATAATGATTCATTATAATTTTTAACTAAGTCATAAATTACTAAAACATAACTGTTATCAATCTAAGACAGCATATTTTTCATTAAGAGGGTATAGATTCTTATTCAATATTCAACGTTTATTGCATTTTCAGCTACTGTAAAATACTTTAGGTTTCATATTACGGACTGACAAGGATTTTGTCCGATTATGAAACTTCTCAATAATGTACGTCCAGAAACCTAAAATTGCTGGAATCTCAGACTTACAAATTTCGTAGAGAACGAATAACCTTCAGAATAATGAAATATCATTCAGTAGTTTTCACTTCACAGTGTTTTCTTAGTATGAATTGAATAGATAAGCAACTTAAATTTGATGAAATATAGTAAGATTATGATATAAGTACTACAAAGCGCACTTAAGTATGTCTTTTAATAAAGCTACTGATTGTATACAAGCCCAATATTTTATTATTTTATGATTTCAGTAGCTTAAATGTACAATGTAACTTTAAGCTATTTTGTTTCACTGTAAATATATGTTTGTGTACTTGCTTTGAAATACAGATGTTACATAATAAAAGACATTTTAAGTATTATAAGGTAATGAGGGAATATAGTAGAAGTGAATAAATCGATGTCCAGACTTATGTTAGCAAGCATTTTATGTACACGACTGACAATTGAAAATGAGATGGACTATGAAGTAATAAACGCTAAGTGACTGGAAAAAAAATTTACTAGACCCCAGAATCACTTATGAGATTTTATTATCCATACTAAAAGCTAAGATCAGTTCACATGTGCGTGTTCAAATCAAACATCACTAATCTCCTTTATTTTGAGAGGTTTTAATACATAATTTAGGTTCGTTATCATAGCAAACAATTCGCGGTAACAAGGTAGTCATAATGGACAGCTATCTATAGTTTTATACACTACATGTGAAAAACTGTAATATTATACTTAGCATTCTATGAATGAATATTATAAATAGAAAATAGAATTTCTACACGACTATCTTAATTTTATTCATGTTTAGAATAGATTTTGATTGTGGTTTAATTTTATCAAGTGTTAATTCTCTCTAACTGATAGCAAAATGTTCATTTTGTAACTTGACAGTAACAAGTAAGTAATGGATTGTGAAGTAGTGAGAATCAATTCAGACAAGTTGAGTAAATGTAAATCATTTTAATGTACCTACTAATCTTCGATGATTCCTTTGAATAATCTTGGTTAACATTAACAATCAATTTTAAAGTAAACAAATTTCTGAAACCTGGAAATCATTAAAAAGATTTTTTTTTCTTTAAAGCTATTTTAATATTAACAATCTCCTCTTAATAAATTTCAGTAAAATAAATTAGTTTACTATTGAAAAATGTTGATGTTTACTGTATTCAGATATTACGATATGCAGGTTTATTTACATTGTTGCCCAAATAAGTCAATAAGCTTAAAAAAATTTATTTCACTTGGTTACACAGAAGCTGTTGCACAGCTGTCATTGTCAGTCGTGATTAGAGTAACTTCAAGTTCATTTACAAACAGCCTAATATCTAATGTTCAATATGATGTTTAAGCCTTTGTAAATTCTAGAAAATATCTCACAAAATGGTAATCATATTAATTCTTACTGTTAATTTCAACGTTTAGTTAATTTATTATTCATTTCTTCATCTTCATGACTATAAACTTATGATTGTTCATATCATATAAGAAAATAGAAACATGTTGACCTATGATTGAAAGTAAAATGAAGATATACTTGGAATGTTAAACAGTAAATCTCTTGGATGAGTGTTAGTAAAATCTTTTAGTAGAGAACAATGCAATCTTAAAATGATTATTTACTTAACTGAACATTATTTATGATGACCTTCTTTGCGTGTATAACTTACCTACAAAAGATGAAACCATAATATACTAAGCTAATTAAAGTAATGGAGTGATGAAATTGTTATCAGGCAGTTCATTTCTAAAGCTGTGCTTATATGCATACGCATATAGCCAATTATGAGTAAATAAATGGAAAGGTGTAACCAGTATAACTAACTTTAAATATGTTAGTAAGATATTGTGATAAAAAAGCTAAAATACTTGTTTCTTACTTAAACTCATGTATGATATGAAATTCGTTATAAAGGTCACCTATTTATACTTTCATCAGTATGACGTATTTAAACTGAACATTGCATTTCTACATTTTGTTACAATTCTTCATTCAGAGTTTTCATGTAGTGCCGTTTGTAGATAAATCTAATTTCCTTCTTCATTCACAAAATATTTTCGACATTATACTAATCAGTGAAAAAAATTCCCATTTCAGTAGATTAGTTGAAAGAGAAATTTCCTTTGTTGATATGTCTTATAATTTCTCAAATAGTGTAATGGACCTCTTTCATTATTTTACTATTCATTTGTATTTAAGTTTCAAACTTCTAAAATCATGACAAATGAAGAATGAGGAAGCGAAAATATAAATAACAGGCATTAAATTATGAAGGGTTGTCCAGTGGATAAATCTTTCGTTCAAAATGAAAGCGTATGCACAATTTAAAAAAATAATTGGGAATTTTCGAGGCTAAATTGGTTAGTTCTGTTGTTTTGATATTCATTAAGCTAATTGATTTAACTTAGAATCTTTCATTTTTATTGTGTTTACTACCATCATCAGGGTCTACATAATGTAGTCAGCGTTGGAGATTTACAGAGATTAAGTCATCAAAGCAACATGAAATAAGGGCAACAATTCACAAACAAAACGGAAGATTATCTAAGAAATAAGTTTTATCTATACTCGTACATATGTAACTTATGCAAACCTGCACTACGTGTCCATATATTGTTTGGAGTTGAAAAGGATGTTTAATTCAAAAATTCTACATCATAAAACTATAGACAACAGTATATTTATACTTTAAGTAATTTATTAGTAAACTGCTAGGATATTATGTAAAGCATTCGGAGAAGAAAACTGTTTCGACTAACAATGTATTTACAGTTTACCCTTACTATGTAATGGCCTAAATATTTACCATAGTATTCTTTATTGAAAACGTCTCCTTTAATATTGTTGTGTCGTTAGTGCTTCACTTTAATCTTGAAACTAATGTTAATAATTATTCGCTGTGTAGTTTTTCAGTTATTGTTACCATCATGTAATATTGTAGGTACATTTATGCATTCATTTAAGTCGGATTTAACCAGTGTTGTTTGACTAAATCAGACAGACAGATACAACGTAGAACTTCTTACGTACGTACATCAGTTCAGGTTGCCATACCACATCAGCACAGAGACGCAACTGTCAGTTCAAATCCAAGAGTGATAGCGATAGTAGAAGTATTAGCAGTAATGCAGAAGATTAGGGAGCGAAGATATGATTCGAAAAGTATAATTCAGTGAGATAAATTTGAAAGAAGAAAGATAGAGAATTCACAAGGTTAGATTTTGAGAGAACACAAAGAGCGGATGCACATGCGCCATTGCGAACGATTCTGAGCCATATCGTTCAAGGTCTCTAACCATTGGTGACTTTCGTCTCGCGGACCCCAACCACGCAGCCTACATCTACCAACATGACTTAGTCCACTTGTCAGTGACTTCATCGATTTCTGCCATGTTTTGGTTTGGCCGCCTCTAGCTTTCTTCCAACCTATTCCTACGCCGCAAAACATAGCTCGTCGAGGCAGACGGTAGTTAGACATGCGTAACACATGTCCCAACCACCTCAACTGATGAAGTTTCAATACCTCATCTATTGATTTGCTCTCCTTTCCTAGAACCCGTTTCCTAATGACAGCATTGCTCACTCGGTTGTCCCATGATACTCGAGCAATGCTTCGGAGACACCTATGGTCGAAGACCAGTAACCTACGAATGTCCTCTACTCTTAACGGCCATATTTTGCTACCGTATAGCAGGACAGAGCGAACTGCTGCACGGTACACTCGTCCTTTGGTTAGCAAGCGGATATCTCGCCTGCGCCATAAGTGACGCAACTTGGCAAAAGCCAATCGAGCTTTCTGTATCCGTGCTGAGATTTCGTCCGTCACCAGGCCATCAGCACTGATGAGACTCCCCAGATACGTGAAGCGGTCTACACGCTCGACTACTTCACTCCCTAACACTAGTTCAGGTGCCGATGCAACCCAATCCTGAAGCAACATTTTGCATTTCGAGGGGGAAAACTGCATCCCGAACATGCTTGCATTGTTGCTCAGGGTAGTCAGAAGACTCTGCATTTTGTCAGCGTCCTCACCAAATAGGACTATGTCATCAGCATACTCTAAGTCAGTAAGCGAGGCTCCTGGTAGTAAGTCAACTCCTGAAAAGTCGGACGAAGATAAGGTTATATCTAGGAGCATGTCTATGACAAAAGTAAACAAGAATGTGGAAAGTGAACATCCCTGACGGACACCACTTGAAGTGAGGAATTCCGATAACAGTTCGCCATAAGCTCTCACTCGACCTGTGGTTTTAGAGTAGAGAGCTTGTACAAGGTTAGTGTACTTCTTTGGTACACCTTTCAATGACAGACACTGCCACAGAACCTCACGATCAACAGAGTCAAATGCCGCTTTTAGGTCCAGGAAGACAATTATTGTAGGACGCCTAAATGTGTGTCTGTGTTCCAGGACCTGTCGCAGTGTGACGATGTGGTCTATACAGCCACGTCCAGGTCTGAATCCAGCCTGGTTTTCTCTAGTCTGCTCTTCACGAGCTCTAGTTAGGCGTCTAAGTATAATCGAGGCTAACAGCTTAGAAACTATATTAGTCAGACTGATTCCTCTGTGATTGTCACAAGAAGACTTTTGTCCTTTCTTATAAATTGGGACAATCAGGGATTGAGACCAGTCAGATGGTATTACGCCCAGTTCCCAGATTCTACCTAAGATTTCAGTCAATCTAGCTGCTAAAACTGGACCACCATCCTTAAACATTTCAGGGGTAAGCCTATCAGGACCTGCTGCTCTACCTCGCTTCAGATTTCCTATAGCCTTCTCAACTTCATAAAGACTAGGAGGAGTTAAGTCGATTGTTTGACTAAATCACTAATAGTCCTCAGGGCCAGAGTCAACATTAGACTAGATTAAGTTACGGCGTAATATGAATCAATAATGTGGAATAAATGTTCTTTCTAGATTACATTTAAAACAAAAGTAACCATATTTACGTAATATGACATAAAATTAAAAAAGTATAGTGCAAGTTATACTGGAGTTGATTCATTCACATAATCATACTACTATTTAATAAATAATGGGAGAATATGATATTATTTTAACTCATTTGCAATCATTCACCTTAGTAATATTATATAATATACTTATCTATTCTAGTTTTTAATTTAATATTACGAATAGCCCCAAACTATATAACCATTAAAAATTAGAGCGTATTTAGAATTACTAAAATGAGACTCCTTAGTAGCAGGCACCCACAACTCAAGAAGCAAAATCAGTATCAGGACTTTCAGATTTCGTTGCAAAAACCCAGCCACTTAGCTGGTATGGCCCCATCTATTGACTCTAGCAAGTAACTGTCTCACACTAAATATGATTGGAACATACTGGTTAAGAGTTCCCACTTGAACTCAGGGAATAACTTCCTGAAGTTAGTCACTGGTGAATTGGCGTTGACCATATGTGAATTTGAAAAAAGAATCGACATAGGTGTATGGCAAATATACTAAATTTAAAATTAATAACCATAGGTTACCGTCTGGCTCGATAGTCTAACGTTTAAGCATTCACCACAAAGCATAGTGGTCCTAGACTCGATCCCCTAGTGAGGTCATCAACGCTTATTTTAAGATAGTCTCATACTAAGGTAGGACTGGTGAGCGGGCAAGAGTATGAAGTCCTCAGAATGACCTTGTGGAGGATAAACCTAGTCCATCCAGCCAGAAAATGGATTATAGAAGAGTTTATTTACTGACTATCTACTTGCAAGGTAGTTTTCCAACCTAGACTAAGTTGCACCAATGTTATTTGTATAAAATTCTATAGTAATATCCATTAGGTGCAGTCTTTGAACGATAAATGAAACTCATTGATTATGTGTAAGTGCTCTAAACGCAATCATATTTTCTATAAGGTTACAGTTTCATTAATCAATACAGTTCTAGCGACACACAAAATGAACACACGACACTAAAATATAATATCATCTCGTTAATTGTGTACTAATATTTAGCTTGATAATCAACCTTTTTTAATGGAAGTAACTAAGTATCATTTCCTTATTTTAATTAGCTGGCATACGATAAATAGTTATTATTGTTAGGTTGGCTCCAAGAAACATTGATAAAGCCTTCGGAAACCTAGAAAAGTCAGCGACATTCCGTCCGATCACTTTTTGATAGAACTTTCCAAAATATTGACGCGGAGTATTCCAATTAGATAATGTCTGAAGACTACAACTTGAAAATTGAATGAATGTGATGGAGATTTCAGTTTATACAAGCTATAAATATCCGAATTCGTACCATATTTGACACATACTGGAATAAACATCTATTTCTGCTTTCTTCTATTATCTGACTTTTGACTTGGAGAGTACAGGGCTAAAACTGTTTGCAGTATTATAAATTGTCAACCGAAAGACATATCAATTATGTGAAACCAAACTATGAGCAGTGAACTTGAAACAATAACTCACGTTCTGATCGTCACGTATTTGTTCTCTAGTCCTACTCATACTAAATAAAACGGTTGTCCGATGCTATATGATATCGAATTCAAATTCAATAATCTGCACAACACTTAATTATAACATTCTGATTAGAAATGTGAACGAAACTCAATATTATTAATAACAAGGGACGCCATATAAGTAACCTATATCTTTTGTTATTTTCAAATTTTTACTATGGCTGATTATCATGGGTGATATATATCGACAACTTAGAAAAGTTTTCTGAGTATGGGAATTAAAATCCTTTACATTAGTGGCTCAATCTAGAATGGTATGAATCCCTAACAGGTAACAGATAATGCAATAAGATAGCATAATGGCCAACGTTACAGGACAATATTTTTATTGTTAACTGGATATATATCATTATCCTTTTACAGTAAAATGGTCAAGAAATATACATATCAATTCTGCAAAAGCGTTATGATTCAACAACAGTTTACATTTCAGTAAAAAGTCAATGATCTGTATCATTTGGATTTAATTTAGTATTAAATACATGAAAAAACTAAATGAAGATATTCATCTGAATCAAATCTCAGTACTATGATATTCTAGACTGATTTACCTAGGTCTTTATTTATTTTTTTCACTATCAAAACGGTATGCTGAGTAAAATTCCACCAATATGCTTCAAGAGTCATATTTTTTTAGTGATATCCGAAATTCCAAAATCCCATTTACTAGTTCTATGTAGTGTTTTGATCTGTCTAATTCCTAACAAAATGATATTGAATGCTATCATTATTGATTTCATGACATTCGGTACGGAGAATATTCAAATAAATGAGTTTTTACTTGATACTGTTATTTCTCATAATAAAATTCTATAAAGCTAACTATGATTGTAAAACATAAAATGCTGACTGCATTTTTAACAAACTGACTTGGGCTCATTGATCAAATTATATCCATATGTAGTAGTGTTACATACAATAGGTAATATACACATGTACATACGTAGAGTAGACAGAATTCACGTGACTTCTGAATCTAGTTCATAACTAGGAACTAATTAATTGATGCTTTATTCTTGAATTTTATGTTTACATTTTAACCAGAGATCTGAATTGTGTTGATTCTTTTATGGAAAATAAAAGGTGTAAAACACAAATTGAGACAGGAGGCAATCTGAATCTGCCTTGTTAACACACCACATTATTGAGACATTCCTTCTTCCTTCTTGTCTACTCATTTTTATAGGGAAATATCTGAATACATTTGACTCAGACATTCATTTATACTTAATCTTATCCGATTAACTGTCACTCAATGGTCTTATTTAACCATCTACTTACTTTAGTACCCCTGTACAATTTAACATTATCGGATATTTTAGTACGAAAAATTAGGTTAATGATAAAAATATGAAGTTTTTGAGCAAGAAATCTTATACATTTAGATGTTATAATTTCTATATCTTAGGATAAATTTATGTAAACAGAGAAAAGTTGCATAGAGAAAGGTGGAAAATACAGGAAAATAAACATGAACAAGCCATTTAGAAAAGAATTAAGAGGATAGATGATTGATCTAATATTGTCAAAACAAATTATGTAATAGGAAACTATTTTATGAACATATAGAGACCGATTAGATTTCTTGATACGTGTGTATTAGACAAATTTAAGAGTTTGCTTTCAATAGTTTTCACCGAAAGGCTTCATCAGACCATATAGTATACATGTGGTATGAACAGATTTGGAATAGCGAGAGGTATTTGTGATCACACAATTACAGAATAACATTCGAATACTGGATATTTTGTTTTATTTAAAATAAAATTAATTCAGATTAGACAGAGTATGTGATTTTTCAGCAGTAACAGAGCTTTTTGTGTTTTATCTAGCCTAATAAAACGACTAAATGAACAACAATGTCCTTACTGCTACAAGCAACAAGAGAAGCAAGCAATTTTAATGCGCTTTGTCACTGTTTTATAATTTATTTTTAAAACCAGTCATGTTCTTACTTAGCATTCTAGTTCATCAATTGTTAGAATACCATCCACATTCTCTCCACAGTCAAACATTTTTCTGAAATCCGCTTTGCTGTAGAAGCTGACAAGGGAACTATCATTCACAATATAAAGTAGTGAATGCACATGATGTACACAAGATATATAAATAGATTTAACAGAAAGTAAGCTGTTGCATTTACAAGTTACACATAATGTAGTCTTAGCGACTGTACTTTAAAAGTGACAATATTTCATCCAGTAAACTGATTCGAGGTTCTTCAGGAAAAACTAATAAAAATTATCAAAGATTGATTATATTAATCAACAAATCCACTTGTTTAATTGTGTTCTGTTGATGCGTTTTGTCTACTGTAAAACGTTTGAGTCAAGTAAATTTGAAAATATGTGTAAACACAATCAGATATTGGCATGCATAGGTGTAATTGGTTTTAGTGTTGTTGAGTGCAATCATAAGTTAAGCCGTAGGTGTCTGGATTCCGTCACCATATTAGATGAAATCTTGTTGAATATCTATATAAGGAATAAGGTGTTTAACGGAAAAATGAATATTTTCCCTAGGTACTAATGAAAGTGGTTGTAGTTTGTGCAACTAACAGTAACCTGGGTACCCACTAATTTTGCTAATGACAATGCAAATTCTTCATTGATAGATTGTACATAGTGGTTTGTTTCCAAATTCCTTGCTTCAAATGGCCTAATGATTTAATCAAATATTTTATTGCTTCAGTAGTTATATCAGCTACCAAAGGATAAGTAGTAAACAATAAAAGCACAGGGCAGATATTTTTTCTTATGCCAGTTATATTTTTATAACATAAGCAAAAACGTCTTTAACGTTTCTGGATATTCATAGTTTTCATAAATTAAAAACTTAAGATAATCTGTATGATAACCTTTAAATAGTCTTCTAATGTACAAGTTGTTTATAACTATGACTATCACTATGTAACTACTCAACTGACGAAACTTAAAAACCTGATGATTATTTCTTAGTTTTGACAGGTTGTCTTGATAACCTTAAAATGATAAACATTTATATCACATAAGGCAAACATGTCAATTTGTTAATGGAGTCAGATTAGCAATCTACTTAACCTGCAAAAATATTTCAGTTCATTTAAGGACGTTCACGAAATAGTTACGTGGTATGTTGCTTTCTTAATAGCCCTGTTTACTCACAATGACTTTGGTTATTTGATAAAGTTAACTACAGTTCATATTAAAAAAACTGAAAAGCGTAATGTGAAATTTGTTATTATGGTCCCCTATTTACACTTTTATCTATGTAACGTATTTATATTGGACATAGAATTTCTACACATTGTTGCAATTCTTTATTCAGTTTTATGATTTGGCGGTATTTTCAGATAAATCTAATTTCTCCTTTTCACTCACAAAATGTTTTCAATATTATACTATTTATTTGTTTTAAAGTTACAAACATCCAAAACTATAACAAATAAAGACTAAGTAAGTGGAAATGTAAATAAGAAGTATAAATTGTAAAGAGTTGTTTTGCGAAGGAAATCTTTAGAAAAATTGTTTAGGGACAACTTTTTACATGCTTATAACACTCAATATGAAGTGTAGTTTGTTTCGAGTGTACTTATAATACTAGTTTACTGTTATTTTACTCATTTATTAGCAGTTAACATGTAAATCAGCGCGGTGTGTATAGTCATCATTCAAATAATCATCAACAATCTCTATATAGAATTCAAAGTATAGTTAGAATTAATGTAATGAAAGGCGAATTTCCTTTGTAAACTAATAATTCTTTAATATTTGTACATTAATATGATCTGTGTATGTTGTAATATATTTTTATGTGCTGTTGAAAATTTAGAACACGAAGCATTTTTCCTCTACTATGAACATCACTTTTCTGTTAGAACAATACATTTTGGACAACTGTTTAAAATGAGTAGTTGACGTTATCTACAAAGCAGTTAGTTGAATATGTTAAAGCCCCTAAAACAATTTGATTTTATTTGACGCACTTTTTAAAATACAAGCTGCTAATTATACTCGTTTCTTCTGATTTGTTACCAAACTAAATACATAAGGTACAATGTTATGAAAGGTTTTTCGAACATTTTGAAGGTATACATATGGCATGTACATACTGTCTGATTCGTCAGTATACAAATACACTAAAACCTTTTATCTAATCATACTAGCGCTTACTTCCAACATCGTCTTTAAAGTTACCTGTTTTATATAATTCGGAAATCGTAGTCTATTTATGACAGAATTCGTATGCAGTTATCATTCAACTCTATGTTGAAGAACACTTTCTAGCTTAGTTCAAACCAGTATAGTTTGATAATTACTTAAAATTAGTACTTATCAAGTTGCTTATAGAAGAACAAAGTCAGCTGTCTGTCATAGTTTATTACAACATGTTGTACATAACTGAAGTTTTGTGAACATTGTGAGAGATTTCTGCACAATTTCACAATTAATTTAACACAAGAACAGTCTTTTAAAACAATTTGTCCCATATGATAGATTTCGATAGTGCAATAAGACGAAGATTATCAGATGGTAACATGAAGGCTGATAATGGTTATAAGGAACACAAATTAAATGTCAAACAAATATACAGGTTTGATCATATTTCGAAAACAAATGATGGATAATTTGATCGTTTTTGAACATTAATTTACAATTAGCAATATCAGTTCATATCAATTCATATATATATTAATCAGTCGGAGGGATGATGGCTCAGTCAAAATTTCTGTCCACAGAAAATCTACATGGATAGGGCAGTATATGAACTTTTATAGTTATTGTCCGAGGCAGTATAAAAACAGTCTAGTAAAAGCTTTATTTAACAGGATTAATCATATTTGTACTTATGATACTATTGAGGAAAATAAAAATCTGCAGACAGAAACGTTAATGCTGAATGGATATCCAAAAACGTTCATAAATCGATGGAAATGTTGCAGTGTGGCTGAAACTTACTGTATTTCTAGCACCTGAAATGTCAGTCTGTATCACGTTTCCCTTCAGAGGTGATTCAAGTAGCCGTGTGTTAAAACAAAGGCTTAAGTCGATTGTCAACAGAACATTTTATGCAGCTAAGGTAGTTGTAATAGAAAAGTGTAAGGCATTGCTTCACAACAAACCTAAACAGCTCGTTAACGAATGCATCACATCCCACTGTGTCTATCAATTTACGTGTATGTTTGGACACATATACATAGGGAGGACCAATCGTGGTCTGCATGTAAGGGTAACTGAAAATATACCTAAATGGCCCCAAAAACAAATGAACTCGAAGCGAAAAATAAAGTACAGGATAAACAACCTTCGTCGTCTATTGCTAAACACATGGTGGAGACAGGCCACATAATTAATGTCAAATCATCTTTTATGGTATTGTTTAAAAGTACTTTAGGTCGTATACTAAGGTTTATTGAAGCCTTAGCTTTACGGAAGTCCAAATCCCAAATCATAACACTTTGTACTTTCGCTCAACCTACTTTAGTACAGTGTGATTCACATTGTTCGCTTTATTAGTTTAACTTATACTCCTAATTGTCTAGTGACCTTTATTTTTCATATATAAGTGCCTTAATAAGTGTATAAGTGATCAGACTGTTCGAAATGTAATACACAAACATATCATATTAGTAATAATAATTAGTAGTAATAATATCATAGTATTAGTAAAACATGAATCATAAAGAATGAGAAAATACAGTGTATGTATAGGTTAACAAGACATTTGAAAGATAGCCCCGTTCAAAATATTCATTCATTTCAATTAGAAGACTAGCTTCTGCAGAATTTCATTGTATGTCAGAACAAACATATTGAAGAGCTTGATGATATGGTAGCTTACTAAGTTATTTCTACTATAAATAAAAAATCTATTAAACAAAATGGACTATAAGAATAGTGTGAAAAACTCTAAAACTGTGCACAAAACTAGTATATACTTGTTAAATATTACACACGTCATCATATACTACATTGTAAAAAGGGAACTGCTAACGTTGAGGGAGGGAGTAATGCTCTGTTATGTTGTTGTTTAATTTAATGGAACTGAAATTCTCAATAAAATATTTTGGATAGAATAATAAAGTCTTTGTCAAGTACTTGTAGTTATCACTATATTCCATAAATACATAAATTTTCATTCATGTAAATTATGATGAAAGGATATGTAAAACATCTTTTTACACAGACTGTATTCAAAACAATTCTATCATAAATATTCCTTTGGGTTTAAGCTTTATATAGACCAACACTAGATAACCGCTGAAAGCCAGAAGGTAATAGACAGTGGTTTGTCTTAGTATGAGATTTTATAGGCAGTTGATATTTGCAACCTCATAAGAGATCAAAATGAGAACTTTCAGGTCTCGAAAGTGAATATTTTAAGTTAAATTACTTAACTGCTACTTAATTACTTAAACATGTTCAGATTGTATAAATTCTCATAATTAACTCTTTCTGTTATTTCGGTTCAACTGAATAAAAATGACTGGAAAAAGTCTTATGTAATCGATATGATAGTTATTCACTTATTTCTCTTTCTAAAATACTTAATGTTAAATTGTTTTATACTTTTTTTCAAGTTTCATAGTTGACTAAATAACCTGATTAAAGTAACGTGATTATCTAAGTAATATTGAGCGGCAATATATTTAAGTTTTTGATAGTAGCGGCACATTGACAGTAGACTTCATATCTTATTCCTTTTTTTTTACTAATCTACATCAATATACACCAAATAATATAGGAAGCGATCATTAAGTGTAAAACAAAATGAAATCAAATTAATATGCTTATCTATTTCATTTTGATTAATTTCTATAATTAGAAACAAGTATGTAATTGAGTTAGTGTAGTAATTAAAGTTGAATATTGAACATATTTAATTATACAATTACATTTTATTTGTACTACTAAATATCATTTACAATAAAATAACTGATTATTTGTTTTTAGAAATTTTTGACAAATTCATAAAGTGAAATATAACATATACTACTTTTTTAAGTAGTTCACTTATAAAATATAAAGTATGCAACTAATCTAATTTAGTGTAATCAAAATCCTTTTTTTTCTTCCTTTTTAGCATTCATCAGTTGTGATCTATTTCGGTATAAATGAAATATTCATCAATTGTCTTTTGTTTCAAAGAAATTGATTACATATTTTGAATTACACAAAAGTTTGTTTTATTTTTTTGCTTACAGTCATTATACTACATTGAAAAATACATCTGACGATTACTGAAAATTCTGTTTTTTTTCCTAAGGATTGATTCGTTTAACAATAACATGCTAGAGGTAAATTTAGTTAATAATATCTGAGTAGTTATTTTGACTATATTTAGTCTATAGTACACTGAATGTTCAAACAGTCGTTTCCATTTAAACCTACCTACTATCACATGCGTTACATTTACAATTAATACAATGTAAATGCTAAGATGGAAAACTAATTAATAAGATTTCAGAAAACAATTAAAAATATTTCAAACCGTAATAATGACTAAAATAAGTGAACAACATGTTTTGAATGAATATCAGTTAAAATAATTTAAGTGTCAGAAGTGAAATTTTCATGTATAAAAACAATTTAGTATTTCTAAAGAGAATGTATTTAGATCTTTCCGTTAATTCGTCATGGACTAAAATTGATCACTCTCTGTTGTCATATGTTTATCGTGGGCAGATTGGTACTACAAAATACTTCTGAACTATTGCTATATTAAGGGAATCCACTCAGGATGTACATATGATAGGAGAGATTGATCGATTTCACTTCATAACAAATTAACGAAATGATCCAAGTACATTCAAATTATATATACATAACAGTCGCACAAGTATGGCTATCTGAACTTAGTAGCCTAGTGATGAAACGCAGTGGCTTTTGGTGAGAAATTAACGAAGTTCAAGTCCCGGTGTACAAATCAACATTCGGATGCAGGTACACTTAATTAACGAGTCTCAAACAGGACAAAACGAACATCCTTGATTTCACTTGCCAGCCACAAATTAATTCAAACAGCTTATTATTTGATCTTTTGGTTGGCTCATCATTAGACATCTATTCTAACATTTTGTATATACTCTAATTTGACGGATAACAATCAAATGTAATCACATGATATTAACTTTATTGTTTAGTTGTTCATCTATAAAATCTACATTCAACAATTATTCATATTTTAAAACAAGTTTTATTTACTATTATCTTTTATATTGAATTTACTTTGTGAAATATTTATCATTTTGAAGAAGAAAAAAAAGAATATAAAACTACTTCATTAGTTTTACCAATAATTCTATCATTTAGGATATCTATTCATTTAAAGGCACACAAATCGATTCATACAAATAATGATCTGATATCACAAAGTGATCTGAACCAGACAACCATTGATCACCTGGAAGCAATTGACAGCCATGTTTCGTCTTAGTATGGGACTACTCAGCAGTGCGCATCCACGACCCTGTTGGGGATCGAACCCAGGACCCTCTGGCTCTGCGACGAGCGATTTGCGATTGGACAACTGAACCGGCTCCAAATGGTTGATATTTCTAATTCAGTCAATTCGTGTTACGTTTGTGCGACCTCATCCATTGTTATCGGTGAGTTACTGCCTCATACCCAACACGATTAAACTCCACCAGTCACGTCTTCACACTAGAACTCCAGGAATTACCTCAAGGAGCTAGTCACTAGTGAGCTGATCGTTTCGGGTGTGAGGCAGTAACTCACCGATAACAATGGATGAGGTCGCACAAACGTAACACGAATTGACTGAATTAGAAATATCAACCATTTGGAGCCGGTTCAGTTGTCCAATGGTAAAGCGCTCGTCGCAGAGGCAGAGGGTCCTGGGTTCAATACACAGTAAAAAAATGTAATTATTGAAAATTCAACAAGAAGAATACATTTTCAATTCTAAAATAACATGTGATTATTCAGTAAGTTGATACTTTAAATAAACAGGAATTCAACTCATTCACATTTTATTATCTACTAACATTTTCTTTTCTTGAATTGATGCCTCTCTGAAAAAGAAAATCTTCCAGTTCATAAACTTTCAATTAATTTTTTTTCGCATTCAAGATATCTTTAAACTGTTGTAATGATTATCACATTATACTGGATAAAATAATTGTAATAATAATATTAAAAAAAGAGGAATGATAATGGAAGAAAAAAACCTATTCATGTGTAAGTTCATTTAGAGATTATACACATTCCTACTAAGACATAAAATCTAATAAAACACAACCATAATAACAAAGCCAATGGATTATATTTCATATTTGAATTAATATTCTTTTCTTTTAGGATTATTGATAATTATCATTATTTAAGTGTGAATGAATTCCAGTGTATTTTTTTCTAATCTGGATTCTTTTTGTAATAAATATCAACTAATCAGTTAGAGAAGTTGATGATTTGGACCTACATCGGTTTTTATTTACTTTGTAGGCTTTTATGGGTTTGAATCTATTTATATATTGGTTGTGTTATTTTTTGATCGTAATTGACTGACTGAAATGTTGATGAGCTAAATTGTAGTCCACTAAGTAATTCGACTAAGTTTCCAGTAGGAGGAGAAAAATAAGACAGGGTTCTAGGGGACAAAGTTGCATATTTGCCCTAGTTGCATACCTAAAGATATTGTGGCCTACCGAACTTGATGATATATGGCACTGCTATAATAGTTTCTACGAAAAGTAAGTTTTTTTATTGTTTTCCACATATTACTTCACAACATCAGTGACATTAAAAAGTGATATAAAAGTGCATTAACATAGATACCTAAAATCCTATTACATTTTTAAATGACATGATGCAATGTCGGAATGATGTTTTTAGAAATAAGGTTTCTAACCTATTCTAAACTACGATTGGTTGGTCAAGCTCTATGATGGATTTTACCTGTGGTATTAACATAGAACCTGATTTTTATTCTTTTCTTGTGAAAACTGAGTATTAATTTGTAACATGTGCAGTACTTTGTTGAGGTTTATTGTATTCTATACATATTTTATGCTAGTGATAACTATTAAGAAGAAATAGAAGTTTTACTGTAAGCCGAAGATTCTTATAATATTTAGAGAGTTCCAAACTAATTCATAATTGAATTTCCAATGTCAGTAATCTCAAATAATGTGAAGAAAGCAGAGTATCGGTTGTTAGTTTGTTTGGAAAGGTATCAACTGAATTTAATTAAATATTGATAACATCTTATTGATACACGAGCTTATCATAATGAAATCATAACGAAATCTTGAAAGGCCAGTCTATTGACAATAAAGGTTTCTTACAAAAATAGTAAAAACTATCCGTGTCATCTGAATTGTAAGTAGTTGTAATGAGTTGGTTCAGTAGGTAACTGCTTATAATTCTTATCATCAAATATCCGAAGAAAAATGACTGATGAGTGAAAAGATATTACCGGAAGAGAATTTCACTTATTTGTGTACAAGTTAATTAACGAGTAAATTTTATTAAACGAATCGAATTTTAGAAGACTACTTAGAAACACGTTTTGTACATCACTAGATAGCCAGTGGATTGAAGCCATAAATGTATAGATCAATCATCATTATCTTTGTTAGATAATAATCTTGACTAAAAATAGTTTTCGTTGTGAATCGTTACTTCGAACAATTACTGTGATCTACAAACTAATCGACTGCTCTCTGCTTTTTCGCAAGATTCTATTGGCAATTCGTACTTCCAACAACCCATAGAATTTAACTTACGAATTTCAGTATATTATGAGCTAAACAAACTAATGAATCACAATCTAAGTATCTATATTCTGTGCCAAAAATTACATTATGACCATTATCAATTAAATTTCGTAAACGATTATTTCACTCTCACTTGATTGACTTCATCAGTAAAGATCTGTGAGTGGAATTTCAAAAAAGGTATACATTTTTAAGTCAGACTGCATATTCTTCACATAATTTCATTTCATAATGCAACATTTACACTTAATGAATAGTACCTAAACTAAAAATAACTTAATGTAGATTTTGATTCTTCGACTTATAAATCTATTGATGTGTACGAATTCGATTAATTCACTTTAAGTGTTTCTATAAATAGTAGTAGTCTGTTATTGTTAAGTGGCAAATATTTAGTCATTATTATTATATTATGCAATTGTTTCAAATATGTTATCATTATTATTATTTATGATAAATGACCTGAAAATATGAATGTAGATTTAATGAACAGTACACAAGGTGACAATTTTGTTAACTGTCTGTAAGCAAAAACAATACACTAAAGAATATTCCAGTGATCAAATGTTTCGAATAAATACTTCATCATATCCTACTTTTATAAATTCATAAATATCATGTTACAATTATTAATATCATATAGTATGTGTTATTAGCTGTGTGATTATGTTAAAGCTATGAATTGAAATTAGTATATTGCACATCGGTTATGTCATTAAACAATAAAATGTGGTCTTAGATAATAAAACAACAAAAATAATCTGATAACATTACAAGGTTAAGAAAATATGTCATACTAAAAGGAGGTGATTTTTATTCTGTATGGTCATTGTCGTATAAAAATTTATGATAATAGTAATAATGATAATGTAATTAGTAATATGTCAAAGTTATTGTGTTGATAATGCTAATGATGAAATGAGGAAAAAGTAATGAAGTGTAGAAACAACATGTCAATAATCATTACTCTTAATAAGAACATGCACATCTTATATGTTAAGCGCAAATAATGATAAAGATAATAATAATATGGTGAAAAAGAAATTTATGAGCCAGGGTAAACAATCTGTTGGTGTTGTATCGAGAGACTAAAAAAGAGTAACGAACTCTCAGAACTGTGTTTCGGAAGATTGTTTCAACTATTTTAACTGTGGATAATATAGACACTTAATTTTTATCATTGTTACGTTCCTCTTACCCTATGCTCTCGTTTAGTGTTTGTATATTGTTTGTATATTGTCCCTTATTATGAACGACAGTTAGTTAGTTGTGTACAGGTTACGCTATTCACTGCCACTATCTCCTTTGTTTTGTATTAATATAAATTTCCTAATTGGTTTGATATGTGGTCTGACTTTGCGTATATACAAAAAGAATGTTTGAAATACAATTCTGATTCTGTCTGGTTGGTCCATCCACCTTGTGTTCTTTATTCCAGTTTGGAGATTGGTAATCCCGAGGCAGACGCATACGGGCAGTGATTGGTAATTATCGAGATCACACTACATTTTCCATACGATTGTAATATTTCAGACATAACAGTTGGGTATATTGCTTTCCTACACATAAGTTCTGTTTTATTTAATTGATACTTATTCTATCATCTATATAAAATGTGTGTAACCTACCACCTTTAGGGAACTTATTAAGAACTTTGTATATAAGTGAGGAAGTTTTATCAATTATAACATTATACCCGCAATTGCACAGGTGATCGGAAAAGATTTTTTTATGAGGTTTCGTCACACCTTTAAATAACGATGTCGATACCTGTTGATGTACCCTGAAAAATAATGACCTATGTAAATGGCTTCCCAGGAGAAAATAAATTAATAAGTATGCATAGATGTGCCTAACTTTGGTTTTCTGGCCCTGATTTCCCACATCACTCGAAGAACAATTGATAATTATATGCATGGTGTATATGTTTACTTTCATGTCAGTTATTATAGTTACACTGACTGACCTTTAGAACTAAAAAAAGTGTTATTTAAGTAAGTATAAAAGAACCATATGTCAGTAAATGGCACTATTATTAATTATTTAATTTAGTTTGCTTGAAATTCGTTAGTAGTTAATAAATTAATTTGACGAGTAACTGATGTTGATGGATTAATGAACAGATGTAAAATGAAAGCAATAACAAAATGAAACGTTCCTCTATAAATAGTGATTTTTTTCAAAGAACTACTGTGAATTTATTATATTTTTAAGTACAGTTTCCCTTAGTGTATGTAACAAAGAAACTAATAATTATCAGCTTTTGTAATCTATGCCTTAGATTAAACTTAGCTTT
Source organism: Schistosoma japonicum (assembly GCA_025215515.1). Taxonomy (NCBI): domain Eukaryota; kingdom Metazoa; phylum Platyhelminthes; class Trematoda; order Strigeidida; family Schistosomatidae; genus Schistosoma; species Schistosoma japonicum. The sequence goes on along the minus strand of CM046063.1, from coordinate 18,241,992 downwards.
GTCTATAATCTTGTCTATGATATAAAATTTCTAGTGGGAAATGTACCAATATAATGCACTTACTTATAAATAAATCAGTATAACTCATTATTGTTTTCATATGATTCAATATTTATGACAAGTAAAATAAGATTTACAGATTGGTGCTTTGCAAACTATTCTGCTTCTATAATTATCCTTCATTTGTGAAGGAATTATTATTATATGAACGAAAATGCAAAGAAGTAAATTCTCACCTCCCGTTTTTCTAATTCAACTATTGAAACTCCTACAATAAGGTTATTCACAATGATTTTAGTGCTCACTGTGCTGCAGTTGGCTTTTACAATCACTGTTATTAGAGTTTTGTACCATTCAACGATAAGCACAAATATAATGTAGGTTAGACATTGAAATGTAATTTTTGATATTAACTGAATCCTAGTTTGTAGCCTAAATCCATTAAATGATGCGAATGCAAACTGGTAGTGCTTTGTGCATCAGTAGGGAAGGGAGGGGGGTTAAAATGACATTATTCCTCAAATGACCAACATAAAAATAGTTTATTGGATACCTGGTTACTTTAATTTAATCGATATGATGTGATCATCACTTCAATCTCAATAAATATAATGTTTATCACTACTCAATGATCAGTCATAAACTGAGCTTTTCTAAAGAAACAATCATACTTAGAAGTGGTTTATCTAAGTATGAAATTGACTAACACCAGTGATTCACTATCCGATCATCTAATTGTATGTAAGTAATCAAATCAACAACAATTTAATTCCAATCGTTTACACTTTCGTTGTTATAAAGCCAACTGGTTTATTCATGTATTGAACTTTATTTTCTATGACATTAATCATTTTATTTAATTTTTTTTTTCAGTATATATCCCTAACAATCAGATCACCCAATATAAGATAAACTTAAAAACAAGTCATTTCATTTTAAAATCACCTAATTAACAAATAATCTTTTTTATTAAACAAACACTACTAACAATAGCAATGCAAATAACAATAATACTTTTTATGTCTATTCATTATTACTAATAAAATTTCACGGATAAGTAGTAGTTTGATACAACTGTTAAAAATTAATTGATGCATAACATTAACATTTATATTATAAAAATGCCCACATAAAGTTTGACAAAAGAAATTCTATAAATAGAATTTACAAAAGTGAAAAAGTAACTCACAAAATCAAAAGCGAGAAAATTTTTAGTTCAGCTTTCTTTTTTTATTATTATTATTTTTTCTCTATATTCAAATAACTATGTTATTTTCTGTTACTAACCAATCGACTGTTAACTATAGTGAAATTAATGTAAATCATATTGTAGTACTAGTTTAATTTAATGCGTTGATTTGTATTCGTCTATACAGGTTAAAACAATATCAAATGTAAAGAATTAACTTGTAATTAACAAAATATGCGAAAAAAAGTTAAACGGAAAGGGTGAGTTACTCTCTATACTTAACTAACTTATTTAACCAATTGATTATAGTAATAATAATGTTAATAATAATACCATACTATTTTGTATATATGAATTGATTGTCTAAATTTATTTATTAGAATTACTTTTTAAGAGATAATAATTCACCATAGAATATTTTATAATCAAATTAAGTCACTTGGTTTTTTGTAGTAGTTATAGTGTAAATCAGGACAGTGTAAAAAAGTTATATTAGTTTAAGTAAACACACAATTTGGAATAAATTAATCCCATGGCATGATTATTACATATGATATTTACATTCCACAATATACCTGTACACACAGGCAAACTTATTTATAAAAATGTTGTGTACCACGTCGACTGAAAACTTTGCATTTCACTTTAGGTTGATGAGTGCATATATATATATATGTGTAGGACATATATGTGTTATTCGTAGGGTACATATATTAATTTGTTAACTAACAAATAGGTGCCTACTGACTTTTAAAAAATCATTCCTGATGATTTATTGTCGATTTGCATGTGATGTCTATCATTTGTGAAAAGATTTAACATAGAAAATTGAAGGAATTTAGAAAGCATCGATCAGTGAATCAGGATATGTTATTTAGGGTAATGTAAAGATAATGAAAAAAATGTATTGCATGTGAAGGGACATTGGTAGTCAGAAAGAAATTCATACATTTATATCAATGTATTTTAATGTATTCTTAAAATAGAACTTACTTCGTCTACTGAGAAGGAATATTCGGTTTGTCTTAATTTAATTTTACGTATTACGTATATTAGTGCTGATTTAGCACAAAGTTTCATGTTTACTAGCTATAATTGTCTGTCGTACTACGGTAATGTAGCCATTAACCAAAGTGACCCGGGTTGATATAGCACTTTATTTGACATTCAGTAGTCAGAGATAATCTGCTGCGAACACGAATGCCGCAGATTTTAAATGGTTTTCATTAAAGTACAAATACATTTCTAGGTTGAAGTTGTTATGTGGTGATTAATATCCAATTTAATGTGTGTACATGTTATAGGCTGATCTCAGTTGAGTACTGTTAAAGTCCAGAAAATACTATATTTCTTTGTTACAGTATGGGACTCTTCAGGAGAACACACTCGATTTCACCTGGAAATCAGACCCATGACATTTAGATCTTGGAGAGAACGCCAATGTTTGATGGTAGAACTTTTATTTCAGTCACTTTGTGTTGTATCACGACTATCATTTAATGCAACCGATGATCCCCGTAGTCATAATATACAAGGCTTGAATGAAACACATAGTTAAAAATATAAACCGAAAGTCTGAATATAGTTTTCTCTGAGACATAATTTCCTTTTATTGTTCATTTTAGAAAAGAATGTAATAACCGTATTTACGCTTATTCAAAAGCATCAATATGATACGCAATTATCTATTTTTTTAATGTTACGATCTTAAGGAGGGCGGTGTATTACTAAGAAGTCCTATATTGATGCAAAACAACCATTTAGTCTCACCTCGCTTTCAGTGGTATATCAAATGAAATTTCGTCAGTAAATTATAGTGGCCTCTACAAAACCGCCATCTCCATTATGAACGTTGTAAATTCTTAAACTTTATTATGTGATTTTCTTGCTACGATAGGGATTCATTAATTTTTCATACCTGAAACAAAAGCTTACGAATTTAAATGCTTTATATTGGACACCGATAAATTTTTAAAACGTAAGTATTCATTATCAGTGACTACTTCACCTATTTAAAATACCGGTTCATATTGTCAAATAAAATAACAAATGAAAATAAAAACAACTGGAAGACCAAGTTAGGCATTTATCCCTTTTACGAATTTCAACAAAGACAGGATACTTGAACTGTGTTTACTATGTAGTCATTGAAATACCAGTGACCTTTTTTAAATATCAATACAACTAATCAGTTATCCCAGACATCTATTTTTATTAATCTAAATCTTATTTATATTCCGTTTATTTTTTATTCTGTTAGATTTTTCATTACATTTCGTGTCTACTAATATGGCTGATCGTGTTTTCATTTTCGAATGATTGCTTAGAGTTTGATTCACACACGGTATTCATTCAACTAAACAAAGCAGGTAATTATACACGTAAACAAACGAAGGTTAGAATATCCAACTAAATTGATGTACTAATTGTGGGTGAAAGAAGGGACATACAATACTGCAAACATTAAAGTATCATAAACTAGCAAAAAGCAGTATTTAAGGTGTTATCATTAATAACATCTAGAAATGACCGTTTATCCGACAGTTAGCTGATTAACTTGTTCATCATATGGAAAAGTTAATTATTTATTCAAGATGAGAAATGACATTTTGTATATTACTTCATATGCCATGCATTTAATTCTACATCTAAATGTAATAAAAGAATGACTGATTATTACATATTCACTGTATGTTATCTATGCATAATTTAGTTTGCTGACAAAATTAGATTCTGAAAACGCAAGAGATCATTGTCTGCTTTTACTAATCATTTTAACATGAATCATTCATAATCGTATTATTCATAGTATAAGCGTAAATCATATATTAACTTGGGATAAAGGTTTTTATGATAGACGGATTCACATGCAGAGATTATTTCTTATGAAGTTCACATTTTACCGAGAGATAAATTTCATTAGGATTCATAATAACTTTACTTCATTCAGCACATAGTAGATAATTTTAACGCATGATAATTATGCCCACGAATTTACAGTTCACTTAAGGAATCTGAGATAAGTTACCTCACCCAGGAGGAAGCTATATATATATACAAATGTTAGTAAGACTTAATGCTTTGCATAATATAGATAAGGAAGCGGCTAGTTGTATAAGTGCTTATTTTAACAATGGACGTGTTTGAAGAGATAAACTTCAATAAATGCAAACGGATGGGAGAATTAACTCTATAAATTAAGACCCAGTGAAAAGCTATGAAGTAATATTAAGTAAAAACAGTTCAGTTTTTTTTTTGAAAAATACACAACCTCTGTTTTTACTGACAATTATGACAATTCAGAAATCGATGATCAGTCATTATATTCTAATCTAGTAAAATTGATTGCATTCTCCAGATAGTTGATCTATGTCTAGGTACATCAGTTATTAAGTATAAGAGATGTTTATTCAACCTGATTGTTAAGTCAGTAATTTTGACATACAACACATTTTTTAAAATGACATCTAAAGTAAAGAACTATGCAGCTCAGTTTCACAAAATGAAAAAAGGCGCTTCCGCGAATCACTATATGAAAACTGTAACTACTCACAATATGTAAAATGTAATGACTATTTTCTTTTAAATATAGAATTAATAAATGCAAGTAATATCAAGCAATCATAAACATGAATAGAAAATAAGTCTGAACAACTAGGAAGAGTCAGTGAAATAAATTATGCTCTCATGGGAGTAATACAGTTAATTCGACGAAAGAATGCTACCTAGTCACTAAGTAAACTGAAGAAATAGAAAGTAAAAGTGAAATTTTACTATTAATTTCCAGTTTAGTCAACTAATCATTGTATGCATTATTTATGAATTATGAATTAAATAAATTTCTTATACTAATTACAATAACTAAAACTAGTTAGTAGTAGTACTTTATAGTAAGCAGGTGGACAGTATAGGTATCTTGTCTACTAAAACATGTAAATATTTCATTTAAAACAATTAATTTAGCACTGTAAACTAGAAGATTTGGGATATACGTGTATAGTTTATGCAGAATATTGAAGTCTGAATTGAATAGTCATTTGAAATTCACACAGGCGTAACATTTATGTATCATCAGAATTACAGTGAATATTAATTCTTACCTCGTAGATAGTTCAGAGTACATTGTTAAAATAGTCTATTTTAAATATATTTTTAAAATGTATATGGAATATGTAATGATGGATGCTAAGGTATTTGCTTGTAAACAGAAAAACGGTAGTGGTGAAACAGAACATTTATTAATGGGAGGTTGCCTTTAGAAGGTGGTACATTCTATGCAAAGTTACTGATATATAAGCACATAAAATCCCTAATATACCAAGTTAATTTAAAAATAAGCAAAGACTGAGTTTCTGTGTCCAGTTTAATTAACAATAACAAATTAGTATTGTTAATTAAGGAAGTATGTAACAAAATGTTTAATTCACTTTATTCATCAAACGATTTCAGCTGGTAACTTGATTGGGACGGTTATCGTGTATAGGAAAGGAGGCTGATCGAAATCCATTGTCTATGTTGGTAATCTAAATTAAAACCTTAATAGTTTATCATTAGGTTAAATCTAAATGTCGGAATTTTAAGAATAGTTAGTATGAAAACTCCAAATTTACGTTTTTGAGCTTACCAAAACTTATGAGCAATGTGTTTTGCTTTCTTAAAAGAATTGTGTATTATCACAAAAAAGAACTGACTGATCCAAGTGACATGGTAAGTATATAACTATTATGACCTTTTGTATTAATCGATAACAACAATAGCTAGTGATAAGACTGAATCGGTTCCCTTTAGTTTACACACATTTTCGACCATAAGCAGGGAATCATAAGGCAAAAGGTCCCTATTTTTATTATCCAACAAATTTGTCATCAACTGTCTATGAAATTTAATCACTCGTCGTTTCAGATATTCATAATTATGTTAGACTTTTACAAAGATATCAATCAAAGAATTTTGTTTTGTTTCCATTATTATGTAGAATATGATATCGTTTGCTCAAAGATATTACTTAGAAATCAAAGTATTTAGTATCTACATGGAGTTGAAAAATATATACGAAATTAACAATCTTTAATCTTTTAGATGTGTCACTAACATTTAGACTCATACTTATCCTATAAATTCCAATCAGCTAGGAGATCTATTTTTACTTTATGAATCTGCTTTGCCTACCATTACGAACTGCACTTTAGAATATTCGATTTACTAACAGTTAACTTATAGTATTAAAAATTGTTTGAATTTCCTGGAAATACAATGTTGGTAGCCTACAATGAATGTAAATATAATGCACTACTGATTCATTATTTCCAGTATGATTATGAGAAATTATGGGTTCTCTTATTCTGGACTAGAAAAAACACAGTCATGGTAGACTAAATACATTATCTCCTTCAATGTTTATTATTCATTACGATTAATTGTAATGTGAGAAAAATGGTTGAAAATGAACTAAAAGTAATTTCAAGTGTATTTAAGTAGTTGGTTAAAAACTGTAAAAAACTAAAGTTGTGTATATAGATAGCTGGATTATATTTGAATTGCACTTAGTGAAATGGTTAGTATTTAGGCAAGTTAAGATGATTGATGCAATGTGTACGTGTAGATTAAGTAAGTAAGATAATGGAAATTTACTTATACTTTTGAAAAAGTGCACTCTGGTTATTTTTAATAAGGGGTAACATAACTGTGTTTCAGATTCTTCTGAACTTCTGTCTAACAGGAAAGGTAGTTTTATTTGATGAAAACAACAACTTTTTATAGTTAACTTACTGATACCAATCTTGTATTTGCGTATACACTGAATGGAGTCTAATAATCACTTAACATTTATTAATATTTGTATATTTAACATTCATACTTTGATATGTGAAAATATTATATTCGTGGGTTAAGAGTTTCTAAAAGGCGTGAATAATCTTTTATTTACAACATTGTATATGTCAAATATTTAAACTAATAGAATGACCATAGTTTAACCATGAACATATGTAGAATGTTGACTCCCTGTGATGTCAAACAAATAATCATGAAACTGAACACTTCTTTTTCTCCCCGGCTTTTTTCAGAAAATGCCATTACTCCACTTTGATCTCAAATTTGATGCCATCTGAATCAGACAATCACTAAAAACTAGGTAGAACTTGACAATTATTTCCTTTTAAGAAATGACTCTCCAGTAGCAACTGCCTTACTTGGGAGAGTTCGAACTTCTCTAATACTTCAACATTGGTCTAATGATTGCGCATCAATCGGTTGACAATTCTAACTTCAATCAACTTGAGATAAACTTTAACTAGTACAAAATGATTCATAAAATATTGAAGAAAAGGGTTACAAATCAAACATAGAAAAAAAGCTAATTGAAACATTTTTGCATGAAAAGGCAATAAAACAACAAACTATTGTATTTTGGAATGATTTGATAAGTGAATAACAACAAAATATTTCTGAAAAAATAAAAAGTAATCACAATTGACTTTTTCACTTCAAAACATTTGATTTATTCGTTTGATGCTTAATGACTGTGGAAGAAATGTAAACTTTTTGAGTAGCATTATAAATATATCCATATACATTCATTAAGCATAAAGAAATGTCAAAGTAGACTGTTATTTATATTCAGTATTTTATTAGCTAAGTGAAATAAACGTGTACAGATTGAATATAAAATGCAGAAATGATTGAATTTCATGCTTATAATCCATTTATTTATCATTTTGTTTATAATCAACAAATACAAGAAATTATTTTTCAAAAAAATTTTTAATAGAATTCATCTTTTAAAAAGTCGGTACTTAATAATTGGACAAAAAGATTATTTCCTAATCACATATACAGGTTACGTAAATTAGGATTCTTCTTATTACTATTATCTATTCTAAAAGTAGATTGATTAGAATGAGATTGGGAAAGAAAACTTAATTAGTACATCGATTATTGCATAATACAAGTGATAAAGACTTAGAATGGTGCTGTCCATTGATTTAGTGGTTTACAGTTCAACTTATTGTCATTTGGATTCGTATTGTAAAAAATAATTTAATATGATTTCATGATGATCTAAGACAGATGTTTAAATGATAAATATGCATACAACCTACATTATGTAGTGATTTTCTTCACATACTGTTGGTAATTATTTAGGCGTAGATAAAATCATTTAATTCTAACTATAGTCACTATATCTTTAAGTTAATGTAAATAGGTATATCAACAACATAATTATTCTTCACTAAAATGTGCACAAGTTCAATTTATTTCAACAAGTTATATGGTTAATAAATCAATAGGAAATGGTAAGATACTGAATAAACAAAGTAATGTGGATGATTTTAGTATAAAAGTAATAGGTTATAGATTATGATATATAAACTTTCATAATTGACCATGCCATATACTGTCTTAAATCAACTAATACTGTAACATCATGAGTCTTGCACTTATTTGAATGCTACAGATAAACACACAATGTCTGTATCTTCTGTATAACTAGGGTTTAAATTGATTGATTAATGTCTTATTGGTCTAGTTCACAGTGTTAAACAAATACTAATGATAAAATCATAATTACACCGCTAGTTTGAAAGATAAGGTATTGTGTACTTTATGCTTAATTGTTACAAGGTTCAAAGAGATGTTGTCAACTACCATCAATCACCTAACATTATCTGGGTGAATTGTTAGCACGTTTTTGATGAAAATGCTATCAGACTAAATTCACTTAATTTCTAAAACCTCAAATGCACTGAAAAAGATGATTGGGTGTGTATCGCAATCAGTTTGGGCGGTTTGAATAAGTAACAATAAATGATAATAATAAAGGTCGCACAACCTACTAAGTATATGGTTTGCAGGTATATTAATCAAAAATGTATACTAATTTGTATTTCATTCGTTTCTTCATTATTAAATTTTATCAAGAATGAATGATTTATTCGAACACATTCAGTGATCCCTAATAAAACAATTGCTCAATTGTCGAAAGTTATGTTAACAAATGAGTGAAGTTATATTCATGGAGAAATGATTCAGTAATATTGATAAACAACACTTTTATTTTCTTCATTACAGTACAAGTAAAGATGTAATTCACGAAAATTTTGCAAAATTTGTATGCTGCACATAATTTTATTCACTACACTTGGTAAAACTAACTTGTAAAACAATTCATATTGAATCAAATAAAAGATTTCATATATTTTTTAATAGTACCCTTCATTCTGACTAAACTGAGATGACTTCGTCTTTTGAAGTAATATTCAACAACTGCTTAAAAGTGAATTGATTGTTTATCAGTCAGGCTTTAATGATGATGAAACTTTGCTCTACTGACGTAAATAAACGATTATGAAATTTAGCTGACTGAATATGTCACAGATTGATGTTGGCAGGGAGCTGTTTCGTTCTAATGGGAAACTCCTCAGCAGTGCGCACCCCAGCTTCCGCATCAGGAGCTTCAGGTTTACTGCAAATGCCTAACTACCTGCACCACTAGGTCGGGATCCAACTGCAGAATTCCTATTTCCATCAATTTGTGAATTATGAAATTAATTATATGTACGATTTCTGTTGATTGAATTCTTTGAATCAAAATAGTAATCTACTGTGGTGAATCAGTTGCTCAATTAAGACACTAGTGTAATTGGGGTACGGAGCATTAGTATCATACTTCCTTAGTTATAAATATTTTATTTATCAACTGATAATTTCATTCCTGTATTTCGGTAAAATACAGAGTTTTAATTTATCAACTGAAATTGTCAAAACAAGATTAAAAGCGAAGAATAGTTTGGATTTATTCATCTACTTGCTACGTTAGGATGAAGAAACAGGAATGAAGTAAACATGTAACATTCCATTTATATAAACAATCCTATTGCGTAATCTATACTAGATATTTGAATATCATTTTGGATAAATCAATTTCCACTGAAATTAGTATCAGAATGACCTCAGAATTAAGCATAAAATGATAGCAGTGAGGATGACTATAGTTAAGAGGAAAGTTACTTACTTGATTATTTATTTCTGTAGCATCACTATCATTGGCTTCAATTTGTCCGATTAAATGATTAATTTTAGCATCTTCTGATACACTTAACTGATATAATGAATTATCAAATGTTGGTACACAATCATTCACATCGTCAATATAGACATAAAGATTTCCATGTACAATGTGTTGTTTTGGGGCTTTACGATTCAATAGATCAACTGATGTTAATGTTCCAGAACTAATATTTTCATTACTATAACTGTTTGTTTTAATCCATTCAGATTGATCATAAACAATTACGGACAAATTAAAATGATCTATTTGTTCTCTATCAAATGGTCTTAAACTAGTCACTGTACCTGTTTTTGAATCAATCATGAAATCATCCACATACTGTCCATCTAGACGAAATCCTAATAGAGCATTAGAACCGATATCTGGATCATGAGCGTCAATTTTATAAATTTTTGTTCCTGATGGAATATTTTCTTTGATATGAGCAATCATTTTACTTTGTTTAAACTGTGGACCATGATCATTGATGTCTTCAATAATAAGGTGCAAACCAACCTGTGAAGATAATGATGGTTGCCCATAATCGTAACATGTTAGTGTAGCAAATTGATCAGCTTGTTGTTCTCTATCAAAACTAGCATACGTAAGAAGCTTAAATTGATTTTTAGCACCTTTAAATAAAGGTTCCAAGACTAAACCATTATAATTCAACTGACAATTAATGCTTAGATGTGTATCTAAATCACTTGTTTGATACTGATAGTTTAGGGTTGGTATATTACTCTCAATCAACATATCTGCTTTAGGAAGAATTGACTCAACGATTTCATCAGCATCGGTCACCGTTACAGTTCCTATTAATTGTCCTGGTGGTTCATGCTCGGTTACATACAATGGAACTGTTCGACTATTCATAAAATTAGGAACGCCGGGACGTACTGGCATACTTGGTGAGAAGTTGGCTGGTTTCTGTTTAACAACTGGACGGACTAATATAACGGGAGGGTGGTCGTTTATATTTTGAATCCGTACAGTCAGCTTTTGGGTTATTATGTGTTTTCCATCAGTTACAGTTATTGGTAAAATGTGTAATCTGTGTTGTTCATAATCTGGTGCACGTAAAAGAATCACTTCACCTGATTTTGGGTCTATTCTAAAAGTATCTCTAACATCTAGCCCAGCCGATGTTCCTAGTGCATATTTAAGCTTTTTCTTATCTGATTCATCACGATCAACTGCTTGGGCTTTATATATAACACGACCGGCAGGAGTATTCTCAGGAATCTGTATATACAGTTCGCCATTTTCTGAATGAACAGTTGGTAGTTGAATTGAAGTAGATTCACTAGTTGCTTTAGAAAGATGCCCATCAGAGGTAACAAATTCTGGCGCATGATCATTGATATCTGTGACTGTTATATTTATTGCTACAGTTCCTGTTAAGCTAACTGGTTGACCACCATCCATGGCGACTAAAGTTAATTTTACTTGTTTAACTTTGACACTTTCTGAATGATATATTTTTGATGGGGTCAAAGTATCAGATTCGTCAGTATCAACAACATCATCACAATCTAAGTCATGTGTAATACGAAGCCATAAACGAAAATCTCGTGGAATACAATTGATCTCCTGATAATTCCATACACTGTTTAAATTCATATCTGGATTCGATATAAGTTCTGCATCTAAGTGGAAAGCATTACCAGCTAAATAATTTTTTTCTGAATTTATAACCACAGATTGTTGTTTGGTGCTTTCATCAAGTAGCGAGTAATTCACAGTTGTATTAATAGGTCCACAGTCTGGATCATTAGCTATTGGTAATGGTATTCTTGTACCAATCGAAGTATGCTCTGGTATACTGATTTGTATAGTATTTTCTTGCCATGATGGTGCATTGTCATTTATATCGAATATATGTATTTTTATTAGTATTACTCTATGCTGTTGTTCATCATTTTCACGTGAATGTGAATTGTGAATAAATTGTAAAGCTTGTAATAATACCTCACAACTTGATTTAGTAATATGTCCAAGTGTACTAAGAGAACTCGGTTCATTTATCATAAGTTGACCGAACTCTTTAAGTCTAACATCATTTAATGAATGAGGTGGAAGGAGTAGATTACTTGCACTATTACTACTAATTACATTTTTATCAGAGCAAATAGTTTCACGATCAATTCGACCACTTGTATACAACAGTCCAGTAGATTCATTTAAATAAAAATTCACATTATGTGATAACAACTGAAAAGTACTAGATGGATGTAATTGACTCACTGAATTATATGGTACGTTATTTAAATTTCCAACTAATGTATTTGGTGGACATTCTTCAGTGATAAAATATTCCACGCTATGTTGTCCATTACATGTTTAGAATAATTTAATAGAAATTGAAAGACAATAGTGATATATAACATCCAGTAATATAAATTCATTTTTTTTATTCATACAGTGTTTTTATTAATGTCTATAATGATTGTATAGTGATCTAATATTGATTATATTCAGTTGAATTATTTACAAAGAAAGGTTAGGTATTTGATTTCTAGTTATCACTGAAGATTCATGTCTATTTCTAATACAAATTAACATGTATTTCATTGTGAATAATATCCATATACATAGATTGTTTAATTAAACATAGTGTTAAATTTACATATAATTCTGATAACATGGTCTGAAAGTGGAGTATCTTATTATGTTGATTTACTTTTATTAATTATTAAAATGTTTATCAATTGAATTGTCTATATCATACTGTTTGACAATAGGTAATAATCACGAAATTATTGACACCATTATGTCCATAACATAACTTTTGTTGTTTAGCTAGACTTTTGTCATTTGTTTACCTACTATATTTAAATAAAATGTAGTGAAAACAAAAGAATCATGAAATACAATAGTTAATTATTCATCTATTCAATTGGATTAGAATAAGAGAATAATTTCAAGTTAATTCGTTAATTTGTATTTTTGTTGGCTTTTATTATTAATGCATAAAATTTGATTCTACACATTAGGAATATGCGTAGATGCACATTTTAATTATCCTATAAATTATCCAATCATATTTTAGTTGAATGTTTGTATCACACTCAATGGTGTGTACACATTTATAATGTAGGACATAAATAAGAAAAAAGGAAGAAACTATATCTTCAACTGATAGAAAAGATATTACTGATGAGATTATTAGAAATATCATTCATGATAAACTTAATCATTGCATAATTATAATCTTTATATCAATGTCTGCATACATAGATTCATTAACTTTAGTAATTATCAATTATTTTAATAAGGTCGGTGTTTAGGATATTTTTATATATATATAGACTATAGACTCCTGAAATATGACTTTATATGGAGTTCTTGGAAATTGTTTTATTATTAAAGGGGCTTTTTATCTTATCTTTTATTGTATGAATGTATAAAAATATGTGAAATATAATGTATGTGAATGTCATCTAAGAATTAAATCAAAATCAGTAACACACTTAGATTGCCTGCCATTTGTTGAAAAGTTATGCCAAAAAGTAATAAATATAAATAAACACGAATTACAAATGAAACAAGGTTTAAGTTAATAACTATCATTATTTGTGAAAGAATAATCAATGGGATAACCTATGAAAGCCTGAAAAATATGAGTTAGCTTAGTATGTTCTGAAATATTTTTGAATTCAGATTATCTCGTAATGTGTTATTTTCTAACAATGATAAAGTAAAATAGTTAAATGATTTTTTAAAATCACAACTTATTATTATTGTCACAAACGAGTGAAAAAAATGATTTATTGAAAGACAGGACAACGAATAGCATAGTTAGGTTCGCTTCATACATAATATAACATTATGGCATTTAAAAACGCGGAGGAATTTCAATATTCAAGTCAACTTTAATCATTTCATCTTAGTCAACTAATCTATCAAAAATTATGCAGAACAGAATCATATTCACTAAGCCGAAGTAAGGCTTACCACGTTATTCTTCTATACACATAAGCCAAGTTGGAATGGTATTAAGACGATTGTCTCCCCAACGATTATTTGTCAATAATTTTGAAAACTTCAAAGATTGTTTCATTATATCCTCTATTCAAAATCAATGTATATTACAGGAAACGAATAGTTCTTAGTGGGTATGTGACTAGGTTTTGGCTCGAAACAAAGATCTACAAACATTCGTTTGCAAACAGTTTGGAATTACTAAAATAAAATTTGGTTAAATATGATCCTTAAGAGATCATCAATCCGATAAAAATTAGTGAATTGTGTACAGGCTGTGTTTGGTTAAGATTGAGTCAAAGATGATATCATGTAATAATCCAGTGTTGAGTCTCACTATATTAAATTGGTGTGGTCTTTGTCAATATATAGTCAATTTATAGTCAATATAAGTTAATCTGCATAGAAATGAGTACATTTTGTCAGCTCGAAAACAAGTCTTTATGTATTGAAGGGTGAAATAGACTTTCTACCCTCAACAATCGTTGTCTTTTTTCTGAGTTTTGAGTCTTATAACAGTTTCTATTTTCAATCGCAGTCCCCATTATAACATATTTAGATCTACTTTAATTGAATTGTTTAGAAAGGAGAAAATAAAGTATATGAAGTTAGACTGGAAAAATTTCAACAAGGTAGCTTCCGATTGCTTCCTTCCTCGATTTATATTTCTCATCTAATATCTTACTTGATTCACTTGAGCCTATTACCCTCATCACTAGAATTAACAGACTTTAAATTTTAGATTGAAATACAAACAGAAAATCGGATAATGATACGTCAATTGATTAATTCAAGTAGTGAACTAGAACTGACAGTCACGTGAATTCTGTCTTCACTGTGTTTATATATATATGCGTATTATTTTTCGCACGTGACATACAATTACAATCGGATACAATTTAGTCTATGGGAGTAAAAGGTTTTGTTAAAAATCCAATCAGTATTTTAATTTTTACATTTACAGTTATCTTTCTTAAAATATTATGATGAAATAGCAAGTCCGTTATGTAAATATTCTCTAAAATTTGTACCCTAAGAACAATCATTTATTATTTAGGTCATGTTTCATTATGCTGACAATAAACACATTCTATGTAATTGACGAATATATTAACTATTCCTAGTTCAACTTCAGCTGAACGCTCAGTTTACAAGAGCGAGGGGTGTGGCCAATACAAATTTTAATCTTGCACTATCTTGTCAGCTCCCGTAAACGAACTTATTCATGAAGTAAACCGGTGGAAAAATTGATTAGAATATCAACAAACATAGAGTCCATATCAAGATTCAGCAGTACCGTCCACAAACTGACAAAATTTTTAATTTTAATTTGTCTTTCAGATAACTACCATGTGCACTATTGGCGCAACCAGAGAGCACTGGTTCAAATTCAACGGATTATAGTGTGCTAACTTCTATGAAACTTAGGTAATCAGGGTTTCTTGTTGACCACCTCTAACCATTTGACACCAGTAATGTAATTAACGAGTTGCTGAAGCATAGAAGCTTGTGGATATATCGAAACTTGAACCATACAATTCAACCTCTACTAAGTAGCAGACAAACATGGTATCGGTTATAATTCAGTGATCAGTTAATGATATTAGTTTAGTCTTACTGTAGGTCCAAAAGGGCACAAATAGTTTAGTGTTAATGGTCATGGACTGTGCAATTTAGTAACCAGTGTTCTAAACACTTATAAGCTGAATTTCATAAAATCTTAGTTTGTATCCACCTGTCAACTATATTTCACCAGCCGGTAATATAGGGGGGAATAGATACTTGTCATCTTAACAACAACAATAAATCGAGGAATTTTCTATACTCATTTTAGTAGGCAATGCAAACCAGAAGAATCAAAAACCACCACTCACGGCACGCACCTCAGTAAATACACATGTTTATTCCAACTAAAAAGGAGCTGTGTTTAAATCAACTAAAGTCACTACTATTAAAATTTCCAGGTGTTACCACAAAATGATCCATTTTTTCAGACATTGTCACACCTAGAAAGCGTTCTAAACACTGTAGATTGAAAATCCGAATTAGTTCATGCTAATGTTTTAGTTGTCGTCTTTTATAATAATTATATATATATACTACTCGTTTCCTAGTATTTTCTTATGATAATTTTTTCCTTAAGGGCCATTTTTACAATTATCATCTTTGAAGTATCACTACTCACTAGTCACTCGTTCTATTTGGTTAGCTCAATCCTTTTTTATATTGGTGGTAACTCCTTGTTGTAATTTGATCCGAAAGTATAATGTTGAAAATATAAAATCACTTTTGAGGATCGTGAACCTCTTTATTTGATAACAGTTAGCAATTACTAACAGGTGGCATAGCTTAAACTCTGGTTACATGCTTTTTAAAATCATGCAACTCATTTATCTGTATAACAGTGCACTCTGTAGATGTAGCTTGTTACTTCCTGAACAAACCTACTGATATGTAGATCAAGTATTTTTCCTCACAATTCTTTTTTGTCAACATGGAATACACTGAAAATAGTAGTTAACTGTATAGAAAAGAAAACATGACATGTAATTCGGATATCTGTTAATGATAATTATAAAGAAATAGTGTGATGATGAGGTCATTTACTGTCATTTCACTTTAATTAACTTATCCTATTAAATATCCTACTTTCTTCTAGGGTAAATACGAAGGATAATAACTGTCTGTCCTTATTATTCCTGTTGTTATTGCCTTTATCACGTTCTCGTTTTCTTTTTCATAAATAATTATTTAATTACGGAGATACACAAAATAATAGAATAGAGATCTTTGTTATCAACAAAAGTGACGAATATGACCTGAAAAAATAACATCCCAATATTATACTTTACGAACACATTGAGGTCATTGATTATTGTTAACTGAAGGTGAAATTTTAACATGCAACCAAGACACAGGTTATTTCATGTCCTATCTTTTACCATTATTAATATGATTATTCTCATATCTAGTAAATGAACAGAAAAAACGCTGGTGTATAGAGTTTGTTTACGGCTAATTTGTAATATACTAACAACAAAGGCAAATATTACGTATAGAAGTTACTAATTTTACAACTTGAAATAACAATATGGTGTTTGTTATTGTTTCATTATGATTATGAATGTAAACTGGTGAACAGTAATGCTCATTACTTAAACACTAGTACCTATTTTGTAAATGAATTCATTTGATCTATAGTTACAGAATGTTCATAAGTTGTAAGTATGGATAACTTGCATGAAACATGTAAATCTAAATAAGTTCAGTATTCGTATTAACAAAATATATTTTCATAACGTTCAACTGTATTTAAAGGAAAATTATTCTCTTCCCCTTCCCATACATTACGTTTATTTAAAAATATTTTCGTTAAAGATGATCTACACTGAACATAACATTTGCATCAATACTTAGCAGACAGTAATTCATACAAATCTGTACGACTCTCTCTATATATGTTTACACGCCGTTAATATTCATGAAATTTAAATAAGTGTATTTGCACATCACTTTACGTTTGTCGGAATCCATTATTTCTGCACTAACGAACTGTGACTACTATAAAAATAATTCGTGTTAACGAACGATGAATGTATTTCCAGTGCCTTTTCATATTGTTGGAAATTCAGCTGTTACTTCAGCTAAGTGGGTCTTACTTACCCTCAGTGAATCTCCCCATTAATGTCAACAGTTCATGTTAACGTGACTAATCGGTTTAATGAGTGCTTTCGTTTTACTTATTACTAAGTGTTTCAAGTTTCAAAATTAATTTGCTCATCCTCCAGGTGATAATCTAATTTATATGGGTCAATCAATACTGAAGTATTTTTTCTAGTTTATTATGAACACTACAGACAATACTTAATCCTGCTGTTAACTATTTGATGGACATGCAAACTATTTAAGGACTTTCAGTCATGTCAACTTTTGAAAATATTGTTTGTTGTTTAAATGGAACTGTGTCATTTCGACAGGTTTGTTAATTAGTGACTAAAGTATTCACTTGTGAGTATTGTAGTAGTGCATATAATTTATTATTTGAATCTCATGTTGTTGAATTATAAATGCTTTGATTAGTGCATTGAAGAGATATTTCATTACACCAACGGTTAACACATAAACATTATTGCTCGTAAAAATTTACTTGGGAGAAATATTGCAAACATATGATAAATTATGATATTACTAATACTATTATTGTTTTTGTTGTTGTTTCGGGACTTTTTGTTCCGTTTGTCTAATATGCTTAACTTTGTTCTACGTGTTGACTTTATATTGAAAAATATACTGTTTATTCTTTACTATTAGACACCATTTTAGAATATAAAACATGTTGCTAACAAAGATACGGACAAGCATTTATTATGACTCTTTAAATATAGAATTCACTGGAGAACCTTCGTATATACATTCAAGTATTTAGCTCCAAGTAAATTTCAATTACTTAACAAATGATACTTTTTATATTTTATACTTAAGCTAAGCATATTCGTAGTTTAGTTAGATTAATGGTATTTGTTTCTTTCACTGTACACTGAATCATTTTATATGCCTATATGAAGCATGTTAGGATGGATATAAATAGCACTAAAGCTGACTTTGGAATTCATTAACACGCAAAAATTATTAAGCAGTGGTTAAATGATAATTAAGGCTGATATTATGACATATGAGTACTTATTATACAAAAATGTGGTATGTTAGGTATGTTTATCATAGAACTTGAACCATTTGAGCAAAGACCAAAATTATCATGCCACATAAGCACGACTAGATCAAATCAATAAGAAATACCAGTATATAATTCGACAGCAAGGAGTGGAACAAACTTGTGCATAAAAGAATAAAAGAACATAAGATTTAGAAAAAAAGGTGCAAATATATCAGTGGCACTATGAAGGATTCTGAGTCACATCACTCACTGGCTTCAGTCACTTATCACGATTGTTATGTAGACCCAAACCAAGTAGTATGGATCTACCGATTTCGCAGAGCTCAGCAGTCAGTGACTTCAGAGACTGATACCATGTGTTGGTTGCCCCCCCCCTCAAGCTTTCTTCTGGCCATACTTCAATACCAGTCAGAGTTGTGCATCGAATTGGTTGGTGGTTAGGGATATACAATATATATCCTAGCCAACTCAGTCTATGAAGATTCACAAATTTATCTAAAGTATAGTATATAGTGAAGCATTATGAAATTCTCTTCTTTCATATAAATAATCATAGGCTCATCTTAAGTGCGCTAATGTTCATATCAAATGATCAGTGACAGAAGTGTCGTTTTGTATTATTTTTCTCCTTATCAAAACAGTGTTCATTGTTTCTATTGTTGAATTTCATTGACGTAGGTTATTTTGTCATATTAAGTACACTTAGCAAATGTTACGGTATCATATTTTTTTAAGAACTTACTCATGCGAACCTGTAGATCCAATCACTTACGGTTATTGCGCACTTAAACTATCATTCCCCTCCATTCTACGCAGTAAATTACAATTACTGCTAATCGATTTTATAATACTAATTAAATGTATTCAATTTACGTCACGTAATCTGAAGCAAACTGAAGTTATGTCGAGTCGTATGAAGTCAAAAAATAAACGTCAACATAAATGGACGCATTACTGAAGTTGATCCAGTTTTATAAAAAAAACTGAAACTTTTTAAGCATTCAACACTTTTAGCACAGATAAATAACAAACCACGTTAGCACCTCATAAATGTTACAGGCATATATCAATCATAAGTAACTACTTCATCCCACTCATCACCATCTGCATTCTATCGAAGACAAAGATTGTTATAAAGTCAACAATACATTTATAATGAATTTAAACAGAAAATTATCTCATGTCAGGTAAATGGATTCAGACCTACTATGAACCATAAACTGATCCTACTGAAATTATTCTGTAAACATTTAAAATTACAGTTTGAAATGTTAAGCAAAATTAACTTGTCTCAGTTTATATAGAGGCTTGATTACATTCGCTATATAGATCTATATACCAAAGAAGCAGGTTGACGTTTTATTAGAAAGTTATAAGCATAAAAACAGAGGTGATATGAAATATCACTTTTATCAAGTATTTTATTTGTTTTAAACGGAAAGTATTTCATTGAGACTCTTGATGTTTGTTATCTAATGACTTAAAAATCGTTCTAATCAATGACATATGGTAAAAAATCTAAATATCGGGAAGTACTGGATCGATGTGTGTACACATTATAAACAAGATAAAAAACTCATTACATCATGTCTCGCTACGTCATTAGTAAATTGTACCCAGTGGCTATTCTTCAAATTTTTTTTCGGTATAAAATTCATCTTTCAACTGAATAGCGCTTCACATGACATTATTATGTTAAGTTTCATAATGACAAAGATCCCACTGAATTGAATAGTATGCATCATATAAAAATAATTTTACAATCACTTCAAAGTACTGTGCATCAGTTCAAAATCACAGAAAAAATGGATACTGAATGAATTTTGTATCTATACTTTAATTTATGAAAGCGTAATCGTTTTCAACTACTAGGTTGACTATGTTTAAAACTGTCATATATGATTCATGTAAACTTACAAGGTAATGATTTATTCATAATGTGTAAAAGTTCATTTTCTAATGAGATAATTCCTGGTTAATAGAAGTGAACAGATGAAAATGATTTAGATGTGTACTGTAACATTTGTTTATAACATTTATTGACTGTAGTGGATACATAAATAATGTTTACTTGATTCTGAATACTAAAAGATAGTATTAGTTTAAACTGGGCTAGTTGATAATCACCATCTTTTTGTCAATCCTGATATCAGGAATTGATCTTAATCAGACAACCATTAATCACCTGGAAGCACTGGACAGCTACTTCATCCTAGTATTGGACTCCAGCAGTGCGCACCCACAACTCCTGCAGGGGTCGAACCCAGGGCCATCTGACTCGGCGACGAGCACTTTATCATTGGACCAATAAGTCAGATCCTAACGTTTGATATTTCTAATTCAAGTTTTTTGTTATCTATACTAATGCTCAAGAGATTTTTGTATTAAATGTACATTTATAATTAGTGAGATTTTTTCATATTAAGTGTAACCAACATATGCAGGTTTCTTAACTCTAGAAAATATTTTATCAATCAACATAACTTCTCAAATCACCATTACACCGTTTCTGTTTTAATTAATCCAGTCACATACCATATAATTACTAGTGTTCACATTTAAGTAAAGGGCATTTTATTGTTAACTGTAGTAACGTATGCAATTACATAATAATTCTAACACATCATTATATAAATAAAAATCTAATGTTCTTATGATGAACATTTTTATCCCAAACGATATTCTCTTTCTCATAAAACTTAGTCATGTGCGTATATTGATAGATTTACTTGTTAATGTGTGTGAATACATTTGTAATACGTTCTACCATTAAGTAGATATTTTCATTACTAATTAAACTCAATAGAATGGTCAGTGACATTCAACCTAATTTACAAGACTGTAATAATTGATGAATGTCTACTAGTGCTTTTTGTACTATCACTAGTGCTTATAGTAGTGGTTACAATTATTACAATCTCATTCGTCTACAAATGAATTAATCAGACACAATGAATTATTTATACACTGTTTTATGAATAAAAATTAACCAAAACTAGACAGTGATTGTAATAATCTGGTTGGCTACGTCATTGACATTCTTATTTTCTTAGATCACATAACTACGTTACAGAAAATTAAAACATATTTGTATCTACTTGTATTATACTGATAACTTGTTGAAGTTGCTAATATTCATTATTGTTGATTTTTATGATCGAAGTTAAAGATGTAGGTTATTAGGTGCCAGCTGAGTGGTTTAAAATGACATGCTTTTCTTGACCTGCTCCTTGTAAAGATTATACGTATTAACCACTATGTAAATTTAATCTAATAGGAGGTAGATATCCATTAAGTCTTAGCTCTTTTTAATTTATCCACAAGACTACAACAGAATGGGAATTCTTATTCAATAATCTAAAAATTCTTATTTCAGTAATACAATAATGGAATTAATAGCACTTTGTTATTTAATAAAATATGAATTAACTACAAAAATGACGTTGTTCCTCATACAACAAAAATCTAGTTGTTAACTTTGCATTAAGTGATGGATATAAGTTTCATTTTAACTAATTAAGTTGCAAAACAACCTAAGCGTAGTTAATCAAAATAGAAACATTTCACAGAAAGAAAACATTTGTATTTTGTTTACCCAGGTTTTACTATTATTCTTTTTTGAGTAAAATTTATACGTAGTAGTCTGTAGTAAAGTTAATCAACTTAGAATTGAAACGTTATGCTTGATCTTATATTTTACCATGTTTTCCCCAACCTCATTTGAATTTTCTAATTTATATTTGTTAAATGTCTATCTCTTCATTAACTTCCTTACATTACACAAGTGAACAAGTACCTACATCATCTTTTCTTTCTACGCTATTTTCATGTTGTCTGCTTCTCATTACCTTTCAATGGTTATTTAACTTTTATTCATAGTTGGAAAATTCATAGAATGTCTTGGTTAGACAACATGTTTCTATTTCGAACTATTATGTTAAAAATAAGAAATATAAAATTGTAATGAATCAATGAAATTTCTGATTTTTCGTAACTTAGTTTAAATCACTTCTTCAGAGAATAAATAGGTAAGCAAATTAAATTGACAAAACTCAAATAATACAGAGAAATAAATTCAAATCCAACTATATGGTACAATCAAAATACAAATTTGATTGTGTTGGAGTCATGTTTTTTGGGTCATGGTGATTCGAAGTGAGGCATATTTGTGAATCGTGAGAGAGCATGAAGGTGTATAGGATGAAATTAAATTGTATGTAAGCATATATAAAATATAATCCACTTTATCGTCCGGTTGTTTGGATAGGTAGTTCATGTTGAATTAACAGAAGGAAACTCCTTTCTGTAATGGGCAGAAGTGTTTGGTGGTTGGTGAAAAGTTTCAGGTACCCGCTTTCGTTTATGATTGGAACAATAATTCTGTATTACTTGGATATTTTTGATGTCGATTTTATGGCTTCCGTAAATAGTCTGAACAAATATTCTTGGTTTAACTTGTTAATTTTCAAGTTTATTAGAATTATTAGCAAGATAATTTATGTAGCTTTCCTGTTCATTGGTACCAGTCAAGATTTCTCGACGAGATATTCTAATATAGAATTTATCACAATTGATGCAATTTAACATGTAGATACAATTCTGTATAGAGGTAAAAGGGATTTCTTCTTTCTTTTTAAGTAGAACACTTCGATGAGTGTTGGTCGTTTGGTACGATGTTTGAATTCTATGTTGCTTTAGGAGTCTTTGCAAGCCTTCTGTTGTGTCATGGTGATAAATCTAAACGACTGTACCAATCTATTATTTTTTATCAGATTTATTCGTAATATTCAACAAAATAGCGTCCCTTCTTGAATGTTTTTATATGACATTCATACGGAAATTATCAGATTGTATGATGTGGATTATATTTCTACATTCATTTTACTTACCTTTTTATGATTTAATGAGTTTGATGGAGTTATTAAGCAAACTTTAGAGCTAAAGAAATCTGTACACTGAATGGATGTGTTGAATTTAAATCAATATATCAATTTGAGTGTGTAAGTTTTTGGTAGATGTTATGATCAAGCGTTTTATTTGAATTTCTTCTGACTAAACAGTCTAAAAATGGTAACTCGTTGTGTGCATCTGTGAATAAGTATCTGTCCCACTCTGGTAATAGTATATTGTTTAAGAGTTTCAATTGTCAAAATCTATCAATCAGTTTCAGTTATATGAAAATTCAATCTGTTAAGCGATTATAGCTTTTGTTTTCAGCCAACACATAAATGATATATGAAATTCAATTAATTCATCTCTTATTTTTTAATAGAATAGGGGTGAGTTAAAAACATGTCAACAAGTGAAAAGGTTTCACTTTAGTTTTCTAATATTTGAGATGACAAAAATAGTAAACAAGTATGTTACGATTATAACTCCGCCCGCAGCTCTTCTAGAGTTGTTGCCGGTCCCAAGCCCGGGTAAAGGAGGAGGGTTGGGCATAGGGCTAGCACCCCTATTCCGTAAAACACAAGCATGCTAAAAAACGCTAACCAGAATAAACAAACTTAACCAGTTAAACTCTGCCCTGAAAGTGGAAGGAATCTATATGACGCTTCATGATGAAAGCCGAGATTCTTCAGAAGTCATGAGGCCGATGCCACCCCTTCTAACGACCAGAGCAAAAATTTTTATAGGTACATGGAATGTTCGGACAATGTGGGAGACAGGGAAGATCACCCAGTTAGCAGCAGAAATAAGGAGATACAATTTAACTGTGCTCGGGATCAGTGAAACGCATTGGACTCAAACGGGACAGAAAACATTAGCCACGGAAGAGGTGCTACTATATTTCGGGCACGAAGAGGAAAATGCCCCACACACCCGAAGAGTTGCTCTGATGCTGTCTAAGAAAGCGCGCAATGCACTTGTAGGATGGGAACCACATGGACCCAGGATCATCAAAGCATCTCTCAAGACAATGAAGAAGGGGATCACAATGAACATCATCCAATGTTATGCACCCACCAACGACGGCAACGACGAGAACAAAGATCATTTTTATGATAGGCTGTAGTCAATTATAGCGAAGTGTCCAGGAAAGGATCTGACAATCCTAATGGGGCACCTAAACGCCAAAGTCGGAATGGACAACACCCGTTACGAAGACATCATGGGACGACAAGGACTGGGAGAAAGAACTGAAATTGGTGAAAGATTTACAAATCTATGCGCTTTCAACAAAAAGGTCATAGGTGGTACAATATTCCCCCACAAACGCATACACAAGGCTACATGGGTCTCACCGAATCATACTACAGAGAATCAAATTGATCATATATGCATCAATAAAAAATTCAGAAGATCAATGAAAGATGTGAGAACCAGGAGAGGAGCTGACGTAGCTTCAGATCACTACCTAGTAGTTGCCAAAATGAAACTGAAGCTAAAGAAGCAATAGATAACTGGAGTAACAGCATTACGACGGTTCAATACAGCCTCTCTTCGGGATACTGACAAACTCAAGGAATTCAAAATAACTCTCAATGACAGGTTTCAAGCCTTACAAGATCTGCTGAACGAGGAAGAAACCACTATGGAGGACAATTGGAAAGGAATCAAAGAGACACTAACTTCAACTTGTCAAGAGGCTCTGGGCCGCAAGAAACACCATTATAAGGAATGGATTTCCACAGAGACCCTGAGCAAAATTCAACAAAGAACAAGAAGGCAGAAATCAACAACAGCCAAACTAGAGCAGAGAAAATCAAGGCACAAACTGAATACACAGAATCAAATAAGCAAGTAAAGAAGAGCATTAGAGCCGACAAACGGAAATACATCGAAAACCTTGCAACGACAGCAGAAAAAGCTGCAAGAGAAGGAAATATGAAACAGCTATATGACACAACGAAGAAACTGGCAGGCAAATATAGTAAACCAAAGCAACCACTCAAGAACAAAGAACGCAAGCCAATCACTGAGATTAAAAAACAAAGGAACAGATGGGTAGAACATTTTGAGGAACTCTTAAATAGACCAGCTCCACCGAACCCACCAGACATCGAAGCAGCATCTACAGACCTCCCGATTGATGTCAATCCACCAACGATGGAAGAAATCAAGATAGCTATGAGACAGATCAAAAGTGGGAAAGCAGCAGGACCTGACAATATACCAGCCGAAGCACTCAAGTCAGATATAGATAGATAGACATAACGGCAAGGATGCTACACGTTTTATTCAGGAGGATCTGAGAGAAAAAACAAGTGCCGGTAGACTGAAAAGAAGGGCACTTTATCAAGATACCAAAGAAAGGGGATTTGAGCAAATGTGAGAACTACAGAGGGATCACACTATTGTCAGTACCAGGGAAAATCTTCAACAGAGTGTAGTTGAATAGAATGAAAGATTCAGTGGACGATCAACTTCGAGATCTACAGGCTGGTTTCCGTAAGGATCGGTCATGCACAGACCGAATCGCAACACTACGCATCATTGTTGAACAATCAGTTGAATGGAACTCGTCACTGTACAACAACTTCATCGACTATGAGAAGGCGTTTGACAGCGTAGACAGGAGATCACTATGGAAACTTCTTCGACACTACGGTATACCACAGAAACTCGTCAACATCATTCAAAATTCTTACGACGGACTACAGTGCAAAATTGCGCATGGAGGACAGTTGACAAATACATTCTCAGTAAGAACCGGTGTCAAAAAAGGCTGTCTGCTCTCGCTCTTCCTTTTCCTCCTAGTGGTCGATTGAATCATGAAAACCTCTACATCTGGGGAGAAGCACGGGATTCAATGGACAAGTAGGATGCAACTTGATGATCTGGACTTCGCGGATGATCTAGCACTTCTATCCCATACACAACAGCAAATGCAAGTAAAGACAACCAAAGTAGCAGCAACCTCAGCATCAATTGGCCTGAACATACATAAGGGAAAGAGCAAGATCCTCAAATTCAACACCGAGAGCACCGACCTAATTGAACTTGATGGTGAAACTCTGGAAGAAGTGGATACCTTTACATACCTGGGGAGCATCATCGATGAACAAGGAGGATCCGATGCAGATGTGAGGGCAAGGATCGGCAAAGCCAGGGCAGCATTCCTACAGTTGAAAAATATATGGGACTTCAAACAGCTGTCAACCAACCTCAAAGTTAGACTCTTCAATTCGAACGTCAAGTCAGTTCTTCTGTATGGAGCTGAAACGTGGAGAACTACTGCAAACATCCTCAGGAGAGTACAGGTATTTATCAACAACTGTCTACGCAGAATATTGAATGTCTATTGGCCGGAAACCATCAGCAACAGCCTACTATGGAAGAGAACAAACCAACTTCCAGCTGAAGAGGAAATCAGGAAACGACGTTGGAAATGGATAGGACATACATTGCGCAAATCATCAGACTGTATCACGAGACAAGCACTAACTTGGAATCCTGTTGGAAAACGGAAAAGAGAAAGGCCAAAGAACACCCTGCGTCGAAAACTGGAAGCAGACATAAAAAGGATGAACAGTAACTGGAGACAGCTGGAAATGTTTGCTCAGGACAGAGTTGAATGGAGAATACTGGTGAGTGGCCTATGCTCCTCCGAGAGGGGTAACAGGCGTAAGTAAGTAAGTAAGTTATGTAAACATCGTCCTTATTTGTTCTTCAAAAAAACTAGTGAATGCGTTTGTTTAGATTCCATAAAATACATAAAATTACATTCTTTTTATAATTCTAATCTTGACTAGGATGAAATAGATGTCTAGTGTATTCCATTTCTTAAACAGACCCCTCCTTTCCTACTTAACAAAATAATTTTGACAAGTCGTTATTAGTATTGTTGTTTTCCAAGCTTTTAAGATCTACTATTTTCTAGTTCACAAAATTATAAAAAGATAGCAACCATTTCATTATAAGCCAATTTCAATGTAAGCTTCTATCGACTTTTCTTTATGCTCAGAGAAACTATTGGAACTCTCGAAGGATCTTTTGTATTTTTTGATGTGAATCACAAACAATGTTCTGTACTTATAAAAACATATTTTGTTGCTATAAGATTGAGTAGTTTAAACATTTGATATATTTAAAAGTGTATAAAATTTTGTTTAAACAGAGAAGATTATTAGAAATGCTGAATATCTTATAGAAGTAATTTAAACAAATTACATTAAGTATACAGATATACATTATGCAATAAAATTTAACTTTATTGTCATACAATAAATTATATCTGGTCAACTTTGTATATTTGGCAAGTTAAGTAGTAAGATAATCCTACAAACTCTTTTACTTTGCTTGTAACAATTCATTAAAGGTAGTGAGATTATCAAAAGAACAATATTCCCGAAAAAAACATACATAACCTCCTGTAAACTTAATATGCAATTAAGTACTGCCAAATGTATGGGTGATCAAGTAAGAAAAAAATGGTTTTGTAGAATTTTTATGATTAACCAATAAGTGCATTCTCTACAGGTGGAAATAAATTAATGTTATCCATTAAAAGTGATACTTACATCTGTGTCTAGTACTTAAGATCCAGTAAGTGTAATTTATTCAAGGGATAAATGATAAACTTCACTAAGACCAACTATAGATCCTGTGTATTTCATTCATGTATATTTCTAAGTGGCAATCTTACTGTTGTACAATTTTGTTTGTTGGATAGTACTCATTTTCGCATCATTTGATTACATCTTTGATCATTGTGGAATATGCTATTTGTTGAGATGATTAAATGTCTCATTAATTGTGTGGTTACTGTTCAATGTTCATGAAAACAGAGTATGTGAGCTGCTAATGAACACTTGATACTCTTATTAACATCAGAACTAAACTGATTCCCGACCACAGTCAGAGGCTAGTTAACACATTTACGTTTACTCAAAGTGATTTACTTGTGGCCTACTCTAGATATTATATATATTAAGATTAATTTCTTATTTGATTTATTCTACAATGAAATTTATTTTCAACAAGCTTTCTTGTAGCCGCATTATTTAATTATAACTTTAGGCAGTGATATTTATAAATAAATCATGTTATAAACATTACTGACAACCAGATAGAATGATATTGATAACAATTCACTAACTCATCTTTTGTGTACTACTACTTCTACTAAAAGCCAATCCAAATGCTACGCATTTTTTACTAACTGTATATACTACATAAACTGTCATTATGGATAAGCTAAATGTTATACTCTACAAATAACCATTGATTCCTACCTCGACTAAAGATAGAATCCTTGGATTCATCTTCACTATGTATATTTCTGATCTTTATGTTTCAATATCGTATTGATGATCGTCACTTTTCACACCTCCGTAACTATTATTAGAGTAGTTCGTTAACTTTATAATCAATTCACATATGACTTAATACAGACCCTTATTTAACAAATTTACCTTACCATTACAACCCTAACATTAATATTCGATTTCTTATCAAAACGTTTTGTTTATTATTGTAAGTGATATTGTTCAATCAGTTAATTCTGTAATAACCTATCCGATAATTTAGGACCGTTGAATAGTAGCCACAATATCAGTTTAAACTATTTGTTAGTCATTCGCAATTAATATGGTCACATTGTTACTTGATATCTTATAATCTGACACAACTACCTGATTGGTATCGACTTTATTATTATTAGTATAAATTATATATACACATATACTTAGTTTAGAGCATTGAAGAAAAACTAAGTAAGAAGAAATTCCTCCTGTCCATTGTGCTTTTACTAATCTCTCTAACTGGGAAATTTTCCTAAATAGAAGACGCTTCGTAGTATGATTTATGTTGTCACATTACCTATAGTCCTACTAATGTTATGTTATTCTTTTCGATGCATAAAAATATTATATTCTATGTTACGTCTGATTTGAAATATTCTATGTAAGTATAGTATAATTTCCCAATTTACTAATACACAATTAAGTAAACGTGTATTTTGCTTTTAAAGAAAAGAAGTTATGTGAATGAAGAATTTTGTTGATACGACAATTGTACTTATTACTGTGCCCATTTGCGTAATCAATGTTGTAGTCAAAATAATGACATCTTTATCTGTGCGTGCATTCTTTTTTCTTTTAAGAATCAGGGAATTGTAGTTAAACTTATACCAGCGAGTAAATTGTGTTTGAAAAAGTTTCTTTGTTTTTTTTTAGAAGAATCTGAAGTGTTTACATTTTCTTGTCTAGTAGTTTAATCATTACTTTTTTTCAAGGTTCTTAAAAGAAAAAAAGCTTCACTGCTTTTACCTACAATAGAATTTCTGATGATACTGGTTGTATAGAAACATATTTAAAGAGAGGATTTTGCTTCCTGACTTGTAACTTTAGTCAACGTCAGATAGTATTTAAATTAAGCTAATAGAAACTTAACTTGTATTCACCCGTTGATTTCTTTTGAATAAATATCAAAAGAAAATTTATTAATGAGTTGACGTCCAAACTGAATTTGTATAGAATAAGAAAGATTCTCTTATATCAGGAAATTCAAGAAGAGTAACTAACTTTTTGAACGATTTTTCAGAAAACTAATTCATTTATTTTGAGTATATGTAAATCAGGTATTTTACTTCTATTATTGTTATGTTTCCAACACCCAAACCTCCTAAGAGACTCATGAAATAATGCTACATCATTTTCCATTTAACAGCTATGTTCAGTTAATCATGTACTTGTACCCCCTCCAGATCTTTAGTTATCGTTATTTCCGTTCATGTAAATACTATTCTCCCTATTGATGTGAGCGTGGTAAAGTTTTGTTCATACGTAAATATATGAGTGTAATATATGCCGACTGACTGATTGTTTTATTGGTTGGCCTAGTTGTCTTGTGTTCTTTATCTCCGGCTTGATGACTGGTAGTTGCGGGGCAAACATGTTTGGGTAGTGGTTGGTGATTATTGAGGTCGCACTATATTTTCCATACTTTGTGAATGGGTCAAACACAGAAAGATATAACAGATGGTAAATGAAAAAAACAATTAATTTTCTATGTTATGTTATACTGTTTTTACGAATTCATTAAAAGAAGACAAAAGTCTGGTTAGTTCGCAATATATAGTCATTTCATTTTAGATTAAGTTTTTTCAACTTTGCTTTCACTGGACTGCATTATATTTGAAGCAAGTGACAAGGGATATAAGGATTTGTGATAATTTGCAACCATCTTATGTGACTAGTGTTTTTATAAAAAACATTTTAACTCAGGCTTTGCATTTTAATCGACATTCTGCAGTGATGTATTTGTATTAGAACTTCAGTGAGGTTGGTATCTCATCTTTTCAAGCATTACAGTACACGTTATGTTAATAAACTAAATACACGAGTCATACCTCTATGTTTTCACGAATCTAATACAGATCCGTGTTGTAGTAGATCATGATAGTTTATTACTTATTTATTAGTCAGGGATACCTATATGCTAACCCAGAACTAGTCATCTCAGTAATTTAGATTTCCATTAATTATGACATTATTGATAGTTTTGAGCATATGAAAGTTTGCCGTAAAGGTTATCGTTCCGTATCAGCTTATTTGTTAATTCAGAAATAAGCTGAAAGCTCAGTCAATTGATATATTATTATACTTCGATTAATTCTCATCCCCTTCGTAATTCTACTCTCCTGGAATTGGTTTTTGTTTGGAGTTATACAGACAAAATTTTACTTTAACACCAGATACTACATAAAATAAAAAACAATAACGCATAGAAAGATGTGAAACAAACGTTGATAATCTAAACGACAGATGAATGCACAGATGTTAATTAGATTACAAAAAGGTATTGAAATCGTTTGATGCTTTGAATTGAAAGATTTTACGATTAGAGGTCTGAACTCAAGTAAACTGTGAAAGGTTCTATAATTTTTCAAAAATATATAAAATTGAACATAACTAAGCAGAAGAGTAAGTTACTTAAACATGTGCTGAAAGCAGTTTGGATAAAACCTTGTTAGAAGTTTGTCAGTGGTCTTGAACATTTAATTAAAACACAATACCAAGTAGCTTTTGTCATATTCAACTGAGTATTTTTACGGAAAAATTAGGGACATATTTAGACTAAAAATTGCATTTCGAAATGCTTTATAACGAAATAAACAACTACAGAAATGAGACAAGTATAAAAACACTTATTTGGCACCGTAATGAAGAAATGAAAAGTTAGACCGGAAGAAAATATGATATTGGATTGACAGTGGTCTATTTTTTAAGTCTGTCTGCTGTAAAGGTAATCTGCATATTGATCCAGATGGCATTTTCTCTTGTTCCCTTGGAATATTATCACTTATGGTGGAGTTTTACTATTCTTTTCCCTTTTGCTTGACTTTATTATGAAAAATAGACCTTTAGATTGAATCTCATAAATTTTAGTGCCTAAATTAGGGACAAAATTCATTTAATACGTTTTCTTGACTATGTTTATATACTAATCTTTAAAGGAGATCCAATAGCTCAATAAAACTAGGCACTGTGTATTTATAAGTGATTTATTTGTTGAATAATTGTATATGAATCTATTTATTGTTAGTTGATGAGAAATGTCTTGTTTTGTGAGCGTTAAATATACTTGTCTGCATAGACTATCAAATACATAATGCTTCGTAGTAGTTGGAAGAACGATTCATCAGTTTATAGGGCGTTATGGTGGTTAGCTTGTGTTTTCGTAATAAAAAATAATTGATTACCGTCGATACTACTAAAACTGCATCTGTAAGAATTGATCCCCCAGTGTATTGTTGACATATATGAAGACTAATGTATAACAATGCACTGAACTTAATTCGTTTTACTCCTTCTCATATGAAAGTAACTGAGGGAATTTCAATGAATGAAACTGCTTATCTTTATATTCAGTCAGTCAGTTATAACGTAGAACTTGGTACATGCATACATCAGTTCAAGTTGCCATGCTCCAATTAGCTGATAGAGATTAAATTGTTGAACCAAATCCTGAAGTAGTGGAGGTAGTGACGGAGTAAGTACTAATGGAAAGATATAGAGATCGGAGATATGATTTGAGAAAATATGATTCAGTAAAGAGAAAATTATGATAACCTCAAAAACTTAGAATTTGAAGGATGACAAGGAGTAGATGCACCTGCATCATTGCGAACGATTTAGACTCATCACTTAAAGTTTCTAACCATTTGTTACGATTATCATATTTATATTATGATACTTTTGGTAAAGATCAATTTTAATGCATATTAGCTACGACTTCAAATTAAAGTATCTCTAGAAAAAACGATGAGATATCATTGGAAGGTGTACTAATGCGGTGGTAATGTACATCAAACACCATCTACATATAAACAGTTGAATATAGGAACATGTAAGCATATATTATGTAGATCAATCTTATTCTTAACAAAAATACTAAGATAGGAACTCTTCGCAGACAAATAGTTGACATACACAGTTAGTGAGAAGACCCAATAATGATTAATATATAACGGTGAGAAAAACATGTTAGAAGTTATGCTTAGCAAATATTTTGTCAATTTACAAGTTTAGTTAATAGTAACACAATATGGAGTGGCATACTTAACTAAATGTTTACTATTTTGCGAATATCTATTCTCCGAAAACTTAATTTTTAAGCTATTTCTTATAATAACATTGGTCAATTTCTAAAGTTTAAATTCATTATTTCTGATTTAGCTAAAAATTTTGAATTGTTAATTTTGTCAAACGGATTTTCTCAAAATGAACTAATTTTTCTTTGAAGATTATCGGTACACCTTAGTCGATAAGTCACAGCCACAATAAACTATATTATCGGATCGCAACAAATCACTGTTATAGCACACATGTATGTTTATGAAGAAAGTATTAAGACTTAAATATTATTTTGAATACGGTCATCTTAATCATTTTTGTGTTTGATCCTCAGATGCATAAACTTTGTAAATCAAGGTGTTGGTCACACAAAGTGCTTGAGTATAGACTAAACGATTAAATTTACGTTATTCTGTATTGAATTACCGAGGTGGCCTGTTTGAAATCTTAGGCTACTATTTTTCCAAATATTTCAGCAAATTACTTTTCCCCTTGTTGTTTTCTTTTAGATGCTTAGTCATTTCCCAAAATTACATAATATACTTACACGTCTATAAGAATTGTCTACAACCAACCGTGAGTAATACAGAGAAAACTAGGTGGAGATATTGCGTTGGTTGGCAACTCGAATCAAAAAGAATCAATATTCATGAAATATCTATTCCTGAAATTATCAGTCTTAACTGCAGATTTCATATTGGAAAAGTAAACTACTTACAACTTTTCCTTAACCTAAGCATGTATTGTAACTATGGTTTAATCACAGTTAAAGAAACTTGGCTACATAACGCAGACGAAGACAATTTGTTATCACTAAAAGGTTTCAAGATTTTTTGTTAGAATCGTTTTATCATCAAACGAAATCGCTGTTGTGGCGTTGCTACTTTTGAGAAATTTGAATTGGTGTAGATCCAACTATATATGTTCTAAGTTTTCAAATGATCATATCGATTGTCTAACATTAAGAATCTGTCGAAAACACCCGAATAAATACTCATGTTTATGTGACTCAGGGTTATACATCATTTGTCCTATCCCAGATTGTTGTTGAGTTCACTGAGATTGCAGCAACCACATTCAATGGATCACTTTCAGTTGTACGTGGTGATTTTAATTCATTGGAATGCATTTTCCTTTCATCCCTAGGTTACCAAAACCTAATAAATTACCATACTCACTTCAATGTCTCGCTTCATTAACCATCTACAGACGGTTTAGGGATACATAAGACTCATGAGTGGGCTCCTCGTCCAAATTCTGACTGTTACATAATTCGTTTTTAGCCAAAAATCTATAGAAAATCAGTAAAAAAGACAACTCATTTAACCAAGAAAACAAAATATAAAAGTTACTCAAAAGAAAACACCTATGAGTTGAGTAACATTCAAATCAACTAATTGGTACCTCATTACAAATAAATCGCTATGAATGTCACCACGTCTTGTCTCAAGTTCTATCATGATGTTTATTGCCTCATCGAAATGATTTTCATGAGATTTGTCAGGCATGTCTCTTTCCATCTTAAAAGACTAAGGGAAAAAAAGATTGCTACAAGAATAAAGATTATGCCGAAGTTAAAGGCTAAATGGCCTCATTTATCAGAAAATTAAACGTTAAAAGTCAATTTACGCTCAAAAACTTTTGTCCTATTAAGATTCTTCTGATATTAGAAAATTTAAAGAGGTTACGGGCACCAAACATATTATGGAGGACACAGATGCCTTCTTTTAAATGAATTTCTCCTATGTTAGTGATCTGATTTGATGCCCTATAATACCCGAAATTCTAAGGATCATCATAATCCCATATTCACTGAAATGAATGTGTTTAGAATGCTTGAAGTTGCTGAAGCAGTCACAATATTTAGGTCCTGATAACAGTCAAAACCTTCTTTTTAAGGAATGTACTAATGTTTTATATCAACCACTGAATGATATCTTTAATGAGTCTTTGTCTACAAATATCAAATCAGAGTCAACCAATCAATCAATGTCTGTTACGCTGCGTAGAGCATAAGCCGCCAACCAGCATTCTCCAACCAATGATTGTCATACCAGAAGCGTGGAAAAATATAAAAATAACACCTTTACCAAAAGGTACGTCTATTTGTTAGAACGTTAAGTTTAGACCCATAGATATAACTTTTCTCTCTTCTCGTAAATAAGTCGAACGTTACTCATGACAGTGTAACTTTTACTTTTGATCTCTTATGGTCTTTACACATTTTGATAATTTCGCAAAAGATTCCTCATTTAATATCTAATGTAGAGAGATTACTTAGTTTTGGCATGACCAACCGCTTATTATTGCGATTTATCAGTCCGTTCATATTACCTATTATTTTACTGTTCCCCTTTTTTTATGGATTTTTCAGAAAAGACTAAGCGTCGTTGTTTAGAGTATCGAAAGCTTGTAGTGGAATGTGTGGTGAGAACCTCGGGATCATTTTGAGCATGGTTGTAGATAGACATATGAAACCATCAAACAACTATATAGTATTATCAGTTATAAACTACCCTATTCATTTACATCTTTCACTCGGTATATCTTCTGGCAGAACGCGACACCTTTGAATTAGAATTCATATATGTAAGGAGAAGTATGCAAGTTCCACAATTTCTTACCTGACCTATGTTCTATGTGATGGAAAAGTTGTAGACGTCAATCTAATTAAAAATCTGTGCTGTTGTTTTGTAATCGTGGTAACCTCCAATATCTAGACCTTCATATAACTTGTGTGTACTTTATTGATAACTTTTTTAAAAACGTGTTACTATGTCATATAACTCATATATCCCTTTTTCTGTGTGTTCCTACCTGCTCATTTCCTTGGTCATAATATTTTTTGAAGTATGTTAGGCAGACGTTTTCATTCGTTACTTGTCATTCGTTTTTCATTTCTAGCCCCTTTGAGCCTAACTGTAATTGAAACACTGTTATTACTTTATGCATATATATTTCCCTAGTTAGATTTCTTATTCCCTTGAATATTGGATTATTGGATTCCCTTGATTGCTGGTCCCCTGTTTACTGACTGATAATTACTAGTGATATAAACACTTCATAATTATCATTAAGTACCAATCTGTTTATTAGTGAATTATAATAATTAGTGAAATATCATATATCTGCAAAATCCAATTAAAATAACAACTGTGAAGATGATTTCAACCTGAACATATTCATCACTGGATCAAAAGCTTTGAGAGAACGTTGAATCTGAAACAGATGCACTCAATATATCCTTAGTTACTAAGAATGGATAGTACCTATTACCCGTAATATATTTTGTCTAGATGTATACCCTGAGTAATTTTTATGCCAATTTCAAGCAAATATGAAATATGTGATCAGAACTAAAGAATTCCTGAATTATGTGTATTGGCGACACGTTCCATTTTAAGTACCTATTTCATGGAACTATTCGACGTTATTTATTTAACTGGTACTGTAAACTACTATTAATAAAGAATAGATTAAAAGATTTACTGTTAAAAGATAAATAAGTAACTAATAAAATAATCAATTGAAAATGTCATTATGTCATAGGGTCTTTCGAAATATCTATGATTTTTTTCAAAAATCAAGTTAACGATTAGACTGAATAACTGAATTCGATCAAAATATACACCTGTTAAATTGGTTGAGCTAATTTATTATGACAGCCGATAATGGAGCCTTCAAATTCTATGTAAGTCCTGTTCTAGACCAAGGGCGTATCTCGAACTACAACTGACCGTAAGCGTATTATTCCTAATCAGCCAGTTGGAATAGAAGACACAGTGTTAAGATACAATTTGTAGTTTCATCACTGACAATAGGATCATACAAAATCTGAAGCAGTACAGAAAATTATACACACAATAGATAAAATTATACTTTTGTATGACATCAACTTCCAGCAGCAGCATGAACGATTCGCTCAATCAATAGTAAAACCAATGTTGGCCACTAACGAAATTCAGCCAGACTAAACAAAGTTCATTAGTGCCAACATCCCATCTTCCTTGAAAACAGCACAGAATGGTGTCTTTTCAATTCAATGGAATTCCTAAAATATTTCATTGTTTAAACGCATGAAAGATTCTTTGTAATATTTTTAAACAAAATATATTTTTTGAAAAGGCTTGTCTATCAGAAATTAGATTATCGCTGTGTAAAGAAATTGACATAGACAGGTCAAGTTTATCCAATAACTCCTTCCACGTTTAGCAATATATATGGTGATTACACTAAAATAGATTCAATAATGAGTTCAAGTATTGAAAAGCTTCACAAATGAATTAGTCATTTCTGATTTGTTTATTTTCCCTAGGTAACCACTGAAATTCCTCGAGTTTCGTTGAGAAAGCGTCTATTCAAGCACCAGCTAGTTCTTATTTTTTTTATAGTACCCGAAAAATATATCAACCTTAGTAAATATCCGTGGAATAAATTTATATCATAAGGTTTACTGAGATAATGGTCTGTATCTGACCCATGATTAGTAGGACTATTATGGTATTGAACATTTATAACAATATCTTAAGTGCATTTGACAGAGTTTGAGGCATTATTTTTTCGGAAAAAAGAGACATCAAATTCATTAATATGTTATGGATTTTAAAGATGACATTAAAAAAAGTGTAATAGACAATTAGTTAAATATCAGCCCTATATGTCTAAAGCTGAAGTTTAGAAAAGACACTTTAGCAGTACACCAACTTCAAACTACAACTGCATTGCGATTGAAATATCGGTCATATTGTTATGGACATACACGAAAACCTGTGTTAAATACGAAAAATGGCCCCTTTAAACAATCAATAACTAAGAGGATGGGTAAGCATACATTTACCATTACGATTATTTAAACATTTTGGCATATAACCGCTTCCATATTTCTTTATTTAATGGAAATACAATTCGATGGATTCGTAATACGCAACTCAGTTAAATAAAAACCACATTTAATGATAACAGATCTTACAGATATTGTGATTGCGAATAATCCTTTAAAGTATACTTTTGTATGTTATACACTAATTTATGTGACATATTCTTTATTTCTATAGCTATTGTCTTCATTACTTAGCAGTTGATCATTATCTACTTCATGGCAATACACCTTAAGCGTAAAAACTCTCCAGTAAAAAGTAAAGTAGTATTAAAAACTTTAAAAGAAAGTCAGAGTGTATTTTTTTTCCAAATCGATGATGTAATTATAGACTAATTACTATAATCGTTTTCTCGTCAAAATTATTTCTTTTTATTTATATGATGCTTGAATAAATACCATTTACACCCTGTCTTAAATTAAAGTGAAACGTTGATTTGGACGATAACAACATAGAAAAATTTTAAAGATTTCTTAGATGAAAAATACTTATTTAGAAGATAGAGATTTCTTCTGTAGCTTCAACCTGTAACAAGATTTCTCATTTATAAAAAAAGAGAACATGAACAGGATGATCAGTGACAAATCAACTGAAAAGGAAAGAGAGAGATATGAACAACTAGTTTCATTTAATAGTGTTCTTAGACATACACTGCAACATTGATGTATATTCATAAAGTTATTTTACTTTTGTTCAAATAATGGAACTTTGTACTTTATGTGACATTAAACGATTAAGGTAAGTGGCTCTCGTCAGTTACTTTCATCAGCCTTTGGGGACTAGAATGATCAACACGAACCGGTTGTAAATGAAATCATTTCGGATTCACTTGACTTGGCTGTCAAACCATTAACTTAACAGTATGTATTTTATGATTTTGGTGCCAAAAATATAGAGATTCTCTCAGAATTGTAAGCATATTTTAAAGAAGAATATCAGGAAAGGAAATCAAATTAAATGAATTTCGCTGGTAGCCCAAAGTAATGTAATCAATAGAATTAAGAGTACAGATGATTGCCATCCACTTAACTTGCTACTTGCTTATTGATACTTGTTAATTTATCTCCACAATTCAACAGGCAGCACTAGCTGATGGACATTATTGTGTGTAACTAAATGTGTCATTCTATAAGGATATTGAAAATCCTGCATAGTTTAGTTTCAGAACTTAAGTTAGAGTAAAGTGAATACAAAACGAAGTAAATTCTATCCTAATAGTTTAATCGATAAAAAAGTTGAAAAACTATACACTTTGAACCATTTAACATTCCGCTTCTGTTCTATGTCCGATATATACTACTACTTTGTACATATTAGTGTTATGTGTGTGAATAATATTTTGTGTGTAGGTAGGTACATAAGCCTAGAAAGGTTAACAAATCAGCACACAGGAAAAACAGAGTGTAATCAATAAAGTTAGGACACTAGCACCTACTTTTCTGTCTTTATCTCTATCTGTAAATGCATCATTTTGTTAGATTTTACTTTTTACTTGCCTGTTAATTCCCTTCTTATTGGTGGTATTGGTTTTTACTTATATTTTTGTGAAAATATGAACGTACATGTGGGTGTACTTAATTGCAGACGATTTTTTTCACTTGTTATTATTCTAACTACTATTGGTGTTTTCGTGCATAATCACTTTGAAAGCATCTAGCAAATACATAATAAAACTGATGTGAAATATCCTTCGGTTGTTTTTACTCGTCACGGAAAACCAGGGAATACTGAGCCGTCGCGCTACTTACCAATGGATGCCGTAGCACTGTTGCAGGGGGTTGAGTGTTCGCAGCAAGACCTGAAGGCCCTGGTTTCGATTCTCTGAAGAACTTGAGGGAGCACAATGTCATTTAGAAGTTTCATACTGGGAGGAAATAGCTATCTAGTGCTCCATGTCGTTTACTGCTTCCCAACCAACATCAATCTGTGACAAATGCAAACAACTAAACTTGACATGTATCTCCATAAAACTACTTCAGTTCAACAATTCTTTAAAAAAACCTGCTGGAAATGACATTTAGTTAATCATACTTAAATCTAGTTAATGCAATTTGAGAAATTAAGCAATATATAAATTTATTGATGAATTGAGTCTATTTACACATTAAGGATGATGTTGAGACTAAGTAGTTTGACACGTTATTGTATATTAAGTCAGAAGAATAAGCACACTTAGGTCTGAATATTCTTTCCGGAATTAGTAATCAAAATGTTTTCATTATCAAGTCTGATAAGGAAGATAAAAATCGTAGGTGGTTACTCTTGGTGATCTTTAACTAACTGAAAATAGATTTTGATATTTTTAAACAGCTAAAGTGAACAAATGAGAGGATACCCATCTCAGTCATTCTTAAATCATTTGACTTCATTATGAGAATTATAGAAATTATGTGCGCCTATTTTTGTAAACATGCCAGTTGTTGAAATAAACCAACTTAAACGTTTAGTTTATGCGTCGAATTTGAAGTTCTTTAGAAATATAATCAAAATATTGCTCTTATAGCACTAGATAAAACGTTTTTTGTTTGTCTAATTAAATTGAACTTACGGCCATTGAATGTTTAATTAATTCTATGCTTATCTGATACTTGAAATAAGCCAATGTTTTTCATTGATCCAGATGAAAATGAAATTACTAAAAAATAAGCTTAATACCTCGATTACCAAAATTGATTACATAAATGATGGAATAAAAAATAGATGAAATTTAACTAGCTAGAAAAGAGCTGCTTAATGCAATAATACGGTTGTTTACTATGTGAATTTCAACATTGTCCGTTATACCTAAAAGGCACATTTTTGAAGCGCAGAACTGATTAAATGAATGCCACTGGATTACTGGATAACCAACAAATTAGTTTATCCAGATGCATAGTGTTGATGATTATTATTGTTAAAGTGCTCATATAATTCACAGCATTCAATTTCTTTTTGATGGCATGAATATTGATAGGTGGCTTTTTAGTACATTTTTAAATAACATAGTGGACAATTTAACTTCTGTTAAAATCTTGTGTGCTTCTGACAGTGTATACATAATTAATCGCTCTCAAGTAATCAGTAGAAAGCTATTAATCTGTGTTTAATGTGATTAAACACCTTTCACATTTGTGGCCTGAATAGATAAGTGGTAACTTTTCTGAGTATAATATTTATTTGGGTGGGACAAAACTCTACATAACTTATTAGTTCTCTAAAACCGTTGATACTCCTCGATGACATATTTGAAGAAAGGCTAAGCTAGAGTAAAGTACATCTTACTAGATATCATCAACCACCTGTCATCAAACATAGTTGTTTTGATCTCCATATAAAGTAAAGGATGGAATGTTATTTCTAACGCAAATTAACAGATGTATATTCAGTATATCTGCTATAGTTTTTTTACTATTCCCAACCACTGTAATTCCATTATAAGCAACATTGAAGTCATAGCTTTATCAAGTAGATAATACTGTTTCATTTTAAGGTCATCTTACCAGATAAGTATAATCAATCATACTGTACATTTATAACTTTTCTTAGAATAAAAGAAAATGAAGAATAAAATGTCACAGTCGACATGAACACAATAAATTTTTTTAACGAGGTTATGTTTTTTTTTCCACATTAGATGTTTTCCTATGCTTGTTTGTTTTTATCTACTTAATTATTGTAATGTCTTTTTGTCAATAAACAAAATTACAAGGGATGCTAGGAGCTAAATAATTAAATGTTGATATATTCATCATTCATAGATAGTTTTCATTACTTAATTTATTGTGAATTAAAGCAAAACAATTTTCTAGAAAGTGTTCTACTCATAATGACAATTTGATTTATGATAGAATATGGTAGGCAGAATAAACACTGTCTTATTCTAGAAACCGAATTACTAATAAATGCATAGTTGAAATGAATATTTATTCACCATGATTAATTTATCATTTCGATCAATGATGTCAATGATCTACTGTTCTATCTTACTTGAATACATGAATACAGGTTAGATAAAGACGTCTCAATCAATCAGTTACTTCTGAGTTCATTTAGGTCTCTAGTAAAACAGAATGTGTTAAGTATCTATTCAGGTTTTAATTGAATGTTTAGTTAACAATCTCAAATCATCACCAGCGAGTAAATTAAACAGAATTAATTATTTAGAAACTTAAGCCTCATTTATTTTAGTTTTTTTGAAATTGAATACAAAAAATTAGAAAAGTGTAGGAATATTCCTGTAATTGAAAGTCGTATGATGAAGTTTAGAAGATCAGTAGAACATTAAGTTCTAGTTGCTATTTACATGTGTTCTGACTTACATTTCTAATATCATTTTATTTAATAAACAGAACATTCGACATCAGATGGTAATAATACACCACAGGTTTAATGCTATTATATCTGAACAGTTAAAGAGACTGCTCCATGCACAAGTATTCAAACTTTCAGTAAGCAATTCTCGTGTATTGCAGGGATTTGTTTTTCAAAGAAATGATGAATTACTGTATGATCAGTATGTAAACAGTTTTGTGGTATGACTAGTAATCGATGAATTTAATATTAGAAGGAACACAGAAACGAAAAATATTGTTTTCACTTAGATCATCATCAGGCTCTGTTCTAATATACAGCAGTATTTATATACAAATCTGAAAAATTGTCAAACCAATTAGAGTAATTTTTGTGAATCAATGATTAAAATAAAGCAGGTAGATTACACAACAAGTCATAATAGGTGGAAGATGTAAATTGTTAATACTAATGATAATCAGATTAATAGTAACAACAACATGAATACATATTTAAAAATGAAATAACTCTAAGCAATTAACATTTGGATGTGAGTGAAAATGGCGTGAAATTAAACTCATTAAAACAATAATAATGATAGTAATCTATTCAAAGTAAGTGTGAAAATGATGTGATCAATTAAATGAAGAAGGAATATAAAAGGGGTGAAGTAAGAACTAAGAAATAGCAAATGGTGTAAAAATGGTATGAATCATTTATTAAGTCTTGTAAGCCCACGGAAGTGATAGTGGTG
Source organism: Schistosoma japonicum (assembly GCA_025215515.1). NCBI lineage: Eukaryota > Metazoa > Platyhelminthes > Trematoda > Strigeidida > Schistosomatidae > Schistosoma > Schistosoma japonicum. The sequence goes on along the minus strand of CM046063.1, from coordinate 18,198,673 downwards.
TTACAAATTTCTTTTGAACACATAGATTCCGATTGTTAACTTAAATCCCTATGGTATCAGCGATGTGTAGGAGACGAACACGAAGTCTATCCGGAAATGTTGATAGTATGCGGTATACCACTCTGAGTGCTTTAGTTAGATCTATTGCATGTCCATTGTCTATCAAGTGTGACAAAATAGAACTACGTATTGACTTCAGCTGCCCCTTCCCAAACCACGATGGTAGGTGCTCGTTAATCTGTTGGTTAAGTTTTCTGGTCGCAACTCCGATATAACTTTCTTTACAGGACCAGCTGAATTCATAAATGCACATGGAAGTGGTAAAACCAGGTAACTTATGCTTTAGTCGAGTAACTATCATAGATCGGCTAGTGAATAATAAGCATGAATTCGTTGCATTGAACTTTCTTTTCACAGTTTTGGCTAGTCTCTCACTAATATATCATTTGCTAGCTTTCATTTGAATTTACTTTAAGAAAGAAAGGTTTCTTTTTGACAGCCAGAGTTTCAGGTTTACTGTTAACTTTCAGCATATTTTTCATTTAAAAAAATGTATGGATGGTCAATTTCTGTCAATATATTGAATATGGTGTCAAGTTCAGCGTTTATGATGCAATATCAGCAATTTTTTACCTTTTCGATGTTTAACAGTCAATTATCAAAAGTTAACATTTAACACAGTAATCGCTATTGAGAATCATAAGCTGATCAACATCTCGTATATAACAATAGATAACTGTGTTGTTCATCGATTCTTCAAATCATCATGATAAAATATCTATTTTTTTTGATAATACGATAGGGAAGCAAAGTTTATCAGAGCTATGTGATATATATATACATGGTTCATTCAGAACAATCTGATTACACATAAATTTGCAAAATCATTTTTGTATGAAAGATAAAGGTACATATATAAGAAAATAAAGATAGTAAAGAAGACATTATGTATTACACTCTACTTTGAATATAACACTAACATTACCAGAGTAGGATTAGATTAAGTATAGATTACTTTTGAACAGGTATATTTCAAAATATATCTCTAAATAATATTTCAGAAAACTTTATAAAAATAGTTTTTCTCAAGTTTTCAATATTCGACATTTTTACAATAGTAGACTAAAAGTATAAATAATTTTTATGCACTTTAATTATAATTTTAAACTATATCCTATTTATTGACTAAATTCTAAATAAAAATTAACTAATTAAATATTAGTATGTTTGTTGTTTTAATTTTTAAACATAATTTACTCATAACAAGATGAACATAACAACTATTTGAAAAATTAAAAAAAATTCAAATAAATTAAAAGTACGTGTGTTTTATTTTCTCTAAATTTTAAACATGTACATACTTTTCTAGAAATAATGAGGTCAGTTGGAAACAAAAAATTTATTTTTTTCATTATTGAATGAACGTGTTTAACATTTTTCTACGTGATAATTTTTAACAGATCATTAGTTTGTTTAACTGAAAGTATAAAATATTTAAATTTAAAAAAAAACAAGAAACTATTTTATTATTAAAATATAAACATAAAAGATCTAAATGAAAGTTTATTCATAATTTTCTATGAATTTTTAAAAAAAATAAAATAAATTTTATATTTTCAAATAAAATGAAACAAACAGTCTGTCAATATTCATGTTGATGATGATGATAAATAAATTACAAATTTTATAGAAAGTGAATATTTAAGAAACAAAAATCTTGAATAATAAATTTTTGACAATTTACTAGCCTTACAAGTTAAAATGAAACTAAAATGTCAGTATTTTTAGAATGTACTGAATGCATTACGTAATTTGTTACATTCCCTTCAACTACATACAAGTAATTAGTTGTAATTAGTGAAACTTATAAATATCATTGTAAATTTAATGGGCATATATTTTCCATCAAGAGATTTGAATTAAAAGGGTTTTCATTAGAGTATTTATAATGCAGTAATAAGACGAAGTTCATAAGAATTATGTAATATAATTGAGCAATACATTTGGAGCAATCTGATGTTACAATTCTTAAGGCATTTATATATGAAAGATAATAGTCAATTAGACAAATTATATTATTAAAAAAACGAAGATAATAAAGAGAACATTGTGAACTACACTCAATTGAGAAAGGTTTAATGAACGTAAAAATTATTTTTAAATACACATGGGAAGCTGAACTTTCGTAAAGCAAACGTTACAACAAACGACCTAAAACACTCTCATTCAATATCACAATCGATGATTCGATTTCAGTTTCTTGGCTTGTCTCAACTATGTGTTTAACGATAGGCGACGAAGGTCATTTATCCTGTGCTTTTATTCTCTCCTTCGAGTTCATTTGTTTTTGAATGCATTTAGGTATGTGTTCAACTACCTTTACATACAGATCACGATTGTTCCTCATTATGTATGTGTATTCGCAAACACATGTAAACTGAAAGACACGGTGGAATGTCACGTATTTGTCTACATGCTATGTAGGTTTGCTATGAATCAATGACTTAGACCTTTCACTTACAATTACCTTAGCTGAATAAAATGTCCCGTTAATAACTGATTTAAGCCTTTTATTTTACACAAGACTATTTAAATCACCTCTAAATGTTAAGGTGGCATAGACTGATTCATTAGATTTTGGGAATACTGTAAGTTTTACCATAATGTGACCTTTCCAACGATTTATGAACCCATTACATATCCGCTTGACACTAACGTTTTTGTTAACAGAATTATATTTTCTTCAATAGTATCATCAGTATAAGTACGGTTAATCCTATTAAATGGATCTTTTACTAAACCTAATTTGTACTGCCCCAAACAGTAAATATGTAAGTTCACATACTACCTTGTTCATAATTATATATCGTCTTTTTCAGAGGAACATTTGCAAACAAATGGATTTTCATCGAAAGAACACATTGTCTTCTCGTTAATATTAATATCACATAAATAACCCACTAGCTAAAGTAAATCCTTCAAAGATAAAAAGGCTGTTAGTCATTGAAACAATTTTTGTTCAATTAATTGAGCAATTTAAACATATAAAGGGTCAGATAAGGCTAATAAATTGCTAAGATATCAACAACTGAGCTACATAGTATTACATTAAACCACAGATTGAAGTTTAATTTACGTATATTAAATCTAAAATAAATTGGATGTGATAAGTGGAACTAAGGAACGAAATTGAAAAGTGAATGGTGTTCATTAATAGATTACTTAATAATAATCGAAACTTCATCACCGAGTACTTATGGATACATGATAAACAGCGTTAAGATAGTAAGCTTTATGATGTAACTGGAAGATATTATCAATATTCTCCTACAGGTATATTAGTATTTTTGCTTACTTCTGTGATAAAGTTACAAGTAAAAATATGCCAAAAAAGTTTCAATAATACATTTCTAATGAATTTAACCATGAATTGATGTATTAAAGTAGGATTAAAGTCTTATTAGTTTTATTCATATAAATTGATACATGAAGCTACAACAATGTATTTAAAAGAATAAGAAAATCACATAAAACATTGGTTCTTCAAAAGATTACTTTTCAGCCGAATCAGTAGAACCAATTAGTTGGAAACCCACTTATGTTTATGCCTAACTGACAAATTATAAATAAACTATGAATAATTTACAAGTTATTTGTGAAAAATTTTATTTGTTCGTAAAACGATGCACAGTTGAACTTGATCAAGAACTGAGAAAAATGTTATTTTACTAATCAAGTAGATTTGTATTTGTAACTGGATTTCGGGTGAGGTGTGATGAATGTCATTTTGTTATGGTGACCAGATGAATTTATTGGCAGATAAGTCATATTCTCATAGACTGTTAGATAAAATGCATGTTAACGTATTTATAATTATGAGTATATGTGTTTCACTTTAGAAAGGAACTTTATTCTAACTGGATCCAGTGAATACTGAAAATCATATTACCATGAATTAAATCTTTTCATTTCAATTTCGACAAATGATCCAAAAGTAAATTGTTTCTAGTCCAAATGAACTAACTCAGTCTATTCATTCAATCCTAAAACTTGAATATATAGTCTAAACACAAAGGCAGAGGAAAATATTCTAGACAATTACATTAACACCGTTGATTATCAGATATTGACTTAATGACACGGTATTATTCACGGAACAATTTCAAGTAAACGAATATAAACTTTAAAGAGTATATTTTTACTGACTATTGTGATAGATTAAAATTTCTGATGAATTTAATAATAGGGTAGAGTAAACTTGGGCCTCAATAATAAACGACAGTTTGAAAGTAAATAAAATTCCAATAAAATAATCTTTGTCATGATTGTCTAGTAAGTAGGATAGCTAAAATGCTATCATAGTTAAGTCAATTACACTGTTGGCTATATTATATATAACCTGATAGTTAGAAATTAATTAGTACTAAGAATTCAACAGTTACTATATTAATTGATAACATGAATATCTATGATCTATAGAAAATGAGAAGTAAAATATTCTAACGTTCCATAATTTAAAGCTGGGTAACAAGGGCTTAAACCTCTCAATAAGTAATAATCTCAAAAATACAGTGTGGATTATTAACAAATGTGAACTGATTTCTGAAATTACTAATGACCAACTCTAAGAACTTAACATCTATCAATTGTTTATGTATGAATTATAAAAGTAAATAGTTTTAATTCTTTCAAGAATTGTAAGTATTTAACAAATTATCATTAAAACAAATTTCATTTTATTGTAATTAATCAAAAAGTAAAAATTACATTATTCTGTTCTACAAAACAAAATTAGTGTGATAAACACATTCATCGTCGTAATAAACCATCAAAATTATGATAATGATATTTTTTTCTATGCTGTAAAATAATGTCAGTAGTATATTTATAATATTCAAAAGATAGAAGATGAAAAAGTTGTTTATTCAAACATTTTTGACATTTGTTTTTGTTACTATATAATACAAAAAGTATTCATTTGTTGCCTTTTTATTTTATTCTATTGAAATTATTGTTCAGTCGATAAAATCAAACAATCCAAAAAAAGAGAAGTGTAAATAAAATTTTCGTTCAATTTATCAATTTATTTTGTTTTAATAAACAGTTAACTGTTTACTATTCAAACTAAAACAAATTTTTGAAAAGTCTTTTATGATGTCTGTTAGTTTATATTTTTATATTTCAATTAATTTATTTATATATGTATGTATGTACGTGTGTATAACACAGCTTCATTCAAATCTTGAGTATTGTAAACAAAAGTAAATTTACCGTAACTGATTAACAACAAGTTTTTATTTTGGCGGACATTTAAAAGTTGAAAAACAAATAACTGAATAATAAGAGAATTATTACCTGATAAAGAAGAAAAAAGCAGAAGGAAGAATAATATAAAATATGTTATTTGTTTATTAAGTAGCAGTAATCATTGAAAACAATCAATAAACCCAATAGTCAGACTCGAATTATAAATGAAACTGGAAGTAATTCACATTAAAGCTATTTGATGTACATAATCCTTAATCTGTGCACATTTGAAAATGTATGTAACGCAGAGGAGTAAAGCTGTAACTATAGTGTTTTATTTATGATAAAGAAACGATGAGAATTATACAATCTTGAAAAATTTCAAGAATCACTGATGTAGTTGTTTTTCTTGAAAGCGCTAGTTAAGGAGACAAGTGCTACAAACTTTAAAACTGCAGACGGTACTTAGCATATTTTCACTAGAAGATAAAAATGTACCTAATTCTGGCTTTGTTAACTTTAAGCCCGACGGATGTTTCGTATGCTTTTGATAAGAATATTTGAATATAATAAATGAATAAATGAGTAGCTATTAGACTAAATATTTTTAAAATATTGCATAATTTAGAGCTGCCTTTTGTCAATGAATGTTGTTACATGCGTAAGGCTGTTTACGCTGAATTCTATTGGCGATAATGAAAAGCATCACAGGTAAGCGCTAAGAATAGACAGAACTAGTTATTTTTTTAAATGTAAATATTCTTGTTTTGATATTTTTTTATTCATTGTAAAGTAGGTGGTAATTACTACTACTGTTCATTATCTCCGCACTAACCGTACTATTTATGATTAGTTGTAGTGGTTTTCTGTGTGCCAATTACTATAATTAATACAATGTCATTGTTGTAGCTATATATACAGAGTTGGGACAAAATAAAATCTAATCTTCTTAGTACTGTGTTCGTGTTTTTTTTGATTTGGCTTTGGGTGAGTAATCACTTGTCGAGTCGTTTGTCACCAGTTGAGAGCATCGGTTCGCGTAGATAAGTCAGTGAGTTAGATTTGCAGTCAGTGCACCCGCGTATAACGTAGGCGTTGCGTTAAAGTAGTAAGTTTAGTATTTAGGCCAAATATTAGAAATTCGGTGAAAAACCAATGTTTAATGTTAAGAATATTATCTTTGATCAGGATTTAAGGTTAGAAATGAGATTTTTGGTACGGATCGGCACTGAATTCAGTTCATGATTATTGCTGAAGACATGTAATAGCATTCATAGCACCAAATAATGTTAACAACATAATTTAAAATTTTTACTAGGATTAGGATTTAGTATTTGGAATATGATTTAGGTTTTGAATTCCGAGATAGAAATTTGTTGTTAATTGGACACTTAAAAGCAGGATTAATGTTATTAACCGATTCATATAGGAATACTAGTTACGAATGGCTGCACTGTCATTTGTGCATAAATTTTAGAATCCATAGTGAGATATGACACAATACTATGCCTCGTTCCTATGGAAACTTTAAGTTAAATGAAATTTGTAGTAAAAACTATTTATATACATATATATATATAATCTTTTGTTGAAACTACTGTGGCAAATATCTATTTACGGATAAGTTTTTACGTTTTACTAGACGTTTTCGTGAGGAAGAGGAGCACATTTCTATGAGTCTCTGTTAAAATTCTTCGAAAGAGAAGGATTATTCTTTCTCCTTACCTGTTGTGTAACTAGTTTATGTGGATCAAACCTTTTTAGCGTGATCTCCAGGATCACTCAAGTTTGAAGTATATGCTAGATCTACAGTATTTTCTGCAGCATTTGTCAGTAAAAACTGAACACATCCGGGTCTGTGGTATGAAAGCTAAGTTTTATACTTTGTATCTCACCACTCCTAACTTCATGAAATAGGTAAACTTTTATACCGTGGAAGAAATGGTAGTAAAACTAGTAGCAAACTACCTCATTCTAACAAAATATATTAAGGTAGGAAACTTAAGTAAGAAATCATTTGCAAAATAGAGATAAACTATCCCTGTAAATTATCAGTTTTTTAGTGTAATGGAAATGGTAATATCTGCATATGTTGGCTTTTATCCTGGAACGTTCTGTCACTTTCCCTTAGTTTTGATTTTCTGCAGTACCTTGTGAATGGAATATCGGGTTGTATGGTCAAGAAGGATGTCAATATTAACTACAGATTCTATACTTCATAAACAGAAATGACTAGAACTTTATACTTGATAGTAAACTTTGTACACTGAAATAAATTTTAATTTATTTAAGTCTGTCAAGAACACAGAATTCATATTTCACAATACTTCTATAAAGTTGGTTTGGTGCGTATTTGGACTGTAATAGCCTTCAAATTAAACATACATAATCTGATACACTAAAATGTTATTCTCTGTGAGTCTTTTAAAGTTTAATTTGTTCATGACTAAACTAGAAGTAAATCTTTACTGTTAGGAAAAATATTTTAATTGATAAAATAGCTTTAAATTTCAAGGGTTCATCAAACAGATGACATGATAATTATCACTAATATCTAATAAAACATTTAAATAGCATTTTATACGAATAGAAAGTTATCACCTATGATTTACAAAACTATGCGATGCCTATTTTTGTTATGGTAGATAATAATCTTCAGTAGACATAATAAGATCATTGACACAATTTAACTTAGCTATTTCTAAACTTATCAAAAATAAATTAAGATGACCAATTGTTGTAGTGGAAAACAAAGAGGGATTCATTTGAGTAGTAGACAATAATGTGCACATGTCATGGTAACATTATTTTGGTCAACAATAAAAAAATAATTGAAAATTCACAATCTAAATCTAACATTTATTAGATGAGTCGATTTAGACATTTTTCTTTCAAAATCAATTCTTTAACTTTCTATTCTGTGAGGACATATATCTTCATCGAATTTGCTAACAAGCTGTACAATCATATATATATATATATATAAGATTATAGACCAGTGTATGGTCGTAAAACATTAGTTAGTGATTGTTTTAAATTTCAACTACCCAGTTTTAAATAACAAATTAACAACTGAAGGACATGATTTACGAAGCATGAAAAATGTGTAATCAAAAGGGTGGAGATATGTCGGTGTAAACCGGGAAATCGGGATAAGACAGTCATTATCAAAATAAGATAATAGCAATGATATTATTAATAATAGTTGCTATCGTCGTACTTATAATATTGAAGTTGATTAGGAAGATTAGTATGTCGAAATATTAAACTAACATAAATGATAAGTATTTATCCCTCATAAGTGATCACATTGATTTCACTTTCCATTTAAATCCTGTTTATCTATATATACAGAAAAAAATCAAACAACAGCATGTTTAGGAATCGAATTAATAGAACAGTCAACAGAAATACGAAACTAAATAAAGTTAGCTAAAACTTCGATAACAACCATTCATACATACGTTAGTCAGAGTAATCTAACTTAATTTTTGGTAGGCATTTTATTAGTTAACTTTGTGAGGAAAAATCTTATAATTTAAACAAGTAATATTCAGTTTGCTTCCTCAAAGCTTGAAAGACCAAAATTTATGCTGGTTACTAAGGTTTCATATTTTATATCTCCCCTCTAAACAACTGATTTCTGAAATCTAGCACATATGTAAGACAGTTGTCCATTCATCAATAATTACATCATATGAATGTATATGATGTTTCTAATTATCTTACAATTTCTTAAAAAAATACTATTGATCACTTAGTATTTAGCTAAACTACTATGTATACTTTGATCACTTTCATTATTGAAAATCTTAATCAAAATAATCAATTCGTTTAATAGTTAGTTATCAAGAAATGTAATAGAATTAAAACTGACAAACTTGTCTCTACGATATAAGATGAATTTTTCAGGAAACAATATAACAGGCTTCCTGGGTTTGGCTTGTCAGTTATAATCCGACTAAAACAATACTTGTGAACTATAGCTATATCAAGGCAATCCGTTCAGAATGTATATATGACAACAGAGATTGATCAATTTCAGTCCATGACAAATCAACAGGAAGATCTAAATACATTCTGATAATATTAAATAAGTTTAGAATATGAATTCAGTAAAATGAAGCATTCATTACCAAATCAAAAAAACATGTATCATGTTTTTTTTATTAGAGTACAATGGTTGTGTGAATTTATTATTAGAGGTGTGGTTAAACTCTACTGCTAAGAATGCATTCAACTAGTTTACTTATGTTTTCGTTTATTCTGTGGTCAGTGTTCCATATTAGAGTATAGTTTCCGTCAAATACGTTAAAATCAAGTGTCTTGAGTCAACTATGATAGTCTTCTATGAACATTTCAGTAAAGTGAAGTCCGATTCGCAAAAACCAACAAATAATTCGTGTACTACATTCAATAAGATAACTGTTCCATTCACAGAAATATGGTTTAAAAATTTAAAAATTTTCTCCATTCACTTAATAAACATCTTTGGTGGCAGTAATCAATTCGACATATTAATGAAATTCACCCTACATGGTATGTGGTTTTGATAGTAAAATCAAATATGCAGAGAAACATTACTGACTTATCTTTTAAGTTGTTATTATCGTTAAGTAATGAACACTTATCGACTATTGCATTTGGATTAAAAATTAAGTTTGCCTAGAGACAATATTCAGTGTTGAATAACTGAATAAGCACAAAAACAATTACATGTTAGTAAATTACAATAAATTAGCAAAACATTAAGGTATTTATACTTTACTATGTTACGTTTCGAAAAGCAACCTGTTTTCTTTTTAAATGTTTGCATTATTAGGTTTTACTTGTCATTAATGAGTGGAGAATTCTTGATTTTACAAGAATCTTAGAACAGAAATATGAATCCTTCACTTAGTTTATAGGCGAAGTGTTTCACTAAAAGAACATTTCAGGTATCTGTTTTCTATCAGCATAAGAGTAAACTTTAATAACAAACGAATACCTTTAAAACATTAAGAATGGTTATAGGACTAGATCCTCTATATTCATATATGTGATGTCATATCTCCTTTCTTGCGTAGATGAATCACATATTTACTAGGTCACAAACTAGTATTTGGTACCATGTTATACATTTATTACCAGTTGAATCACATATTTACTAGGTCACAAACTAGTATTTGGTACCATGTTATACATTTATTACCAGTTGAAAAACATCAAAGAATGAAAGTTAGTCATACGATATATGTATATGGGCTATAATAGGGTCGTGTAGAATATGGGTATTTGAATGATTTTCCTTATTGACGTATACTTAACTCAAGTTATGACTATTAACGAAACATGGTAGGAATGATAAAAATGAAATGATGTCAAGAAAGCATATTGCATATGTGATGAATTCCCAAAATATGTTCTTTAATTTATATCGTTTTTAATCGCATGAATGCTGTCTGCGATTATTCACGTAATCCTTAACATTTGTAATTGATTTTATATCTACTTGTCTATTACCCTTACTACACTCTCTATGACGCTACGTTAATGTGGCCTACACAGTTTTTATATGTTACTCGTCTTATTCACTCTCACTGTCTAGAGTGACTCGTATTGAAGACAAGTGTATTTAAACATATAATGATATACTACTGAGTTGGTATGGGTCTTAATTAAGAATAATTTAATTCAGTTTGTATAGTTCAGATAGTGTTCTTACTGGGTTATTCCGATTGTGATTATTAAGAAAGTTTTGGTGCTACTCATACAAGTAGCTATAAGAATATCACAGTGGCGTCAGCAATAATATTACTTGATTGGTAAAAAGATAACATATTTCTTAGTAATATTACATAATAGCATACTCAGAACTCAATGCAAAGTCAATATTATTGAGCCATTTGTAATATGACTGTGTATTCAAGAGTTTACGGATCTCTCATCAATGAATTAAACTGGACAGTTACAATCATCCTGATCTCATGCTCATAATATGAAATTGAACATATAACCTACTGTTTTAGCAAGTTTATTACATAAAAAGTAATATTGCTTGTAAACAATATGAAATTCAAGTTGGCCTTAATGTATTCACTTCAAATGGTCATTATGACGTTATAATAAAATGTTCATGAGTGAAATGGTTGAATATATATATTGAAACGAAACCATGATGCGTAGTTACATGAAAAGTCATAAAAATATTGAGAAAAACCCATTTAAATCTACAAATAGTTAACTCTCAATATGTCTTGCTTCTTATGAGACAATTATTGAGAAAATAAACAGAAGAAAATCATAGTGTTAGCAAGTATATAAAACTGGATGCAAAGTCAATAATATAAACATGATAACCATAGAAAGTAATGTACCATACAGAATATTTTCATCAAGAAAAAATTCATTGGTAAACATAGATTAGCCTTAAATTATTGAACTGTCAATATTATAATAGAGCATGAAAGCTTTCTGGGCAAGCGAGTTAATCTTGAAAAAGTAAGTAATGGGGAAGTTTATAACAAAATCGTCTAATCAGAAGAATCTGGAATGAGAGATAATATATTTAAATCCAAAAACATTGATACTAATTAATGTTTGAACTATTCAGAGTTAGTTTAGTGATCAATCCTTATTTGCTTGACTGGGACGCGTGATAATCGTAGGTTCGCTTGTGAATAATTAATGATAACAAGTTAAAAAATTAAAATAAAGTACTTACCAGGTGAAGTATAAACCTTTATGGTTCCCTAAATTGCAACACTTTACAATGAAACCTAGATTAAAACAAAAATATTCATCCTTTTAATACAAAAATAATCTTTCGTTATTTCAGACTACTAATTTTATTGCTGCAACTTAAAATTTTAAGCTTGAATAAAGTGCTGAAAATGGTACTGTTAGACAAGTTAATTGAAAAACAACAGATAAATCACTGGATAACTTTTCTGTGAACGATATAGACCAATTTTTTTCATTCGACGTCACTCTGAGATGCGGTAGCCTGTTTGAAATCTTGAACTATCATTTCTCCAAATATCTCAACAAGCTACTTTTCGTTTTCTGTTTTGTTTTAATTACTCAATCATGTCCTAAAATCGCGTTGTGTACTTGTGCACCTACATAAAATGTGAATTATATGATTATTGACTTTAACACAAAATGCTGTTTTAAATAAAGTTTTTAATTGTTTTTAATTGACCACATAATACATGTTGTGAAATTCCAATAACGACGGAAATATTCATGTTTAAACATTTATTGGCTGTATTAGTTGGGATATTCATGCTAAGTATTTACTCACATTGAAAATCAATTAGTTTAATTTCCTGATTTGTGGAGTATAGTTGTAATTTCAGAGAAGATTACCAAGTGATTTTGAACTATGCTTAAGAAATTATTTACCAGCATAAAAATAAGAAGTTCTTCAACATGCTAAAATGTTTAACAATCGAATGATTTAAATTTGTGCTGGAATAAACAATAACTTAGAATAAGAATGAGAATCAGTAACTTTTAAATCTGGTATTACAAATTAACGTGAGTCCTACAACCTATGTAAAGTAGAAAGCACTGGACAGCTGACTTATCTTAGTATGGGTCTCTTCGTTAGTGCATATCCAGGACCATGCTACTGATTAGCGTACAGAACTTAGTGGTTACACAGTCAGTGCTTAATCGTTAGACCAATTAGCTAGCATCCAACTACCGCTGCAAAGTATTAGAGAGGTAGATGTGTTCTACTGAGGATTTCCACACTAGGATGGAAAAACTCTCTAGCATTTCATGCTATTTGACAGTTGTCAAACTCACGTTATTTTGTGATACTGAATTTGACTTCAACAATATCCACAAAGTCTAGTCCTAACCAATAACTTTTAAATGAAATTCATCATTACAGATTAACTAAAAGGCTAGTTTTCTTCATTTGCATTAAAATTAACCGAAGTACACATAGTACTGTAGTGGCATTTTTAGTAAGTTACTTGACATTAATCTATTGCTTATCAATTAAAAAAGGGACTGTTACTAAGAAGTCCAAATAAATGTGCATTCACTTGAAAAAGATAAATATTTGTTACTTAATTAATACTGTTTTAAGTTTGGTTGTTTGTGTTCATCGAAAATTGTTGGTTCTGTGCTACTGAAAACCAAGGATAACTGAAAGGTTGATTCGTCCTGGTATGCAGATTCCTAGTGGTACACACTCAATTCCGCTATGGAACTGAACCCAGGGCCTTCAGGTTAGTGAGCGCTTAACAATCTACACCACTTGGCCGGCATCCAGAAATAGAGTGCCATGCGTGTCTCAAATAATAGTTGATCAGTCGGGATTTCTATAAAGTTCCCCATACTGACCACTTTCTTAGTTACTCTCTATAGGAATTAGAAGAAATTTACACTTGTAGGTAAATGGCTCTGTAGCTAGGGTGGAAACAAATAGTACGAGTCAACTCCAAGTTGTCTGGCTGGAAACTGGTACTTGGTAGAGTGCTTCATTATACAGTTTTGAGCTCAGTGTCATTTTTCTTATATGTAATTGATCTTCCTAATCTACTATTACTATTAATTTTTGTTATGTGTTGATTACAATAAAAGATGAAAGCCATATATAAAGTAAGGAACCGTACAGAATTTCAAAAATATCTACAGGCATTAAAATAATCGTCTAGTATTTGGTCACTTCAGGTGAATGCTCTAAATACATTATGATGTGTATTGGTCATTAAGTTACTAGTGCACAAATAATGAATAAAGTTGCGCTACCTTTTGTCCAAACACCTGACCTAGGAGTCATCATCAGTAAATATTTGAAAACTACGGCACTCTTGTACTGTAGCTGTAGAACATAAATAACCTTTTAATCAGTACATACAGACCTTAGGTATGCTGGTACTGATACACTTTAAAGCTCATACTGAGCTTATCCGACCATAAGTTAAGTGCTGTATACAAGCAGCATGACCTCATCTAGAAAAAGGAAAGCTGTTGTAAAATGTTTTAAAGAACTTCAATTATACTGACTCCTGGAATCTCAAAACTGTCGTGCAATAATAGACTAGATCAACCATATATATTCCTTTGTCTCTCAGAACAAGTAGTTTACGAGGAAACTTCAAAAAGTGTTGGCAATTTTATAATCAATTATCTTACCCCTCCCACTAATCCACAGAGTATTCAACGAGTGAAACTGTCTATCCAAACATTCGCAAAGAAGGTAAATCTGCTGAAAGATTCCTATCGTCAGGACTAGTGTAGGTTATTCCACCTTTTTTTTATAAAACTGGAAATGACATTTAAGAAACTGTTAACGTTATAAATGAGAAAGTAAAATGTTCAACAACTATGGATTATAAATTATTCAGACGAAAAAATTCACTAAAATGTTTATAATTGTTAGCCAGAAAGCATATTGCACCTATTGTTATCATAATTAGGGTAATTTGTTTTGTTAATTTACTTGCTGATGCACTAATATTCCAAATAATATTAAAGCAAATAAGGTCTAAATTAGATAGTACTTGTTGATAGTCTAGAACAATATCAAAAGCAAATACTTGAATAAACCGAAAGGAAATTAACTAAAACATGCCTTAGAAATTAGAAGTGAATGTTTTGAGGCTACAACATGGCTTACGACTAGTAGGCTACACGTCTGAATACCACTACACTTTATCCCGGTTTGAATAGCATCAACAGTATCTAAATAAAATGTAGCTAAAATCTGTTGACATGAACCTGTGCTTTACAAATGAATTATAGAAAGTTAGCAGAGAATAAACATAACTGTTATAGATAATATGATATCGGTTAATAGAACGTTTAAGTTGGAATCTTTTCTAGCTTTTAAATGAAGTTGTTCAATGCAAGTTATAGCTTAAAGAAATTTGACATTAGACAATTGCTTCAGTAATCCATTAGAAAATAATCCATCTCTTTTTCTAATAAATAACGTTAAAAAATAGATTGTTTTCGGATGGTTAGAAGAATTTTCTTCAGAGCACTACAAGATGGAAACATGTTTATTGAAGTAATTCACTTCTTGTCCTATTACTACTAGGTTTTTAATGGTATTCATTTCCGGAAAAATTTGGTTAATGATACAGTCATCAGATAAATAGGTAAACAGGTTAAAAATTTAAGCACCTCTACGTACTAGCCATAGGGTATTTGTTAGTTGGTATATCTGGAGAGTATCAAAAAAAATATCTCACAAAAGCGAATATTTCAAGTTATTACTACACTAATCAAAATAATTATTTGTTGGGAATTCATCAGCTAAATTATCTAAAAAATAGACTTCAAGTTGCCTCTATTCAGTAGGCTGGTGGTGAGTGTTGTTGTCACTTCACATGAAACGAAATGAGTTCTAGTCCCTGCCCGAACATAACTAGAATATAAGTACTTCCAGCTGATAAGCATCAAACTAGACGAAATGCACGTCCTGGTTTCCATTAGCCAGATATAATCCAACCTAATCTATCTATAGAATATGTTCAAAGAAATACAAATTCGTTAATAAATACTGTGCTATATAATAATTATTTTATTACATAAAATGTGTAATTATTACTAATTCTAGTGTAAAATGATAAGCATTACTTTAGCATTCTTGTACATTAGAGTGAGTGTAAAACTTGAATGAAACTCGATGTGGCATTCTTGCTAGTTCAGTGTTTATAGAGTCTTCCGAGTAAATCTTTTTGGCACTTATTAAACAACTTACCTAATACTTTACACCAATCGTTGTTAGTTTTTCCTACTCATCCCGGTCTATATGTCATCTCTATTCTCTATTTAATTGACCATATAATTTTCACGCCTAGCTTTGAATGATAATTATAATAAGTTGTTTTAAGAAGCTTAATTTAATATGTTTTAACCTTATGCTGAAGTATGCATTTATGTTGTTATTAATCTGCTTATTATTACTACTAGTTCCTTACACCCTACTACCAATTTATATCTTTCACTTATCATGATTAGTTATGTAATCCACTTGTTCTATTTTTATCAATGACTCACAAATTGCTTTCATTGGTATAATAATTATCCTATTCGCATATAAATATTATTGTATATTAAGATAAAGCTTGAGGATGATCTAACTGAAAACGTTATTGTTTGCCTATATGAGTTATTTTGCATATAACAAAAGGCATTTGAGTTGATTTGATTAGATATTACTTCTCAGTAAATTACTTAATAACATTTTTTTCAGATTAAGTGAAATGTTTTCTTTTTAATAAAAATAATTGAACTTTATTGGTGACGTTTAGAAATGCATTGCATTAAATGAATCAAATTTTACCTCTGTTAGAAACTGTCATGTATTTATTCACTACCAGTATACTTAAATGAGTGTATATGCTCATCAAATGATTATTCATGAAGAGATTTTCGTTAGATATAGTTTATGGATCTAAACATCTACTAGACTACTGGAAATACGATCTTTCATAAGCTTTTCCCTCTGATCCTAGTTTATTGAATCTTTCAGTTTAGTGAAGAAATCGACAAATAAATGTGAACTTTTTTGACAATAGTTTTAATGATGAGAAATGGCTACTTTATCTCCGTAGATCGTTAATTATTAGTTAGATCACCAGTAACATTATTCAATTCATTATAATCTGATAATGATTAATGATTTTTCTTTATTTAACCAAACCTACATTCCATAGTGTTTATGTTCATGTACATTATTATTTGCAGCTGAGTTATTCTATGAATTCGTGTTTAATGATGTACAGATTATATGTTGAGTCATGTTTTACAATGTCTTGAAAATCAGTTCAGGCTAATGCTAATTAAGAACTTAAATTGTAACGACGAAACTATGCTAAGAACATTATTAATATATATTCAAATGGATAAAGGTTTAGGAAAATAATGTAATGATGAATTTCAATGATGGGTTTCCGGTTTAGACGAACTCGTCAACACTATGATTTACTTTTCACTATCAATAAACTCCAGTTTGTACACTAAACATTTAGCTAGTTTAATAATACTTCACTGTTTCTTAAGAAATTGAAATATCTATATTATTTACTGACATAGATATTTCTTTTAGGTAACCATCCTTCAAATATTTAGATATACATTGATAAAACAATGTGCTGCTGAACTGATGAAGCGTAATGCTAGTAACAATATTAAACATAAACTTAAATCAATGCAGTACTTTTCAGTGATACTGTTTAGTGAATAACTGGATACAATTTTACAATAATATTTGTATTCACAAAACACTCTGTTGAAAATACGATTACAAATAAACACGCAAATTCCCTCTTCCCCACTACCCACTCAATAACAAGAAAAATATGACACAATGAAAAAAGATACGATATTTCACAGAAGTTATTTTCATTTTCTAAATTGATAAATTTCTTTATAACGTGTCTTATGAAGAATATCAAATCAAATTTTCTATTGTTTCTATACAAGATAAAAAGAAAATACAGTGAATATTCATAACAAATTGGTTTATCTATAAACTATAGTGTTGAAACATAAGGGATATCAACTATATTTTCAATTAAGAAGTAGGATGTATAAGTATAAATTAAACAAAAAAAATATAGTCATGAAAACGAAATGCTCACACAAAAACACATACATAGACCAATATAAAACAGTACAAATTGATGTATAAATAATAATGATAAGTTCGTTTTTCATATTTCAACAAGATAAATGATAAACTGTTCACATCTACTATGAATATCTTCTTCATTGAAAAAAAAAAAAGAAAATACTAGACAGTACAATGAAATTATTTTAATGTATGTAGGCATGTTTTAGGCATAAAACACTATTATGAATAAGAATGTTATGTATCATAAGCATATTTTTCTTTACTTTAATATTTTGGCGCTTAATTTGTTTCATACCATGTCAACTATTCTCTCATTTATTATCTATTCTGTACAATCATTTACATATAAAAATAATAATAAGCTATTTGAATTCCGCCAATAAAATTTGACATTTTTGCATTTTAGCTTAAAAGTAAAAATGAATAAAATTCAAAGATGTTCTAATAATTGTCTATTGATAAATGAATGTATTTCATTCACTTTAGTTTCCAGTGTCTGTTCTTTTTCTTTCTTGATTCTTGTAAATTTTACAAAAAGAATAAAAGTGATGTAATAATTTTATCAACATGTTTTCATTGAGTAGTATTTCACTTTCAGTTAAAAGTATAATAATATAAAACTAATGTAAACTATTTTTAAATAGGAAATAGATTTTCAAGGTGTTTTAAAAATAAAAATGTACAAGAATGTTAAGGTAATATTCGAAATTTCTTACTAGGAATAGCAATAAGTACATATTATATGCAATCAACAATTACTAGATAACTCAGTATTTATTGACAAATTTGTATTTCTTTGAAAGTATTCTATAGATAGATTAAGTTGAATTGAGTCTGGCTAGTGGAATCCAAAACGTGCATTTCGTCCAATTCGGTACTTATCAGCTGGACGTACTCGCATCTTCATGTTGACGTTCGAGACCCGAACCTAGTTCATTTTATGTACACTGCTACAACACTCACCACTAGGCTACTGGATCGAGACAACCATATTTGTGAAGAGGTCATTGCATAACTAAGTTTTAAAGAGAAAGTGACATGGACCTGCATTATATCGGCCTTTGTACAGCTGAATTTTGCAAACTGCTAGTAAGCCTAATTGTTCTAAACTAAACACCATAATTATTAGAATGTACTTGGATCTTCCTGTTGATTTTTCATGCAGTGAAATTGGCCACTCTCTGTTGCCAATTAAAATAAGCACCATAATAACTGCTGTAGATCTAGAATGTTAATATATTTAATTTAAAAAAAACTGGCACTTCATGTTGATAGGTGAATATCAAGTGAAACATTCTTGATCTTGAGTACATAAGATTTTCTTTCCATTTTGCAGCACCATGAAGTGTGGCATTCTCTTCTGACTCAAGTAGTTTCTACCTGATCTTGCACTGGTCGTAACGTACTGGGAACACAATCATCACCCTTGAAATAACTAAAAACAAGTTGGTTACGTGAGCACCGTTAGATAACCTTACCTGCCACAAAGTGGATATTTTCAAATGTTATTGAAGAAAAAATCTTCCGTCACTGAATCATCTTTATTTCTACCTCAATTCCAAAATGTCCGTTATACGTAAGGGATGCTTAAGAATAAACGATTTGGAAATATCAATTCACAACATAAAGTAATTTATTGATTTTTTTTGACATGATAAAGCATTAGCTGTTTATGTATGCTTAAACTCCTGTATTTTTATAACATACAAGACTAATTAATTGCATCACTTCATAAGTAATACTGTGATGTTTTTTATTACAAGTTTTTTCATCAGAGTTACTACCAGATGATAACTAATCATGAGCAAAGTCCAAATATGCTGTCTTAACTGAATGCAACGACTGCGTTTTTTAATTCTTAGAAGTAGTCAATAAGACGATCACAGCATTAATTATTCATTCAGTATGTGCTAAGGATTTTCGACTTAAGAAGACGCCTCGATACCTGCTAACGAAAGTATGACCAGTTACACGACAACAGGTTAGCCGGGTTATTTCACAGCGCCCCAGACCAGCTAACTAGAGGAAGAAGTCCAACGTCAGCAAGAAGCGTTAATTCAACAGGCAGCCTTGCAGAAAGACTACAAACACTCAACTTATACGTATATGTACAAAATATTCGTATAACCATAGTGATTATTCATCAAATTGCAATTATCAACATTTTCAATAATACAATCAAATGTTGTCAAATGCGATCGAGAGTATGATTCACATTAACTCACATGTGATGACAATTTACAATCAAGTTAACAAGAAATCAATACAACTTGATGAGATTGACAGCTGTATTTCTAAGGATTTTGAATCCATAACAGAATACATAGTTCAAATCAAACTATTATTCACATCTTAATTGTTATTGAAATTTATAAAATTCAACGTAGACTATCACGTATAACAGTTGTGATTACGCAACTTACTGTTGTTCAACCACTACATACCTAGACTATAAAAAAGGAAGCAAAATGTATTAAGTCTATGATTGATGTCGGTGAAAATTTTTAAAAAATATTCTACACATACAGATTCATAACTTAAAGTTTGAAGGTAAAAGTAATATTTAGAACAAAAAATATTCGCTGCTTCTTCATTTAAGTGGCTGCTTTTCGCGTTTACTGATAAATGGATGTTTTTATCCACCTTTCGTAGACGAATATCTTATCATACTACTGATAGATAAATAACTCTTCAATATTATTTTGAACATCGAATCAACCATGATCTTCAAATATTTAATTATGTCAAAGATAACTTAAGTTTTCGTCAAGACTTTCCTGAACCTGATCCTCTTCATTTCATAATTTTCAACAATCAAAGGAGAATAATTTTACAAAACCGATTAACTCACCCTCATTTCCAAGTTTTCCAATTAGTTTAATCTCATTAATCTATTTTATTATTTTTTCATCAAGAAATTTCAGTTTTTTTTTCGCTACGTAGAATAGCATGTCTGGTTTTTAGTGATAAGGTTTTAATAACACACATTTTATAGCGATAGCGATAAGAACTTAAAGAATCAATAAAGAAATTACATGTGAAGGTATCAATAGTATAACTAAATAAATTTTAGTTCTGTATGTATAGATTATGATGTGAATTGTATTGTTAGCAGTAATGAGTGAGTAGATTTGATCATTGTGATATTGAATTGGAAATAACTTAAGATGGTTTTCCGGCTGAGAAAATTATCCAAAAAATGTGTGTATAGATAGCATATTAAAAACATCTAGTTGCATCCAATAACGTTGAAGAAGGTTACTGTGTTATAAAAGAATCTATGCAACTACTTCCTGTCGACATAGTTGTAATAAATTTAATGAAAATAACTAATACCTAGCGTCAATAGTTGTAGGTGAAACATTAGTCTAATCTATTAAAATAGATCACCTGATTTTCGATAAGGAAAATCTTAATATGGGATTCATTAAATTCAAAATGAAAAAAATTTACGGGATCTACTTCTGAGATCTAACTATCTCCTTAATAAGTAAATGAACTTGCTTGAAGCATAAATGTATCATAAAGAAGTAATGAATAGGCAACTTACAAATCATCGTAACTACTGTTTAGCATTTTATAAGTAATGTCTGATAACATAGCTACACTCCAGAACTGGAAAATAACGATCGTCAAAGAAATCACAAAAGAAGAGTAAAACAGCTTAGAGTGTTATTGTAATCAGTATATTTTAGTAGGTCATCTAAACAAGATGAAGGTTTATAAACTATTAAAGGAAAAGGTCGACTAGATGATTAGTCAGAGGTAAAAGAATTGCAAAAATAATTATCCAGATCTAAAGGTAGCCTATTAATCTACACAGGTGCAAAAACATTATATATAAGGAGAACGGAATATCTAGAGCCTCCTCCCACCTATTGAACTATTGGGAATGTTAGATCCCCAGAATTCTTTCGATAAACCCAATATTTTTGTGATTTATTTGTGAAAATTTGAATTCCTATTTTTTGCTCCAAAATGCGCACTTTTTACATTCAGTTTGTGTTTCCTACTCAGTTAGACGTTAAATCTTATTAGCTCGTTGTTTATTTTAGTAAACTATTTGTGACACTTCCCAGAACGCTCTCTTTATTGTATATATCCGCATGAGGTGAATGTTTGTTATCTCACTGATGCTCCATGTTGACGTCGGACTTCTTCCTCTAGTTAGCTGGTCTGGAGCGCAGTGAGATAACTTAACTCACCTGTTGTTGCACCGCTGGTCATACTTTCGTTAGCAGGAATCGAGGTGTCATCTTAATTTGAAAACTCTAATAGAAGCCTATTCCAAATAACCTAGTTATGAAATGATAAAATAAAGAGTACAATGTGAAAAACTTAAGGCATTTCAAAGAACTAATACGTAGTCTAGTTTCTCTCTTAATGAAAGATTCGAAGACCTGAATATGGCTTTAACTAATTAAATAATAAACAGTGTAACTTAGTTATTTTTGTCATTGTTTATTGAAATAAAGTTATCATTCAGTACGTTTACTGAAAAATAATTTTTTATTTCTAAATTTCTAATATTCAAAATAAAATTCTCTAAATAATGTAACAAAATAATAATCTTCAATATCAAAGAACCATTGCTCGAATCTTTTATAAGAAGTTCGTGTAATCCTCTTATCATGGTTTCACTAGAAAATTTACTCTGTAGGTAGTCCATTATTCAATTGTAGTTAGTTATTTCTTAAAATTCTCGATATATGAATATTATAAGCCTAGTAAACTTATCAACCTATATGTAGCCGAAAAGAAATCAGCTAAGTACTATGAGTTCACCATATTCCGGCAAATTTATCAAATGATAAATACATGCTAGTGTAGATTCATTAGAAAATTTTTTAGTTAATCGTAACTGACTTCTATTTATTTGTCAGTTCAATGAAACCCATTTACTGAATGCAAAACGCAAAAATAATGAATAGTTACAGGTCTA
Organism: Schistosoma japonicum; assembly: GCA_025215515.1. NCBI lineage: Eukaryota > Metazoa > Platyhelminthes > Trematoda > Strigeidida > Schistosomatidae > Schistosoma > Schistosoma japonicum. The sequence continues at coordinate 18,175,898 of CM046063.1, read as the reverse complement.
AGCAAAAAGTATGCTTTATTTATTCTACTTGTAAATCAAATGAACGAAAAGATAACAGTAAAATTGAGCATTAAAAGGGTTGTGAATAGTCTCCACCTTTGAATTGTGATTTTGTATCTCAGATAAAACACATGGTTTAGTGTTCAAAATGTTTCAATATGACCATTTTAGAAAAAAAGTGACAAATAATAGAAAAATGTCATTTTCAAGTCATGAGAAAATTTCAGAAAATTCACATTGACTTGAAAATGTAGAAAAACTTTTCACATCCGGTAGTTTTCATGTATACAAAACATAATCTAAGGCTAAAATTATACTTATGAAATTATTCTTAGTTAACTACACTCAGAATATAATTCATTCACTTTTGTAAATTATTTCACACAATTTACTTTATATTCAACTTCATCAAAATAGAGAAGGAATTTTCTAGTTATTTATATTTATATATTTAATCGAATTTAAAATTTAGACTACCGCCACTTTCGATTGTCTTGATATTATTTTACATGTTTTAGTCACTATGCTATAGATCCCATTGTGAATCAATGAATTATTGTACTGTTTTCACTGATTTATTTTTGTTACTGTTATCTAAAATATAACTCAAACACCGAAATTCTTTATCTTCGTCATAAAGCTTGGATGACATGTTTAGGGTTAGTCAGGCTAGTGAAATCTTCGGCACTCAGGTTAAGAAGACGTTACTATTCACTTACAAATGCAATAAGAGTTAGGCTAGTAGATAATCACTGTGTCAGTTAACGGAGCTTAATCATTTAGATTAATAATCACAGTCCGATAAATACATACGTCAAATACTTGTTAATATGATCAAAAAAGAATGGAAGTAAATATGTAAAAATTATATTCTTGAATTAAATGAGGAAATTCTATCATTTATTGATGAAGTCAGATTAGAATTTTATATAATAAAAACATAAAAGGCAATAAATTATGATGCTTCTGATAAACGTATGCAGAGGGCTTTTACAGTAACAAATAACACTACTAAAGGTTAAGATCAAATATTAGTGTCAGTATCAAGTCTATATATCACAAGATATTGGCATACAGATAGCTTTCGAAGGCAGCTGTCCGCTGCTTGAAGTTGTTTACGATAAATGCACAAATCCTCAAAAAATCTAATTGTTTTCATTCCCATTTTTTTCAGTTAAAAATTAACAATGAAGTTCATATACAGAAGATTCAGTCTTTTTATTTGAATAGAAAACTGATATCATTCTCCATCTAAAATGTTTTATAAAACCATGACAGTTAATAGACATGTGCTCAGATACTGTATTTCTAAGCAAAATTAGAATATTGACTAGTTTATACTAAATAGTATCATCAAATAGCTAAAATGAGTTTGATCAGATGAGGAAACATAAAAACCAGCTTAATATTTTGCATACAACGGAAAAGAATTTCTTTGAAGTATATTACTTATGATAGTAGCAACATGAAGATTATTAAAATAGTTAGTTATTACTTCCAAGTAACAAGGTTTACCATTAGGATTTCATATATTAGTAATATACGTCGATATACATTTTGTATCAGTAAATAGTAATAAACATGACGAATCATTTTAGTCCCTTTAACTCATTGCAGCCACTGATTCATTAAAAAATTACCGTATAGAACATATGGCACTTCATAGGCTACAGTATGAGTTTTCTTTTAATAAAAGGTAAACAGATTTTTGACAATTTAATTATCTTTACCCTTTAAGGATATTACTCATAAATGTAATACTTCAAACATTTGAGCTAAACCAGAATGATACCATCAATTAAACATTGTTTAAATAAATGGTACACCGTTCTATTGTCCCCTATATTCATCTACACTATGTATGTAACTATCAAACTATCTAGAATCTTAATTGACATAATATACATGTAGTTTACACATTGAAATATACCATATGAATGACTGCCAAACATGGTAAATGTATTTTAACAGAAAAAATGAAGGCTAATAAAAATTGTACTTAGTTTGTCCAGTTTATAGTACAAACATATCGTAATTTTTATTCATATCGATATACAGCACAGTATATAATACTATCTTCATCAATTAAAAGGAACATAAATTTCAATAAAGAAGAAAACAGGTACAGTGTCTTTTGATGCTTAGTTAATTATTACTATGATTATTATTACTATTGATGTTAGTTTTGTTAATGTTGCATGCATACTTTGATTGTTATTCATTATCTTAATGTGTAGAGATTAGCAACTAAAAATATGAAGTACAACTCACAAACTGTACATAAAACTTTGTTCAGAAAGACAGTTAAAGCAGTTCATGTAAATTTCTTTTTGTATGGTTAATAAATTATTATACACAAGCAATTGTTAAGCAACATGAAGAACTAATAATAACTTTTCTAAGAACATTTAAACATGTATTAAACCTTCAATCATGTCAGTAATAAATTATTTTCTATGTAAGAGGGATTTATAGTAACTTGTAGACTACTTTGCCATTTTAAGTGAAAGGATTTGATCTCGAAAAGGATGTACTATTGTGTGTTTTACGGATTATACTGAATTCGTAAATAGTGAATGTATATGTAAGATTATATAAGCGATTTATAACCAATCGTTTCAAGACCATTAGGTATTAACACACTTGGAATCACGGTAACTGGATTTTAATAAGAATTAAGGTATCCAATGCTGTGCGTGTTCGTGAAAAACACTAAACTGTCAAGCATTTTTATGTTTCTCCTTCCCAGTTTCTGTAAAGAAACAATAATACGTTTGAGTGAAGAGTTCATTTTCAAAGCTACACAGTAACTAACACATAATAATTTCTTCCGTAATAATAATCAATAGTATTAGTTAGTGATTACGAATAAACAAATATGTTAATAATAAAAGAATTATTGTTCTTAAGGATCTGAATGTATAGTTGGTAGGTTACATAATAGTTATTAATAGTAAAAAAAGAAACATTCAATCAATATGAAATAGAATTTTAGAACTGAAATGATCTCAGAAATGGACATGGGGATGAAACTGAAGACAAGTTGGTTTAGAAAAAAACGGAAGCAAATATGGAGATGGAATGGTAATGGTTCATGAAGAAAAGTAACACTTGATTATGAAACCAAGATAAAGTCAGAGGATGAGGGAGTTTCTTTTGGATAATCGGTTCTAATTTCAGTAAATGTATTAAAAAGCTTTAGGGGTGTTACGAAAATGAATACCTGCTATCCTTAACAGGTTTCTGTTGGTCTTGTCGATAACTTTGAAAACAGAGTTGAATTTGGTCAAGCGATTTGCGTTCATAAGTTGTTCCTGTAATGAGCTTCCTATAGATCGATTACTGTCTCTTCTCAGTCATGTCAGGAAACGTTACTCAATCTTTTGGTTGAAACATTTGTCAGATAAGCTTTACGAAAGCAAATAAATGCACAAACACACATAAAATTGGTCAGCTGTAAGAGATTATACTTTAAGCTGTTGTTAAATATAGGCCAGCTAGTGAATAACGAACTCAAGGTTGCTGCGATGAACGTTTTTAGGTGAATTAGTAATCTCTCTTTAATGATATCTGGAGCTTTGTTACCACTGAAATCACTGTTCAAGTAAAGTAATTTCTTTGATGTGGAAGTTACTACTACATTTAGCATTTTACCTTTAACATTCATACAAATGAACCACAGCAAACAACCAATTTTAATGAACACTTTCCTTAAAATGTTTACTCCTTCATCTACGTTGTTGGGGGTGTGCAAAACCCTTTCGATTTGTGTAACGATGGATATAACTAAACTCAACTGTGGGAGCTTGACAATTGACTACTCTATGACATTTTGACTAATACTCAGTTCCTAAACACTACACTTTGATAGTTTTTGTTTTTACTTATATTCACCTATTCATAGTTTTAACAAACATTATCGGTTATCACTATGTAAGAATTTACTGTATGTTGGTAACCGTACAACATTTAAAATCAAGCTCTATAAACAGGATCTTTTGTTTAATTTTATTTATGCTTTCACTATATAATAGGAGTATTTTTTATTTATTCAGAAATTTCCATTGTTTGTAATTAATTGTTGTGGCGGTTGTAGGATCTGCTGTCACGAAATGGTCTGAGTTGGACATTCACTGAAAATCAGGGACCAATTGCCAGCTGTTTCATTTTAGTATGGGACCCTTTAGCAGTACTCATCAACTACCCCACCATAGAATTGAGCCCAGATTCTTCAGGCTTCAGCTAACCATTAGACCACTGAACTGGTCAGCATCCAACGGCTGACATCCCTAACAAATTCACATAGCTTGACATTACCCATTATTGCCATTTCGAAATTGCCTCACACCCTTCATGGTTGAACTCCAATAGTTACATCTTCCTACTAGAACTCTAGGAAGTGTCTTCAGAAGTTGAAGTGGGTGTTGCGGAAATTGCCAAATTTGATTTTCTATCGACAAACGGTGAATAAGGGAAAAGAAAAGATTTTATTAGTAAAAAGTCAGCTTAATTTTTGGTTACAAGTAATTTAACAATTTTCTATTCGTCAGTTTTATTTCAGAGAGGTCGTACTTTATATGATGATTTAGTACCTTCACACTATGTTAAAAAGAATCGGCTCGGCCTAAAATATAGACGAAATGTATCAAAAATAGTATATATATATATATATATATATATATATATATATATAATCCCTTGGTGTCTTAGAGGTCATGATCAGATATCGATTTATCATTACACTCAAATGTACATAGAAGTGGAATCCCATTACATCAGTGAGATATTTATTAAAAATAAGCAAAGTAAATTAAATGTGGTCTACAAAAGGAAGCTGTTTGTATTTTATAAATTTATACAATATACATTAAAGTTTTAGTGTATTGTATAAGTTTCAATAATTTCCCCCCTCCCAATACTTAAAATAAAGTTATTTAAAGAAAATATTTTTTCATGATAAAAAATTTATAAGTCATACAAATTACTATATAATTAAAGTTACAATTGTCTAACATTGAAATAAATCACAGTATATAATTATAGTAGAATAGCGAATAATTTAAGTAGTATATTTGCATGAACAATTAATTATAAAGATAAATCAATAAATAGAAAGAAATGCACTACAAAATAAATGTTTATATATTTCATTAAATGTGCATATGTTTATGTTACTAAGTGTTTGTTAATGTATAGGCACAATGAAATGATAAATATCCATATGTAACTGTAACATTTTAAAAAGTAGTAAATTTACATCCGGACTAATTATTAAATGATTAATTTTATGATAACAATTATATATTTAAAAAATGGTTTGAAAATCTTAGTTTCTGTAAATCATGTACAGCTTTAATTTAAGTGATTTCATCTGTAGTAGAGTTTCATTTGTTAATAAAGCATAATGTCAGTTGTAACAGTTGTAGACAACAATACTAAGTGACCAAAGATCGAATTTGTTGTGCAAAATCACTTCTATCAAGATTACAGGTATATCTTCTTGTCAAGTGATGAATAACACAAAATCTAAGATCAGAGTTACTTTTCAACTGCCTCCAGCTGACATAACTTTTATAAAGCAAGTTTATAATTAGCAAAAGAGACCCATTGTGTCATTAATGAAGAAATACAGACAATTCAGAAGTAAACACCTTAATGAAACAATAATTAACTGAAACCGTACAACAGTAAATATACTGAGTTAACTTTTATATTAGTTTATTTAAAAATGTAAAAGGAATATGCGTGAATGTATGCGATAAATTCAGGTTTCAAATGAAGGTTCTATAATGGTTTGAAGAGTGAAGAATTGCATCAAATACCAAGAAAATTATCGATAAGTTTCTACTTGTCTGATATGAAGAATAGATTATAACAGCTGAATATTATTTATCACGTACTGTTAAGGGTGATAATAATAATAATAATAATTTGAAAGAGTAGTAATGACAGGATAAAATGACAAATTGTGCATTCATATTTTATCAGTAAAGTTTAGACATAAACCAGTGGTCTGTTAAAACCCACTAAAGTGTACAAGGTTTCAATTCGTTCTGTATTCGAGACTGATCGCTTGCATCAGGATGATCTAAAATCTAATTCTGGTGAGGTGAATTGATTATAATTCTTAATGTATCTGCAATGATATGTTAATTTTTTTTTGAATTCTCCACACAAATAAAACGCAGAGTAATGTTTTGAGGTGATTTTAAAAGTCATTATCAATATGTGACCAATATGACCACTGTCGAAACAACATGTAAACACTTTGATATGATCTAAAGTAAAAATAAATTCAAGACGGATGACTAGATGACTAGGTGTATGTGGATTAACACTGGGATGATTAGCTTTGTAAACACTATAATATGTACACCTCTTAACTCCTTACATGAACTTAACAGACGATACTGATTTATATCTTTAACTGTAACGTAGGGACTTTGATACTAGAAACAGGTACCACTCTAAATGTTCAATGTCAAATTTTCGTTGGTAAACTAATAGTTAGTGATTCAAATTTATCTGATATTATCTTGATATCTGTATAGAAATTTAGTATGATAAGATCAATTTTATTAAATCTATTTAAAAAGTTGTATGAAAGTATTAACTGAAATTTAAGAATTGAATGATTAAACAGACATTGTATTACTCCATGTAATTCCTAACATCAATACCAGATTGAAACTGTTGTAAATGAAACTAATTATTTTTAAACTAACATTCTTACCATCAGTTTATGGCTTACATTTTATGAACAACCTATCCAAAAGTAAGGTAGATTATATTAAAGTCATTAATGAAATAACCAGGTTTGCGTATAAATATTGTATAGTTATTTGATCCAATTAGAATAGAGTCTCTTAATTTAACATAAAGAAACAATGAAGAATGCAGAACACATAAGATGAATTTATATTTATTTCATGGTTTCTTATTAGCTGCTTTACAACCTAGAGAATAATGACGTCGTTACTAGTGTTCTGCAAGCTCTTGAATTGATATATACAACGTTTACTTGTGTTTCTGGACTGAATGCGACTGCCATACGATCAGGAGACACTTGTGATGGAGTTATTCTACGTTATAATGGCGGTTGGCAGAAAAAAGTTAGGAAGAACGAAGACTTTGCTCAGCAGCCCACAGATTAAAACTAAGACGAATGGTTATTGTAGATGCTTTATGGACGATGCAGCTACTTCATATTCCTGGTATCGACACTTGTAAACATGAAAAAAGTTTCAGGAGCGCAGTGGTATCAACACTGCTGAGATATATGTTCAATAATGTTGTTGAGACTACACTTGTCCTTAGAAGGTATCGACAAAGTTCAAACGTCGCTAGAAGACTTTAGTTCCGCCATGGTGCATTTTATTACTTGAGTTCTTGTTTCCTCGTACTTCTTTGCGAACTCTGTGAAGAGTCATTATCTTTCAGATAGTTCTGAACTGTAGATAGTTCTTCAATTTTATCCTCCGAATATAATTTCCGTGCACAAATGAATATGTTCTTATTAAAGGCTCATTTGTAGGTTATTGGATGGAAACTGTTAAAATTCAAAAGTAACCCACTCCAAGTGTCCTCTAATTAAATAGATCTTTGAAGGATGATTGTTTACATCACGATGAACAATAATATCAAGGAAGTGTAACTTATTATCACGTTCATACTTCATTATAAACCGTATATTAGGATGCATCTTATTGATAAATAATTTCATTATATTCTGTTACATTCGCTATTCTTTCTTTATTCAAATTTATAGATGAGGAAAATTGTTTGAAATCTCTTGATTTTGTTATTTGGTTGAGACCAGCCCAATATAAGTTACATTCATATTTGTTCTTTTAAATTCGTTACACCTTAATCAAGGTTAAGCAGATTTAGATACCAGAAAATTAGACTGCTCTTTCATCTTAGTGTACGGACTCCTCAACAATAAGCATGTTCTATTCTGTTTCCTTGTTTTTAGTAGCAACTAACCGAGATCAAGCTTTATAGGATACAAACAACAAATTAAATATCAATTCCAAAACCAACCACAAAACCACTTCAGACTCATCTATGATCGAATTTTACAATATGTGTAGATACTTTGTTATACAGTAGATGAAATTTATTGAATTTTCTAGTTTTCTGACTTCATATTATTTTTGATTCAGTTACACTCTGTAGTTCACTTATCTTGTTACAGTTATTCAGCATCTTAGTGTATTGTTTTTCCTATTGATCTTGAAGACAAATACACGCTTTTATTCATTAGTAAAGTTTTTAAATATTTAAAAATACATTAACTACTTATGACATCATGAAAAAGAAGGAAATATTCGATGGCGTAAAGCGAGAACAGCGATCATTCTTCTTTCACCTGAAAGTGGTCCTAATGTAATAATATTGACTAGGAATAATTATTTACATGTATTTAAGAAAACATGATTTGATTTACGAACATCTATAGCTAACAATTTGAAAAATAATGTCTTAATTTAATGGATCCTTTGAAGAAGCCACTAATCGACTATTGTGTGATCAATGGATTCAAACTTCTAGCATCTATGTTAGCTTATTTATACGGCATGTCCTAAATATATTAAATTACGATTCCTCCTAGATAAATGTAATCAGTGGTTAGTTCTTTGTCTTATTAATCTCAAAAATATCCTTTCTATAGTTTAAAAGATATTTTGCATTAAGCTCGGGTGTTTAATAGTATTAAGGTCTCTGATAAATAAAATAATAACTCGATTCGACACGTTATTAGTTTTTTATCCAAATACTAGAATGAACCAAAAAAATTGTGTAAACATATTGACTTTGTCCAAAAATATATTTAGGAATGTAGCAGCTGTTGTCAGTTCCCGTTTTATGTAAACTATAGAAAGTAATCGCATTAAAAGAATAAAAGAAGATAGTTTGTAGGCATATTTACAAGTCAATTTCACAGAAATAAGATCGAAATGGATAGCATGTTTCTGGTAGTGCAATGCTCAAAATTCGCTTACCTAGTGAAATTTTTAATAATAATCGACGGACTTTGCTGAAGGCTTCTTTGTAATAAAATTTTATTCAGATTTACGCATTAAAAGTGACATTTCTTATTTCTACTTTTTGTTTATACTTTATTCAACTGAATTATTTTGTAATTAACATGACGGTAGATAATCATTTCTATAAATCTGTCTCAATGTGGTTCTTAGTTATCTCTACCAAAATACTAATATTGTTAATTTGAAACATGAATCACCTTGTAACTTATTTCAATATGTTTTTACATATTTGTTATAAATTTTTATTCTGCCATTACATCATCCATCCATTTTGACCAAACATTTTCAGCAAATGCAAAAATATTAAACTTGATACATAAACTATTAATCATTATTACTTCAGCTTTTAAATTACTGATAATATATGCGAATTCAAGTTGTTTTTACATGGTTATCGTTGGGCGGTCACTGGAATATCTAAGAACGGAGTTGCATGCAATCTTCATGAAAATTCATGCAGTAGAAATAGCCCAGGTAAACGGTATTAACAAATGGTGGTCAGAGTGTTATAACTAATTTAAGAACATCAACCAGTCAGAATGATGGTGCATAAATATAAGTGTACATGCATTCAGGTGATAAAAATAAATCAATGTGTCTTGGCCTTTTCAGAAACTTCATTAGCTGAAATGATTTCTATATTTCTTAGAACTTTGGGGCGGAATAGACTTTCAACGTAATACAAAGTGAGTCACTAGTTTCACCAGTCATTTTTAAGACCAGTAAAACACCGCAAGCTGGTTATATATTCATTTATTACATTTGTTTCACGTATCTTTAAGAAAGCCACAATCATCAAAAATTTTATACTTTATAGTTATGATAAACACTTTACGACTTCAGTAGTACGGAATCAACTATATAAAACCAACAAAATCAATTTGAATTTGATGTCGCAAACTGACCTTGGTTTGAAAACTACTGGAAACCAAGAAGCACTGGAAAGATGTTTTTTGCCTAGAATTTGACTCCTCAACAGTGACTTCCCGCGACCACACAAAGAAATCAAGCCAAAGATGTGCAGGTATTGCTAAGAACATTTAACCTTCTGAGTATTGAGTCAGTATCCAGAGATTCCTACATCTAACTTCTTTAGCTGATCGGATCATAGATGCACACTACTGAGAAGTCGGATGCTAGGATGGAACAGCTGTATAGTGCTTTCTAGTCGTCAATGATTATTTGACTTAGGCAAGTTTGTTGCATCAGCTTCAGTATTCTCCTCAACACCAGATCAAAACGTTTACGTTTTAAATAAATAAAAAATATTTTCAGTAATCATTCCCCTAAAACCACATGGTGTCTACATTTATATTAATCACAATAAATACATTGTAATTACAAAAGAATCTATATTGTAATCAAAAGCAGCAGGGTATAATTTTTATTGATATCGACTAATTGATGAAGGAAAAACTATTTTGGACTATCCAACTATCATTTTAAAGGTAGAACACATTTTGAGTGAGTTGTTAGTAAAATACAACAGCATATATTTCGAATCAAGATCTTGAAAGTGTGTTTTCAATCTGCCAGTGAAAATTAACTGATGTATCCAGAAGTAAGAATTCATTTATCAAATTTTCTGATGTTCATATATATGTACCTAGTCACTGATGATACAACTGAACAGTAATACTTAGTTTCATGGGCACAATACTTTTTATATTTACATTATTATCAATGTTACTTTTTAAATGGGCACACAATATTTAACCAATGATTTCAAAAGAATAACACCTGCTGGTAGTAAAGAATTAACATATTGAGTTTTATTGTTTAAAAATTCCCATGTTTATCAAAAACAAATACGTTTGAACGAAGAATAATCTTTTCGATAAATGCTTATCAGGATCTACATTTATTAGTTCAAAATTATTAGTCAGAAGAATAGCCAGTTCTGAGGTAAGTAAAACATTATTCAGATATCAAGGATAATCGGAAGTTTTTTTAATAGAAAATGGTAAATGTGTATTCATACTGGCAAATGTCAATTTGAAAATTTGTTACTCTACTATACAATCAGAGATCTTGTTACATAGATAGTCTAGCTTTACAGATCGGATATAATGGATTTCAGAGAAACTATTCTAATTCTTATGGTTCATATCTTCTTAAATGAAACAGGAACTCAAGTGACCTTCCATGACTATCTTTTGTGGTATGAGTGGATAGAATGAGGGAGTTCGAGTATACGTTCAGTATATTCATTCATATTCAGTATCGTTGTGTCAGTTGTTTACCATAAGTAGAACTGTCATTTATGTCCAGTAGTACACCTTGAATTACAACACTCATCATAAAGAATGTTACCGAAAAATGGTTCGTAATCGAGACAAAATTCTCTTCAAATTATGAAAAATGAATCCATAGTACTTATGACAGACTATATAATACAATCTGACAATTATTGGATAGACCTCAGTAACTGTAACTTGTCACCGTCTACATGGATTGTCACTTTCTTCAAATCTGGGGAAAATTTTTTGAACTAGATGAAATAATAATTACAAACTAGTTGATTTCGAAATGATTGAATACAGACACGATCTTTCTGAAGACGGCCAGTAACCTATTATTTATTGAATATCGACCAAATTGTTATGACGCAGGAAAGATAGGGGGTGATTGGCCGAGTGCCAATCACTAATGCCTAGTTGGTTATTGCGCGTCTGCCCTGTGCCCACTTAGTCCCAAGCCGAAATAAGAAGAACGCGAGCCAATAGGTCAGCCAGACAGGATCGAATCCTATTATATTTCAAGCATTCTTTTATCTATACATAAAATCAGACCACACAGCAAACCAATTAGAAAATTAACATGAATACAGAACGAGGGAAATAGTGATAGTGAATAGGAACAGCTTGTACACAACTAATTGACTGTAGTCCATAACAACAGACAATATAACAACAATAATTATGCTAAACGGGAGGATAGGGCAATCGGAGCGTAACAATAATAGAAACAAAATGTTTACATTACAGACAGTTCGAATGAATGAAATAATGTTCGCAAACACAGTTCTGAAAGTTTGTTACGCTTCTTTGTGGTCCGACCTAACACAAATATAACAATAAAATAATTTGAATTAATTATTTTTACTTACAAGTTTACTAAATCATGCGAAATTGTAAATCTACTCTTTAACGTGTCACAGTATAGTACAGTTGAAAACTATTAGTCCAAACTGTCATTTGCTTTGAAAAAAAATATACACATAAAGTAATATTGATTTTACTTTGATAACTAGTTCACGGAACACATTACCTTGTTGTACAAAACAGTCATTATACTCATCAGCTTTCGTTTAACTGCATTAGAATAACACAGATTTTGAGGCAAATTAACTATCCCCATAAAAGTCAATAATAATGAACTAAACAATTATTTTCGACAAATTGTTCCTCGAGCTTTACATTTATAAATCCATTAAATATCATAGAACAATTATACAATACCACAGGGTGAATAAGTATATAAGCATTGATATTGAATATGTTAAATTCGTAGATTGAAATTGTTAAATTTTCTGTTGACCTGATCTTTAAATACAAAGAATAGTCAACAACGTTTGCATAAATCAATTCAGCTTCTTTGAGTTGAGGCCTAATTCTTTAGCTATGTAGAGTAGGCGTACTCCCACACCTTTGAACAGATTAATGGAAACTTTGGGCATAGTTTAAAAAGCTTCATTTGTCTTTGTATTGTTGCCATAGTAAATTAAGTTAGTAAGAATTGTGGATCCCGTTATATCTTTAAATAACCCAGCTGGAACATATTTTCATGTTCTTATTTAAATTACTTCACAGAAGCAGCTAAGTTGATAAATGCACATGCCACTTCATCGTCTAAGAGATTACTAAAGCAGCAAATGAAGTATATAATACCAACAATCACCTTATCTATGTGCATGTAATTTGCTTATTTCAATCTACAAATTTAACATATTCAATATCAATGCTTTTATACTTATTCACCCTGTGGTATTGTATAATTGTTCTATGATATTTAATGGATTTATAAATGTAAAGCTCGAGAAACAATTTGTCGAAAATAATTGTTTAGTTTATTATTATTGACTTTTATGGGGATAGTTAATTTGCCTCAAAATCTGTGTTATTCTAATGCAGTTAAACGAAAGCTGATGAGTATAATGACTGTTTTGTACAACAAGGTAATGTGTTCCGTGAACTAGTTATCAAAGTAAAATCAATATTACTTTATGTGTATATTTTTTTTCAAAGCAAATGACAGTTTGGACTAATAGTTTTCAACTGTACTATACTGTGACACGTTAAAGAGTAGATTTACAATTTCGCATGATTTAGTAAACTTGTAAGTAAAAATAGTTAATTCTAATAATTTTATTGTGATATTTGGTCTATTGATGTTCAATGAGCATGTAACCTGTGAAACATGATATTCATGGATTTATAAATGTTGAAGCTGAGGAAGATTTTGAAATATTTTGTCAGATAAACAGAATAAGGTTACCTTCAAACAGTTGTTTTTCGTAATTAAGCCAAATGACACTTTAATAAATCTTGGTTAGTTTTTGTAATAATTTAGTTACCTATTTCACATCTGTTTAATTACAACAACTATTTTAGTTTTATAAAATCGTTTTTTCTCCTTTCATATAACTATGTCTGTTACGTATTTATTTTCAAAAAAAAAACAAACTTACAATTCATTAGTGCTAAATACTATGCAATTCCAATGATATCACAGCAGGTGATGATAATTCCTTTAACAACTCTATTCTCTTACGTAACAAGATATAATTATATTGAAATTTATGTATGCAGAATGCATTACAAACGCTTACTGACATCTTATAAGATTTTCAGCTTAACATAAATGACAGTTAATCAGTTTTGTAGAAGAATACTTAATACAGTAATGAATATAAATATGAAAATGTACATAGAACATTGTGTTTAGTGTTGAACTAGTAATTCTTTAGCTTAATACAGATTATATGATATTCAATGAAGTGAGTTTGTTTTATTTATTGTTAATATTTTTGTTTATTTTTCTTATCAATTAATGTTTATTTTTAAACATTTTTGTATTCATTTATCTAAAGATCATTATGTAGGTTAGTTGTTTAATCAATGATCATGTTGTTATATGTTATTTGTTGCCTGAAAATCAACATTCGTACACATATGCCGTTTTCCAGCAATTGGACATGTTAAATAAACAAATATGATCTAACTAGGATTACATATGTTTAATATTTTTTAATGGTAGTGATTCTAAGGCTTCATATCACTTAAATGAATACGTCCAATTTCAATTGGCCAGTTAATAAAGTATGAAGTGGGACTATCAAGTACAACACTTGATGACTGAAACAATATCAACATTTCCCTGAAGAAGCTCGGACCAGTTTGCCGAGCGAAACGTTGGAATTTTTCATTAATTTCATCCGCTGAGATTATTAACAAATATATTCTATTCAAATATCAACATTTAGTTTACAGTAAGTTAACTAGACACTCAAGTGGCTAGCGGTAAATTACAAATTAGAGGCGTCTCATGGTCTAACTTATACATTTTAAATTTTCTAGCTACATATTTAATATATTCTCGTGGAAATATTCATTAAGCTTTAACGTACATTCATTATCATCATGTGCTTAAGCTACTTAAATTTGTGTTCGTTTTATATCCATAGTGGTTAATAGATTTACAATTCAACATGTCAGTTTACTACTACTTACCCCCTGGAAAAAAGTAATTATTAAAGTTTTCATGTATCTTTATTCCTCTTGTAATACTTATTCCTCTTCAAAATAACAGGTAAATGTATTCAACAGTCAGGGACAATCCTGAATATGATTAATCGAATACATAAAAAAAAAATTGTTTTACTCTTTTTAATTAGACAGTTTTAAAAGTGTAATTTCACTGAGCCAATATATAGCGAAAATAATGTGTATTTATGTTTTTACTTACGAAAATTAGAATCATGAAATCTAAATCTTCATTTAATGAAAGAAGGGTGAAGGTAATAGTTAATAGGCTTTGTCATTCATTCACGTTTACTTCAAACGTACAGGAAAAGAAAAAGATGATTTTGTACAAATTTTATACTGCTAAAATATTATTTATTTATAATCTATAAAAATCACAATTTGACTAAGGAGAAACCAATGATGAAGAATGGTTATTAAAAGTAAGATAAGTGTAAGAGATAAATAATCGAAACATTTTGCCTAAGCCATATTACAGTAATTCTGGTACGTGGTATATATATATGTATACTTGCAAATGATTAGCTAGAATAAAGCGGTATATGTAATTGAAATTCATCAGTTCAAGTAGTTGCATCTTGATGGCAAGTAAATAAGTAAAAGTTTACGAATAAAAGATAGTTCGGAACCAGAAGTATATCAAGATAGACTGTAAAAAGGGGTTCAGTTAATACAGTCAGTATTAGTACTTATATAACTAAGAACAGTTTCTAAGATTTGTCATAATATACTATTAAGTAGTAATTTTTATTAGATTGTGGATACAAGAATAAAATCCAATAATTAATCATATGACCAGATACAGTGGTTAATAATTTAATTTTGGTTTTATGCACTGTATTTTAGCCAGTTCTAATATTTTTTACTAGATAAATTGCCTCCATCTATCAGTTTACAATTGGATCGATAACGAACAAGTACGTAACACAAGTTTCAACCCCTCCCCCACGATTGTTGAGAATTTAGAACTCTGTTAACCAATTGATCTTCTCAAGATTCTTGAATTGTTTTTCTTTCATACACCTATGAGTTTGGGGTCCTGCCAATTCAATATATGGAGCCTTATACAACAACTAATCATGTTGTACTATTAAATGGATAAATACAATATACTAGTTCATTTTAGGTTCAATTTTTTTCTTGACAAAGAAATCAGACCTAAAACTGAGCATCATATAACCAGGTAAAAATAAATGTAACTAAGTCGGTGAATAACGGTTTGCTTGAAAATAGAAAGGATATCCTAAAAATCGCATTTAGAATGATTGTCAACTATTCTCTAACTCATAATATTTTACAGTGAACGTGTCATGTGTAGAAAACAGAACACAACATAAATGTAATCTTAAGGTTAACTGATAAATGTAAGACAACGTGCTGTCTTTTCTAGTATTTACGGAAATGAAATTAATTGAATTCTACCCTCCATGAAATAATGTCATTGATAAACCTTTCACTCGGTCAGAAGGGTCTTCACAACAGCTTTAACAGAAAATCATATAAATAACTTGAAACACCAAATATTTAGTTATCATTTGAAAATTTTAGTAATTAATTCTATCTTTTAGTGGAAAATTAAAGGTTAAGAAACATTATTTAAAAATTTAGTTATTACCAACAACCTTATTCTTACGTCACAGCTGTTTAAGTTCCTGAAAATCACTTTTAATGAGAGAAAGCACTTAGCTTTCTTAATGTTAATATGTTAATCTTCCACTTTTTTATATATATCTGCTTCACTGGGAAGACTATATCTGTTTATAAGTGTGGGATGTAAATAAAAGTAACATTTGAATAGAACGATTAGTGAAAGCATAACAGTTATGCCAATAGTGTAGAGTTGTGTGATCCTAAGAACTTGATTATAAACAGTAGAAACTAGTCATATTTCGTATTGTACTATTTATTCATAAAACAGTTACTATGAATAATAAGTGAATTAATGAGATATATAAGCGAATCTACGCTTACGATGCAATAAAGCCACATTCAAAGATTTATACATAGAAATTTACTTTCAATTTTCTGTGATAAATCTTCCTTATAGTATGTAATGACGTTCTTATCTCGTGAAATTACTAAGCAGGTAGTTTATTGTGTTTTAAATCACTAGTAGAAATTTTTATCCTTTTAACAATCAAGCATTTAACTCAGTCAGCCATGAACAACCTTGAACCAGCGATATATTGGCGCAGATATAAGTTACCATACTCCATTAGTACGGGTAGATCAAACTTATAAGATTAACACAATAATATAAATCAAAACGGTGTAACGAAACAAATGTGTTTACTATAGAATAGTAGAACATGAGATTCAGAAGAACATATGAAGTGAATACATTTGAACCAAGCATTTAACTACTGAAGTGTAGTTGGATTTTTTGCTAACTAAAGATAAATCCTAAACTGAATACATTTATTACCTGCTGAATCCTCTACTTAATTGTAAGTGAACACTACTTGATATTTCACATCAGATGTTTTCAATACTGTAGGATGCATTAGAAAAATTGTTTTCAATTTTAGTAAAAGGATTTTTATAATAAACTTTAAACTTTAAAAGTTTACATTGTTTTTTAAAGTACATAATTATTTCACTAACAAAATGAAATACTGTTAAAATAGAATAAATGTAATGGAGTACAGATTTTCTTTCTGTAAAATTAGAAGGAACACCTTTAGTATATCCAGTTACATTGATAAATAATTTAAACATAATTAGAATCCAGTAACGTTGAACTTAATGTTGTAGCATAACTTAGTAACATATCCTGTAGTCAAAATTGAAAAAATTTATCAATTAAAAGAAAAACAATTATAAGTCATTTATGTCGATGATTCATCATCATTTTGTTCAATTTTCAATTTCAAAATGTTTGTTTATACAAAATTGTTTAAGTATACTATCTAACTAACTAACCTAACTGTAATATACCCAAAATACCGTAATTCAATTTGACATTTTGATATATTGAAAAAGAAAAAAAAACATACAGAAAAACATGTGAACATAAAATCAAATAAATATTCTTAACTTATTGTTGATTTGTTAAAATACATAAAAATTATAACTGAATCCCAATCATATTCACATTCTAAAAGAATCTAGTATAATTTGACTAGATTCAGATAACAATTAAACAAATGACTTCAATAGTATTTTGACAAGCAACTATAACATGAATATCAGTCTACATACATATATATGTGAATGAATAGAAAATTCTGTTATTCCACTAATTAACTAAATAACTTTTTGAAGTAAAAAATTATTAGTAAATGTATATCTATGTAGAATACATATACGTAGATAATGTTTACTAGGAAATATTTACATTATTTTGTGCAGAAATATATGAGTGAATTTCCTATACACTAGACAATCAATGTATGAATAATAATAATTTATGTCAATTTATGTTGACCAATTGATGAGCCCAGTTCGACACTACCTTAATGAAATCTTAGTACCAATGTTATTGACAGTGTTTATCTCTGTTCAAAAGGTATAAAATCAAGACTTTAAAAAGTTTCAGATGTTTTGTTTTAAACTGAATAACAAACATGAAAAGTTACTCTTCTTAAATCATTTGGTTAAATTAATTATTCTGCATCATTTAACGAAAATTTTTCATCTATAAAATGGGTAGGGTGTCAGACATGTCCTCATAAATAGCATTGGGTAAGATCAAGTAATAACGTGAATTAAGTTGAAATTTCAGGCCATCTGATGCTGGTTCTCAATTATTGTCCCATTAAAATCCACCTGTGATGTAGAATTTCTCAAAATGAAGATGAGCTCAACACATTCTGTTGTTTCTCTTCAATTATAAAGTCTACTGTAATTGTTCCGTCCAATAAAGTAATAAAAAACAGTAATCAAATTTTATAAAAGTGGACGATTATCTTACCCTGGTATAAAAATCCTGAGCATACACTACTTCGTTAAAGTTCAAACATAGAACTATCTGGTCTCAGTGATGAACACCAAACTTTTGTATCACTGAACCAGTATCTGCAGATATTTATTGTTTACTCATGTTCAGTATGTGGTGTGACACTTCAAATTCATTAATCTTCACAATACCCACTAATAACAAACGTCACGTTTGTCAGTCAGTTAAGAATGAAGATAGAGGTTGAAGACGGGTGACGTATATATATATATATATATATATATATATATCCCTAAAAATCTTGTTACTATGTGGCTACTACGTAGTAATTTAAAACTCCGATTTCATTATTAATTATATGTATTAAGTAACTGTAATTAGTTAGTAGAAAATTGGAATTCACATCAGTGTCAAAAAGTGTAAATTAATTCTTATCAGTACTTCGCTGTGGTTCAATATCCTTCACGTCAGTTATAAAATTATTATTTAAGACGATAAAATAGGAATTCTTACCTGTAATTATGAAAGTATTATAACTATGTACTGTATACCATGGAGCGGCGGTATTGTGGTTAATATTCTCAGTTGAAACTAACCAATAATAATTTAGAGATTAACTCTACCAAAGTTGATCCAGATACCTGGATAGTATTACTTGCTCTCACACAGATGGCGTGGCTTAAATCTGAGTACAAAAATTTGTGCGCGACGAATAATAATAACGTTTGTTTTAATTCAGTATCATTACACTAAAGTATTCATAGCACAAAATATACATAGTTACTAGCAGAATTCCCGTTTCATTAGCATTTAATTTGTGAACAGTCCAAAAAATGTCTTAAGGTTTTATAACTTAAGGGCATTTAATACAGTGATTAACTGGAATTCGCATCCATCTGTAATTGATTACCAGCCATCTTACTTTCATAATATCTCTTTTCATCACCAAATATACCTGTCATATGAATCCTATATTGACCCCATCCCCCTGTCGTTTCTGTAAAGGATGAAAAGGAGATAGAAAATATATGAACCTTCGTAGTGCTACTTATTAAGTTTCTAAGTAATTAGACCTGTTATACGTTGCTAACATTTCATGAAAGTACATAAGTATACACAATGAATAGATGTAATAAAAACAACTGGTAAATAGAATACTTAAATTAAACATCGAGGTCATTTTCTTCAGGTTTTCTAAAATTATGATAGGCGTTTTAAAAGCGTGAAGAAATTAATAATCTGTCGCATTAATTAAATAATCAGACAGACTTCAACTGTTTTCTTTTAAAATTGTTTTGCTATACTCAAAGTTATTTGTCGGCTTTTTCTGAATTTCATACCGTTGATTGATTTATGCCAGTCAAAATATTCAATTTATTTATTATTGAAACTGATATTGTAGTTATATGAATTTACTGAATCATGAGAAATGATTTAGAGATTATTTATCTTTATTCATTAACTAAGTTCATTTTTTCTCTCGGTATTAATGTAATCGATAGTTCACGTAATCGTATACGAATAAACACTAGAAATGGTATTTACCTATTTTTTTATTTTATTTCTCCTTCTTTTGATTTTTTAACCTAATTTGTTGTTAAGATTCATTTCACTGTTGTTTTGTTCTAATATGGAATCATTCAACAGTGTATAACCACAACCTCATTAGAAATGGAATCTGGACACAATGTAAGCACTCAACTTTCACATCAATAAGTCTACATGTAATGGTCTGCATTCCTGAATTTGGTGGATTTACGACTGAACCTTACCAATGACCATTTTTCACTAGACCTCTGGAATCGCCTTTAAAGTTGATTACTAGTGAGTAAAGGGTGATTGATACTATCAAGTGTTGTGAAGATTGTTTATTGTGGAGTTTCATATTGAATATCGACTAAGTAGGTTAATCGTTAAGTGAACCTTACGAAGCTTAAACTGTCTTATTTTGATCTATAGTGAGGTTCTTCTTGGTTTCCAATAATTGTCTAATTAAAATCAGTTTGTGATATAAAACTCCTAATTTGTTGTCACCACTTTTATAAAAATTTGTTTACAGTGAATTATCTCTCTAGAACAAATTGCAACTGCAAATACGAATACATCATGAACATCAAATCTATGTGAATAAGTGAATTGTTGCGTTTATAGCAAATGCACAGATGAATTTTAAGTGCTAAGATGTTGAATTTTAAAGTTAAAAGTTCCAATCCCTCGAAGAGAATCAGCTTCCTCAATGCTATGGGTATGCCTATCTGGAGAGTGCTAATCAGCACAAGACCTATTTTAAACAGGGTTTCCTACAGATTGCTTCCTGCAATCTAACTTTACCAAAATGAATAGATAGAGGGCGGACTGATTAAACAACCAATAGGTCTATTATAATCTTGTAAATCACAGAACGTGTTCAGAATAACACATTTTATCCTAAAATAACACATGATGTGAAATCATTTATTTTGCTAGCATAAGTTTAAGTTAGTCATTATTACTATTGCTCAGGTCTTCTTATAGCTTCAATTATCCAATTTGTCAACCGACAATTGAGTGGTTAGATAAAACAATGTTACAGCTTTCACATTTAGCATGCTTTCTGGTAAATAATAATTGTTTTAATTTACCTCCACAGAGTATACTAATTTTTAATGAGTAGAATTCTTACTCAAATGCAACAGCTCATAAAGTATTCTATTGTATGAAAATATCGACTTGACAATAGTCTATAAACGAACTGTAGGGTTTAATGCAAGTTATGATTATACATACCACTAGTAGGAAAGTAAAGGTCCTTTAATTACTAATCTTCCCACTTTACTACTTACTGCAATAAAGTACTAACTTGAAATACTCCAAAAACCATAACTATTACTGATGATGAATTAACTGAGTAGGAAGATACGTGAAACAATTTTAGTAAACTACATCAATCCACATTATCTTAATTTTCACGGATTAGTCTAATAAAAGAATGTGAATTCGAATTGATTTAACTAAGGAATTCATCATTATACAATGTTCAGTAGTAGCATTAAAATTTTAACCGACTTTATCTATCATCGACTGTTAGCATAATTTATAAAATTAGCATCAACTATTTGTTGCAATCACAATCACGAATTTTAACGAAGCTGTGGAAAAATTTAACAAAATCAAGGTAAAGTCAAATCACAATATTAAATATAGAAGTAGGCTGATCCGGAATTCCCACAAAAGTTTAAACTTTTCGATAAGCGGGAATTGTTATGGAATGAATAGGTTGTATTAACTGGCCCATTATACTATGTAATAATTAAGCCATATTATCATGTAGTGTAGTCAATAACTTTATAGTAACGACAAATTTTTAGTTTGAAGTTTATGGACTGAATGACAGGTAAAATCAATGATCCAGATCTCACGTGGATTGTATGACTGAAAAGAAAATAATACTTAGGTAATCCTCTAGTTCACTTATAATTCGTAGATAAATGAAGTGCGTATCGCAACACCCCTCGTCTTAATATCAACGTTAACTATGTATTCTGATGAAACGCTATTTTGATTTATTTGAAAATGTACCACTTATAACAGATTCAGTCTAAAGCAGTCGAAAATTATCGTTAAAATAATCGTTATTTTAAAAATGTACACTATAAACATGTCGTTGAGTCAAATGTGACAAATCTGCACCATAATGGATGATTTTCAAGTTCATCTTCAAAAAGTGTTTAAATATAGATGTTCTTTCCCACATCCACACTACCACTTAAAGCCGGTAATAAACCATTAGCGATTTGTCTTTACACTAGTTAGAAGGCCCGGTCAAAAATTATTGACAGGGATATGATAGAAATTCATCTAGGAAGTGCTCACTTTATGACGCTTGAGGTAGTTAATAATTCTTGTACTCAGTATTTATGGTCTTTGTCATTTTGTTGTCACTAAACATCTATTTATAGTCAAAGTTAACATTCTTAGCTGAGACAAGAAAGAATTCGCATCTAAATAAATGTTTTTATTATTATTCATGTTCTACCAATTAATTCGTAAGATTGATAATTTTGTACTCCTCCTTCACCACCACCCCCCCACCACCACCACCTTTACACAGAGACAAAATAACTATAATGTTAATATGCTTTTTTTTCTCTTCTTCAAAACACTGTATAATTAAATAAATCTGTCTAGTATCTATGGTTTACTAAGTTTAAAATGCTTATTGTCAAATATTTGACAATATTCACTAATGATTTCTACTTGTATTTTCCTATGGTAATATAAGATAAATTGATTCCTTTCTGTCTTAAAATAACCTAAGCCAAAGATTAAATGTACTGATAAGAAGTAGAACTATTCAATATGTGAAAATGTCATAAGATTTTTAATTATAGAAAAAAAAAATAGTAGGCATAAAAAGAAAAGAAAATGAAATAAACAACTAATTAAAATAAATCATTTCACTTTGTTACTTTATGAATTACGTCATTTAAAGATTGGAATTCTGAAAAAGAAAATCAAGCATGTAATTTGTAATCTCAAAATAATGTTAAATCTTTAGTGAAAATTCTATTTAGTTAAGTAAAGCTGAATATTGTTTACAATCCAATTTGAAAGTGTTATAACCGTTTTCAAATAGTAAAATGAGAAAAATAACATTCAATAAAACATCAACAATGACATTAAAAAAAAAACCAAAAGTATAAACAAATGAAGTATTATAACTCTGAGTAAATAACACATACTTTGTTTTGTCTGTAAAAACACCTGTATTCTATTTCAGGTTACAACAATTTTGGAGGAATTATCTGTTCATACAGCACTTGCTGTGTTGTACCGATGTGGATTTCAAAACCATCAGAATTAATATTTATAGCATACTTAAAGAAGTAAGCAAAAACTTTTCACCTAAACAATCTCTGCATAAATGAAAAAAAAACGATTGTCTGAGCTCCAGAATTTACATGCCCTGAATCGTGTAGATGATTAGTTATAACTTCTAGAATGTTCATATACTTAGTGATATCAACGACTTGGTAGTAAAATCGAAACTACAAAGAATCAATAATTATTATGCTATGAAACAAATATTTGAGTTAATTTATGAAGATTTACCGGTAACTAATAGAAATTCGCAACGAATTGTAATAAACGGTACTTTGATAAAGTCTATGAACGCACTAAGTAGCAAACTACCTCAAACATTTGGAGAAGTTATAAAGACTTGACCGGAAGAAAGTAGCTAGTCATAACTCACCAATCATAAACTGATATCTCATAATTGTCCAGTATTAATGTTCCAACCATGCTGCTACCTTGATGTGGTGGTCAGGCTTGCCTATCGTGATGACTCATTCAGGCTATACTGGCTGGAATAATCATTCCTCAAGGTCCTACCTATGCCAAGAAGGTCGGTTGAAGAGTGGTGAGACCAAAAGCAGCAAATATAAGGTCTGAGGACAAAGTCGTACTGCTGGCTGTACAAAGGTGTGACGGCAGTAAGATGTTTTCCTCAGATAACCAGCATAACAGCGATACTGCCTTCCCGTAAAAGAAGGGCAGGGTTAGAAAAGGTCGACCCTAAAATGCACACCTCATTTTACTCCACAGAGTTCCGTCTCTGGTAGTAAGACCCCAACAGGTACGGAGCTACAACGAAAACCCCTCTCGAAATGGCCGTGTGTGACCGGACTCAAGCAGTTATTTCTTAGGCACTGCGTTCACGCTCCCAGGTCTTTCAGACCAAACCTAACCAAATTTGCTTTTCAGGTACATCAAGGAGAACTCTTCCATAGTGTCGGCAACTGGAAGCAGATAACTGCACTTATACCTCTAACAACATACAAGATTACCACCATTTTAATCAAACTTCTTCTACTCCTAATATTTATCCCGCTCCCACCTTTAAGCCTAAATTCCTATCTTCAACTTCCTCCTCTGTCATCAGTAACAACGATTATCGGCCCACGAAATAATGTCCCGAATATACTATAACCACGCTTCAAGCTTCGAAGTAGTGCATTCAATGTACGAACTCTGTGTCGAATAGGACAGCATGCCTCCCTAGCTAAGACACTAGAATCTCGCGTCATTGATGTATTTTGTGTCTCCGAAACACGCATACAGGATCCTAGTGTGGTCGTTCATTTGACCTCACCTAGCCTGTACAAAGAACTCACACAATAAATCCTTCGTTTATCTAATGACTCAACAGCAACTCCTAGTGGACTAGCCAGTGTAGGTATTGCGTTAAGTATGAGGGCAAAACAGGCACTTCTCAAATGGATTCCTACCGACAGTCGCCTATGTACTGTCCGATTAAATGGTTCAGTAAGAACTCGAAAAGATAGGGACATACGCCGTTATCTTTTCGTTGATTCTGCATACGCTCCCACTGACTGCAGCCCAGATGAAGTGAAAGATGAACTTCTTCATAGAGCCAAACACTCAGATTTGGTACTCATGGCTGGTGATTTCGACACCCAAATAGGCAGCTTGAATCAGCCTGAAAGACATTTAGGTAGATACTTCAGTGTCCCAGCTCAGAGAACGGATAACGGTGACCATCTGCTACAACTATGCTTACACAATCGTTTATTTCTAGTAAACACGAATTTTAAACATAAGGAGCGACATCGTCTAACATGGCGACCTGCTGGCCCTACTCACCAGTGGACTCAAATAGACCATATCGCTACTAGTCACCGTTGGAGAGGTTCGATAGAAGATTGCCGATCTTTCAGGAGTACACGTTTAGATTCCGATCATGCTCTAGTACGAGCACGCATATGCTTGCATCTTACTGGGCGAAGAAAAACTACTAAAGGAAAGCACATTAGAATTCAGTTCAGCAACGAGACAGCCAAGATTAAATCCCAGGAACAACTGAAGAATCACTTAAGTAATTAAGATGTGACTCAACTAGATACTGCTTGGCAAGATATCCAAACAACTGTGTCATCTAGTGACATCTATCAAGGACTTAAATCAACATGTTAAGTGCGTCTCGATGGCTTCTGTTGAGTGGATGAACTCTCGAAAACTTATCCTGTCAGGCTCCGAACATGAAGAGGAGCGAAGAGTAACCAGGTACAAACTGACAAAATATCTGCAAAACGACCGTGGACATCGGTGAGTAACGAAAGTAAAGGAGATGGAAAAGGCACCGGTGTTAAGAAACAAAAGACAACTTTTCAAGTTAATAAAAGAAATTGGGGTTAGAGAATCAAGCGTTAGTAAGACAATCTCCGAAAGAGATGGAATGCTTATTACTTCTGTCTAGACGTTTAGAATGATGAGATGAACACTTAACGAGTACTTCAGTTGCTCTAGAACTTTCCACTATTTTAAGACAGACAGAAAAGAAAGTGGATTTAGGTCTCCTGACTCTCGTCGAAGTCGAAAAAGCTATAAACAATCTAAAGTGAGGCAAGGCAGCGGGTCCAAATGCATTATCCCTAGAGGTTATTAAGGATGATGGTCCCACTTTGACGATTAGGGTGACTAATATTTTAACTAAAGTTTGGGAGCTTGACATAAGTTCCGCCTGACTGGCGTCAATCGTTAATCGTCCCAGTATGTAAGAAAGCGTCAAAGTCGTCTTGTGATAACCATTGAGAAATTAATTTGACTAATATGGTGTCTAAAATACCAGCTTTTATAATTATCAGATGTTTAACTACAACTCGTGATCTACAAATACAAGAGGACGAGGTTGGTTTCAGACCTGGTCGCGGTTGTACAGACCAGATATTCATCATTCGTCAGGTTTTAGAACACACTTACTTCTCAGCGCCAAACAATGGTAGTTTTTCTTGACTTCAGAGCGACACTTGACTCTGTAGACTAAGAAATTCTATGGCAATGTCTTTCATTGAAAAGCGTACCACAGAAGTGCATAAATCTCAGTAAGGCTCTTTACTCAAACACTATTAGTCGTGTCAGATCTTATGGCAAACTGTCATCCGAACTTGTAACCCCAAGTAGTGTCCATCAAAGCTGCTCACTGTCACCATTTTTATTTAATCTCATAGTCGATTTACTAATGGAAATAACACACTCATCGTTTAACTATTCAGAAATTCATTCTCCTACCAGGATATATACTTATTGACTTAGAATATGCTGATGACATAGTCTTGTTTGGCGAAGACGCTGATAAGATGCAGGATCTTTTATCAGCAATAAGCTCCAATCCAACCATGTTCGGAATGCGTTTCTCTCCCTCCAAATGCAAACTCTTGCTCCAGAACTGGTCTTCGCCAACACCTGAGCTAAAGATAGAGAGTGAAGTAGTTAAGCACGTCAATCCACTTTACTTATCTTGGAAGTCTGATTAACCTTAATGAGTTGGTCTCTGACGAAATCTCAGTACGAATTCAAAAAGCTTGTTTGGCTTTCGCCAGCTCACGTCACCTATGGCGTAGGTGAGACATTCGTCTCTTAACGAAGAGAAGAGTGTACTCTGCAACAGTTTCGCTTTGTCTTACTGTATGGGTGTGAGACGTGGCCAATAAGATTACACGACACTCGAAGATTATTAGTTTTTTACCACCGATGTCTTCGAAACATCGTTCGCGTTAGCTGTGATCATCGAGTAAGTAATAGCGAGGTTAGACGACAGGGTGTTAGGGAGTGGTAAATCAGTCGATGAAGTTGTGAATCTTCATTGACTGAGGTGGTTTGGACATGTATGGCGTATGTTCAACCACTATCTGTCTCGACATGCGATTTTTGTTGATATAGGAGCAGGATGAAAGAGTTAGAAGCAGTCAAACCAAAACATGGCACCAGTCCATGAAGTCACTGACTGCTGGTTTGAGTCGTTTCGGTAACTGCAGACTACCTGGATAGAGTCCTCGCGAATACTGCAGCGAGTGGCTAGAAACACTGAGTGAAATGGCCCAGAATCTGTCACAATGGCGCAGACGTATTCACTCATCATCCTCCGTTAAATCGTGAGCTCTAAATTATTCCATAACTTTCTTATCACGCTTCCCGAATTATGTTTCATATGTTCATACTCTTTGTTATTTTTATAATTATTATCATCGAAGTAACTTCTACTAATGCAGTGTTAATCTTGCGGTGCCATAGAGGTATGGCAACTTGAACCGATGCACACATGTGCCAGATTCTATGTTGATCATACATACTGTCCCATCTTTCGAAATTAGTGATAACTACAATCCGGATTGGTATGATTAATACAGATTTCGGTATCTTTAAAAAGAGACATTTGAGTACAGCTAGTGCTCTGTTCTGACTAAAGACAATACAATGAAATGCTAGTCCATATTGCATTTCCTTAAAAAAAGACGACCTACATTTATAACAGACGTCATATGATGCCAACAGTTACTCAAGATAACTAATCGCATTTAACCACTGAATAAGTACAGAACGATGTTTGACGAAATTTATTCAGGCTAAAATGTTGCAAAACATTGCTGAGGACACTTAAAACTAGAAGAAAACACCAGTTTTCACACACGGTTTTCAGTATTACCCAACCGAGACGAACAAGCAACAAAATAGTGCTCATTTTGAAAGAACATTGATTAGACTTTAGAAATACTGAGGTATTCAGGTGATCTGTCATTAAATTCTTCGCAAACCAAAATGGTGTTCAGCTCTCAAATTCATGAAGACCTGCTGAGAAGGCAGAATCTCATTTCACACTTTCTAAATCAGGAAACTAAACGTTAAACATCAAAATACTTCGTTCAAAAGACACAAATTACTACCAAAATAGTATACATCACCGTTCTGTCTAATCGTTGTGTTAGCTGAACTCGTATTGCATGAAAAGTTTTAACAGGTTTGGGGGAGGGACTAATCATTTTCGTGGATAAATCAAGATTCATATTCAAATATTCTATCCAATTCACTTTGTCTACTTACAAGTAGTTAAAAAAGTTTGAATAAATTTGACCCCGGAATAAAGAAAAATTCGAACAATATGAGTAAAAATCAAAACTGAAATTTTCGATAAATAAAATGTATTTTAATATTCTGAGAAATAATTAGTTAGAATACATAGATTGAACAGTGAGTAAACTCCATCACTATGATTGCAAGGATAAACAACAAGTAAATAATATTTAGGTAAGTTAAGCTTTCAATATACTGATCGTTATTAAAAGAGAAAGTACAACCTAATTCCATATTGTTCTAGTTATTTCCTAAGTCACCAAAATGATTCTCTGGGTCATAAGCTAAAAGCAAATAAAAGAAAGTGGAAAATTATGCAAAAAATTAGAAATGAGTAAAGTTTAAAACATTAACATAGTATAACGGGTCGTGAAATGTTTGCAAGTAAATAGACTCACATTAACAGAATAATTATGATATCTTACACAATAGGTCTACTTGTGACTGGTTAGTACTCTGTGTTATAAAATGGGTGGTGGTTTTCATAACATTTATAAGGTCAAGCAAATCAATTACTTGATAAATGAGTGAACATTGGTTAATATAGATGAAGGTAAAAACAAATTAAAAAATTATGGATTGACATTAAACAGGTAAACTTCAACAAATTATTCCATTTTATGTCATTTATCAACATATAACCTGTTATGATCTTAACAACGTTTAGCCAAGGTAGGACGTGGCCTAAGTGTGCATCGACTCAGGATTCCGTACCACATTGACAGGGAGAGAAAGAAATTGAATAACATAGAACGTGAAATAATAGCAAAATTAACGATGATAATTAATGCTCAACATGAGGAATATAGCTAGGAAGGTATAAAAAATTACGAGAATAAAACTCTGAGGTAATACGAAAATATAATATATAAGTGAGGAGGAGAAAGCACAGGCATATCTCGGCCTAGTTTTCCGCCATGTCACTAAACGTTTTTAGTGATTGGTCACAACACAGCCTGATAGTCTGTTCCCATAAATATCGTACAGAACAATAGTCGATGACTTTATAGATGGATGTTAAATTTTGGTTTGGTCGCCCCTAACATTCTGACCGTTTATTCCTACTTTAACAAGCATTGGATGGTTAAACATGCTTAACGCATATCGTTGCCACTTCAGTCAACTAAGATAGGCATCATATATCACCAACTAAAGTAGCTAGTAATATATGCATTCTTTTAGTAGGCTGTGTCACGTGTTCTAGCTGACTGGAAATTACCGCTGCGATCCGCTCAATCTAGCCCAATCGACTAATCAGAGGATGACATCCTACAGTTTCTAGAAATTCTACTGAATGGTGATTAGGTGAATATTTCCAGCTTCATATAGGCACCTCCAAGATTTCAGCAAATCTTCCAAACGATAAATATTGGTTCGATCAACGTTAAAAGTGATAGCTAGCAAGGGAGAGTACATGATGCTTGATTTAGAGTAATATCATTGATGGTATGTTATAGCTTTATAAATCGGTATACAATCATTTAAGGAAACCATATACACAAATCTCGCGTACCGTATACACTCATTCATCAAAAACAGTTTCAATGAATTACAGGTTTATAAGTAATACTACTGTAGTCACTTTCTAAATATGAATATCCGTTTCATGAAAAAAACATCCACCTCATCATTGTGCTGATCCTCTCACTGTTACTTTCGGTGGGGTTACAAGACGCATTACTCAATTTCAGTGGGTCTACCAGACCGGAACTGATATCCTATAAAACTGAGGTATTTGCATTGGTTTGATTACTGGGTAGTTATCAATTTCATATTTGTTTAATCATTAATGTTGCTTAAATTCTACCGAGTGCTTTATCTTCTGTAGATAAATCTTGATGACGAATGTCAACTGATACGAGTTTTTGTAGACTACTTCCAACCACTTACTATATGTATGCTTCAACAAATCTTAGGAAAGAGAGCGTTTAGAGTTAAAATAAATAACTCACCTTCTACAGAAACTTTAGTTATAGGTTTTTTGGAAGTTATCTTCTCATCATTTTGCAAATTTATTTGATAAGAATTTTCAAGTAACTCATTTAAATTTAAGCCAGCATCGCGTATAGACGCATCGAATTTCGCTTCAGCACGTTTACGAGCTAAAATTTGATTTTGTCTTGTTACTAATAACGGTTTTGAAGCAACACGTTGTTGAATTGCATTTAATTCACGTTTATATTCAGCTTGACGATGTAAATCATTTTGACTATAATAAATAAAATTTGCATGAACAATAACAGTATAATAAATGGACTTCAATAGTTAAGAAAAAAATGAACAAAGTATTAATCAATCAAAAGTTGAAAAATTATAAAATGTCTCCGACTAAAAGGCTACATTAAAAAGTGAATCATTAAAAGAAAAATTGTATTCTATTTTCAAAGACACTTCTGATCATATAATTCACAGATTCTAAATTTTTAGTATTTACAACATGACGCTTCGTTACACTACTTTAAGCGAACAGGAAAGTTAGTGATTGACTGGACTCATTAGCTCAGTTAACAACGTAATGTCATTTAAAGTGATAGATGATAAGGTTAGACTCTCAGTGTAAACATCAACATCGGGATGTGGTAGTTACATTCAAGTGACGAGTTCCATATAGAAGCGAAAAGAAATAAAATGAAACTTTGACATTTATTATGAAGTCAATTGTACAGAATACTTAAAGGGTATCTGTTAGACAGTTAGCTTGTAGTGTATCAGTGTATTTATAATCTTAGACTTTCGTTAAATATAATATTAGTGACTGAATCTGTCATCACTATAAAACAACACCTAGCTGACGATAAATGTGTTACTCTGCTTTATATATACTTATTAAAATGAGTAAATTTTTGAACATTTTAATTTCATATTTGATTTTTATAATCACTTATTTAGTTCAATTGGGATAGTTATATTTTTGTGGAGACTCATTATTTATTTGGTTGAATATGTCACGAATTGATGTTGGTAGGGTACCACTGGAAACCAGAGGGCACTAGACAACTGTTTCGTTCTAGTGTGGAACTTCTCAGCACTGCTCACCCCAGATCCTGCACCAGGGACTTCAGGTTGATGGCGAACGCCCAACCATCTGCACCACTGGGTCGACATCTAATGATAGAATTCCCACTCCTATCAATTTGTGATATATAGCGCGAAGATCATCTACTGCCATTGGTGACAACTGTCTAACTCCCAACAAGTCTGAACTTCACCAGTCACGAAATGAACTACAACTTAGACATTCAATTCGCCCTTTACTATTCGGCACTGAGGTATCAAGTGAGTGGATATACAGTAATTCAAGTGTATGATCTACCAATTGTGACTCAGGACACATAATGATAGTGTGGAAATTACTGAATCTAAGAGAACCTTATTTCTATGTTTTACAGAATACAGTTAAGCTATTCGTTTACAGAATACACTACATATATATTTAATTAATATTACTTCAAATTAAGTGATTTTGTGATATTCATCAAGGATTGATCTAAAGTTTAGGTACCATTGTGAAGCAAAGAGAACAGAACAGCTCTTTGTTGCTTGTATGGGATTAATCAGTTTAAATTCACTATCACCTTTTATTGGAATTTTTGACTTTTAGGACTTTTATTGACATTTAGGAAACACTAATTGACTAGTGTTCAGTTAAACTTAAGTATTAGAATAAGTTTTTGTTTCTTACAATACTTACATTAATTGACGTTTACGTTCTTCAGTAATTAAATTGATAATTTGTTTAGGTGGTGCCAATCGTCCACCTAGTGTCTCTTTCATTGTATCAGATACTTCTCTTTGTTTTAATCTTTTTATATACCCCATTTCTTCTTTCTTCTTTTCATCCAAATTCACCTTAGCCAATGAATTTCTAATTATAATGAAGTAAAAACTGATTAATTAATAGTAAAGTTAGTGCTGATGTGGCTATTAACTCTTGACGCTGAAAAAATATTATTGCTAAATATCAAAGATGAGATGAAAATAATTACCAAATCTTATCTTCAGTCCTGAATGAAACTTATTAAAAGTGTTTGTAGGATTTATATATTAGTTCAAATGAACATATAAACTTACTTTCACGATGTTGATACAAGATATGGTGACTTGGACTGATACATATTTAGAACAACATACATTACCAAATAATACTGGTTTCAATTAAATTCGCAATAGACTTCAGTCTAATATGCAATAATATTTACATAAAAATAAATAAAATGTTAGATTATTCTAAGGAGTTTGCGAATCAATGAAAATTTCAGAAGGAAAATTACATAGTTAGTCAAAATCCACAGTTCCAAATGTCACATTTTAAAAAGGTAAGATGGGATAAAAAAATTTACAATGTACAGAAAATATTTGAACAAATAGGTCTGTATTAACAACAAGCACTTATCATTAGCGAATCGAATGGAGGGTTGTTCAACTCTAATTAATGCTCAATAATTTAATCCAACTACAGTGACCAACACTTAATTTTACGAAAGGTTGATGATAGATTCAATAAGCTATGATCTTTCATGAGAAAATCTAGTAAATAAATATCAGTCACAATTTTTTGTTTATGCCTGCGAAAAAAAGATCAGAGATAGAAGTGAATAAATTTCGAGAAGGAAAAACTGGACTCACCTAATATAATTCTCACGAAGCAAGGCTGATCTTGATAAGGCTGGCGGGGGTACATCCAAAACTAGTTGTAAACGCCAGGGCACAATCATTGAAGAGAAAAAAATAAAGATACTTAACAAAAAATTACTTGTTAGGATACTTTATATCAAAACTATATATCCATAACCACTTGTTAGAAACCGAAACTGTTGCTTCCATGCGCAAAGGCGAGTACCTAACTTTTGGACCACTGTGCTGGTATCTAATAATTTATACTTTTAGTTCCAATCGATTATCGATAAACAATGTTTGTTTTGTGTTTCCATCTCCATATTCGCGAATAGCTACTTGTTGAGTGATAAATAACTCAGCTACATTATTTGGGTTGAATATTTTGTACTTAATTAGAAGCTTCAATTTTCACTCAGCAAGTAGATAGATCTACCTTTTATTATTTATTCGACTGAGATTCGGAGCTTAAAGTAATCGATTTAGTTACACCATATACTACAATAAATTAGCATATCATAGCACAATTGTTGCATACTTTCAGCGAAGTAATTATTATTATCCTGGAAACTTTATTCATAGAGTTGTGCGTAAAGCAGACTTTTAACCAAAATAGTCATTTTCGACATCTCCCAAGTAATTTATACCGTCAATAATTATTAAGTTAACTTTATCTATTCAAAAAAGACATCAGTTTGAATGTAAATGTAACGGGACATTTAACATAATAAATGACTTAAAATAATGAAATTATTGGCTTATTCTTATTGGTGTATTGTTTATTTTCAGAATTCAACACCTGGTTGTTTTGCCGTTGACTGAGAAAAATTCTCTCCATCATTCTTCTTCATTTTGTTATTGTTATTTTGCAATGAATAACGATTAAGTGAATTAGCACGTTCACTTGTTCGTAATTTAAATGATTTCGGTCTAGTTGGCTCTGGTGGTGGTTTCCATAAAAGCCGAAGGTTTTTACTTGACTTCCAGTGTAACTGTTTGAAATCTGGAGCTGGATGATAATGACGATAGTGTTTTTGTTCTGCTTCTGAATTATCTAAATCAAGTGTACCTAAAAGATGAAATTGGAATTTAACAAACAGCATGGGTTTACCACTAGAATTAATCAAGTAGAAAAAGGTCATACTGTAGAGAGATATTAGACTACTAATATATGAAAAATTAACATTTTGTAGTGTTCTGTACTTGAGAAACAGACGTCAAGCTTTAATGAAACAAAAAGATGCGAACTTAATGTGAACTAACACTAAAAACAACAGCAACACCATTTAAACCATTCTGATTTCATTTAAGTGGTAAGAAGAAGAACGGTCCTTTATAAAAACGTTCTCCACAAAGGGAACAATTATTATGTAGCCTGTTCCGATATTTAGCCTATTGCTTATCTTGAAAAAAAAAGTAAAGCGACATTAAAAGATAAAACAACCGATACGGATTAAACGATGTGAGTCATTGAGAGAACCATGGATCAACGTCCTATGACAGAAGTTCACTATTTAACACCAGGAGCTAAAGTTATGAAAATCTTGGATGTTCTTGAAAATTTTCTTACTAGCATCCAGGTTATTAGTTAATTATAGGTTACAACCGCTCTAGATTCATTATTAAATAATTAATAACAGAGAAATCTTTATAAAGAGGATATTACCCTTTTGCTGAATGTGTCGCGCTTATGTAACCACCACAATGTGAAACATAACCCATAAGTAAATAGATATCGTAATATCATGAAAAAGTGTCAACCCACTCAAGGTACTCTTTCGTGCAACACACGAAACTATCATATTTTACAACTTATGACCAATGACTGCATAAATTGGATTCACTTTTAGCCTCGTCGCCAATTGTTATGTATTGTGAAAATACAAAGTGCTCTTGATGATTGCTAATCACTATAAGAATATGTCCGCCCCGCGACTATCAGTCCCCAAGACGAAATAGAGGAAAAACGATTGATGAGCCAAACAGACAGAATTGAATCGAATTGTATTTCGATCATGCTTCCAAATATACATATAATCAGACCACACAGCAAACCAATCAGGAAACTAAGATTGATACAGAACTAACAAAATAGTGATAGTGAATAGGGACAACGTGTACACAACCAATTAACCGTAGTCCATAATAAGAGACAATATAATAACAGGAAATATGCTGAACGGGAGGATAAGGTAAGAGGAACGTAACAATAATTGAAATGTAATGTTTACACTACTCACGACTAGAATTAATGAATCGATTCTCAAAAACACAGTTCTGGAAGTTTTTCACTCTTCTTTAGTGGTCCGGATATAACAGAAACATTTTAAAAACCAATTTGACGAAATGGCTGTTATTGTGGTGGTGGTGGTGGGGGGGGGCCAAAAATAAGTGACTAAATTATGACTTTCGTTTTTATCCTTGATTGTTTTAATTGTTGACTGAAAACTTAAAGTTATGCTACTCTGGGTGAATATTTTGTACATAAAGGAGAGCTTAAGCTATCAAAAACATTCGGCTAGTAGTTCTATCTTTTTAAAAAAGATCAGTTGGGATTTTTGGTTTGGCCAAGTAGTAAATTAACAATTCGGCTACCTCAGTCATCTTAGCATTCTATCAAGCTAACTGAACAATTAAAACAACTGTGTGGCATTTTTCAACATGATTAAGCAATGCAACTTACCAATTCGTAATATATCAAATACGAACGTCTGTGGACTTTCAGAATAGCTTTTAACGAACTATTATTTCAACTACAACTAAACAATGAGATACTGTTTATAATTAAAAATGTTATTATAAACGAATTTTGATAGCCCAAATCATCTGGCTACTTTGCTTCAAGAGAAAGATTCATCTGTGGACACAACAGTGAATTATGCAGGAAATAAACAAGACGCAAGTTTAATGTACAAACTAATCTGCTGCGTATTTGAAATAATCTTATATTTGTGTGGATGGTGGCTAAAAGGATTATAAATGCTAACAAGAGTCGTTTCCAACAAGTAAATAGCAAAAGCTTACTGATACGATTCAGTCTTTCGTTCCTAGCTTTCCGTTCTTGTTTCCTCATATCCATGCGATGTTGTCGTTCCTCCATACCAGGTGGTAGAGAAGCTGACTGTAGAAGTCTCTGAGCACGTAAGTGACGTTTGACTTCTTTTAGCAATAAATCCTCTTGCATACGTTCAAATCGTCTTTCAAACAAATGTGACGGTAGGTCTAAAGGATCTGACGGTCTATCATTTTTAAAATCGAAAGGTTTTTTATCAGTACCGAAATTTTCATCTTGCCTAATTTTATCTCGACTGAAGCTGAAAGAAGATAAACACGATTTTTAGTTAGTGAAGTGTTTAAGCAACTGCTGTTTTGAAGCTAACAAATATTTTTCATCACAAAATAACTTTTCAAACAACGGCCAATACAACCTTATTCATCACGATTATTATCAACAACGTAGAACCGGGCATATATACCCATAGGTTCAAGTTGTCATATCACATTAGCACTACGAGATAACATAGGTAACATAATAACAGAATACAAGAGGGGAGAGTAAAGTAAAGGTGTGCAGAAAACAATAATAGGATTCAAGATCTAGATGAAGTTAAAGAGTGAATACACTTGTGCCACTGTGACCTATTCTGAGCCATGTTTCCAAGTGTCTCCAGCCATTTATTACGACTAATTGCAAAATTAATTCCAATACTGGTGTTTGGAACAAAAATACTGCTTAATCAATTATGTAAGTAAAATATCTATTCCCACAAGGCTGTTTTCCGTATGTTGAATGATCAATTTCCTGACCATATAACAAAAAAATGTCATTTCAAATCCCAAAAGGCCTACACAGAAAATAAATCAGTAAATCGAATAGTAATAGTGTAGTGATCTCCCTCCTATTTAAGTCGCCACTTATCATACGTTTGTTGAAAATAACCTCCAGAAAATGCGTGGTCTTTTAACTTGAAAGTTTTCGTACTTCTTGCCTTTTGGTCAACAGACATGCCGAATGCGACCTAACTAAATTTTTGAAGACTCTGTGAAGTCCTTAGAGGTAAAATAGATTGCTCTTGACTGTGTGAATTTAGTTTAACTCTTGTTAATTACTAATGCAATAGTTTTCAGCACATAGTAAAAAACACAGTTGTGCAGGTGATAAGTTAGGTTTCATCAATCATTTCCCCTAACACTATTAAAGAAATCAGTCTAATACATCAAATTTCATTTTGCAGATATTATAACTAATTTTACAGACGCAAATTTAAGATTTACCTGCAAGCTTTTCGAAGTAGCAGGGTTACCCATAGACTTAATTATGTATCACAGTAGAAAAATTGTTTGTGATATGATATAACAATTAGAAATAATTGGATGAAAAACAGTTTACTTAAATATAACAATAGTTGCTAACATCGATGACTGATAATCCTTGGAAATGCAACCTAAAGAAAGTATGTATTCATTTATATTACCACGAACATCATTACGATTCTGATGCCGTTTTTTCAATCTATTAACTTGCATTGCCTTTTTCAAGTTGATGTGGAGGGTGGGGTTGAATTAATATGCACTGACACGAGGCCTCCACTAATTATCTTATAATAATGTATCGTAAAATGATCATCTTACTGTTCTTTGTTCACTCAAAAATTATGAGGATAGTACTCGGTATAAAACCCGCTGAGTCATACATTAAAACTGATCAAGCCACCAAAGTTTGTATTTCGAGATGACTACACTAATTGAGTAATGGTTTATTATGCCTATAACCTGGGCTTGATAGCTGCGGAATACACGAATGAATTGCACTAAGTGTTCGTCTCAAAACTGTTAAAATTTTGACCAGTGTTGAATCATAATTTATTTTATAGCTGAACGCAAACGCCAAATGAAAATAGAACAAAAGAGTAAGCGAAAATAAGTGATTCACATAAATAAACACTAGTAGTACTTACTCGTTCTGTTCTTTTTTTAAATTTTCCCTGATTGTGAAGTTAAATGGCTTTTCAGTTGATTTTAAGATTTCCTTATGATGCTTCCTAATGGCTTCGCGTCTTATTGCATTTTTTTCCATTAATTTTTCAAATAATGGTAAATACACATGTGAAGGTATTGGTTTCGCTTTAAATTGTGCACCGAAGTGTGCATTTCCATCATCGAGGATAGTAGTGGGTTGTAAAGATTTACTTTTGCTCTGAACATTTTTGAACCGTTTCAAGGATTCCTCTCGCTTCGTCATTTCGAAAGGTTCAGGTACAGTAATGTGGTGCTTCCAAGATGTAACTGGTGGACTGGATGCACGGACATTTTTATAACAGTTGTCAT
This sequence comes from Schistosoma japonicum, assembly GCA_025215515.1. Lineage (NCBI taxonomy): Eukaryota > Metazoa > Platyhelminthes > Trematoda > Strigeidida > Schistosomatidae > Schistosoma > Schistosoma japonicum. Next base: position 18,137,334 of record CM046063.1, on the reverse strand, counting down.
TGATTGATTCATCCGTTCCTGTAACAAAAAATTAGGATTGTATTTTAGAATCAGAGAAATATCAGAATACTTGTTTATTCAATGTACAGCTCAGATAAATATAATTTATGAGTTACTAAGGTGTGGACGATTCAGAGCAAAAAGACTACAATACATAATATTTACAGTACATTAGAAAGTTGACGAGACTAATTTAACAGAGAAAGCTGTAAAAAAACATTCAAAACACATTAAAAAACATCATTTTGTACTTATATTGCATAAGCGCTGTGACATTCATAGTACTGGACATCTAACTTTCATTGTGACTTAATTACCTGCTCGTTTATATAAAGACCGATACGTTTTAACTGCAGAACGATTATTTGAGTAAATCACCAACGTCACTGCTCAAACAGTAAGTAAACACAGCATTCTGATATAATTATCGTCTCCAAACTTGAATACATCTGATATCATTTATTACTACACAGGTACCTCTCCTAAGAAAAATAAAGCAAGTTCCCTATGACTGAAATGTGTTACAAGTATGCAAGCCTTGCTGCAGTAAAGGTACAACTAACTTCACTCTAGAATCAAAAACAGTGGATAGTAATACCAACATTTTATAGGCGTGAGAAATTTAGACGAATTTATGTAACTGGGAAATATTTACAGGTGCTTACCAATTGAACATAAAATGGCCCATAAAAGTAGTCGTAAGTCTTATTTTGGTCTCTTTAAGCTTACTTTTACCTTTTTCCTGCTTTAGCAAACAATACACAGTGGCATTACTACAACATAACAAGACAAACTATATAATTTTAAGTCCATAAGTCGAATAATTAGCTAGTCTGCATTCCTACACTTTACACAAATGATAGCAAGAAACTGGCTTGTCAACCTTATGCTATAACCATCTACTGTTTCCAGTCACCGCACTTATGTAGTAAAGCAAGTGCACTGCTAAACTACGAGTTATTAAATTAAAACATTTATTAGTTATAGCCATATCAAGAAATGACCATCTAAAATGCAGAACATGAACTGGAACATTATTAACCCAAATATTTTCGAAAAGTACAAAAACATGAAACCATATGACTGTAACGAAAACTTATGAGTAGTTCATTCACATTAATTTGCATTATATTACAACATTCATGGGTATTCATGAAATGACGTTCATGTAAACAGGAAATATTTATTCAAAACGTAATGTACTAAGAAAATATACTCACGTATTTTCGCACACTCGCACTCCCCCATTTGTGTATTCGAAATTTCGCATTCTTTCGGCTGATAAAATTCTAAATTGTTTTGAAAATCTACGAATGTAGACTCTTCATGAGGTATAGGTTCAGTCTGATCGAGGTTGTAGCATATACTTGTGGAGCTAGATAACTGACTTAGCACTTATAAAATAAGCAAACGTATTTACTTGCTTAAAAAATCCTTCGGAACTTCTGATTCGTCTATTTCCTTTAAAGCATTCTTGTTATTATGTTTCATGTCAGGTTTGCCAGAATATAAGTAAAGTCTCTCAATTATATCTACAGTATCCCGGTGTTCATCTTTCAGCTTCGTAAGTTCCACATAAAACTCCTCATCGCTCAAATTCCCATCCATGAGAAATTTTATTCTGATTTGGGTCTCGTTTAAAAGATTGTCTAGAAATGATGCTGTCTTAGTCAAGTCTCCATTCGTCATGGAAAGTATGTTAGCAAGTATGCATTTTGCGTTGCTACTTAATTCTCTGAACGTCGTGCTTTCTTTGACAAACCCATCTACAATAGATATGTTGTAACGAGCCAAACAATCAGTCATTGGTAAAAATTTGATTTGCCGCCAGCGATAAACAAACTTGTAGTAAGCGCTGAAGGTAATAAAACTTTTAGCTAACTAAAAACAACAAGTGTATAACTTTATGATATACTGCTTAGCACTAATTTTATTATTCCATATAGGACAGAGTTATCCTGAAATCAGTTAACGTCAGTTTACCAGGACAGTACAACTTTGCTTGATCAGGTATATAGCATCGTTTAGTCATATTATTGTGTTCATGTTGTAATGTACTATATATTGACTATATCAAACCCAAATTACGAAAGTATACTAGTGATAAATTTTATGCAGTGATAGAATACTTCTTTTTTAAAGTATGCGCTACGCTAAGTCAAGCACTTTATTCATTTCAAGTACACAAAAATAAAAATACACAAGATAATGTTGTTGGATAGGTTGTGTAGCGGTGAATAATCCCCAGAATAAATAGTTGCATAGGCTCTCGACATTGATGTTGACTATGTTTGTTTTAGCCGACACGACTAGTTGAAGGCGTGCGGGCAAGCATCACCACCAGATTACGATGTACCACCGTAAGCATCTCTCACTAGTTTGCCAGCCTAGACGTTGCTATTCCGTTGGGGCTCTATTCACGATCAAATATAACTTCTCTTTTATCCTTCATTGCCTTCTGATTTCTTCTTATTCGTAAGAGTGGGTTCAATCGCTAGAAGTTACTCTGGGTGTACGACAAACGTAACTTGATCATATACCGAAGTGCATTCCATTGGTGAGTCCGACGTGATCTGGACACGATCAAAGTGTAAAGACCCCTTCTGTTGCCCCAGACACAAACTCGCTGACGACACATAAGGAAACTGTCCTGTCGGCAAGCGTTAGTGGTAACCGTAGCCGGGGAAAACAGCCGCCTTTTATTCATTACTGATGTGATAACGAAGATTAATCAACTCGTTGATATTAACATAGAATTCAGCGTTCTTCCTGCTACTTTATCTGATCGACAACATGAAGCCACATTCGATCTACAGGCAGCCAATGGGAAAAAATACCATTTAAGGTAAAATATATGTCTACTTGAACGTGGGTTTACGAAAACCCACACACTAAATTTTCACTATCACCGATGTGAAAATACCTTCTATAAGCATATATTTACTGAGCCGCCACAACTTACTAGTGGAACCTAGCAAAAAGAGGCTAGTGGATAGCAACACAAGCTATACGTCCGAGGAACCACTGTTCCAGGTTGCAGCTTACGCTTTCTTTGTTTGAAACATTTTATTAATCCTCATTTTCAGCAAATACTGGACAAGTATTCAGACCTGAATAAGGCGACATCCAAGTTATCACGTGTAGCCAGCAATGTCCAACATCACGACTACATATCAACTTGTATTCTCAAAAACATGCCGACTAGCACTCGAAAAATTGAGGATTGCAAAAAATGAATTCGATCACATGATTGGCCTGGGAATAAATTGCCTATCCAGTGGCCCGTGGACATCTCCATTAAATATGGTCTTGAAAAAAGGCAGTAATGATTGGCGTTCAATTTGTGATTACTGACGACTCAACGCGCAAACAATGCCTGATTGCTGCTCGCTACCACACATCCATGATTAAACGACCACCTTGAGGGGAATGACCGTATGTTTAAAAATCGACCTAGCAAAGGAGTGCAATCAAATACCAATTTCTGAAAATGACATACCCAAAACGGCTATCGTAACCCCGCTTTGCCTTTACGAACTCTTCCGATTACCCTTTGATTTGAGAGATGCGGCACCAACATTCCAGCACTTCATCGATGACGTGTTCCGCGGGCTTGACTATGTCCATGCATATGTCGACGACTGCTTGATAGCAAGCCCAGATGAAGAAACACATATGAAACATCTGGACACAGCCTTTGGAAAACTTTAACAATATAGAGTTACCATTAATATACAGAGATGTCAAAATGGAACAACCACGTTAGACTTCCTGGGGCATACTATTGATGCTAATGGTATACAACCTCAAAAACACAATGTACCGGCTTTTCTAGGATATCTTGAACGAACCACTATTAAGCAGTTGCGAGCTTTCAATAGATTTATAAGTTTTAACAGATGATTTAGACCCAGCTATGCATCTATTGTAATACCACTAACGGTTCAGCTTCGCGTGAATAAAAGAGTTGTCACAATCGGTGTAGAGTCAATAAAGCCGTTGCTGCAACTAAGGAAGCAATAGCAAATACGACATTGCTGACATATCACAATACTGAAGCTCATGTCATCACCGTGGTTGACACGTCTGACTCAGCCATTGGCGCAGTTCTGCAACAACGGGTCAACCAAGCTTGATAACCTTTAGCATTTTTCTCAAGACAATTAGAAGATGATGAATCGAGATACGACACTTTTGGACGTTAACTGCTAGCAATGTACCGTGCTGTACAAAATTTTCAGAATTCCATTGAAGGTCAGGAATTCACTATATTTAACTTTCATAAACCACTGACGTTTTCCATGAAGTCATGTTCAAATAAGCACTCTACACGAAAGTCGCGTAATCTAGACTATATTTCCTAGTCCTCTGAAATACGACATATATCTGGGGCTAACAATGTAACCGTTGACGCCTTATTATGATTACATTCCTTGAATCGTATCCAAGGAATCAATCTTGTTGAACTAACTCAGCTTCAAAATGAAGACAGTGATCTCCATCACTAGTTATCCACAACAACACTCAAGCTCCAAACTAAAATGATTGGAAAAGGTGAGAACACTTTACTCAGTAGCTCTTCTACAGATACAACTTGTCCAGTCGTCCCTAGGAGTTATCAATAAATTATCTTCGATAGATTGCACAACCTTTCTCATCGTGGAGTACGCGCTCCGTGTAAGCTGAGATTCTACTGGACAAAGATGAATAAGGATATCAAAGAATGGGCACGCTCTTGTGTGACCTGCCAAAAGAACAAGGTAATTCAACATAATAAATGCCCTCTTGGTACTATCCCAACCTCTGACGCTTGATTCAACCACGTCCACTTTGATTTGGTAGGACCTTTACCAAAATCAAACGGATTTTTTTATCTTTTGACATGCGTGGACCGATTCACATGCTGGCCAGTAGCGATTCCACTGAGAGACATGATTAGTGTAAGAAATGCCGCGTTTTCGTCGGACGATGGGCAACCAACTTTGGTTGTCCATCAACAATAGTGACAAACCGTGGATGTCAGTTTGAATCCGGATTGTTCCACGCTTTGATTAAACTCCTTGGAACAATCGCCTATCATCCACAATCTAACGCTTTGATAGAAAGATTCCATCAACAACTGAAAGCATCACTTTCAGCTACAAACATACCTCAGTGGATCAACGCTTCGCCACTAATGTTACTCGGGATTCGCAGTATTGTAAAATAAGATGTTGGGTGCAATGTTGTTTATTTAGTCTACGGAACAACTCTTCAGTCACCAGGTGAGTTTGTGGAAACCGCTTCCATCTGGGCAAACATGAATCTTAATCCTTTTGTTAACCGGAAATTTCAAAGAGCTCAATAACGCTGAGAACTACATGTTCTGGTAGAAATGTATGATTTTCTTAACACTTAAACGAATATTGTGTTTACCAAGTTTCTCTCAATTTCCCACTACCTACGTATTACGAATTTTTTTAAGAATAAATTGACAAAATCGAATAAAACTGTTATTTTCTTCAATTTACAGTACATATTGTACACATTTTCGTATGTTTAAAAAATCCAAAAAAAACTTTTAATTATTTATATTGGTGTTGTCAATATTTTACGCGTTTCTGTAACCTCATTGAGCTATTAAATTGTTTTTTTCCAATACAAAATGCATAGATTTAAAATATTTTGTCGACTTCCAGTCCGTCTTGAAATGAACAGAAGAACGTGGAGGAAAAACAATATATTATTTACGAAATTTTCAATGCAACGACACCCTATTGTAGGCACTGACGCCCAGAAGCTTCTCGACATCTCAAGCTATCAACGGAACGTTTACCATTGTCTAATTCTTAGGGTTTTATCCTCTGGCTGGTACGTCTTCGAGTCCTAACGGACCCATCAGGAGTGGTGTGAGCTATATCGGTGAATAATCCCCAGAATAAATAGTTGCATAGGCTCTCGACATTGATGTTGACTATGTTTGTTTTAGCCGACATGACTAGTTGAAGGCGAGCGGGCAAGCATCACCACCAGATTACGATGTACCACCGTAAGCATCTCTCACTAGTTTGCCAGCCTAGACGTTGCTATTCCGTTGGGGCTCTATTCACGATCAAATATAACTTCTCTTTTATCCTTCATTGCCTTCTGATTTCTTCTTATTCGTAAGAGTGGGTTCAATCGCTAGAAGTTACTCTGGGTGTACGACAAACGTAACTTGATCATAAACCGGAGTGCACTTCAGTTATATTTGTACATTTATTTCACAATAACTTCAAAAGTACAAACTATTACTCAATCAATTAGCTTATTGTAAAGGAAGTGGTGGGGGGTTTAGGAGATGATTTAAAGAAGCCTTAAGGCAAAGCTAGACAAATATATAAAACTAAAACCAGCTAGGTTTAGCACAGCGCGAAACAATACACATAATTCCAGTATTGACTGTACAGCCTAGCAGACAACCGCGAAACTAAATAATATCAGTATGAAACACAAAATCACACTGTATTACGGATGGACCAGAAACACTGCACCTACAGGTGCGTAACAATGCAGTTATCTCTATGATTATTTGATGAGTCGCTTTACAATTCAATTTCATAATGAGCTCATCCGAGCTCACCTACACTTATGCAGGCTAACATTACAACAAAGTAATTTCCACCCTATAACATCCATCTTTTCTAGAAATTTCCCTGAAAACATTTCTTTCAATCTGGCATTATTATTAATCATTAATTTGAGCGAACAATCCCCCTCTGCAAATAAGAACCCAAAAGTATGGAGAAAGGTCACATTTTTCCAGATAACTGCTATTTGCACAGTTATTGTAACTTGTCAGATATAAAATAACAAAATATAAATTTATGACTCATACTCAGATAATCCTTAAGCCGATTTGGAATATCTGTCGTGTAAAGTAGGATCATATGAAGTCGACATAAAATGCTATAATTGTAGCGTAACTCTGTTTCACACAGACATGAAGCAAAACTAGATGCAAATTTAAAAAAAAACTATTTAACTTGTGAAACATTTATCCATGAACAAAAGCTGCATCTTAACATTGTTGTGAAGGGATTGGGGCTGTTAATAATGATTATCGACACGACATATATACAACGAACATTGAAACCTAAAAGTAACTACAGAAGATCGAATAGTTTAGGTTAAAGTTAGAAATGTGATAAACGGAAACATTTAAATTAGCGTCCGTATAAAAGCCATAAAATGGCCCATTTCACAAATAGATATGGGAACATTACAACCACCACTCTGTTAGTAAGGATCTTACACCGTGGAATGCCACTTAATAAAAAGAATACATAGCCTTAGCGCAACTGGATGCGTAGAGTAGAACAACAACCAGAAAGGGTTATGCATATCTTAACACTGATGTACATCCCAACGTCAGAAAACAAGAAAAGCGAATTCAAATTCACGTCAGAACAACTCCAGCCGAGAGTTTTAAATTGGTGCTATTAAACTTTTTTTTTTCTATTGTATTCCAGTGTTGGTAATTGTTTATTCAACAGAGGTCTTAGCAAAGTTCATGTTAGCTTGGAATTCCATGTAAATCACAAATATATTATTATTTATTGCGTATATTTAGTGTCCTCTTTCAGACTTCAAATATTTTTACTGTAAATAGTGAACTAAATAATCATTTTGTGACGATGTCCTATTATTTCAATTTGAGCTTTGGGATAATAGCCGGGGTCCATATTTCACTATAAGGAACCCGTTGGTGAACGACAGAGTAATTGAAATAGTCGTCTGAAGCCTCCAATTGTTTCTCTGTCATGACAACAATCAGTAGATCTGACATTGATGTATTCGTTGATTTGGCTTACTCACTACATATTCATCACTTGAAAACTAAAGCCTTTTGAAAATAAATTGCAGTTTTCCATACTTTTGAATTGTGTACTGTGTTCATTAATTACTTAAATATTTAATAATTAGAGTTTAAACTCATTTTTATGTACTTATAACGCGGCAGTAAACAATGTCTATCGGAGAACAATTCTGATAGACGTAAAAGCCAAGCTTTTCAAAATTTGCAAACGTGAAATCAACACACAAAATCGTTTAAAGGCAGTATATCATCTCTTTGAGAATTACACAGTAAAATGAAATATTTTCAAAATACCAATGGTATTTTAACATACACTAAAGTTTGGTTATGCAACAAATATAGTGGTATTCAAAAATCTTGCATTTAAAATAGTTTGTTTACTAATTATAGGTGCACCTACAGAATACATGAATAAATTTATCTTGAGACTGAAGAACTACGTAACTCTTGATTATGTTAAGAGAGTTATCATTATTTAATGTGTTTACAAGCTTTAGTTCTGTTTTATGAAAATCTTTCATTATTGCCTCATGTTTGGTTAGTTTAGTAAACATACTATGACATTCGATTGACAGATGTGGCACTTTTACTACTACTAAAAGCTTACATCGTTATCTGAGTTTGATCAATTTACAACCTGAAGAGTTTCACCTAATACACTCAACCGATTGTCCAATAAATACTTATCCACTAATTGCATCGTGTCCCGACCGTACGTAGATGGATGCTTAATTGAGATATATTCTACGGAATGATTTCTTAGTTAAAGCACAATGAATTTTAACACGGAATTTGTCACTGAGACTCACTGTGTAATAGTTAGTAGTAGCGGCCTAATGTAGGCAACATTTTTTCCTCACACAAAACACAGACCCTTTCTGCTTGCCTGTGACCACCTTTAATATTTGCCAAGAATGGTATTTGGAAACTGAGTGTCGATTTGGACGTACAGTAAACGAATATTGGATAGCGCCCGTTGTAAAAGTTGGTGTTTTTATATTATTGAACCTTCCTTGATCTGACCTAACTTCATTATTGGCAGACACTTTTTCTAGAGTTCGTGTTACTGATGGGTATCAATGTTGTTCAGACATTCTTTGTATAGTCCTGCTGCCAGTGGTGTAGCCATGAATCGTATCGTAACAGTATGTATTTTGTTTCAACGCGTTGAGTGGGAATAGTAAAGTTCAGCTCAACTGTGAGTTTGATCTCATCCTCGGTCTAGAATATTACTTACGTGGTATTTGGATGCTTCACTAATAGCCCTATTTTAGCAAATTAGCCTATCAAAGTTAACAGCTTCATATCCCTTCAGGCTGCTTACTCATAACACAATTAACTATTGGAGGCAACAGTCGCTAATTAAGATCAACCAGTCGGCTAAACCAACTGCTAGGTATTCTGACTTTAGCTAAAATGAGCTTCGTAGGTTTATCGAGTGACAGATTTTTCTCTCGTTTTTCATTATATCATCAATTGTGGAAAGAGTCTTACAGTTCTTTTTAGTGTTCTCAAAGAAATTCAGTCAGAAATGTTATCTATTTGTGCTAAAGATATAGCACAATTTTTAATTAGCATAGCTAAGTGTGACTATGTATCGGTTCTGCTCCAGTCGTGCTGTTTTTTTAACTAAACTATCCATTAGTTGACGGTTAACCAAATGGCCGACTGAACTCACTTATTAGTACTTCCTTGATTAGGTTGAGTCGCCAGGACGATAGTAACACTACACACTCTTTGATAGACACTAACACTTGCAACAGCTTGTGGTAGTGCCGAAATACTTCAAGCCAATACACAAATAAAAACAGTCCAAAAATGCATATATATATTATATATATATATATATATATATATATTATATATATATATATATATATATATATATGTCAACAGATAATGTAAATATGAGAAAAAATTTGAGAGTTTACACATATACTACACTCGGGAAATAGCACAATTGAATATTTCTAGTTGCATTACCAAATTTTCACCAAGTTTTGCAATTTAGTGTGACAAATACCACAATTCAGAGCCAGAATGATAAAATGATCAATGTTACAGCATTAACTGGAAAAGCAAGCAGATGACAGCTACAATCAACGCAATAATTAGTCGATTGTTGTAGTGAATATAGGATGGAGAACCACCAATATGTTTTTGAGTAAATTAAAGATCATGATTCTTATCAGATAAGAGAAAAAAGGTTCTTCCTGATTAAAGATCACAGGTAACGCAAGTGGTGCACACACATCCAATAGGATAATCAACAATACAATTTACTAGTATAACCGTGGTATGTTTCGATAATAAACACGAATATAGTGTACACACTCTAACAATATTCCTTACCGAGATAACAAAACGTAATGCAAACAATTTGTATAATAAATATATAACGCAATAGATTGGTAGTTTAAATGTGATATATGCTCCTAAAAAACAAAGAAACCAGCCACTCAAAGTGAATAGGATTACTCAGTTGTAAATTGCCAAAACAACCCAACAATATGGCTCACAATGAGGCCCCGAATTCAAATGAAACATAGTTAATGATATCCACAGAAAATGACATCTAACAATAAAATCACACCTTAGAACCAGTTTGTAAGCGAAAATTTATCAACGGACTTAGAAAAATGGAAAAACGAGCACTATAAAGGTTATTACAAAGACAATAAGAACTAAATGACAACAAATGCTAATCGCCTAATACTGCAAGCTGGAGGGATTTTCCAACATGTAAAATAAATTTAAAGCTGTAAATTAACACCTGAGGCCGAATGAGGGCTTACTAGTTCTACCTAGATATGGAACTATGTAGTATTTTCCATTTTTGCTGTTGGCTCTTAATTTTACCATCAATAGCATCCTGAAAATAGCTCAAAAAGACGTAAGTAATGATGCAACTTTATGATTTGGAAAATTACTTGTTGAAGTAGAGTATGTTAATCAAATGTTTAAAGGTATAACAGTACACAAAATACCAAGAGTACTCGACGACAAAATATTCGGTTACTGATCAGGGTTCTTAAATTTTTGCACATAATTTTTGTTTTTTGATCGCAAATTACTTCTGCATGTCTCCTTGGAAGACATGTGATTGTGATTCTAATCCTTAACGAGCATTTCGAAAAGACGAAAGACTGTGTGTCTGTGGAAGTCCTGGTGGTAGCATTACCGATGGTATACATCAATATATGATAGAAGTCAAAGTAGATCACATCACTATAATATGTCTTTTATGCCATTATGACGACACCTGAGCATAGAATTCAAAATGTTTTTTCATCTATCGGAGCAGTTCTGGCTTCTTCTAGATGATGAGGAAAGATAAACCTCTCAGGTATTGAGGCAGTAATACACTTCTTATTGTATAATGGAAAGGGCAGATCTATCTTACCTGTGTCATAGTCTGAATCTTAGAGGAGATAAGATGTGAAAGTTCCGGTTTGACTCTACACCACCATTATGTTCTGTACATTTCAGAATCTATTTGGCAGATCGTGTCCTGATCTCTGTGTCTAGTAAAAATGAGTTACACATTACTGTAGCTTTTACTATGGGGTATCAAAATAGCATCCACCGTAGATCAATAGTGCTATTCATGCTTTAAATGCTTTCGAACTTAGGACATTGAACGAGATGTAACATCTATTTTTGGATCAAAATTTATGAGAACTCTACGTATAAAGTAAAACACGACAGTTTGATCACAATGTATGTCGTTTGAGAAATTCGTTAAACCATTTAAAGTGTTTCTCTTGTTCCACTGATTTTAGTCTGAGGGCATTTTCAGTGTGTTTTATTAAAGTCTTCTTATAAAATCAACGTTCATTTGATAAGGAATGCATTTATGAAAATTAAATAATCTTATAATACAATGCATTAATTGTTTATTAGTTGTTCATCCGTTGTTTATTTAAATTAAATCGTGTAAATATTTGATTTTTTTATATTCAGTCTTCTTTCTAGTGTCAACTATATTTTATAACTTATTACCAATAGTAACCTATTATTTTTCCAAGTTTAGTTTCAACAAAGGTTACTCTAGTTTACTGAATTCAATGTTAACGTAAAACAGTTACAGTGAGTTCTGCAGTTTTTTAAACAATTTATTCTGCCTTTCTTTTCTTTAAATTCATTTTTATTTGTCTTGATACATTGTCTGTATGAACAGTGTTAAATCTGATGCATTTAATTACACCGATACAGTTTTTCCATTGGTTAGAACATATTTCATGTTTAATTTCGTCTAATAATCAATGTGATGTGTTAACCAACTATTTACTACCCCAAAGTAGTGGATGATCACCATGATCATCCAATTTCTAAATGAATATCTCTACATTTATTTATCGAAAGCTTTCATCATCATTTCCTTGCAATAATCTACTCGAATATCTTGTCCACTTAATGTGAACATGGTTAATTCTATTTTCTTCATTTTATCTTCTGTTCCTTTAATAATTATCTGTGTTAGTGACTATTCACTTATAATCTTATGGATTGTATTGTCTATGTAAATTCATGACAATGATAGTGATAACATAAAAAAGATAAATGCCTTACAACAATAAATCACTGTATTTAGTATGCTTGAATCAATGATGTAGATACGAGAGTACATTGTTCAGGGGGTCAGGTTTAGTGCTCTTGACATTTAGTCAGTAACTAAAGCAGGCGACCTTGAAATCCTCTGAGAATAGTAGACAAGATCGGAAACAGAACGATACACACATCAACTCGACCTTACTGAGATTGATCATCAAGGACAACTTACATTTGAAATTTAAATTAGTGGTTGACCGAATCGATTAAGTCCTACATTAGAAAAAATTCATGAAAATACTTGAAATGAATATTAATATTCTTGCCGCAAGTTTAGAATTTCTGTAAACTTCATTTCATAATGATTTATTTATCATAAGCAACAAGGCAAATACAAACAAGACTATTGAATCTTTTTTTAAAATTGTATCCTAACCAGAAATAGATCCATCAACTTTAAACTGTCATAGACATCTGTAGTTATGTAATTCTACTCAAATAAATGACAGATGTGTCAATGTAATGGTTGAGAAGAGATTACATTGTAAAATGTGAATAATGGACAATAATGAAACATGATCCCTATCATTGTTTATATAATAATCATGAAGATTATTATCATTACAACACATTGTTTACCATATGGATGAATTTTTTTTTTCTCTGCAACTATCACATGGAAATAATGACAGTCTAAAAGAGTAGAAAGATACAGTTGATAAAAGAGAGAAGAAAAAAATTTCTTTTTCTCCTATCCTACTTTATTTTTCAATAGCCAACTAAATTTCACAACTTGTTCATTTTCTTCTATTACATACAATAATATTTATAACAATAATAATAATAATATTTAATTACACTAACCTCTTTTAGTCACGCAAACTAGAAATATATCGGTAAAGTGATCAACTTCTGTTTGAAAAGAAAAAAAAGAAGCAAATAAGAGAAATGAATAGAAATAATAATAGATTGATTTTAAAGGTTATAAATACTAATGTATGAGATCAATTAATTTCAATAATGTTCATATGTTTATGTGATTGTGAATATATGCTTGTATGTATGAAGGCACCAGTTATTCTAACAACAACAACCACAACAACAGTAACAACCAAGCATACAAAGATGTTATTGTATCATTTGGTAATCATTATTATGAATGTTATGATATTCATACTCTATAGACAGACGATTAGTGTTTTACATAAAATTAATTAGTATGGTAATAATTAAAGTAGATAATTGTTCTAAATAATAATGATAATCATTGTTTGTAATTTTTTTTTGTGTTTTCCGTTTTTTTTTCTTACTGTATTTGTAGCGAAAATATTGAGAATATAAATGCATAATCTTTAAATTATGATTATCAGGTTACAAAGAGAATGAAATAAAATAGGCTAATTGTTAGTTTTGTAAGTTTGTTAAAAAATAATTATTTAGTTGATTGAATTCGTTACAGACTGATGTTGGTAGGGTACTACTAGAAATCAGAAACTACCGGAAAGCTGTTTCGTCCTGTTAAGAGGCTCCTCAGTGGTTCATATTTTAGGCTTCATCGTACGGACTTCATGTTGCCTAGCGCCTAATCCTCTTCACCCTACCGATGCCAAGCTGTGACGAATTTAATCAGCAAAATAACTTAGTACTAATCTCCACAAAGAAAGATGGTCTACATAAATTAAAGAAAACAAACTATATGTTAGAAAAGCAATGGTTTTTAACTAACTAGATGCAAGTTTTAATATTATTTTATGCCAGCTGAATAATGTCAGCAACATTCATAAAAACAGCGTGACTTAATCCAAAGTACATAAATCTGTACCTATTTAATTGCTTAAATTAGTTTTGCTTATCTTCAAGATACTTTTTTTCATCAAAAGATCGAGCGAATCAACGAATACATGCATAAGTTGGAAATAATCATTCATTTCTTTTAAGCTAAAATCATCGATAATGTTATTCTGGACAAATTCGTCTATCAGAGAAAATGGTTCACATAATATAATTAACTGATATTAACATAAATGAAGGGTTACTTAATGGAAATGTTGTGAACACATTGTATCCATGGTTATAAACCAATTAAAATTGCACGAAATGTCATTATTAAACATGGATCTTACAGACTAAACTAAAGGACAAGAAATGCAAATGCACTGCGTTAAATGAGGTCTGCAATATTTGATTCGAAATATTACTATTCATAAATCTGATGGTGAATAGCATTATTCACAAGAATGAATTAAACTGTACATTTAAGTACATGAATTCAATCTTCAGCCTTATGGTAAGCATAGATCATTGATAATTCTCAAACTGAGGCATATCAGCTATCTAGAGCTGTATAATTTTCAATTTTTGATAGACTAAAGACACAATTTAACTCTTTTTGCTCTAACATTAAAAGGTGAATATAGTGAATTTTAACAGAATATGTCGTTTGATTTACAGTGGATCTACGCATTTTTAGCTTTTTAAAGTAAGAGGAAACAAGTAACTGATAAAACGAAGACAGTTCTTTAAAGATCCAGTCGATAATCATAAATTCCTAGCCACAAAATATGGTTAGTAAATAATCCCAGGAAACCAGTTAGTCAGTTGTCCTTATACTTCATACAGACAGTTTCACCTTAATTTATAGCATACCTGTACGCTTATCATTAAAAACATCAGCACATCGAATGCATTTTCGAGTATAATATCAAGCAGGAGAAATAATTGTTTCAGAAAACTCTATTGATATTAAATACTGTATCGAATAATATTCTAAATAACTGTCAAAACTAATATTAATTTTACAATATATTTACTGAATACGAATGAGATTTTAAAGTTTTGAAGTCGATTTTTGGAATGAAGATGAGATTGTGAGTCTACAGTTTGATTGATTATCTTCCGTTCGAAGTATTTCGACCATAAATGAATGTATCATAAAAACTAGTAATTTATACTACTAAGCTTTTGATAGTAGTACGAAACACTTAGTGTAATTTTCTCAAAATACGAAATTTCAAATAAAATTATGCTGCACTTTACTTACACTTTCATAATAAATTGTCACTACTTTCAGTTAAGCCTACAAATCTGACAAAACACTTAATTGTGGTTACTACACTTTAAGAGAACATAAATTATGAACCTAAAATCTAAATAACTAATTCACCTAGAATCGAGCATGTTTTATATTTTTTCCATTTTTTTTTTCAAGAAATTTGATCGACGGTACTTTGGTAACAATAAAGAATTAAACAGCGCGCTTCAAAGATATTGAACTATCTAGACACGTGTTTAGCGGGAGATCAAAAGTCATTAATTATGATAAAACGATATTACCATGAATCCAATTCCTAATGACAATAACTTTCCTTATTAATTTTACATACCATTTTTATATTAAGTAGTGCATAGAATAGGATTTATGAATATCTAGTCAAAGTATGATTTATATTGTTGTCGCTGTATGATAAAAGCATCTTGGTAAAAGTAATCAGTGACTAACGAAGATGAATAATTCTGAATTGAAAATATTTATTTTTAATGATTCTTAGCGAGTGTTACGTTTATTAGCTTGAATGATCACTGACTAATGTTGAATGTTGTAACTTGCATCTAATTGTATTGTATTGTATTGTATTTATTTCCTGTTGTAGTTATTTTACTACACTTCAATTAACATACAAATATGGTGCTGTTTCGTCCGATATTCAACGTAAATTTTTATTTCAAATTGGAAATCATTTTACATCCTTTTGTAATATTTAAGATATGGAGTAATGTCTTACATAATTTATTAGCCATAATCGTATTTGGTAAATGAACATAAGTTTCATTGAATCGAGTACTGAATGGTTATAATTGTTATACAGTTAAAGCCCTAAGGGAATGTGAAACTATTCACCTTTTCTCTTAACACCAGGTGTTATTTTATTAAGATAAACCAGAAGTGAAGTAAGCATATAGCCTGAGGAAGGCTATGACATTTAGTGTATGAAATGAAGATATAATTCATTTTATTCAACTGTTACTTGTAAAAAGTAATTGATACGTCACGCAGGTATAAAAGAATGTATGCACTCATCTAAACCATTTACACAGCTTAGAAACAAGATAACCATTTGTTCAGTTGGAAAAAAACATTTTGGCTGTTGCTTCAGCTGACAAACCGTCAGGTAGAAGTAAACGTTTATTAACTCTAAAAAACTAGTCAGATAACTAAAAAACATATAGTAATTCCTTGTTTGCATTCTTCATAGATTGATGTCATTTGGCTACCACTGAAATACATGGAACACTAGACATCTGTTCCCTCCAGTTACGCGACTACACAGTAATATGCACCCTCGACCCCGCTGGGCTGTCAAACCCAGGACCAACAGGTCTAGCTTAAAATGTCTAATCCTCGCCACCGTAGTAGAATTCTCACTTTCATCAATTTATGACACAGAACGTAACGATCATCCATTACCAATGGTGATAACTGTCTTACTCATGACAAGTCTGAACTCCACCAGTCACGACCTCTTACTAAAACTTCAGGAACATCCTTAAGTTAGTCGCTAGTGAGCTGATTAATACCACTGATTTGATGTGAAAGCACAAGTTGAAAATTTTGACAAGGATTGCCTCGATATTTCTTATTTTGCTCGAGTAGTAATAATTTCGAAATCTTCAAAAAACACTCACACTTTGTCGGCTATCAGAAAAATGTCTGGATATTACAATCGTGAAATATTGACAGCTTTTTATGTATGAGTTTCTTGGTACGTGATTAGAGAACCTAACAAAAGTCCTGTTCCAGTCGTTTTTATGTATTTTTAGTAGCAAGTGGGAGTGAATTAGAAACACAACCGAAGGTGACATTTAAAAATTATTAACTCGCCTGTTGATGAATCACCAAGTATCTTGTTTAGTCACAAGAATGTTTTTTGAATTGCTCTCCTGATTCCTCAACAAGTTTTTTTCTTATGAGTTCATCTACTTTGAATACAAAACAGAACAAAACAACTTAAAATCAGCTGATGATTATTTTTAACCACCCATTAAATATTTAAATATTCAAAAATGATGCAAATAAACCTTGTTCACTACTATAGTCTACTTGCTAACTTTCATCCTACTCAAATTTCTTAGCTAGTCTGTAATAATAGTAAGTTGGATGGTGGTAGTTAGCTGGCAATCCCCTAGAGTTGTCTAGGGATTTATTACAACTTGGTATAACGTTTATGCCATATGACATTGTATCATTCTACTTTCTCGATTGAACACTGCGCAAATTCCCAATAAGGTTTGCCTCTATGAATGACTCACGTTCATTTATTCTATTTTAAGCGACTTCAGTAATGTTGTGTGCATTTGTAATTAAAACATATATTTTTCAGGAACTACTTTTGGATGCACAACTGTTTTTAACAAGGAGTGAGTGAACATTTGGTTTATTTGATCTTACAATTCTCCATTGGTTAGCATAAACACCCTCCGATAGAAATACGATCATGATTTACAGGTCTAGTGGTAATCACAGAACCAAACATTACCCACTTTCACTTTTACGCACTTTTACAAACAACAATTACTTATTCTCCTTAATAAAATTCACTTAAACTGACTAGCATATTCAGTGTAATCAGATTTGATAAACTGGGTAAAAGGAAAATCAGTTCTGCTAAAAGCTCGATTTATTCATCCGATATGAACAAATAAGAGGATGCCAACTTTTAAAAATTCCCCTAGATAATCCTAAAAATATCCAATAATAAAAGAGTAGAAAAATATAGCAGTATAATCAACAAAGAAACCCATTACGTCATTGAATGAAAAATACAGAATATTCAGGAAGGAAATTTTACTCTTCACTGATGACATTTGCATTATCTGTACAGTCGGTTATACAGTCAAATTGTATATTTAACTGTGGTAATCTCCAACAATCAGTTTATGTTAATTTAGACAATCATTTAATTTTAAGTGTACTCTAAACCTTGGTGCTTTCTTGAACATGCTGATAAATTTTATAATTCATGTTTTTCTTTTGTGTAAATGTTTATGTCCCTGTCTACTCATTTTCTTTATTACATTGCTTTGGTGTAGTAAGCTTGTCTAACCTTCATATTCCATAGATATACTTAGTCCTTCTATTCTCAAACCCAAAGCCTTTATATATTTAATACAGTAGTACTTTGATATACATTGATATATGCAGCAAGTCGAACTGCTCGCTGGTTTGTTTGTGCTTCCACTACTAAGGGATACAATATATTATCACAGATACTACTACTCAGTTCTTAGCGCGTTACTTCATGATTGTGACTCAGAATACTAGGTTATAATGGTAATACTGCAACTGGCTTCCCAAGCAGGATTCATAGTAGCATCACCAGTAGGTGGTTTTGTGATTAATATTTAATTTTGTTGTTTATCACAAATTGATTTCAGTTGGTACCACCAAAACCAGGGAACACTGAACAAATGTTTTGTCTTGGTATGGGACTTTAAAATATTATAAAAATGTATTAAAAGACTTCAAGTAGCAAGTGAGTTGTTTAATAGTCTTTAAAGAAATAAGAAGATGAGGGTAGGTTACGTTATAAATTGAAAAATAATTAAACTGTAAAGTAAATTATTCATAAAAATTTCCTAAATGAATCGAACTACCGAATATATGGATTTTATGTTATGTGTTTAAGTGAGCAGATGACCAGCTCAATAATCATGTGGAATTATATCCTAACAACTAAACGATTACGAAGAACGGGCATTATAAGTATAGATTAACGAGAAAGTAGTGGGATTGAATGCGCCGTTTCCTCTTATTCTGGCTTAATCAGCTGTGTGTGCTGATAACTTAGCGTTGATGGTCATACTGAGAGTCAAATTCAGTATCATTGAGAAAAGCCCTTTATTTAGCAGAGATTTAAACTGTATTCTCTAAAAGGAACCTCATTTGAGGAAGTGGCAAGGATACAGCCCCACTTTGGACCAACTTGTTGTGTATTTGCGAGTTCTTTTGCTCATACGAAGTAAATTATATCGGCCCCATGAAATGTCTTGTTTCCGAGAGCTATATTTTATGATTATCCAAAGAATCCTGTAAGTCGGTTATCATATCAATACTGGAACGTATAGTCAATTCGAGTTACACAACAATGCAGGAATCCGCCTTTAAAATTACTTATAAGACTGATGAAACTGATGCTGAGGAACTTTAGGCTGAAAACTATTGCATGATTTATTATTTCCACCATGACCTTTGTTTTTACAAGAAGCATGTCCAGTCCTTCATTTTACTATGATGTTATTACTCCTCTACTATATTTTACTACTTTTTCTAATTTCCAAGTTACGTTATAGGTTATTATTATCTTTTATGCTTCATTTTTTAATATCCATCAAGGTGATAAGTGTACTGCATTGGTTAATTACTTTGTAGTGACCAATTTGATATTTGTCTGGTCGAATTCTATCAGTCGAATTGTAATGTAACCACTAGTCTAAGTGCCTCGACAATTTTGGCACTATAAGGAAAGGAAGGTGGTTTGCGGGGGTGGGGAGGATTTCCTTCACATTTAATATAATTGAAATCAAAGACTTATTTTTGCATATTACATCCGATGCTTATGATGATTTTGTTATATGATGCAGCGTTTATGTAAAATTTATAAGTCATTTAATCTGTCAACTATAGATTTAAGCATATGAAGTGTTTTCTATTAATTACAGATATACTTCATAATAAAATATAATAATTCCAGTAACTTTTCAAATAATACAAACTATCATTCCAAAAAAAAGAAAACACCAGTTGCATTATTTAAGACTGAAATAATACAATAGATATTTCTACAAGAGAATATTAATATATTTGTTTAAATGATTAAATTATCACAAGATTGGTAATAACTTGTGATCCACAAAGTTAAAGGAAAAGAAGAAGATCAAAGAACGAATCTCTTCAGGAATTAGAGGAAGACATGAAAAGGATAAACGGCACTTGACACGATCTGGAAAGGACGGCTCAGGACAGAGTTTGTTGTAGAATTCTGGCCAATAGTCTATGCTCCACGTGAGATAATAGACACTAATTAATTAATTGAAATGAGTAAACTAAGCACCTGCCGTAAAAGATACTTAATTAAAAAAAATATATTAGAGTATAAGTTAACTGACCATAACGTTGAAATTCATAAAAAGGTATTTTAATTACGTAATGTAAAATGTCATTAAAGTGAAGTTTTCTTTAAAGACAAAAAATTGTAACGCATAATTTCAACAGAATATTATTTTGAGCAAAAGAGACAGTAAGAAAAAGAATGTAAAAGTAACCTTTGATAAGTTATTTTTTCTTATTTTCTATGCTACTACTTAATTACTTTTATAATTAAATTTTATAAATTAATTGATTTATTAAAGCAAATTAATGTTTTTTATAGAAGTTTCTCTAAATTATAGATGTTATTCAATTTATATTTTTCAAATGAATATAAATAATGAAATGAAGGTAAGAAATTTTATGAAATTTAGTTCTGTTTGCAAATGTAGAACAGATTGTTTTGTGTTGAATTGGTATTCATCTTGAACTCATGTAGGTAATAAAGCTAAGATACTAACATGGTAACTATGTCTGGAATTCTCCTAGTATCATAGCCAGTCCCAAGCCAAGATAAAAGAGGAGAGATGGGAAAAGGGTTAGCAACCTCAACCCGTGAAACAAAGCCTTGCTAAAAAACACTATACTAACATAGTTCTTAGTAGAATTTTTTTAGGTCAATTCGTTAACTTTAATCAATCATACTTTAACAATCTACTTTGAGAAAGGTAGTAATCAACTAATAAGAATCCCTTTATTCCTTAGAATGGTTAAAGTCAAATATGTGAACTGTTATGTTTTGATGTATTGATCTTTAAACATCCGGTGTACTATAAAACTAGGAAGTTCTAACTTTAAGTCAGTTTGAAACAGTAAGGTGCAAAGCTTAATTATAAACCACTTTCTTTTGATCCCGATCACTAATGAGAGCACTTCTGAAGATGGAAATATCTCTTCCACAGCCAACATATTAAAACAATAAAATTTTATTTAATTAGTTTGACATTTTTACTTCCTGTACTGTTAATATGTGTCTATATATTAATAGTAAAAATGGACAATTGTGTTTACACCTATATATTAATTTATTTCCTTGTTCAGAACACTGAAACAATGTGGATTTGAAGATATACTACTGAATTAATCATGTATTCCTAATATTATCATATGAATAATGCTTTCTTTGAACTCAACTAATCTTAATCAATTCAAGGAGTAAAAGTTTTTCTTAATTTTGGTTAGCATCAACTTAGGTGTAGTTTAGCGTAGTAGTATACACATAAGTAAACTGATTATGGCTTTAACTATAAGACATAATCAGTCCAAGTTAGTAATACGACTTATTAATCGAAATCTTTGAAATAAACTCTAGATACAGAAAATCTTATTTAGTGATTTTTTTCTTTTACCAACAACATACCTAGAACATGTGGAAGCGAAGTGCGGAAATGTTAAGACGATATTTGATATACAACATAAATTTAATGATAAATCCCCATTTCCAGTTGTAGGTATTCAGCATAACACAAAGGAAGGAGTTGAAAAAAAATTTACCAAATTCACATGTGTAGTGTACTTTATTTAAAATTCAAACATGCATGGTGTAAAAAGTAGTATTAGGGAACGAAGAAACGAAAACGAATGAGTTCCTGTAGGACGGCTCCATTACTAATTTCTCTAAGTTGAACATGAAGTCATTAGATAAAGAATTTTAGAACTAAAGGGATTGAGTAAATCATTATTAACGGAATGTTCATTTTGCTGTAAATGTCTTTCAGAAGTAATAAGGTAATAATAACAGTTGAATAGCATAAGCTGATTAACACCTGTTGTACAAATTAATTAACGTAGAATCCGAACGTGAACAGTTAGGTTGAATAACAGTTTCGGGATGATGTTTTGGTCTATTTTTATAAAGGAACATTTACTTCGTTGAATCTTAAAACTCCCCACTAGTTTCCACTAACAAAGCCACATGAGATCATGCCCTAAACTGTCAGGTTTCTGGGTTATTGTATCAAACATAAGTTACTAAGGTCAAATGCTATGATCAAAATGTTTAGTTTTAGTCATTTCGGTGTAATAACATAATCATTGCAAGCTAATTTTAAACTACTTACTAATTAACACAATTACTAATTAAATTACTTTGCATGGGTTTTCAACAACTTGCGTCATACATTACTAATTCAGCAGGTCGGATGAATTATACCCTCTACACGATACTGAAATATTGTTATGAACAACAATCACCACTTTTTTTAGTAACATTCCAATCTTCAGTGAGTGTTCTTTCACGATTTCAATAACCGTCGTACCGAAACATGAAATCATCGTTTTTCTATACTAAACGAAGTCCATAGAATGTCAGTTGAATATATACAATCACACTTAAAATTTATGAATTATAACGATTATTTTTTCTTTATATTTTTGATTAAAGAAATATCTTTTAAACTTAAGTGAAATGTTTAATTTTACTTCAGGGACAACAGATAAGAAGTATAAGTAGTTGGTGATGATAACACCTACAATATAGACAAACACGAAAAAATTGACCTGCTAGGTAAACGAAAATACAGTTATCTATTAAAGAAGTTTAACTTAGCCTGTTGAGCGAAATATTTTAGCTAGATTTTTATAAATTCAATTTCATTCTTGAATGTCATATATGTAGTTAACACCAAACGTTTTGGAAATTCCTTGTTTTCTTACTAGAACTCTAATGAGAAAACGTGACCAGCGGAGTTCAGCCGTGTCGGCTGTTAAGCAGCTACTCATTGATAGTTATGTATGGGGTAGGGCAAATATATATTACAAATTGGATTAGTTAGAAATATCAACCGTTGAGAGCCGGCTCACTGGTCTAATGGTAATGCGTTAGTCGCAGATCCAGAAGGTCTTAGGTCCGATCACTGGTGATGTCGTGGCTATCCACCGCTAAAGAGTCCTATACCAGGACAAAGCAGCTATCAAGTGTTTCCTGAAGGTCAGTGTTTATATAAGTATTCCCAATTCGTGATGTCAAATTAATAATCAGATTTTATCATATCTAACTACTTATGATTTTGACAGTGCTCACTATTAGTAGTATAATATCGGTAATAAATTCGTTTAATTCATAGTTATGATTATTTATTATTATAATCGTAAGAAACAATACAAAGCCGGGAGCGCTATGTGAATGTTTAATTATGTTTAGTGGAGTTACACAACTTCACATTGAAGTGCATCTAAACCGATGAATTAAGATGTCACAATTTAGAATATCAGTTTCAGAAATTGAATATTTTGAATCTGCTATCAACTTAAAATGATAGAAATTCACACTTCTAGGTAGTGATATTAATAACTTTTAGTAGTTAATGTGTTACGAGTTTTATCAATTTATATCAAGATTTTATCCATCATAAATTCAATCTAAAATCTTCAATAAATGAGGTTTTGAGTTATGTAATTACTTTGATCTCCATCTTACGGCTTGGCATCATGAAGTAAACCTGGAATACTAGTAAACCAACATTTAACAGACGATGAACACTTAGTTAACCATTTCTGACCGATTATAAATGTTCATAAGACCTCAGTTTACAACGATGTCTTTGTTTAACTGTGTAAGTTAATTCAAAGTCTCCTTATGCAGGAATACATTCCTTCCAAACCTTTCAACCATCTAACCTCCTTCTATATGACGCTAAGGTAACTCCAACCATGTATTTTATCAGCTGCTAATTAAATCAGTCACTGCAACAAATTCAAATAATAAGCCTTCAATTAAATTTTAATGTAAGTAGTAACAGTAACATTTCAACCTTACATTTCTCATTTAGTTCAATTATATTCATTTCTATTGTTATTTCAACATAAAAAAGACTGTCTCTATTCTCTTTTCATTCGCTTAAATGATTTTTTATTTTACTTCATTTGTGATTATCATCCCACACAGATACATCATTTTCTAAGTAATTTAAACAATCACTATGATCTGATTAAAAAAACCGAAGATAGTTTCCTACTTCTCATCATGTTTATCATTATCTTTATAAATTTTTACTATTAAGAATAACTAACCACTTCAGTCTATTCATCATTTAACATTTTCTCATCTCTTGAGATTAAAACACAGTTGTTGTTTTGTTTTTTTACTTGATGTTTTAGAAATATAACTTTTCATTATTATCTTTACTGATTATCAATAACATTGAGGTAAATTTACTCAAGCGAATATTGTTTTAATAGAAATGTACATAATGACACCAAAAGAAAAAAGATAAAGAGATAATGATTGGAAATAAGAGGAACAAATATAATCTACTGTGTGTTAAAACAATATGATTATATTTAAAGAAATAGACTAGATGGGAAGTGAAGTGATTGGCTATTGTGTAAATCGAGGAAGAGATTTAAATTCATATTGTTTACAAACAAATTCATATTATGTATATATCTGATATATTTTGAATAGTTACATAGTATACCTTTTTATAATGTTTGTAATCATGTCTAAAAAGTGGCTACTATAATTTAAGCTTAATTCTACGAATGAGAGAAAATTACGAACTATTGAATTTTAATTCATTTAGGGTAATATCTAACTGGTTTTTAATGATCAACTTATATAGATAGAGGATAGTGTAGACAGATTAATAAGAGATAGAAATTATGCAAATATAACATAACCTAAAATCTTTTAAAGTAAAACAAAATAATCTCAGTTAAGTAAGCAAGACACATATCACTTAGGCACATTAACTAAATGAAATGTCCATTAAAATATTGTCTTTAAAATGTATTGATAATTAATTTATATAACAGTGTTAAACATAGCTACTTAATGTTGTCTAACTATGTAATATTATGACGACATACATCATTATGAAAGACAGTTTTGATATTACTGCATAATATTCTTCTGGTTAGATTTAGATTTTTATCTCTTATGTGTCTATATAGTAATTACTTTATCTACTTGTTTAATGTTTATATCTTTTATGTGTATGTATGTTAACCATTGTATATCCATATGACTGTAATTCATTTTCTATTATTTCTTAATCATAATAACATATTTATTATATTTAAGTAATATATTAAGAAAAAAAAGGTAATGAAAAGATCAAATTCTCTTAACTATTCTCTTCAAATTAATTACAATGTAGACTAATTTAAAAGATCCATTAGTGAATGACAAGATGAGAAGAAGAAAAAAACAAAACAAACAAAAGTAACTAAAAATAGTTGATAATTAAATTTAAATAAATAATGAATTCATTTATTAAATGTAAAATTAAATCATAAACTCATGGATAAATGCAGTAAGTTCTAGATTGTATCCATGCAGACAATCTAAAGAAAAAAATTGAATAAACAACTAATAGTGATGACATAAAATATCTAAATATGAAATTGAAAAATAAAATTTTTCTTTTCTTAAATTATTTATTTATTCAATTATAAAAAAGGGAAGAAAAGTTTAATGTTTTGTACATTCGAAGACAATAAGATAAAAATGCTTTTAGAGGTAATAGATTCATGTATATTAAAAAGATGAATGAAAGGAATTCTTAAAATGTTCACTATAAAATAATTAGTTTTAACCTACTAACCTATAACCAACTTTGTTCAGTCAGTTAACAGGTATTGTAAATGAATGGTTTATCAATGATAGAGATAATACTATGAATGGTAAATAGATTTTTCGATTATTAATACAGTTATCCTAACTTTCTATAAGCATTTCTTTGTGAAAATTAGAGTATTTTAACTCGTCTACATACTTGCATAGCGCTTATATTTGAAATGCTTTATAGAAACGTTAATCGATCCTGATCTTAGTTCAAAGTCATACATACGCCAGTGTTGACGATAAGTATAGGTTACAAATAGGACATATTTAGGTGAATGGCTTTAATTTAGATATTATGATGGTTGATACGCTATATAACAGTTGTTTAGAGAGAACTTAGTATTCAATACGATTGGGACACTATTTTTTTTATTCTGTAACTGCAAAAATGAGTTTTTTCAAGATTCATTTTATATATTCTTTAGGTGTCAGATATAGATATTAGATTAGATAACTTCTAATGACTTCAGATATTCAAGGTCATGGCTTGTTCGCTGTGATGGTTATTCTTCGTTGACAGTTTAAGAATTTTTCAAGCTAGCCCTTTACTATGCAGTAGTCAGAAATATATATAAAGTTAATGGTGATTATAATGAAAAGTATATATTTTACTTGTCTGCACGATATAGGCTTTCAGTGTATAAATATAAGAAGTACATAATAATAAGCTTAAGTAAGATAGATCTTCTATCTTATTAAATTTCACCACTTATCATAATAGATTAAATCAATTAAGATTAATGACAAACAGACTTAACAGCTGAAAATGATTTGCAATTTATTTATGGAGTTCAGACTAAGGAAACTGCATTTAATATAAGACTCTTTGTTGTATTAACTAATATGAAAAACATTGCAGTTAATACTACTTTTTTAAAGTACTCAAAAGTACTATAAAACTATTCAGTAGATATAAAAATGAACTGATTAGTTTGAAAAATTCCTATCCTCTGTATAGAGAAATCAGGTTACGATAAACTTACTGAACGATCAAAATATCGAGGATAATATAAGTAGAAACAAAGAATGTATATTTTTTGCAGAAGTAAAAATCTATAGACATTTCTCTATTGGTTAGATTATAAAAGTGCCTATTATGCATGCAACCACTTAATAGGATCAGTAGTCAAAATCATATTGATAAGTTTGCAGTATCAAACTGACACTACTAACAATATGATGATTTGGCTATACCTATATTGCTTAGAATCCACCAAAGTGTACATCACTTAATTAAATGGTTTGAATAAGTCACACTGGCAAGTTCTAAATAATAAAGGACTTTGATGCAGAACTTTACATTGACTACCATCAAACATTAAATATATATATACATATATATATAGATAGATAGATATAGATATAGATTGGTAGCTAGTAAGGGACTCATGAATTTTCGGCAGGAAACCCCAGGCAAAAGTATTGCGTTGTTTGGCACATTTTCAAGTCACCTAGTTCAACAGCCATGTTAAAACGTGACTAGTAGAATTCGTTCAGCACTATGTAGAACAAAACAAAAGGAACACTGATTTATACTCAGTGATTAATCAATATATATATATTACTGGATTTTATGTTCATTCCATTTAGCACTTGTCAATAGGCAACACAATTATGTATGGACTCGAACATTATTGATTCCACGAACTTCACAAGCATATTTTGTTCTCCACCAAAAGTACGTTTTTAGTGGAACAACCTGTTATATTTACCCTTAATTAGGCTTTGTTATTTATTATGAACTCAGTTTAAATTACATATCTAAATGGTTTTGTTACAAAATAAATCCAGAATCTATTCTTAGCATTAAATTTAATTTATCTTTGCACTTTAATATAACGACGATACCTTAATCAAAGTAAATGCTGTTATCACTAATCAGTAACTTAATGGTTTGAAGGTTTAGTGGTCGTCACAATCAGTGGACATTCTAGGTTTGTGTCTCACTGAGTTTGTATGTTTTAAAGCTTGACGAATTGTGAATTAAAACAGAACAATTGTTCAGTGTATCCTGGTTTTCATTGAATCACAACTTGGAGTCTCTTTGTTTCTCAAACGCGATAGCTACAATAATTATCTAGTTACTTACAAGTATTATTTTGGCAGTTAGTACTTTCGTTCAATTTCACTACGCTTAGGTTTGTAGTATTTTGTAAACATTGTACATCCTCCATTCATAAAAGACTGGTGTATTAAATGCTTTAAACAGAAATCAGTCTGTGAAACTATACACGAAGATGGAATATTCTCTAAGTATCTTGAGTAGTATGTATTATAATGCATGCCTTACTGTAAATTAACTTTACCTAAAATAGATTTCTGATTGCTTCTACCTGATGCTTAACTCCACAATTTCTATGTTATCAATTCTTGAACATACAAACACATATAAATCTTATTTAAATGATATTTGTGACTTGTAAATTTAATTGATTTACACTTTTACATGTATGAAATTAACCATCAGGTCTTTTGAAAAATTCACATTTTTAAAAGAATCATTTAGCAATCATTTGAACTACTACAGAAGGAAAATAACTCCATGATTGAATTTTAACATCACAAACTTAGTTAAGCTAAACAATTACTAAGTTTCAAATAGCACTTAACTTCTGAGATAGGATTTGTCCATAGTATGTATCCTTGAGGATATCAGGGCTCGAGTTCAAGAACTTTGAACCTCATGGTTAACACTTACTCTCTAAATGATTGGGTTTGTTTTAATTGATTCATGTTTATAACTTGAGTCAACTAACAAAAATACCCCACATGAGCATTATTCTTATAGAAAATAATAGAATATTTAAGAAGCTTAAATTGAAATAAGTAAATCAAAGTGTTATAGTGTAACTCAGTAGTGCACGTGCTGTATAGCTTATTAGTTCAAGTTTTTTTAACAGCTGAAAATAAACAACAATAAAAAAAAATTCTACTACTTACATCATTAATCTAACGTTATACTAATTTTAAGAAAAAAACTATGAAGATATTTTCTGAATAAGTAGAAATTATGTGTATCACTTAAAATGTTTCATTTATGAATAAAGTAGAAATAATTGATTTGATACGTAGATACAGAAATTAAAAGTAAATTATATATATGCATATATATATATGTATACATACATATATATATATATATATATATATATATAATAAAGATATATACAGTTAGTGATTAATTTATTTCTACAATACTTATCGTATGATTAAAGATTCCATAAAAGAAAATAGAGGTCAAGGTAGACTTCTTATCAATTTTGATGAAATTTCTGCATAGATTTCAATAGCCATAGTTTCAAATAGTAAACATTCTTTATTTTCTTAATTCATTTAAGTAAGTTGATTCATTTTCAATATTTGATTTTCACACATTGTATAAATTAATAGTGAAAATTACAGAAATTCAATATGACAATGATTATTATTGAAGGCAAATGTTCATTTGTTGTCATATACGATTAAATGAAGGTGATATTAATTTTGTTTGAGCCTAACATCTAGAAAAAATAATTTACTATACACTAAAGGGTCTAAAACAAAAAGTAAACAACACATAATACTAATAGAATTCAAGATCGTGTTTAACAAAGTTATCTAATATCAATCTTCTGTCCATTTCGAAAGAATACATAGCATATGTAGATAATTGAATTCAGATGGTTTTTGTAAAGATTGGTATTTTGAATTGATTGAATATGTCACAGATTGATGTTGGCAGGATATCAGTGATAGCCAGGAAGCACTGAACAGCTGTTTCGTTCTAATGTGGAACTCCTTAGCAGTGTAGACAGTATGAAGAGAACTTAGTATAAAGATTTCTGGCGTAATAATACAGCAGACATAAACAAATTACACTTTTAGCATTATATACAACTTCAGTTGCCTGAATTGTGTGTTGTAAAATGTTAACTTAAAATCTGCTAAGTCTGGTGCTTGTAGTGTTCAAGAATCACTGTTAAATGCTAAGTGAATAGCTGTTTAGGTTGGCTATTAACTTTTGTCAGATATACGTTCATATTATATATATATATATATATATATATATATATATATATATATATATAATCCCTAGACCTTTCAGATGTATAATAAGTTACTAAATATCTTATCCTAATTAACTTGTTAGCTTATTGATTAATCTATTTATTTGTAGTTAGTAAACCATGTTTTTTTATTCAAAAGATTTAAACTGATTCCGTAAATCAGATGACAAGATGTAAAATGTTATGTGATTAAAGGAAATCAACCCCTTACATAAACATACCCCAAGCTCGGGAGGACGGTGACATAAAAAGTATATGAAATACAAAGAAAAAAATGAATTTAATCAGTGGTAGCGGAATAATCAGTTTTAAATCAGGATCTTCCTTTCTTCCGCTTTTTTGCTACAACGTAAATGATTGTAGTGTTTGCACTTTAAGAACCCAAATAAGCGATTGTTGATTGATTTGAGGTTAAGTGGTAAGTCGTCGAAGATTTGGTACAAGTCTTTAGATTCTAGATATGCAGTGATCAGTTGTTGAAATTTTAGGATAGAATTAGTAGTGCGAATATTTTGTGGTAGTTTATTCCGGAATTTGCTGTAGAATACGATAAAGAACTTACAGCAAAATTGTGTTTGGTACTTATTGATAAGTAATGTTGCTTCATAGTTCTAAAGATCGTATCTTGGCGTTCGGTTCCACAGGGGGAGAGAAAGCCGACAATGATATTCCGTTGATTATTTTGTAGAAGAATATTAAGCTGTGTCATAGTCGGCGACGACACAGGGGTTCTAAAGAGAGTGTTTCACATCTAGTTGTCTAGTTCATATTACTGTTAGTTGTCAAAATTCGACGTGTGAAACTTCTTTATACATTTTCCATACGTATCCTATCTATTCTATTAATACCCATGAAAATAGATGAGCAATACTTAAGTGTAGGTCTTACACATATCTTAAACAAAGTAAATTTAGCCTCCGTTTATAGAAGTTTTGAAGAAGGAAGCCTGTTAATCTTCTAGTTTTGGAGATTATAGAGAAGATGTGTTCAATGAACTTTAAGTTACCAGAATATTTAATGCCTGAGTCACTTGCTAATTAGAGTATTTGGACTTTGGACCCATTTAAATAAAACGTTATAGTTGCTTATGTGCATGATTCCACATTTTCCGTAGTTTAGTGGTAGTTGCCATTTTTGGCTCCAGGCAGTTAGGCTATCAAGACCCTTTTGAATTAGAGTCATATCTTCCTCCAAAGCATCCGATTCACAGCTATACACTGCCTTGTAATCATCCGCATATAATTACGGTCGGCCATGTTTTATAACGTTATGTATGTCATTTATGTAAATAATGAACAATATAGGGACCCGGTACGCTTCCCTGTATAACGCCGCCGGTAATTGGTTTATGTGATGATAGACTATTATTATAACTTACTGCTTACTGTCTTTTTTCCAGAAAAGATGCAAACCATGAGTGAAGTTGCTTTTCGACCTAGTATGACTTTAGTTTAATGAGCAATCACTTATGTGGGACTTTGTCAAAAGCTTTACTGAAGTCGAGAAATAAACCGGACACTAAGAACCCTTTGTCCTCATGTGTTGTTATGTCATTTAAATAGTCTAACAAGCATTTGCCACATGACCTAGTCTTTAAGAATCCATGTTGAGAGGGAAGACCAGTTCGTTCTTAAGTAAATATTGGAGTAATTCCACCTTGATTATTCTTTTCATCACTCTTGATGCAACAGAGGTTAGGTTGATATGTTACGATACTCAGTGGTTTAAAGTTTATTTGCAGGAAATCTTGGACCTAGGTTTTATGAAATTAACTTCCGTTAGCAAATAGTCACAAAGCAGTGTCGTCGACTAAACCTGAGTGACACGAGTAAGAACGCAATAGGAATCATTCGTTTCCCTAAATTAAAAGGGCATACTTTACTGATGAGTTCAAAATAGCACAAAATCTAAATCTATTATTTCTTACTAACTAGTTTCAATAATTAGACAATATAATTAACTGAGATTTGTATCAGTTATTTAGTCCATTAAATGCACACAAACATAGATCAGTTAACTAAAGAAAACATCAATAAGTGTGTTTCTCTAAGTTTCATTGAATATAAACTGGTTCAAATAAAGCGACAAAATAGCATAGAAGTGAACAACTGTTAATTTTTCTTCCTTTTTTTGACAAAAGAAAGATATCTTCATAAAATTATAAATAAAAAAAGAAGGATTGATTAATCTTATTGAATTATATATTAGCTAATTTTATAGATAGATAAGATCGTTGAACTATGATCTGATATTTCTTTCATTAAACATGCGACTACACTATCCTCTTTTCTTAATAACAATTAGTTTTTACACGATTCACTACACTTCATTTAACTAATTGCGTGCAATAATTTGGCGTGATGATGAAATGTCTGATAATGATGACGGTTATAAATGGGTTAATGACTGACGGCATTTATGGTAATAGGGGAAGTGTGGGGGGGGGGTTAATGAAGTACTGATGTTAGTCACATTAACTGTAATAATAACAAAAGTTATAATGAAAACGACAAACAAACAAAGATTAATACAATGAATATTAATTTAGAAAACCATGAAAAAAGAAAAGGAAATATCGTTACATTTATATGTTCTGTAACAGAGAAAATTTAAGCTAGTTAAATTAAACTGTTCATAATAGATACAATAATAGATTGAAGTGAACACATTTTATTCCACTGAAAAGATGAGAGATTTTGCTTAACTTAAAAGAAAATCTTTTTTTCTTTTTAAATGGCAAAGTGAAGAAATGACAAGTGATGTATTCAACTCACTGGTAATGGTAATTAATTCACATTGTTAGGTAACGAATTTTTAGCGTGTATTTTGAATTAAACTAAAAAGAAATTAAACTATACACAAACAAGAAGTTTGATTGTTGTTAACAACCTACTTGAATGAATAATCTATAATCAGTCAATTTTGTTTATTTTTGAGGTGTATAGGTTAATTTTTTAATTGAGAGGTATAATTGATAAAATCAGAAATAAAATAAGGATATATACAATGTCATGAATTGGCAGGAATCACAAAAAGAAAATACAGCGATAATTGAAGTTCGAGAATGTGTTATATCAAATGTTATAAACACAGTTGCTTAAACATTATTTAAATTCAAGTTGGATCGTGACTGGCAAGTGGGATCCAGGACGCGCGTTTCGTCCTATTTGGGACTCATTGGCTGGATGTACCTGCATCCCAATGTTGATGTTCACACTGTGATTCGAACTCAGTCCGCTTCGTGTCAAACGCCACCACGTTCACCACTAGGCTACTGTGTCCAGACAGTCACACTTGTGGATTATTAAAATTGTTTAAAGATTGTTTAACTTATCATTGACAAAAATGACTGTAATACATACATTAAGTCATATGTTTGGTTGGTAAAAGTTAAAAATGTTTAGAAATGGAATCAGTTATTGAATGTAATGAAAACCATGTTTTAATAAGATAAGTGATTCAATGTATCTATTGTTATGGCAGACATTTTTATGGTGTATCAATTTGTGAAATATAAAAAAATTTATTACATTCCCGTATTTTCATTGAGTAATCAGAAGTTTAAAGTATAAATCATTTGATAATATCAAGAAGGTAGTCTTAGTATTCACCAGTTACTGAAATATTAGAGTAGTCTGCCCAATTTTCTTCATAGAATCTATCATCATGAGGATAATATCTTCAAGGTTTAAGTGTAAATATATTTATTTATGAATAAACATAGGATACTGCATCCTTCATTCGATGATGATACGTAGATTAACATTATATTTAGCTTTAATATTTACCAGTCATATTCCGTCAGATAATAAAAATTAATCTTTTACCCCTATTATTGACTTCATTGCATTAAAATTCTAACTAAAATCTAGGCCGATTCGTTTTCTATAGAAATCATGAACCGAGATATAGATGTAATAGTGCAGAAGGACATAACGTGAACTTTAGGTGAAAGTACAAAGTGTGATGATTAGACTAAAACGCCAATAACTCAAACCCGCTCTCTTATTTAGTTGCCAGTATACGTAAAATTGAATTTGTAATTGCTATAACAAGCAAATATGGAAAACGGTGGATTAAAACATTTGTAAAACATCACATCTGAATTACCAGTCGTAGTTATTGATCAGTATGCTTTATAGGTAACAATATGTTAATTGTACTTTATCTGTTTGATTATAGTGTTTGCCTATATAGAAATAGACAAATATTATTCACTATTTCAAACCGATCTTAAAAGCTGTTAACTGCATTATGATCGACATTTTCCCGATGAAAAGAAGAAGTACAACATAAAGAACAGTCGATCGCAGTGAAGACAACATCTAAGTTGTGTAAAAATGTGTTTTAGTTTGTCAACTTGATATACTAAAGATTAAACGCTGAAGTGAATAAATAATTTTGTTTCCGAAAACAAAATTCTAAACTTAGAGGATAATGCTTAAGTACATAAATCGATAATCACTTATTTCGATTCAGAGTATGAATATATAAATTTGGAATTCATTAGCAATCAGTCTATAAGTTTTCAACAGGACGAAATGGAATTCATGATCTCTACTAACAGCCACAAACTATACCTTTCAGCTTAGCTTAATGCATTTTTAAGGGTTAGATTAATTTGAGCGAAGCATGTATCACAACTCATAGGTAATATAAACGAATGCTACAGAAGAGTCTATTTGAGGAATTCTTTTTTGCCTCAAGACAAAATTGACATTCATAGAATGATTAATAAAAATTCAGTAGATCAAATCCTCGACTTTATTTGACTTATATTCAGTGGTAACATTGCTGTAAATCGTTCAGCAATATGGATTAGACAAATATGAAATTGACACCTACTCAGTTATCAATTAGCATGAATATCCCATTCCCACAGGTTAGTCGTGGCCAGAATAATTCACTGTCTCAGACTGCGAAGACGAATAATCCAGGTTACAATCTCAAGTTTGTATGTACATCTTGTTGACTAATACAAACAAACACGAAACATAGTTGAAAATTTTACATGTTAACCATCTAACCACTTACTTCTTACACTCTTCACATACCTGTACTCTGATAGTCACTTTAAAATGATAAATTATACCTTAAATAAATTCTATGTACCTGCTATTCAATTTAGAACCCTTCAATACTTGTCCACTTTATTCGCATCATCTGATTTCTGATTATCTTAATGATAAAGTTATTTGAATAATAAAGACAATTACGAAATAGTACGGAATCAATTATGTATTACAATGGTCATTAATACAATCAATACGAATATCTTATTTGAGTATGACCTTTTGTCTGTATTGCCTAAATACATAAATGAATTTTGTATGAATGAATTGTATAAATATAAATATGGTACATATACACATTTATGTATATACTGAAATAATAAGAATACAAATTACATAATGAACACAAGTGAAATTATAAGAAAGTAATTGAAGTTATTACAGTATTCATTATTACTTCTGATGAATTCAATCTGTTTATTTCATGTGTAATCATTAAAACAAACTGAAACTAGACTAGACATGTAAGTAATATATTACGAAATAAAATATTTGAGTAATAAGCATACATATGCAAAAGCATGTTAATATATCTTGCTTTATAATTGTTGATTATAGATTAACTACAATTGAAATCAGTGTTAAAATGATGTAACAAATAGTTATATTCATTATAATTGAGTTAGTCCATATTATAATCACATAGGTGATATACCTAATTGTTTGATTTATCGATTTGGAATGATATGTAACTATTTGTATGTAAGCTTCACATAATACGTGTTAATAGATTTGTTGCGACTGCATTTAAAGCTGCCATAATTTTGCTTTGTTCCGAATCATCTTTTAAAATTCGACGATGTACTTCAAGAAGATTAGATAAATCTGATGAATCGATATTATTGGGATTTTTATTTAATGTCTGATTAAGTAAAACTGTTTCCATACTAGACAATTCGGTTATTGAAGTTTGAATCAGTAACTGTTGGATTCATGTATGACGTGACATTTACTCCTGTTGTCATCATGTTATCTAATGAGGATGATGATGTAGAAATATGAGGAATAGTGATAGTATGTTTAGATACTTGAGGCATCGTCACTGCTACAGATAATAAAGATGGTGATGATGTGGAAATGGATGACTTTTGTGAATGACTAGATACATCGTTATCTGTATTAGTGCTACCATGACACATTGTAGATAGGCTAAGATCAGTAGGATACATATTATCATTTGAAGTTGTGTTTTGTGGAGTTGTATTATTTAAAGGATAAGAATCAAATTTCATGTGATTTTTTAAAATATAATTATTATTACTTCGAAGGTAATTATGGTTTAAGACACTCGACTGAATATAATTATTAGCCATCCACGATTCAATCGTTGATGTGTTTATGAAATTATTCAAAGGAAATGATGACCCAATACTATCAGGAAAATGAGTGGATGAGGAATTCAAATTCGTTGACGATGTAGGTAATTTAGTTGTTCCAATTATCGACGGTGATAAAATAATTCCAGTTGATCCTGAAGATATTATTTCCTCCGAATTACTATCATTTGTAGATTTGTAATCAATAGCAACTTGTCGTTTCCATTTATTACGACGATTCTGAAACCAAATTTTCACTTGAGTTTCAGTTAATTGTAATGTTCTTGCTAAACCAACACGTTCAGAACTTGACAAATAACGTTTTAAAGCAAATGTTGATTCTAATCGATAAACTTGATTCCTTGAAAATACAGTACGTGTCTTCTTTTTCCTTCGTAGTAGTTGAATAGATAATGATTTTGAACTAAAATCTGTTTTATATCCCATTTCATCATCACTTCCAGTGGTATTCATTTCATTTGCTACAATACCATTAAAGCAAAATTGATCGTATAATATTTCATTCTACAGTTTGTATATACATTTACTATTGTAATAGGTACTCATTAATTGGCCTAAATTAAGGGATCCCTACATATTGATACGGTTAGTCATCGAGCAGTAACAATGCGAATCTCCCTCCTTGGGCCGGAATCTAGGGTACGCACTGCTGTGAAGTCTAATACTGTAACGAAACAGATGTCTGGAGCTCTCTGATTTCTAATGGTACCCTTCCAATAACAATCTGTAAAGTATCCAATCAATTAAAAATACCATTCTTCACAATAACAATCATCTCAATGCAGTTAAAGTGACCAGCTAACTAGTGACTAAATTCAGAATGTTCTTGAAGTTATAGTAAGAAGTCATGACTGATGGAGTTTAGGCATGTTAGGAGTAGGATAGTTATCACCAATGACAACGGATAATCATCACTCTCTATATCAGATTTTGATGGATTTTGGAATTCTGCCATTGGATGCCGGCCCAGTGATACATTTGGCTAGGCTTCCACCAACCTGAAGCTCCTGAGGTGGAATCTGGGATGAGCACTGCTAGTGAGTCCCATACTAGGACAAAACAGCTGTACAGTTCTTCGTGGTTTTTAATAGTACCTTGTCAACATCGATCTGTGATGAATTCAGTCAACTAAACTTAATTCCAATCTCTACAATCCATCTCAATTCAAACATGGAATCATTTGATTTGATATTCAGTGTAAATAAACAATAACCGTAAAACTAATGATTAATTAGTTTATCAATAGAATTTTATCTGTAAAAGCGTTTATTATATGCATGATATTATATACTGGTAAGTGCTAAGAAATAATCTGCTAGAATCTGAATAAACTCTACAGTTACTTATCTGGAATGATTAAATATATTCTATAGAATAATTCCAAGTCTTATAGGCACTTAAAACACATATTATAGTAGGTACTTTTTATTAGTGAAGTAAATATTGATCAGATCATAAATGTAGACTATTTTCGTAGAATAATAATGTACTGCATCTTTCACCTGAAGTAAATTTAATTTAATTTAGTTAGTCAATGAAACTTTTGTTCACAGTTAGTTGTCTGTTAGAACATTTTTGATAAATTCATTGTACGGTACAGCTGTGCAGAACAAAAGAATGATCGCACAGTGTAGGTGGGTGGCGATATTAGCTATACCTGCAATATATATATAGATATAGATATAGATGAGAAAGTGCTTCACCTTCACCTACCTTGTTGATCAATAATTAAATCACCTCCATTCGAACACAAATTGTTAACTGGTGAATTAGATGACATAAAATCTTCGGCTTTTGGACTATTATCATGATCACTCATATCTTCATCAATGTATCTATCGTGATTATCACCATTGTTATGATTAGTGTTATTTCTTGTATTACTAGTTATATTTTCCATATTCTTTTTAGTATTTTGTTGACGAGTATTGTAACACACTTCATAGTTCTTTAAAGGCATAAATAACTGATTATCAGGTGGAATTATTGCTGGTGTTGTTAGAACTTGAGGATCATTTGAAGCGTTTACAGTATGCACCTGCATTTCATCTGACCAATGAGATGTTGGTGATTTTGTGGAAAGACGACTGTGGAGATTCAGCATGTTTGCAAAATGCACTAACTGATTGCTATGACTGTCATTACTATTATTGATGTTAACAAAGGATTTATTAATGTCATTAATACTTTGGATGTGGTATTTATCATTTTGTCCTAGAACCAATTCTTCGTTATTATTTTTATTGAATATTAATTGGCTACTATTCGGTATACTTAAAAGATTATTTGTTGATGTAATCACTGGATTAATAATTCTATCAAATGTTATATCAGCAGGTACTGTATTAGTTCTGTTTACAGCCTCAGGTAAGGTACAACTTTGTAGCCACAATAAAAGATCAATATTACTAATACTATTATTATTATTGTAAATGTCATTGTTTGTTGTTGTTGTAGAAGTAGGGACGTTATCAACAGCAGAAGAAGAAGTCATATGAATACTGTCAGCAGGCTGATTAGTGCTATATGTCACTTGTGTTGTAGTATTTAAAGACTTTTCATAATTTATGATATCATTCAATAATGTGGTTGATATCATCTGTGGTAAAGTTGTATCACTTTTTGATTTATTAGAAAGCATTAACGCTGACAATTCAAGTAAATTAAACGGTGTTATTGAACACTTCTCACTTTTCTCAGAATGCATTTTTCTTAGAAGATCTAACAAAATAGTAGGATTTGTTGAATTAGCCAACACTTTTTGCAACATATCAATCGTAGTTAAATATAGTGATTTCTCCATATTACTATGATCAACTATTTTAGTATGATTATTAAATGATAGTGATGATGATGAAGATAACAACGATGCAGTTTGTATCTGACTTTTATTGTTATTTGTTGCAGGATTATTAATGCAGTTTATATTGGGAGTCACTTCTTGAATAGTGTTTAGCGGAGTTGATCGACTTGTAACTTCTGGATTCGACAACAATGTTGTTGTTGGGTTAAGATTAGTTAAAGTATCTGTTTTTCATAAAAATACCAAAAATTAATAATAAATCTCTAAGTTGTATAGTAAAATTACAAGCTGTATGCGATTTATGGCTTATGGCACTATTTTACTATGTTTTCATATGATATGATCTTGAAGAAATAGAACACTATTACTGAATGGCTTTGAAAATAATACAACATTTGATTAGTATGAAGGTCATTTCTACCCCTACATATTCTACTAACAAGCACACAGACAGTATTATGAAAGTGTCAGAGGAATAAATGGGGCTGGCATTTGTTTGAATCAGTAAACAAAATGCTGATCAATAAATAAACCCAGTGATACTATGTGGCCTTATGATGATTGTTTCAGAGATAGGATTACTGATTTAACCACCATAATAAACTATTACCAAGACCATTAGACAGAAGATTAGGATATTTTCCTCTAGTAAAACAACATTCTTACAATCGATTCACTAACAGAGAAGTAGCATTAGGGTGAAGAGTATCTGCCTAGCAGGTAACTCGATTGTCATTGAATTATGACCATGTTATCTGTGTGATAACTTTTAAAATAATTTAAAAATGGATTAAAATTACATCTAATTTTATTTTTCAAACGGACATGAAACACTACTTCAAGAATCCGAAAAAATAACCACAATAAAGAACAAAAATTGTATTAAGTAATTTCGATTGCCATTGTCAACATTTCTGAAACCGTAAAATGTATTGTAAATACTCAATAAAAATAAAGTCTACAAAACCCATAGTTAAGTAAAATTTAGAGTTAAATATACTCCTCACTAAACTACTCATGCATTTTTTATAAACAAGTAAATGATTTAATGCATCTTTAGTTTACAAATTACATTTACAGTTGTCTATTTTCATGGAAATAAAAGTAGTTATCCCCCATTCTAATCGATTTTATACTCATAGAAACGATTTGAGGATTTTGACTTATACTCATCACATATTAAGTAAATCATATTGACAATTAATTTGTACCGAAATCTAGTTACAGTTAATTCTACATTTTGAATTATTAAAACAATTCTAATAGATTAAGAAAACATAAAGTATTGACATTTCTTCTAAGGTATTTACGGTACAATTCAAATTGAAGGAACTACAATTACTTTCCATGTAAGAAATTGTGCCTAATTCGAATTAAGATAAAATTATATTCATTTCTATGTTGTTCATTTTCTATCAACATACAATACTATCTAAAGTATGCATATATCAATTTATCAATACGTGGCTGCATTACATTTATGTAATATCAATAGTTTACTTAATACCTTCAAATAAAAATGTTTTATAATTATATTTTGGAGTACTATCAAACCAAACTCAAAGGTTGAATATGAGAAATGAGATAAATATCGCTAATAGTATCAGATAATGGATACATAATGTGATAAATTGATCAAGTTAAAAATTTTAATCAGTAGATATTCCAGACCTAATGGTTCTCAGTTTGGTCCCTAATGTGTATGTCAGTGAGCTTTGTCAAGTTTAATAGGTGAATAAAATAGTTGTTCAGCACAATCTAATTGTTTAACTGAAGTCTACTTTTGTCATGAAATTATGAATAGTAAACTCTGTATACTAATGCTTAAAGTAATATTTAAAAATATACTATTGTACTAAATTTACTGCTTAGATTGACTTTATTTTAACTGATATTTGATGAACTGCACCTAGTTCTTATATATGATGTTTTGAAGATTTTAGAAATGTTTAAGAGGTAGTTTAATGAAATGTTTTTCAACTTGAAAATAAGTTTCTTCATTAGTCAAACTAAATTAATCTTTATTAACCATGGTAATAATCAAGTGTTTAAAAGCAACTGATTTTAAGATTGATTTTAGTTAGGAACCGGCTATATCTTATTTGAGCCAATGGATTAGATGTTTATCATAATATATTTTGAACTGGCCAAAGTCATGTTCCTACAGGATGACTCAAATCCCTT
Source organism: Schistosoma japonicum (assembly GCA_025215515.1). Lineage (NCBI taxonomy): Eukaryota > Metazoa > Platyhelminthes > Trematoda > Strigeidida > Schistosomatidae > Schistosoma > Schistosoma japonicum. Next base: position 18,095,795 of record CM046063.1, on the reverse strand, counting down.
AAGTACAGTTTCACAGAGCTAAGACTTTAGCTAACCGCAAACACCATATTATTGCAAAACAGAGGCTCAGTTCTTTCTTATTTGCATCTACTCAACAGTTGATTACATTCTGTGATAATAGTTATTGTTAGAGTGAACAAATCCTCACAGGCTGCTCATTCGACCATTGGCTATACAATCATAATATTCATGTATAATATATAAACGTATAACTTCATTTGTTAAGTATTTCATGTCATTATCAGCTATCATTTGTCGACATTCTTAAATACATTAATTAGGTTTTTTAAATTTACAATAGGGTTTCCTCTCGGTACCCAATATCAAATATTGTTAATTAGTACACTTAGTAGGTAATATTTCAGTCAGTAGTGAAATTAAAACAACAATATATTGATTACTCTCTAGTAAATAATTGCATATTTCATTAAACTTCTATCAAGAATGATATCTATTAAATTACATTGATAAAATGGACAGCTGCCTGAAATGGAGGTATTCACTTACTATGCTATCATAAATAATTATCTATTGGAATGTGTAAAACTTAAGTCAGTTTCCGAAAGAAATGATATTTGGATACACTTATACTACTCACTTTTACTATAATAATAATATATTGTATGCATGTATATGATATTACAAAAAATTATAATTGGGTGTTGTGGAGATAGTTGACTGTCAGTTTTGATATCTATCTCCACAACACCCAATTATAACCAGCTAACTAGTGATAAACTACTTGAGGTAATTCCTGAAGTTCTAGTTAGAAGACGTGACCAGTAGAGTTCAACCGTGTCGAGTATGAGGCAGTTAACTACTAATGTTAATGGATGAGGTCACGCAGACGCATCACGAATTGACTGAATTAGGAATATCATCAATTGGGAACCCACTCAGTGGTCTAATGGTAAAACGTTCTCTGCGAAGCTAGAAAGTCCTGGGTTTGATTCCTGATGGGGCCGTGAGTGCGCACTGCTGAAGAGTCCTACACTGGAACTAAACAGCTGTTTAGTGCTTCCAGGTGATCAATGGTTATTTAATTCAGATCGATCCATTATATCAAAATAAAATTAATTTCACTTCTTATCATGATTATAGTAATCTTATTTATAATATAACTATTGTGTACAAAAATAAGTATATACAGATAAAGTGAAAATAAAAAAAAATAACACGATTCTGCTACATTTCAATGGATAGAGTCTTTTCCTTATAACATTATATCGGATGAAATTCTATAAAGGATATTGTTTACTTGTTCATGATCCTTTCATTAGACATCAATACTATTTAAAGTAAAATTGAATATAAAAAAACAATAAATAAAATTTTATGAAAACATCATAGTAACTAACTTTTTAAAGAATATAAAACTTAATGTAGTTTATTAACTTACCATCAATATTTTCATTTGTTATATTTTTAATATCTAGATTATGCTCTTTAGTAATATTATTATTATTATCATCATCATTATTTAATAGACATATTTTTGGATCCAATATAGATGTGATTGAAAACCCTGATGATTGAACATTAAAATTATTAGAAGTAATTGATTCCATTATATAATTTATTGATATTTTATCTTAAATGATTGATAGTCAATTCTATTTCAGAGTTCACTATACTTCAGTGAATAATAAGTATGCATAAATGTTGTCGTCTAGACCAAATACAATGTAGATCTTATGAAGCAATATATATATATATATATATATATATATATATATATATCACCTAATTATGCTTTAACTTTTTTCATGATGAGAACAAAATTGAATAAGAGCTATTATGAAAAGAAAAAAATGAAAAATCACTTTTTAGTATGTGTGTTTATGTGTTAAGTTAATAGTGGAGGGGGAGGTGGTAGACAATGACATCATGAAATCTCGATGTAATTAGATATGAAATTATTTTAGTTAACTTGTAAGAAAAAGGAGTGAAATTATTATTTATTTAAATCTAAATTAGTTACAACCAAAATAATCATTTCAACTGATAAATGAAAACTGTTTTAATGGATAGATTAATGTCAATATTTTCTTCCTTTTTTTTGAATTTAATCTTTACTTACGCATACATACATTAAAGAAATATACACATTGAATGTATACAAACTATCTTAAATGATCCAATATGAACATTTTACTATTCTACAGTATTCTCTTTATATCTTATGTAAAACACATTTCCACATCAAAATACATCTAGAACACTAGATATCTGTCTAGAAATTTAATAATTTTCTACCCTTTACATGGTACAAAAGTAAAATTTGAATCCATTTCTGCTTTTTATTAGTATTTAACCAATCAAAATCAAGTAGTTTCTTCCTTTGTTATTGTTTAACAGTTACAAGGGAAATAAAATTAGTTCATTTTAAGTGAATTAATAATTCAACCAATTGGTTATCTTTTAAGAAGGGAAGAATTTTTTAATTTTATTCGTTAACTATAAGTTAACATAACGAATGAATTAGAAAATTCTCTATTGGTTTCTACTTTTGAATGTATACATCTTCAGTTGTAACTTGATGTTCTTCTTCTTCTTCTTTCTACTACTATTCTATCCTTCTTCTATCCCATCACTTTCTGTTTCATTCTTGTTAACATGTATGTTACGCTTTTCTAATAACTCATAAACATGAATATTATTATGCTTATGGGCGTTAATTAAAGTTGAAATAATAGTAATTATTGTTAGATATAATTGTCTTTCTAGCTGAAATAATTTAGCCATCTATTTTCTTCTCTTTTGTCTAGTCATCTTCTATGCCACTGTCATTGTGTTTTTCATTATAAATTCAGTTAGAAATGAAAAACACATAAGTAATCAGTAATTAGTTTTTGTAAAAAACAGGTCCTGATATATGGCTATTTTGTCCTCGTTTGAAATTCCTCCATATGAAGTTGACCCTACCCCTCCATTCCACAAGTTTTACATCATTGAGTTGTAACCGAGTTTTTCCCTTGTTATGCTTTAACCATTCAGCTATACTGAGACGGTTACGTTATTCATACTGTTTATCACTAAATAAAAGGATTCGAATTTCGATATCACGAGTCGATTTCACTCAGACAATCGGTGAAAATCAGAAAAAAACTGAACAACTATTTTGCCCTAGTAAGCGACTTTTTCTAAGTGCTCATACCCGACACCACCAGAAACCGAACTATCAGTTGGAAATATCAATCGTTGGATGCCAGGCCAGTGGTCTAACAGCTAAGCGATAACCACGAGACCTGAAGATCCTGGAACTAATTCCGTGACACGGTTGAGAATGTTCACTGATGAAGAAGATGAAAAAGTTATTCAATTCTTCCTGGTTTTTCGTGAGTGACTAACTCAAACCGAACCTCAATAATAAATCCAGTTTCATTAATCTCCACAACATCTAGTTACAGGTGATTGATGTTTTCAGTAGAATATGTAACCACTTAATTAACTAATACCTTTTACAAGACATTTCATTAATACATTAAATTATTCGGGTATGGTGCGAAAACGTACGATTCCAGTCAGAGTATTAGACAATATACTAAATTCCTGCCTAAATAATAATAATACACCAATGATGAAGTTTGTTAGAGATCGACATCTGCTGTAGTATCCGTACAAGCAAATAAGCATAAGTGAATAGTCAATAATACAATGATACAGTAAAGTCAACGTTATTACTAGTAAATTTTTAGAATCTAGAATTAGAAAGAATAACATTTCAAATAAACTTTTCTAAAATTCACGCTCTCTCTGCTTTATATGAAAATCTGTGCATAAATAGTTAGTTAATTATTTTATGTAAAATGGATTAATTAATTCCTAATCAAAGAAAATAAATGGAAGTGAGTACGACAAAAGTACAGGTAAATCATTAATTTCAATAGTTTGAATGAATGAATGAATGAATAGACTCATATTATTATTATCATTATTATTAAGATTATTATTATTAATAATATTAATATTATTATCAATATTATTATTATTATTACTGACAAATGTCTTGAACTCTAATTATTAAGTGAATGAAAAAAAATCGAATAAATAATCAAAGTACAATACGCATCTTTATCCACAAACATAGATGATATCTGTATTATTTGCAATTGGGTGTTGAATGTTATTGTGATATCATGAATTGGTCTGAGATGATCAACTAATGATCATCCGAAAGCACTAGACAGCTATTCTCTTTTAGTATAGAACTTCTCAACAGTGTATATCCATGACCGCATCAGGGATCGAGCCAAGGACCCTCTATTTCCTCTGTGAACTAATTAATATTCGACCTATTAAATCAGCCTCCAATGGCTGACATTTCTAATATGTTTGTGTCACTGTTTACGAGACCAATAGAGTTCAACCAAGTGTTGGATGTTATCCAGTTACCCAACGATGAGGTCGAAAATGTATATAACAAATTGATTGACTTAGAAATAGTAACCGTTGGCATCACACACAGTGGTCTAATAGAAAGGCTTCAGCAACCGAGCCACTAGGTCCCGAGGTCGATCCCTCATGAAGTTGTGGATGTGCACTACTAAAGAGCCTTGAACTTGGACGAAACAGCTATCCAGTGCTTCCCGATTGTCAGTGGTTGCCTAATTCAAACCAATTCATGATATCAAATTAATATTTGTATTATTCTTTGACTGTGTTTACTGAATGAATAATAAACAATGAAGGAGTGAGCAAGTTGATTTAAAGTATACACTAACATATATATATATATATATATATATATATATATATACAGACAGGCACTAGACAACTGACTAACTAAAAACCAAATAAACATTAATACAAACCACTAGGGAAATAAATGAATCCACGGTTATCTTAAAATAATAAACACGTATTTGTTAAATGTAATTCATAATATTATGATGAAGGTTAAGTATACCAAAATGATACAGTGATTAACATTAGGGAAATTTCTATGAATATACACAAATAACAATAATATGTGCCCCTAATCTGTTAATTAGGATTATAATAATGGCATATACATAGTAATAAACTAGTCTATCTATCTATATACAAAGTTGTCTAGTTTACTTCAAAGTAGATTAAGTTCAATAATTGTCCTTATGGGTTGAAAATAACACGAATTAATCATACTAATAATAGTAGTAATCATTATAATAACATAATTACTAATATGAATGAAATTTCAATTCTGGTTGCTAACATAACACATTACACAAAAATTAATAGAAATACCATCAGATATTAAAATTAACTGCATCAGTTTTATTTTTTTTTCATTTTTAAATTTGGTTAATTACATTTTTTAAGATCAATTACAAACAAAATAGCTTAATCCATTGTTGCCCGAATTCTCTTTTATGTAAAGATAAACTACTTAAGTACTTTATCTCGTTCTCATTTATGGTACGACATTTAGAAATAAGAGATGTAAAGAAATAAAGCTGATAAACTTAAAGAGTAAGTGAACTGTTCAATTCCGAGTTTCTATGAGTAATATCACACCAGTCAATAATATCATTTTATTCTTTACCATGTATAAAAATTGGAGTACTGGAAGAAGTAGGCAGATGCGTAATAATCACAACGATAATGAAGTTGATGTCACATAACAATTTGAATTAAGTAATAAGTTTAAACCAGGAAGTGCTGAACTGAAAACAGAAATAACTACCATTTGATGCCGGGCTAGTAGTCTGGTGAATAAGCAATTACCTCGAAGCCTGAAAAACTTGAAGTCACCCCCGGATATTTCACTACTGTATTAGATAATTCGTATATAATGCAAAAAACAGTGTTGTTTAGAGTATTAGACAGAATACTCAACGCTCGCGTAAATAATTATAATGAAACATTGGTGGGGTTTTCGCAGATCGACGTCAGTTATGGTACCATTTAAGGTAGATAAAAATAAGTCAACATGTGTGTTGTCATTGTTCACGATTTTTAATTTGTTTTTCAGAATTCAAACCCAAGAACCTTAAGATACGCATAAAACTAAGGCAGAATACATCTGTCTGCATTCTTAATTGAAACCAATCAGCAGTGGTTATCTTAACCTACTGGTGATTATTGTCTCCCTCTTGAAATAATGAAAAACAGCTGGAATTTCGAGAATTCATTTCGGAACTCTCCATTAGTAAGCATAAAGATATTATTTGGCTGATATGCACGTGGAGTTTGGTTTACTACGTATGGACATTTGTGGAGATACACTAGTTATATGGACGATAAACTTAATGTGATGATTCCAATTATTCCCAGCCATCAAAATTGAATTATTTGAATTTCAGACCTTGGGTATATTGTAAATATGATTGGTTTACTTTATGGATTGCAATGTCAATAGTGTACATCCGTAGGAACACTGCTACAGCGTTACACGCTACAACGAAACAACTGTTCAGTAATTCTTGATTTTTATTTGTGTCCTCCTCCCCAATGTTGTTATTCTGTAACTAAACTAATCTTTGATCATACTTCAAAAATTATAAAAGACATTATAATGGAAGCCTTTGTTAGCATTTAAATTGAAAGTTTAACACTTCATATCCTGTAATATTTAGCAGTAAAATTCATGTGACCTCAAGATCATGTAACTGGATATGCCTATCATATTATTTACTGTCGAATGGTTGAACAAGGTATAAACATGAAGCCTCGGACTTAGATTTCATACGAAATACCACTTGTTAGTGAAACTTATCACGAGTTCTTAAGGAATTGGTTATATCCAGAGGAATTATTTATATCTACGAGTGTTACCATAACTGTTCAGAAACACTATGAATTTTATGTATGTTGTACTAATTACATCTCGCAGAATTTACGAAAAAGAGATTTACACATAGTTTAAATCACATCTGCATACTGGTAAACATAATTATGTAACTGAAAAGCGACTTAATCTTTCCCTTTAAGGTAGCATCCCCTGAAACTTATCAGTCTACTCTACTATATGAGCATCCCGCATATTTCATAAAATCCATGATTCGTCAACCACATGTCTTTGTAATTGTGCGGATGTTCACATTGGCACTCTAACTTACTAAACAACAACATCTGCATGAACACACGAATGACTTCCAACTCTATATATATCCCTTGAACAAATGTGGATTATGTGGACTCAGTAGATCAGTAGTGAATGCGTTGATGTTTGATGCGGATTGACTGAATTACTGTCCCAGGGTTAACATCATTTAGACAAAAGCATATCGAGCTGACGAGTGTCAGGTTAGGCAAAATTCGCTGTTTGAATTTCAAATGTTAACAACAATCCAACTTAATAATTATGATTTGACTTCACTTAGATTCATACCATCCCAAGATATGAAGAAAGTCTTCAGATTAACCATTTAATTACTATTAAGTCTCTCTTTCCTGATATTTTTTATACTGTTAATTTTTCACTGAATCCATCCTTAGAAAACTTTTATTTCTAGATTCCAATGATTAATATCGTACAATTTTACTAATACTTCTATTGTCCTACATGTAATATTTAAAAAAACAATTGTTGTATTGCTTCAATTTCTTTGTTTACTTGTTCATAATTCACTTAGACCTAAGAGAATTATTTTATAACATGTACTATTTAATACACTTGATAGATTAGTATACAATAAATACTATAAAACATTTCATATTATTATCTCCTTCTTTTCATTCATTTCCATTCATCATAATGAAATAAATAAACAAACAAATAACTATTAAACAAAGCGTTTAAGCGTAAAATTCAACTTCCGTTATTTATCTCTAGTTTTAACTGACCTGATAATACTTAATATTGACTAATTAATTAATTAATTTATTATTATTATTATTATTATTTTAATGATATTTGTAGAAATAAAAAAAATTCTTTTCTCTATTCGGTCAACGTTTTTGTTTTCTTCATTCTACTGATTTCTTAACATACTGATTCTAGTTGACTAGAAAATAACAAAGAATGATTTAATAACATTTTTTTGTTATTGTATTAATTTTCATTGAATCATTATCTCATCGAATTATTAATCATGTATGAATAAAGTATACAAGAAAAGATAACAACGTTAATAAATTGTAAACAATTTCCTGTATTAAATAAGAAGTTATATAATCATTACAATGTTGATTTCTTAATTATCTTCTATCATTCTTCATGATTTCATTTTACCCCTTAACCTGCTTTTATATTTTGTGTAGACATTCGTACACAAATGTAAAGTAACATACAATTACTGATGATTACTTCATTTGAATCAATCTTCAAGTGGTTTAATATGTTAGAAATATCAGTTTACTAGTGATTGATTTTAGGAGATAATTTTGGAGCACTAATGAAAATTTATAATCAGTGGGATTTAACTATGTCACAGGTGAGTTAGTTATTTACTAATGTCAATGGACTTGGTCATTTAGTTTATCAAAAAGTAAACGAATTTAAAAGTATTATCCAATGGATACTGGATATCTAGTCTAGTGGCTAAGCACTTCTTACAAAACCCATTGGTCTTTGTCTAGATCGTCCGGTGGTTTTGTGGATGTGCGCTGTTCAGCAGACCCATATAACTTATTAAGTGTCTCCTGGTTTTTAATGACTATCTAGCCATTAATAATACAAAGTTCACCAATGTTTACAACATTCAGTTATTAAATAAGATAATTACTTGTGATTGTATTTACAAGTTGTCTCTTAGAACCCCACTGAGTGGCTGCGACAGGCAGGAATTAAACTTGTAGAAAATGAAATCAATTTTCCAAGTGATTGTTGAATGAACAATGTCACGCATATTTCGGTGTCGCAATTATTAACTATTAAATACCCCCTCCCTCACTTATTCAAAAGTTAGGGGATTAACCCAAAACCGGGAGGTCATGGCTTGACTTTTGGAGATTACGTGTGTGTCCACTACTAATTAGTCCCATATTTAAGATGAACAGCTATCTAATACCACTAACTTTCCATTGGTTGTCTAAATAATATCACTCTGTGAAGTAAAACTTCAAAGTTTATCACTGCCCACAATATCTTATACAAGCAAATTCAAAACAGTCCCCTTCTTAAGAAGTAACAAAACTGATTAAATAATCATACTAACTAACTGGGAAAAATATAGTATTGTTTATCTGTATAGATAACATACTATTAAAAATTCATTTATTTTCTAAATTTAGTTTCATCTACTTTTAAACTAAACCAATAGTATTAAATGTTTCACGGAAAAAAAACTGTACATATTTTTTTTTAATATTTGCGAAAAAATTCATGGTTTATATCAGAAATAAGTAGAGAAATTAATAATAACGAAGTGACTTCAGGGAAACTTTACGTGGATGGTTATTTATACCATAAACATATCAATATTGTTCATTAACTAAACCCAGATTACTTCATTTTACTTGTTAATGTATGGTTTGTAATTCAAATTTACTTAGGCCTGTGATACAATTTGTAGATGTTAATTATCTTCATATTTCCCTTAGGTTTCCTCTTCGAAAAAATATTCCCATATTGTATATGTATCCCAATCCATGAAAATTTCTTCCTAAATCAGTAAGTTTCATTATTCTATCTCTGAGTTATTAACATTTTAATCCTATTTAACCAAAGAAACTTATGTTTCTGTTGAATAAATATGGATTTCAAATTTTGCCTAACTTAACATTCATTAGCCCACAGTACGTCTATCTCAGTAATGAGGTTTCCGTTGAGACATGAATTCAGCTCACTCCTATCAAACACGAACGTAATTACTACTGATCTACTGAGTGCAGATAGCCACATTTGTTCAGGGGATATATATATATCCATATATATATATATATATATATATATATATATATATATATGATTTGGAATTATTCATGTGTTCCTGTCTATGTTATTTTGTAGTGAATTAAAGTGCTAATGTCAACATCAAAACAAATGTAAATACTTGTGGCTGACAAGTAACGAATAGGATGAAATACACATCTTGGAATCAACTTGCCGGTCTCTATTTGTCTTTAATTATACTTTATAATGGTATTATATTGAAAGGATTTGATAACGATGTGCATCTGGTAGAAGAGACTGATTAACCTCTGTTCATGTCAGTATCAAATTAAAGATACAACTACTTTCAAATTATGGCTTTTCGTTTGTAAGAAGGGAAATAGATTTTACTAAATATTTGAGTTTATTCTATTCGTAATGGTCATTTTTCTTATCTGATAAAAATAAATTATGAGATAGACGTGATCAGATTTTCGCTTAAGTTTTAAACTTTTCACAGGTGACTAATTCTTATTTTTTAAGAGATCCTACTTCGACTTCTTGTTAAGAGCTTATAAATCTTTTTGACAGATTAATAAAAAACAATATCTCATAATTTTAATGAAAAACCTCGATAGTTAGTATTCAGCAGTTTTACAGGTAAAATAGTCCTCATCTAAATCATTAGCTAATAGTCGTTCAATATTAGTTTGTGAATTACTAACTTCTTACACAATGATTATACTATAACAAAGCGTGAGACTTTGGAATCCTATGTATAATGCTTCAGTGGTTAGAATGGCGGTAGTTTTAAATATTGAGCAGTCCATTTCTTAGTTCTGAATTATTTTTTTTCATAAAAGTCCTTCCATAATATAAAAATGTTTGTTATAATTTGTTAGTAATTAGTATATCCCTCAGTTGGGAAATAATTTAGATATTTATTTATTCATCAACAAAACTTGAAAAAAATGATATACAAAGGGAATAAACTACTGAATTATACTTGCTTACAATTCAACTAATCTACAATTAAAGAGGCAGTTCAAAGAGAATCAACATTAGCGATCTATTAACAGAAGTAGAACTGAATCGTATCAACGTATATGATTAGACAGACTGATGAATATGCAGTGCTTTTTTAAGCATAAGTTATTTAAGTTATGATGTTTTTAATAGTGTCTTACTTCAAAAAGCTATTTCTTACTATTTCCTTTTATTTTCGTTATGCTAGTAAAATAATTCTTCCCAATTAACTATTGCAGAAATTATTGAATATAAAATTGATACTACAGATTGGCTAAAGTTAGCTAACCAGTGAAAACCAAGAAACACTGGACAGCTATTTTGTTAAGTATAAAACTGTTCTACAGTGGGCATCTACAACTTCACCTTAGAATCGAGGTTAGGACCTTCAAAGATTGCTGCCGGCGCTTCCCCATTAAGTTTTTGATCAACTGATCACTAAATAATTTTATACGAATACATAGACTAGCGTTATACGTAATATAAAATCAAATCCTAGCTTTAGTTCCCACTTGGTCGTAACGCTTAATTTTTTAACAGAGTACAGTGAATAATAATACCACCAAATGTACTGGATCTCAAATGATTAGTCTAATATAATTCACAGATAGTAAATATAAATGACTATTTACAAACATATCGAAATAAGCTTTCTTAATTTCATAAAATTAATTCAGTATTGCTTACTAAAAACGTTATGTATCAATTAACAAAGCTAAAGTATACAGAAAAAACGAATGAATAGGTAATCTCTTAATGGAATATTATAATTCTAAATTAGTTTGTTGGTTACCTAGAGTAGTATAAAACATACATTAAAGACATGAAATATCGTTCGGAAACATAATTAAACTGAATAATACAACGTTGAAATTACCAAATAAACAATAAAAGTATTAAGCTACTATGTGCTATCAGAATTTCAGTTTAATTTATTTTCAAAGTTTTGTCCTTCACAATGCATGACCAGTTATTTATCCATCATTTTACGTTTTAACACATTGTGACACTTTTGTTATTAATCAAAGAAGTTCAAATTGTTTATTTCCTACTATACTTTAAATCAACAAATAAAATCTCATTACAACATTTGCAATGACAGTAACAAGTTCGTTTAAATTTCATTTCTGACATTTATAGTGTTCTCATTCTCTCTTCTGTAGAGTGACTCTACTAAGAAACAACATTTAAAACTATAAGCAACCTTACTGTAATGAATTAAAATGGTCTGTGAAGAGCGGTGTTAAGTTTTAGTTGATTAAATTCGTCAAAGATCAATATTGTTAGGATACCATTAAAAATCAGGTGTCCTAGTATGGGACTCCCCAGTAGTGGGCATTCTTAGATTCCACCCTCGAGGCTTCAGGTTGATGAAGGCTTAACCCTATGGTACGTAATGCCGAGAAGTCCCATACTAGAACAAAATATTTATCCAGTGCTCCCTATTAACATCAATCTATGTAGAATTCAACTAACTAAAGTTTTACTCACTACTAATATTTAACGATTTTACTTAAGCGACAGCATAAATTTATTTTACTTTTTAACTACTGTGTAAGTACAATCTTCAGATAGTATTTTTCTTACAAATAACTATTGATTCTGCCAATATACTCTTCGCTCATCATTTTATCTATTAGCATTAATTATTTTAAATTAAATTATCCTAATAAAGTCTCCTATAATCAATTTAATCAAATTGTATATAACTAACATAATCACTAGTCCCTAATCAGTTAATGTATATAATCATAAGCTATTTCATAGACTAACATATCCGATATAATGTATTATGTAACAATAATATTTAAAAAAAACATAAGAATAAAAAACTGATTACAAAAAAAACAAGAGAAAAAATAACTTAAAGCGTTTCTTTCTATTATATGAATAACTTACAGTTAAAATGTATACGAAAGAGTTAAATAATCAAGTAGTACAGAATTAAACATGATTTATATAAACTTTATTTAGTCACTTTCTAGCTAATAAAAACAATAATAATTTATTAATTAGTATTCAAAATATTAAAAAAAATATGCGTAGATACAAGTCTTGACAAATTATTTTTGTGGTTTGGAAATAAGATTAAGATGTGTATGTACACTGTTACTATGTAGTGTAAAAAAAGTAATCAATGATGTACGCTTGTCTAATGTGTTTAGATATTATTTCAAGTCCGCTATCTATAAGTTTTCAGTGATATTTTGTTTAATGATCAACACTAATTACTATCAAATGTTCACTGTTAATTGTAACATTTAAGATTTGCTGATATGTCTAGCAAAGAAACATAAGAAAACACTAGAAGTGATAATAATAATAATAATTAGAATAAATTTAGTTGAGTCATTTAGTTGAACTGAAAGTAAAATTCAACACAGTTACATCAATTATACTTATATGCCTATATAAACTTGAATATACCTACGTACATTAACATACACAACTAGATACATTCAGAAATATGAAGTAGCCAATGTCAACTATTCAACTATGTATTTACTAAACCCTGGTATTTAATTAAAATAACTAAATAAATCATTTTGTTTTATATCAGTACTATTTAATAATATTGATTTTAATTAAAATAATTAGAAATAACATTTTTAAAGAAATCAAACAGGTCATTTGAACAGTAGATCACCCTCAATCGTTATCAGTAAAACTGATGAAATAAAAAATATTTAAAAAAAAAACGGTCCATGCATAAAAAAGAATGTACTAATTGAAACATATAAGTAGTTACCACAATAAGTGTGAATGGACAGTTTTAAGAAATAAAATTTAATTTCCTTCTTCTAATCAGTTTCTAGTGTTTCTTTTTATATGGTAATGAAAAGCAGTAAGATATGGCTGAATATCGCTTAGAAACAGGTTTTAGAAGGTTTATGATATCAGTAATATACGGTACCTGCGTCGTATTATATAACATACTCATTGACGACTATACTTTTATCTGACTTGTGCTGATTAGGGGAGAAACGGGCATATAGGGTTCCACTATTAATCATAATGTAACCATTCTAAGGTTTGTTATAAAATGATCATATTGACAAAAAAACTGTTCAAAATTCAGTTCTAAATATCAACAAAGAGATAATACGAACCTTCACTCATGATTAAAATCAGTTGAGCTCTTTTATAGGATTTTTGACAACTAATGTCAGTTTTGCAGTATAAAGTAGTCTTAATTGTCTAACTAGACTTTAAAAAAATATTTCACTGATATCAGTTTAAATATACTGTCCGTTTACTTAACGTCTATAAGGAAATACTGTGAAGTTAATATATAGAAAGTTTATATCAAGATAAGTGAATGGATGAATTATTACGTAAGATCATGTAATCAGAATCTCGCATCTTCAGGGTGACAGGACACCTCAGTTAAAGAACTGACTTTGTCACTTGGTGACTAGAAATAAAGAAAACAATACGGATAAATGAAGCTGAAATTAAATAAGAAATTTCATAAAATACATCAAGTAAGATGTACTGAAGAGGTGCTGTAAACTCAAGTGATTGTATTTATTTGAAAATGAAAATAACAAATTAATACTACAAGACTTTTATTCTTAGTAAACAAATGTTCTAGTGAGTAGTGAACTGTGTTCGGAGTACTGATATGATTATATCCAAGTGTTTGTGATTCAATTAATTCTAAAATATCCAAATATAAATGTGACACTTTTAGAATTCAAAAAGTATTATTCCTATTGATTTTCATTAGTCTATCAGGTAGTGATCAATGTAAAGATTAGCTAAATCACCTCTCTATAAAAACGGTGCACCTCAACTGAAAATTTAGCCATCAGATTAAGTTGCAACCTGCCATTAAATTACATCATTTTTGCAATCGTTTAATATACACTGATAAACTGTGAATACAATTAATTTTGTGGTCAAACTTTCATTTTGTTTTGAATTTAGCATCGCGAATTAGTCTAAGTTAGATAACCATTGAGAACCAGAAGGCACTGGACATCTATTCAGTCCTAGTATGAAACTCTTTGGAAGTGTGCATTTAAGATCCCACGATGGAGTCAATCCACGACCTTTAGGTTCCGCTGCTAACACCTAACCATCAGACCACTGAGCTGGCCTCCAGCGGTTGGTATTTTTAACTCAGTTAGTCAGTAATATATTTATGCGACTTCACTCATTGTCATCGATAGGTAACTTCCTCTAGTGAGATATGGTTGAACTCTACTGACCACGTATAACTCAAACTTAGCAATCTCTACAACACTTGATTTCATTTCATTAACAAAATAAATGCAACCGTCATTTCATACTCAAAGATAAACTAGAGGGAGGGGGGTAAGAAGTTTCTAATGGCTTTAAAGCATGAAGTAGATTTTGACTTAGTTACTTCTGTTGTAAAGATTTCAATGAAGTCACCAAATCTATTTATTTTATTCATATTGTCAATCAATTATTTCATCTGAAAAAAATTCATTTTCAAAGTACCAATAACTCTTTTAAAGCAACCTTATTAACAAAGTTTGATATAGAAGATATTAATGTTGTACTTTGATATATTTCTGTTGTTGTTTCTTTTCATCTTATTACTGATTTTATTGAAAATAATACTACGAATTTAAACTGTAGAAATAGATAATTTAAAAGTGATGCCAAATGTTGATATAGAAACATTTAGAAAATTTTTTCCGGGATTCATTAACATTAAAAAATGATCACTTTAAATGTTCAGTCAAGGGAGTATTTACTTAAAATTTACTAAAATTATGTAAAGAAAATGTTTATGCTTATAATACTTTATACTATAAAAAAGAGATTTTATATGGTTTGAAACTTCTAAATGTAATCCAAATAATAACTTCAGAATAAGGATTAAGAATCTCTATCACATGATATGTATATTGAAACTTTGAAGTTCATAACTTATAATGCTGATTGGGTGCAAATGAAAACCAGAGAACATCGGAAATCCGTTTCATTCTAGTATGAGATTCGTCAGTAGTCTAGGGATCATTAGTTTTCATTGGCACCCAACCAACATTTATCTGTGACGAACACAGTCAACTAAACTTAATACCAATCTTCACACAACCACCCCAATTATTTTGCATTAATCAGCTAACTTGTGACTAACTTTAAGATGGTCCTGAAGTTTTAGTAAGTAGTCGTGACTAGTAGAGTTCAGACTTGTCTGGAATGAGACACTTGTCAGTAGTAACAGTGGATAATAGTAGCACTATATTACAAATTAAAAGAGGTGGGAATTCCACTATTGGACGCTAGCCCAATGGTACAGATGCTTAAGCGTTTGCCGTTAGACTTAAGAACCCTAGGTCCTATTTCATGGTGTAGTAAATGATGTGCACTGTTGAACAAAACTGTGCCATAAGGAAATAGCTGTTCAGTGTATTATAGTATTCATTGGTACCAAGGTGACATCAACCTGCGACAAACACAAACAACTAAACTTGATGTCAATCACTCTACACAAAATCATCTAAATTCGTTACTTTTGAATTGATTTTAAACACCTTTATCATGAGTATAAACAATTCCTAAAGTCTATTTTAACTCGAAAAATTATCTGGGCACTAGTGTACAGTTCAAAATATGTAATTCCTTCTCTAATACAGTTGACTTGTGATTTTCATTCTGATTGTTGATAATCTCAATTCAGTACTCATTTAACCATAAGACTTCTAATCAAAGGACAACCATTCAAACCATACTAGTGCACTGTTCAGCAGTTGTAACTTCTCTTATCTTCTAAATCTATACTCGCTTATACAAGAATGCTCACTAAGAAAATCAAATCTACTATGTATTGCGTTTTACTGTAGAAATATATTTACCTGATTTATTTTCATACATGTTTACACTTGTACATAATAAGTACTTAAAAATGAAAGAAAAAACACTTTAAATTAGGTCATTATAAATGTATATCAGTATATGTATCTAATTGTCTTTACAACAAAACAACAATTGACCTAATATTATTAAGAAAGAAACAATTGAATCAAAGGATTTTTTTGCTTAGACTTAAATATTATATGCTAGAATTATTCATCATCCAGACAGGAAAGCGGGTGAACATTAATATAAATTTATTTTACTTAATCAAAAGTTAGGTTAGTAACTATATGAGATTCATCAATAAAGATTAGTGTATGTATTCAGATTTGAATGTATTATGTAGTAGCTATTAGTAGTATCTAAATGTAATAGTATTCTAATAATATGAAATCGATTCACACTTTATCAACTGAAAAAAACTAGATTATATTCAACGATTTTTCAAGTAAACACATTCAACTTCATTCCTCCCCCCCCCCCAACACACACACACATACACCCCAGAGCTGCTTTTCAATTCTTTTAAAAGAAATTAGTAGATCTACAGAAAATTTACAAGTTTAATAATGGCCATAAATGTAATAAATTGTACGTTTACAGATTAATAAGTGACCAATATGAACTTATAACAAATGATATCACATGCTAAATTTTTATTGTTATAGCTGTAATGGAAAATGTTAATCATTTTAACTAATTAACTTAATTAATTAATCAATTTAATAGTTTACATAAAAGAATTAATTCATGTTTATAAATATCATCACTAAGAATTCATTTGATAATCTGAAATAAATAATTGATCATTAGTTTAGATAATCCCAATTAATAGAAACTTTGTATCTTTGACGTTTCACGGCATTGATATTAGTCACTTCTGCACTTTTTGAACTCATATTGATTTAATTTACTTATTTATTCCTTGAAGAAGCGACTTATATTAAAACCACGTAAAGAGAAAAATTTAAATACTACACACTGGGAATTTACAAATACATTATTTGTTGTCCAATTGAGATGGTTATTTGTTTTGTGGAGACTCGTTATTGAATTGATTGAATATGTCACAGATTGATGTTGATTGGGTGCCGTTGAAAACCAGGGAGCACTGGATAGCTGTTTCGCTATAGTGTAAAACCCTTTAGAAATGCGACCCCAGATTCCTGACAAGGGGCTTCAGGTTGACGGCGAGCGCCTAACTCTCTGCACCCCTGAGGCTCTGGTGAGAAGTCGTGACTGGTAGAGTTCAGACTTGTCACGAGTGAGACAGTTATCACCATCCATAATAGATTATGATAGTGGGAATTCTACTATTGGGTGCCGATTCAGTGATATAGAAGGCTAGATGTTAGCCAATCTGAAATCCCCAACGTGGAATATGAGGTACGCGCTGCTGAGGGGTTCTACACTAGAAGGAGACAGCTCTCCAGTGCTCCTTGAATTTCAATCGTACTCTGCTAACATTAATCAGTGACATATATAATCAATTAGAACTCCTATATGATAGATATTTAAACTTAGTTATTTAGAGATAAAGGCTTTTCATAGTCAGCATCTACTAGCTAACTTCAATAATGAATGGTTTTAACTATTTCGACTGCTTCAACTAATAATTTATTCATTACTTTAAGAGTGTATAAATATCAATGTACTGATTTCTCTTCTTCTAAAGGATAAAAGGGGAGGAAGATTTGCTAACATCTGTATTATTTTCAACTGAATTTTCTAGTATTCAGTATCACGATAAATTGTAAACCATTTTATAATAGGTTATGTGTAAGTATAATTGATAGTCATAATTATTTAGTCTAGATGAACACAAAATAGGTTGATTAATCATAACCTAAATAGTTATCATCCCAATTTTAACTTCAAGTACTTAAACTGATCAGTCCTTGCTTCGAAATCTGCAACGTGAATGAATTGCATACTTATAGCATTATGTTACAAATAGATCATTGGATAACGTGATAAAGTTTAAAGTGAATGGTTGAAATTCAAATTTTGTTGTATATACCATAACTGAACATATTTAGCTGACGAGTTTCGAATAAAATAAAACGTTCTTTCTAGATCCAATTGATCACTATAATCCAACTTTAGTTAGGAAATAAATTGATACATCAAAAAACAAATAGTAGGATAGTGTTCATCGTATAACAACTTATACAGACTTATTATTAAGAATGCATACATTAGAATAGTTCGTATAAAGATTACAAATAATTGAAGTGATAAATGTAATTAAAACAAAATAAATAAATTAAGTATACAATCGGTAAAAGAATTCTTGATAAATGTTTAGTCTTCATCATGATTCATCAACGTATTCATCTACATCCCAATGTTGATGTCCATTCTGAGACATGAATTTACATATGACTGATCGATCTTAATCATCAATATCAGTAATGAAAAACTGTGTACCTTTAGTAAAACAAGTACATAACTAAATTGATTATCGAACCAAAAGTAGTCAACTGAACTGAGATACTACATTGTATAAAATGCTAATATATTATACATTGAAATATTGATACATATGCTTTATGAATAAAATGCACCATTATTTAATCTATCGCCGGCAATAACAATGACGCTTTCAGTGAAATCGATACAACTATGCACAGATTTCCCTAGTGCATTATAATTAAAAATCATATTTGTTTATCGTAAAGAGTATTAATGACTCCAGTATTTCATCTGTAAGTTTTAAGATTTCAGTTTTGATTTACTAGGACCTATGATTGAGAACAATTATCCGTAATATAAGTTCACTGAACAAGTAAACATTTTACTTACTATCCCTTTCAAATATTAGAACTTATTCCCCTTCTTTATCACTAATAGAACTCAGTTAATTTTGTGTTCGATTTATTCATTCTGGTAGCTTTTAGGTTTGTTAGCTAGCAATTAGTTTCACTTAAATATTATGAACAATTGCCTCTGTGTTAAATTGAACTATGATCGGAAGGCTATGGAATCCCTAAAGTTTCATCCCGATCATCATACTTTTGAGCCGATTTCGGTTGAACCTTTTATATATTTAATGGTACGGGAAGAAAGTAGTTAAATTCCTTAAGTTGTTTAGACAGCAAATAAAGTTTATATACCATTACCTTAACTTTAGCATATAACTCATGCGTTATGTCCAGTTGAAACAGCTTCAGATTATTTCGGTCTTAGTTACTTTTAAGCATATTTCTAGACGGTTTAGGGGAATGCATAAAATCTAGTAGACAACTGTAGTTTAATCACTTAAGTAATAAATTATGCATCCCAATTTACAGATACTTTTTTCATAAATTGAGCAATAAGCTACTGATAAAACATAAAGTATTGGACAAATAATTTGTCATAGTTTGGGACTTCTTTTTAGACAACAATTAAGACTTAGCACAGAGTCGAGCCTGTAGCTGTCGCTGTTAGTACAATGACTATAGAATAGTAGTTTATCACTAGATATAAGTATTAATTTCGACATAATCGTTTTCTTCTATGAATGAGGTTACTGCAATATTTTCAAAGACTATTAACTATATGAAATCAGTTAATTAAATCTAATTAGTTATTCACCATTTATTTGCTATCATAATAATTGATCATGTACTTTAAAGCATTTATGTACCAAGAATTTAGTTTTAATTGAGATACCTGAATAGTATACGTGGCATTTAGATAATGAAAAGAATTGCTCCTGAGTTTATCTATGCATTAATTTACTGTCTATTACAAGATAATTCATTTTGCTTTGTATAATCTAACTGATAAAGTAAGTTTCAAGTTCATAAGAATTACTTCAATAGCATTACGTTTTCATTCAGTCAACGGTCATCCATTATCTAAATTTAACTGTACATTAAAATAACTTTTTGAGAAATGTACCTTGAGTACTATAGACATCAGCCACGTATAATGTAAAATGTGACTAGATATCCTTATAGGTATACCAAATTATAGTTTATATTATGGATTAATGTATATAAGAAAACAAGTGAAAATCAGGATGTTGTTTCATCCCGGTGTGAGATTCCTCAGCAGTTTTACAAGCAATTGACGATGAATATTATAACACTACATAATTTTAATTCAAGACGTAATATTATCATTATTTTTCTTTGCATTTTGATATATATATATATATATATATATATATATATATATATGTCCAACGATGTATCCTTATATATTAAATCTGTTACTGTCAATTGTCTTTTAAGTTCGAGGTGGAATTTCGTGAAAATTTATTCGCTATAACATTCGACTAAATAAACAGTGCCTCACGAGGTAGGCTGAATCAGAGGTTGATCTAACTGAAAAAATTTAAACTGTTGGTTACTAACTGATTGTTTAAGCTGTATTATACTTTTAATGAAACTTGATTGTCATGCTTGACTTCTACTTCTTTAATAGTTTCTTGATGTAAATTATTTTCTAATTTGTATCTTAAGCCATATCAAACATAGTTAAACAGTCTTGGTAATAAATTTCAAGTTTTCATATGTGTGAATTATTAATAATTTAATATGGAAGGTATTTACAGATTAATCAATTTGAAGATAATTAAAGTGGAATTCCCAAAGTCATATTAAGAAGTTATGACCAAAAACGTCCACTCATGTTGAGCATAAAGTTAGTATAACGGATGACAATAGTTCATGTAACCTCTAAAGAACCGAATTCGAAAGTACAAATCATTAATTTCCAACTCAGTGATTTAATGATAAAGTTCTCCTCATTAGGTCAAAAGTTTTTAGGTCAGATCCCTTGAAAGATCGTAGAGTACACTTTCGTATAGTCCTTTACAATAATAAAACAACTATCCATGATCCTCTAGTTTTCATTGGTTATTTAAACAAAGTCAAGCTATGATACCGACTAATAGTATTTTGTTTAAAAACTATAATACTTTTTCTAATTTCAATTACCATTGAAAAAAAATCATATTGTTATGTTGTGCGAAAATTAGGGTTGTGGGTGAGCGAATGCCAATTAAGGTGTGCCTAGTCGATAAATGCGCGTCTGCCCTATGCCCACTTAGTCCCGAGCTGAAATAAAAAAGAACACAAGCCAACCAGAAAACACTAGTGAACTGCGAGTTTATTTACACAAATATATCGATTTTTATATCAATTAATTTACAGTGATTATTCATCAAGTTAAATCATTAACATTTAATTAATACAATGAAATACTGTCAAACTATACTCAGGAGTAGAACTCACATTGAAATCAAATTAATGTGATGAAAGTGTACAAATGAAGCTTACAAAAAATCAATACAACTTCTTTCGTTAAATTAAATCAATCATTGTATCTTTAGGGATTAGGAATCCCTAACACATATCAGATAAACCAATGTACAAAATATGGCTACTTGTATTATAACTGTTAAAAGAAAAACAAAAGCATATCGATAATAGACATCATTATCTATTTAACTAAATGAAATAGATAAATGACAGCATGTATATTGTTATGGGAAACAACAAAATATATTATCTTATCCCTATTGAACTTATATGCTCATTTCTTTGTTATTCTTAATTGATATTAATATTCTTCAAAACAACAGATAAAATCAATCAGTATTTTAAAAGTACATGTTCCTTACTGAAATATTTAATAGAAATTAACTAGTGTTATATTTTTGATATAATGCGCGACTATCATTCATTGTCATCGGTGATAACTGTCTCATTGTTGACAAGTTTGAACTCCATCAGTCACAACTTCCTGTAAAAGCTTTAGGAGCTTTCTGAAGTTAGTCACTAATGTGTTGATTGTTGTGACGAATTCAATCAACTAAAACTTAATGCATATCTTTATAAATCGGCTCAGTTCAATTGTTGTATTGTTACTTTTTATACTTGAAGAATCATTAGAATTTAGATTTAATAATAAATAATGTCAGATTGGTGTTGACAAGGTGCAATCGGGAACCAGGGATCGCTGAACAGCTGTTTCGTTCTAGTGTAGAACTCCTCAGTAATGCGCACCTCATATTCCGCACCATGGGTTTCAGGTTGATGGATAAGCGCATAACCCTCTGGACCACTGGGTTAGCACCCAACAGGTAGAATTCCCACTTCCATCAATTTGTGATATATAGCGCTACGACCATCCATTATTAATGGTGATAACTGTCTCACTCGTAATAAGTCCGGACTACACCAGCCACGACTTCTCACTAGAGCTTCAGGAACATCCTGGAGTTAATCACGAATGCGATGAACAAAAACTACCCTGGCAAAATTTATTAAGATACTATTATTAGCTATGGTTTTATATCCGTACTTTCTCTGGTTAATGGAACTAAAATTTTTCTACAAAATTCTTTTCTTACCTTATTACCAATCATTCTCATTCTTGAAAACATCTATGTTTTAGTATGACCTTATTTCCTAATATTGAAGTAACAAGTAATAAGTAATTAAAAGGAATTATTGTTACGATTAAAATCACTTAACTATTGTGCAGGATTTACAAAATGAAATCATTACGCACTTATTAGTGATAATTCATATACAATAAGTACAGTAATAATCACAATGGTAGTAGTAGTAATATTAATAATAATGAAAGCGTTCATAAGAAATAAGATAGTTGACCGCATTTTTAAGAATCAAACTAATTCAATAAAAGTTGGTCAGTAGATGAAATACTTTGAAGTAAGTTAATGGATTGAATTCGTCACAGATTAGTGTTGGAAGGGTATCATTGAAAATCATGGATCGCTGAACATCTGTTTCATCCCAGTATGAAACTCCTCGAAAGGGGGCACCCTGAATTCCACTAGACAGCTAAACTCAGGGTCTTCAAAATTGCGAATACCTAACCTTCTGAATTCCTAGGCCAACGCCCAATAGTAGAATTTCCACATCCACTAGTTTTTGATATATCGTGACTATCACTCATTGTCATTCGTGATAAATATCTCACTCCCGACAAGTTTGAACTCCATCAGTCACGATTTTTGTTTAAATGTACATATATACACCTCCTTTAATATCTGTTAATCACTGATCTATATATAGCGTATCTATTAAATAAGATACACATAGGTACGAACACATTATCATCAAATAATACAAATATTTCGGTTTATTGAAGGAAACATTCCACAGATTCCTGTATAATAGTTAAATATTATTATTATTAAATACTTCTATCAATATTTGTATTATCGAGAGGATAATTAATACTACTGTCATAAGTAATAGGGATAATAGTGTGGAAAGTTTTAATTAATCATTCCAAAATTGTAGTAGATATTGATTTCTTGAATAATGTTCATTGACTGGTGGTGATCAGTGAAAAACCTTTCTTGATCTCAATTTAATGCTATTTGATATTCGTCAGTAAGACATAGTTACAAAGTTTAAGCATTTGATTCTCCTTATGAAATGTGAACCCGAATCCCACAGTTTCATAACTTAAGACTATTTAGAATACTCCTACAAAAAGAAAGAATTTCATTCGTGAGTGGTTCACTTTATTAGAATTCCTGAAATTTTTATTTATGCAATTATCTCTATCATTTCATGAGATAGAAATGGTAAATAGTAACCATGGAAAATAGAATAATACCACCTCAACATAAAAATTTGCATTTAGAAATTTATACAGTTAATAAAACTCTTGTTCTAAGTTAGAAGTTAACCAAATGCTAATTGTTACATTGTTAGAAGTTGTCTGATATTTACTTATTGATCAAATGTAGCAAGATAAGTATTTGAATGGAAATTCATTCTTGAAATTCTAAAAATTAAAGAATGAAAATAAAGTTAATTTTGTAGTAAAACTTTTAATCATATTCATAAGTACACTTTGATAATACATACTCCTGTAGATTGGCACTATATTTACTACATCAATTGTGTCCTCATTACTAAGAAAACATAATACTGATTATCTCCTAGTGATTAATCAGTGTAAATAATCTTAGTTTTACAAAATGTCAGTTATAGAACGAATAGCTCCGTTGTAACCTCATTGACTATGATAATAGTTGGTTCGATTTCAAACAATAGAATACGAAAAATGAATTGTTAATGATTCTAGCATTGTATGATCCCAAAATCTGTGATTTCCAACAGATTTTCTTCAACTACCAATCATCTAAATTATACTAAAATAGTAATAACTATTCACTTGTTTACTGAAGTTTTAGAATTAGACATGTTGGGGAATTCAGGTTAACATAAAATTTACTAATGTGATTTAATAAAGTGAAATGAACAACCAACTTGGTAATAATTATCACTCCTATTAAGTTTTCTTTTACAAAAAAAAGAAAACACCTAATTTCATATAATATGAAATAAGTAGTTTGCATTTTTCAAGATAAAATCTTATTATATTAAATACATTTTTTTTTAATTCAATAGAATCTCTTGAATAATAACAGATAGAAATCTACCCTAATCTAACCAACATTCTTTTTTTTTGTTTTTCGTCATTGTATCTAATTTAGTGTAGTGAATTTCTAATTAGTGCATAATTGAATCAATGAATCTTTTTTATTTTCTGTTAAACAAACACGAAATAGAATAGAAAATGTATAAGTTAAATGTACAATATTAATTGAGATTAGTTAGATAAAGGATGTATGTATCAGGTTATATGTTGTATAATCACTGATTAATTGAGTATGATGAAAATGATTTCATTCTAAGTTTCTTTATTTTATACAGTTAATGATAAAATATTTCTCGTTACATTAATTTGAATGATTAACACTTTAAATTAAGTAATAATACTTGAATCAACGAAAATATATAGGAATGATATTCAACTGAAATTTCATAATGGAATTATTATTTTGTTTTAGAAAAATGATGGTTAACTAAAGATGCGATTCCTAGTGATCGGAAATACTATTTATAATTCATTTTGTTAAGACAGAGTAATGAACACGTGTAATATGTAGGTAAGCTTTATTGTGATTTAATCCCGAAGAGTGTGTATTTTATTTCAGATTACTAAGTCACACTTATGTGATACACTCATATTAAGTTGGTGACACTATTCATGTTCAGTTATTTGGATATTCTTTTAATCAAGACTAATTCATGATATAATATTGACAGTCAACTGTCTCTACAACACCCAATCACAACCAATATCTGCTTACTAGTGACTAGCTACTTGAGGTGATTTCTGGAGTTCTAGTGTAAAGACGCGACCAGTGGAGTTCAACCGTGTCCAGTGTGAGGCAGTTACCCACCGATGGCAGTGGTTAAGGCTACGTAGACCTATCACGAATTGATTGAATTAGAAATACCAACAGTCAGAAACCGACTGGGCGGTCTAATGATAAAACGTTCGCTGCGTAGTAAGAGGGTCCTGGCTTTGATCCCCGGTGGGGTCGTGGATGTGCACTGCTGAAGAGTCCTGCACTGGAACGAAACAGTTGTTTAATGCTTCCAGGTGATCAATGGTTGTCTAATTCAGATCAATTCATGACATTAAAAGAATGCTGTTTTGTTACGCATTATAAATTGGAAAACAATGAACTTATTTAATCTTCCACGAAATTCCTATGTTCCTAGTTGATGTCTTGACCCCAAGAGACCACATCTTCAAAGATATAAAGTCATGAGTGGCTCTTGTACATGAATCAGGGGCATTTATAGGTTTAGAAGTTACCTTAGAACTCTAGAAACTTCTTAAAAGGTAGAGAATTCATTTATACATTTGGTATTTGTTTAATCAGATTAGAAAAAGCATAATAATTTGGTTTCGAAGTGTTTTTCAAAAGTTTCTAAAAATAATATTCAGCTTCTAAACAATTTCTTAGGAAATCAGGGTGTCTAACAACAAGAATACTTTATACATAATAGTTAATAACTACTGCATATATAACCCTCAATAACTTAAAACTTTACGAATTCTACTGCTATTTATTCGAAGCCACTAAATTAAATTCATAGGCTAAGTAAGAAATAAAGAGAAACGGTATCTGACGACTCTGCATCACATAATTTGACCATAAAATGAGCTTTACATAGAGTCAGATACTAACAGATAGTGGTTACACTGATGTGATTCAATCAACACAATGTTTAAATTAGAAAATGATGTTTTGTGAAGGACTGTGATTGTGATGATCTCCAATTCACACAATACCTAAATAATTTGACTTTAGTGTACTTCAATTCTTGATGTTTCTGCAAACATATGACTACGTTTTATCATTAATGTATTCTTTCTGATGTGTAAGTATTCGTGTCCGCCTATTAATTTCCCTTATTACGTTGCGTGGTGTAACATGTTAATCTGATCCACAAATTCTTTACATGTGATTGGTCTTTCCATTCGCATACTCTAAGCTTATCCGTCTGTTTAAGACGCTGGTATTTTGACGTTTAGTGATACACTTCTGATTGAACTGCTTACTTGTTTCGTTGTGCTTCTACTACTAAGAAATACGCTACAACCAATACTACGGTTGAGTTATCAATGCGTTATTTCATGACTACAATTAAAAGTACTCAGTTATAAGAATATAACAGTAAGTAACTATGCAACAAAACATTAGAAGTTCAATCTCCTGTTAAACAATGTATTTATTTGTTCGTAAAACTAGAAGAAATAGATGCTATTATCTCGAATATCAATAGAATTTTAATTACAATAAATATATCTAAATTAAAATCTATTCGGACAATAAAGAAATACTAAACCTTGTAATTTCCTGTTAAGAAAATGTATAAGATCTCAATGAAAAGACAGGAAACTGGTTAAATATGACGTCATAGAAAATAACGGATTTAAACAATGTATTGAATGTGTTCTCTAAGAAACATCAATAAGACTAAAAATTAATTGAATTAGTAAAAAAGTGTTGTACTTACAAATGTCTGTGTTAATGATGAGTCTTCTAAGCCTAAGGGTTGAATTATAATGCTTTCATTTCCTCTCTAGACAACATCACAGTTTATACAAAGTAGAAACAATCACTTTATTGGTACTCAAGTATCAACTCAGTCTGCTGAAATAAACTTTTTTTCACCTGATAGTCTTCATGGGTCGATGTACTCATCATGAAGTTTAACTCGAAATAACTGATTCATGAACTATGAACGTTTGGTGTTTACAAAATGCACCTTATTAAACGACGAATGATATTATCTGACTAAAATTTGTGAACACGTTAACCTCCGAAATCCATCAACTGAAAGTGATTAGTACTACTAATTTTAAATAGATTAGATTTCCCATATCATCGAATAGTAAACCAGGATATTTATAAACTTAAATGATGATTGCATGTAGCCATGAACATGACTCCACTGTCTTCTTTGAATCAATTTTCAAATACCACAACTTTTGATAATAACGTACACTAAATTAACAACATTTCAATTGGATACATAATTAAATATGATTGATAGCCTGTAGTACCTTAGAACTCCAATCGCTAACATATATGTCGTGAAATTAGAGAACATACTGATTAGAATGCCTTTAATTTGAAGTTAGATCTAGGTGATAATTTCAACACACACGAAAATGGTATCAATTCGGACATATTTAACTTTGATCACCTATCAAGTGAAATCACATATAGGATAAAAACGATGAATGTCTTACCTTTATGTTTGACGAAGAAGAAAGGATTGAAGAATTAGAAGACGTTCCAGTTATTGTTATAGTTGATTAGTAAATGCTTTTGAGGCTATATTCTTCTAAGACTTCAAACTAATAAATAATGACTTTCGAGGGACTGTATACACAAACAAACAAATTTCATGTTCTGTCACCCATGCACATACAGAAACCCATTATAGTTTAGCAAAATGAAATCTCATTTGTCTTTTTTCGACCCATTAAGTGGTGCTGGGAAACACGGGCAAGATAGCCACATAATTAATATATAACTATTCTTGAGTTGAACTAATCAGTTTCTAGTAGTTCATCCTGCTTAACCAATTCTACTCAAAACAACAAAGTCTTAGAGATAAACGGAACATAGATTTGAAGCTGATAACTAGAAATTGTATCACCTTGTGAATGCGACTAATGCTGGATGATATATCGATATTTTTACCTTTTTGAAGAACCATTACATTTCCCATTTGATCAGTACATAGCCAATGAAATAATACTTGAATGAATTTAATTAACTTGATTATAAAAATATCGATAAACACTGAATAACGAGTTACATTTATTAGAGCTGTCTGACTTATTTTATATTAAGTGAAATTGTAATTTGCATTATATACTACAACAAGGTTAGTTGAATTACTTAGCTACAAATTTAAAATAATTCCTTCAACACAGTTGCATAGAAATACACCAACAATTAGTTCCATAATGAAGACATAATAATGAGTTTAAAGAAATTATATCATGTTGTTCTTTAGCTAACTGTAAGTAAAACAGTGTAAATGAAAAATTTCTACATAGCACAAATAGCATTAATGTTTATCATATATTGTGAAGAAAAAGACTTCTTATAGTGCATTTCAAAGATAGTATTGAAAGATACTATTAATAATCATGGAGTCTGAATATTGAAATCCCTCCACATGTATATGCTAATATACCCAGCAGTGAATTCAATATTGTATACCACGTTTATTTACGAGTAAATCCCGTCATAAATATATAGGACTTGGGAAAGTTTTTTCACACTAATTACACGACCATAAACTAAATTAGTAACTGCATCAGGTTTTGAAAGGTTTATAGTGAGTAGTTCACTTATCAATAATAGTATAAGGGAAGTATTACACAACAGGCTCTCTAACTGAAGTAAGCAGTTTTCACACGGGATAGTAAAGAGCAAGATTTGATCTTGAAGTCCCATTCTGTAATGCGGAGGATCGACAACAGTAGATGTTACCTCATTACAGAAAGCAACTAGAGTAGATATATTTGTCATTCGTTTTTATAGGGAACCAGAACTCATGTGGACAGTAAGATGGGGATCTGAATTTTTCAAGTACTCAGATTAATGTAAGCGACAAGTATTCACTGCCTGACTTTAAGAGGGCCAATACCTCTACGTAGACATAGCTTGCTTGAATTGGTACGGCCCACAAAACAGTAGTTTTAGAGGGCTTAAAGCGCATCGCCTACACTTAGTAGCCACTGTGATATCAGTGTAACATTTAACTGGATTAATGGAACGCGAACTAATAACATTTTAAAGGCTTTTAGAACTATGACCTGAGTACCGTAATTGTCAATCAACCTAACCGGCTAGTTGGTCAACCTTATCCATAAACATCTGTAATCCTGGAAAGTGACTACTTAACTACTAAATGAAGTAAAAGTTCGTAGAGGACTTCCGTTTTTCAATCATAACGAATGCCCTGGACCAAATTTGACACGTTTCCTAAAGATAGAAATAGACTTTCGATCACAGAACGGTCTGATTTATTCGTAAAGATTTAGTAAATGGAGCTCACTTCATCAGAAACTACGCTAATGACATAACATACTACCGAGAAATAAGTTTCTATCCTAATGTTTCTAAAATACTGAATCCTGTTAATATTCTAGATTGTAAAAAATTTATAGAACATTTACATATAGTTGTTTTTTGTGCGTCACAGATGCATTGTTCTTTTGTAACTATATGGTAAAACCCTTCAGTACTGTCATAGTTAAGGTTGGACAACAGAAACTGATTTTAGATATCAAGATCACCTTCATTTTAATAAACATTACGGTAGTTTAGAGTTGTCAGCTGAAGTGTTACTCAAAAGTACCTTAGCATTTTGAAAGCTGTCCGGAACCACCTTACACAGAATGAATATATAATTGTCAATTTCCATTGACCTAATCTAGTTGTAAGACTGATCAGGGTGGTCCAATTTCAACATCATTCTAGTTTTGTTAGTGATGTTCAGAAAGTGGTTATGAATGTGTGGTGGAATAACACATTAGTCCGAGTAGTTCTAGACTGTGCAAATGAAACAGAGCTATGACTAGGGATCCATGACTATGTTCCACGATAGTTTTACTGAACCATCGCCAATCCTAGTTGAAAAATAATGCCGAGCTCCTATCGAGGTTCGAAAATATATACACGAGTAGTGTTGATACGTAAATTCATGTCCTAATTTGGAAAAATCAGCCCTGTTGACATGGGTATGTATTAAAAAATCTCCTCAAAGAAGCTTCGACATAGGGTATTATTCGACCTCATATTGTTTTACAAAATTGCGTTACGAGAAATCAACTGCAAAAGTAAGCTAATTTCTTGACTGCTTCATGAAATTTACACGACACAAGAGTCAATCAGCCACTGAATAATTAAGGAAATGGAATAGTTAGGAGCTTACTTTTAGTAAGAAAAAAGGAAAGCACTCGTAATACATTTCACATGAAAATCAGAATCGAAATGAGCAAGCGCTTCTCGTAGCTTGGCGTTCACACTTGTACTCGCTGTGTAGTTGTAAAACAAACAACATACTCTCTACTGAGCTCTTCATAAGTGATAAGCCAAGTACTATTGCATCTGATGTGTTGCACATACGTCAAGGAACCGTTATTCTGAATCGTACTGTTTCCTATTCCCTAATCGGTAGATTTCTTCATGCCGTTACATGAAGCACTCTGATAACTTAAGTTAAGAACATGTTACAGCACCAGATACATTGCTAACTGATTACAACTTTTCACCATTAATCTTTTGCATAGTTAGGCAAAGTATTAAGTCGTTATGATGAATCGTTTGTGGAAATTAGATCCACAATTGACTGAGAGAGACTAAATGTACGATCGAACTTAAGGGTTAGCAGATCCTCATAATCACTAAGATATATTTTAGAAAGACAACTTATCTATTAAACCATCTTTGTGAGCAAGTACAAACTCGAGTACAACATACTCATAAGTCGAAAGTTAAATGATGCCCAATTGTTTAGGTTAAGGATGAAAGAGTAGGGTTCAAAAATGTGGTTTAACGTCGGAAGTGAGCACAACTGACTTTTTCAGCTATTATTTTACGGACTACTCAAAGCAACCGATTTAGTAGTATAAAAATACTAAGAAAAACAAACAAGACGATACGTAAAACTTAACATTTCATCATTATTTCAATTTAATTCATTATTTTCGACAAATTTGAAAATAATAAACTATAAAAGAGATGATCTGTAGCAATAAGGATTAAGAACTATAATAATAATTAGTATGTCATTCGAAAGGGAATATGGGAACTGAAGAAAACTAGAAAATAACTAATATGAAAATGAGACTATTTAAAAGTTTTCTTAAAATTTAATGAGCACAAAGGGAAGATTCATTGATAGTAATTGCTATTGGAGGAAAGCGGATGGATGAACACTGTTCAATACTAAATAAAGAAACTCGTGCATTCTAAAGAAATAAAATAAAATAAATGAACAGGAGAAAATGATAAAACTAAATGCAATAAAACAATTGTCTCAAATGGATATTACCAAGGTGAGATCAAAAGACATGACGATGTGAAGGATTTCCTGCTGATTGTTAAATCTGTTTACTGAAACCTGAAACATTAAAAAAAAAGAGTTTTGTAAAAACGTGTATCAAATAATATACTGTATATACATTAAAAGATTGAAAAATTATTGAACGTCATATGAGACAAAAAATATGACATATCACAATCAGAAGTAAGACAAACGACAGACATTAGAAACAAATTCGACTAATAGATAACTGTGGAAGCATTAATCCTCATTTTATTGCTTATGATATCTAGCTCCAGAAACAGACGTCAGCGCAAATGAAACAACAATGTTTCCAAAAATATTTATGTACATTGACCACAAGAGGAATGGATGGATTGCGGATACGCAATTCAGCAAATCTAAAAACAATTAAAGCACTAAATCTACACTTAGACCCTCATTAGTCAAGTTCAAAAAATGCGTATGCATCAGAAATTCTCGACTGAATATATTGATGATGTAGAATTTTCTAGCATATTCATACTTCTAAAAATCTACTTAAGGCGATATAAGGCTCAATGATTTAACCATTCATTTAATCGGTTAATAATTGTGGAATTCCAAATCAGTTAGTGAGGGATTGAAGAGTCACAGTTTCACTACTTGTTTAAATGAAAGCTAGAGACTTCTATAAATGACAGAAATCAATAAGCGTATGGGTTATATGAATCTTACAACAAACTCCAATAATATGTGATGACACAAGAACTGTGTAGATAGTTTTGGGAGAAATGCATTTGTAATCAAATAAGGACTTACCAATGTTATTCTGATTAACAGAGGTGCCATGGTGAGATGTAGGATTCGCACTGGGACTAGTTAGTAAAAGAGAGCTCGGGACAGATGCAGTTTGCAAAGATGATCTTTGACCTAAATGTATATACATATGTATAACATAAAAATTAATAACGTTGGTGGAAATCGAAAACTGCATGTCATTAAAGAACTATATAACGACTAGCTGACTGATATTATACACTGTTGAAAAAAGTAACGAAATTAAATAAGAGGGATAAGGGGCAACCGTGACGAATATCACTTGAGGTTGACAATCCACGTGACAATTCATAATAACCTCGGACCCGACCAGTGGTGTTCAAGTATAGAGCCTTTATAAGGTTTATGTACTTTTCAGAAAATTTCTTACCGAATCAATACATCCAATCATACTTACTAAGAACTTAGTTATTAGTCACACAGTACGGTTTGAAAACCTTGTAAAATGATTTACTATGCACGTAAAATGGAACTACGCTATTACATTATTTGAGTGGACACTATTATTTTGTGCTTCACTATAGTCGTCACTAAATAAAAGATAACTATTCGATACAATAACATAACAGCCATACCAATATAGGAAAATTAATAACACACAACATATACAACTAACAGTGAACAATAAACTCGATAATCAAGGTGAAATTCTTAAATATATGTTGGAAATGAAATAAGTTCAAAATGAACAATTCTATCGATGTAACAACTTCATAAAGCTTAAATAAAGAATCGACCATATTCAAGAGCGTGATTGAAACCACCTCTAGCACCAAACATTTTATTGAGACTAGGCTTTGAAAACTATCTCGATAATAGATGAGAAAATTGATGCTACCAAAATGCTCTCCGATTGGAAGCTATAATGCATACATAGCAAAATTTGTACACTTCAAATAATAATAAGACAGTAAATTTTTCTCTTATAAACTGATTGACAGTGAGGGGACTGTATCTTATAATTATCGCTTGCTCAAACCTATCATATACTGGTTTGAAATTTAAATCTAGTATATTCCTAACCGACTCCTATACTAATTTGACGCTAACGATCCAGGTAAGTAGTGGCTGATCCTACGTAATATATGTCCCAACAACTACAATCAGTCGAAGTCTACAATCTCGCCAACTGATTTGTATCTCCCCTCAGTATTCAGCATCTACCCTAATTACTGTTTACTCGATGGTCCCAACAAACGCGGGTGACGCTTCAAAGACATCTATGACCAAATAACAGCAGCCTATGAATGTCATCTACTACTGAGTCATATTTCACATGCGTTTAGTAAAAAAAAAAAAATTGCTGCGCAGTATACTCATTCTTTAATCGGAAGACGGATATCTCGAAAACGCTACAGATGATGTAAGTTGGCAAGAGTCAAATGAACTGTGCAGTGATTTCGTCAGACATCTAAGAGTTAGGAATAATCAGACTACCAAGATAAATGAAGTGATCGACGGGTTCAAGTGCTTCCTTACTTATTTTTTAGTCTATGTGTGTTAGGGATGCTAGATACCCAGAACTTTTCTGGTAAACCTATTATTTTTGTGTTTCATTTGTGGAAATTTAAATTTCTCGTTTTCAAGAAAAAAAGCGCCAATTTCACCTTCAGTTTGTGTTTCCCACCTAGTAGGACGTTAAATCTAATTGGTACGTTGTTTATTTTACTATACTATTTGTGACACTTCCAAGGACGTTCTCTTTTTGCATATAAACGCATGAGTTAAGTGCTTGTTATTCATGTGATGCCTTTTGCTAACGTTGGACTTCTTCCCCTAGTTACCTGGGATCCAGAGAAATAGTTAGCTCTACCTGTAATCTACAAGACTACCTTCGGAAGTTTACAACCTTTGCTACTACTCAAACCAACAGTAAGTATCTTCACAAGATGGAACTGCTTAAGGTTTGAAGACGTTTAACTTATTACTTAAACTAATATTCTTCATTCAGAACTATGTATCGCAGTATATCATGACTTAATATGAGAAACGTATAATCTAGACTCATCAACAAGTTCACATTTAAAACATCGTTAAATAACTTACACACTAGGTGCAACTTGAGCATAACTCCAAAAACACACATCTGATAATTCAATAAAAATCAAGCAGAGCTAAGAAGGTTGTGTGACTGTTCATAGGTAATGTTATCTTCTTACTTAATCACATATAATGAACAGTATTTAGTTAACAAATATGCATTACCTAAATTTGAAAATATAGCTTCACTGGAACACTGGTAAACATTAGGAACGTTAGTTAGAGACCAATCAGCTGTCAGATTTTGAGGTGAAATGGAGGAATGACCAAGTACTTGAGAATTAGTAGTTCCTGCAAAATTATTTTGACGCCCGACAGAAACACTGGGAGATGCAGGAAATCCTACACTGGTCGACAGCAAACGGGCAGTAGCAGGTGGAAGAATTAACCCAGTATTCTCTGGATGAGACAGAAAACGTCCATGCAAATGTGCGTCAGTAGACAGAAGTGATGGTTTGATTTGTGTCTGTGGTCGCGTCAAACGATGAAGTTCTAATTGTAATTGAGTAAGGTTGGATTGCTGCTGCATAATTTGGTTGATAAGCAGCTAAAAAAGGAAATATTAAGGTTAATAAAGAACATAAGCACTCATAACTATGGTCAAATTCTAGAATTCGAAACAAAAATAATGAATGTTAAGGGATAAACTCATACAAACCGGAATATTTACTCCGAATTACTAAAATCTGGGAAGTTGTTGATATGCACTAATCAATAATCGACAGTTTGTCTAATTTTTAGAGGCATTACGACTCAGCGATAAAGTTAACGTTTACGAATTCAGCTAAAAGGCTAGTGATCAGATACAATACAGATTCGTGTACTCAGCTAGGAGCAACACTAAGTTATATGTTAGGGTTAGTGATAGTACTCAGCAGTGGGACTCAAAAGTGTGATCTAGTGATATTACTACGATCCCTAATATATAGTGGGCGGATTAGTGTTGAATTCACAGTATAATAGTAGAACGGCGAAACTATTATACTACCAATCCACTTTAGAAACTGACAGAGATATTTAAAAAACTAAGAGTCGCGATTTACACATGTTTCATTAGAAAAAAAAGACAGTTATATTCCTTACCTATGACTATTTGAATAATCTATAAACAATTTTTATTTATACCTCTGTTAATTGGAAATGTAGTGATTCTAGTTTATGTTAAATATGACGACTTCCATTTTGAACGTACAATTGCAATGAAAATCCATACATTATATTAAAATATAATTTTAAAGTATTTTAATCTTCCCACTGACCAGTTTATCATGTTTCGATATAGCGGAAGTTCGGTGGTTAACGTGGTGTCGTTAAACACGAACTGAGTCCGAGTTCCGATATGAGGAACAACACAAGGATGCAGGCACATCTGTCTGACGAGTCCCAAAAAAGATCAAATGTATCTCATCGATTCTACTTATTGGGAATAATTTAACTCTAATCATATATTAATAATACGATGCTCTTAAACCAACAAGAAATGGACACCGTATAATAATAAACAAAAAAAAAGGCAAACCAATTATACCTGAATCTGCGGAACATCATGAACACCAACTTGTGCAAATGCCTGATCAGTATCCCCTAAATTAGTAGGAGCACATATAACAGAACTTCGCGGACATGTATTCATGGGACAAGGGACACTTTTTGATGGATGCTCTTGTTTATACAGCATTGCTCCAGAGTCAGTTAGTAATATTTGGTTATAACTTGGAACCGATGAGCAGCAGTGACACTGATGGAAAGCTATTGATCCAACAGCCGAAATAGATGGTTCTAAAGGCTTGACTGTTGGAACAGGCTGGTAAGATGAATTATGTAGCATTAACTGAGTGATTGCGGAATTCAACTGGGAATTTTCGAGCATTAAACAACGACATACTTGATACAGTTGGGCTACGTTTGACTCTAAACGCTGAATTCCTGTTGGGAACATAAAAATACACAATTAGTTGTCATACACCTTTCAATCTCATGTCATGTAAAGATGATGTAAAGCTAAAAATATCAATAAAACTTTACCAATTCTTTTACAGCAAATATTGAATTAATGTGAGGAAAATACAACAATTTCATTGGCAGTCTTCTTGCTCACGAGACAGAACTGCTGAAATGATCCATCTATACATGAACTAAAACCACTAGCCAGAACAATGTTTTCGTATTGGAAAAAAAAGCATTTATATACATGATGTAAACATAAAAAATAATGATTAAATGTGATAAGAGACTGGAGGATATCAATGGTACGGGGTAGTGAACTTATATAAAAATTCGTCAAGATTTGATAGAATATATTGACAGTAATCGAGTACCAAGTAAATAGAAGATAGGAGTATAAATTAAATTTGAAATAATGTGGGCGATTGAAATTTAATAATTTCAACGTTCTATCTAACAAACTGGTCCAGGCTTTTTCTGGGAAAAATAATCAAACCGCTGAGATTATTTCAAATATAATTTAAACCTCTGAAACCACCGAATCGCCAATAAATTTACTGGTTTAGTTTTCCTTCCTAATATCATTGTCACAGACGAAGTTATTAAGGCTACTAAGCATTCTTTTGACTACGCTAAAATATCGACAAAACATCCACCAGCTCTATCAGTTGGCAAGTAACGTCCTTTCTGCAACAAATGATATTTGTGTGACTGACTACTTTCAGATAACAACTAAACCACAACTCAATTTACAATAACATCAAACTAACAACTAAAATTTGCAATGCGTAAAAGTCAAAACGTAACAAACACTAAGATTTGGAGTAAGTTTTTTATATATTTCAACTCCTAAATCACCTAATAAATAAACAGGAATAATAATAAGATATGTGACAACAAGATTTGAACAACGAAGTATCTGGTTGCTTGCAACAAGATACATGCTAATGTTACTTTCAACCAACGGTTTAATACAGCTTTTCTTCGAGATACTGACAAACTCAAGGAATTCAAAATAACTCTCAACAACAGGTTTCAAGCCTTAAAAGATCTGCTGAACAAGGAAGAAACCACTATGGAGGACAATTGGGAAGGAATCAAAGAGGCACTAACTTCAACTTGTCTAGAGGCTCTGGGCCGCAAGAAACACCATTATAAGGAATGGATTTCCACAGAGACCCTGAGCAAAATTCAACAAAGAACAAGAAGGCAGAAATCAACAACAGCCAAACTAGAGCAGAGAAAATCAAGGCACAAACTGAATACACAGAAGCTAATGAGTAAGTAAAGAAGAGCATTAGAGCCGACAAACGGAAGTATATCGAAGGCCTTGCAACGACAGCGGAAAAAGCTGCAAGAGAAGGAAATATGAAACAGCTATACGACACAACGAAGTAACTGGCAGGCAAATATAGTAAATCAGAGCAACCGGTCAAGAACAAAGAAGGAAAGCCAATCACCGAAATTCAAGAACAAAAGAACAGATGGGTAGAATACTTTGAGAAACTCTTGAATAGACTAGCTCTACTGAACCCACCAGACATCAAAGCACCACCTACACATCTCCCGGTAAATGTCACTTCATCAACGATGGAAGAAATCAAGATAGCTATGAGACAGATCAAAAGTGGGAAAGCACCAGGACCTGACAATATATCAGCTGAAGCACTCAAGTCAGATATAGATAGATAGACATAACGGCAAGGATGCTACACGTTTTATTCAGGAGGATCTGAGAGAAAAAACAAGTGCCGGTAGACTGAAAAGAAGGGCACTTTATCAAGATACCAAAGAAAGGAGATTTGAGCAAATGCGAGAACTACAGAGGGATCACACTATTGTCAGTACCAGGGAAAGTCTTCAACAGTGTTGTTAAACCGAATGAAAGGTTCAGTGGACGATCAACTTCGAGATCAACAGGCTGGTTTCCGTAAGGATCGGTCATGCACAGACCGAATCGCAACACTACGCATCATCGTTGAACAATCAATTGAATGGAACTCGTCACTGTACATCAACTTCATTGACTATGAGAAGGCGTTTGACAGCGTAGACAGGAGATCACTATGGAAACTTCTTCGACACTACAGCGTACCAGAGAAACTTGTCAACATCATCTGGAATTCTTACGACGGACTAGTGTAAAATCAACCACGGAGGGTAGCTGACAGATGAATTCCCAGTGAGGGCCGGCGTCAGAAAAGGCTGCCTTATCTCGCCTTTTCTCTTCCTCCTAGTGGTTGATTGGATCATGAAAACCTCTACATCTGAGGGGAAGCACGGGTTTCAATGGACAAGTAGGATGTGACTCGATGAATTGGACTTCGCGGATGATCTAGCTCTTCTAGCCCATACACACCAACAAATGTAAGTGAAGACAACCAGCGTAGCAGCAATCTAAGCATGAGTAGGGAAAGAGCAACATCCCTAAATACAACACAGGGAGCACCAACCCAGTTCAACTTGATGGAGAAACTCTGGAAGAAGTGAAACTACACTAGGAATTTAAAAGCTAAAGATCAAACCGAAGTAGGAAAAGCTGAATTTGAAACCGTGACTTAGTGGCTGCGAATCGAGTACCATGACCAGTAAGCCACAACTCCAGTTTGTTACGTACAACAACCAGTGGATGAAGAATAACTGTTGAAAATGCATATTTTCGAAGTGATTTAATAATTTTTAAAATAACTTACGCTCATTGACTATAGCACCAGAGATATCTGACATTCGACCATCATCAAAGTCGTTACAAGTTGATGCGACGACTAAATGACTTAAAACTCCAGTATTTTGATTGGTAGAAGCATTTACCTGTTCACCTAATGGATTTTGTTGAGACTGTAAACGCTGATCAATCAAACTATTTAAATTATCCTGACTTTGCATATCATCCGATTTGCTTTTGTGATGACCTGGAGGAGATGGACTTCGTCCAACCTGGGGAAGAGATAATTTATATGGATCATCGCCAGAAGGAGAAATATAAACGTTATCTGAACTATCTCTGTGAGCATTTCCACATTTCCTTGATGTTCTCCTATTTTTTAATCCTGGTTCTCCAGACACATCTAGGGAACTGATTGCGACAGACCCAGTTACACTATGAGAATGTCCGTTGGGGACAGAACGATTAACATTAGAAGTATTAACTGCAGTTGCTGAAAGACAAGCACCTGTTAGGATTATAAAAAAAGTGTAAACTTAAGAACAGGACTATTCTTTTTTAAACTAGTCACTATTAATGAGCAACAAAGAGAAATGTATTATGTCTCATCAGAAGAAACTTGCATAAGTTAATTAAACATCGTTTCACATCATAGTTGCTATAATTAATTAAAAATATCAAGGGATTGACTTTTTATTACTAAGATTTACTAATGTAACATAGTAACTTGAGCCAATGCATACACGCGTAAGGCTCTGCATTTGCTTATGATGGCAATCTGCTATTTAGAGCAATACTGAGGGGGGGGGGAGATATATTATACATATTATTAGTAGTAGTATTATTATTTAGACACAAATAATACTACTAAGTATTATTATATTATTATTATTATTTAAACATAAAACTCGACCGTAGCTGCTACCTTGACGTGGTGGTTGGGCTTGCCAATCGTAATGACCTAACTGAGCTATATTGGCCGGAACGGATGCTCCTCAAGGTCCTACCATGCCAAACAGGTCTGTTGGAGAGCGATAAGACTAAAGGCAACAACCTAAGATTTGAGGGCGAAGTCGTATTGCTGACTGCAGCGAGGTGTGACAGCAGCAAGGCGTTTCTCTCGGATAACCAGCATCTGCAGCGATGCTGCCTTCTTAACGGAAGGGGTTAGAAAAGGTCGACTCTAAAAATGTCACACCTCACCTTACTCCACAGATTTCCGTCTCCGGCAGTAAGGCCTTCTAAAGAACGGAGCTAACATTTCAAAAACTCCCCATAACAATGTCGTGTGTGATCGGCCTCAAGCAGTTGTCCCTTGGGATCTGTGATTGCGCTCCCAGCTTACTATGACCAATACTAACCCTGTTTCTTTTTCAGGTACCTCAAGAAGCAATATCCTTCTATGGTGTGGGCAGCCAGGAAGTGAAAATCGCCCTCATACCTCTAACAGCACACGAGATCATCTTGTTCGAGGTCAAATCCCACCATCAACTCTGATTTAAACAAAAAATCCGGTACAAAATGGCACCAAAAATATATACACCACACGAGTATAAAAATAATGTTGTGGAGAAAATAGGGAAAGAGGGCAAATAAGGGGAAAATATAATAACTTAGTAGGACAACTAGAGAATTACAAGGCGAATGCAGTTCGAGTGCAAACGAAAACAAGATTTCATTCCTATTAAGAAAATTTATCACACTTTTATGAGGACTGTAATAGGAAACTGCAACAAGAACGTCTCTGGTTTACATTCTGTGTCATATCTGGTAAAGTCTCAAGCCATAAATTCGTACCGTCTACATGACCCCAACCACGAGGTCGGGATGAACCGACAGATGCCATTCCTAAACAGCTTTCTTTCATTCAACAACGCTATGTCATAAACTGATCACCACTCTGCTTTTCCAACCGGTTCCAGTATCAGCAAATAATACACGATATGGAGGCCGATGGGATGACATTCGTAAAACATGACCAACCCACAGAAGCCAGTGTTTCAAGATGGTGACGCCAATGAAGTTATCATCACCACGCCCGAAAACACAATGCCGAACATCAGCATTACTAACACGATGTTCCCACCGGATAATAACATTGTCATAGCTTGAAAAATATTTATTCTGCGAGTATACGATACAGTGGACCGGCATAATAATCTATAAATAACGTTCATATTAAAGACTATGAAGTATCTTGAATAGTATAAGAATAAATTAGATATTTGAAGACAGTAAATAATCAATTATTGTTGAAATATTCACATAAAGACGACTTTAGATTTGTTACAATTCTGTTAGTTACAGAAATTCGCCTTACATGACGAGTGAAACCAATAAGAGGAAAATCGGGAAAAGAAAGCAATACGAGAAAAACTGAAAAATTAAGTAAAAAGAAGGCAATAATGAAATTTAGAGGTACAGATCAATAAGTAATTTATAACGTGGAAGAGTAAAAAATAAAAGCTGAAACTATGATCAACATTTTTAAATAAGTGTAAATTATCAATTCACATATAGATTCGATTTGGATTTAAGTAGAATTTGAAGCAGTTGTGTGAATCAAAATTTTTAGCATGAATTAATGCACAATCGAGAAACATAATTTAATAAGAAACTTACTTAGAGGTAAGGAATCAGAAACACTAGCTTCATCTACTTCGTCACTTTCTTCAGAAGCTTCTGAAGAACAAGAGGGAACAGGTGAAGATCCACCCCAAGTTGCTAAAGTTGTTCTGTCTTGACTAGTTGCAACAGAAGCACCACTACAACTGACATGCTGTAATTGTTTCTGAGCGTTAGAATTGACACTGTTGATTTTTGTCGAAGTGCTGTGATCATGTCGATCACGCTGCTCTTCTATTTGTATTCGTGCTTCACGCATATTAACATAC
Source organism: Schistosoma japonicum (assembly GCA_025215515.1). Classification (NCBI taxonomy): domain Eukaryota; kingdom Metazoa; phylum Platyhelminthes; class Trematoda; order Strigeidida; family Schistosomatidae; genus Schistosoma; species Schistosoma japonicum. Next base: position 18,053,414 of record CM046063.1, on the reverse strand, counting down.
AAACGTTCAGTATTATCAATACAGGTTACCTCTGGCTGCTGTACAATTGTATAAAATAATTACTGTAAAAAGCACGTTTTATATTATAAAAATTACGAAACATTTCTTAATCACTTTAAATAATAGTGGGATTTGAAAGATATGAGTAAAATGACCAATAGGATTAAACTATGGACCAAGAAAATAGTACATCGTTTACTCGGTCACACATCACAACCAAGAAGAGAAATATAAATGAACAGCCACTGTTGAGTTTGTGATTTTACTCATACAACGTCACGTTCCTAACATTTGAACCGTGTTATGCAAAAGAAGATCAAAACTGTGTGCAGTTATATTCCTAAACTCGAACTATGCATAGGATTACAGGTTGACAGACCAAGGAATATGTGTGGTAACTCTACTACTTGCATCTCATTTATCATGTGACCTTAAAATGATGTATGTAGAATATACACTATAAGGGAGAAACAAAAACTAAAGGAAGTATATCAACCGATGAGACCGTTTAAAAATGGAATTTCGATATTTCAGGGTAATTCATCATACTTTTACCCTACACAGAGTATTCAGTGATTCTCTATATTAGTATACCTCAATCTTGATTCCGTTAATATAATCAATATAATGCAAAAACAAGCAGCAATTCGATTCTTTTAAAGTACATACTAATAATGTCCGAATATACAGCTTTCTAATTACACTAAATATTGACCTTTTCTCAGACCTGGAACCTTATGTGAAACATCATTCCACTCAACACCCTTCGCTAAAAACGCGGAAAAGAATTGACATACTTGAAAATCTAAAAATATATTACTTAGTGCACTGAAGTACCGTACAAAAATCAGTAAATAAACTGAAAACCATGATACACAAACTGCAAGATAAGTATTAGCTTTAACAGACTTTGTGATTCAGTTTATACTTTGCTCTTTAAAAACTGATGTAAAATGTTTATGGTAATAAGTAATCTATGGTATATCGCCATTTTAAATATCACGCTTTTAAATAAAAACCTAATATATAATAGTAAATTTTGGAAACGCCTTAAACGTATACCTGGAAAGTTACGGAATCTGTTTCGGTTGATAAATCTGAAGTGGGTTTTGTATTTGTCGATCCATTAGAAACGTCTTTATAGGTTGCGAATCTTGTCTTAGGTACAATGACTTCTGGAAGAATTGATTGAAGTGCAGAAGAGACAGCTCGCTTATTTTCTAACATATCTTCTCCCGAATTTTGCAGAACTGGAGCAAATTTAGCTATTTTAGCTTCAGCCTTTCGAAGAAGTTCAAGTTGGGCTTTTAATTCACTCAACTCACGTTTTTTGGCCTCCAAACTAGAAATTATATCAGGTGATTCACTAGATAATTCATTGTTAATAGGAGAACAAATGTAAATAATACGTATTAATAGTAGTTTGCATTGTGTTACATGAGTTTAGAATAGTATTTAGCTAAACTTTACAGTGTGAATACAAGATTAACAAATAAAATCTTTCAAAATAATTTCTGTTACCGTTCGTTTTTAATTCCCACCTCCACAGCAAGTCGATTCGATTCAACTGAGCGATCAGAAGTAATAGAGGTATCAAATGATGCTCTACTAGCAGCTAGTTTAATAAGAAAAAAGAAAAACAGAATTAAGCATTATACAATATACAAGTAGCTTTTTCATCTGAAAAGATTATCACCCAACAATAGTATTGTGGTGGATACTACTCATAAAGTCGTCCATAAATAGTAGGTAGTGGAACGTCGCGTGAAATTGAAAAGAATCAGGAAACCGCGTATGAGGCGAGTTACGGGGTGGCAAGAAGCAAAGCATGATTAGAATACATAAGAGAATCGAGGACAACCAAGGGAAGAAAGCCTACAATCGACACGGATCAAAGAACACGAATGATGTGCGAATTGATAATTAAAAGTAATGTATATAATATTTTATGACATTCTCTGTTTTCACCAAATATACAAATGCTTGTCCTATTTAATTTTTTCACAGTATTATTTTGCTAACTGAACAAATACCTGCTTTAAGTGATGCTAAACGTCCAGCTAATTCATCTCGTTGTAATAACAGTTTAGCAACTTCTTCTTTTTCTTGAGCAGTGCGCTGTTGTAATGATACTAAATAAGCTTTTTGACTTAGAAATTCGGGATCAACATCTTCAGTATGTTCATTAATTTGTTTGCTCGTATCTGAGAAGTGAAACAAAACAAAAAGTTCATATTTATTAGTATAAATTTCATTGAATTTTAAACAATATATGTGATTATTTAAAAATATAGGTGTATACAAGGCCAGACTTATATGAACTGAATATAACTTTTAAATATCGTAAAAAGTACATCGTATTAATCTTATTGATTACTCTGCACCTCTTCGTATGACTAATTGTGCACTCATTAGTGCACCTCCTTTATACCTATGAGTGTTGGTCTTTGTTTACCTTATTGCAATAACTCAATGACCTATATTTATACAAAATATAATCTCATACACATTATCGCTGTATTATTCCCAGTCATCCCATTCTCAGACAATTGGAACGTGTACAAGTAATTGCATCCATAAATATTACATCCGATTCTAGTTAACTCTTATATATTACTAATTGTTTGTAGGTATGATTGTTGATTATAGTAAAAATTCAGTACAATTACAAATCGCACTTTCACTGAGTAGAAGATTTAGCATAATAGGAGGCATTATACATATGATCATACTATTTATATAACATCTAATTATATATACAAAGCCTTGAATAGTACAGAAAGAATGAACTTACTTAATTTGGGATTAATATCTTTTGCAATAATATAATCAGATGGATTAGTAGGTAAAGATGAATTATTCTCTTCATCACTGTGATCTATCTCTTGCAGTGTCCCATTCGCCTTCCAAAGGAAATAAGGAAAGATTATGTTTTAAAGAAAGGATGCATTACAATTAAGTGACTGGATGGATATTACACTATAGTTGATATTTAGTACACAACATCAATTTTATAAATTTTATAATCTCCGACTAAACATTTGCTTAGGTTTGTATTCAGCTTAGATTTATTTATTCGACTAATTATGTTTATTATTTCAACTGATGTGTAAATTTATCAAAGTTAACATTTCGATAGTCACTTTGCTAGCTATCTTGAACTCTGTTAGTTTTTGAAAGTTATCACTGCGTTGTACTATGCCACTCATTAGGGTCAACAATTAATTTCGACTCGAAAGTGACAACTAGATTAGAACTTACTGTAAATAATGTTCCGTACTACCTTGAATATCTGACTTACAAAATTACAATTCAAATAATAAATTAGTTTCATTCTGATAATGTACAATAATTCAATTTCGACCGTCTCACTTCACTTATGGTTCCTTGTCTGTTTGATATGATCTCTAGATAATAGTAATAACAAATTATTTGGCCATAAAGACTACTGGTATATCCTTAACATTATCAGCCTCAATGACTAGCAAATATGACGATGACACATTACTACACACTATTTCAAGACTTATAAAAAATGTTACAACATTTTATGATAGGGAAAAACTACTTTGATTCTTAGTAAATCACGACTATACTTCATCTTAAACAACATGAGCTGTTCATTTCTCTTTTCATCAGTAAATCAGCCTCTAATATCCAATAACACTCTAAAACGTATTAGTTAAGTGCAGGGAAATATACACAGTGCAAATACTTAAGAAATTTTAATTTTACTCTTTGATTAATATAACCTAATATAATTTAAGGTGCAAGAATGTTTCCCTAATGGAAAGATATAAAATGTATACTTTTGTGATATTTTAATACAATACGACATCTTGTTTACTCATAAATCACTCTACTTTAAGCATAGTTTCTGCTACTTTTTTACCAGAAGCCAATAAATACGATGAATACTAAACATGCATTAGAATAAGCTCTTAGTAGACGTAATTACATACCTTCATGATTACAACTGTTCGTCATTAGAGAAAGAGGTAATATTTTTCAGGAATAAATAGTTCATGTACCCTCCTAAGACCAGTGAACTGAATCAAAATACTGTTAATTTCTCATTGGGTAAATTGAGACAGGAAATTTAAAGGGAGGAAGAAAATTTTTTTATTTATACAGTAAATTTGTTGTGCACTATTGTCACTAAAAAATCTATGTATTATGTGGTAAGGATAATAACACGTTTGTTAGATATTGAAAGACACTATATTAGTGAGCTACAGAAAGTGAAGTTACAACTAGGCTTAAGGAACAATGCGGGCATTTATTAATTGTTGTGCAGCCAAATAATATTATATGTAGGTAAAAATGATAGAGGCAATCTAAAGACTGTTAAATATAAGCCGTCTTTCTAATCAATTTCTTAAAATGAAGATAACAGTTACAAAAATTCGATTGACAACAAATAAGACTATTTGTGCAAGAATACAAATATGATCGTCGTGTTAAGTGTGGTAAATAAAAAATTAGAAATATAAAAGAAAAAAGACCTTACCAGCTGTTGTTCGATGGTTGCTTTAACAAGGTGATGAATTGTGTAAAAGCATTCTTTAGTTGAATCAAAATTGCGACTAAGGCTATTGAGAAATTCGCGGAAACTTGAAAGCTAAAATTGAGTGATACAATCACTTAATGATATATTCACAACCAAGTATGTAAAATAAATTACTTAATCTATATCTTCAACAGAAATAAGTGGGAAGATCAATAAAAAGAAACAAGCTGCAGAACTAAATTATACTGCTTAATTAATGGTTTAAGTAGTAGGTTCCAAGGTTGTGGTGCAAAGATGAAATAATAATGCTGAGGTCAGATAGAATGCTTTTAATTCAGATAAAAGAATAAGAACGAAATATGTCCAAGAGTAGGAAATGCTTTGAAAGATAATCTTTGTAACTACGGCAGGCAGTTAGATGTGAGAAGCGTGAAAGGCACATGAATATATATGAGTGTCAGAAATGTCCCTATAAGAATGTTTAATATAGGATTCTATTTTCAGCTGCAGTTAGAATTATGCTATGAACGACTGGGTTAGATTTAAGGTTAACGGATTAGGTAGGGGTTCGGTTACGATTGAAGTTATTATCCTGAAATTTGAAAACAATGATATAATTATTCGATTCTGGTGTTCCTTCGTTCACCTTTTATCTATTATTTCATTGGGAAGTATAGTACAAATAATTATATCTCAACTGAAATCTTAATACTAACCTTACATTCTAACATAAATTACTTTTTTTCCTAAGAACCAATCATTTTCTCATTGGGTATATGTTATATTTCTGGGTTCAGGCTATATTATGGTTTGTATTGCTTGAGATTTCACTACCGCGGAGACTGGATTTATGCCAACGAGGTATACTGATATGTATAACTAAGTACGTTGATACATATGACGTCAGGCAATAACAGAATTATCGAATGAGAACCAGATAAGGAATATGCAGTATACTGACACTAATAATACAGCAGGCGTATATACAGATACAATGAAATCCGTGAAATTGGGCACGGACAGAGAAATACATAAGTCACGGTTCTTTATTCACTCAATTGTGATATAACACCTGTCTCCATAACCTCTCATTAATTAATTATAGTTCACATTGGCACGAAGGTAATCTTAAAAACCATTCAGTATTGGAATTAGAGCTCTACCGCGATAAGCAACACTAACTTCAGTCGACGGCGAAAAAAGTTATTCTTACTCCATAGAGTCTCTTTCAGCTACCAAGATATAGGAATTGAAGTTGTTCAAAAAGTACAAATCCAAAAATGGAGTAAGAGTATGAATGAATCACTGACGCATCAATTGCGTATAAATACAGTAGACATGATCTTGGAAACGGAGTAACAAAATAATGTAAAACATAAATGGGTCAATAAGGTATAAACGGCTTCGGGAGTAGAAAGCGGGAAAAACGCTGAACTCACATTATTACAAAATAGTTACAAGTTATTTTGGGAGACATGGAATTCTTAATACAGGACATTTACTAAGTAAAAATGATGAAACACGTATAAGTGGGTCCCGAATACTACAGAAAGCTAAAAAAATATTTACCTGAACTTTACACAACTCAGGAGAAAGTTGAGGTTCATTGTGAAGAGACTAAAAAACAAACAAATTTTTTAATTAACGGGGTTGTTATGAAGATAGTTAATTCGTCAATGCTGATATCACGAATTGATCTGAATCAGACAACCATTGATCACCTGGAAGCACTGGACAGCTGCTTCGTCCTAGTATGGGACTCCTAGGTTCGATCCCTAACGGGGTCGTGGATGCGCACTGCTGAAACGTCCCATACTAGGAGGAAACAGCTGTCCAGTGCTTCCAGGTGATCAATGGTTGTCTGATTCAGATCAATTCGTGAAATCAGCATTGACAAATTTTTTAATAATAAAACACGCATATCACCACCTTAAAATCAAATCATTTGTTCAAATGTTTTGAATAATAACGGTACTAAAATTAATAGCTTAAGACTACAAATGGGACAGCGACATTGGTCAATGATGTGCATATCATTGTGATATTTTAAAGAGAATAATAGGGAACTTCTGAGATAACTCTGTAGAATCAATATTTTAAGAAAATCACAACATTACATGAATTCAAATGATCTGCAATTATATGCTTTCTTATGTAAAAATGCCAGGATGAATTTAAACCACATGCTTAATAAACTGATGACTGAAACTGATCTAATTCAAACGTTAATTGCTTTCCAAGCTTAAAATGTTGTTCACAAAATTAAAAACAAGCATATCACAACATCATTTGTAGAAAGATGGAACATGCAATGGGGAAAAGACGGATGTGTTGGAATACTACTTACGTTGTAACTTTCTTTCAACGAAATAAAGCTCATCTGAAGTTCGGAGAATCTCTTTGAAATATCTGCCAGCAATTTTGTAGATTCACCAAGATTCTAATGAAGTGAATAAACATGATATTAAGCATAACACATACGAGTTCGTATCACCATTATCGCTTCCAGACGTTAACATTATATCACAATTAACTGAATAGTAAACCCACACAAATAAAGCGTTATTGTCTACAGCTAATAAAGAACACAGAAAAACAACTGGATATAACTTGGGGACAGATTTACACTGAATTGATTTGTATACAAGTACAGACCATACGCTAAGGATTGAGCATACAAAATGTATGAGGACAAGTACTATTACAAGGCTGTCCAAACCGAGTTTGGTAGACGGAGAATCGAACATGAAACGTAGTGGTTGAAAGACTGATCCCCTAACTGAATGTCAAACGGCTTGACTCAGAGATATTGAAAGACATAAATACCTGCAAGTAATTTTGTATACACATTTTGACACTAGAAGACAATATACGAGATTAACTGAAAAAACAATCGGCCAGTTACGAACAATCTAGAACCTGACAAATGGGTATCAGTACAAGTTGCCGCAACATATCAGTGAAGTAAGCATGAACATCAAAATAGTAGAAATAGTCGTAACGTCAGTGATAGCAAACAGGTTAGGCCTAGAAATTATGACTTGAGGGTAAGGAATTAATTCACAAAAAGGTACAAAGCAATTTTAAAGCTCAGTCTAAAATAAGACAAAGAGTACACCTGAGCCGCTGTGATTGATTTAAGGACACATCACCTAACGTTTCTAACGATTGATTACGACAAACGCACGAACTTCAACCGGGTAGTCTGCACATACAAACATAGCCCAGACTAACAGCTAATGGACCGATGCCTTCATCCATCCTACCAATACACCAGTTACTCAATATAGGATCTAAAAATTATGCATCAGCTCAAGATGCTGTACCTTACCAATACAGGGCAGTAAAAGTACGATGGAAATAATTAAGATACTAATAATGTTAAGAAAGACTAAACATAGAAGTTAAGATTTGAAAAAGAATGAATTGGCGGAATAGAACATCTGAAAAAGATTAAAGCCCAAAATGCAGAGGAGGATAAAGAAAACTTTGTATTCATAAATGATCTTTTATAATCGCGTTGGTAAGTCAGATTAGATCTGTAGCTCCACAGAGTTTCATGATAGTAGTTGCGAAATGAACTTTATCATGTCTAACTAGATAGCATAAAGGTGATGCCTTAAGTTTCAAAAGTTCTTTTAAAACGCATACCATAATTCCGATGACTACGTTCCAAGTCAAATAGTTATTAAACCAAACACTATCATGAGTAAATAACAGCAAGATATATAATAGTGTCAAGTACAAGACTCACTGCTTTCTTTGTTATCATTAGAAGTCGTTTCACCATTCCATCGAATTTTTCTGATTCTTCGATTAACCTCTGAAGTTCGGATAGATGCACCTATGTTACAAGAAAACCAATAAACAGGAAACTAACATATTTTGAAGCTACAACACAACCGAAATACTTGTACAATAAACTATACTATTTATCATTAGGCTCAAAATCATGATTTCTGGAATGTTAATGTTAATAAATTCCATTTATCAAGTACGAACTTATTTACTTGTCTTCGAACCCCACAGTTTGCAAGAAGGCTGATGACACTGCCATGCTAAGTAAACCGATGTAGTATAGAGGGAGAGAGAAAATGAACATGAAACTTACTAGTCAAAAGCTGTGTCAGTGTTATGTTGGGCGATTCAAGAAGAATAACTAACTTTAGAACTATGCTTTAGAAGACTATTTCATTTGCTTAGTTGTGCGTAAAGTAAAAAATTTATTTTCTATCATTATTATATCCCTCGCATCCTATCATCCCGTTTAGCCAATTAACTATTAGTATATCATTTCCCATTTACGAACTACGCTTAATTGATTGCGTACATGTTGCCTCAATTAGTTACCACTATCTCCATTGTTTTGTGTTGACATTAGTTTCCTAACTGGTTGACTGTATGGTCTGGTTTGTGTATATAAAGGGATGCTAGAAATATAATATGATTTTTTTCTGGTTGATTCATCGGTTAGTGTTCTTCCTATCCCGGCTTAGGATTGAATGGACATCAGAAAAACGTGCAGGGACCGGCTAGACTCTTATTGGCATTTGTTGTTGTAACTTCGTGTGAGCAGAGTCAATTCAAATAATTGGTCCTACGAATCAATTACAACAAGTTTTTGTCACCATAACAGTTAGTCAATCTAAAACAGAAGAGGACAGTAAACTCCCATTACTAAACGAGTACATCGAAGTAAAAAATCTTCTTCTATGAACACATAATACAGAAATATTTTGGCAATCGATTAACATCAAATAAGCTTACATTAAACTGAGTAGATATATCTGTTGACTCTTCACAGTCTAAAGATCTTAACGTCTTACTATTAAAAGATGGGAGTTTATCTTTATCTTCAGAGGAAGTGTTTGATTCTTGCTTTGGCCTAAAGTTGCACGAAGAATTGACACTACTATGAACTTGATCATTATCCTTTTGATAACTTTGACTGGTTCCATTAGACAATAGGGACTCAAATTTGGAAAGCAATGCTGACGCGGAATCTGCAAACACCACATAAGGTTGAGCATCATTGGAAGAAACACTTGGCGCTGCAGACAAAGTCGAATCCTACAGGAAGAAACATTCATCAGTAAAATGTGAGTAAAAGAATAAAAAATAATTCCTGAGAATATTTATACTAACCAGTAACTCTTGTAGTAAATCAGTTAAACGTTATTTATAACCGAACTTTTCACTTTCGTCTAAAAGAAATACATGTGTGCAAATTGTGGCGTGTGGGCTTGCTGGAGGTAAGCATTATTTAAAGGTCTGACTTTCTTCGTCAGTGGGAAATTTTTCACTTAATAATATAATTCACTTAAAGACCAATCATTAAATGATATGTAATTTAAAGTGCTTATAGACAAACCAAGAGAATAGGACTATGATTCCCAAGATCAATTAGAACTATGTGTAAAAATGGAGCAAACAGAAATCATATTAAAGAGACGAAACTCTTTGTAGCAAAATCAAAGAAAATGTTGTTTGAAATCCACCTCGAACTAATCTCTAAGCAACTTGAAGGACTTAATCATGCTCATTTCCCGACATAAGCACGAAAAAAAACCAACATGAGTCGGTTTTAGAATATCATGGCCAAATTTTAGCGCACAATAATAAATTTTCATGAAGCTTTGAAGATTTCAGAGTCCCGACCACAGATTAATTCGGTAGTTGCCACATTTTTTTGACGAAGCCAATCATAATCTTCAGATGAAAATAATGGACCTACAGATTAGCAACAGCCTGGAGAACTTTATAAAAATGTTTGTCCACGTTTGAGAGAAGGAAGGCTTAACCTGACCTAGTAGGTACTAGAAACGCAATCTATTAGAATACTATGCATTCATAATTTAAAGAGAATAAAGTAAATAAATTTCCCTAAAACAGGTTCAAATTGATACCGCTGAAGAAAAAAAGGAAGTAAAATACAAATGACATTTTCATTTCTGAGTGTAAGTAACAGTGATGAAAGCAAACAAACTATGAAATCCATACTCGATGTTTGATTTGTACATCAAATAAGGAATAATAAAGGTTTTATTCTAAACTCAAGGATTCGAAAACTTGGGCTAAATACTGTGAGATTCCTAATCAAGGCTATTATCTTATAGCGCTTCGCGTGAAAAGATTTTTAAATGCATTAACAAGGTGAAACTAAAAAAGCTCATAAGAGGTAAACCAATTTAATACACAAATAAAAATGGTGACTCGTGAGTTTCATTCTGTCTTGTAAACAGCTTATTTTATTCTATGCGAGCTGTCACAAGCGGTCGAAGAATATACCAAATTTGATGCACCAAACAGTTACTGAAGGAAAGTTGAGAATGCAAATATAATTTAAAAGTTACTATTTGAAAACATGACAGGAATTAAAGAACATTTTATGCAGCGAAAATATGCACACGGCATCAATAAATTCAAATAACACTGGTTAATAAGTCTGAAATGCATATACGCACCTGAATACTCGTTGTTGTTTGGTCAAGGAGAGACTGGATTCTGTCTTGTTGTTCCTTAAGTGTCTGAAGCTGTAATGTCACGTCTTTCGCCTAAACCACTAGGAGTTATATAAAGATACAACAGACCTCACTCTTCCTGCTGTGAAATCGATAGTTTTCCAGTCTACTGATCAGATCTTCGAAACGAACTATGAACGCATCATTATTCTAAAAAAATTATTGTTAGTTTCCGAATACCTCTGTTGTTGGAAGCGAACGAAGAACATTTAGCATTAATCTCCCTTCTGCAATACTTGACTGTATTTCCTCTAGCCGAGAACTAAATCCATAGCTATCTTCGGTCATTTATGATCCACTCGCTCAGATATGTATTTATTGATGAATATATTTGAGATGTACAATCTGCGTACAAAAGAAACTAAGCATGATGAGTCAACTCACAATGTTATAAATAATGAGAAAGTAGTATATAAAATTAACCCAAATCAGTAATCTACGGAATACTTCAGTGCCAATTCAGTACTTTGGTTATTCAGTCAGTAAAAAAACACAGGACCTATCATGTATGGAGATCCAAGCTTCTGTTTCAGGTTTCAGATCCCCAAAATTATATTTCAAAAAACTAGTCGAAAAACCATTGGGTTTGCAAGCCTGATTGATCAAAGTGTTAACTTATTAATTTAGTCCGATTTGAGTTATATTTCATAATAAATATTATAATAATTAATAACTCAATTGCGATTTCGCACAAAATTAGTAAGATAGTCATTCACATTAAGTTTTGTATACTTATTTTATTTAGTCCACGCTCTCTCTCAAATAACAATAATCGTAAACTAATTGATTTGTAAATGAATACACTCAGATAAATAAGGTTCATCTTGTCGTGCTCTCCACAATAAAATCTTCCTAAAAGTTTCATCTTTTGCAGTAGCTGAGAAAATGGGAAACGAAACTGTGGTGACTGGTCTTAAGTGTAATAGCAGTTACATTTGTTCGTTGTAACCGTATAGCGATGCGGGCATGAAAGTATAATTCCAGCCACTCTAGGTTTATTAGCTATGACCACAATGTGTACTGCAACAATGCCTTAGGCATTCCCGGGTTCTCAGAGACATCATCTTACACAAAAAACAGTATCTACGAAAGGAGCCAGTATATAAACGTAGAATAACTAGCGAGAAGAAAGTGATAGAGATCGCTCCCACAAATAATTCTCCATTTTGGTAAATTTATTTTCACTGCTGTATGATAACAGTGATAATCGATGTTTGTTGATAACTCACTCGACATGAGAAAAAGAGTCAAGTCAATCCATTGGGAAACTGAAAATGTGGTCTCTAAACCTGAATATTTATGAAAAACGTCGAAAGAGATTAGTAATTATGGAAACAAATTGCGCAACATGAAATAAAAGTGATGAGACAGATGTAATCAGGAAGGATACGGAAACGGAATAAAGTCGGTTAGGAGTACAATGTTGATAGACTAAGGGACAAGAGGAGCATGGTTTTCAGGAAACAAGAGGCTCAGAATATGGTCGACGATGCTAAATAAGCTTCTCTCGTAAGTATAGTTTTAATTTTATTAGATGTATGACAATAACCTCAGTAATACAAAGGATACGGGAGCTCACTGCATTTAGCTGATTTCTACTTACTCTGTAAGTGACTTTGAATGATAAGTGTTACCCAAATAACTTGTCCACAAGCTGTTTAATTATCCAGCTCCCTATGGATTCAACATCGCTTCATTCCAAGTATATTAAATAATGCTCGTCAGACATCCTGGAGAAACCGAAGCGTACGATACGTGTACCGAACTTAGCGAAAGCAGGTGAACTGACAACTAGAAATAAGTTGGTTTTAAGTACATTAAGTAGAGTATGTAGCATTGGTATTATTGACATTGGTAGATTAGTAAGCTGGTATATATCGTCGTTAATTAGTTGGTTTTCGCCCATTTAGTTTTTTTCTCGTTAGAACGTTCAAAGTTATTATTTTCATAGATATTTTACTAAAAGAAATTGTGTACGCCCGACTTATGAAAATTTTATCTCATTAAATAATTTAGTGCAGTCTATGTTCGTCGACCTTCAGGATCACAGTACAATATTTATTCAGTATACAGTTTAGCTGAATGAATTAGTTCAATGTACTTTCTGCCCTCCTCGCATTCGCTCACATTAACACAGTTCCCATGTCACTTAAAAGGAAATAAAACCAAGATCTAACCATAAAGCCTTAATGCGTGTAAATCGCCTCCCCTCCCATAGTGCTGTTATGTGCTTAATTTAGTAGAAAGTTGGCACTTTTGAAGTAACTTTTTCATAAACTAAACATTTAGGTCACCTGGAAATCGACTGAACAATGAAGTTTCTTACAGTGCATTTGTCTGCACTGGCTTTTGTAAAACGTGATTATATAGGCTATGAGCTTATGACTATGAGATTCTACAATAGAAAATAAGGGCTAGGAACCCTAAACATGAATTACAACCAACTAAAGCAATCTACAAGCAATCAATTCCTTATTTTTTTAACTGATAGCATTATTCAACTAACATTATCTTATACTAAATATACTTTAATATTTATCTAACCACTCGTCAGTTCTAATTTTTTTAATGATTTGGTCATGAAGTCAGTATTAAGGTCCATGTTCCTGAGAACGACATTTATCAGATCAAAGCAGGAGCAAACTGGTGATAGCATAGTATACTACACTATCACCTAACCCTGTACTCAAGATTTCGCTCTAAACCTCGCTATTAGTGACAGAACCTGTTAACCGACTTCGTAGATTGATTCTGATGCACCTGGAGTGGCACTTCGAGCAACAGCATTACTCACAGTTACAGTAAGAGTAGGTCTGCAAGCATTGGATAGAACCCAAAACTGTAATTTGAAAGTCATTAGGTGACCACTTTCAGTTCTTTTTAGAAAGACAGAACAAAACTGCCCGTTACTAAGAGCGGTAAACTAGTTAGTAAGGATAATAACAATATGCACACACACTAAAAGATAGACAATACAAAGATATCAACAATTATCAGGACATCTAAGTAATATATAGACCAGAAGTAAATGCAATAAGCAATGTATCATTTAACTCCGTAGCTTAGTACGCTAAGTAATGTGCAGAAAGTAAATATAAACATAATTACCCTGTTACTAAAACCTCGCGCCCTTGGTCCCTAATATGCCGTATTTAATTTGAATTACTTACATTGGTTCAAATGACCACGGAGGAACAAAAACTATCGTTTAATTAGAGTTCATGCTTATTAGTGACACCTATAGCGAATAAAATATCCGAAAATAATCATAAGATAATAAAAAATGTTTTCTGCAAAACCTATGGGCAAACTGCTTGATTTAATTTGTATTGTGACTGGCAAGTGGAATCCAGGACGCGCGTTTCGTGACTGACCAGCTTCAGTCTATAATAAATCAATGGGAATATACAAGTTCATTCTACTACAAAAACTGCTTGATTTACTTAAATTCGCTTTATATTGGAATAATAGGGAAGAGAATAGAAAAAGCTATCACATAATTGGCTTATAGATCTAGGATTATCAAATGATCAGTGCTTTCAAATGGATATCTAGGTAAATTAAATAAGTAAGTAAATGATATGACTCTAAGCGCTTAAAACTCCGCCCGCAGCTCTTCTAGGGTTGTTGCCGGTCCCAAGCCCGGGTAAAGGAGGAGGGTTTGGCATAGGGCTAGCACCCCTATCCCGTAAAATACAAGTTTGCTAAAAAACGCTAACCAGATTAAACAAACTTAACCATTAAAACTCTGTCCTGGAAGTGGAAGGAATCTATATGACGCTTCATGATGAAAGCCGAGATTCTTCGGAAGTCATGAGGCCGATGCCACCCCTTCTAACGACCAGAGCAAAAAATTTTATAGGTACATGGAATGTTCGGACAATGTGGGCGACAGGGAAGATCACCCAGTTAGCAGAAGAAATGTAGAGATACAATTTAACTGTGCTCGGGATCAGTGAAACGCATTGGACTCAAACTGGACAGAAAACATTAGCCACGGGAGAGGTGCTACTATATTCCGGGCACGAAGAGGAAAATGCCCCACACACCCAAGGAGTTGCTCTGATGCTGTCTAAGAAAGGGCGCAATGCACTTGTAGGATGGGAACCACATGGACCCAGGATCATCAAAGCATCTTTCAAGACAATGAAGAAGGGGATCACAATGAACATCATTCAGTGTTATGCACCCACCAACGACGGTAACGACGAGGACAAAGATCAGTTTTATGATAGGCTGTCAGTTCAATTATAGCGAAGTGTCCAGGAAAGGATCTGACAATCCTAATGGGGCACCTAAATGCCAAAGTCGGAATGGACAACACCCGTTACGAAGACATCATGGGACGATAAGGACTAGGGGAAATAAATGAAAATGGTGAAAGATTTACAAATCTATGCGCTTTCAACAAAATGGTCATAGGTGGTACAATATTCCCCCACAAACGCATACACAAGGCTACATGCGTCTCACCGGATCAAATTGGTCATATATGCATCAATAAAAATTCAGAAGATCAATGGAAGATGTGAGAACCAGGAGAGGAGCTGATGTACCTTCAGACCACCACCTAGTGGTTGCCAAAATGAAGCTGAAGCTAAAGAAGCAATGGATAACTGGAGCAACAGCGTTACACCGGTTCAATACAGCCTATCTTCGGGATACTGACAAACTCAAGGAATTCAAAATAACTCTCAACAACAGGTTTCAAGCCTTAAAAGATCTGCTGAACAAGGAAGAAACCACTATGGAGGACAATTGGGAAGGAATCAAAGAGGCACTAACTTCAACTTGTCTAGAGGCTCTGGGCCGCAAGAAACACCATTATAAGGAATGGATTTCCACAGAGACCCTGAGCAAAATTCAACAAAGAACAAGAAGGCAGAAATCAACAACAGCCAAACTAGAGCAGAGAAAATCAAGGCACAAACTGAATACACAGAAGCTAATGAGTAAGTAAAGAAGAGCATTAGAGCCGACAAACGGAAGTATATCGAAGGCCTTGCAACGACAGCGGAAAAAGCTGCAAGAGAAGGAAATATGAAACAGCTATACGACACAACGAAGTAACTGGCAGGCAAATATAGTAAATCAGAGCAACCGGTCAAGAACAAAGAAGGAAAGCCAATCACCGAAATTCAAGAACAAAAGAACAGATGGGTAGAATACTTTGAGAAACTCTTGAATAGACTAGCTCTACTGAACCCACCAGACATCAAAGCACCACCTACACATCTCCCGGTAAATGTCACTTCATCAACGATGGAAGAAATCAAGATAGCTATGAGACAGATCAAAAGTGGGAAAGCACCAGGACCTGACAATATATCAGCTGAAGCACTCAAGTCAGATATAGATAGATAGACATAACGGCAAGGATGCTACACGTTTTATTCAGGAGGATCTGAGAGAAAAAACAAGTGCCGGTAGACTGAAAAGAAGGGCACTTTATCAAGATACCAAAGAAAGGAGATTTGAGCAAATGTGGAGAACTACAGAGGGATCACACTATTGTCAGTACCAGGGTAAGTCTTCAACAGAGTGTTGTTGAATACCGAATGAAAGGTTCAGTGGACGATCAACTTCGAGATCAACAGGCTGGTTTCCGTAAGGATCGGTCATGCACAGACCGAATCGCAACACTACGCATCATCGTTGAACAATCAATTGAATGGAACTCGTCACTGTACATCAACTTCATTGACTGTGAGAAGGCGTTTGACAGCGTAGACAGGAGATCACTATGGAAACTTCTTCGACACTACGGTATACCAGAGAAACTCGTCAACATCATCCGGAATTCTTACGACGGACTACAGTGCAAAATCGTGCATGGTGGACAGCTGACAGATGCAATCCCAGTAGGGACCGGTGTCAGACAAGGATGTTTGCTCTCGCCTTTCCTCTTCCTCCTAGTGGTTGATTGGGTCATGAAAACCTCTACATCTGGGGAGAAGCACGGGATTCAACGGACAAGTAGGATGCAACTCGATGATCTGGACTTCGCGGATGATCTAGCACTTCTATCCCATACACAACAGCAAATGCAAGTGAAGACAACCAACGTAGCAGCAACCTCAGCATCAATAGGTCCTGAACATACATAAGGGAAAGAGCAAGATCCTCAAATTCAACACAGAGAGCACCGACCCAATTGAACTTGATGGTGAAACTCTGGAAGAAGTGGATACCTTTACATACCTGGGGAGCATCATCGATGAACAAGGAGGACCCGATGCAGATGTAAGGGCAAGGATCGGCAAAGCAAGGGCAGCATTCCTACAGCTGAAAAATATATGGGAGTTCAAACAACTATCTACCAACCTCAAAGTTAGACTCTTCAACTCGAACGTCACGTCAGTTCTTCTGTATGGAGCTGAAACGTGGAGAACTACTGCAAACATCCTCAGGAGAGTACAGGTATTTAGAAACAACTGTCTACACAGAATATCGAATGTCTGTTGGCCGGAAACCATCAGCAACATCCTACTTTGGAAGAGAACAAACCAACTTCCAGCTGAAGAGGAAATCAGGAAACGACGTTGGAAATGGATAGAACATACATTGCGCAAATCATCAGACTGTATCACGCGACAAGCACTAACTTGGAATCCTGTTGGAAAACGGAAAAGAGGAAGGCCAAAGAACACTCTGCGTCGAGAACTGGAAGCAGACATAAAAAGGATGAACAGTAACTGGAGACAGCTGGAAATGTTTGCTCAGGACAGAGTTGAATGGAGAATACTGGTGAGCGGCCTATGCTCCTCCGAGAGGGTTAACAGGCGTAAGTAAGTAAGTAAGCGCTTAAGAATATGTAGAGCTTTTTCATGAAGAAGTGCGGAAAATTGTATGGGAGTACTTTAGAGGAAAGAAAATTCCAAGACCTGGTTGGTCGTAAGCAATCGAAGCTATGTCCAAAGTTCAACCCCCAAGATCTAGTCTCCGCAGTTATATGTGGCTAGTGTACCCCACTCGTTTTGGTACAGGATGTAGACAGTCTTTGGTTCTAAGGATCGTGGATTGTAGTACTGGCGAAATAAATCAACACTGGCATACCTATCGCCCTTTCTCTAGCTTATGATGAGTAAATGATAAGTTGTTCGCTGATAACAAGTTAATATCAAAAATGGAGTTAGCTGAATAGCTAGTGTCGTGAAGCAGGAAGTGCTTACCTGGTAGCTGGTTTTGAAAACTGGTTTAGGTTGGCAATCCAGAGGTGATAATAAATTTTTTTTATTTTGATAACCTCATAAAGTGACTCAATTAATAAAACGTTTAAAGAACGGAGGACAATCAGTTATTTGACGTTGTGTAGGCTGTCACAGAGATGTTACCATTGTGTTAAACTTAACAAGCGTTATGCATTCAACAGATTTTCATCAAGACGCTTGCAGTATATATTGTGCCAATATTGTCACGGCACGTCATTAACAGTTATGTGCAATATACTTTTTTAGCACACTGTAAATGCTTGTGATGCCGATTTACTGGTAGTAATCAACTTAACGATGTGATAGCCACTAAAACTGGTGCTCTTACTAGTAAGTTTTATTGTCTGTATCTATTATTCTTCTATTTCCATACTGTAGCATGATTAAACTTAGGAACTAATATAACCGGTATACTTTACTAATTTTGACTGGCTTGTTTGGTTGTATTTCTTTAAAATAAACTAACTCGTCATAACTAATTTTAGACTTTCGGATACTAATTCGAGTATTCCATTGTTTATCGAAGACTATATAAAACGGTGCAAGATTATGTCTAAGAGTCAGATCGATACTGGAATTGTAGTCGCCTAGCTGTCTCGTTAAGGCACTGCCACTCATAACTCAGTAAAGTGTCGAGCAGAAAAAGATAACATGTCACTATTACTAAAATATATTGCAGTCGTCATCGTCACATTGCCTGAACTTCATACTGAGGTTCATTTCGAGATGGAATATCTTAAACATACTCTGATTAAATTAGTTCACTAGCATATTGTAAAATCTTTGGATTAATTATGTGTATGATCATATACTAAACTTATTGCACCGCAAGCATAAGATATTCGAACTATTCATTATGTTTTGACAAAATATATGTTATAAATATACACTAACAATTTACTTGTCAAGCTGTAACTATAAATGTATGGACATAATATTAACTTCAAATATTGAAATTCGCTGATACATCTAATTTTATACTCCATCTATGGGAACTATATTGTCATATTTTAGACGACTATATTTAATTTGTTGAGTATTTTCGGTGATTATAGTATATCTTTACTTTACCTCTTTTGTTGGTATTTTTGTTGCTACTGAAAGCTATGAATTCCCCTAACTCATCTTTCTTTAGTCTGTCTCATCGACACTCTATTTCTTCTAAACCTCCACTCCAAGTTAAGGATCCATTACTGCGGATCTCCAGATAAAATTTTTTCACGGTTAACCGAATTAGAAGTCAGAGTTTGTAGTCTGCTTACCTCACTTCCGTTCAATCAGACGACATAAGTGATGTGGTATATGGAAGCACTATGAATGCAGTAACCAAGAACCACTTAGTGTTTTTACGTATGAACGTAATGAAGTGACCTCATTTCCTGGTCCGGAAAATATAAACTAAATATTCTTAACCGCTCAGTTGAGTGATCATACTGTGTCACAGGCAAAGCATTAAATGGGTAGTTTGTTAAAAGAACCGTGGGGTTAACAGAATATTATTTTATCAGTAATGGTTATGTTATTCTAACAACATTTTGAACTAATTTTTTCTAAAGTACCTATATTTTGTTTTTTCAGATGCCTGACTAAAAGCAGCACGACGTACAAAAGTTGAAATATAACTGTACTTCTACTGAAGTCAGTGCCATAGTGACTTCAAAAGCTAAACTACCAGAGTTTAATAGGAGTCACCGTGAATTATGGTTTGTTCAACTGAAGCACTACTTTGAAAGGCACAATATGAAGTCAGAGTGTACCATACATCCAGATTTATGTTCAGTATTACCCTCCGTCGGTCTCTAAAGGGGTCTGCGACTTAATTTTATGCACACCTTCATCTCATCTGTATATAGCAATTCGATACGAAATAATAAGTCGCTTGTCATTGTCAGACAGCCAGTAAATACAAAGAATGTTTCAAGGTGAAACGCTAGGTGATAGATCATCATCTACACATTTTGTTTTGTAAAAACATTAGGAGAGGTGATCCTGAAACAAAGATGGATACGGGCCTCTAAATTTATGTCCAACACTGCTTGGAAGCACAAGACCCAGACACATCCATGCTATAGTTAGCCAGAATATCAAAATAGATTCATGTAGAGAGAGTTCTTAAAAGAATCACGCACCATCCGCCATGCAAATGTAGTGATACATCTAACAATCTCACATTGACAGAACCCACAGCTAGTATAAAAAGTCTTAAAGAGATTATTGCGAAAAGGCAACTAAGAAATTAACAATGGAATAAATCACCTCAGAGGTTAAGTACCAACAGCAGGTCACAGCTACCAAGAAAATTTTTCTGGTGACACCGGGGGCTTAGTGCTCTATCAACCAGATCAACTCAACCATGCACCTGGTTTGACCTATTCTTATCAATTCACTCAGAATACTATGCTCGGTGTTACAGTGAGGACCTGGTGCTCGGAGATTTTATCGACTGTCATTTCTATGTTACTTTTGAGTGTAAAATTCAAGTTTCGTTTTCGTCAATTGCTTTTTAGTTTGGCTAGCCACACCTTCTAAGCTACTGTTTGCTGATTTATATTTTCACTTAGTAAAACTGTTACTTATTTAACATGTACTGAGAAACCAGGAAAGCCTGACAACCCTGGTTAAGATGGACCAAGTCATGCAATCGTTGGATGGTGTGACCAACTTAGTTAGGCAGGTACACGATTCAAATTTAATTAAGTAGAGTTGTAATGTTAATCAATGTTGGTTTAATATCAGGTCCGATTGATTAATGTCTTATTCTGTGATCCAAAGATGTTGAAGTCAAAATATCATCCTGTGATTAGTTCAGTTTGGCTGCTTCCGACAATAATGTCTTTACTAAATATGCGTCAATTAAACAGTCTGACAGCAACTAAGTCTCATTAAAGCCATCTTTCACCAATAATCGTCAAAGAGCCTTCCCAAAATACCGATACTTCTTAGTCTACCCTCCCAAGTACTTAGACAGGTGTCCCAAGCACTCTTGGAGTCAAAATACTTTATAGGTCCTAGAATCTTGCTGAGTTTTAGTCAACATTTATATGGCTCGCAGATATCCGAGATTAGTTTACTAATGTTAGCCTACCAAAATCCTCTTGCGATTTTGTCCTTTAATATGAAGAGTTTCTTATTATTCGTTACATCGTTTGTAGAACTTACTGTTAAGTTACCACCATGAACAAATTTAAAAGGTCTTCCTAGTCGTATTTTTTTAGTCTTCCGGTCCAGCTATCCGTTCTACTAATGACCCTGTGTATCGAATCCTCTGTATTTTTCATGCCAAATTTCTTCTCTGCCTGAAGCAGATACGTCGTTAGGAAGTATGGGAAGGAATAATCAGTTGTGTGGTAGCTCTTAATCAATAATGTAATTGGGAATAATAACACCATCTTCATTATATCTTTGTAAGGGAAATGAAGCGCACACTGTATATGACCAAGTTACACTGGTCAGATAGCCACAGCAGCTTTTAACTATTAAACACCCGCATACGAATAAAAGTAAATCAGAAGGCCGTGACGGATAGAGAGAAAGATATATTTTACTGTAAATATTGTGAACAAAATGATAACTTTTATGCTGGCTGACTAGAGGAAAAGATGCTCACAGTGCATCCTTTTGTGATCTGGTGGTAATGCTTAAACGAGCGCCATAGGTTAGTCGTGTCCACTAAACACATTCCACTGATAGTTTGCAATGTTTTGTTCTGGACATCTGTGCTTGAGCTTTTATGTTGTTGAAAAACTTGTACAAAATGAGTTACCTTTCTCCAGCGATTGTTTTTATTTCCAGACCGTCTTGAAACCTCCTAAATATTTTTTAAAGATGTGTATCTTATATGAAAAAAGAATAAATTTAGAAGCTCAGTAAAGCTAGAACAACAAG
This sequence comes from Schistosoma japonicum, assembly GCA_025215515.1. Classification (NCBI taxonomy): domain Eukaryota; kingdom Metazoa; phylum Platyhelminthes; class Trematoda; order Strigeidida; family Schistosomatidae; genus Schistosoma; species Schistosoma japonicum. The sequence goes on along the minus strand of CM046063.1, from coordinate 18,031,287 downwards.
CAAAACACTAAGGTCACCCATGGGAATAAAACGTTCTTTTGTTTGATATGTAAAAGTATACGAAAGTGAATACGGTAAATAAAAAACAGTTTTTAATTAGTTTTCTTCAAAAATCTTTACAACATATTAGTGGAGAATTCGGAAAAAATCCAATAAGTGTTATACTCGTTCAAGCGTTTTTATAGCAGGATAATTATACCGAAACATGTAGCTTTCGGAGCTATGAAACTTTTATGCTTCTTCTCTTTTCTTAGCCCTTGACAAAGGCGTTGTGAGACAGTTTCAGTCGTTTCTTGTGTGTTGTGGATTCGGTACTAAAAATTTGTCTTGTACGAGAGCTGCTTTGAGGCGGTTGATGCGGAAGTTTTAATTAATGGCCTTTTAGTCAACAGTACAGTACTCTAATTTTCAATTCAAAACTTTATATAGCCCTTTGTGGGTTACACTAAGAAGTCGGCGTAGCAAATATCAGCGTACAAAGGTGCGTGTACTTTATTTTAAGGAAGGTCAGGTGGAGACAACTGTCGATTGATACCAAGTGTAGACTGGCTTAACTGAACGCATGGCATTTAAAAGCCGGTTCATATATGATTTGAGATCCAGGTTTGTTGAGAAGAGAGGGGGCTTTACGAATTCATCCAGGAGTCGGAGCGTGATTTAGTAAATAAATTCTGTAGCAAATCACCTAAACATGCTTTTACAGTACTTCATAAGTCCATAGAGGAATGTAAGTGGTTGAAAGTGGTGTTTTCGGCTGTCTTTGAAACCCTCCTACCAGGCTATTGAATTATGGATGATAGGCGATTGTTCGGCAAAGCCTAGTTCCAGGGAGTTTAGTCGGAGAATAGAACGATTCAGATTCAAACTCACGTTCAACAGCTGCCGTTAATGTAGACAAACAGTCGAAGTGTGTTATAGATTGTTCGACGAAAGAGCGAGCAGCCGTTTCACTAATGATGTGCCTGAATGGTACGGCTTCTAACCATCTTGTGAATTGGTCGACGAATTCTAGGTGAGAGAATCTATTCGATTTTGCTAAAGGCTGTACCAGATTGAGGTGAATATGATCAAATTGCTCATCGGGAATTGAAATAGTGCCAAGAGGGCATTTATGAGACTATATTACTTAGTTCTGTCGGCAGGTCTCACAGAAGCGTGTCTATTGTTTAATGTCTTTGCTCACCTTCGGCATGCTGAGTCCTTGTATCATCAGCTTGGCAGTAACACGATCAGGGATGTTACGTAATTTGTTGAAGATGATGCGACGATTGAACGGGCTTTATCTGTTATAGAATAAAAAAATAAAATCTTACTACTTTACAGTCATTTTCCTTTAGAGTTTGAACATCGTTGTTTAGACCTTTTTTGGAGATATGGAGCTAGTTCAATAAGGTCATTAGTATGGATACGGTTCGCAGGCTGTTTCCTCAATAAGGTGTCGGTGACTACACTATTAGCCTTAGATATATACTCCATATCAGTAGAGAACTGGAAAACGTAGTCTAAATGACGAGACTCTCGTGAAGAGCACTTGTCCGATGATGAATTCATAGAAAAGATCAATGGTTTATCAATGGTAAAGGTTATAAATTCTCGGCCATCAGTGGAGTGCTGAAAGTATCTTATCGTGTGAAAAGTCGACTTGACAAACAATTTGCTTATTTGGTGAAAATAGGAAACGTCGTAACCAATATATACCTTACTTTGAATTATTTATTTGCACATCATTTACGTTCCTCGATCAACGTTTGTTGTAGACCTGCTTCCCTTGATTGTTATCATTTATCCTACGTGTTGTGACCAGGCTTTGCTCGTCACCTCGCAACTCACCCCGCATACTGTTTACTGTCTCCACTTTCTCCCCACGTTTAGCTACCTACCACTTATGGACGACCTTATGAGTAGCATCCACCACAATAGTACATTACATCCCAAATGCTGCCAAGCATCGTTAATTCACTGTTGGTAAACTGTGCCACTGGCCGGGTTGAATGAGTCTACAGTGATGCTGGTGAATGCTGTAGGGTTTTGATGTGCTGCGATAGTCACTTTGTTCATCGCTTCCTTCGTTGACATGAAGACTTGCCTTGTCCCTGCGCCCAACGTAACCATCTTTTTGTTTCTACGACGTTAATCTGTTAGTTGTTTCATAAGATATGCATAATGTTGGGGAATTTAATTCACTAAGAGTATAACCGTCTTGAAGTCAAACATAAAGCGCTGGTCGATTTTTGAATACTGGATTCAGTGAACTTTCACCACATCGGTTTCCATTTAATGTGAGTCATACTCTGCATTACAATCCATGATATTAAACTGTAATAATTAAAATGTCCTTTTGTACACCAGTCACAGTCAATTCATAATCATTAAAATTAAGTTGTTGTATAAATAAACGTGCTAAAATAAAGTTGTTTAGTATTGCCGATTCGTGATATTAATGTTCTTCCTCTAACTGGTTTGGAGCTAGCAGTCATGAAAAAGGGGCAATAGGATGAGAAATACCTCGATGTACGTATTTCGGTCACCCGAGTCACGTCAGACTATTAAGAAAAATTCATAAGTTAGTATTTGGCTGCAACCCTTCCCCATCACGTTACAACACACGGTTAAGCAGAAAACACCTTTTGTAAAGCTTACCGATTCGTTGTAAGTTCACTACTACTTAACAGTAGTTTTAAAACAGTCACCACCTTGTACTCTTGGGGATGTACGCCATTATCATCAGAAGTGTGTCCAAGGGGGTTGTTACAATTTTGCATTACTGTATCCCTGTCGTGATGGTATATCGTTAAAGGCTTCCAAATGATACATCCAGATTCTTCATGCTTCCTCATTCGAGTTTACTACCAAGCAGTCGTCAACATATGTCTGTAGAGATTCAAATCCCCTGAACACGTTATCAGTGAAGCTCTTGGATGCATGTGCTGCATTTCTCATTCCGAAGGCAATCAGAAGACATTCGTTGGGGCTAAATGGCGTTACAGTAGCTGTTATTGGAAAGTTGCTTTCAGCCATAGGTATTTGATAATACGCCTTTACTAGGTCAATTTTCAAAAACACTGTCATATTCTTTAAGGTAGCCGTTAGGTCATGGATATATGGTGAAGATTAGCTGCCTGACAGTTTAATCGTTGAGTCAGTGGCAGTCACTGGTGGGGAGCTAATCAATGTTATCCGTTTTAGGAACAACATGTAATGGAGACAACAATGGTCTGTTTAACAGAAGGATTATCCCAGGTCTGTCATATAATTGGATACATTCTTGTCATTTTATCACTTGAAAGTCGGAATGGTCATGAGAATATATTTTGACATGTAGTCGTGATGTACTGTTAACTATTGCTAATTACGCATGGCGATTTCATCTTTGACTCGTTGGAATCAAGAAACCTATCAAGTTAATTAAATATTTCAAGCAAAGAGGGCATAAACTATGGCCTGGGGTAGTGGGTTTGTCAACTGACAGACTTGTGTTACCGTCGATTTACCTCCTTTAACTAAAATCCACATGTATATTATGATGGCTTAGTAAATCAACGCCTGTATTAGGCGTTTTCACATCGGTGATGGCGAAAATTCAGTATATAGGTTTTCCCAAACCCACGGTCAAGTAGACATATCTTTTTTCATAAAAGGTTATTTCTTTTCCGTCGGCTGCTTGTAGGATGTGTTAATGATTGGGTGGAAGCTGCACTAATGTCGACGAGGTAGCAGACCTTCGTCACTCTATTGGTGATGAGTAATAAGCGACTATTCCCAACTACGCTACATTCCGTCAATTCCGACACACTTAATGTTTTCCAAATGAAATCACCGTTGTCTCCGGGTGTTCACCATATTTCCGTCACTTTTATTAAATATAACGTACCATAGTCTAGCCACACACTTGTTAATCAAACTCCGAATACTTTGTAAAGTAAGCAGACAGAGAACACTTAATTAGCTCCATGGTGCAAGAAAAATAGTGTATATACATCCCCTTCCAGAGCCTCACCATTCTGATATCTACTGTGCAGGATTTACATGGTTACCGGTGATATGTCACTGCAAACGTGAGCCCCTGATGATCTATCTACTTAACAATAATAACCACTTGTTTAGCGCATCTCACCATGAATCTCACCAACCATGCCACTCTTCTTTAAGTTTGTCACAATGTTTTCCGATGTATAAATTTATGAGACATTAGCCCATATGGTTATTTAGTTATTCATTTTTCAAGTATGAGTCAAATCAGCGTTACGTCACACTCAAAGCCAATTTCACATTCTAGGGTTTTATTCAACTTTATTTTGTAGAAAATGACCAGGTTATTTAGAAAATCTTGCTGTTGATTCCCATTTACAGTTCGGGAAACTTATTTTCCCTTAGTGGCACCAAACTCTGTTACCCCTCCTTCTCCCTATTTTGTTCGTGGTTTCGATGCTCGATTACTTATAAGGTCAGGAATATTGTTGCATTCGAACTAGTCTTCGATTCTAAAGGATTTCCACGGGTATATCTCAACAAATACCCAGATATTCTAAAATAAAAGATATTTCTCAATTGGTTATTGATTGTATCTATATCATTATCTCGAATGACATTTCACATGTAGGTGACAAAGCATCGTGGCGTAAATAATCGCACCACTAATAGCATTATTGCTGCACTACGTCCAAAATAGTACGATGATTCGTCAACAAATAAAGCGTCACCTTCAAATGCTTCACCACTTAAATGCAACAGCGCTTCCACTCATCAATATGTAAAAGGTATAACTGCCAGCAATAAGAACTAACCCAACAGAATGATTCTAATTAATGCCAAGTTTCCAATCAAAGATGACGTTTATTCAAGTGCGTAATGATTTTGCACGTCACATCAGTCAGCCTAAACTAAATAAAAATAGAAGATACCATGTAACAGAAAGATGAAATTGTTACAAGTCAACTGACATGAAGTATTTCCTAAAAATTCGAATTTCACAGGATGTTACAACTAGTAGCGGCGTCAAATTTTAAGGAATATACTTACACTCAAAGTAAAAAATAGTATAAACATTAAATCAATATCACTTGAAATGAGATTATAGGTCGTATTCCCCACAACAACTAAGTATGTAGGAGCCGCACTTACTAATAAGCTTAACAGTTAACTTGTTAAATATTTCTTTTTGAGTATACCTACTCAGGGTCTCATTAAAATACCTGATCTGTAAGGATGAATATTAACTTAATAAATTACTATCTTGTTTACTCGTAAGATCTATTCAGTACGAATACAATCATATCCTGATTGTTATTGACTTATCATACGCATATTTTACCATTTGCGTATGTATGAGTCACTGCGATTTATTGGGTTGATATGTACATAGAATGGACAATTAACTAAGCTGTCATGATCCTACATAGGCACTCATAGCTACAGTTGTTTACATATTAGTTGAAAATCGATGTTAGAAACTGGATTAATGTCAGTTGACCTTTAATTTAAACCTATATTGAAGTTAGCTAGGATTTTATAAATGCTAAAACCCACAGGTTGCAACCTCAATTAGTAACTATAATAAGATGATCAGGTTGCCCTTCTCCAAGTTACAAATAAAATCTCACTCGGCACGATCATGTCTAGTGGAAAGGAAAACAAGAATAACGAGTCCTCCCAGTCAAACACCACACGCAAAGACCCCACGCAGTCAAATCATTTCTCAGTCTAGGATGCTATTGACTTTTATTACTAGGACGAATGTCTTAACACCAAGCCCCCTCCCCCGATGTAGAGAGCTTTGGTTTTTATAGTGTTACTATTTCAAGGACTTTAGTAGTGCTCCAACGTTTGGAAGAAATGCCACGTCAGTATTACGACCAAAACTCCTAGAATTTTGATCAGGGCGTAAGTGCTACATCTGTAGTATAACCGGTTTGGGCGAGTTACTCGAACACATTAAGAGGTGGCTAAACATAAACTATTGAAAAGTAAGATGCTATATTAATCCATAGCATAAATAGGAACAGCAACAGTGAGTACTTTATACGATCAACAAGTGTTTTGAGGAACTAATACAACCAATCATTAGAAATAACAAATAATTAAACTGATAACATTGGTTACTTCTCAAAATAGGTGTTTCTGGTAATCCAGCAACGTATCTCCGAAGATAATCAACCGAAAAGATCAAATAGTCAGGAGAGAACGCCAACTTCAATAAAATTTCATTAAAATTTTAAGTTTGAGTAAAGCAAGCATTCAAAGAAATCAAAGTTCATAAAATGATGTGTTTGAAGAACTAGGAATTATAGACAAATAAGTAACAATAATTTTATCTCAGTCGGAGATAAATATAAACAATACGGCTAAAAGTATTAAAAGCAAGAAAAGTGGACAATAAAGTGAACCAAAACAACTGTTCTTGCGAAGAAAGTACATGTGGAGAATTCATGTATAGAAATATGATCGTACAGTCAAGATGCAGGTTACAAGATGTGAAGATGCACTACATTCTCAAAACGTGTAAAATCATATTTACAGGAACATGCACAAACAAAATCGTCCAAAAAACACGCTACCAACCAAAATAATCGAAGTGGTTGGGGTGTTTCTTTGTTCGAACGCAGTGTGAATAACTTGAATCCCAGAGAGTGGGACACCCTCCCCCTCATTTACTAAGGTTATCTCATCTACCCGCAAAATATGCCAGAATGATGTACTGAAAGTGGTTTGCATATACCACACATCGTAGATTATTTCATGAATTGTCTTCCCCAATATAGCTGAAGACTTCAGTTACTTTCAATATTACTGGCATCATCTGCTCTTAAAGATGCGACTATCCTTTTAAAAGTAGTGTACAACGACGTATTTCAATTCAGATAGTCCATGAAGTAAACCCCTGGCCAGGCACATTTCAAATCATTATATGCATTTTCACTACAAAACAACAAGCCTATTAAAGACTCCCTTCACTCCAACTACGTTTAACCTACATTCCAACTAATAAGAATGTCAGATGTACAGTTTGGTATCCTGTCTATTGATCTCTGATTGCGTACATGCACGTGTGGCTCGTGGCTTTCATCAAATTCATGCCTATATAAATTTGCAGATACATACTTACTTACGCCTGTTAACCCTCTCGGAGGAGCATAGGCCGCTCACCAGTATTCTCCATTCAACTCTGTCCTGAGCAAACATTTCCAGCTGTCTCCAGTTACTGTTCATCCTTTTTATGTCTGCTTCCAGTTCTCGACGCAGAGTGTTCTTTGGCCTTCCTCTTTTCCGTTTTCCAACAGGATTCCAAGTTAGTGCTTGTCGCGTGATACAGTCTGATGATTTGCGCAATGTATGTTCTATCCATTTCCAACGTCGTTTCCTGATTTCCTCTTCAGCTGGAAGTTGATTTGTTCTCTTCCAAAGTAGGATGTTGCTGATGGTTTCCGGCCAACAGACATTCGATATTCTGTGTAGACAGTTGTTTCTAAATACCTGTACTCTCCTGAGGATGTTTGCAGTAGTTCTCCACGTTTCAGCTCCATACAGAAGAACTGACGTGACGTTCGAGTTGAAGAGTCTAACTTTGAGGTTGGTAGATAGTTGTTTGAACTCCCATATATTTTTCAGCTGTAGGAATGCTGCCCTTGCTTTGCCGATCCTTGCCCTTACATCTGCATCGGGTCCTCCTTGTTCATCGATGATGCTCCCCAGGTATGTAAAGGTATCCACTTCTTCCAGAGTTTCACCATCAAGTTCAATTGGGTCGGTGCTCTCTGTGTTGAATTTGAGGATCTTGCTCTTTCCCTTATGTATGTTCAGACCTATTGATGCTGAGGTTGCTGCTACGTTGGTTGTCTTCACTTGCATTTGCTGTTGTGTATGGGATAGAAGTGCTAGATCATCCGCGAAGTCCAGATCATCGAGTTGCATCCTACTTGTCCGTTGAATCCCGTGCTTCTCCCCAGATGTAGAGGTTTTCATGACCCAATCAACCACTAGGAGGAAGAGGAAAGGCGAGAGCAAACATCCTTGTCTGACACCGGTCCCTACTGGGATTGCATCTGTCAGCTGTCCACCATGCACGATTTTGCACTGTAGTCCGTCGTAAGAATTCCGGATGATGTTGACGAGTTTCTCTGGTATACCGTAGTGTCGAAGAAGTTTCCATAGTGATCTCCTGTCTACGCTGTCAAACGCCTTCTCACAGTCAATGAAGTTGATGTACAGTGACGAGTTCCATTCAATTGATTGTTCAACGATGATGCGTAGTGTTGCGATTCGGTCTGTGCATGACCGATCCTTACGGAAACCAGCCTGTTGATCTCGAAGTTGATCGTCCACTGAATCTTTCATTCTATTCAACAACACTCTGTTGAAGACTTACCCTGGTACTGACAATAGTGTGATCCCTCTGTAGTTCCCACATTTGCTCAAATCTCCTTTCTTTGGTATCTTGATAAAGTGCCCTTCTTTTCAGTCTACCGGCACTTGTTTTTTCTCTCAGATCCTCCTGAATAAAACGTGTAGCATCCTTGCCGTTATGTCTATCTATCTATATCTGACTTGAGTGCTTCAGCTGATATATTGTCAGGTCCTGGTGCTTTCCCACTTTTGATCTGTCTCATAGCTATCTTGATTTCTTCCATCGTTGATGAAGTGACATTTACCGGGAGATGTGTAGGTGGTGCTTTGATGTCTGGTGGGTTCAGTAGAGCTAGTCTATTCAAGAGTTTCTCAAAGTATTCTACCCATCTGTTCTTTTGTTCTTGAATTTCGGTGATTGGCTTTCCTTCTTTGTTCTTGACCGGTTGCTCTGATTTACTATATTTGCCTGCCAGTTACTTCGTTGTGTCGTATAGCTGTTTCATATTTCCTTCTCTTGCAGCTTTTTCCGCTGTCGTTGCAAGGCCTTCGATATACTTCCGTTTGTCGGCTCTAATGCTCTTCTTTACTTACTCATTAGCTTCTGTGTATTCAGTTTGTGCCTTGATTTTCTCTGCTCTAGTTTGGCTGTTGTTGATTTCTGCCTTCTTGTTCTTTGTTGAATTTTGCTCAGGGTCTCTGTGGAAATCCATTCCTTATAATGGTGTTTCTTGCGGCCCAGAGCCTCTAGACAAGTTGAAGTTAGTGCCTCTTTCAATCCTTCTTTTCAGTTTGCAGATAGATGTGGTTTAAATAAACTTATGTTCAGAGCGTGCTTATGCTGTCAAACTTAGTTCCAGTCTACTGTGGCGTTAGTTTGAATGATGTTCCTGCTTCGCCTGCACACCTACTCAGTAGTCCTACATATCGTAGCCTAGGCTCCCTAGGTCTTGTAATCCAGTGTCACCAAGGAGCAGAATAAAACAGACAGAATGAGACCAAGCTGCGGAGTGTGCTGATACTATTAAGTAAAGACGACTTGATGCTACTTTTAGGTACTCGGTGTAAAAGCTGGAGATAGTCTACAAAATAGAACACAGAGCAGAACCACTGCGACCATAAGTCGAATGAGCTCGTCCAGTGTCATTCGCGTGCGGAGCCCAAACTAGTAAAAAACAGTCAGCCAAGCCTGCACCAGTCATCCTTGTTCTTACTGAATTACAGAAAGCCTCTCCGTATTCCTTAATCATAAGAATGACGAAGACTTCTCTATAATAGATATTACAATTAGGGAATCCCGTAGTGTATATTCACTTATCCTACAAAGCTTAAATAGTACTAACTGAAGCACGTATCAGTTCACCCAGTAACATACTAAGTACCATGAAGATGGCAATCTAATTGCCAGTGTAATTATCTGTACGAAACTGACATAGCAATTACGACTACACCTTCCTATATGTTGGACAATAACTATATTTACATCCATATTTGCTAGTTTCCTGATATTAGTACCAGTTAACTGGATGAAAAGTAGTCACAGGGTTACAAAATTCGGGTTGACTGAATAAGATTTTCATGATCTCGTGATAAAATTTCCGGTAAGCTATAAGCGTTTCATATGGTGAACATAATGAATCTTAACCACTGATTTATTGCACTTACCAATTATTTGATAAGTAAAAATGAACCGGCTCAGGACTATTCATGATGCACAGCACCACATTTAGGGTCCTTATGTACACCTACTGCACTTAAATGATAATTTCAAAATGCCATGACAGATTCCCCAATGCTGTCATGAATTAAATCATACTACTAATCCAGGATAGGGTCAAATACTAGTTCATCTGAGAAAAAGCATTAGTGTTAAACAAAAACCACTGTTCATGACAAATAGTAGGACGATATGTTTATTAAAAGATAAAAATATCATTGATAAAGTAAAGGAAACTGAGACAATGCAACGAATTTATGGGGATATGTACAAAGTAGAAAATGGAAATGATAAGTGACTTCAGGGTACAAACAATAAATGTAAAAATTCAAAAAAGAGCCTATGGTAAATGATTACATTATGTTAAAGTGCGCTGTACGCTTTAGAAATAATAAGGCACACCGTACTGGATGAAATCGCAGAAACTCAGGCATGCTCACAAAACAGTAAAGACGACGGATCAGCAATAAAATTACAGCATTGGAACATTACTTCTTAACACCGTTTGACGCTGCATTAAGTGCCCACAGGTTTTGCAGTAAAGTCATACAAGCTGCTGGATTTGCCGCAGCACCGCTCATCAACTGCTGCAGTGCGACGGCGTTAACTTGCTGATTTTGTTGCTGTTGAGCTTGTGCGGCTGCGGCAGCTTGTTGCTGTTGTAGTAGGTAAGTATATTGTAAAAGTGCATGCTGCAATATTTGCTGTTGTTGTTGTCTAGTATTAGCTGTTGCCTGAGCTCCAGTAGCGGCAGCTAAATTATTGACGGTAAAGATAAAAACGAACATCAGCATTTATCAAGTCACTATAATTCTTCGAAACAAACTTAGTATAAAACATTAGGCATAATCGCGTCCTTTCGAATAATGTGGTTAGAACTAATAATAATAATAAGTGACTAGTATTATATATTCGTGTATTCAGTGCTCCAGATTTAATGAAATCTGGTAAAGATGATTATCTGTTAAGCTGAATTTTCGTGGAATATCAAGTTCCTACTTTTAGAGGGATTTCTCTAACCTTTCCACGAGAAACACTTAATTTTTTGCTATGATTTGGTGTATCTGACATCGCAGCATTACTCTGGATCGGGGTTATCTGTTTTAAGTCATACCAGTTTTTAATCAGTCGGCATAGTACAGTAGGATTTAAGTATTTTCGATACTACTCAGTTTTCTGAATCAAAGTATTCATAGCAGAGTTCGAATTTGTGAAAGCTTAGTGCTTCAATTACGACAAACCAGATCACCACCATACAGTGGCAGCTGCTATCGGACCACAGTGAATTGAACAGAGGAATTACCGTGTGACATATACAATGGTTTTTATAGCCAAAGCTTGCACAAATCGCAGCAGTGTAGCTAATTAATGAAAAAAGTAAAAGGGCATCCAACTTATTCTTACCACAATGATCACTTACAAATACTTCCCAGAATTACGAAAACCAAAAAACGTGTAAGGAACAGGGAATAAAATCAAAACATTCAAATTAAGGTAATAAGCGCAGATGTAATAATATGTACCTGCGTTTCCTAAGAGGCTGCTCATTAACAATGTCTGCATTTGAGTAAACTGAGCTAAGTGATCAATAGGTGAATTCGGTGTCACAGCGCCAGTCGAAGGTTGTGTGTGGTGTGGTTGTTGGTGCTGGAAGTTCAGAGCTGCAACTGCAGCTAACCTTTGTTGTGCTAGTGCCGCCGCAGTTAACTGTTGCTGGGTGACTGATTGTTGCTGCTGATTAGTTGCCGAAACCGCTGCTGCTGCGAGCATAGGATTTGCGGCTGCAGCCATCATCAGGTTTGCAGTGGCTGCATTACCAGAAACAGAATGATTGACAGTACTTTGACCACCACCAACGACAGCAGCCACAGCAGCTTTCGTAAGCTGCTGATATCGAGAAGCCAACTGCTGCACAACGTTTCCAGCTGAGTGCCCTTGCTGCTGAATAGGCAGAGAAGCAGGAGGATTGACGCTACCATTACTTGATGAAGCTTGCCGACGAGGAGGGACATTTGGTATTCCTAACTGAGATGAAGAAGCGCTATTAACAACATTTGTTTGTCCATGTCTTGAGCTACTAGTATTATTAAATACATTCTGAAAAAAAATGTTGGAAAGATGAAATCGAATAAAACTGTCAAGAAAAATATCACAATGTTAGTGACGACTAATCAAAAGTAAATATGATTAATTCAAAGTAGCAAACAAGTTCATGAAGGAACATAAGTTTTGAAGCGGGATCATTTTGTTTTTTTAGATCGAAGTACATTAGCCTGAGTTCAGAACGACGACCCAATCAATGGATGTTTGTACCAATGAGTAAAAACTTCAGCTACTTATCTAACGTTTTGAGACCAGGTGTAAGTTGCTACTTTACAACATAAATAAATGAATTTAACCAACGTACGTTTAAACAATTCAGTAAAATTAACAAAGCGTGGTCTCGTTGAAGGTGTAATTTACGCCCACTCAGAGTTTAGAAAAAAATGCACAAATGTCTTACTTTGAATCACCATGACCCAAATGATTTAACTTTAATACGATTAGACTACTATTTAGTTGTGTCAAAGATTTTGATTTGTTTCTCTGTATTGTTCACACCTGTATTAATTTAATTCATTTAATTATATATTCTCTGAAGTGGTCTACACTAACCTGCGAAACGTCAAATGTTTTAATTTTCCCTCACTGGAATATTATAAGTATTTATTTATTTCTAGAAGTTAAATGTTTTTCCTGAACTAAGATTATAATGAACTGACTGATGCAACTGAAGTCGATAAATTATTCCAGTTTTACGTGATCGATGCAATTTAGGTAGAATGTTCTGAGAAAGGAGGAGAATTCCTCCGAGAAAAAACTTTTAAGTCTCTATGACAGGGATACAGTCCACTACTGTAAATGCTTTTGATTTCATAGTGATGCGATACCTTACTCTTCCGTATAATACGTTAGGTCACTTTTGATACTTGGATATAACACGTACTCTAATAATTTAACTATAGACAGACAGACAGATACAACGCAGAACTTCGTACGTACGTACATTAGTTCAGGTTGCCATACCACATCAGGATAATTTAACTATAGATCAATCTCTATGCAAATTCAAGAAATTTCGTAAACGTTCGCGTTATTGGGTGCAATACTATGGAGATATGCACAAGTTGAGAGGTACAATTACTGAACAACAATAAAATATAATAGCCGATTTATCAAACATTATAAAGTCCAAATTCATTATTCAATCACCAAAAAATCGAGTTCCTGAATTCGGTACACTAAATCACAGAAATCTTAAACACAGATATATGAAGTGTGTTACCAGTCAGTTGTATTGATGATATTGGGTTTGTTTGGAGGTGATTCCCAATTTACATGACATCCCTGAAACCGTTAGGAATCGTTTTTGGATAAAGAGCGAATACATCACTTTCCTGATAGGCACGATTATCAAATCACCTTAGTAACACATTTATTTGAATATCTATACAGACTTGTATTTATTAAAGTAAACTAAGTGACCCTTAAGGTGTGAAAATGGTAAGAACCGAACCTTAAAATGTACTCTAAAAATGCCGTGTCACTAATTATCTTTAGCATACCACTGCACGATTACTGTCAATAAGATTTGGAAAAAAAAATACCCATAACATTTTTAAATGAGATTTACCTGCGACTGGAACCCTTGCTGTTGTTGATGGTACCTCTGGTTATGTAAGCCAGTAACCGAGGCAACTTGTTGCATTTGCTGCTGCTGTTGCTGAACCATTTGAGCTTGTTGAGTAGCTAAAAGCTTGCGTTCATGCTCTTTGATAAAGGCTTCCAATTTAGCTGGTGAATTAACTACATCTTGATATTCATGTTCGATTTCACGCTCTGAAACAGCATGCTGTTTAAGTGCAGTTGAAATAACATTGTTGTATGCTTTATGAATGGCTGAACGTTGACTGTCGATTATGCAAGCTTCACAAACGACTTCAGACGAACCTGGGCGTTTGCGTTTCCATACAGGTGTGAAATCTGTGCCACAACGTGAACATGAAAATGGATTAACAAATCGAGATTGTTCGGAGCTCCTTTCTGTATTTAGTGGATCAAAGTCCTAAAATACACAAATGATTTAACCTATTTAGTAACATTTCAAGTGAACTTTATAATTCAAAATAAACAGTCACATATCTAATGGGAAATTTATATTTTTCATGAACAACAGAAGACTCTGTATGCATAAGTGAACTTTCCAGTCTTAAAATAAAAATTCCACTAAAGATATACCAGGTGACACACAGTTGATGAGACAACGAACGTTGAGAGGAGAGTAACTTAATTATTAAAACCAAGTTTTGTTTTATCAGCTGCCTGTATCAAAATGAATCACAAAACAGTAACTATTTTTATTAGGGAGAAAAAAGGCAAGAGTTTCAAGACCTGACAATGATAAATTAATATTTTCTGACGATCTCAACCTCAAAAATCAGCAAACGTCGACAAGAAAAACCATAAACAGTGGACCTTAGATTATATAAAAATATCAGTAAGGAAAATTGTCATTGAAGGAACATCTTTTCTCCACTAATGAAAATAAATTTCCGTCGACATTTAACAGAAATGTTTTGATAAACTCATAACATTACCGGTGCTAATTGTAAAAAGAATATAAGTGCTGTTACGAAAAAAAACTAAGCAATAGACACGATCTAACTAATATTTTTACTTTAAAATCCTCATCAAGGTTTACGTACACCGTATTTGTATAAAAACATCAAATGTGGATTGCTTACTACATACAAGATTATTAGCCGATACACTGGCACTTGATTTATATTAGTTAGTAAATCGACTAGTGGAATTGTGTATCTTCATTGACCGAGGTGGCTAGGACCTGGTAAACATGCCTAACTAGTAGTAGTTCAAAGAAAGCTTAGATAAGTTCAATCTACATTTGTCAAGAGTGTAAGTCGTTAAATGTTAGCCTGAGACATATTTATAAGTCTGTACTACCTGAATGAGGTCTACACGATAACTACTATCGGTGGTTGAATGTCATGAAACATGGAAGAGAATAAGTTACAGTGGTCCAAATGCATGAATCATTTATCTACTGCCAGATAGTGAGTTCTCGCATTTCTTCTTTTCACTCCTTCCCAAACTTTACATTTGTTAAAACATTAGTTTGACTTCTTTTTTATTTACCTTGTTAATTTCAGCCTACCATGCTGACGCAGTATGACTTGGAATAACTTGAATAAAGTGCCCTATACTATAAAACTAGGTTAAAATAAAACAGCTTCCTGAATTGGGAACTAAAGAGAGTTACAGAGAACAAACGGATTGAACGGCAATAGTTTCAGACTAAGTTGCTTCGAAACTTCAATGGTAAGAAATCAACGCCCCTTTTGGAAATAGTTTTGAAAATACTAACTTATGTAATTCCTAACAAAGCTAAGAAATTTGACTGGATAAACACTATTTAATTAGTTCCATAAATGTGATGAGACTTTTAAAAATTAACTACCGCAAAATGTAGTGGGGTGAAATCTAAAGGGTCAATCAATCAATCAATCAATCAATGCTTGTTACATCCATGTGGAGCATAGGCCAGCAACCACCATTCTCCAACCAACTCTGTCCTGGGATTTCCTTTCCAGTTCTTCCCAAGTGCTCTTCATGTCTGTCTCCAATTCCCAAAGCAATGTGTTCTTGCGTCTTCCACTTTTCCCTTGGCGTTTAGCATTCCATGTTAATACCTGTCTTATGACACAGTTTGGTGATTTCCTCAATGTGTTCTATCCACCTCCACCGTCTTTTCACAATTTCTTCCTCGGCTGGAAGTTGGTTGATTTATTCTCTTCCACAGAAGGTTGCTGTTTATGGTGCCCGGTCAAAAGAACCAAACTATCTTATGCAGATAGTTGTCTATAAATACTTGTATCTTCTGAAGGATGCTTTTCGTAGTTTTCAATACAAGTTTCAGCCCAATACGACAAAACTGTCACCACATTTATATTGAAAATTATGACTTTAATGTTGACTGACAATTGGTTTGAGTTTCAAGTGTTTTTCAGTTATAGAAATGATACTTTTGCCTTTCCAATCCGCGCCTTCACATCTGCCACAGATGAGACCCTCGTTGTTTATCAATGGTGCTGCCCAAGTATGTAAAGGTTTCTACATCTTCCAGAATTTCTCCGTCAAGTGTAAGTGGGTTAGGGTTTGTTGTTTTGTATTGAAGGATCCTGCTTTTTTCGATGTGTTTATTGAAATCTGCTCCCACCGAGGCTGCTGCTAGCTTATCTGTCTTCATCTGCATTTGTTGCTGTGTGGGACAGAAGAGCTAGATCATCTCCAAAGTCCAAATCATCTAGTTGCATCGGTATTGTCCACTGTATTCCGAGATTGCCTTGACATGTTGCAGTCTTCATGATCCAGTCAACCACCAGTAGGAAGAGGAAGGGCGACAGTAAGCAGCCTTGTCTGACACCAGTCTTCACTTCGAATGAGTAGGGGTCCGCGAGACGAAAGTCACCAATGGTTAGAGACCTTGAACGACATGGCTCAGAATCGTTCGCAATGGCGCAGGTGCATCCACTCTTTATGTTCCTTCAAAATCTAACCTTCTGAATTCTCTTTCTCCTTTCAAATTTATCTCACTGAATTATACTTTTCGAATCATATCTTCGCTCCCTAATTTTCTGCATTACTGCTAATACTTCTATTATCGTTATCACTCTTGGATTTGAACTGACAGTTGCGTCTCTGCGCTGATGTGGTATGGCGACCTGAACTGATGTACGTACGTACGAAGTTCTGCGTTGTATCTGTCTGTCTGTCTGTCTTCGAATGAGTCAGTGAGCTGACCTCCATGCACTATTTTATAATGTAGTCCGTCGTAGCAATTCCGTATGATGTTGACTATATTTTCAGGTACGCCATAATGTCATAGAAGGCTCCATAATATTCTCCTATCCACGCTATTAAATGCTTCTTCGTAGTCGAGGAAGTTGATACAAAGTGGTGAATTCCATTCCCACAAAAATACATTCTTTGTGATGTTATTTCTTGTCACCCAAGACCTCCTGACAAGTTATTGTTTCCTTAATCTCTTTCTAGTTGTCTTTCATATTAGTTCCAACTTTTTCTAGTAGATCTTGAAATGCCTGGAACTTGTTGTTGAGAGTTATGTTGAATTCGTCGCGTTTGTTGGTATCTCAGAGAAGGGCTGTGTTAAACTTTTGTAATACTGCTGCTCCAGTTGTCCAGTGCTTCTTCAGCTTCAGTTTCATTTTAGCCACCACTAGATGAAGATTCGAAGCAGTGTCAGCTCCTCACCTTGCTCTTACGTCTTCCATAGTCCTTCTAAACTTCTAATTGATGTAGATGTGGTTTATTTGGTTCTCGTAATATGGTCCAGTGAGAGTCATGTAGTTTCGTGTATACGTATGTGGGAGAATACGGCGCCACCTATAATCATTTTGTTGAAGACACATAGGTTAGTAAACCTCTCACCGTTTTCGTTCCTTTCTACCAGTACATATCGTCCCATGATATCTTCATATCCGGTGTTGCCCATTCCAACCTTGGAGTTTAGGTCTCCTATCAAAGTGATTAGGTCCTTGGTTGGGCATTTCTCGACGATTGACTGCAGCCTTGCATAGAACTGGTCTTCGCTAACTTCGTGGCTGTCGTCGGTGTGCGCATACCACTGGATGACATTCATTGTAATTCCTCTCTTCTTAGTCTTGAAGGACGCTTTGATGATCTTAGATCCATGAGGTTCCCATCCTATAAGAGCCTTCCATGCTTCTTGGGACAACATTAGTACTACTCCTTGTGTGTGTGAGGGGTTTTCTTATCCGTGACCGGAGTATAAAAGCACCTCCTAAAGATAATCTTTGCTGTCCAGCTTGTAAATAATGGGTTACGGTTATTCCAAGTATCTTCAGGTTGTATCTTTTTATTTCTTCAGCTATTTTCATGTTTCTTCCTGTCTTCAACATCGTGCGGACATTTCATGTACCAATATTAATGGTTGCTCTGGTTGTCAGAAGAGGCATCAACCCCATGGTTACCGAAGAAACTCGGCTTTCACCGTGAGGCCTTATAACTGTTCGAAACGAAGACCTTCCAACTCCCAGGGCAGAGTTAAAGTGGTTATAAAGGTTTTTACTGGTTAGCGTTTTTTAGCAAAGTTGTTGTTTTACGGGATAGGGTTGCTAACCCCATGCCCAACTCTCTTTATCCGGGCTTGAGACCGTCAGCAATCCTAAAGGGGTAACAATTTTCTGCACTGCATGGAATCTACAAGTCATGAGCAGGAACAAAGGTTTTTGCTATATAAACCCCACTAAACTATTACTTTAGAGATTTATCATAGATATTTGCTATGGGGTTACTAAGCACTGACCTTGGGTAACAGGAAAACGTTAGAAAGGATTAAAAATAAACTTCCTTTGCAACAGGAACTTAATGTTAGTGGTAAAGTTCTTAAATCAAACATTACGGAAATAAAACGACAGATTTTCGAAAATATCAAGTTGTAACGATCATAAAATGTTTATTAGTGTATGTAATCATACTACCAATTCGAAAGGGCCATTGATAAAAACACAAGTGATGAAGACGCTATTAGAATGCAGTCATTCGGTAACATTAAGCAACAATGTAAGCATGTTCGGGAGGCATTTCCCCCTCTCTGAACGCAAACTGTTGCTTCAGGACTGGTCGATGTTAACATCCGAACTAAAAGAGAGGGAAATAGCTGAGACCATCGATCACTTCAATTAACTTGGAAGTCTTATCAGCCATGATAGATTAGTGTGCGAATAAATCTCGGTACCAATCCTAAAATGTTCGTCTGATTATTGCCAACTTACGTCATCTATGGGTTGGGCAAGAATTCCGTCTACCAATTAAATAACGAGTATACTGTGCAGCAGTCCGTTCTGTTTTACTGCACGGATGTGAAACATAGCTACCAAGAGATGACATTCGTAAGTTATTGATCATAGGCTATTGGTATCCAATCATAGATGTCGTCGAAGCACTTATCTCGCTTGTAGGGACCACCGAGCGAGTAATCATGAGGTTAGACGAAGTGTTAGGGGAAGATGGGAAATCAGTTGATATGACTGTGAATCATAACCGATTGAGGTAGTTAAGACATGTATTACGTATGCCTAACCGCCACCTATCTCGATACGTGAAGCCAATTGATATTGGAGTAGGATGGAAAATTAAGGATAGCCAAACCAAAACATGAAATCAGTTCACGAAGTCATTCATTCATTCAAAAACGTAGAACCGGGTACAAACGTCCATAGGTTCAAGATGCCATACCACATTAGCACTACAAGATTAAATTTACAGAGGTAACAATAACAGAATACAAGAGAGGAGAGAAAAGGTGTGCAGAAAAGAATAATTGAATTTAAAATCTAGATGGAGGTAAAGAGTGAATACACTTGAGCTACTGTCACCAATTCTGAGCCATGTCGCCATGTCTCCAGCCACTCATTGTAATTATTACGCGGACCCCAACAAGATAATCTGCATCTACTAACATGGCTTAGACCAACAGTCAAAGACTTCACGGATGTCATGCTTTGGTTTGGCCGCCCCTACCCTAATCCATCCTACTTCAATCCTAGTCAATATAGCGTGACGAGGCTGGCGGTGGTCGGGCATGCGCAACATATGTCCCAACCATATCAATCAATGAAGGTTAATGACCTCTTCGACTGATTTACCATGTTTCCCAAAAATCTTTTGTCTAACAGCAACATCATTACTTATTCGATTGTTCCATGATATACGAGCGACTCTACGAAGATTTTTATGGCCAAATACCTGAAGTCGACGCATATCTTGGGTTATCATGACTAACGTTTCGCAGCCATATGTTAAAACGGTGCGGACTGCTGCGCAGTACACCCGGTCACGAAGTCACTGACTGCTGGCCTGAGCTATGTTGGTAAATGTAAAGTGCTTGGGGTGCGCACGAATGTCGTAGCCAACGACTGGAGACGCTGAGTTACATGGCTCAGAATTGGTGAAACAAAACGTTGCTGGCGAACATGAACGACAACGAATGACCTTGAAGCTGCTTCTAACAAATGAGAACGCATTTGTAGAAAAAAACTTAATTTATTACGAAAAACAATAACGTGTTTAGGACAATTACACGTGATATAAAGTTTTTACATGATTTATGAACTTTTGGGGGTTCGGAACAGGTTCATTGATTTTAAAATCATAATATGAACGATAGAGAAACTCATTTGTGTAACTCCAAATTATGTTGTTTCTAGAACCTTTATCAGGTCAAAGAAACTCCATCAGCCGCAACCTCTGTGTTTTGTGTATGTACACTAGTACTTGGGTCCACAAAATGTCTTCCGTGAACTACGAAATGGTGAACGTATCCAAGTCTATGAGGAGGCGGACAAGCTCTTTAGTCGTCAGTATAAATTGTGGATCCTGGTAGAACGTAAATCTGGATTATTGGTATCAGGGTACTTGCAGTTCGATCTGGGACATACTGGAAATGTCTCTTTCCTAATGTCCGGTCGTAAATACCAAGAACCTACCAGTAAGACTTAAGTAATTAGTACTTACCCATTCAGTTTTTAGAGATCTACCTCTATTAAATTTTCTCTACCTAATAACTGTTTTATCTATTTCAAAAGATTTCCCTACGCCTTCTAGCGACAGATTTGAACGTAACATTATTTCTGAGCATATGTCTGTACACTGCTGATACCATTGCACTGTTGATACTTCGCTTATATTTATAAGGGATGTTGCCAACGAAATAGTCAACTGCATCGCCCACAATACAACTAACATGCAGGTTTGCCTAGGTGTTGGTCTAGACTGGCTAAAGAAGCTGTTTGTTCTTGTTGATTTCTTTAACCAGAAATCATTACAATGAAAGATGACTGCGTCTCGCGTATCTGTGGATGGTGTTTGAGTCATATTGAGTCCGTAAACACAAATCAACTCTGTATGAAGTAACCCGAGAGCTTACAGATTAGTAATAATAACGTCCTCATAGAAAATTTTAATCAACCGATGATCCAATGTAAGCATTTTGAAGTAGACTAAGCGCACGATCTTGAAGCAATTACCTTGATTCTCAATATCTCGTTCAAGTTCGCCAGCAAAGTTTAGTTTCACCGAATCGATTACTGGCATAACTGGATCAACTCATAGTTTTCCTTGAAATCTTGAGTTTGACATTATTTCATACCTTCCTACAAACTGTTTTTTGCGTAGCACACCTTGTGTATCCATGCTTCGCTTCTTACCAGTGACGTAACTACTATTTGAACTGTTGTTCACCTTGTTGTGCTAACGGGATGTGCCAACTTCGACTGATGCATACATGTAGTAAATTCTGTATTGTGCATGCATACTCCGGGTTTTATAAGATTTAAAACCCTAATGTTCACGAGTTACAAGCTTTGAATCTCCATCCTTCCATAAGGGTACTTGACATCGCTGTTTTTGCCATAAATCCACTTGCTCGATGGCTTGTAACTTTTTTACAAACCAATCCCTATGCACTTGATTACACCCGACCATGTTGCTACCTTGACGTGCTGGTCGGGCTTGCCTATCGTGATGACTCATTCAGGCTATACTGGCTGGAATAATCGTTCCTCAAACTCCTACCATGCCAAGAAGGTCGGTTGAAGAGTGGTGAGACCAAAAGCAGCAAATATAAGGTCTGAGGACGAAGTCGTACTGCTGGCTGTACAAAAGCGTGACGGCAGTAAGGTGTTTTCCTCAGATAACCAGCATAACAGCGATACTGCCTTCCCGTAAAAGAAGGGCAGGGTTAGAAAAGGTCGACCCTAAAATGCACACCTCATTTTACTCCACAGAGTTCCGTCTCTGGTAGTAAGACCCCAACAGGTACGGAGTTACAACGAAAACCCCTCTCGAAATGGCCGTGTGTGACCGGCCTCAAGCAGTTATTTCTTAGGCACTGCGTTCACGCTCCCAGGTCTTTCAGACCAAACCTAACCAAATTTGCTTTTCAGGTACATCAAGGAGAACTCTTCCATAGTGTCGGCAACTGGAAGCAGATAACTGCACTTATACCTCTAACAACATACAAGATTACCACCATTTTAATCAAACTTCTTCTACTCCTAATATTTATCCCGCTCCCACCTTTAAGCCTAAATTCCTATCTTCAACTTCCTCCTCTGCCATCAGTGACAACGGTTATCGGCCCACGAAATAATGTCCCGAATATACTATAACCACGCTTCAAACTTTGAAGTGGTGCATTCAATGTACGAACTCTGTGTCGAATAGGACAGCAAGCCTCCTTAGCTAAGACACTAGAATCTCGCGTCATTGATGTATTTTGTGTCTCCGAAACACGCATACAGGATCCTAGTGTGGTCGTTCATTTGACCTCACCTAGCCTGTACAAAGAACTCACACAATAAATCCTTCGTTTATCTAATGACTCAACAGCAACTCCTAGTGGACTAGCCAGTGTAGGTATTGCGTTAAGTATGAGGGCGAAACAGGCACTTCTCAAATGGATTCCTACCGACAGTCGCCTATGTACTGTCCGATTAAATGGTTCAGTAAGAACTCGAAAAGATAGGGACATACGCCGTTATCTTTTCGTTGATTCTGCATACGCTCCCACTGACTGCAGCCCAGATGAAGTGAAAGATGAACTTCTTCATAGAGCCAAACACTCAGATTTGGTACTCATGGCTGGTGATTTCGACACCCAAATAGGCAGCTTGAATCAGCCTGAAAGACATTTAGGTAAATACTTCAGTGTCCCAGCTCAGAGAACGGATAACGGTGACCATCTGCTACAACTATGCTTACACAATCGTTTATTTCTAGTAAACACGAATTTTAAACATAAGGAGCGACATCGTCTAACAAGGCGACCTGCTGGCCCTACTCACCAGTGGACTCAAATAGACCATATCGCTACTAGTCACCGTTGGAGAGGTTCGATAGAAGATTGCCGATCTTTCAGGAGTACACGTTTAGATTCCGATCATGCTCTAGTACGAGCACGCATATGCTTGCATCTTACTGGGCGAAGAAAAACTACTAAAGGAAAGCACATTAGAATTCAGTTCAGCAACGAGACAGCCAAGATTAAATTCCAGGAACTGAAGAATCACTTAAGTAATTAAGATGTGACTCAACTAGATACTGCTTGGCAAGATATCCAAACAACTATGTCATCTAGTGACATCTATCAAGGACTTAAATCAACATGTTAAGTGCGTCTCGATGGCTTCTGTTGAGTGGATGAACTCTCGAAAACTTATCCTGTCAGGCTCCGAACATGAAGAGGAACGAAGAGTAATCAGGCACAAACTGACAAAATATCTGCAAAACGACCGTGAACATTGGTGAGTAACGAAAGTAAAGGAGATGGAAAAGGCACCAGTGTTAAGCAACACTTAGACAACTTTCCAAGTTAGTAAAAGAAATTAGAGTTAAAATATCAAGCGTAAGACAATCTACGAAAGAGATGAAACGTTTATTAACTCTCAGTCTAGACGTTTAGAATGATGAGA
Source organism: Schistosoma japonicum (assembly GCA_025215515.1). Lineage (NCBI taxonomy): Eukaryota > Metazoa > Platyhelminthes > Trematoda > Strigeidida > Schistosomatidae > Schistosoma > Schistosoma japonicum. The sequence goes on along the minus strand of CM046063.1, from coordinate 18,007,656 downwards.
TGAACACTTAACGAGTACTTCAGTTGATCTTCAGTTGCTCTAGAACTTTCCACTATTTTAAGACAGACAGAATGGAAAGTCGACTTAGGTCTCCCGACTCTCGTCGAAGTCGAAAAAGCTATAACCAATCTAAAGTGAGGCAAGGCAGCAGATCCAAATGCATTATCGACTGAGGTGGTTGGGACATGTATTGCGTATGTCCAACCACTATCTGTCTCGACGTGCGATTTTCGTTGATACAGTAGCAGGATGAAAGAGTTAGAAGCGGTCAAACCAAAACATGGCACCAGTCCATGAAGTCACTGACTGCTGATTTGAGTCGTTTTGGTAGCTGCAGACTAGCTGGACAGAGTCCTCGTGAATACTGTAACGAGTGGCTAGAAACACTGAGCGACATGGCCCAGAATCTGTCACAATGGCGCAGATGTATTTACTCATTATCCTCCGTTAAATCGTGAGCTTAAAATTATTCCATAACTTTCTACGTTTCCTGAACTATATCCTATATGTTCACACCCCTTATTACTATTATTATTGTTATTATTGAAGTAAGTTCTACCAATTTGGTGTTAATCTTGCGGTGCCATAGAGATATGACAACTTGAACCGGGTGCCAGGTCCTATGTTGACCATACATACAGAGAGATACAACGCAGAACTTTGTACGTACGTACATCAGTTCAGGTCGCCATACCACATCAGCACAGAGACGCAACTGTCAGTTCAAATCCAAGAGTGGTAGCGATCGTAGAAGTATTAGTAGTAATGCAGAAGATTAGGGAGCGAAGATATGTTTCGAAAAGTATAATTCAGTGAAATAAATTTGAAGGAGAAAGATAGAGAATTCGGAAGGTTAGATTTTGAGAGAACACAAAGAGTAGATGCACCTGCGCCATTGCGAACGATTCTGAGCCATGTCGTTCAAGGATCTCTAACCATTGGTGACTTTCGTCTCGCGGACCCCAACCACGCAGCCTACATCTACCAACATGACTCAGTCCACTTGTTAGTGACTTCATCGATTTCTGCCATGTTTTAGGTTTGGCCGCCCCTAGCTTTCTTCTAACCTATTCCTACGCCTGCAAAACTATAGCTCGTCGAGGCAGACAGGTAGTTAGACATGCGTAACACATGTCCCAACCACCCCAACTGATGAAGTTTCAATACCTCATCTATTGACTTGCCATCCTTTCCTAGAACCCGTTTCCTAACGACAGCATTGCTCAATCGGTTGTCCCACGATACACGAGCAATGCTTCGGAGACACCTATGATCGAAGACCAGTAACCTACGAATGTCCTCTACTCTTAACGGCCATGTTTCGCTTCCGTATAGTAGGACAGAGCGAACTGCTGCACGGTACACTCGTCCTTTGGTTAGCAAGCGGATATCTCGACTGCGCCATAAGTGACGTAGGCGAGACCATACATACATACATACTTGATTGCAAAATTGTACATCTAGCCATAACTTATATAAAATCATAAAATGGTCTCAGCTACCCAGTTTTGCCAATTATACATGAAGCTACACTTGTAAAAAAAAAAACAATAAACTGCTTTTAAGTGCATAACAAAAACTACAGTAATTGAATGTGATTGCAAAAGCTTTAATTCATACCTGTATAGTGGTTACGATTTCCTCAAGACCTATCATCGCAGTAAATTCATTTGTCAAGGTGCTAGGAACGAAAGGTACAACAGACAGTCCATTTCCCACAGCAGGCTTCGGCAGAACAACTTTATCTAGCGTTCTTTCCAACTGCTTCCGAAGCATCGCTTTTTTACCACTAAATTGTTGTTCGAGTGCATGGACAGCCATTCCCTTTGTCACCTTGGGTATTGATGTGGCGTTTGTTGAGTTAATAGCTGTACTGTTCTGAGCAGGAGCTAATAAAGGCATATATATTGTTGAAGGGAACTTACATTGTGTTGCACGATTACCAGTAGTTGATGGGACAGTTCTTCCTGCAATTTGACCAGCTGGTCGGACTAAGTTAAATAAGAAAATAATGAACACTTACCTTGGTTGACAGGTGATTGTGTACTACGGACAGTAGATGTTGTGTTCGAAGACCCTTTAGTACTTCTAGGTTGTAGTGCATGTGAGCGTTGATTGGCTCGTAACTGCTGGAGTAAAACCAATGTACTTTCCTCGTTTCTAAGCTCGTTTTCCAGTTTCAAAAGAAGCGCACGCGATTTAGATAACAAAGATTGTTTTGGCGTGTTTTCCTTTTCCATTTCATCACAGAGAGCTCCAAGTAGACGATCATCTTCGTCTTCACTTAGCATAATGACGTCGTCATCATTCTACGAAAATGAGTGGAAAATAGTAGCTCACCCTAACAGAAAGTTTGTTATCGTCATTATCAACATGGTTGGATTTCCGACTTAAATCTAACACATCATCAAAACATTGCCTGAAACACTTGTCATGAAGAACTATTACATACCTTTTAACTAGAGGATCCATTTTACTGAAAGATTCGCTTAGCAATGCTTTTTCTAATGTGGCTGAAATAATAAAAAAAAGCAAGAATATGCGTGATAAACTCGATATCATAACGAACCTAAAACTAAGGTTAAATCAGGTATGTTGAAAAACGAGCCATTTGACTAGCAAGGACACTTAAACAACAAAACGGCAATTAGTTCTGTCGCTTTTTCTTTTGAAGAAAACTCCTTATTAGTAGCATATATCCATAGGTACATCATTTCCGAACTAAACTGCAATATTTGTGATCCGATGTGGTGTCAGCCAAAATGTAGCATGAGTGGAACAGTTTGGTGATAGCGAGTCGTGGAAACGAAGACAATTCAGGGTACTGAATCAGACAATGTACCTCACTACCGTTAATCGATCCTATCGTCTTAGACGATGTTTGTTAACTCCAAAGGGTTTGTTTGTTCCACCGACAGCTGTTACCTGTAAGCAGGCCAGAGCTAAGAGATATGATGGCATACTTTAGTGGTTTGGTCAGTTAGATATCAACCTAGACACCAGATAAGTTATCCATGCCGACAAAACATTCTAAAATCCCGTCGTGAACTCCATAATAGAGGTGTTGAAGGAATCTACTGACCTAAGCCTAAGGTTAGGAAAACCACAAAATTGGAACGACCTAGGTAGGATGAATAGAAAGACTATGAAGGACGGATGATTAAATTAAAGCGCACTTCGAGCCACATATTCTGGCTCCCGAAAGAACGTAGCGCACATAAATTATTAAGAGTAGTGGTCGGTAAGGATGGCAAGTTACCAAGTCCTACTTTCTTCGGTAGTCGAACCACGAATTACCCACCCTATAAAATTTCAGTCGGCTTCATGAGACCCCAGAGATGTTCTCTACTTGAACCTTACTCACGGCATATGGACATTTCTCCACGACCACCTTAATGAGATTAGAAAGTTGATCTAGTGAACTGTTTTCCAGTTGGAAGTGGTAACCAGTGGAATTTAAACGCTAGGATTGAATAATGCCAGAGGAACTGAAGGACTACTTCGCTCTGCTACGAATTGATTCAGGAGTGGATTACACGCAACCCCACACCAGCCCATCGATCAATCGCTCACCGCCAGATATGAAGATCTTAGGTGTAGGCTATAGCCGGAGGAGTGAAACAGTGAGATTGGCGAGTAACATCACCGAGACCATCGACCAATCAGTAGACAGGTCACAAAACCTTCTGCAAATTGATTGGTTGAAAAAATATACCTTATGTTCTTGAGTCATGCTTCTTACTAGTTAAGACACTCTATAATTTGTTATGCTAACCTGTGGTTTACTCTCTCATTTCATTCCAGTAAACCCAGAAAGGCAGCTTACAAAATATGGCAACCCTACCAGAGAAACACAACAGGAAGCGAAAACACCAACCAAGCGCACCATCACTAACTCCTGATATGAAAGCATTGACCACAATGTTTGCTGCGGACATGCAAACCATTTTGTTTAGTAGCTATACACAACGGATGCGCCACAAACTTGAACTGAGGGATGAGTTTGATCCATGGGCAGAAAAAGAGACAAGTTACACTGAGGTGATGGGTGTCCCGTAACCTAACGCATGTTTGATGGACTGTATTGGGAAAAACCATGAAAATGGTGCGATTGGAGTCCCATATAGGAACCTTTCATTTCATGAATTACTCACTCTCTTACGACAAAGACTTCCCCCTATGATGCTGCATACTGAAGTGCTTAAACGTTTAGATGAATGCAACCTAGGCCATGGAGAAACCACACAGCAATTCCTAACTGCCTTGCAAAGAATGGCGCGCCAGGCATATACGACAAACGAGATGGATGTTGAGCAAGCAGTGTTGGACAGATTTCTTAAATGTGTCAAATCCTGCATCCGGAAAGATTTTAATATGAACCTGCCATCACTACAAGCGGATGAAAAGCATGCCATGCTTACAGGAAATATGGAGGAGTTGGAGACCACCCCCTCCCACCAAAAAAAGCTACCACCGTTATGATGGTCACTTGGAGCTCAATGCCACAGCGTGGTAGGCAACAAAACCGTCATTCTTTTAGACTACGGTCAGTCAACACAAAAATCAAAGACTGCTACCACTGTCAATCGTTTGGCAGGTTGGCACGGACTTGTAGGCACAACGAGGGTAAGTTTCATTCGTTAAGCTTTCATATGTCTATGATCAATAAGCTTAAAAATCAAACATTCCCAAAATAGAGACTTCTAGAACTTCAAAGAATTGCTATTCTGGTAGATACAGGAGCTGCCACTACATAGTAAATATAAATTGCCTTCCACATAGAAGTAGGGCAGAAATAAGCCCTCAAGCCATTCACCTGATGACGTCAGAGGGCAGCCTGGTAATTATTAAGGGCAGCTGGGATCACTGGTCACAAAACACTTTGTAGTGACTGAACATATGCCGTGGAGGTCATATTAGGACTGGACTTCCTGACAAAGCATGCATGTAAAATAGATTGTGGAGAACACATACTAGTCATTAGCGAATTAGTGATCCCAAATATCGCTGAAGTCAAGAAAAGTGCTCGCTATGCAGTCGATAAGTGTTCGCAATACACAATCGATAAGAGATGCACAAATAAAACCACAGTTTCTCCTTACGACCTCAAGTGACAAAAAAGTGCGAGATAAGTGTGCAGAAATGATATTTTCCGAGTGCTTTGACTTTGACGGAACATACCTGGGGCGCACAAATATAGTCCAACATAAGATTGATACAGGTAACTCCAGATCTAGTCAACACTCATCCAGAAGAATCCCAGTTTACTGCCAAACAGAGCTAAAAACACCAGCAACGATCCTCCTTAGAAGGGAATGATTAAACTTTGTGTTCCCATTGGCCTCTCCTGTTTTTCTGGTATAAAAAAGCCAAATGGTGCTTTGAGAGTTTGTACTGATTATCGTAAGCCTAACCAGGTGACTAAACGTGATTGTTTTTCGCTACCTACGATGTGCTGGATGCCTTATCAGGTTCAGTGTAATTTGCCACACTAGATCTAACCTCTGGTTATTGATAAGTTCAGATACATCCAGAAGACAAACCAAAAACGGCATTTATCTTACAGTCAAGATTGTATGAATTTGAAACAACGCTTTTCAGGTTAGCGAATGCCCTCTCCATGTTTCCCAGATTAATGTAGACTGTTCTTAGCGACTTCGCACTACACAAGTGCCTAGTATATCTAGACGACGTTATTATACTTGCAGATGAACATTCAAAATATCCACTTTATTTTTTAACGTTTACAAGCGGTAGGATTAAAGCTAAGCCCTACGAAATGCCAGTTCTTTAAACAAGAAGTAGGTTTCCTAGAACATGTTATCTCCAAACAAGGTGTTAAGTGCGACCCAAAAAGGACTGGCTAAAGTAAAATAATGACTAATTGAACAGCACGGTTGCATCCTGCTTGATTCACTATCTACTAATTATCTAGTAGTAAATATTATTCACAATTTATTTTCGTAATGCTTATGATTCTATACTTTCCATATAATTCGTAGGAGTCTTCAGTGGTAGTAAAAATGCAAGCACAGGAAAGTGAGTACAGAGACTGCCTAAATACCAGAAGTGAAATATCAATATTGTTATGTTGGGCATTCAAGAAGAATAACTAACTTTCAGAACTATGCTTTAGAAGACTATTTCATTTGCTTAGTTGTGGGTAAAGTAAACAATTTATTTTCTATCATTATTATATCCCTCGCGTCCTATCCTCCCGTTTAGCCCATTAACTATTAGTATATCATTTCCCATTTACGAACTACGCTTAATTGATTGCGTACATGTTGCCTCAATTAGTTACCACTATCTCCATTGTTTTGTGTTGACATTAGTTTCCTAACTGGTTGACTGTATGGTCTGGTTTGTGTATATAAAGGGATGCTAGAAATATAATATGATTTTTTCTGGTTGATTCATCGGTTAGTGTTCTTTCTATCCCGGCTTAGAATTAAGTGAGTAACGTGACCAGCTAGGCACATTTATTGGCGTTGGTTATTGTAATCTCGTGTGCACAAGGTCATATCGAATAATTGGTCGTACCTTCTCTCCATAACAGATTATTCTAACGTCATAACAAATATACGAAAACCACTACTTTCTGATAAATAATCGATATATTGAGAAACTTGGAAAGCATGTGTTAGAACACTTCACTTCTAAAATACTATCATGAAGGTATTTTTAGTAATTGTCGCTAATATTATCGGGATGAATTATTGCAAGGAAAATAATTTGATATTGTTTTCTAGCACTTAAAAGTAAAATTAAATTACATTTCTACCAGAAAGCTTCAAAACAATGTGAAAATGAATTCATTTCTTACCGTACATCTGTGTATCTGTGATAATCGAGTCTAGAGGCTGTTATAAAATTTAAATGAATAGTAAGTGATGATGCTGGAGGATAGAATGACGACTAACTAGTAACTAAATACACAACCTTATACATTGAGTGCTAATTAAACTTATTCCTCACTGTTTACCATATTTATTTAAATATACTTCAGCGTGTAGTGGATCAAAAGACAACTTAGGATAAATGACACAGATACGTGTAATAAACAAAAAGTGTGAATCTACTATGCAACTAATATAATGCATCAAATATGATAAAAATATGTACAGTTACTCAGTTTACTGATACTTTACAAAATTAGCTAACTTAAATGGCAGCAATATTAAGTATTCAGAGAGTATCAGCAACCAAACTAGTTTTTGATTCAAATGCATACATGAATGACCAGAGATGAATTGATGGTACAGTGACGATGGTAGATGATTGTAGAACTATGATGCAAAGGGTATTGTACCATTTAGTAGGAGAATCATATGTCAGCGGAAATTTCGACGTAGATTCACCCCGTTTGAATTAAACATGAAGCAAATCACAATAGTGAAACAGCGATAGTCAAGATTTCTGCTGACATATGATTCTCCTACTAAATGGTACAATACCCTTTGCATCATAGTTCTACAATCATCTACCATCGTCACTGTACCATCAATTCATCTCTGGTCATTCATGTATGCATTTGAATCAAAAACTAGTTTGGTTGTTGACACTCTCTGAATACTCAATATTGCTGCCATTTAAGTTAGCTAATTTTGTAAAGTATCAGTAAACTGAGTAACTGTACATATTTTTATCATATTTGATGCATTATATTAGTTGCGTAATTGACCCATACTTTTTGTTTATTATGCTTACCTGTGTCACTTAGCCTTTGATCCATTACAAGTATCACACACTAGTGAGGTTTATCAATAGAAACACTACATCCAAAATTCGGGTTGTACAACCTAAGAGTCATGATCGATTTTAGTGATAAACTTCTAACTGCAACTACGGAGATATTAAATTATCAGAATGCTAATTACGAAGTTTCACCATCAGGCCTTCCTAAAAATATTGCATATAAACACCGTGTGGTGATGGCAGTCGTAATGGTTTTCAAAATTTGATTAAATATATTATGATTCAGTACAAAATGAAGAATACAGTAGTGGACTTTCTGCAGAAGTTCAAGATGATTAGTTCGAAGTATAACTTATTACTTTCACGTTTTCTACATATTTATCATGCTCATAAGATTTTTCTATTTATCTAGGATGTCGTCAACATTTCCAGGACATCCTTCGACACCAAAATGAAGGATTACGATAGGAAGCCAAAATAATATTGTTATTTTAAAAGCAAATAGTGAAGGTTTATTTATAAGTAGTATGCTAGAGACTATTCAAATAATAAAAAGTAGACTGAATTATTTCACTGTGCACAGAATGTAACATCATAGGAAAGCAATGTTAGCAATATCACTAACTTACTCATTTGTAAGGTATTATACTTCACTTCTCCTTATATCTAACGTAGTTTAACAGTCACTCCAACTTGGCATTTACCTTAAAATGAATTGAGGTATATTAAAGTAAGTCTGAGGAACACTAAATGACAGTTGTTGTGGAAGTTGTGTATAGGAATCACAGAAATATATCTCTAACTTATTAATACATGTCTCGTCAGTACAACAAATGACGTGTTTAAAATTCACCAGCAACTGCACTACGAAAGTATTCAGCAGGTAGTCTCTAAATATTGTTAGGAGTTATGTAGATACTGGCTTCATACTATGATATGGTTTTGCCTAAACTCAACATGAAATCCATGGCGTCACTGAGATCTAATGAGACTGAAAGAGCATATGCATAAAACTGATTTAGTAACAAATGACTCACAGAACAATGGCCTCCAGTCCTCCTGTGATGACCTATATTCTACCTGACTGTCAGTTGTAAATTTTCTTTTCGAATCAGGTATAGGTTTATATGACTTTGGATATTTAATATCACTCTGCATGATGACTGAAGAAGGACAAGGAACGGCAGTTTCTTTTAGACGCAATCTTTTATGACCAATCACCATAAGTTCCGAACGAATATCCCTTTCAAAATCATCGTATTTGAAGTGTTGAGAACAAACACGTGAGTGTTGAGATGGAACAAATTCTTTCCGACCACATGCTTTTATCCAACATGCCGTTCGTTCTGCATCTCTACGTGGAAACCTGAAGAAGCTTAGGCCTCGCCCATCGTCAGTTCGGTTATGACAACCAGCAAAGCAACACTGTGGCATAATCTGTCTCAAATGTAAACTCAAATAGTTGAAAACTGTGGTGTTCTTTGTTAGCGAAATAAATCCGTAGTCAGTTAGTATAAATTCCGTCTGATTTTTTAAATTTTAATGTTCAATACATCTAATATTTAGGAAATACAATCCACAGAACAAAAAATAATCATATGAAAACTTCTATAGACACGACCTAAACAATGCCAATTTATTCGGGCCTCTTGATTTATAAAATTAGTGGGATAGACAATCTATCATTCAATGATGACGTGGGCAAATTATCTGGTCTGATGACAATCTCATTTCATGTCCTAAAAACCAGTGGCCCAAATCAATTGGTCACGTATATATATTAGGTCGAATAGTATGTAGTAAATAGACATGATCGAAAATTGTTCGACAGACAGGCATTTTATAGCTTTCTCTCATTGGGCCTCTGTGACCTCACTCAATACTAATAGAGCTCAAAAAAATCCAGTCTGACTTTTCTACCTCCCTTCTCCCTATTTCATCCACATAAAATCTATCCAACAAAATCTTACATAGTTTAGGGCCCATGATTAAGGTCAAAATATAATCTACCTCGAAACACGAATATTTTAAAGTAAGGATTATTTGGGATTGTGGTCAATAAGTATGGTAGAATGGCATAATTGGAGACCAACTCGAAAATTAGTCAATGGGATTAATTCTTCGATAATCAATGGAAGTTTTCTAAAGACAAATAGGGCCCTAAATTATTTAAAACAGTATTATCTTCAGATTGAAATAAACGTGAGAAAATTATCTTTACCTACCTTTCATGATTGTTTTTGGATAGTTTTACACTGGTTTATTGCAGCATAAACTGAATGAACTATTACTGTTATTTTGCAAATTGTTCGAATTTACATAGATTTTTCTATTTACTTAAACAGCTAAAAAAGTGAACGTAGATGCACTACTGATATTATCAGAAAAGATAATACTTTAAAGTAGTAAAACGATGGAGGTTAAGCATAGTACAAAGATTAGTATCATGAATAAGGCATATTAAGTGATCTTTATTTAACCAAGCTTTCATCTAATACTATTGGAGCTTATTGCACAGATCACTGTCGTTGAAAAGGTAAGTTTAATTATGTGAAGTAACTGAACCGTAATTCTAAGACGTCCACAAGAATAATACAAATAAATATTGGTTAATTAAGAGTTTACTACTTGGAAAGTATAATTTTTCAGTTTCTATACTATGAAAAGAACTAGTCAGAATAACCTATCTTTTCTGTAGATAATACACATAACAAAACTCATTAGTTGATGAAAAATATTCATTGAGGGAAACAAGTTCAGCGAGGAAGTTCATTTTCAGTGATCTCATCTTTGAAGTTTGCAAATATATACCGTTTTACGTTGATAGTCTATAATAGATTTGGTAGTAACAATAAATTGTGAAACAAAGTAGAGCAAAGTAACATCGAATTATATTATTCACATTATAGATATGATAACCCTATTTCGAAGGTTAACTGTTTAATTATTCTAATCATAATGAGAATAGCTTAATGAGAGGGGGGAGGAGTCAATATAGTTATATTTATCACTTTCATGTAGAGACAAAACAGGCAGCAACTATGAACAAGCAGAAAGTTTAACTTACAATGTTAGATTGTAAAATGTGAACAATTATATCATTACTAATCCATTTCCAGTTATTAATGACTTATTTTAATATAGAACTTTATCCCATTTAATCAAAATAGTATGGGAAGCTTCACAACTTTAAAATAAAGAACATATTACGCTGGGGATCGGAGGCAGATATGAAAAGGATGAATAGCACTTGGAAAGAACTGGAAAGGAGAGCCCAGGACAGAGTTGGTTGGAGAATGATGATCGGTGGGGCTTATGCTCTACATGAGGTAACAGGCATTGACTGATTGACTGACAACTTTAAAAGGTGGCTACTTGTCAAATGTAAATTATTTAAAAGTCATAGATGGTCATAAAATAATCATTTCTATCTTAAGCGCACGGTCTTCATGTACACTGATTTAACGAAGAAGGTGAGCGTATGAAGGTACTTTTCACTGTGACGTATAACACAAACTGTCTTATTTAAGAAAAGACAAATATTCGACATATTCTGATCATGTATTGTGGTGAGTACTACTCATAAAGTCGTCCATAAGTAGTAGGTAGCAGAAGACGGCATGAAATGGGAATGAATCAGGAAGCAGCTTATGCTGCAAGCCGCAGGGTGGCAAGAAGTAGAGCATAATAAGAATACATAGGAAAATCAAGGAAAACCAAAGGAAGAAAGCCTACAATCGATATAGATCAAAGAACACAAATGATATGCGAATTGATGATTAAAAGTAATGTATATTATATTTTATAAGATTTTCCGTTTTCACCAACTTTGCAAATTCTTCTCCTAATAGGCTTTTCTTAGGATAATCAAGTGATTGTTATAGATTAAGGCTTATTAGATAAGCAGAATCTATTATTGTTGAAATCAAAGAGCTTAATGTTTATCAATAGCTGAACGTTGTGGTACGATTCGGTCTAGTGGTATCTATTTACCATGCCAAATTACTTATTCAAACTCTTGAACTAACTGATTTTAAATACATGACTACTAATCAGAAGAGGAAACTCTTTATTTAGTAAAATAACTTTCTTTTAAAAAAAATTATTAACGAAGAAAACAAGCAACTGTAGAATATCAGTTTTGTTGGTCCTTAGATGACTGGTAAATTAAGATCTAACTGTATGTCACAATTTTTGTTCAGTATGTCAATAAAACATTTCATTTTTTTTTTTTAATCTAAAAATGTGTTTATACTTCCCAGTTAAATATTGGAATTGGATTGAATTAAGTGAAGGGATCTTTTGTTTCAAACTTGTAATTCCAAATATTAATTTACTTCAATAAATCAAATACAATATTACAGTGTGTTCATCTATTCTGGGAGAAATGAAAATTTTTCATTGTTAAGAATGATTTATAAGTATAACTATTCTTAAAATATTAACAATTTATTTTATGTTATACTACTGATCAATAGCTTAGTGATTATATTTGATCATTTTAAATAAGCTGCAGTTTATTAAGCGAATGAATTGTCTTTTAAGTGAAATTCTTTTATTTGAATTAATGCAATTGTGAATGGTCGTACAAATATCATCACGTAATATGAACTATAAAATTTTATTTTGGCTTTTAATATTCATCTGCAGAAAATATAATACTTATATCATTTCAGTAGATGAAGTTTGCAAAGAAGCATAATAGGTTTACTATGCCAGTTATTAATAGAACGTGTAACCTAAATCATTCAGGTGAATTTTATTTTCTCTGGGTCTGATTAGATACTTATACAATTAGATTTCTACTAAACGTATTCTTATTGGAACGATGTTAATCAAAAATATTTATTTATTTTCTTGTTTAACACAAAAGAATGAATATAATCTAGGGAAAAAAAACTGATATAATTTGAATATCCCTCTCCGTTCCACAAAGAAAGAGAAGGTAGACTATAAAAATAATATTTCATGTAATACTCCTACTCTTATAGATAAGTGATTAATTTGTAATAATGTCGCTTACATCAGAACATGAAGATTTTCAAAGATGAAAACAAAATAACCTATTATTTCGTAAAGGACTTCATTGGAGGTAGTAACATTCTGAATTTTCACATCTAATAACTATTTTCCGACCTTAATATTTTCTTGTATAAACAAGTCATGCTTATCTATTAAAAAAGCATTTTGGTAAATTAAGGAACTGTATTACTACTTTTAATTATTCTCTCACTCGTTGGATATCAAATGACGTTATTTTCTACTATCGTCAACTTAGATTTGTTCATTGTTTAAAAATACATTTCAAGATGCATAAACGATAGTTAGTCAGTAATAGATACTTTAATACCTGGCATAAGTAAGTGTCTCTCCAAGTTGCTTCATTTGACACTATATCAGTAGGAGGCGTAGTCAACAAAATGTAGAATTGGAATGAGAAAAGAATAACATCATCTGTAATCGTAAACTAGACATAAGAATATTGGCTTGAAAGTAACTAATGAAATTTGTAAACACAGAGTTGAGGTTGGAAGTCAAATCGAGATTTAGATGAAGAAGAAAACAGGAAATAAATAAAACCGTGTCGTCTATAAACCATGTCACTCACTGTATTCATATACCGAATCATAATCGATTATCATAATTGATTTAAGCCCAAAGATCTCAGCAGTGGTATCACAATATGAATTTGAGTGTTGTCAAATAGGATGAATTTCAGGTTAGGAAGTGTTTTCTACCAACTGCTGTTAACTACTTAACATCAAATAAGTTTCATTTATTTTCAAAAAATCTTTTATATTTTTGATAAACTAATACACTTTTAATATGAATAAAATTTTTACTTTAGTTTTTCTCTAAAAATATACCATTATGAACAAATGAGGTATTCACAAAATATGTGTAGTACTATTGAATACTTATCATTACTAAAATAATTTGTCTTTCATTGCTATAAATTGTCAATTTGTTTTTGACTCAAAACAGTCGCCAAGCAGATATGAATCTTAAAAAAATTGAATAATATTGACAGCATGAATTCATGAATAAAAGTATGAGTCAGTAATACCAATTCGAATAAATGGATACATAACTATGTAAAAAAATGATTATTGAGATGATATATTCTATCCATATTTGATTCCATTGATTTTCATTTTCTGATTATGTGAAAAACAAAGATTAAATTTATAGGAAGTTAGTCAGTTTTATATCGACTTGAATGTATTTTCGTAAACATATCAAGTTATTAGGTCATACAACACATGGAACTTGAAACAAGCAAGTTATGGGCTGATCAAAAATATTTAATCCGATAAATTTGATTATCTAAGTATCGCATAGGTAAATTGTTTATTCTCAAGTGGATTTTAAATGGGTTTAAACACATTTAAATACGAATACAAGGAATTGATATCGTAGGTCACTTCAGTTCTTTGTTTTTCATTACCAATACTTATGATTACTTATTATTATGCTAGGATTTAATAAAAATTGTCGTTGTAATGCAGCCAACGAGAACCAAACAAATAAAAGTGGACTCATTTTATTGTGTCAGTTGTTGTTCTTGCTTTATTCAAAGCCATATGATTACGAATTTATTGTTTGTTTATCTTCAAATTCAGTAACTATCATATCTTGATTTGGAGGGTGCGTGAGGGTGGGGGAGGAATAAATAGCGCAAAAATACACAGTATCATTTTAAAAGCATTCTAGTTAAATCTGAGCATATTGACTGAGGTGATCAGCAAAATTGTCTGTGTTTACTGTGTGTATTATATCTAGTATGTTGATTGTTTTGCTTTCATTTAGTGAATTAGTACAGTATTCATCAACTATTCCATTTAAGACCCACATGTTTTATTACATTCGTGTTTCTCATTTGGCATATGGAGATCCACCAAAACTGACATGATGTAGTAATGTACACAGAGCCTTCTCTTTGTGTGTGATTCCATAACTCGTATTCATCTTGTCAAAATACTATTTTCTGTGTTCATATCACTCACAAATCTACATACCACGATTATTACTACTGTTATTAGTAATCATGTATACAAATACTGAATTTAAATTTCATCCCATCCTGCTCTTCTATTTGATTGACATTTACCGCACAACATGTCGATTTTATGAATTTTTATAAATTTAGCTAATTGGCTGAAGTGTAAATGAATTTCTTTGATACACAGAGATTTTCTTAGGCTATCAAAACCTTATTATTGTGGTCAGATTAGTTGAAAGGATTACTGTTTAATGCATAACATAATCTTCGAAGAAACATTTGTTTAGGTGTATATTCAGCTAAGACTTATTCGATTAGTTACGTTTATCGTTTCAGCTAATGTATAAATTTACTGAAGTTAATATTACACACAATAATCATTTTGTCACTAAAAATTTTATTTTGTCAATTACTTTGAAATCATAGACTGGCGATTTTTAAAAGTTATCTCTGCCTTTATACTATGTGCATAACTTGGTCTGAATTTGTAGAGAAGAATGTTCAGTAGTACCTTGAATATCTGATGAATGATTTAACTGATCTCGATTATCATGCTTTCTCTGTATTATCTGACATTTTTTTAGTATGTCACATTCATGAACTTTGCAGTACTATAGTTTGGTAAACAACAGAGAGGATCAGGGGAAAGGAAGCTGGACATATCCTGACTCTATCTTCTGTTTCCAAACCGAGGTACTGCTAATGTTCGTGAATAATAAGAAATAAAATCCAAGTGAGACTGTTTTATTTACGTGAGCAGATAATTCAATGGATGATAAGTTGATTACATATTTATTAGGATTGACTAAAACCGAACCAACATGGTTTTTATGATTACAGGATAAGTCACATTACATTTATGTACTATGTAGTTCCTTGGTTGGGAAAATAATTAGTTCGTTCGAATAAAATCTTTATCTTTATCAAAGTTATCATAATAAATATAAATAACGGACCTCTTTTAATTACTTCCTTCAACATAGTTTGTTGTTATTTTAATTTTTTTTTAATATTTATTTTGATACAATATATAATTAACTCTACTCAAAATGTAGAGTTATTTATCAGATGGTAAATGTTTTTAACGATAAAAAGTGAATATCTAAAATAATTTATCAAGTTTTAATAACTAGTTAGTTGGTTTCCAATAAAAAATTAAAAACCATTGAATATACAGTGGAGATTACAATTCATTACTATAGTAGACTAATTTTAGTTATATTAAAACAACTGATAATAGATTTGATTACTGAATTGGTACAGAATTTTTTTCATCATAAAAAGCAATCCAACTATAAAATATACTTATGCCTTAGAATTAATTAATTAACAACTATGTTTATTTAAATAAGTAAGTTAATTATACCAACGAGGAGTTTAAAATCAGCATTTTTACTTTAGTATGCACTGAACTTTATCTTATGTAACACTGGTGTACACTTTAGGGGAGTTTCAAACTAGAACGTGTGTTTGAGTGTTGGCGTAATAATCTAATTTGAATTTGAGAACACGAAGTGACTTAGGTTAGACAACCATTGAAGTAAAGAAAGTACTTGATGGATATTTCATCGTAGTATATGGCTCCTCAACAGTGAGCATTCATGTTCACAATGAGAAATCGAGATCAAGACCTTCAGGTTTCTCAGGGAACACTTAACTGTTAAACTGATATTTTTAGCCAAAGATAACCTTGACAGATTTACTCTATCTCATCTATGATTATCAGTGGATGACAGCCCCACACTCGTGACGATCGGACTCTACTTATCTGGTGAATATATTAAAATTAGAAATATTTACATTTGGATGCCGGCTGAGTATTCTAACGGTTATGCGTTAATTGCAAAAACTTGAAGGTCCTGATCTGAACTTTTCTGTTGGAGTCACAGACAACCATTGCCGAGAAGTCCTATACTATGATTAAACAGATGTCAAATTATTTCAGTTTCTTAAAAAATACTACACTAACATACAAATTTTACTTACTAAATAAATGGAAAAATGACCTAATGTGATGAATACAGCATAATTAGTGAACATTGGAAACAATGAGGATGGTTTCAACTATAAAACTGTAATCATTAGGTACTTAGCTTTAAGTACACAGCAATATAACCATTTATTTACGTATGTGAACAAATTTACTGATTTAATATATATGTATAAACTCATTTTTTACATGGTACCTATGTTTAATTATTACCTTGTTTTAGTGGAACAAAGTAAGTAAAATAAAATTTATTTTTATATCACAATTAAACGGTTGTTTTATTTGTCAGTACCACGGAACTCCCAATTCTATTTTCATTAGATTAACGTTATTGATACTGTTATAATCAATCATGGAGAAAATAATTTTTCAAGTCTTCATAGTGAACAATAAGTCATGATAAGTCCACTTTTATTGTTACCGATTTAGCTCATACTAACAACAGCAGCTGCGAAAAATATTTTCAGTCAGAAGTAGCCAATATAAGGCAAATACATGAATTAGTTATGTGAGATTGCTGAATAAGAATTTTAAATTATGTTGTAAAATACTAATGCTTGACGGTTACACCGAGATTGAAGGATATATTACCTATGCTTGCCGTCTCTTTTGTATCTATCAGTTCACCCGTTAACTTGGAGTAAGTTACACTGGCAGATGCTCTGGAAATTTATCCCTCCGTGTTTATAAAAACCTCCTATCATGGTTAGGCAAGCGCATTATTAGAAGCTTCAACACTTCACTATTAGCATACTTAATTCAAGGGGATCATGTAGTGAGCCTAAACCAATCATTTACTATAATCTATAATGTGAATAGTTATCCACCATGATCAGCTAGACTATAGGTCCTTTAAACGGCAGAAACTATAGCCATGAGAGTTAGGAGGCTAGATCTCTGCAGATCAAAGAAATACGTTCAATCTCTTCACTTGTAGTGGCTAATCTAGGATACAATAAGTTAAGTTTCACCTCAATTATATAATAACTTAATTATAAGAATGTTGAGTAATACCGTAACTTAAGTTTATCTTATCCAAATATTATTTATTTTGTCCATCCACGAATCTCCACATTATTATTATTATTATTATTATTATTATTATTATTATTATTATTATTATTATTATTAATCATGGGTGGACATAGTAAATCTAGATATTACCAAATCTACTCTTATGTTACTTATTTAATTCGTATCTTTCTTTGTATGACGGAATGTTTTAAACTAATCATTTTGCTGAATATATCTCTTTTATTATTATCAAACTTCCGCAAATGTGACGATTTGTAATTATTGCTCACCCCACTTTACAAATTCTTACTTAGTCGAGATCATTTTATATTAGGATTCAGTCTTTGGGTGGTTAGGTGAAGGTAGGCATAGAATTCGGATGTTTGTTTTCGCCAGAGATTAATGTTAGTTGGGTGCCATTAAAAAACAGGAAGCACTGGACAGCTGCTTCGCCCTAGTATGATACCTCTCGGCAGTGCTCACCCTTAACTCCATCTAGTCCAGAACCATCAGGTTGACTAAAATCTGACACTGCACTACTGGACAGGTTCAATGGTAGAATTCCCACTTCTATTAATTTGTGACATAGTATGGAAGTCATTGACTGTCATCGCTGATAACATTTTCACTCCAGACAAGAGTCAGCACCACAAGTCACCACTTTTCATTACAATTTCAGTGGTACCAAACTAACATAAATCTGTGACGAATACAAATAACTAAACTTGATCTGGTTATAATCTCGTTACCCCTTGTCGCCCATATTTGTCCATGTATTCTGATTAATAATCTTGTCATTTCAATTGTAGAATAAACTTATGCATATTAGACATTACATTAGTATTATTTTAATATTGAAAATAGTATTTTGCAATGCAATCTAAATTCATATTCAGTAATCCCTCATACCTAAATCACGTATCTGCCTCAAAATTAGTAATTAACAAAGATAAAGAATGAATGCGTCTGTACAACTACAAGTGGTTTCTAACCCTGTATTCTAAAGTATTAGACTATAGATAACTCCGACTACACGAAATACTACTATGATCCCAATTTGGTTTAGTTCTACGGCCACTAAATCCGTGGAAGAATGTCCAAGTTAAGCCATAAAATTACCTTAAGCTGGGACTGGGTTACTATCAGTCCCAAGCTCGGATAAAGAAGGGGGCTTGAGTATGGGGCTAGCAATCACAACATGTAAAAACCAATCTTTCTAAAAAAAGCTAACCAGAAAAAAAAACTATTGAAATTCTGTCCTGGGAGTTGAAAGGTCCTCATTTCAGAGTTATGACGCCTCATGGTGAAAGCCGAGTTTCTTCAGAAGACACGAGGCTGACGCCTCTTCTGACAAGTAAAATAACAATTAATGTAGGTGCATGAAATACTCGCACTATGTGGAAGGCCGGGGTAAAGCATACAAAAGAACTATCTGGAGATAACTGGAATAAGTGAAATACATTGATTACAAGCTGGACAGCAAAGACTAACCTCGAAAGATGTGCTTTGTACTTCAGTCATGATAAACATAATAACTCGCACATAAGGAGTGCTATTAATGTTATCCAGAGAAGTACGGAAAGCACTTATCAAACGAGAATTTCATGGGCTTAGGATCATCAGAGCATTCTTTAGGACGGAAAAAAATAAGGGATGAAAATGAATATCATCCAGTATTGTGCTCACATCAACGACAGCAGCGAAGACAATGAAGACTAGTTCTATGTGAGGCTGCAGTCAATTATTGAGAAATACTCAGTCAAAGACCTGACCGTTTTGGTGGGTGACCTAAGCACTAGGGTTGGAATAAACAACACCGGATATAAAGATATCGTGGGACAAAATGGACCAGGAGAAACAAAAACAGGGAAAGATTCTCAAACACATATGCCTTTAAAAAAATGATTATAGGTGTCACCATATTCCCCTGCAAATTCATACACAAAGTGACATGGGTTTCATTGGACCACACTACAGTGAACCATATCGACCACATCTACATCCATAAATGATCCAGAAGGATCATGGAAGACTTAAGTGCAAAGAGAGGAGCTGATATAGCTACATATTACCACATGGTAGTAACTAAAGCGAAACTGAAACTAAAAAAGCATTGGACAGCTAGAGTAACTGTATTACAAAAGTTTAATACAACCCTTCTTCGGAATACTGAAAAACGCGACGGAATGCAAGATAACTCTTAACAATAAGTTTCAGGCATTTCACGATCTCATAGAATGTGAAACTACTATGTACCACAACTGAAAAGGGATCAAGGAAGTAATAACTTCGACGTGTTAGGAGGTTTTGGGTCGCCAGCAGCACCATATGAAATAGGCAACTGTTAGTACTCTGGATAAGATCCCAGAAAGAAAGAATGAGAAGATTGAAATCAGTAACAACCTAACCAGAACAGATAAAGACAGGACCGAATGCACGAAAGCCAGCAAAAAGTTGTTATATCGGGAGATTAAAGAAGAGTACTGAACTCTCAGAACTGTATTTTTGGATACTATTTCGATTATTTTAACTGTGGGTAATGTCGATATTTCATTTCTATCATTACTACGTTCCTCTTACCCTATCCTCCAGTTTAGTATATTTGCCGTTAGTATATTGTCCCTTATTATGAAATACAGTCAATTAGTTGTGTACAAGTTACTCCTATTTACTGCCACTAACTCCTTTGTTTTGTACTAATGTAAAATTCTTAATTGGTTAGATGTGTAGTCTGATTCTGTGTACATATAATGAAGTGTTTGAAACACAATATGATTTCTGACTGGTTGGCTCATCTGTTTTGTGTTGTTCATTACGACATGTAAACTAGTATTCGCTGGACAGACGCGAGCAGGCACTGATTAGTAGTTATCAGGATCACACACTATATTTGTCGTACGACTGTAAGTGGGCTGAATAAATTTGAAATATAACAACTGGCAACATGGCAGACCATAACAAAATGTAACAAAATTGAAGAAGAATACTAGAACAGATAAACGTAAATGTGTAGAAGAACTAGCAATAACACCAGAAAAAGCTAAGAGATAGTGAAATATGAGTTACCTGTAAGATATGACAAATACATTCCCAGTGAGGACAGGCGTCAGACAAGCCTGCCATCTCTCGTGTTTTATCTTCCTTCTAGTGGTTGATTAGATCATGGAAACCTCCACATCTGAGGGGATGCACGGAATTCAATGGACAAGTAAAATACGACTCGATGATTTGGACTTTGCATATGATCTATCCCTTCTAGCCCATACACACCAACAAATGCAAGTGAAGACAACCAGCGCAGCAGCAATCCCAGCATGAGTAGGCTTGAACATACATAAGAGAAAGAGGCAAGATCCTTAAATACAATACAGAGCGCATCAACCCAATTGAACTTGATGGAAAAACTCTGGAAGGAAGTGGATACTTTCATGTACCTTGAAAGCATCATCGATGAACAACAAGGATCCGATGCAAATGTTAAGACAAGGATTGGTAAAGCAAACACAGCATTCCAACAGTCGAAGAACGTATGGGACTCCAAACAACTGTCAACCAATCTCAAAGTCAAACTCTTCAATTCGAACATCAAGACAGTTCCATTGTATGGAGTGAAACGTGGAGAACTACTGCGAACATCCTCAGGAGGGTACATGTATTTATAAACAACTGTCTATGCAAGATACTGAATGTCCGTTGGCCAGAAACCGTCAGCGTCAACCTACTATGGAAGAGAAAAAATCAACTTCCAGCTGAAGAGGAAATCAGGAAACGACGTTGGAAATGGATAGGACATACATTGCGTAAATCATCATCAGACTGCATCACAAGATAAGCATTAACTTCGAATCCTATTGGGAAAAAGTAAAGAAGAAGGCCGAAAAACACATTGCGTCGAGAATTGGAAGCAGATATTAAAGGAATGAACAGCAACTGGAAACAGCTAGAAAGGATTGTTTAGAATAGAGTTCAATGGAGAATACTGGTGAGCGGCCTATGCTCTTCTGGGAGGGGTAACGGGCGTAAATAAATAAGTATAAGATATGACGAAGCTAACTGGAAAATACAGTAAACCGGAATTGCTGGTCAAGAACAAGAAAGGCAGACCAAACACTGTGGCCTAAGAACAGTGAAACGAGGGGGTAGTGCACTTTGAAGAGCTCATCTGCAGACAAACCCCACTGAACCCATTAGTCATCGAAGCTGCTTCTACAGACCTTCCTATAAATGTCGACCTATCGACAATCGAAGAAATCAAAATGGTCACCCTACAAATTGAGAGTAGTAAGTTAGCAAGGCCAGACAACATACTAGTTTAGACACTGAAGTCAGATATACATACAGACTGCAAATATACTTCACATTCTCTTTAGAGAAAATTGGAAAGACAAATGCCAGTAAATACCAGAGATACCTCATCAAGATACCGAACAAAGATCTTAATAAGTGTGAAAACTACATAGGAACCACTCTACTCTCGGTACAGAGAAGTTTTTAATATAGTGTTGCAAAACCTAGTAAATGATCCAGTTAACGCCCAACATTGAAATCAACAGGGTGGATTTTATAAGGAGCGATTGTATACCGATCAAACAGAAGTATTACGGATTATTATTGAACAATCAATTCAATGAAACTCACCACTACGTCAACTTCCTTAAATATGAGAAATCATTTGGTAGCGTGGACAGGAGATCATAAAGGAGTCTTCGTCAACTCTGGTGTACCTGAGAATATAGCCAGTATCGTACGGAATTCTTACGATGGACCACACTGCGAAATCGTGCATTAGGTGCAGCTCACAAATTCATTCAAAATGAAGACCGGTGTCAAATAAGGCTGCTTACTCTCACCGTTTCTCTTTCTTCTAGTGGTTGACTGGATTGTAAAAAACCTCAACATATCAGGGAAAGCATGGAATACTGTGGACAACTTGGATGCAGCTAGACGATTTAGACTTCGTAGATGATCTAGCCCCTTTATCCCACACACAACATAAATGAAGATAAAGATGAATAGGATAGTGTCACCTGTATCCACCAGTATGCCTAAACATGCACAAACGGAAAAGTAAGACCCTTAGATACAAAGCGATGAGCATCAACCCAACTCGATATGGCGGAAAAGCTCTGAAAGATACGGAAACTTGGCTGAAGGAAATAATCAACCTGCATCACAGGCATTAACTTAAAAGAATAGAAAAACCAAAGAACACATTACTCTGGGAAGTGGAGGCAGACATAAAAAGAATGTTTGTTAATTGGTAATAACTGGAAAGGAGAGCCCAAGACAGCTGGTTAGAGAACCCTGGTAGGCGGCCAAGCATCATGAGGGATAACAGACATTGACTGATTGATTGATTCCTTCATAAAATTCCTTCAAATTAATTGAACCATAATCAAACAACATCTCAGGGTATACAGTAACGAGGAACATCCTAGTCACCCTATTCATAGTAGAATTATGCTCCCATCAACAGATATGTCAGTTTTACTGAGATTTACACTTTAACCTGAGCATTATTCAATCAGTGGTTTTATTAAATGCAACCAATGTTTTGAAAGCATTTGTAATGGAGTACTTACAAGGATGTCACTTACAGAGATATTCGGCTTGTTGCTACGAACTATTCAATGTGGATAATGCAGTATCAATCATCCGTATCAGACAGAAACTTTTGTATCAATTTAAACATTTACTTCGAAATTCCTTAAAACAATAAAACTATATTAGATATATGATAGTCAGTAATTCAACATTTCTACAGACAATTTTGTCTGAACTTCTGCAAAGAAATACTTAAAATTAAAGATTATCAAAGATGAATAGGGTTCGCAACAAATATGTAGTATTTGTTGGTTCATTCAACTTCGCCTGGCGATTTGATTTTAATAAGAATATGATAATAGGTGTGTAGAATATTCTAAACGTACATTGTGTTATTGCGTCCATCTGTATTTGTATGCTGCTATTATTGAATAGATAAGTCCTAGACATTACCAAGAGTCACGTGAATCGTTTTGTTTATTGAAATTAAAAGGAGACCTGTCAGACTAAGCTAACCAAGACATGCGTTGATTAAAAAATAGTTGGGAAGTGTTACGAATTTTAATTAAGGGCAGTAAGATATGAATAAAAAACTTGACAAATAGCCAAGTTATTAAGCGTTTGTTATTGTTAGCTTCCTTGTTAATAGTGTTATTTATTGATTTTTGACCTGTAGAAGTTCAAACAAGTCTATCGAGTGTAAAGTTGGAATTAGCTGATTGTAGAATGTAAACCTTATATCCAGTGACTTTTATGAATCGGATATCCAATTTCTATCGAATTATTCTTTCAGATTTCGACAAATAATCACGTCAAATAGTATTCCACATTTATGCTAATTATAGGGTAAAGAAACTGGCTTTATTAACTATTTTAATTCACCCACACTACTTTCGATGAATATTATAACATTGTCGTATGAAACAATTACCCAGTAGATTTTCTGGCTTGTGATAATTGTCAGTGTTGTTAACTTATCACTTAAACTACATTTTACCTGAAGTATAATTCTAGTATACACTGTATTATCCCTATGTTTAGCATGATGGATCCAAAAAATTTGCTATACCATTGTTTTTTTATCAGTTAATGAAATCAGTATATAATAATTATTGTTGTAAATGTCGTTCAGCTAATAAGGTAGAAATTCTTGTGAATCTATGAGTATAAACCCTGTCCATTTTAGGAAATCTAATACTGGGAGGAATACACACAAAAGATAAGAACCAACTTCCATAAAACCAGCATTAAGTTAACAATGATAATCTCTACTTCAAGATCCTCTGAAAGTTCTAGTGAGGAGCCATCTTTTGTAGAGTAAAAAAATCTCAGAAGTAAACGCTTATCAACAATGGCACTGGACGATCTTAATTCTGTATCACAAATTGGTTGTATGTAAAAATCCTGCTAATGGACGCCGATCCAGTGATAGTAATGGTTAGGCGTTTGCTACGAGAACGAGGGGTGTCCTGGTTCCATTCATCGTAGGTGCACACTTCTGAGAAGTCCTACAACAGAACTGAACAAATTTTAGTTCTCCCTGGTTTTCAGTGATTTCTGAATAAGAGCATTCTGTGAAGAATAAAAAATAACGAAACCAAACTAATGCATTCACTGAAAAAAAGAAACCAAAGTTCATTATCGGGAATGCTATTAGAAATGCTTAAACTTACATGGACAACAACTTCCAGTTGCCACACTAATAGAGTTAATCTTTAAATGAATAATGAACATAAACTTTCATTTTGTTAACGAGTTTTATAAGCCTTCAGATGGTATCGCTATGAGATCACCATTGGATCACTTCTTGTGTATATCTGTCTGTCAAAACTACATAACGGTCCTCTCATAAACGAAAATCAACTCATTCTCATTTATAGTCTTACATGGACAAGAACAGCATGCTTAAAAGATTTAACTGCATTCATCCACCATTCTCATTCATCCCGTTCTTAGACATCGTGTTAGCATGAAGAGTAAACAGCGCATCGAAAAGAAGTGTACGTAGAAAATCAACATTACATGGATAATATTCTTATTCCCACAGTTCTGTGCCTCTAGGTTACAAGCAATTTGGTAGATGTCTACAGCATAGTGCTAGATGAATGTGTTCTGAGATCACTGTGTGAGAATTAACCACCATTTACAACATGGTCAGTACGATTGCGTGTCCAGGGAAATTCATAAATAAACATATGATACAAATAAAAACAAAATCAGAAAACACAACAGTACTTGCTGAAATCGTTTTCCGGAAATTACAATTCCTAAATGATGATATTATTGAAATTACGAAACAGTTAATCAGAAAAGTGCTTCAAAAGACGTTTGCTGCAATCAAGCACTATACCATATTCTATGACTACCCAATTAGGAGAAAACAAACAAGGACAGATTGTTGAATTTGCTCTCATCCATTTGTATATGGAAAATTTAACTGAGCTTGTAGAGACAGTTACATTGAACATACGACTAGGCAAGTTTGTGTAAAATTTCCGGATATCATCCAGCGTAACTGAGTAAAGGACAACTACGACAATTAAACAGATCTATACTTACACACTTAGTTGAAACAGAACATCAGGTAGATGTGAATTGCACTTTTAAAATTAATTACCTAGACCTATTTAGTTTGTTGTATTGTTTACATATGCATCTTTTACATATAGAGTGAACCATCTCCATTTAACTTTTTGAACAGGACGTATGCATACTGTACAACCACTTTTCTTATCTTACCCATCAAATAGCCAATACATGAATGGTGTACAAATGACTCGTTGCACTCATTTCCATTCCTATTATTATTATTATTATTATTATTATTATTATTATTATTACACTTTTGGCTATTTTCATAACTTCTTAATTTATATTACTTTTCATTTCTAAATAACAATGACATTCACTTTATTCTTAAGTAACAGTATTGTTCATTAAACTTTTCGTCATCAATTCATCAATTCTTCAAAGAGATCTTATGTAATCTACCATGTTTCATTCTACTCACTTATAAATTTATTCTTCGAATGCAATGATTACGTCATTTAAACTTGTGTTTTAATTGCTTTGTTAATCTTTCGTAATTACTTTTACAGACACTTTCAAATTTGTAATACATCACCACTTGTTTAGTATTGACTTTATTACTTCTGTAAATTATATTTGTTAATGTAGAGCTTTGATGAAAAATTAACTGAAGCAAAATATTTCTTCCTTCCTCTTATCTTTACTGAACCCACTTCTGTTACAATATGAAAGATGATAGACAGTTGGTTATTATAATCAATATTTTTTGACAAATACAGTAATTGACACTAGTAACAACCAGCACTAATTATAAAATTTATGAAATGCAAAAAGACCAAGTTGATATGATTACATGGAAAGAATATAGCAGAACAGAGTAGAATACATCTGATCGTAGTGCATTACAAGACACACTTTTGAATTATGAAGTTGTACTAATGAAACGATAGACTACTTTAACTTTTAGTTGATTTAAAAACCTTACTCTATTGGCGATGAACTAAGTAGAATATTTCATTACCAAGGTTAACTTTGATAATTTCAAATAAATTGAGCATTGGATAGATTGTTTATAAAATGAAGAAGCGACTTGCACTAAGCTGCGAAATGACGGAAATTTTAATCTCTACTCATTGGAATTTCACAAATATATATCACTCATTTTATAAGTAGAATATTATTGTCAGTTGAATCTGTTGAAGATATGAAGCTACCTGCCCGGTATGCAATAGTGTAGTGAGCGACACTATAAACCTGGAAGTGTAATGTGCTACAGTCATAGATTTTATTTTAAAAAAGTGGTATTACAAGGTTTCTGAAACATCTATCAGTAAGACAAATTTCTATATGGTGTTTAATAAATTTTCTGGATGGATTGAAAAGAGTGATGACTATGTTTTTGTGAGTGATTGAATCTATCAGCCTTTGTTAATATGTTCTCGACGTTGCTAACATTTTCAAGTTGATTATAATTTACATAGTGATCATCTGTCGGTTCACTGTAGCTCTTCATTTCACCTAAAACTCTTCAGGCAGATATACAGACATCTCAGTGGTAATGTATACATTAGAACTTTAACCCAGTACACGTATATTTAATCTCCAAGGTATTTCTCATTGTCCAAAATTCAACTATCTATGGATTCATTAACAGCGTTTGTGTATCAATGCAGATTAGTTGAATTCATTCCTAAGTAAATATCTTTAGAATGTATTAATTTCTGTAAGCAATGAAATTCACACAAAAATGTCTAACTGGCTTGTCGAATCGTAATTGAGAAAAAGAAATTTTTAGGTAATGAAAGAAAATTATCTCATCACTTAGGCAAGAAATAAGACATTTCAGTGGAGGAAAATTTCTGTTTAACGAATTCATTTACAGAATATGTACGTACTCATTTATAGAAATTTATTAAGCATATCAGCCTATTTGAAAAAATACAAAATCAATTACATCATGAAGTGTGTATAAAAGAAGGGTTGTTTAACAAAATTAATAGATTGAGTATTAGACATACGAGACTAATTGTCCATTTAACAAGTGTGAAAAAGTGCGAAAACATGAAAAATTAAGATTATGGGGTTATTAAAAAGGTGACCAATAATTATGTTATGCCGGATCACAAAGAAGTGTAACAAACTTTCAGAACTGTGGTTGCGAACACTGTTTCATTTATTCGAACTTTCTGTAATGTAAACATTTTGTTTCTATTATTGTTACGCTCCGCTTGCCCTATCCTCCCGTTCAGCATAATCGCTGTTATTAAACTGTTTCTTATCATGGTCTACAATCAATTAGTTGCGTACAAGTTGTTCCTATTCACTACCACTATTTCCCTCGTTTTGTATTCATGTTAATTTTCTAATTGGTTTGCTGTGCGGTCTGAATTTATGTATATATAAAAGAATGCTTGAAATATAGATTCGATTCTGTCTGGCTGATCTAATGGCTCGCATTCTTATTTCGGCTTGGGACTAAGTGGGCGCAGGGCAGACGCATAATAACCAACCAGGCACTAGCGATTGGCACTCGTCCATCCATCCAATCCCCCAATTTCATATGACATAACAAATTAATGATTCTGAAGTATGGCAAACAAATAAAACATAAACCAAAGAAAATATCAGTCTTACGGCCACAGTAAAATTAGGGCTTGTAAGTGTCTCATTTGCACACACAGATCCGGTTTTTATAGCTATGACTTGCCAACACATATGCAGTGCATATTCTGTTAATTTATACTTGCACACTCTATATCTCAATAAGTAGGTATAAGAAGCCAGAATAACAGGTCTACAAATATGATTCATTCCATGTAATAGAATAACATAATTCTAAGTAAAATGTTTAACGCAGAACAAGCTTGAATAAAATTCATTTAAAATACAAATGACTATAAAAAATAATTATTTGAATAGATCATTAAACAACTTATGAAATAAAGTCTGAAATAAGCCTTACTTATTAAGAAGGATTTCATGTTAGTGATAAAAATTATGTATATGTGAAACGACATGCATAAGATTGTTGAAAAAATTGATAACTTCCAGTTAAGTTGATTTGAATAAGCTAGATTTTATGTCAGCTAGTTCGATGACAAATTCTTCTGTCTTAACATTACATAGATTGGTAAGAATTACATACTGATTAATTGATTATATTAAGAAAAGAAAAAAGGCAATATGGTGTAGAATGAATATATAGTAAACTTTGATATTCTCTTGGCATTAAAATCTAATTTCAAGGTGAGAATCTAATTGTTTTAAAGTGAATAGTAATGGGTTCAATTTACTTATTTCTAAGGTAGATTTTCGAGTAAAGTAGGTAAACTTCTTGTATACATATGCTAAATATATAAAAAAAACTGTGTTAAAGTATATTTGAGTTGTAGCTAACAACAGAATTCAAGACACATGTTTATTTTAATTTGAAATTTGTCAGCTGGGATTTTGTGCATTTCGAACATGTTTGGAAGTAAAAGTTTGTCTACAATACCAACAACAGGGTAATTTAAATGCATTAAAATGAACAGCTGCGTTTTACACAGAAATATAAACTCATTAGTTTCACTAACTTTTGAATATGGACGATTTTTTTCAAATAAGTGATAAAATACCTAACTCAAATCATTGTAAGACATATATATAATGAAGCTTATATATATATACTCCGTCATAAAAATGATGCGAAAAGAACGAAGTGATGTGAATATCCCATTAACTATGAATGGAAATTGCAACATAGCAGAAACAACATTTCACTAAAATGTTTTTCCTATCGGGATTTCAAAGCAATTAAGTTACACATGAATTATTTTAACAAAGCACTTGTTTGTTTAAGTCAAAAATAAAAGTCTCTGTCTCATAAATATGTCCAATTATGCCATGTCTACATGAATACTTATGAAAATTGATGTATTGTGATGTTATGTCAGGTATCTTAAATACAAAAGAGTACGCATAACAACCATACAGTGAACGCATTATACATACACTTCTTCATAAGTAGTACAAAATAATATGAATCGAAACTAAGATAAAACTAGACAAAGATTGAATATGATTTTTAAAAATACTTACATGATTGACTTTATATAACAAAATAAAGTGAAAACCATGTATAGAGCAAGAGACAATTGACTTTCACTGGATGTAGTTTACCAAGTACTTCTTAATTTTATGAGTGTTTTGATACTTTACACTACAAACAATCTCCACATTTTTATCATATTCCCTAATATCTGTTAATTACTGTTTATTTTCAATGAATATACATTGAAAGTTAGGAAACAAACAATCGAGATGGTTATTTTTGTGGAGATTGGTGTAAGATCTTTTTTGATGGTTCTGTTGAAAATCCCTTCACGTAACATTTTTCTTTAATTGTAATTCGTTGTGTTTCGTTCGAAATACGTTTGTTCCCCTTTTTTAATTCGTTTAGTTGTACATTCTAATAACCTTTATTCTCTAAATGAGGTAGTTGCTATTTATTTTTATTGTAATATCTGTTTTTCCTTGCGTTTGTGCTGGATTTCTTTTATTCTTATGAACTTTATATACTTTGTTTTACTGAACGTTTTGGCTTGGGCGGGAGCCATATTGGGCTGTTCCTCTTTTTGATTGTATTACTTGCTTTGACTGGATTTGTGCATTTCCAGATTGTGGGTTGACGCACACTTTCAGAAATAAAAATATTGTGCTGTAACAAGTAACTTTTGATGCGTTGTTGTTGTTGATGTTTCTATAGATTTGGATCTTACTTCCTGGACAGGCAACACACAATCTATCCTAAAAGGATAGAATAACATTTTTGTGTATTCCTTGAAACTTAATTGATTATTCCCATTTTTGGGATCAACTTTGGTTAAGTAACTGGTGGTGACATTTGTTTAAGTAATCATGTACATTTGTATAACTAATTTTATATAGAACCATTCCTCACCCAACCATTTGTTTTGAATTTCGACTGGGCGAGAGTACGTGTATCTAAACCAACCTCGACAGTTATTCTTCAATCCAAACTGCCTCAGTTTGGATCCTACAATTGGTATTTTTAATTGACTGAATATGTCACAAACCGATTTCCGTAAAAATAATCATCTCAATCGAACCATTGTTCTGTTTGAACGTTATAGTATCAAAATTTAGTCAATGTGTAATGTTGAAATTTTTCTGTAGCCATCATTTATCATTTTATTATGTATATCAAATAGAAGAGGATAAATTTCTTAATTGTTATTTAAATGGCAGTAATTTACAATAATCTGATCAGTTTACTGAATAACATCACAGGTAACATTTACTGATTAGCAGATTCGACAAATATCTTCCCATACACTTTGACCGGACACTCCACTTACCACACTTTATTACCTTCTTATACAAAGTGAGATCGATTCATTCTCTTAGATACCTGCGAGTATCAGTGAGCTCCAATCACAACTACCTAAAAGGAGATGGCCAATAAGCCCTATCTTAACACATAATTCGAGGGAAAACCGATTGCTTAAAGGAATCAGAACTCGCTCATTAACTACGAAGCCTCACCATTACCAGCTCTGATGAGACTCACAATAGTCGTCACTAGTCAGTTAGTCAGTAACAGAGTAGAACTTGGTACTTTCGTACATCAGTTCAAGTTCCTTTGCCCCAATTAACAAATAGAGATTAATTTGTTGGACCGAATCCCAGAGTAGGGGAGGTAGTAATAGAGTTAGTATAAATGGAAAGGTATACAGATCGGAGATAAGATTTGTGAAAATATGATTCAGCAAAAAAATTATGATTAGTTCAAAAACCTAGAATTTAGAGGGAGACAAGAAGTGGATGCACCTGAACCATTGCAAACGACTTTGTGCAATGTCACCCAGTCTCTAACCATTTGTTACGATCATCGCTTGAGCCCCAACCAGGTAGTCTGCATCTATTAACATGGCTCAGTTCAATTGTCAATGACTTCATGGATTGGTGTCATGTTTCCGTTTGCCCGTCCCTAGCTTTCTTCCAGCCTACTTACACACTAGACAACATTGCTCGTCGAGGTAGGCGGTGGTTAGGCATAAGTAACACATGTCCTAACCACCTCAGCTGTTGAAGATTCATTACATCATCAATGGACTTACCGTATTTACCTAGTACTCTATTCCTAACCCATGCATTGCTTACTCGGTTGTCCCAGCAAACACGAGCAATGTTTCGAAGATATCTATGATTGAATACTAAAAGCATACGAATATCCTCTATCCTTAATGGCCATGTTTCACATCCATAAAGTAAAACAGATCTAACTGCTGCGCAGTAAACGCGTCCTTTCGTCAGTAAACGAATGTCTCGCCTACACCACAAGTGACGCAAGTTGTCAAAAGCCAACCGGCCTTATGTATACGAGCCGAGATTTCATCAGACACCAAACCGTCAGGACTAATGAGGCTTCTAAGGTAAGTAAAGCGGTTAGCGCATTCAACAGCTTCGCTCCCTATCACTAACTTCAGTGCCAAATTAAGCCAGTCTTGAAACAGCGTTTTGCATTTGAATGGGAAGAATCGCATCCCAAACATGCTTACATTCATATTTAAGGTAGTCAAAAGATTCTGCATTTTATTAGCATCTACACCCAGGCGAAATGTATCATGTGCATATTCTTTGTCAACAAGTTTATCTCCTGGAAAGAGGTCAACCCCGGAGAAATCAGAAGATGACAATTTTAACTCTAAAAGTATGCCAATCATAAAATTAAATAAAAATAGGGAAAGCGGACAACCTTGACGAACACCACTTGAGGTGATAGATTCCGACGATAATCCGACATAGGCTCAAACTCAACATCTGCTGTTCGAGTAGAGAGCTTGTATAAGGTTAATGTACTTCTTCGGTAGGTTTTCGGTGATAGACATTGCCACATAACCTTACGATCGATAGAGTCAAATATCGCCTTTAGTTGAAGAAATACAGCTATTATTAGGCATCCAAAAGTATGCCTACGTTCTAGAACCTGCTAAAGTGTTAATATTTGGTCTATACAACCACATCTAGGTCTGAATCCACCTTGGTTTTCTCGAGTTTGTTCTTCACGAGCATTAGTTAGACGTCGAAGTATTATTGAAGCCAATATTTTAGACACCATATTCATTAAGCTGATTCCTTGATAAATGTCACAAGATGACTTCTGTTTTTTCTTATAGATCGGGACGATTAGTGTTCGATACCAGTCAGATGGGATTACGTCACGTTCCCTAAGTTCAGCCAAAATCTCAGTTAATTTCGCAGCCAAAACTCGATCACGGTCCTTAAATTTCTCAGGGGTTAATCCATCAGGTCCTGCTGCTCTCCGTCGCTTTAAGTTCCCTATAACCTTCTCAACCTCACTGAGACTTGGGGGAACAAATATTAATTTGTCATTCAGATTGCTTGGGGAT
Source organism: Schistosoma japonicum (assembly GCA_025215515.1). Taxonomy (NCBI): domain Eukaryota; kingdom Metazoa; phylum Platyhelminthes; class Trematoda; order Strigeidida; family Schistosomatidae; genus Schistosoma; species Schistosoma japonicum. The sequence continues at coordinate 17,974,463 of CM046063.1, read as the reverse complement.
GATGGGGAACAGGGATGATGCCGAGAGTCAGTTGACCGGTTTCCTAAAGTGTTCTGCCTATCGATCCAGCCTTCTGGATTGACAGCAAATAATGCTCTCACCTTGTGAGATAATTTCATTTACAGTCGCATTTCTGATACCCATTTCTTCGATAAGTCTGAACAGTTGCCTGCTGTTACCTATTGCCACTGCCTTTTCCATCTCTTCAGCTTTTAACCAGCTTGTGTTTAAGTTGCCTTGGCTCCTAACTGTGTTCAGAAGCAGACGGTATGTGTTGCCGAGCATCTATCAGTCAAGTAGATGCAGTTGATTTCCACTGAGTTTTCTTAACTCTTTGGTTTAGTTTACTAGTAGATAATACTGCTGTTTCAATAGCTTTTTGGATATCATTCCAAACTAACTCGGGATGGGTACAGCTTACGTAGTTGACTAATTGGTTTTCTAGTTGTTCTTGAAATGTATTCTTGACTTCTTCATCATTAAGTTGAATTCTGAGGGGAATCCTTGCCATGGATCTTTTACGTTTAGTGAGAAGCAGACTAATACGCGCACGTACTGAAGTATAATCTGAGCTTCACATGTGTTCCAAAGTGGGAGGCAGTCTTCTATCGAGCCTCTCCAACTGTAGCTGATAGCAGTGTAGTCTATTTGAGTCCAGCGTTGAGTTGATTATGAAGGTCACCATGTCAACTGATGTCTTTCCATATGCTTAAAGTTAGTGCTTGCTAGAAATAGACGCTTATCTGAACACAGTTGTAGTAAATGGTCACCATTATCTATTCTCTGAGCCTCGACACCACAGGATCCACTTAGGTACCTTCGGTTTCGTTTAGTTTACCTACATGGGCACTGAAATCATCAGCCACTATCACTACATCAGTGAGCTTAGCTTTGCGAAGGAGGTCGGAAAGCTTTCTGTAAAATTCATCTTTTACTTCATCTGAGCTTCAATCTGTGGGAGCTTAGGCAGAGACAACAAAGAGGCAATGGCGTGTATCCCTATCTTGCCGAGTTCTTACCGTCCCGTGTAGACGGATAGTGCATAATCGACTGTTTATTGGAATCCAGTCGAGGAGAGCCTGTTCAACTTTTGAACTTAGTGCTATATCTACACTAACAAGGCTTTGAGTGGCGGCAGTGGGGTCTCCGGAAACATGAAGAGTGAACCGGGTCGGTTTATTATTTTCACAAGGTAAGGTCAAGCGAATGATTGTTTTTAGATCCTGTATACGCGTTTCAGAGATGCAACAGACATCGGAGAGGGATTATAGAGTCATATCTAAAGAAACCTGTTGTCCTACTCGGCATTAGGTTCGAATGTTAAAAGCTCCGATATATAGTTTACTGCCAGGTTTCATGAGACCAGGAATAGTGTTTTAGGAACTCAAACCATTAGCATTAGAAGCGCGAGGTGATAAAGATATGCTAGACAGACAGATATAACGTAGGACCAGGCACATAAGTGCATCGGTCCAAGTTGCCACACCTCAACAGCATAGCAAGATGATCACCGAATTCATAGAATCAGTTACTTTAATGGTAGTAATATATAAAAGGAAGATTGCATATAAGGATATAATATGTAGAAAGAGAGCGAGAAAAAAAATTAGTTTGTAGAAAGAAAGGTAGAGTAATTTTAGTCTCAAGGTGTACGTGAAGACAAAGAATGTATACACCTACGCCACTGTGATCGATTCTGAGCCATGTCACCAAGAGTCTCCAACCACTGGGTACGGCAGTCACGCGGACCCCAACCAGGTAGTCGACATCTACCAATGTGGCTCAGACCAGAAGTTAGTGACTTCAACGACTGATGCCACGTTTTGGTTTGGCTGCCCCTAACCCTTTTCCAACCCACCCCAATACTAGTCATCATTGAGCGACGTGGTAACCGGTGTTCGGACATACGTAACACATGCCCCAACCATCTCAGTCGATGAAGTTTCATAACCTCATCAACAGATTTACCATTATTCCCTAATACCCTTCGTCTAATCTCATTATTAGTTACCCGGAGATCCCAGCAGGTACGAGATATATTTCTAAGACATCTGTGATCAAATGCTAGTAACCTACGAGTGTCTTCTACCCTTAATGGCCATGTTTCACAGCCGTAAAGTAGAACAGGACGAACTGCTGTGCAATATACTTGTCCTTTAGTCGATAGACGAATATCACGCCTACGCCATAAATGACGTAAGTTGGCAAAAGCCAAACGAGCCTTTCGAATTCGTGCAAAAATTTCGTCAGACACCAACCCATTAGGGCTGATCAGACTTCCAAGATAAGTGAAGTTATCAACGCATTCAACTTCTTCACTCCCTATCCTTAGTTCAGGGGTTGACGCAGGCCAGTCCTGAAGTAACAATTTACACTTAGAGGGGGAGAAACGCATCCCAAACATCCTGGCATTGTTGCTCAGTGCGACCAGAAGACTCTGCATCTTATCAGTGTCTTCACCAAACAGGACTATGTCGTCTGCGTATCCTAAGTCGATGGATGGACCTCCTGGAAGGATATCAATCCCAGAAAATTCAGCCGAAGAAAGCGTTACTTCCAGTGGCACGTCTATGATAAAATTAAACAAAAACGGAGATAGTGGGCAGCCTTGACGGACACCACTTGAGGTAGCAAAGTCAGATGACAGTTCGCTATAAGCTCTGACTCGACTGGTAGTGTTCGAGTAAAGAGCCTTCACAAGGTTTATGTACTTCTGAGGTACACCTTTTAATGACAGACACTGCCACAGAACCTCACGGTCAACTGAGTCGAATGCTGCCTTTAAGTCGAGGAAAACCACCATTGTAGGACTCCGGTAGGCGTGCCTGTGTCCTAAAACCTGACGAATGGTGAATATGTGGTCGATGCAACCACGACCAGGTCTGAAGCCAGCCTGGTTTTCTCGTGTTTGTAGTTCACGAGTCTTTGTTAAACGTCCGATAATTATTGAGGCTAGTATTTTAGATGCTATATTAGTCAAACTAATCCCTCTATGGTTATCACAAGATGATTTTGGTCCTTTCTTATATATTGGGACTATTAGTGATTTAGACCATTCGGATGGAATTTTATCTAGTTCCCAGACTTTAGCTAAAATACTAGTCAACCTAATCGCCAAGACTGGACCACCATCTTTAAAACCTCTGGGGTTAGCCCATCTGGACCAGCTGCTCTTCCTCGTTTCAGGTTAGATATAGCTTTTTGAACTTCAGCTAGTGTCGGGGGGCCTACTTCAATGTTCCATTTAGCTTGAGTGGAAATGCTGGGTAGTTGTAGAGTAGCTGAAGGCCAGCTAAACTGTTCCTTGAAGTGTTCGGCCCATCGTTCTAAACCGTCTGGGTTGAGAGCAGATTACAGTATCATCTTTCTCGGAGATAGTTTCACTTATCCTTGACTTCTTAATTCCGGTTTCCCTGATTAGTCTATAAAGCTGCCTAGTGTTGCCTAAAGCCGCTGCCGCTGCTAGAAGGATTAGTCATGGGAATAAGAGAGTTATTAGGAGTTGATGGTGTGATTTGACCTCTAATAAGATGATCTTGTGTGGCGTTAGAGGTATGAGAGCAACTGTCACTTCCTGGCTGTCCACAAAATAGAAAAATATTACTTCTTGAGGTACATGAAAGTGAACTGGGTTAGTATTGGTCATAGTGACCTGTGAGCGTGATCGCAGAGCCTAAGGGACATTACTTGGGGCCGATCAAGTACGACCTTGCTACTGAGACGCTTTTGGAGTGTTAGCTCAGTTCTTTAGATGGCCTTAGTGCCAGAGACGGAAATCCGTGGAGTAGGGTGAGGTGTGACATTTTTAGGGTCGACTTTCTCTAACCCCTTCTTTCTGTTAAGAAGGTAGTATCGCTGCAGATACTGGTTCATCCGAGGGAAACACCTTACTGCTGTCACACCTCGCTGCAGTCAGCAGTACGACTTCGCCCTCAGACCTTAGGCTGCTGCCTTTAGTCTTATCGCTCTCCAACAGACCTGCTTAGGCATGGTAGGACCTAGCGGAACATGCGTTGCAGCCAATATGGCCCAGCTAGGCCATCATGATAGACAAGCCCGATTACCACGTCAAGGTAGCAACTATGGTCGAAAGGCGTCATTAGACCTTTGAAAGAAAACATCGATTTTAAAGAGTGCACACTATTCTCTAAACTCCCTTCCCCTCATGAGTAAGTTCTCAGGAAAGATTAGTGGCTATTTGGAACATCCCATGAAATTATCAGGAGAACATGATAATTTAATATGGCCTACATCCCATTTGAGATTCCGTTAAAAAAGAATTTACTAAGAATTCATGCAAACGGGAAAACGTCAGTGGATATCATTAATTTATTTTACAATAATTTTTCCAACAAATGTAACCAGAAAGCAAGTTGCTGAATCAATCTAACTTTACGCTAACATTGAAATACCTTGGAATTTTTGGAAATACGATATCCACGTCAGTTCGGAATCGAATGGCGCATAGGTATGGATACGGTTTATAAATTCATATGGGAAATCTCAGCGAATTACACGACGCTAACTGCATAAAACAACCGAGGAAATGAAAGGTACTCACGATAATAAAAAACACATGAAAACTTGAGAAGAGTTTGAAACACTACACGGTTTAATGTTCAATATTTCTAGGAAATTTAAAAGATAATCACGCTGTACTTTTCTGAAAATTACGCACTCACTCACTCACTCATCTCTCTCTCTCTCTCTCTCTCTCTCTCTCTATATATATATATATATATATATATATATATATATATATATATATGTTGTACAGCTTCAGAATATGATACAACAGAAAGGAAATTTTTCTTCTTGAACAGTTTTAAGAGTATAATCCTAGGTTAGATAATCATCAGAGTCTTCAATAAAGCAATATGAACGACTATAAAAAATTAGACATGTCTTTTTGTATACAACAGTTGAAGATTTCTTTGAAAACAGTAAAAACTTCAAGCAACAGAGATATAGTGTAATGACTGGATTATTGGCTACCATTAACCACATATCTAAAATTGAATAAATTTCCACAAAATAGCTTATGACCAGATAGATCATTGACAAAATAAAATGGAATCATTTGAGACTACCAAACCTAGTTTTCTGAAGGTGGTTTTGTGAAGATGCGTATTTAATTATGTCTCTTTTACTTGCCATAATTCGATCTATGTTGAGTGTCAGTGAAAACTAGGAAATACTGAACAGCTGTTACCTCTTAGCATGAAACTACTCATCACTGTGCACCGCCAAATCCTTCAGAGAACCGTGTTCAAGACCTCTGAGTTTCCCGATGAATACTTAACTATCGACATCATAGTGCTATATTAGGAAAAAACTGTTGTTCACTATTCTCTGATTTTCACTAGTACCTGACCGAGATTAATCTGTGACGAATACAAATAGTGAAAACGGTTTTTTCTGTAGAAATTTTATTTTGAAATTGAGTTGGCTTGGAAACGGAAATATTTTCTCGCACTGTGAGATGGATATGTTTCATTTTTAAGAAAAAAATATCTTACGTTTACATGATAAACATATTCGCCCTGTTAGTGAATTAGCTATAGATTTCTGTTTGTATTGACAAAGAACGATCAAGAATATGGAAACGATTTAATGCTGCCATCTATCTCTCACTTTTAACTAATTAGCTTTCGGTTAACAAAGTAACTATATTATTGACACAAATAAATAAATGACTTTTAATTTATCTTATCATAGTCGGATATAAATCCTCCAAACGCATTCGGTTGTGACAGCTAGTCTTTCATTTTATGCTTAACATCAAATAATTAGGTTTGTTCGAATTCATTATTCTTTTTAATTTTATGCACATTGCTATCAATAAGTAAACTATTTTTTGAACAACAAATCAATAAAATGATAGGAGAAGACATTTATCTGAAGAGAAGGAAGGACTTGTTTTATATAAGGAACTTTGATGTTTTATGTTTAGTTCGTGTACTCTTTATAATATTCGTATTGTTTGTAGAATATACATTTTTAGTAGAACTGGTGACTTCCTTAAATTCTTTTTTTACAACCTTTCCCCCATAATTTTCCTAATGGTAAGATCTGAAAACTTTTAAACACTTCGATTGGCGTTCTTTTGTATGTTTTTTTTTGTAGATTATTTATGTCACCTATATAAATGAAACTAAACATTTGAATTATGGATTTATGAAAAACAAAAAGCTAATACCCCTTCCTCCTATTGCCTCAAACAAAACTTTGATATTCTTCATCACGTGATTCAAAGAAAAACATTTTCTACAAGAACAACAGAAATGTATTTCATTCTGTCTTATTGAAATTGTCATACGAATTTAGATAGAATATACTTCGTTCACATTGTGAGTATTTTTAACAGATGGATACAACGAATAACATTCTTTTCCATTCTTTCGTTTACCAAATAAATCATAGTCAATGTTTCTAAAAATGAACAGTTTGAATCACATGATTATGTTACAAATGGTTATACTGTTAATACTAATCATAACCCTATCAAATTGTTTCCCTCCTAGTGATGATATTCGAAGCTACTGGTTACTGGTAGCAAGCAAATACAATAGAAATCATAATATTGGTTTTCATTTATTACAGTTAAACACTTCATATTAATGAATTATGAATTTTAGAGGATAGGAGTTTAAAATAAACAGATTATTACTGTACAATTGTTTGCTTACGTAATAAAATGGTCTAATCCCCCAGAAATAACTGGAATGCATAGGCTAGTTTTATTATTTTATTGTTTTGATTTTTCTGAGAATTAATAATGTAGACACTCTGATGATTTCAGTAGATTGTTAAAATAATCAGAAAACAGGGTAGACAAAATAACCAATTTTGTTTTTTTAATTTTATTCTCATTAAGTGATTATTGGAGTTTTATTATTTAAGGTGAGAAAACGTTCATTCCAGTTCCTTATTAGTACCCAGAATATATGTTAACTAAAAGGATTAGAGGAATAAAGTTATATCTATGATTTATAGTAAGATAAAAATGGGCTGTTCCTGATTCTTGTTTATTAGAACAGCTGTAAGGTCAATCATTCATATTAACGCCATTGGTGTACCTATGTGATATTATTAATAAGCTACTGACATTACAAATACACTATACAACTCATACAATGATGTACTACAGGACGAATTAATGATATCGAAAATACTTAAAGTCCGTCATAGTTTTTATACTATATTTGTCCTTCCTTTTTAAAACATAACTAGACAGTAGTAGTAGTTGTTGTTGTAATAGCTATAATCGGACATAGACTTGTTAATTTAATTCATATACGCATCCTTAGCATCTAACGGTATAACACAAATGGCGATAAAGTTTTGAGAAATAGATACTGAACTCGTGTTCATATCAGATATGTCTACGGTATCTTAAGTATTCCTAATAATAAACCATTCTGATAATCTGAAATATGAGTATGGTTTACCAATTATAAATAAACATGTTATAAGCATGTTATTTTATGAATAATTGACGTAATTCTTTTTTCAGATAATGAACGATAAATTAGATGGAGAGTTAGCTAATGTGCAACTTCATTGAGGAAAGTTAACACAAAAAGGCGGGATATGGGTGCAAGCATTTCTTTCATATCTATTAATTAAAGTTCATGTAACAAGGAACTTGGAAATCAAATGTTAAATTTCCAAACTTCTGGCCTCACTTTGATTTTTTAAAAGAAATCTAATTTTCGATCCGATGACTGATAGGCCAGTTCGTATGATTTAATTATTGTCAGAATAGATAAGATTGGAAAGCTTCTCTTAATATGACCTATTTATAGATTTTAACAATTCAGTAACAAGAATTGCAGAAGAGTTTTTACAAGGTTTTCAGAAAACATTCTTTGATACTAGTTTGAAGGGAGAGAAAATGTTCAGTAATGCAATAATCAGATATCTAATCTGTAGTGAATCCGTGGTAGGCGTTACAAAAGCATTCAGAATAATCAACAGACTGAGAACTCTACTTTTATTGATCTTTACAGAGGCTATTTCTATCAAAATGCATAAGGAAATGAAAGCTTGGTAAACCTTTCATTACCATGGAAAAAGCAATTATGTTTAATGAAACATGTAGATTACATAATCACTTTCTGTTTTCCTTTGGCATTAATGCATGACACCAATTTTAATTTTATGCCAACCAATTGGCTTGATTACATAATCACACACATATGATTTATAGTTACTTTTGCTACTTAATTACTAATTTCTTGGGTAATACTCTCGTTACTTGACTTCATTTAGAGCATAGAAATGCTCCTTAATTTTTGATAATAAACCAAATATCTAGCTATCTATTCCTATTTTTGTGATGCTTTTTCGTTTTGAACTCGGTATCATTGACTAGTTCTAGTACATGTAACGTTGATTATAGTAATAAAAATAAAAATAATTTTAGGCTGTTTGAAGCTGATGAGAAGCCATGAAATATAATGGATTCACTTCATTCTTTGAATCTTGTTTTTCTTGCGTTTTCAAAAGTGCTACCGTTTAATCTTAGTATGGGAATCTTCAGCAGTGTGTATCCACGACTCCACAAGGAATCGAACCTAGGGCATTCTGGCTAACTGATTAAGTTAAAAACAGACACTATCATTAACCAGTTCAATGGTCTAGTGGTAAAATGTTCACTTCAGAGCCACAGAGTCTTGAGTTCTATCCTCGGTTGGGTCGTGGATGCGCGCCGATTAAGAGTCCTATACCTGGACGAGACAGACGTCCAGTACTACCTGGTTGTTAATGGCTGTCTAATTCAGACCAATTTGTGGTATTAAATTGAAATCCAATAAGCTCCACAACAACCAATTAAGTTCTTTTTGTCTACATAAATAATAATAATACAAACGTTTGTAGAAAACAGTAATGAAAATAACGCCGAAATAATTGAGTTGGGGTAATTTTGTGGAGATATGGATTTAATTCATCACACATTTATCTCCGTTAGGCATCGACGAAAACTATGCAATACTACAACGCTGTTTTGTTCTAATAAGGTATGTCACTGAACGGTGTGAATTCCTCTCCGATACAACTAGATAAGTAAACAAAGGAATTTCAAGTTTTGGTGTGAACTCATAACCATCAGCATCACTGATCTGGCAACCATGATGGAATTCATATATACCAGAAATGAAACTGTTAGTAACAATAGTACTGACTGATCGTTGTTTTATATATCAAATTAATTAAAGGGAAAAATAGTTTTCCAGTCCTTTGTAATTTTTAGTGGTACTCAACCGAGATCAATCTGTGATGAATGCAAATAACAAATAGATGAATATGACACGTTTAAAGTATGCAAAATCAAAAGGGAAAATTATATACAAATTTGTCAGTTAAGATCATTTGTTAATTTAAAATATCTATCGATATACTTGCTCTGGAAATGACCAAAGTAGAAGAATCATCTGAACATATTTTTTAAACCAAGAATGAGATCGTTTGAACCATACAGATATTACTTCTGACGTTTAAACAATTTTGAGCCTGACAGTTAAGTAGCGACACGATAAACAACAGAAAATAAATGATATATGATACCATTTAGATCAGTTTGAGCTAAATGACCCAAGGCAGAGAAAATCGCTAATAAGTGAGTGATATAACAGGGAACGGTGTAAAATTCTTTATGCAATTTATAAACTTACCATGTTATCTTTATAGGTTTTTTTTATCTATCCTTTGTCTTTCTCTGGCTCAAAGTTTTTATTACAACTTGGTCATAAATCTAATAGCAATGAAACAGAACACAAATACTTTCGTTCACTATCACTAAGTAATGCAGAGATTGTTGAACTTAAAAATTATCACTTACTGATTATAATTAAATTGCTATTAAAAATTAGGAAGAGCTGGACAACTATTCATTCTAATATGCTACTCCTGACGCCAAATTCAGGGATGTAAACATTTAAATACTAGCACAGTAATCTATAATTTTGAATGTTTGCAATGACACTTGAATGCCCTAAGTCCGATCTCCATGGGGATAGAGATGAGAATCGCTGTGAATCCATTAGCAGAATAAAATAATTTCCCACTGTTTCCTGGTTGTCTAGCTAAGGTCGATTCATGCTATGAAATTTATTTTAAATTAATAAATGAACTAATTTGCTGAAAATACGGATAGAATTCTTTATTATGATATATAACATATATACGTAAACCGTATTATTTGTTCCATAGCACTTGTCCTTTCATCAGTTATTTCTCTAAATATGATAGATCTATCATCTTATTTTTTCTATCTTGCTACTGAGTATCATCAGGAAATCACTGAAAATCGGAAAGAACTGGACAACATCTCCCCTCCCATCATAATATATAACTACTAATTATTACAGATCTGCTGCCTCACTGATGAATCAAGTTTAGGAACTTCAGGCTTTCTGATGAAAAAGTAGACCATCATCCAACAGTTTTTTTCTTTCTACCTCCAATGGACACATCGACAGTCATCGATATGTAGGTGCCAAATGGATGGACTTCGTTATTCACTACCTCACTAAACAGAAATTGCATTCTGAATTTTGTTACTAATTAGCTGATATTAATTATGATTAGGTAATGTGGACACTGCTAAGTTAGAATTCGATGTTATAAACTAACCTTGGTTGAACAAACATTAAAAATATTTTATTTTCAAAAATTTAATAAATAAAAATGAATGAATTTTTTCTGTCGAATAGAGTGATTAAACTCTTCACTCAATATTTCATTACTTCTCATATGGTCAAACGTTGTTCATGTTGTGCAACCACGTTAAATTCACAGTAGAATATCTTTTGAAGCTTTTATGACAGAATATAATACTTAGTTGTTTTTAAGAGGATAATAGATTATTGAAAGAACATTGTAGTCTATTTTGAGTGAATGTAAATTAGAATACGGTATCACGATTAATTGTTGGATTAGTCACTTTTTCCTTTAACACATAATAATATTACATCAGGAAAACTGATTACACAATTTATTAACATTCTGCGTAATAACAACAATTGTAGCTTGATTGAAAATTCGTAGCACAATATATGATAAATTTAAACAAAGTAGGAAATCGGGTGTTGTGGAAAAAATTGACTGTCAATTTTGATATCAATAATTGGTCTGAATTAGTCAACCATTGGTCACCTAGAAGCACTGGACAGCTGTTATAGAATGGAAATATGTTATATTCAGGAAGGAATATATGAAGAGCATCATGTGTGGGAAAATCCAGAAGAGAGGGGAATACGAGAAAAGTAAGCCAATTATTCAACAATTATATATGTCGAACTTACATTACATTATAAAAGGAATCAACTACCATTAACAACAACACAAAATATAGAATCAAGACAATCTGATAATCTTAACTAGAAACTGATGGATTGACTTTAAATACGTTGCAGTTAAATAAACAAAATATCATTTCGTCCATGCCAGTCGATAGTGATGAGGTTATCGAAATACACTTTATACAAGTGGATATGTCTATTTCAGAAAGGTGTATAAATGAATGAATGCCTCTCCAATGAACTTTCCTCTTACTAATTCTGAAAATTGACGTTTATTAATAAGAATGCAAGATTAGATCAATTTGTATTTCCAAAATGCCGGAGGTAGGAAGGTTGGGAGCGACATGAAAAGTGGTTTCTGTTTTGTTAATGAACAGAAATGATGTTAACAAAATTACGGCATCTATACTGTTCCACCTATAACTTAAAATGTTTTAACATTCTAGTTTACATCTTCAGTTCATTAAAACAACTTGTTGAATTTCATTTAGGTATTTTTTTTCTTTGCCCCATATTGGTTATTATTATTTCCTTTTTAACTGAATTGTCTAAAGGACCACATGAGTCACGCATGGTCTCTCTCTCTCTTATATAATATATATATATATATATATATATATATATATATATATAACCCAGTCAATTCGTGATATGTTTACGAGACCTCATTCTTGCCATCGGTGGGTGACTGCCTCACACCCGACACGGTTGAACTCCACTGGTCACGTCTTCACACTAAAACTCCAAGAATGACCTCGAGGAATATCAACTGTTTAGAGCCGATTCGGTAATCTATTGGTAAAGCGTTCGATGCGGAGCAAAAATGTTCTAGGTTTGATCCCGAATGAAATCGTGAATGCGCACTGCTGAAGAGTCCAATGCTAGGACGAAACAGCTGTCCAGTGCTTCCTGGTGATTGGCTGATTAATTCGTGATATCAAAATAGTAAATATTTATCGTTTTGAAAATCTAAGCAAGAATAAGTAGTTTTTTTTTTACCTATTTACTAGTAATATTCACCTACAATTTTAACAAAATATATTCTATCTAAATTTGAATATGGCAACTTCAGCACGATCAATTACGTTATTTCACTGTTATCCCTGCAGAAAGTGTTTTCTTAAGATTCTCTGTAATGGGGATATTAAAGTTCCATTTAAGACAGTGTTGGTGAATGGGAGAGAAGTAATAGTATTCTTTCGTGTAAATCCATATTTCCCAACTGAAGAAGATACCCATTAGTAGGTTTAAATAAAATTAAACTGTTTCGTGAATTAGCTGAAGTTTTAAATAGTTTCCTGACTAAGGTCAATCAGCGATGTACATGACGATAATAATAATAATTGTTTAAGGAGTATTGTATGTTTGAATGCAGTAGTGAATTCTCAGTCAGGAACACACAATATCGCTAAAAAGTTACACTATAATATACATGTCATTTGTAACTATTCAGACATGTGACAACATTTATTCCAATAGTGTTTATCTGGTGGTCATCAACAAACACGAAAATTTTCCATCAATCCCAGACCGTAATACATTCTTCACTAGTTTCTACAAAGAATAAACACAAGGGAAAATATGCCATAGCAACATCTCCTCTTTTATTTTCCAGTATTTAGTATCACGAAAGTTATAGGCTGTATAAACTGAATTAGATGTATCAAATTTCTGGGTTGCAACTTATTCATTGAAAGCCGAATGGTGTAACTATTGCTTACATCAGTCGTAAAACAAAACAGCTGTGCATTTTCCTTAAACCTGATTACTCTGCTGTACTTATTAAATAATACACTGTAGTGATTAAATGCTTCTCATTAGCATTAGTTGACTAAATTCTCAGATTAAACAAAGCTATGCTAAATCATGAATATTTAGTTGACGTTAACTTTATAAAACATGTTTGGTGATTCCACAACGATATTTATGACATTTTTTTTATCTTGTAGGTCGCTAAGTTACTCAAATGCAATTGCAATTCACATAAACTAGAATTCAGGTATTCTAGATATAATAAATTAAAGTAGCTTAGAAACAAGTCGGGAAACCCAAAGCAGTAAGTTTTCATATACATTTTAAAGTTACATACTATTTATGAAGAATTATTAACATTCTGAAACATACTCCTACAAATTAATTCACTCACATTTCAGTTGATGATATTTTCTAAAGAAAAAAATCAACTATTTATTGATTTAGAATATTTTTAAGGCTAAAAAACTATTGGGAATGCCAAAACACTACACATGTTACAGTTTTCTGACAAATGAATCTGAGACATAAAAGAGAAGGGTAGATAGTAAATTAGTTGTAGTGACAAGAGGATAAAAAATAAAGCGTGGGCGTTTTCGTCAGTTAGATTATGATACTCTAGAACTGGTGCCAATTAGTATATATATATATATATATATATATATATATATATATATTATATAAAGAGAGAGAGAGACCATGCGTGACTCATGTGGTCCTTTAGACAATTCAGTTAAAAAGGAAATAATAATAACCAATATGGGGCAAAGAAAAAAATACCTAAATGAAATTCAACAAGTTGTTTTAATGAACTGAAGATGTAAACTAGAATGTTAAAACATTTTAAGTTATAGGTGGAACAGTATAGATGCCGTAATTTTGTTAACATCATTTCTGTTCATTAACAAAACAGAAACCACTTTTCATGTCGCTCCCAACCTTCCTACCTCCGGCATTTTGGAAATACAAATTGATCTAATCTTGCATTTTTATTAATAAACGTCAATTTTCAGAATTAGTAAGAGGAAAGTTCATTGGAGAGGCATTCATTCATTTATACACCTTTCTGAAATAGACATATCCACTTGTATAAAGTGCATTTCGATAACCTCATCACTATCGACTGGCATGGACGAAATGATATTTTGTTTATTTAACTGCAACGTATTTAAAGTCAATCCATCAGTTTCTAGTTAAGATTATCAGATTGTCTTGATTCTATATTTTGTGTTGTTGTTAATGGTAGTTGATTCCTTTTATAATGTAATGTAAGTTCGACATATATAATTGTTGAATAATTGGCTTACTTTTCTCGTATTCCCCTCTCTTCTGGATTTTCCCACACATGATGCTCTCCATATTCCTTTCTGAACATAATATATTCCCACTCTATAAGCTCACTTGTGAACTTACGAATAATACAGTCTAAGTAGGTTTATGCTTTGCTGCATTTTTTGTTATCGATCCTACGAAAACTTCTGTCATACGGAATCGTGGAAACGCTCAGATACGTCATCTCAGTATTACTTATCTACGTAATAATGAAAATTTGGAATTTTGTTCGAAGAACTGTGTCATCGCCTGTGTGTCAAAAATATTATTTAATTAGTTTAACATAAGTTATTTAAATGATAAATGAATTCATAAAAACATATCTTTCTAACAAAATAAGTTATAAACTTATTTCATTAGTTTAAACGTGTACCATTTTTTTACCTTCGACATTACCGACGCATTCCAAACTATTTATAAAACTGTTAATCTTTTAGCATACCATTAAAATAGTTTTATTATATTTCTCTGGTTAACACAGATCAACTAACCTACAAGTCTTTTTAGAAAAAGATAGGGAAGTTTGAATCGACACATTATATTCCATGATTTATGTATCCTGTTAGAAATATATGAAATTAAAATTCAGTTTCAACATAAATGTTTAATTAAACTTCATGTTATTCCTTGGCTGAGTTACCTTCTTCGATTACTAGCTTCACATCGCATTCTCAAATTCCAAGTCTCTCATCTGAAAAAGTAACCTCATTGTATACTTTTGTACAGCCAACTCTAAAAAATGTTCAACCTGAACTGATGTATCTCACGTGTAACAACACAATCTGTGTTAGTGCTAACAAACCTAACAGAATGAATTTGATCAGTTTCGTTTATTACTTTCAAAATATAAAGAGAATTTGAAAAAATGCAATATATCTTGAGTAAATGATTGTATACGCCTACACTTACTTCCATCTGTATAGAGATAACTGTAGGCCCGTCGCACCGTAACTAAATGATGTGTGTATTGCTTTCATTGATCAATAACTTGAAATTAGTAATAATATACTGTTATATCAATAATGCTTGTCTACAACTTTTTCAGTCAATGTTTTGAATATTTTAGAATCAAAGTTAGTTTACCCCTATATATATATATATATATATATATATATATATATATATATATATATATATATATATATAAGGGTATATATATATATATCATATTTTCCGAAAAACATCCGATAACTTGAACTATACATTATTTTTTCAGTCACTACTAAAGAACTAAGACCTGACTCATACGTAGCCTAGCGTTATATGCATTAAAACCATAAGATCTTAGTGATTTGGTATCAGTAACCAAAAATTTGAAATTATCATGTATAAGTTCCATATATTTTCAAATGTTATGCTGAATTTAGATAAGTTACCACGTTAAATATAATATAACGGAACAATTAGAGAAAATCACATATCTACATCATTTTCCATGGTAAACAATCGGTTGCCTTTACAATTTTTCCACTTTATTATGTATGTCGAATAGACTTTCATTTATTTAAATCTTAAAATATTCTAAGTTCAATATACAAAAATATTCAATAGAATTATTTTTCTCAATTAAGGCTGATGAAAATATTCATTTATATAAGAGATTTTTGTTTGTTCTTATAAAATACTAGAAAATACATAATTGATTAATTTAGTATAATGTACATATATGGAATTACAAAAAACGAAATGTATTTTTTTTCACAAATTGTAAATTAATTTGATTACATAAAAAGTTGATAAAGAAATATTGCTGCTCATATAGTTAAAGATTTTTGTTATACTACTGATTAAACTGTTTAAAGTAATGCAAATTAAAACTAAGAGTTTTTTTGTAATAGTTATTTAATTGACTTTTATAAATTCGAAAAACAATGACACAGATATGTGTACTGTAGGTTTATATGTTATGATGTTAAAATAACTTAAATTTTAAGTAGATAAACTTTTATTTTCATTTATAGGTAACATTAAGTGATGATGATGATGATGACACTTATCAATCATGAATAATACACTCTTGCGAGTTTAAATTAGTCACAAGTGAACTTGCATATGGAGGAAGGATAACGCTTTGATCATCATTAACAACGTAGACATCTACAACTATTGGACTGCGGCGACACGCAGAGGAGCATACATTACTTCCAGATAAACTAATCCCACCACCATGATATTTAACATTAGTACTACCACTATATACTGGTTCATTAACAGCCATTGCACCAATCCCTGCACGCATATCCGGATCATAAATAAACCCAATATCAGCGCTGGTGTGAGCTATAGCAGCCTTTGAACTTTGTGTCGGTGTAACTATAACAGAACTGACAGTACGTGCTCGCCGGAAAAAAGAACAACCAGAAGAACTTTGATTATCTGAAAATAAACGTAAAAGTTGTTTTGGCAGTTCACGTTGCCATCTTGGCGGCCGAGGTCGACCATTTGGTTTGGCTGTGTACAATGGAGGTTCTTGAAAATCACCGACTGGATAAGAACACTTATCAAATACATTAGAGTCATGTGGTTTGTGTTTTTCAAACTTTTCAGAATGATGACGTGGCAATCCTGTAGCCGGAAATGTTGAAGTAAGCTGTAGTGCAGCATTGCAAAAAAGTGTTCCCTTTTTCCACATCACTCCATACCCAGCAAAATCATGACCACATAGGTGCAAAACAGGTCTATAACAAAAATAAGAATGTTACACTAAATTACTTAAACAAGAATAAATTACTAATTAAAAAAATAATTATACGAAGACTAGTTACAACACAAACATATGAAAATTTGAAAATTCTGTGTCGAAATCGTTCATAACTGTGTAACCTTAAATCGTCTACCTATAGTTAAGATCAAAATCTCTCAAACTATACATTAGAGGCAATCGGTTACCCGTATATTTATAGAATGAGTTATTGAATGAAGTTTGGTGCATGATGCTTAGAAATGTTATGATAATTCAGTTAGTTAGTCATTAGCAATGTAAAACCTAACAAGTAATCACACCAATTGAAACTGTTACTTATCGTCAACAGTAGTAGTAGTATTGACATAATTGGTAATACAAAAAAGATCAAGCTTTAATTACGCGATCCGACAATATCAACTGAGTTGTAACACAAGATTAAAAGCAATTAGTGAGTGAGTGTGAATACTTTGCAACGGAAATTGTACTATATCCCCCGCCCTCCAACTACAGACACCTCTTATATACACTAGGGATTTCAGGTTTCATGACGAGCAAACTACCTTGAAACCAGGAGGATAATATGTCGTGAAATATTTTATAAATAGATAACTTAGTATCCTTGTGTGTGGTAATGGCTTTTATTTTCCTGTTGCCGATATTCAAGACAATAACTAGATAACATTTTAACTAAACAACGTTTGTAACTTATTTATTATTATTTAATAGAGCTAAAAAGTTGTATTTGCTTGACAAAATACAGAGGAAGGGTTTTCATATATCGAGACAAGTCTTATAAATAAACACCCTTAAAAATAGATTATGAAGTATACACAAGAAATCATAAATAATATTACAGTGAAGAAAAAGCCTATCTTCATCTGTCTTTCATTCGGACAGAATTGACAGAAGAACTAGGAGTGACGCTCGAAAGGAGATTCCTTTCAACACACTTATTTTCAGTATATAGAGTCAAATGTTATTTGAACCAAACAAAAGTAGATTAATAGCCAAATGTATTTATCAATTTACGTGCACTCCGGTAGTAAGTATATGGTAGGGACTGAAAGAAGAGCCTCTTCTAGGTTTTTTGAACATATTAAATGAAACCTAAGTCTGAAGAAAAGAAAGACATTCACGAGTGCAATAACAAAACATTTAATTGATAATGGACATGTTAGAGATGTTTTGAAGTCTTGCAATATATTCAATAAATAAAAAAACATAACTTTTACTTAGTTTTCCCATCAAACACTCTAAACCTGACCTTTGTATATAAAAAGAAAGTTCTGTTAACCTTTTATTTCCATCGTAGAAAAAATTAAGTTCATGAAGCGTATCTAGATTGCATAATGTTTTTCATGCTATTCTATTGACAATTGTTCATGACGTCAAAATATCTTTTTACTAACTTTGCTATATGTAATCATTCATTTATTCCTGATTATTATTATAATAGTTACGTAACCTTTTCTTCATTTAACTTCATATAAATACTCTGTGATGTTTTACTATCTTTTTAATATTTTTCGTTACGTATACTATTCCTATCTTTACAACCTTTCTGTTATGCTTTGAAATCAATGTTATCGATCAGTTAATAATAATAATAATAATAACTGTAAATTCAAGCCATTTGTAGATGATGATAAGCCGGGAAATAGAACGAATTCATTTTATTCTGCAAATCTTCATGTTCTTACGTTGATCTAAGTTTATGAAGAGATTATGTAGTTTGTAGTGTATAATAATATTTTTTTAATACTTGAATCATCTAAGGAAGACTGCTTATTTCAACGTATTTTAATATCTTGGATTAAATTTAAGAAAAGCTGATTTCCTTGAAATGTTCAATGTTCACTAGTTATATTAAACCCAATATTTTTGATCTTTATCTCAATCATATAGTGGCTGTTTGTTGCATTTGAGTGCATAATTTACTTTAAAAATTCCAATTCAAATCTTAACTTTTACTACATTTACATTTTTCGTCTGGCATACAGAAATATATTTATTCCACATAGAGATAACTTCAGACGCTTAAAATGAAATCTTCCATGAAGATTACACTCTAATATACAACAATCACTTACTAAATAAATGAAAAATGACCTAAAGTAGTGGTTACGACACACTTAATGAACGATACACACGTTTCGGATAACTATGGACCGAAATGCACATTTTTTGAATACATAAAGTTCAATATTATAAAAGTTACAATATATTACTTAATTAGCTTATCTTTTATAAATACACTGAAAGTTTACTCATAATATGATTAATTGTATACAATGCACAGAAAACATTCATTCACTAAACACTAGTAAGTGATAAACTGAAAGTTATTCAGTTCAAACGAATGATCTAAGAAACGTAAGATGTTAACAATAATTCGTTGATTAAAATCGCTACATTTCTCAGTAGCTAAAAATATTCAGTAGATAAGAAAAACATTAGAAAATATTTTCGTAAACAAACAACATAAATGATTAGCCATGGATCATCACCATCACGTGATTGACATATGCTATAATTTCTTTGAGAATCTTAGGCTAAAATGTATTATGTAACCAAGACGTCAATACACTGGTCAGTATACTTTGAATACTTTACTAACCGACTGAGACAACTCAGTATTTGCTTATGGTTCATGCAAATTTGAGTTACCTACCAATGATAAAATAGGTGGTCATCACAGGTTAGGAAACAAGTACAATGTAAAGGTTTTTAGATGTACAAATTATTTAGTTATTTAGAAAAAAAATAGGAAGAAACAAAATGATAATTTTTAATGACGACAAAACATAATGAAGCAATTTTCTATATCATAACGTCTACTTGTAAACTAAAAGTGTACTAATACACTATTGAATTTGACCGGATGATAAATAATGTAACTTGAAAAGTTTGATATTCTTTTGGAGAAAATTATTGTGAGACTATTTATGCGAATTAACTGTAATCATTTTCATTTACATCAATCAAAGACATGCTAAAGTTCCTCTTTGTTAAATTCAGATAGAGTGATGTCAAATTATATGAAGATACTTTAATTATAGAGTTTTGTATTAGGTTTGATGAATATAGTTAATCAAAATCCTATATGAATTAACTTGAAGAATGGTACTGTTTCGTTTATTGTCATATTTATCTCAATTATTTTTAAAATGTAAAGGTTGTAATTTACACTATTTAATTAAAAAACGTAAGTAGGCCTAATGCTTGATAAGTTGTCCTATCCATTTAGCATTATACATTAAGAGGTATGTAAATAAGCTTTCAACCAATAAGCCACAAGTTCATACTCTGATCCGTATATTTTCATGTTAGTAACTAAGAGTTATCACTGGCCCTTGCATGAAAAAAATGTCATAAACTTAGTTAATGAGTACACACCTCATTATCAAGAGACATACAGGATTTAAAAGAATCTGATCCTGGAAGATAAGCAAAGCTAAACAAAGATCTGAGATATACCTACATCTTTATCAGCATAGTGAATACTTTCATCAGGATTATAACACTAAATCTTTCAAAGAAGAAAATTCGCTTAGCATAAAAACTTAATAATTGCAATTCTTCACATTAAACAATTCATTAGAATAGATTGACAAGTAACTTGAAAATCGAATTAATCAAATATTTTAGTCCAATAAGCACTATATGAGGAAATTCTTCAACATATTGTTATAATCCATTGTATATATTACTATCCAATAGTGAATAATGAGAAATAAAATATTAAATAACTAATGTATTATTAAATAAGAATTTAGTATGAAAATAAGTCATTTTGAAGGTATTGAATAACAGTTTACATAAAATATACGTGATAATAACTTCAAGTATCTGTGTAATAAAGGAATGGTGAATTGAAAAAAAACTGGAGTAATCAGAGTAAACAGAAGTTTAGAACAGCTAAAGTACTCAAGTTGTTTAAATAGACACATAAAAACAGTAATAAATACTACCTCAAGTAATTAATTTCATATACTCCATTCCTTTTATCAGCCATAAAAAGCTCAAGAAAAGTGAGTTGAGCAGTATCATATGAATTCATTTTACTTTGCTTTATTTTAATCAGCTCCAGACTGCTAAGGTTTCGCGAATTTATGGTGACACCGAGATAACCGCTAACGAACGTAAGACCAGCGACACAGTAACAGGAAGCTAAGCTATTGCGCAGCGCCCCAGCCCAGCTAACTAGAGTAAGAAGTCCAAAGACGGCAAGAAGCGTTTATCCCACAGGCAGCCTGTCAGACGACATCATCACACACAACTCATGCGTATATATACAAAAATAGAGAGCGTCCTTGGAATGTTACAAATAGCGTACTAAAATAAACAACGAACCAATAAGATTTAGCGTCTTACCAAGTGGGAAACACGAAATGAGGGTGAGAAGGGGAATTTTTGGCGCGAAAACAGGAAATTCAAATTCACACAATAAAATCACAAAAATAACCGGTTTGCCAAGTGAGTTTTGGGGATCTAACATCCCCAACACAGACACCTGTAATATTTCAGTGCTGTTGAAACTCGAGAAAACAACCCTTGTCTCTATATTTCAAAGGAATTCATATCTGCTACCAAGGCCTTGCATACTTGACTTTTTTTTCCCGATTATTTGTATCTATATTTATTTGTCCTCAATACTCGCATTAATTGTATTTCCAAATTGATTATTCGTACGTATTATGTTAAAAGTCCTACTTACTTCTTACTTCCAATGCTGAAATGCTTCTTGGTGTTGTCTTTATTAATCCGATTCCTACTAATACATTTGTCATCTAGCTGCCGATGATCATTTCATGATTGTTTCATATTGTCCATTTCTCTGTTAACACTGACTTACAAATTACCTTGATTAATTAATCTGTATTCATATATATATATATATATATATATATATATATAATACTGTTCTTTGGTTTTTTCAAAAACCCAGTTGTCTTCAGACTAACTGAATCAGCATTTATTCGACAAAATGTGTATCACCCGACTATGAAAAGTTCGGTTCACTAGTTAAATTTACCTCGTTTGTCAGGCATAGTGATACAACCTAATTTTGTCAACTCGAGGGAGGTTCAGACCCCTAACTCAATGACTGAAAGTTAACAGAAAACTTAAGTAAATAAAATCTGTTCTCTAAAATTTTCATTATTTCTTATGTAGACTAATTACATTTCAGTAATAATCCCTTACGTTAGGAATATTGTGTTGTTATCCACTTTAAAAACAAAAGCCCAGTTACCTCTTCTATATTATTTATGCGTTTCGATATATTCCCATATTAAAGTCAACTGAAATCTTTGTCAAAAATATGTGCTTTTTTCTATTCAATCACATTTACAGTTATGTAGTGAAGGTTGATACACCGATACGTCATAGTGCACAAGTGATCATGGTAATGAGAATTAGTCAACATATGATAATTTATTAGTGAATAATTGTCCCACTTCTAATCAAATACACATATACCGTCTTAAGGAAGAAGAATAACTATCACAACATGCTATTAACATTCCAAATATAACACAGAAGATGCTAATAATGTGGATAAGATATATTATTGAAATAATTAAATTCTGACAAATTTTATTTATTAAAAATGAAAAACAGAATATTCTCTAGGCAACTCAGCGTGAAAATAGGTATAATGTGTCATGTATGCATATATGGGGAAACTTTTTGTGGTTGGCGCCATGTTAGTGCGAAAACTGGTATTGGTCAAACAATACACAGTAAGATGATTTATAATTATTTGTTTTCTTTATCATAATTCCTATTTGTCTAAGAATAATTTCTTGTATATATATAATAGGTGGCTATAATCACAAAGTTTGTTGTAACCAAGATATAAGTCTTAGCTT
Organism: Schistosoma japonicum; assembly: GCA_025215515.1. NCBI lineage: Eukaryota > Metazoa > Platyhelminthes > Trematoda > Strigeidida > Schistosomatidae > Schistosoma > Schistosoma japonicum. The sequence goes on along the minus strand of CM046063.1, from coordinate 17,951,514 downwards.
GTTTCAGTGTATCGTCTAAATTGATATACAATTTGTATTAATCTTTTTATGAATTATTGCAATGGTATCATTTGCCTTAGCAAATAATTTAACCATAGTTCACATTCACACTTACCAAGCCACATTCACTAATATAAACAGAAAGTGTATGTATTTAAGAGATTACAATCACATGTGTTATCATCATCATCAAATATACAAATAAATGAAAGAGAAAAAAGTATAAACACGCTTTAACGTGAATGATTTGTAAATCACCCGAATGTCACAATCACATGATACTGTCGGATTAACTAGTTTATGTATATATGCGCGCACGTGAAATAAATATGTATGAGGTTGTGGTTTTTAATATGAATATAGCATTATTAAAAAATTCATTTGTGGTCACTAGTAAAACAAAAAAAACATTCTTCTTTAAAAATAATCCTCACCGATGTGTATTTTATAACTAAGCATTGTTTATTCGCAGTAGGTTATGGATCGACATAAGCAATAAGGATACTATTGAAGATTAAAGAGTATTGAATAGTTACTTTGTCCAAATTATAAGACAGAGACCTTAGCAATTTTCAGTTAGGATATTGTGAAACTCTAGATGAGATCCTCAATATATATCTCAACCTTCAGTTAACCCTTAATATAAGTTGGGGGAATAAGTCAGAGTATCCTAGAGAGGTGGTACGTGCTCACTTCTAAGATGATTTATAATAGATGAAACAAATATTCAGTGATTACTAATTATAAATAGCATTCCAGATAATCCCTGTCTATAGAGCCAATCACTTACAGCTTAAACTGGTCTTCATGAAATATGCCAATAACATCATATAATTATCAGATATTCACAATTATTTGAAGGACTCACCTTAAAGTAAACATTTCTCTGAAGAAGCGACTTACACTAAGCCGCGAAACGTCAGAAATTTTAATTTCTACTCATTGGAATTTTACAAATATATATAACTCATTTTATAAACAATATTAATACTTCTTTGATTAATCGAAGCTCTCGTTATTAAGATGATGATATACGAGTTTAATATAATGAATTCAGAGAGTGAATAAACGCAAGCATTACTAATTCAAAATAATTTCAAAGATTGCTCACTTCGTAAAAATTAAGGATAAGTTGAGAAAAAACGCTAATAGCCAGTTACGTAATGGTTTAAGGTAATAAGTCTTAATATTGAATCATTTGTGCGATGAAGTGATGATCAACACTGAATAAGTTAAGATATTCTGAACACTAGTTCGAAGTGTGAAACTGAAACTGAAACAGTAAGTTATTACTAAATACACGGACATAGACTTAACGAGCTAGTGGAAGAAAACATGTTGTTTTGAACATTTTATTAGTAGACTCAAAAAATGCTAAAGTATGCGTACAGCATGATAGAGCGCCGGTCGATTAAGTCGCTAATAGCTAGCATGAGCTATACAGAGTGGTAAAAAACATCTTGGTTAACATCAATAAGATAGTTAGAATCTATTGTCGAGGAATATTTACAGTAACTCAATTATAGGACTTAATAAATATATACTGACCCTAAGTGTCCCACTTTACATTGGCACAGAATTCAACTGTTGCATTATGATAGAATTCTGAGTCATGTCTACTAAAGTCGTTTTTGTGTAGACCTAATCGCAAAGTGTATGCCTTATCACATGGATCATGTTAACAGTGAATTGTTTTGTGAGCTGATATCCAGCCCTGATATGCCAATTTTTTCAAGACCTTCTTCTACTCCAAACAGTACTGAACGCCGCAATGGGCGGTAGCTGGCTTTAAGTAACCAATGCTTCGACAGTCTCACTTGATAAGAGTTTTTCATTTCATAATATGGACAGGTAAAATAAAATTTTGAATCCAGAGATGGAAATATAGGCGATTGTTTTCATAGTGAAACACATACCTCCTACTTACTTATCACCTGAAGTGCAGTGGAATAACTCAGTACTCGATTGAGAAGTGAAAGTAACTACTAAATATACATGTGAAATAAGTTTTACTAACTTTTCGAAGTGCACATTAATAGCACTGATACAAAAATTAAACCGAATCGACGAAAAATAAATGAACAAAAACACTTGTATGTTATAAGTTCAGTCAATAATAATGATCATTATTATTCAAGGCCATCTTACATGCTGTTTGAATTAAAACGAAGGAATATATGATTCAAAAGTACCGATTGACTTCATCCTTACAAGATTCAATGCGATATATTAACCAAGAGGCAGAAATCCGAGTAATAAGCAAACCTTGGATACTGCCAACTTAATTAAAGATAAAAGTTCTTAACATCTACTTTATCTTACAAATAATAATGTCATGTACATAGGTAATGTATGTGATCATTTTTGATTACTGTATCACAATGTATAAAACAGTAATATACATGAAACATAAACGCTTTAATAGAATAGATGATTTCAAAAGTAATAACTATTACGTTCAATGAAATACGCTTTTAATAAGTGTGAATTTTTAGATTTAAATTCGTATAACATGCAGTACTGAAAGGTTCTATTTTAAAAATAACTCATGCATGTGATTGAATGAGGAACAATTGAACACTAAACAAAGAAATACAATTTTAGATGTTTATCAACAATTGTAACTGCCATTGTGTTTAGTATATCTATTTTCATTTTATTCAAGGTAGAAAAATGTTTCTTTAAGTGAATGTACATACATCTTAATTTACATAGGAAAGAAACATTCATTTGACAGCATAAGTTAGTCGTTTTGGAGATAAATTATTTTTTATTAATGGATGATAAACACACCAGTCATGTGATTGATTACAGATTATTATGTCAGAAGCATTAGTGTCTATCGCTATATTAAGAATTGGTTCTGACAGTACAGTAGATAAATGAACAGTCAGAAAAAAAGTAGGGAAAATTTCCCACCTTTGGATGACGTGATGGCATAGTCAATTTGTTTTCGCTGTAGGATGTTGGTTGTATTAATTTAGTGAAATGGTTGAAAGTAGAAAAAAATAGCTTCAAGAATGTTAAATTGATGTTCATCTAATTTTTCTTACATTAAGTACAACTATACAATGGGAAGTGTATTCATGGAGTGTGCTTGGATCTTTTAACTGAATGCTTACTTAGCTAAGAAATAAAAATTTAGGATATACTGAGTGGAGTTCTATAATCAAACATAATTCATAATTGTTATTTTGAGATAAGCTATGGGAGTAAACGCAGATAGTTCGAAGAAGAAACCGGTGCAATTGAAAATATCTGGTAAATGTTTTCACCTTACTGTTAGCAATTTTTTCTAAGGTTGCTAGGATTAAGGCTTTTGAAATAAACTGTTTATTCACTATATAAGGGAGATCAGTTATATTCAAAACCGAGGGATTATCAGTAACTAAGAGGAAATTCAAAAGAGAAGTAAAGTAAGTTACGAATTAAGTGAGGGATAGTAGATTTTCAGTCACTTATAAAATTAGAGATTGTATATGTATTTGAACTTGTGTGACTTTGTAGAGTCCTTTCATTTGATTACACAATATCGAAGAAAAGGTTTCATTATTCCATAGATAAGAGCTACGAAGATTACCACTCTATAGATAACCCGTAAATACTAATCATAAATACTAGTATAGTACATTGATATCGTAATTATAATATATCTCTTCTGTCCTGCTTGCTCCATTTATAATGGAGGTGTTTGGTTCTGCTGAATAAAGTTAAATGAAAGTTAACATAGTATATAAAAATTATTTCCAGATGATTATCATTAGAAGTTGTCATTATTAGATGCACTGGGCGTACATAATTCGTTAATGCTGTATGTGAACAGACTTTAATTCCAGATACTAATTTGTTTCCCTTAATTACCATGTACAAAATTGGCCACGAGATACATTATTAGTATGAGGGACAATGATAATACCTAGTTTCTCGAATGAAACAGGACTTTAATCTATAACTTGGATATCGAACTCCCTAACTACTGAGGTGCCGGTTAATAATCACTAATGAATTTTGGTAGGTTTAGTTTATAAGTTTAGACAAATGCTTCATAAACCAATCGAACCTGGTTAGAAATCGACAAATCAGTTTTTTATAAGACAGCAGAAATAAGTAGAAATTACAGGTAAATTATTCAAATTCACTAAGATGTATGAAGTATACATTCACAAATTTTACTTCAGGAATTAAAAAAACTTCGTATATAATATGTTCATTGAATACCTAGAGGAATGAAAATATTATTTATGTGTAAGAGATAGTAGAAAAAAAGAAAGAGACAAACTAAGAGAAACTAAAAGAAAAATAAGCAGTCTGTTGACGTATGGAATAACGAATGACTTTCATTCATCCACTTGTATGTATGTATCTATATATACTGTAATTAAAAGAAACGGACAATAGTTAATCCAGTCAGAGATAAAAAAGCGATAATAATAGTGATAATAAAATAGCATACTTACTATTTTTAAATAAGTCAGTAACCTAGATAGTTGAAAAACAGATTTTAACCAGTCAGGTAGGTAGTTGTTAGAACAGTGTATCTAATCACTAAATGATCATTTCGTTCACTTTATCTATTATTCACTCCTTAATTCTGTCAGATTACTATCAGTAAAGGCAACTGTCTATTAATTCAAGTTATCGCTTGTTTTAAAAGATGAATTCAATCGATTAATCAATAATAGATATTGTTATAATTGACCATTTCACTAATGTCTATTGACATTCTGTCTCACTCAAACTCATCTATTTGTCTCTTTATTTAATCTTTCACGTTCCACAATATAAACGAATATATACGAAAAAAATATACAAAAGTGTCTATGTACGCCGAATTGTACAGTCTGCAAAATAACGGTAATATTTTACTGAAAATTTGCTAAAAAAATCATTGTTTGTCGCCATTATTCACTTAACAATATCTAAGTTTAATTATAGTAGATGGTAGTTGGGAGTGCAAACAGACACAAATTTGCACGTGATTTTGACGTTATTATGATTTAATAATAATAATCCCAGTGACAATAACAACGAATTGAAGAATAATACAAGAGTAATATGACTAGTACGTATATATATATATATATATATATATATATATATATATATATATATATACGTGTATAACTCCTACACGAATATGTATGAACACTAAAGAGAGACGAAAACTTAAGCAATTAGCGAATTGTTAGGATAGAAACAATATTAATAGTAAGTTGCGTACCTTATGAGTTAAATTAGACAAATGTGAGTGACAAGAAAGTTGAACAAAATAGTGAGAAAATGTTAATAGTAGCTATTATTCTATTGAGATATCACTTTATTGTGTTACATAATAATAATAATAATAATAATAATAATAATAATAATAATACTTCAATTAAATAAATATCATCAGTCTATGTACATGTTATTTATCAATCAGTTTTTTTCTAATTGGCTAGAATAAATAAATATAATATGATAGAAGGATAGATATGTCGGATTTCCAAAGCCTTAAAATGATTATTTAATTAACCTCATAATACGTATTGTTTCAGAAAATTTGACTGTAACTCTCTAATCGAGTCCTTGTCTATCAACAAAATCTCTTACATTTCAATCTGGGAAAGGAAACAAAAGATACATTGTATGAAAGACTTCATTTTGAAAGTTAGCTTAGAAAAGTATTTATGGTTTATAAATGATTTTCATATTTCAGAATCTTCCAAAAGATAAAAATTGGTAACAAACTCGGTAATTATTCAATCAACATATGGTGCAATCTAGTTATTTCTAGAATTCTCTTAAGAGATTCTAGAAAAGTAATGAATAAGCATAAGATTTAAAACATTTCTTTTCCTTCTGATGAATACAATTTCAAGAATTCCCATCACTAAAAATAAACTACTAATGAATTCTAGTTGTATCCTACTCAATGTCAATTAAATTGAATAGTATATTCTTTATTAGATTAAGATTAATGTTCTTATTACCGGATATTAAATCTATATTGGTTATTCTTTTATTTAACCAGTCATTAAATTTATTTATTAATTAAGAAATTTAAATAAAATGTAATAAATTGTGTACATTCAAAAAAAAAAATTAAAAATTTTTTAAATAAGAATCATATTTCCAAGGTGTCATATTATTTATTATTATTTGTTTGCTATGAGTGTTGAATTAGTGAGAAGATATTTTAAGAAATTACAATGCCTTCTATAGAAAAGATCTCATTTCTTACAGAAATGAATAACTCATAAATTGAACATAAAATAAGATTAACAAAGTTTGATTTAATAGAATATGAAATTCATATTATGATTTAAACCAAATTAATAAATAAAATATTGGATAGTAATTTTAACTGATAGATTGCATAACTCTTTCTTTATCTTTGCTACAGAGTCAGATGGTTCAAGGTACGAACCCTTGTGGAGTCATAGATGAGTACTATTGAAGAGTTCACTACTTCCTGGTGATCAATAATTGTCTAATTCAGACTGATTAGCTATATCAAATTAACATTCAACAAACTCCTCAACACTCAATCACAATCATATATTGAGCATTATAAGAAATAGCAATTACTATCAGTAAAGATCAAGTAGATCTACTTAGTGAAGTACAGAATCCTTATTTAACGAAGCATTATTGGACATAGACCTTTTCAGTTTACTAACTTCATTCATAGACTTCCTGTCTTAGCATCCTCCCAGCCCAAAATACGTTATTCACTACTAGCTAGTTGTTTCGTTTTCAAGGACATTCATTATAAATAAAGCCTTATGAAATTGATATTTTCTCCAGTTTTTCTTTTCTAATAAATCTTCGATGTAAAGTTTACGTTTTGGATAAACTAGGAACAGAACGAGGAAAAGGATATAATGCCAGTTATGTTGGAACTCCAGCTAGAAATTTCGTATTGCATAAAGTAACCATATCAGTTAGTTAGTTATATTTTAGTCCCAATCTATTTGTTTAGTATTGAAAGAAAATATGAATATATACACTTATAATGTATTTTAGAAAAATTTTAAACGCATAAGAAGACCATGTTTACATACAATGGGATTACGAATTTGCGTATAGTTACGCAGTTCTTTGGTAAGTTTCCTAATTAGTTAAAATCTTATTATGGATCCTAAATAATGTGGTGTTTACGCCTACCACTTGAATTTCATTAGCAATCTTAAAATGCAGGCGTTTTTTTCGTATAGATTATTTTATTTTTACATAAACACTTAATGATCCAGTTAAAGTAAAAAGATGTCGACATTTATATTTCTTACAATTGAATTGTTAACAATAAGAACTTTAATATTCATCCAGCTATGCATTGAAAATCCTAGTAAGACTTAATGTGGGAAGACAATACTTTGAATGAAATGCTATAATTACAATTACAATTACTATGTGAATAACTCCCATGTACCATTAACTCAGAATGATGAAGTGTCGTTTTCTTTTATCATTACCATACTGATTTTGTTGTACATTCAAAGTTACTAAAGTTAATCTAAGAGTTAAGTGACTCGTTGATAAAAATCTAAACAAAGAAACATAAAGTAAAAAAATATCTTTGATCATCTTCATGCGCTGAAGTGTATTGCTAAGGTGTGGCAATTTGAACGGATGCATAAATGTGCTAGATTCTATACTGTGCGTACATGAAATACGTATACAAAGTGTCTTTCATTTGGGTTAAATACAAATAACTTTGTTTTTAATTAAACCCATTTGCACTATGCTAATAACGATTAGCTTATACAATTACAAAATTAATTCTTATTTACATTTTATATGTTCTATAAAATTAAACCTAAGAATAACAAAATAAAGTGTACTTAACAATCTTCACTGATGACTAATGTTATTAAAATGTTATCTTTGTCTTTCTGCAAATTTGGATCTATTTTACTAGAAAAAATAATAATTAAACTGCGATTGTATATTAACAGTTAACCGTTTATTATGCTGTGTTTTAAAAATTGCCTAGTTGCTTCAATTGATGTCATCTCCAAATAAATGAATATTTAAATATCTAATGTACAAGATTATATATATATAAGGGTTATGGCTAGAAACAGAATCTGGGATGTGAGGAGTTTTGCCTTATCTAGAACTCATAAAGTAAATGTATCTGAATTTTAGCTTACATTTATACTCCAACCCAACAACTCTCATTTTGAACGCCTCTAGTGAACGATTTCACTGCTAGTTACAATGTACACATATTTCTTTTGTTTAAAAATTCCCAAGTTTATCAAAAAGAAAGACGTTTGAATGAAGAATATTCTTTTCGATAAATGCTCATCAGGTTCTACATTTATTGGTTCAACATTATTAGTCACAAGAATAGCCAGTTCTGAGGCAAGTAAAACATTATTTAGATATCACGAATAATTGGATGATTGGAAGTTTTTCTCTTCGGGTTATTTATAAAATACGAATGTCAATGTTGAAATAATCATCATCATCATGTAACTTGCGAAAGGTAAACGACAATTGAGATAAACAAGATTATTAGTCAAATATATATAGGTATCTCTGTATATGGGTGACATAGGAGATGGGATGGTAGCAAAATACAATTAGATCAAGTATTTGTAGACAAAGTTCAAATCCTACTTAAAATGAGACCGAATGGGTAAGAGTTTGTAAAATGGAGTGATCAAGGTAGGTGATTGGTTTAGTGGATCTTGCATCGGCCATGGCAGGAGAAGAAGTTGAACGTACTTCTTCTGTATGCACAGGTCTGGCTTCTTGACCCGTATAGCTATGACCCGAGTAGCAATGGGCTCCCCACTGGGTCCCATGTTAGCTGAATTTTCCTGGCAAATCTAGAAAACGGACCACTCGCACAACTCATTTGTAAATTGCCATTCTGCTGCCGTTACGTAGATGACACATTCTTCCTTTGCAAACAGGATATTAGTCAGTCTGATATTCTCAGGCATTTTAACGAGGTTCACCCGGCTATTAAGTTCACATGCGAAGAAGAAAGTGATGGTAAAATAGCGTTTCTAGATGTTCTGCTCACAAAAAGAACAGATGACTCATTAAGAAGAAACATGAACAAGAAAATCACATGGATGGGACAATATACAAACTTCCTTAGCTTTGTACCTATGCAACATAAAAGGAATCTATTAAAAACCTTGCATTATAGAATAATGACGATATGCTCTCCTGATGCGGTTGTGTAAACAGTTATCTGCCAAGATCGGTTAGACTGAAAGTCCTTAAAACGGCAGAGGCGATAGCTATACGAGTCAAGAAGCCAGACCTGTGCATACAGAAGAAGTACGTTCAACTTCTTCTCCTGCCATGGCCGATGCAAGATCCACTAAACCAATCACCACCTTGATCACTCCATTTTACAAACTCTTACCCATTCGGTCTCATTTTAAGTAGGATTTGAACTTTGTCTACAAATACTTGATCTAATTGTATTTTGCTACCATCCCATCTCCTATGTCACCCATATACAGAGATACCTATATATATTTGACTAATAATCTTGTTTATCTCAATTGTCGTTTACCTTTCGCAAGTTACATGATGATGATGATTATTTCAACATTGACATTCGTATTTTATAAATAACCCGAAGAGAAAAACTTCCAATCATCCAATTATTCGTGATATCTAAATAATGTTTTACTTGCCTCAGAACTGGCTATTCTTGTGACTAATAATGTTGAACCAATAAATGTAGAACCTGATGAGCATTTATCGGAAAGAATATATTTTTAAAATTTATACAAAAAATGGTTGAGTTTGTATGAGTATAAACCAATCAAGTGACCAAAATTCATTGCTAAATATCAACAACAGGGTAATCCAAGCACTCACTAATAATTTAAACTACTGTTCAAGCTTTTTGATTACTAAAATATTAGCTTTAGTTAAAACTGCATTGGCATCACAACTGTTAATCACTTGGTGTAACTGTTGCAAGTCACACTTTAAGTTGAGAGCTAGTAATCATACTCGGTAACTCAAATTGTAGCAGACGGAAAGGGTTTCGAGTGTGAGTTGCCTCAACTATTGAATCATCACTCTGACTAACTGTAAATTATTTTGATAATTTCAACTTAGACATTATGAATTTGTATGTGAATACTGAATTGTATTCATATGGTATATATGAATTTTATTCAGTTTAACAAAATGTCACCATTATTGCACTTTGGACCTAAATTAGGAACAATGTTGACAACACATTATCAATAAATATGAATGATAACTGTATACCATTTCGAATTGCATTATCACTAGCAAGTATATATTCCGCTTCTAATCATATTGACAAAAGTTTTTATCCTAATGAAAACTAAGTGGATGGGATTATCGAGAAAAAAAACATTATCTCCTAAGTAATAGTGTTCGAATTGACTTATTTAGTTACATAGTGACAAATGAGTAGATTTTGAACAGGCAAACAAACGAAGCGAAGATGACAGTATGAAAAAAATATTAGAAAAAAGAAACAACTCAAAAAGACAACATTGACATAAATCTAAAAGATGAACAGAGAAAATAAGCATTGATTCACATTGGTCTAAACGTTGGAATGTTTGATAATAATAATTCTTATTGTAAGAGTGAATATATCCGTGCTATTGGAACATTAATGTATGAAAACAGGCCTACTCTTTCTAGTTAAATTGTATCAGATTCAACTGTTGCAAATCCAGTGAAAATCGAACATTTTAAGTGAACAATAAATTTCACAGTATCAATCAACTCATAAGTATTTGAGCTGATATTACTTATTAGTCATTCTTGTATCAAAAATTACATTTTACTGCACTAGTAATCGTTAATTCATGTGCTATAATTTTGAATGATTTAATTGTAATAAAATTAGCCATTTCTATGAATTAATGATCGGACTATATATGGTAAAACTATGGTTGACGAATAAATAATTCAGTAGCGAAAAAATTTCCCCAAATAACTAATGAATGATAGAATTGAAAGTCACATTGCCAACACTGATCTTTTATGACCGACTACTGCATCAATTATAGACGTTATTTAGCCTTTTAGAGGTTATGCGTGATACACCTAGACTAGAAATCAACAGTGCATGACAGAATCGTATCTAGTACTCATATCTCGGTCAGTAAATCCTGGATTATGTACAAATTGTTGAGTAGTTCGAACTAGGATAGAACAGCTGACTAATGCATCTTAGTTCTTAATAGTTGAATCCATGATGAAAACAATATTATGTAAAAACCATCCAAGTTCTGAAATAATACAATGGTTCAGTTATTTGTATATGCTAATATTGAGTACAGTTTCAGGAGGTTACCAACTTTATTTGATATTTTTAACTGATAATACTTAATATACAGATCGTGTCAATCAATTAGTGGTAATCAACGTAGAGCCTATAACAAATATGCATCCATCCTAAGTTGCTACACCAATTAAATAAAACTAAACATTGTTAATAATAGGTGCAATAAATCATATTGTTATCAATTATAGTAAGAGAAAATAAAGAGGATGTAATATGCCAGAGTAAGAATTAGGAAATAATATTTTAGAGAGGCATTCAGAACGAATGTTTGTGCTCTACTATGATCGGTTTTGAGTCATGTAGCTTAATGCCTGCAACTGTTGACTGTGATTAACGCGTAGATCTCAACCACATAGTCGAATACCAAGGCAGTTTAAACTAACACTTAGTAACTTTACGGACTGATGACATGTCTGCGGGAAACGACTTAATGAGGGTTAGTGATAGACAAAACTATTAAGCAGTCACTTCAACTACACAAATGTATTTTTCTGTAAAAGGAGAGACGTTGAATATCAATAAATCAGGAAAAGTGAATATCGAATAACAATACTCAATGTAAGTGAACTTTAAACCCCCTTCCCTTGCATTAAATAACCAAGTATTTAGTAATGAAACGAATAGAATTCTGTACTATAACAGACCACCAATATTTCATGAATTCCTAGTAGACGTACATCATCCATTTAAGATGAAAACAATCAGAATGTAATATCACACTAAAGGTTCATTCATTTTCATTGTGCATAGAAGTTGTTTATAAAAGTTAGCAACCTGATAAATGTTACTTTAATAAAAACGATGTATAGATACACACTTGTAGACATTTCACTGAACAAACTAAACGCATACACTAGTGATAATGCAATTCTGGATTGCCAAAATCCAAATAATATCAGAGAATTTTTTGAACGCTTGGGATTCAAATCAATCTTTAATAAATGGGCAAGTGAGCACATCTTATTTACCTACTTATATGAAAGCATCAACCATCCAAATAGTAAACCAAGAAGTATAACCAAAAGAAATTTAAAGGTAAATGTAGTTGACGAAGTTTCCTACGACAACAATTCACAAACAAAGTATTCAGAACATTCAGATTGAGCGGTTGTGGCTCAAATCTATGTGAATTAAGTACTAATGATGTTTATAGAGCGTCAATAAAAGCTGCGCACCTAAACCTCGAAGCTCCAAAAACAACTCAAACCAATTAAAAAAACATCCACCTGAGCTACAAGTCCTCTCGAATACTGTGGAATCGATCTCTGACATAATACAAATAATTTCTCATTTTTAAGAAAACCCTTTGACATTAACGAAACGTGTCAACAAAAGCCACTATTTTTGCAAAACTTAAAGTACTGGTCTATCTTGATCAAACTGGCCAATCAGAACTTACAATCGACTCCACAACCGTGTATTAGTATGTACTTAATATTGGACAATACACTTTTCCTGTGTGAAGAGTTGTAATACTAAACGGATTCTTAAAATGAAGAAATGAGAGGAAGTATAATTACTGTTTATTCAAAACAGAAATGCTGATAAATAAAGTACTACCGATTTTAATGGCCACTCAAATCATTCACCACATTCTAAGTGTATGATCTAGTGATACTACCCTATTAGAATTAGAGATAGTAATTGAATGTCAAACTCCTTGAATACTGAGCCACTACTTCATTACACAAATCAAATAGTCACTTCATAAACAGTCTATATTTTTGAAACGTATGTTTAAAAATGTTTTGCATCATAGAACAATGAAAATTACCCGTTTAGTTGTTTGATTGGAAATCCAAACGGATAAATTTGGTTATTATCTGACACCGTCAACTTCTGCTAGTTTATGATCAGTAAATTCTAGATGTCCATAATAAACAGAAGATATAAAACGTTACACTTCGATAGCATTCAAATAATTGAGAGTACTATGCGATTTCGTTTAGATACTAACGAGTGTATTGTTATTGACCTCCGTCTTTAAATGAACTAGACGTATCATGATAGTGTTGCTTCCATCACTAATAGAATCTAAGTAATCAGTAGATAAAATAACAGTAGCCCGATTACTTGAATCAACATTTATTTATTATTCCATTTAATTCCAGTTTTAAAAAGTTGAAAGTTGAAAGTTCTAGTATTTACAATCCGATTATGTTGTTTTAGTAGTATTAATTAGCGAAACAACTAGGGGTACGCAACTATACAAATAAGGTAGATAAATATCAATTACCAGTGGAATTACGATTTATTACAATTTAAACTTCCGTTTGCTATGTCTTATGATCAGAACATTCAGTCTACGCATACTTCTTTAACAGTTGCTTTGATGTTGCATTTAGTAATCACTAACTGTAGAATAAAGCTATAATCAGTGGCAATATCAACATTCGAAACTGGAGGTAATCTGTCAACATTGACTGGAAGATTCGGTCGTGCTATAAAAGAAAGGAAAATGTAAAGTTTCAATAACATTTTATACTAAGTGAACAGAGTGTGGTCATTATAAGCGGAGTTGGTGAAGTGATAAAACATTAAATTTGAGAAAGAAACCATGCATTAACATTATCATATGCTAGAATAAAAACAATTATATTTCAAGTTAAATCAGAAGCATCTTGAAGATACTGACTTCGTAGGTTAAGTACCAATGACATAGTTACTTAAACATTGAAGTTAATTGGTGTCCAACATTGTAAGTCCACTTGATGTATAATGTGGGATGTTCAAAACAAGAATGAAGCACCATTCTATATAGTCTGTCGACTGAAATCAATACTTAAAACTTTAACTTGAAGTGAGACAAGAAAATACGTTCGACTAATGAGTTATAACATTCACAAAAAATAACGATCTTATAATCAACTTATCTAAGTTTAAAATAGCCCACAGATCAACTAACTCACCAACTGCATATTCACGTACTTGGCTTTAAGTCACAATATAAATGCTAGGGTAAGTCATACTACTCGGTAACCCAAATTCAAGTGGATGGGATGGAAACTCGAGCTTGGAACTTATTCGTTGTGAGTAACTTCAAATAATAACGGAGGTACTCACGACTATCCAGAGTGGTCAGATCGACAGTAATCATATGTTGACTCAGATTAAAGTTTCGATACCAACTGAAAAACTTTTAAAATTACATACCTGACTTACGCTAATCATATCTCTATTCCCAAGAAAACATGTGGTTAATTTGAAATTTTTGGTGAAATCGGAACTATTTAATACAGAGATCGAATTATGAAATAATCGATAGCTCTTCTGGTTGCTTTCGTATTGTTGAGTTTTCTTACCCAGATATCTGTACAGAATGATGATGAAAGCTATACAATTAATGCATTAAATTTACAAAAACTCAATACAGCAATGGTTGAGTATTTTCTTCCTGTAGGAAACAATATGTGTTTCATACTAAATACTAACATTATATCCAAAGAAGACGATAAATGTATGTACACTCGTTTTAAGTTAAATTTCTTTGACTTTAAATTCAGTGTAATATTCTTTAACTAATGTGTTCAGAATAGACCATAAGCTTTACTGACATGCTGTAAACTGGTTTCGTCTATCATCCAATGTCTTATACTAGGAATTACTTTCAATAGAAATGATTTGGTCATCTTTGAATTCGTTACAAATTTTATTTGTTGCATAACATATCAAAGAAAATTAGATATATGATAGCTTTACTTCGACTTTGTTGTTTCTAGTTCACTTTGATTATCATTTTCGCTTCCTAGCGGGGATACTCATACATTTTTTTCCTTTCTTAGTACTACCGAATGCTTGTCTGAAAGTGACGAAAACTGAGACTACATATGTTTTAAAAATCCTAGTATACAAGACTTGATACCTTTTGCAAGACCTTACGACTCTCAAAAGAAACTTAATCAATCACTGTTACTAATTTATTCATTATGTACACATACGAATATTATACCGTTTGTCACACTCTAAGTGTTAAGGCTAGTCATATTACTCCATGCCTAAAA
The DNA here is from genome assembly GCA_025215515.1 of Schistosoma japonicum. Lineage (NCBI taxonomy): Eukaryota > Metazoa > Platyhelminthes > Trematoda > Strigeidida > Schistosomatidae > Schistosoma > Schistosoma japonicum. Next base: position 17,936,217 of record CM046063.1, on the reverse strand, counting down.
CCGAAATAGAAAGAGCTTCGAACAAACGACTTGCTTACTAAAAGTTAAATATCATAATTACTGGGCTACATCTTCATTTAATTTTGCTAAGAAGCTACTAGTACCACCTTAGTCGTTTATTGTAGAATAAAATGATGATTAATAATTCCAAACAATCGTTGATATATTTCATATCCACTGAATACTAGTTTGTCTCTTATTAACTCAAGAGAAATATTTCGACGCAACATTGACATATCACTACAAAAATAGAGTAAAATTAAGTACTATTATAAATTAATTTTAAATTTGCTTCTATTTTTATTTAGTATTGAGCTGTAATAGTTTATTTGAACTCCTCAAGGCCGATGGAAAAGAGGAGGATCGAAGAACACATTGCGCAGGGAATTGGAGGTCAACATAAAAAGAATGAATAGTACTTAGTAAGAACTGGAAATAAGAGCTCAGGACAAAGTTGGTTGGAGAATGCTGGTCGGCGGTCTATGCTACCCTCGGTGTAACATGGATTGGTTGATTAATTGCAATATTTCATATAGTGAGTAAGTTTACTTTATCCAAACTGCTTCACGGTTCCATTTACAAAATCGCGGAAGTCGTATTATCAATCTTAATATTTAATGTTACAGAGAATTAATATAAATAATATAGCTGATGGAACATTAATATGAATAACTAATAGCCGGGAAAGTTTTATTTTACAATAATCATTCTTTTGACACATTGATTTGTCACAATTATTATTATTAATTCTTTAAACTTGTGGTTTGAAGTAAACAAAAAGTAGGGAGAGTACATGTAAGCATAATAGTCATTTGTACACTGAAATTTGTAATAACCAAAGATTCATAATACTACTTTTCAACATTGTGCTCTAAAGTAAGAAAAACAAATCTAAGTGGAATTCTAAAAACACCTTATCCAAGTAAAAATTGGCTCATGTAACACCCATCATTAATTTCATTACTAATAAACAGTTAACACAAAAGGATCAGTAAAAACTTTAAAGTAGTAAACGCAAAGTAGAAACAACATCTAAACTTCAGGGAATAAACGCCTATGATTTTTTTGAGTTATCACCTCTAACAAATACTGAAATAAATGAGTCAGTTTATGCTTGATTTAGTCACTTATTGTATATAGTTGAAGAGAAGCTCAGTGATTAGGGCGTTTTATATTCAACCACTAATTTACAAGTCACAACTTGTCTCATATTTTACACTTTGAACGACCGGATACAATAACAAGTTATAACACACAGATTGTAACCTAAACCTGAGTTCACGAATCTGTAAGTGTCAAATGAGTTAATAGTAAAATTAATATTATGTAACGATAATCATTACAAAATATAATAATATTAGCGAAAGTAACTTAGAGTTAAAATATGTTATTTGAAGAAAGTGGTTTGAAGGTGAAGCACACTAAGCTACCGCAACTTGAAATGCAGTAACAAGTGTTTTGAAGTTAACTCAAATGGAATGACAACAAAGTGAATAGTACATTAGTATACACAGACATGTCTCAATTTAGATTACCTTGACCCAAATGACGACATGACAGTCAGACATGTATTTTGATTGAACTTAATATTTTGATTCGTTCGTTTGCACTACTTAAACACGTTAATTCACTTCGGTAACTTATTTATTCACTGACGATGCAGCTTACATTTAGTCACGAAGTGTCAGAAATTTTAATTTCTACTCATTGAAATCTAACAAATATATATCACCTATTGTTTTTATAAAAGAAGTGAAGTGTTTAAAATTCCTGATCAGTTGAGCACATGAGTATTGATATAGTGCCTTTTCAACACTAATCTGAATCGTTCTTATTTTTCCATAGTGACAGCTAACTGCACTTAGATAAATGTAAATCTGAAAGGATTACATATCCATAAGTAGATTAGTGTTACTACACTATCACTACAAAAATCAATATGAATCCTTTTACAACACGTAACATCCCACACACTATAGTTGTAGTAGATTGAGTTTAACTGGAAAAGATTCCATAACTATTAAATAATGATTTATCTTTGTTCAACCAGAAAATGTCATTTTACACTATAATCCTTCGCAACGAACTGTGATATGAGTTATTCTCAAAAGCAATAAACATATAAAAATATTATTTGTTTGTTGAAGCCATATCATTGACAATGAAGGACTATGATACTGATTTACAAACAGAAAGTCAGTCAGTCAGTCAGTTACAACGTAGAACTTGGTACATGCGTACATCAGTTCAAGTTGCCATGCCTCAATTAGCAGATAAAGATTAAATTGTCGGACCAAATCCCAGAGTAGGGGAGGTAGTAACAGAGTAAGTACTAATGGAAAGGCATAGAGATCAGAGATGAGATTTGAGATATAAAGTGATTCAGTATAGAGAAAATTATAATAAGCTCAGAAATTAGAATTTGGAGGAAGACAAGGAGTGGATGCACCTGCGCCATTGCAATCGATTTTGAGCCATATCACCTAAAGTCTCTAACCATTTGTTACGATCATCGTGTGGGCCCCAACCAGGTAGTCTAACAGCACACGAGATCATCTTGTACAAACAGAAAACTGGTACTTGATTAATTTACGAACAAAATAAAGTAGTAGATATTACCTAGAACACTGTCCATCTGTATTTCTATGATAGGATTGTCTGCTATAAAATTATAGTCGCTATTATCAAATCTGGTTATAAAATTACCGTATCTAAGAAAGTCTCAAGTGCAAAAACAACCTACATACATCTGAATCAAGTTTAGATTAGAGGAAAACTGTAGGAAGAAAATTGAGTAAAGGCTATGTATTACATTGAAGCCAATACCTTGTATTAAATGAAAAACATTGTTTTGTATTCATTCGTTTGAGAACACAAACAATAAAATAATCGTTAGTTATGTCTGATGATTTCGATAAACTTTCAGCATTCTGAAAACAATCCTGTCTCAAAATCAATCTCAGAAGAGTATGTTAAGGCGATCTGCAATACTTTCAATATTTTCGTGTTGTATCCAGCACTTTTAGACGTATTTCCTTCCACCTATGTAATACATTCTGTTGATTAAAATGCGATTTACGTCAAATACTTCAATTCCAGTCAGCATTTCATTCGCAACTGTTTACCATGAACATTTCAGTACAGTATAGTTCCCAATACCAAATTAAATCACAAATACAATGAAGATTACAGGCTCGAAATGAAATCTACACTAAAGCTAACACTCCGATATTCTCCCATTAAATTAACCTGAGGGCTAGAAACAACACAATTCTCGAATGTTGAAAATGATACGCATAAATACAGTCAACACTTACAAGTCACGTACAGTTATTTTAATGAATTCTGGCTGCTCACCAACAAAATTATCCAAAAAAATGAATAAAATGGTGAAATCTATCAGTCTATTAATACGATTTCATACTTAATTCATTTATTAGAAAGTACGAATACAGTTATCTCAGATGAATTTCCAAAGAATTCATGCCGATAATCTTCAACTTTGAGTGATTAAAGAAACAAACATTCACTTAATGCAACAACATTGTCTTTGATGACTTACGTGAAGCAAATTTTGTCTGCGTCACCAACATATATCAGTAGATTCGGATATTTATCACTGGCCTGTATATATGGTCTACGACATTTTCGCAGAAAATAAATACAAGTCGTTGAGACAATTTTAGTGCACAATTACAAGTCATAGTTAAAACCACGAATCAACGCCTATATTTAACATGGTTAAATAATATCTAAGTAATGTCTCCACAGTATCTGCTTACAAAATAATTAATTACTCAGGATCTCTATTTATTATTACCCAACTTACTATCTATCCTACAATAGATTCATAACATTTGTAAAGCTAAATGAAATCAGTTATTTAGACAGATAAAAACACAACAAAACTAAACGCGAACCTATATTAGTTCAAATTATTACATTTCGCATGAACACTATGACAGGGAATAAACAGGAAAGGAGAAAATGAATGAGTTAACAGTAGTTAAAAGCTAAAAGTGACAAAGGTCAGGAATAAGTAATTGAAATTGGATAATTTGCATTGTAGTCATAGGAAGATAAATAGTGAGTGGAAATGCACAAATTTACACAGATATTTAAACAAATAACCTGGTCTCATTCTTAAACAATAACCATGAAGACTTACTTTTATTACACGATTTAGATCAATAGGCGATGATGTTATGGATTGATTTCATGCCTATGTTCGATCAATCGCAACCATACTATACATTAATTGACGCAATATTAGTGTAGTATGCTCCAAGAGGCAGTACTTATTTGAAACCATGTCTTATTACTTTTGTTTGCAGAGGCAAATAATATCAGTATCCTTCACACACTGTTATTTACTAAATTTTAAAATATACATTCTAAGTTACTGAGTAGCATTATTTGATCTATATATATATATATATATATATATATATATATATATTACATCAATATATCATCATTGATGTCATATATGATACACCATTTATATGGAGTAATGTAAGTTCCAATCAAGATATAAAATCCTATTCCCATTTGTCTATTCAATGGAAGGTTCCTGTTGCGTATAAATATACATCAAACTAATAGGAAATCATATAAAGCGAGGCGGAAAATAGTGCTACAAAATAAATAATCTTATCTTTGAACAAATTAGTCATTTTAACCGCTAGAGGTAGACTTAAATAAAAGAAGTGCTAAAGAGTTTCTAAACATCAAAATCATTTAGTGTACAATAAAGTTTCGTTAACACGTTTTCTGATGCATATGGATTTCAGGATATTTCAATAAAGTACCAATAAATTAATACATCTTATCATCACTCAACAAAGTTGATCAGTTAAAATATAACATGATGTAGATATTTCAAAGTAATATCAAGAAACAAAATATCGTATAATTTAAAAACTGAAATAATTACAGGCCAGAATCATTATTTTATTTCCTTTTCATAAAAAATAGCTTTCAGAAGCTTAACTCACTTTACACGATCGGCTATATGAGAGTAGAGTTCAGGACGCCAGGCGGGCATATGAGTTACAACAACATCAGTATTATCTGGAATATGCTGCCATTGCTTTGAGACATCTTCAATATTAGGCAGTACAAAACCCTTGGAGTGATGTGAAGTAGACAGGGTGGTGGTAGGTTTGGAAAATTTTTGAACATCTGTTTCTCCAGATAATCTTAAGCGGTGGGCTGAAGGCTTACGATTAAATTTTGTGAAATGACTCAAATGTCTCTGTATAAAAGCTCCGTCTTCTGGTCTCAAATCATCAGCGGCAGTCCACGGAATACCGTAGATAGTTAATCCAAAGACTTGACACCATGAATCTTCAAGGTAAATGGCCGAAGTCAGGTGAGATTGAATTTTCTCCGGAGTAGGATAGTCACTAGATAAATCCGAATACCATGTCTCCCAGCAACCAGGGACAAATATCTTAACATCATGAGGTTGTTGGGAAAAAAACTTGTCAATTTCTTTGATTTGCTGCTGCCAGTTTTTAGTAGGTGATGAGTGACGTTTTTTGAATAGTGGAAGTTTACTAGTGATGCTCTTACACCACTTAGAAAGGCGAAAACTGAGTGACGGTGGGTGAGATGTAAAATCTCCAGAATGAATCAAAATGTGTCCTCGCGGGATATTCTCTGTAAATGCATCATGTGCTCCTCTTGTATCTGAGATATGTACAATTCGAATGACTTTTGCCTTGGGGTGTCCAACTTCACCAACTACATACACATTCAAATTCCTAAAGTTGAGTAGTGATGACGTTTGGAGAGAATTGGTACAATAAGACGGCTCGATTTTTGATACTGAAAATATGATTGAAAGTTTAAAAAAAATCTTTCACCTATATAGGTTTTTCAGAGAAAAAATTGTTTAAATGATCAACTGGATATGGTTATACTAACATCTAAAGAAATGGTAGAAAATGATTGTTTATGGACATTGTACTAATCACATGATTTACTGGTGAAAAATGATTGGATAAAGTAATATTAGTAAACCAATCAACATAATGTTTTAATGTCCAATGCCTATTTAGCTAATACAAAATGGTCGCCAGACAAATGACCCTACTACATATTCGTCTATAAAGTTAGGCCAAACTTTTTTATGCATGAATGCAGGACAAAGTTGGTTAGGTTACAATAACATAATGAGAAAGCTGAGTTATTGAAGTTTATAAGATAGATTGGTTGTTTACAGGTCACTGTGATTGCAAGCTAGATAAAGTAATAATTCATTATTATTCATATTTCTGTTGACATCGCATTGCATCATCACCCTAAACAAATATATATTAGAATAAGAAATTACGTCAGATCGTCGTATATTTATGAAATGCACACGACTGAATAACATGAAATCCAGTTGTTCCTTTAACAAATCTTTTGATTTAGTGTACAATAATTATTATATTAGGACTAGTTATCAGACGTAACCCAGCTTCAAAATCTTCTATTCTAATCACTATGATATTTAAAATATACATAACATTGATTCTATGACTATTATTCGATGTTCATATGTTCTTAATGGAATTGCTTAACGTAGGATTTTTCAGATATATATACAACTATACAACCTGATGATAAATTCGTTGCAAAGAATCCATTCTCTAAAACTTGTTTTCAGCGATTTTTTTCCTACTATGTTTGAATTTCCTGTGTTAATTATACTTACATATTTATATACGTGCATGTACAACTTTTATAATTAAATTGCCGACAATTGATTCACTTTGCTGAACCAATTTCTCATTGTTCATAATTGATTGAGGGTTATTCATTTGATTTTATCTTTGATAATATTTCCAGAGTTCTAATCATCTTCAACTAAGAATAAGAATATCATGAAAGTTAGGATCAAGGGAACTAGGATAGTAAATAAAAGTTTTGGAGAATCATAACTGCTATGGTTTGGAAAATTTATATTAAGCAGTACATATATGGGAGTAATGCCATTTCATAAACTGACTACAGTTTCAGAACTATCACAAATAAGGAAAAATTACAAATGCTGATTCATCTTTAGAGCTCATACACAGATAGAAAAAATGGTACAGTGCTAAAGACAGCTATTGCACTAAACACAGTTACATCCTGGCTATCAATTACGAATCCAACGGTTAGAATTTGCGGCACTAGTTACCTCGTGATTTAGCTCTAATCATGCAAGGCGCCAATCGTATTGGTTACCTGACATGGTATTTTTGAGTTCCAGTAGTCAGCGTTTCTCCTTGGAACTATGAAAATTCTGTACTTGAATTGTTAAACCTTACTTTTGTTTTAGCTTACTTGTACATTAGCAGCACTGTATTGATACGACTAAGCTGGACGTTTATTTTGCCCTAAGATTTCTATAGGACATTAAATTTACTTTGAATTCAGTCGCTAAAACTGAAGTATATAGAATCTCGAGATCAAATAAATGCATTTGTGTTAGCCGAGTGATACTTTTCCCTGACAATATTCTAGTGGTACCATTCCTAATAATAGGGTCACTTTCAGTGAGAAACAAGTAGCTATGACTACTTTAGCTAAATATCCATACTACTGGACAAGCATAGAGGAAGAATAAGAATAATCCAGTTTCATTTCAAGTAAGGTAGAAGAAGAAATACAACAAATATGTTGAGTTGGTAAATCTAGAAACTTCCTGAGACTTTATCTACGGAATGTGTTTTGCTTTCGTCGGCATTACCTTCAGCTAAAATATCAGACCTATAAACATTTGGAAAGTGAGTTAGAAACACCTATAAGTCTATTGATGCAACACCTATTATTCATTGTTCTTAACCATACACTAAACTAAGAAACTTAATCAAAATTGCTTATTCCCAACCTACAATATGAAAATTCTCAAAGATGATTTTTCTGTGAATTACCTGTTCATTCAAGCATTTTGTAGTGAGAAACAGTTGTGTTCTATACTGACCAGCTGTGTGACAGTTTTATTAAATTTTCGTCAAAAATTTACTGCAATATTAATTAATGTTTATTAAGGTGAATAACTTTATATCTTGACAGGTTTACCGACACTAAATGTTACCAAGCATAATTTTGACTAAGTAAACTTATAAACAGTCTTTTGTATTAGCAAGATTTTTACTTTATATTATACGTCCAATGAGTATACAGGAAAACCAATGGAAAATAATCGATACTCGGCAGTGTATATGGAATAAAACAACGCAGTGTAATTTCTGTAAAATTAGACTAAGTTATAAAACTTTTTAACAACCAAATATGGAAGGTAATGTTTTCAAAACAGTCCATATAATCTATTTTATATGACAGTTTATGTTAAAAGCGATGATGTCAAGAAATTAAATTTACAATGAGTAGGAAGAAAAACCTCTCACTGTTAAGAAGTTTAGGTCAAAGGTCAGCTCATTGAAGGTTTATTATATTTCCAAATACTAATATCTCATCTAAAACAAAAGTTACTTATTACATGTATATGCCGGACCACAAATAAGTGTAACAAACTTTCAGAACTGTGTTTTGAGAACACTATTTCATTTATTCTGTCTGTAAGGTAAACATTTTGTTTCTATCATTGTTACGTTTCTCTTACCCTATCCTCCCGTTTAGCATAATTACTGTTATTATATTGTCTCTTGTTATGGACTACAGTCAATTAGTTGTGTACAAGTTGTTCCTATTCACTACCACTATTTCCCTCATTCTGTATTCATGTTAATTTTCTAATTGGTTTGCTATGTGGTCTGATTTTATGTATGTATAAAAGAATGCTTGAAATACGATTCGATTCTGTCTGGCTGATCTATTGGCTCGCATTCTTCTTATTTCGGCTTGGGACTAAGTGGGCACAGGGCAGACGCACAGTTACCGACTAGGCACTAGTAATTTGGCACTTGGCCAATCACCCCCATCTTTCTCGCATGATAACAACATGATAATCAATACGGACAGCATTTCAGGTTTACAAATCGGATGGAAAAAGTCCGTTATAAATGGCATTTTCAACCAAGGTAGTTTTGTGGATATAGGTATTAAGTTTAGTTGTTTTTGTTCATCCCAGCTCCCCGACTAAATTCAAGATATTCCTGAAGTTGTAGTGAGAAATCATGAGTGGTGGAGTTCAGAAATGTCTAGAATGAAATAGTTATCACCAGTGGACCTGAGTGGTAGTCATGTAGTATCACAAACTGATAGAGGCGGGAATTCTACCAATAGACTCTGGCCTAGTGGTGCAGATAGTTAAGTATTCGCCGTAAGAGCTGAAAACCTTGGGTTCGATTCTCTGGAGGCGTTGAGAGTGTGCATTTCTGAATGGCTCTATACTAGAACAAAATATCTGTCCGGTGCTCCATGGTTCTAAGTGGAACCCAATTAACATCAACCTACGATGAACACGAGCAACTAAATTACATTTTCATCATTTTAAAGTAAAATGAATCACTTCCATTTTTATATTAAATCTAGTCCAATTTATCCCTGAGTATAAATGAAAGTCAGTCATCATTTACCATTGTTTTTATGGTCTAATGACAATGAGTTCTAAGTAGGTAAGCAGGATATATATATATATATATATATATATATATATATGGATAGGAAAATACACTAATTGTTAATAGGCTGACGTCCTTCAAAAATTAACATTAAATTCAGTAGATCATAAGTTAGTATCTTTTATGTATCCTGCTGTTCATAGTTTTGGGCTTTTCCTAATTGGAACCGTTAAAAGTGGCGTTCATTCGTAATTTATTACGTTTTAAATAATATTGCAAGTGTGATATTTATTCAATATAAATATACGGTGAACAAATTCTTCAAGCGGTTAACTTTTTAGTATTATTGGTCTAATCATTTATGATGCCAAATCATCTGTTGAAGATAATATAATCTTGCCGCCAACAGAACTATTTGTTACAACAAACTCAGAAAATATATTCTTAGCTACGTTATTGTTTGTTCTATTTTCAATCACTGGATGCAATTAAAAGAATATAGAAGGAAACTAAAGGAGCAAAACGAAGTTTTGTTACATTACGGTTGATGGCTCCAACTTCCACTGGAACAAAATAACTTTTGTTAAATTTCCTTGTTGAAAAAGTGGATGGCGACAGCTCAAATATAAGCAATAATAGTCTAGTTTAAAACAAAATTGATTAATTTTTGAACAGATACACCCTCTCTACTATCTACAATTCTGCTGTAAGCTCCAGTGACACTGGAATAGGATGACCATTTATTCAGACGATACCTTTAGTAATCCTTCTATGATGGAGTTATTAAGACATAATACTTTCGATTTCCCTCGTCATTTCTGAATACAGAAGCCATTTGAGGTAAAATCGTTTGATTACTTTTGTTGTAGCCTTATAACTAACTGTGAGAAACACTATATTGGACACTATAATAGATACCTGCTTCACCTACATATACAAACACAAGTTATCAAAGCATGAAAACAACTGTAGACAGCAATTTAGTTGGCTAGACTTCGGAATTATGGATTGGAGAAATTCCAATAATGCTATGTGATTTCTAGAAGTATGGAATTTATATCAGTTGTCAATCAATATAGACGAAGTTTATCAACCCATGTAGAAAAGGTCAACCTATCACACAGCCAGAGGTCAAGTGAGCAAAATCACTGAGAACAAATTCAAGCATGAAGATAATCATTCAGACATAAGGTCACCAAAACACTGACTAATACTTGTGGGCAATCAAAATTCTCATTTTTTTTAAATGACAACCTATGATTGTGTCCAGAATGACAACGAAAGCTCTATAATCTAGCCAACCAGCTTACAGAATCTTTTTTCACCAAAATTAAGATCTATGTTATAAATAAGTGAAAATTTGAGTTATTTCGTTTTTAATATTCAAGAGTGCATTTTAACGGAATTAATGTAATCAGCAACTCTTAATGGAATCATAAATACTGTTATTAAATTTCAAAATATGTGGAATGTAACTAGAAATGTGATTCAAGAGTTGTGTTTGATTCCACTTCGAACTCATTTAATGTAAAACAGATTACTTTTGATAATCTTTTTATTGATATATTTGGACCATGGCTAGGTGCATTTCTTATTATTTAGGATATATCTAGTGGATTTTCCTGCACCTAGAGCTTATCTCTTTAAACACAAAAGCCTTATTCAATAAACTAGAGAGTTGTGATAACCACTTAATAATTCAATCGGAATGATATTGATATAGTATTAGTAATAATTTACAGGTACTAGCCAACAAAAAAGTAAACAAAATTCAATCATAATTATCAACAACAAAATGATACCAACTTTTGAAATTATTCAATCCAACTTATTAATCTAGTTATCATAAGAAAGAGTTATAAAGAAAAGAGATGAAACTGTAAGAAGTAATCAATATTAATTAATCTATTTTGTGACAGATGGTTGTATGTTAGTGATTCATAACTGAGACAATTTCAATTTTTAATGTTATAGGCTATACACCAACAAACTATATGAAACATTTATTTCGATTAATTTATCAGTTTTATCTTTTTAATAACATCCTATATTGAATACTGATTAGTCATTAAAATTCATTGAAGTTTTGTTATCGTAACTCAAACTTGTCACACCTTAACTCTATGAATACAATTATTTTCAGAAACAAATCTTTGTCGCCATCCTCTTCTCGAAATATATATATATATATATATATATATATATATATATATACATGCAACGAGATTCTTACAAATAAAGTAATTAATTACCTAACAACAGATTGTATGAAGTAGGTGTTTCATCGCTTTTATGAATTAATTATTTTTGTATCTATACACTTCTATATTTATGCAAATTTTATAAAGTCATTCACGTATACATTAAAAATCTCTGTTTACATTTTATTTATATTTTTATGTAGGCTGTAATAAATTTAGGCATTATGATTAGTAACATGTAATTATGTCATTTATAATTAATCAAGTAGACAAAATCTCATAATTTATTCTCTATAGAATTGTAATCAATAGAAAAGTGGATTGATTCATTCTAAATTATCAATTTTTTACATAGATTTTCATCAGCAAATTTTTCGCACCAACATTTTTGACTGACAAATCTTTCTTTTATTTTCTATGGTTGTTTGTATTTTTATTGAGAGGATATTCGATTCAATTAGACTAGCAAGCAATAGGTAAGACCTATCAATTACAATGATACATAATACAATGATATGTTATTAAGTAATATTTTCTATCATACAGATAAGTGAAACTCAACTGTTATTTAAAGAAACTTTACCTTTCATTGTAAGTCAAGTAGGATAACTTATTTACTCATAATAAACCAAACATATTTTAAAATGAACTGATCAAATCAAGTGGTTTATTGAAATATTTATTTTTAGAAAACGATAATACACTATACTTGATTGAATTCATTACAGATTGATCCTGGTAGAGTATCATTGAAAACCAAGAGTTTATCCTACAAACATCAATCTATGACGAATTTAATCAACTAAAACTTAGTGTCAATCTCCACAAACTACGCTAATGAAATGCACTTTAATTGTAATACAAACATTAGTGATACATCAATCATTTTATTTTTATTCAAATAAAGTATTACATTTATTGTTTCATATTACATATTCCAACTAGCATATATCTATAATATTTACTGTATATAAATCAATATTTAAGCGTCTACATAAAATTTCGACTGTTTTCTATTTACTTTTTCTGTATTCTTAAAAAAGTTTATTCACTTTCTAATCAATAAAAAACAATAGAATAAATTTCATTAATCCGATAAATAAATAAATAGGTCGTTAATAGTAATAATAGTCTCTACCAAGTTACTATACATAGTGATATATATATATATATATATATATATATATATATATATAAACTCACTTGGTTTGATTATAATCATGAATGAATGTTTATTCATGTTGATTTTACCTACAGTTTAATGTACCATACTAATGAAGTGAAATAAATATACTCGGTGATATACTTGAACTTCTAAACCTGTAACTTTTTTGAAATATGCAAATTTTTAGCTAGTACAAGGATGAACTTGAACTATTTTTAAAATATCTACAACGAATATTCATTTTATCCAGTCAGCATAGATTTTAGAAATCTAAGTGTACAAACGAGCCAGTTGACCTCATAAATTTTTTAGTTAATGTTATCTGATCAAATGCTGTACATAAACATCTTATTGGAGAAACGATAAGATTAAGAATAGTATTCATATTTCCATGATCAATGTAATTATTTAATTTCTGTAGGTTTTCCTGCATGTAAATGAAGGATATAACTACTTGTTTATTCATCCATATAGCAATATAATGACTGTATCTTAGATCCTATTTTAAAGACTTAAATAGTCATTTTTTCCCCATATATACTTTCTCTAGTTGTCGTTAGGCGTTAGGGACACAGTACGATTAACGCCACCGATAGAGCTAAGTAAGATTTATCTTTAGTTTAGGTTGTGTTGATTTAATTTTAGGGATTTGTGAATTACGGAATGTCCGAATTAGATAGATTTTTTATATGAATTAAACATTGTTTTGTTTAGGTAATGTGTTGATTTGTGTGTTACATATAGTTTATTTGGCAAAAACTTTGTGTCTGATACATTTAACACTATAATTTATACTCAGTGATATTAAAAATTAGTTTTCTTCTTGGCAATTTTACACTTTACGAGCTCTCAACATAAGTACAACAATAGGTTTTTTTTTAGATTGTCACTGATCTGCAGTAATTGTTATTCTTAGTGGAAAGTTTAGGAATGACCTAAGCCGAGTCTTATAATTTACCAGAACCAAATTTTTTAGTTTTAGATTTCTTTAAACTAATTAACTATGACTGTAAAGCTGACGTATCTACCTAATTACTTTCTTAGATTGTTCCCAATCATGAATCAGTTTGCTGAGAAAATTGCAAATTATTATCACGGTGATTTATGTATTCCTACACCACGTCCTCTGTCTTTTGTAGAAAAAAGTAAGGTGATTGTTAGTGAATGTATACTTCAAATGCAATCTTTTATCAGAGCATACGTCACAAGAACTAGGTATGACTGTAAACATATAACGATGAACATGAATACCAGGTAATCACTTTAAAAAAAGCAATACGAATATTTTTTGAAAATTCTCAATTCAAATGTCTATAAAATGAAATTTTTTTTCGATTTTGTGTAGTTTGTTTTAGGAAAATTCTTTACTGTAATGCTATTAATCATAGAAACTATGTTTCGTGAAGTTACCGGCTGAAGTCCCACATATATATTCATGTATACCTTTTTAATTAATACTTTGTAATTACTCTATATGAAGTACCGGTTAAGGGTACTGTTAGAAATAGTATAATGTGTGTTCATATTTAGAATGAAATGTTTCTTTCAGTGACCATTCAATCTAGAAGCAGGAATTGTATCTGGAATAATTTCAACGAATGAAATTTAATTAGTTTGAACGTTTCTCTCGGCAAACTCCGAGTTTTTTCAGACAAAACAATAAAAGGTGTATAACGTCAATGTAGTGAACCCTTGTTCAATTATTTCTGATTAATGAATTTTGGGTGTAATAAGCTTTTGCGTCATTCTGTAGTGAATATATGTTCAAAATGTAAAACAGTATAGATACGTTTGTGTATCCTTATACTTTCGTTACTAAATACAATAAACAAATTTAGCCTTTGACTACGACTAGGAAAATAATGAACAATTATTTATCCAGCAAAAGATTCATATCAGTAAATTAAACCTGCAGACGTAAATGATAGTCGCCAAGCCTGAATTTATGTAACAATGTTAAATAAAGTAACAGGAAATAAGGCTAATCAAATGATTTGACTAGAGTGAACTCGTTGTTGCCACTGTCATTGTAACAGTTGGCATATCTGAGGTGAATGTTGAGGTTTAAGCTTTTTTATTAGTTAATGTCTACCAAGGTACAGTTAATTGTATTTCATCTCTCACATTAAAACGCTCGTGTTTGTCCATTTGTACACTTACTCAGCTTTTGATCGTTTTTTATATTCTAGGAATTCCTTTTAAAATCTTTCGACTCATTCTAAGTCTGTCCTGTCTCCTGTTCCTACGGTGTTTACTGATATTACCAATCTGTTTTCGGGCTTCTTAAGGTTTTTGGATAACCTAGAAACATGCATGCGACATAGTTAATGTTTCTACACCCTAAAACCCAGCTGCCTAGATGTTTCTTCTATATACGACAATACATCACTTGCATTTAATTTCGTAAGCAATTTTGTTGTTCCTCTTTGGGAATTTTAAATTTGACTTTCGTTAGTAACGATTTGATGATGACCCTATACACGGAAATAAGATTTTGCACTATACTTTTATCATTCTTCGAATTTCATTCAGTTCGTCATTAAAGTACGAAGTAATAACAGTATTTCATCAGACACTGTTTTCCTTTCATTTAAATAAAAATTTTCAAAAAACTCTTTTGAGTATTTAGTCTTGCTAAAAGTAACCAAAATTACATCTAAATCATTTTGTTTGTCTGCTGTCTTCATAAACAAACAATTAATCCAGCTGAACGAATTTCATGCAGCATTGCCGTTTATAGATGGAGTACATACTGATTTTTAATCATAGTATCATTCAGAATGTAGAGTTATTAGGTAGATACTGATTAGTCTGTTCGAGAAAGCGAATGACCGATGTAGATCAATCTACAATAAGAAACACTAAGTAGAGCTACAGACTGCATAACTATGATGCTGTTCTGTTTAGTATTGTTGACTTCAATCATGTAAATTAGACTAAGCGTATTAACATTTCCTATCGTCTTCTTGTACTAACGATTTTCATGCTTATTATGTTCAGATTCCACAAAGAGTGCATTTGACATTACTCTATTCCCACAATTTTGATGTATGTTTCAACTTATTATACAGTTGGTTAACTTAACAACTACAAACCCAATTTAACTTGATGGAGAAACTCCGGAACAAGTGGATACTTGCACGTATCTTCAAAGCATAATCGATGAACAACATGGATCCGATGCAAATGTTAAGACAAGAATTAACAAAGCAAACACAGCATTACTACAGTTGAAGTACATATGGGATTCCAAACAACTGTCAACCAATCTCAAAGTCAAACTTTTCAATTCGAACATCAAGACAGTTCTACTGTATGAAGCTGAAACGTGGAGAACTACTGCAAACATCTTCAGGAGGGTACACATATTTATAAACAACTGTCTATACAAGATACTAAATGTTTGTTTGCCAGAAACCATCAGTATCAACCTACTATGGAAGAAAACAAATCAACTTCCAGCTAAAGAGGAAATCAGGAAACGACGTTGGAAATGGATAGAACATACATTGCGTAAACCATCATCAGACTGCATCACAAGATAAGCATTAACTTCGAATCCTATTGGGAAAAAGTAAAGAAGAAGGCCGAAGAATACATCGCGTTGAGAATTGGAAGCAGATATTAAAGGAATGAACAGCAACTGGAAACAGGTAGAAAGGATTGTTTAGGACAGAGTCCAATGGAGAATACTGGTGAGCGGCCTCTGGGCTCCTCTTGAAGTGGTAACGGATGTAAGTAAATAAGTAACTTAAAAACTCTTTTCAACGTAAACTAGACGTTTACATTTTTGTGGCAATAATGATTATTAATTACAATCAATAATAATAGTTTGAAGTAAAAGGTACGTGATTCTAGTAAACCTTGTCCTCTGTTAGCTTTATAAAAGAGAATAAACTTGAAACCATAAACCCATATAATCCAGTTGGCAAGAATTCATTAACAAAACTCACGCTATATGGTAGAGAAATTTTCAATACCGGATATATCCATTCAAAAATAGACTGATTTCCGGTCATATGGTTTAGGTAAAAATGAATATAATACGGAAATACCATATTATTTAGTGGTAAAAAATCTAATAAACTTTGTTTAGTTGTTGTCGCATTATAGAATAGTTTTCAAGCTAATCTAAATTACTTTAACATTGAGAGTTGTTAGATTTCGTTTTGTCTAACTCAATCCAATTTATCATATAGCTTAATTTATTCACAGATTATCAGTTCAGACAGTGATATTGCACCGTATCGCAATATGAAACGGATCAAAGTTGACAAATAAATAAGCATAAAAGGCCTACATGTTTACATACCTATATCATCGTGAATTTTATGAAGACAGAATTAGACTAATTTACAACTCTAATAAATGTCTATATTTATCGCTGAAAAATTCCATATTCATGTCTCGGAAATTATACGCTTAATGATGAACGGCGACAACTATGTAGGTATGTTCTGAGGAATTCTCTTTTGGTAGTGGAAATGCTTTTCTTTTAATGAATAATCTAAAAATGGTTGTTCTGGTAGTCAACTATTGACTGATCAAAAGAAAAAAAAATTGTGTTCTTTGAGAATACATAATTAAAATGTAGAATATTTTACGTGTTTAAATTGAAATCCTGACACCAATAAACAAAGTAAGTATAGCATCATTTAGAGAGCAACTAACAACATTTTATATTTTAGTTGACTGAATACATCACAGATAAATGTTGGCAGGGTACTAGTGAAAACCAAGGAGTACTGAATAGCTATTTTGTCCTAGCGAGGAACTCCTGAGCAATGCGCACCATAGATTCCACTTCAGGGGCTTCAAGTAGGCGAACATCTAACCCTTCGCACCAATGGGCCGGCATTTAATGATAGTATTCCAGATAAACAGGTATTGAAAAAAAAAAGAAATTAAAAGGCTGTTTCGTTCTTAGATGGAACTTCGAAGGAATAAGCATCCACTTTCAGCACAATTTGCTCATTTAGATTTATAAAGGGGAATCATCAGAGAACATAATAAATATTGAAAACTGACTGAATTTTTGCTTACACTATTATCATTACGATATCACAAGTATTGTATAAGTGAACAATTATGTGACAATCAATGGCCTTTTTAAATAAAGTATTGGAAGCATTAGTTAGATTTCTAAAATGTCAACACTCTGTTATATTCATTCTTAACAAATTGATCTTGGTTGAACACAAGTGAAAACCAGACATTATCGAAAAGGTTTTTCGTCCTGTAATGGAACTCCATAGCAGTGAGAACCCTTGATCCTATAAGAAGATTCACCCATGGCCTTTCAGACTTAACATGCAAACATTTAAGCATCAGCACCAACGAACTGATGTGCGTTATAGTACCATTGATGATAACTATTTTACTCCTGAGATCGACAAACTCTACCGGTTCATTCTTTACAAGTCATATAGACTTAAATACAAGAATATATTAGTTAGTCGGTTAAATTATATTTATTCATCTCTTAAATATTAGAATAAATCCTTGAAGATAAACTTCATATTCTTGTACTGGTCAAGCTTAAATTGTTTCGGAATGATACAGAAACATTCAAATCAATATACAGAGTAGAAAAATGAATAATTTTCACGATCTAATATCGAATTCGCTACTGAAGTGATAATTTTACGCATTATACTCCTCACATACATACAGTCAGTTGTTTAGAGATGATAGGCGAAATTCACAGATAAGGAGGATGATACTGGGAATGTTGTGCTTACTGAAATGGATAGTTCAATCATGAAGCTTACATTGTCTTTTTAGACATCAATATCATTACACATTTCAAAATGAAGAAAGCTGTAATAATTTATTTACCACTGACTAACAGCTCGTTCTGTTTATAGTAATTTTGGTTGTTTGTTATCCAGGATTGTATTAACGACGTATGTACATTTATTTTGCTTGTAATCCTCTATGGTTTGATCTTTTGTCTTGTAAATGTTTATCTTTTTCTTTTATTGCCAATGGATCGGGTCTTTCTCGAAATGTCTACTAATTTGTGGTTGAATCAAGTGAAATGGTCTTAGAAGCACTGTCTCGTTCTTCGCAGCTCTCCATTCAGTATTTTTACGCTTTTCATATCGAATTTATTATATAAACGATTATATGTTACCAAGTTTAACAGTTGATTGGTCTACACAAACTCAGACGACTAGGGAAGCTAATCTGTCCGATGCGCTGTTTCTTCCAGTTGCTGTAGTCTGTCATGTAGATGATATCTATCTTGTAGTCTTTCACAATTGCACTTTCTGATATGAACTATATTGACTGTAGGAATTTTTCGGGTTACACCTATTTTTGTCAGTCCTATTACTATGTTTAATATTTCAGCGTTTTCTGATTGTATGTGTAATGATGGGTTTGGTAAGCCTTTATTAAGTGAGCTTTGTGAGTAGACAATTTTCCGAATTATATCTACTAAATACTTCCTTTGATTTCTCAGTTTAATCGAAGTGCTTCAATGTGACTTCATTTTTATTAGCAAGGTTTTTGTAGGCTTAATTTATGAGTTATTTGGTTGTTGCTTTTACAATTTAGTATTAGACTGATATTAATTGCACCTAAGACTAAAGTTTTCCTGCATTACCTCTGGTGATAAATACACCTAAGAATCGTAATTTTCCTAATGACTACTTAAATTAGATACGAAACTAGTCACAACTGCCATGTCATTAGGACTGGATACATCAAAGTTATATGTTGAAATAGGTAATTCTGAACAAAACTCAAAAATATCATGTGTCGTAAAATTCATGCTTCCACTTTGTAACCATGAAACTTTATGTTACGGATTGGATATTTCGAAGAAGAGAATTTTAGTGTGTCTTGATTTTTATTAGATAAAATTGTTATGACAGTTAGCAAATTTAATATGGTATGGCATAAATATTCAACGATGGTGTTTCTTCGTTTTTGAATGCATCCCGATTTCTGTAAGGAAGTGTAATACAATAATTCCTATCTCAACCCAAACCTTGATACTGACATAAGATTCCGAATTCCCATTACTTTCACCATTTAGTCAACCATCTCCGAAACTTGTTTTTTGATTAACTGAAATTGCCTCAAGTTTAAATTTAGAGTTAATAAAATTCAGGCACTGTACTTTAGTTCCGTCAATTTATGTTTTTGAACGAATACATTTCATACAACAGCAAGAATCAAATGAATATAAACGGACAACCGTTTAAAGTAGATGATCTTTTTATTGTATTTTCATTCAGGTCACTGATCATGATTGAAAACGAATCCAAGCGTATATACACCGTGGTCTAACTTGCTTGTTTATTTAATAGCAAACCAAGTGATACATGAATTCATTTTTGTCTAATAAGTTTCACCACTCCTTAAGGACGTATAGATATCCGATATTATGACTCGACCATACTTAGAAAACTATTGAACACTAGAAAACACCTGATAGTTGCATCCTACTATGACATTCCCTAACAATGCACACCTACGATCTCATCTAGGAATAGGGCCCTGAGATCTTCCGATTTCTCAGCGAACATTTAAGCCGTAGATTATTGAGTAGGTATCCAACCATTGACATTTCTAACTTCGGTTAGTTCATGATATATTTGAGCAACCTTACGTATTGCCAGTCGTGTGTATCTACCTCTTCGCTGACACGGTTGAACTCACGACTTCGAATACAGGTTCAACAATCTCTACAACACCTAACTACAACAAATAGATAAGAAAAAAAAGACAAGGATAATAATATGATTGACTTTGTTAAACACAATGTACATTTTTTAAACCGAAAAGTGGATAATACATTGAAATTAAATACTGTATATGCGTTACGTATTAGCGAATAACAATATTTAAATATTCCGAGTTAATACACTAAACAATCTTGTTAGTCAAAAAAAGTGGTTTCAAAATATACTGATGTCATAGAAAACTGTAATGGTGCATTGGTGAATCTTAGACTTGAATGCAGATATAGCTCTCAGATAGTAATGTGATTTAGTTGGAAAAAATGATTAATCTCAGGAATTCAGTAATAGTAATCTAGTTAAAGGTGTTATATTTTTTAGTCCGTTATAGAATACTTTCCAAGACTTCTATTTGGGCAACCAACCTCTTTATTTTAAATTGGTCTTGAACAAATAAATACAGTCAATTAAAACCTACACACTTATTAAGGAAAACTTTATTCACATAAAGGAATAGGTACGGAATTGTTACTTTTCATTACCTTTTGAGGAATTACATATATATTCATAGAAAAGAAATGCACTCACAAAATGTGATGTTCAGATAGTTGAATTTAAGGGTAAAGAAGTAAGAATAATATTTAAAACATGTTTCTAAATCATCAGACGTTCTCATAAAGGCTTGAGAGGGGATCCGGAATAGCACTACATTTAATAAAGAAACTAAAACTCGTCGACATGGTGTTGTTAAATATAAAGGCTACCTACTAAAGTATTGTGCATACGTACGAACACTAACGATTTGGATTGGCAGAACGAACTACACTTAGTAATATCACAACAGTTATTGATTTATCCACCAAAATTGTTGGCATCAATAACAACTGATTTTTAATTGTTTTGGTTAATTATTTTATTTAGAATTACTGTCAATTAATTCTAAATAACATTATACACAATCTGACTATTTTGTATAAAAGATTGTCGACAGTCAACTTGGTCAAATGTTTTGAGTTCGATTCTCTAATGGGTTATGGTTAAGTGCGGTTGAAGAGTCCAATACTAAGACGAAATTACTGACAAGTGCTTTCAGGTCTTTAATAGTTGTTTAACCAGTGCATGATGTCAAATTCAAATGTCTTTTAGTTTTATACGGGACCTAATGATAAGCCTGATCATATTAGCATCCAAATGGTTTCGTTCATTTACTAGAATTTGCTAATAATAATAATAATAATAATAATAATAATAATAATAATAATAATAATAATAATAATAATAATAATGTACACACACGTAAACTTCACATGACGCATCTCGAACACATTTAACATCAAATAGCTCATATGATCAACATAGCTAATACTTGAACATGATTAAGTAAAAGTTTTTAACTTTAGTTACATTTTTATAATTATGATCCTATTTATTCCTCGAACGAAATTTTTCCAGTGTAATATTTAGACTATACAATGAAAAGATGAAGTCTATTATGGCCATGTGTTATCTATTTTAGCAATAAGTAATATGATTTTATTTTGAATATCTTATAAAGGGAAGCACAAATAATACTCAAAAATCATATTTCATGTCTAATAACGAATGTTTTCATTATTAACCATATGGTCACGAGTTAAGCATATTATTGAAAAGCGAAGACAAATATATAGGTATACTAAAATTCATGATCTGTTTCCTAAATTCACATATATCCGCCTACTTATTTCGTGATTTCCATATACTATGAAATTCTGTTTGTGTAAACTACCATAAAAGATTAATAAAAGCTTAATATAGTTAAGGAAAACTTAGTAGCATTGAATACATACATCTACGTAATTAATTTACTCTTCATAAGCTCATGTTTTCAACTTTGAACCATTTTGCTTCCGTTGCGACAAGCGATACAACTTGGCTACTCAAACAGAAAGAGACAAATCAGGACTTGACTCGTAAAGGATTGCAGACTGAGACTAAAATGATTTTCTTTTCACTGGGATATTGTCCTACTACAAAAATTAATGTGATCAAATAATGGAGCCTCTTCGATCTATAACTAAACCACGAATTAGACACGGTATTGAAAAGAATTTGCCTTCTATCATAGCATAAGAATACATAGTTAAAGTAATTAATTTCAACTCTTTGTAAGAGTTGCCTATATATTTTGTTAGGAGTTTGTTTAACATTATATGTTAATTTGCATAATGCGTTGCACAACATAGATAGAAGTTCTGTTGAGCCTTACTTGTATAATAAGTGTGAATTATATTAACAAAGGTTAACAATTTACTTTAGTTAATAAATAGGAATGTTATCCGTCATCAACACAGAAATCCAGATATATCCAACAGATGAATCCCGAATAGAAAAAAATTTGTGCCATTGCCTTCGTTACCAGCTACAGTCCAGATGTACTCACGTTTTTAATGATTCTAGAGTTTCTAAAGGATGTTGCTAATAATAGATAAATACAGTGAATAATGTTGACCAATCATTTAAATGTTGATACATAAAAACATTAGAATGAAAATTAAAGATATGTACATCGACTTAGTTTTAATTGATTTAGACTATAAGACTTACTTACTTACTTACGCCCCATTACCACTCCCAGAAGAGCATAGGCCGCTCACCAGTATTCTCCATTGAACTCTCTCCTAAATAATCCTTTCTACCTGTTTCCAGTTGCTGTTCATCCTTTTAATATCTGCTTCCAATTCTCGACGCAGTGTGCTCTTCAGCCTTCCTCTCTTCCGTCTCCCAACAGGAATTCCAAGTTAACGCTTGTCTTGTGATGCAGTCAGATGATGATTTACGCAATGTATGTTCTATTCATTTCCAACGTCGTTTCCTGATTTCCTCTTCCGCTGGAAGTTGATTTGCTCTCTCGTATAGTAGGCTGTTGCTGATGGTTTCTGGCCAACGGACATTCAGTATCTTGCATAGGCAGTTGTTTATAAATATGTGTACCATCCTGAAGATGTTTGCAGTAGTTATTCACGTTTCAGCTTCATACAGTAGAACTGTCTTGATGTTCGAATTGAAAAGTTTGACTTTGAGATTGGTTGACAGTTGTTTGGAATCCCATATGTTACTTCAACTGTAGTAATGCTGTGTTTGCTTTGTTAATTCTTGTCTTAACATTTGCACTGGATTCTTCTTGTTCAACGATTATGCTTCGAAGATACGTAAAAGTATTCACTTCTTCCGGAGTTTTTCCATCATGTTTAATTGGGTTGATGCTTTCCGTGTTGAATTTGAGGGTTTTGCCTACTGATTCTGAGGTTGCTGCTACGCTGGTTGTCTTCACTTGCATTTGTTGGTGTGTATAGGCTAAAAGAGCTAGATCATCTGCAAAGTCCGAATCATCGAGTCGTATCTTACTTGTTTATTGAATTTCGTGCATCCCCCCAGATGTAGAGGTTTACATGATCCAATCGACCACTAGAATGAAAGAGAAAAGGCGAGAGATAGCAGGCTTGTCTGACACCGGTAGTCACTGAGAATGCATTTGTTAGCTGTCCTCCATGGACGATTCTGCACTGTAGTCTGTCGCAAGAATTCAAGGTGATGTCGACGAGTTTTTCTGGTACGCCATAGTGTCGAAGAAGCTGCCATAGCTATCTCCTGTCTATGTTGTCAAACGCCTTCTTATAGTCAATGAAGTTGATGTACAGTGACGAGTTCCATCCAATTGATTGCTCAACGATGATCCGTAGTTTAGCAATTTGGTCTGTGCACAACCAATCCTTACGAAAACCAGCCTATTGATCTCGAAGTTGATCGTCCACTGAATCTTTCATTTTGTTTAACAACACTGTGACATCTGGAAAAAGATATGTGATTGGTTAATATAGTGTGACAAACATATGAGTCAATGGCTAGACCTTATATGCATATCTTGTATATTATTGGATTATTATTGTTGTTGTTATAATACATGCGTGTGAGTGACTAGTTGACTTTTTGATAAATCAGTCGGATTATTGTGCCTGAGTAATAGATTAAGGCAAGGCTGGGTGCTAGCTGTAGTACATAGCACTGCAGATAACAAGATCGATAATATCGGCCATCCCTGTTCAGATACAACAGTGGTGACGGGTATTTAAAACGAAGAACCTGCGTCTGATATTGGAGCGTCGACGGTGACTGAAAACTGAATTCAGATTTTACTCATTGTTGGAAGTTTCATACTTGATAATGGAGGACACTAAGCTGTTGCTACAACAACAGAATACTCTTATCGAGCTTATGGTTAAGAGTTTATCAGTCTCACAAAAGTCAAGCTCCGAAAATTCTGTTATGATGTCAGAAGCCATTGCGAATTCAATATCACAGTTTGTTTATGATCCAGAAAATGAAGTAACCTTCGAAGCCTGGTTTAGACGATATGAAGACTTATTTATTAATGATTGCAAATATTGGGAAGAAGGCTCGAAAATCAGACTGTTACTTTGGAAGCTTGATGTATCTGCGCATGAAAAATACTGTAATTATATCCTTCCGAAGAAGCCGTCCGACCTAAAGTTTTCAGACACAGTTGAGTGTCTGACACGCATGTTTGAGGAAAGGTCATCTCTTTTTCATACCCGATACAGTTGCTTGCAACTAGTCAAAAAACCCAACGATGACTATTTGACTTATGCCAACCTTGTGAATTCCCAATGTGAGCGATTCCGACTGTCCGAGATGACTACAGATCAGTTCAAATGTCTTGTATTTGTTTGCAGTTTAAAGTAGCCAGCAGATGCTGATGTCCGCACCCGCATATTAACTAGAATCGAAGCTGATCCTCATATAACCTTACAGTCTGTTTTTGAGGAATGTCAGCGGATCGTAAACCTGAAACATGATACCCAGATGGTGGAGTGTCATGACTCCGTCGAAATTAATTCCTTGCATGAGTCCACATTACAGAAACAAATTGTTACGAATGATCAAGTGAAGCATCGAACGGATCGGAGGTTACGATGCTGGCGTTGCGGTGATTATCACATTCCCAGAGTTTGTCGTTTTAAGAAGAACAATTGCTTTCAATGTGGTAAAAAGGGTCACATCCAAAAGTGCTGCAAGTTTACAGTGAGGAAAAATATCCGTTCTGGTGAATGCCGAAAGTTTAATAATGTGAATAAGTGTCAAGACATCTGACGAAATTCAAATGTTACTCTGCAGACACGAGGAGTGAATTCCTATACAAAGAGAAAATTTGTGACACATTATCACGGGAGTAATCCTATCAAGTTACATGTGGATACTGGGTCGGATATTACTATGATTTCAGAAGCAACATGGTTAAAGATTGGAAGCACCGGAGTTGTTTCCTACGTCGCATAAAGCCAAAAGTGCTACTGGAGGAGATATAATTCTCCTTGGTGAAGTTCTATGGAATCTTACTTTTTGTGGTAAATCTGAATTCGGTAAATGCTATATTTCGAAAAACTGTAAATCCGATTTACTGGGCATAGATGGGATCGGAAAACTCGGATTTTGGGATGTGCTACATAACTCTGTCTGTTGTAACATTACAAATCTTTCCGCACAGAAAGCTATCGGGAATGAGTGCAGCTTAGATTGCGCAAAACAGTTGCAGAAAGCATTTCACGATTATTTCGGAAACCAGTTAAAAGGGGGAGGAGAGCCTGTCAATGATGAAGATGCCTTGCAACAATTTCTTATTTCATATAGAGCAACGCCAAGCCTTAATAGAAAAGATGGGAAGTCTCCAGCTGAGATTATGTTTGGCCGACCTATGAGGACATTTTTTGACATTGTTCACCCTAGAGACAAAGTCAAGGTGACATCGAATAATGGTGGGAATTGTTATAAAAGAACTCGTGATTTAAACGTCGGTGACTGCGTCTATGCCCGTGATTACAGGCCTGGTAGGCCAAAATGGATCAATGAGACAACTGTTGCTAGGACAGGCAAAGTGGTATATGAAGTAAGGGTGGGTGACATGGTGATTATACGACTTATTAATCAACTGAGACATAGAAGAGATAATCATGGCCCACTCTCGAAAAGTAGGATTCCCATGAAAATCGTGTATGATACATTTGATATACCACTACCTACTTCATCACCTATGCCTCAACATATGGAAAGAAATGAAGGTCAGAACGAATTGAAATGTAGACCGCATAGGCTGCGTAGACAGAGAGGACTATTACAAATTGATTAAAAAGCCAAGTCCTACACTAAAGAAGGGAGGTGACATATCTGGAAGAAGATATGTGATTGGTTAATATAGTGTGACAAACATATGAGTCAATGGCTAGACCTTATATGCATATCTTGTATATTATTGGATTATTATTGTTGTTGTTATAATACATGCGTGTGAGTGACTAGTTGACTTTTTGATAAATCAGTCGGATTATTGTGCCTGAGTAATAGATTAAGGCAAGGCTGGGTGCTAGCTGTAGGATAAAGCGCTGCAGATAACAAGATCGATAATATCGGCCATCCCTGTTCAGATACAACAGTAGCGACAGATACAACACACTGTTGAAGACTTTCCCTGGTACTGACAATAGTGTGATCCCTCTGTAGTTCTCACATTTGCTCGAATCTCCTTTCTGTGGTATCTTGATAAGGTATCCTTCTTTCCAGTCTGCCGGCACTTGTTCTTCCTCCCAGATCCTGCTGAATAAAACATGTAGCATCCTTGCCGTTATGTCTATCTATATCTGACTTGAGTGCTTCAGCTGGTATATTGTCGGGTCCTGGTGCTTTCCCACTTTTGATCTGTCTCATAGCTACCTTGATTTCTTCTATCGTTGGTGGATTGACATCAATCGGGAGGTCTGTAGATGCTGCTTCGATGTCTGGTGGGTTCGGTGGAGCTGGTTTATTCAAGAGTTTCTCAAAGTATTCTACCTATTTGTTCCATTGTTCTTGAATTTCGGTGATTGGCTTTCCTTCTTTGTTCTTGACCGGTCGTTCTAAGACATCTGTGATCAAATGCTAGTAACCTACAAGTGTCTTCTACCCTTAATGGCCATGTTTCACTGCTGTGCAATATACTCGTCCTTTAGTTGATAGACGGATATCACGCCTACGCCATAGATGACGTAAGTTGGCAAAAGCCAAACGAGCCTTTCGAATTCGTGCAAAAATTTCGTCAGACACCAACCCATTAGGGCTGATCAGACTTCCAAGATAAGTGAAGTTATCAACGCATTCAACTTCTTCACTCCCTATCCTTAGTTCAGGGGTTGACGCAGGCCAGTCCTGAAGTAACAATTTACACTTAGAGGGGGAGAAACGCATCCCAAACATCCTGGCATTGTTGCTCAGTGCGACCAGAAGACTCTGCATCTTATCAGTGTCTTCACCAAACAGGACTATGTCGTCTGCGTATTCTAAGTCGATAAGTGGACCTCCTGGAAGGAGATCAATCCCAGAAAGTTCAGCCGAAGAAAGCGTTACTTCCAGTGGCACGTCTATGATAAAATTAAACAAAAACGGAGATAGTGGCCAGCCTTGACGGACACCACTTGAGGTCGCAAAGTCAGATGACAGTTCTTTTAGTCGATCTAGTAAGGCTTGAAACCTATTGTTGAGAGCTATTTTGAATTCCTTAAGTTTATCAGTATCCCGAAGAAAGGCTGTATTGAACCGTTGTAATGCTGTTATTTAGTTATCCATTGCTTCTTTAGCTTCAGTTTCAGTTTGGCAACCACCAGGTGATGATCTTAAGCTATATCAGATCCTCTCCTAGTTCTCACATCTTCCATTGATCATTTGATTTTTTTATTGATGCATATATGATCGATTTGATTCTCCGTAGTATGATTCGGTGAGACCCATGTAACTTTATGTTTGCGTTTGTGGGGGGGGGAATATTGTACCACCTATAACCATTTTGTTGAAAGCGCATAGATTTGTAAATCTTTGACCATTCTCATTTCTTTCTCCTAGTCCCTGTCGTCCCATGACGTCTTCATATACGGTGTTGTCCATTTTGACTTTCGCGTTTATGTCCCCCAATCAGAATTGTCAGATCCTTTCTGGACACTTGGCTATAATTGACTGCAGCCTATCATAAAACTGATCTTTATCTTCGTCGTTGCCGCCGTTGGTGGGTGCATGACATTTGATAATATTCATTGTAATTCCCTTTTTCATTGTTTTGAAAGATACTTTGATGATCCTAGGTTCATGTGGTTACCATCCAACAAGTGAATTACACGCTTCTTTGGACTACACCATAGCAACTCCTTAGGTATGCACAGTAGTTTCCTCTTTGTGGACGAAGTATAGTAGCATCTCTCCTGTAGCCGATGTTTTCTGTCTAGTATGAGTCCAATGGGTTTCTCTGATTTCGGGCACTGTCACGTCGTATCTCTTCATTTCTACAGCTATCTGATCGGTCTTCCTGATCTTCCACATTGTCCAAACATTCCATGTACCTATAAGAATTTTCGCTCTGGTTGTTAGAATGGAGGCCATGCTCCTCATGACTTCCTAAGAATCTTGGCTTTCATTATGAGGTGTTATTATCATTCCTTTCACTCCCAGGGCAGAGTTTAAATGGTTTGGTATGTTGAATCTGGTTAACGTTTTTTTCAGTAAGCTTGTGTTTTACGGGGTATGGATGCTCTGTACCCAACGGTCCTCCTTTACCCGGGCTTGGAATCGGCAGTAACCCTAGAATAGCTGCAGGTGGAGTTTAGACTACAAGAATCCAGAGTTAAGTGTTGAAAATTTATAAAATATACATCATTTATTATACAAGCCTCCGAAATGATCGTAAAAATTAGCTTGAGAGAAAAAAAATAATTTCATGTGAAGTAAATGTTACTATTCGTATTAAATTGAGGTAGTTTGTGAAGATGGATATTAAGTTTCAGTTGATTAAATTCGTCACAGATTGACGTTGGCAGAGTACCACTGAGAACCAAGAAGCACTAGACACCTGTTTCATCCCAGTAAGGGGCTCCTTAGCAGTGTGTGTCCTTCGTTCCGCAAACGTCTAACACATTGCACCACTGGGTCAGCATCCAATAACGGTATCCCTGTTTTCACCAATTCGTGGTACTGTGCCACGATCATCTATTGTCATTGGTGATAATCGTCTCACTCCTGACAAGTCTGAACTCCCCTCTTATTCACGACTTTTCACCAAAATTTCAGAAACATCCTGAAGCTAGATACCAGTGAACTGATTATTGTAACTGAATTGATATGGTTCATGAAGATTAGGTATTAAGTTTTGGTTGATTGAATTTGTCACTAGGACAAAACAGCTGTCCAGCACTCGGTGGTTTTCAATGGCATCTTACTAGGATTAATCTGTGAGGAATACTCATCTTAGCCTAATTTAAATGAAAGAATAGTAAAACAATAATCATTAAGAAACCAAATTTTGTGTTTAAAATATCAATGAAAACTAGTTGATAAAACTGGATTTTAAATCTTTTCTTTTCTATAAACATAATTAGTAAGTGGTCATATTCATTAAAACTGTCGAGTTAGTGTATAAATGATGAATGCAGGCGTTCACCCGTTTTTATTATTAAACATCTCATTCGATCAATCTCTGTTGACATATTTACCTCCAGATAAGGTTGCATCAATAATCCCATTTTAATTGAGAATATCATCACTAGGATATAGGAATATCCAGCTGATGAATACCGATTATAACGAAACTGTCTTTTTGAATTCTACTGTTAGTCATTAATCAATTTTATTAAAAAAAGATTAGTAGGTATAAGTTTTAATTTATATACGTTTAGCTCAATAGAATAAAATCTTGGTTATGGTTATGAATATTATTTTAGTTTGATTTATTTGAAGATTCATTCCATTGCTATTAATATAAAGTAGTCAAATATTTATTGTACAAATGAATAAGTTGTTATTTCAAAATAAAAGACTCCAGTAAAATATTAAATTTTAGAAGTTACCTTCTATGTATGAATAATGTGCTTATTGAATAAGGCATAAAATTTCAGAGGAAAACCAATCCCTTCATTAGTTGACGGTAATTTGAGTAGCTTCAGTAATCTGACAATACATTCTGTTGAAAAGAGATGAGTTTAAATTAAGCATAGTAAGTACTAAGAAATGTCCTAAACTTCACTTACACTTCTAGTTATAAGGATAGTAGGTCGAATGACCTACATTAATCCTTACAACATGTTTTTCAGTTGGTATGGAATTTCTCCCTAGAAGTGTCCGCTAATGGTGCTGACACCATTTGGCCTAGTAGGGCGTAGCAACCATTGACCACTAGATGGGGAAAATAGAATTGCAACTTAAGTTTGTTCGACTATGACTTTAGGACCATTTTATAATGGCCTCGGAAATGATTGGCTATAGAAAAAGTGGAAAACAAGTTTATACTAAGTTATCATCTAAAATAAGGAATTCTAATATATGATTTCTCATTCTACAGTAAGATAAAGGAAATAATTCTAAACCTTTTAGTCAGTTCTTATATGAGAGGTTGGAAGGTCGAACTAGTAACGCTGAAGTCGCAGTCTATCAGTGTCCCTATTCATTAATCTCCAAACATTAAAATCACTTATGAAGAGAAGGGACAATGATTGAAAGAGCTTTTGTATCTCAATGACATATAAACGAATAAAAGGAGGCTTAATATGGCATCATGTGTTAATCTATTATCCTTAAGTTTTCATTCCGACAGAGTATCATCTAGCTTTATTTTTTGTTGTCGACCCCACAGAAAAATCTTAAACCAAGCTTGTATTGTGCTTACCATGCCAAAATTAGAAAGATTTGTACAAGTCCTACATGGGATACTTTGTCGAAAGCTTTTTTGAAGTCCTTGGGTATTATATTGACATGTAGTCCAGTATCGCATGTAGTCACCCAGTACTCTCTTGGGATGAGGAGGTTCGTCAAGAAGGATTTACCTGCATGGAACGAATATTATTATGGTATTAGTAGATTGTAGATCGCCTCATCTTGAAGCATGCTGTCTCGAATGAATCTCTCTAAAACCTTAACAAAGGCGCTGGTTAAACCAACAGGTTTGCAGTTAAACAAGAGTTATCTTTCCTCATTCTTGAAGGTATGGCTAGTCATAACGCACTTTCAATCCTTTAAGAGTTGAGCTTTGGAGGGAGACATGTCGAAAAACTCTATGAGAGATTCTTGGATAATATCAACCAGCTAAAACAACGGTAGAGGATTCAGGCTATAAGGAATGGGTGATTTATCTGATTTTAGACTAATAGGCAAATTGAAAACGGTTTCCTAAGTCACAGGTAGTCGTAGGATGATTGGTATATCAGCGCTATGGTTGAGCTAAGTGTCAATACTAATATCCTTTGCATGGACCCTGGCAAGATAATTTGATCAATATCCAGCTTATCTTTCTCTTGTTCGGCTAGAATGTCCGAATGATTGCCTAAACTTAGTTAAGGATTTTCGTCACTTTGTTTGGACCTTCTCTTGGTATAAGAGTGTAGTCGTGTAGGGTAGATATGGCTTCCATATACCAATTACCTTTCATAGATTGCTCCATAACAGTGGTTCCTAACTTCACGGTACTCTGATTTGAATTCCTCATGACCTGTTAAGAAGAATAAGTCCCAGAATCGCCTTTCTACATCATAGTAGCTTAAGCATGTTATTATCGATCGAGGGAGGACGATTAGATAGTTTACTGGAAATCAGCCATGGGATAAACGATTATGTAACCTATTCTAACGTTACCTTGAATATACTCCATAATTCTTCTACTGAGTGATTTACTTTAATTGACCAATCACATGAGAGTACGGTCCTTAATTGCAGAAATATTCGCTCGCTATACATTCGAATGAGATGTAACAGACAAGTATGTTATATTATATGTTCTAAACCTGTAAATCAATACTACATGATCACTATTTTGAAGCAGATATAAAAGTCGAAAGTCCGCAACATAATGGCAACGATTAATGAAGACTAGGTCCTATAATCATAATCCACGTTCCAAATAAAAACGTATCGAATGTTTGACACACTGAAAAATAAAACATTGAAGTCTGGTTAATAATAGGCTGCTATCGAAATAACTAATGGAGGTCGTAAGATCCATGTGGCTCATTTGAATCACAGGACATTTGTCTGTCTTACTCCATGTACCAATATGATTCAAAACAATGATTCCCCCTCCCCAAACAACTTGGACTACTATATATTTCCCACTAAAGGTTATGAACCCATAGCGAGACTTGATTTTGCAGCTAGCTGCCTCACACGTACCACCGTCGTGCCTCTGAAGTACTCGACTGTAAATACAAACGGTTTATGACACATACTATAGCAATTCACCATCTTTTCAATTAAAGACCCTGTCGGCCCTAACACAGATATAACCTGGAAGATGTGAAGCAAAATTCACATTTACTATGAGGCATATTTCCGTGACAGCAGCGATGTCAGTTTTGATTTCTGTCACTTAGAGACACAGTTTGGACTCTGGGCGTTAGAGTGGAGTACAATCAGGGTGTCTGGTTTGTCACTAGCTTTACCCATGTGAGTTCGGTATTATTTCATCTAAGTGTTCAATGACAACTTTAGATCGAGCCACTAAGGATTTAGTTAAGGTTAAATTATTTACATTTGCATTGACTTATTTGTTGTCAGAGCTGCTGTCATCACGTTTTTCCTTGACATTAGGGCTTCTTTGTGACATCGTATCCGATATCAGGAAGTGTACATCTAGATGACAGTGCAAACAACGTCCTGTGCTTCCAGGCTTACTATACAGCTTTTACGTAGCTAACGCGTACACCATGATATCTTCTTGGTAAGGGGTTTAGCATTAAAAAAAGAAGCAATTACCAAATCTTCCAGTGAAATCAATATTATCATATAAATTAAACTATGAAATTCTGAGTTTTCTTGACTGAGTATTCACTTTTGATATTCATTTTCTAATCTGTTGGCTTTACTATATATAAAAACGTGATATAATGAGTCATATAATGATGTTAAGTAGAAAATGTAACATTAAGTGATACTTGTTGCCTAATCAAAATTGAGGTATTTGAATATTTGACTAACACTAGATAGTGACTAATATTAAGCTTATCTGGTCCTTACTGCTTATCGAATTCTGTTATTTAAGTTGTAATGCGATTACTTTCAAGAGTATATAAAAATGAATATTTCAACTAAGCAGTAGAACTAGTGTGCAGACAAGCGATCACTGCAACAGACTATTCGAAACAAGTAGTAAATGTTTTCTTATTCAGTGCAACAAATGAACATATAAACATTAGGTGACAACTCTCAGCACATATCAAATAAGGATGATCATAATGCAGATATATCAAGAATAGTTTATACAGCCTGATAACTATTAGCAGTTTAACAAAATATTCAAGAGGAAAAGGTGGGAGCTGCTGTAATGCTAACAAAACTGTTTAGTGAGAAAACAGGGACATGGATTGACGTCAAAAGATAACTAGATACACTTCCTCTTGCAAAATCAATATATTATAGAGAACTTGATCACATATTATAACATGTGTATCAACAGAGTATACTGCGAATTAAAGATAGTAACATTTTTACTTCATGCTTGTTATAGTACTTTGATTAAATTTAAATAATATTGAAATTTTAAGTTTGTATTTATTCGCATGTGCAAAATTATTAGATCTTTTACAAGAATCCCCAGTAAAATGAATAAAAGCTTATATTTCACCATGAAATATTTTATTATTACCAAGTCACAGTTCTTGATTGATTTCTTATTAATTAACATATCTATACTATTTAGAAGAAACGAATTTCATAGATTAATTATTTTGGATTTGGTGTTGGTGGTCGGAGGTATTCAACATGAAACCTCAACTTCCTCTAAATTTCATAAAAATTGGTATGCTCTAGAAAGGCGCTTACTACTCAGCCACCGCTCACTATAATGTGGGAGACTCTGATTCCATGATAAAATTTCTAGGGTTTTAACCGACTACTGACCTGAAAATAAAACAGTACAGCCAATGTAACGGTGAGTGACGGTACATTCTAATTTCATTTAGTGTACCACATTTTGTTTAATATTCGTACTCTTTTCATGACTACGTTGAGTTGCATCGATTCGCCTCCATCATTTAACAACATGAAATATTTTACTTAGCATAAAAGAATATTTTATAATAGAATGCTATTTTATGCTTTATCTCATTCATTGAAACACTAAATCTCTATACTCCTTGATCACTTTAATTTCTAGATACAAAAGATTGATAAATTTAATTGCGTAAAGGAAACCAAACTACCAATGTATATTATCACAATAAACATATCTAATTTATCCCAAGTTATTTTTAATGTAACTTAATAGAGCATATTAAGCAAGGTCTTTACAACCAATCCAAGTAATGTGCTCACAGTAGCAATCAATGTTATATTACAACACATATTATCTGACGTGCAAATGAATCCTTTCATGGTTTCGTGTCTTCCTTGAGGAGATTAGTTTGGAGGTGGAAATTTACCCTATATATAATTGAAAGTCAATAAATCCTTTGAGTTGAGATGGTTTTGTGCAGATTGATATTAAATTTTACTGTATGTAACAGATTTGCTTCGGTTGAGTATTAATAAAAACAAGAAAACACCGGCCAGCCGTTTCGTCTCACTACGGAGTTTATCATCAATGCCCACACTCGAATTCATTATGGAATCGGACCATGAACCTTCAGGTTGTGCAAAAAACTTTTTATCAACCACTTCTTTAACTAGCGACAAAACCAAAATCTAATCTCGACAAAATTACCTCAGCTTAACCATAATAATCAGTCTACTACTGATTAACCTCAAGATATTCCTAAAGTCCTAATAAGAAGTAGTGACTAGTTGGGCCCATATTTGTCAGAAGTAAGACGATTATTACCATTAGTACTGAATGATCATCGTGCTGTATCCAAAAGTGAGTGAAGCAGGAATTTCGCCAGTAGTGCAGATGGTTAGGCGTTTGCTTCAAGACTTCAAGGTCCTGGGTTCAATCCCTTGGAAGAATCATGGACGGACGGTGATAAGAAATCCCGCAGACAAATAAAACGGCAGTGCAGTACTCCCTTGTTTTCATAAGTATCTAAATGAGATCACTCTATGATAAATAACAAAAATATGTACCTTTTGTTTAGATTGAAAACTTAAATGCAATTTCGGTAAGCACTTTTAAAAAAAATGACTAGCAATTTTATTCAGCTGAACTAAGTACAATACGGGGTGTAGTGATCATAATAGTTACTGTATTGCTGTGACGATGAAACTCGGTTAATATTATGCACAAATCTTAATGTTTAATAAGAGTGTTCTACCCATTTCTTCGATTATACTGTTTGTTCATTTGGTGAGTGCTTCATATCACAATATAAATATCATCGAAAAATTCACTTCAAGCTTTTGAATTATCCTCAACTGTCTTCTATGAAAATGTTATTGTAGCACATCTAACTTACCGAAAGAAATAATAACAATTAAATTTGAAATCTTTAATCGAAATTGCAATATAATCTCCTGTATTCACTTGCTAAATGAACTTAAAATGATGAACTTCTTGAGTATGACCCTTACTGAACGTCCACAACTCTGGCAATAACCTCAGCCTGATAATCTCTGCTATACATATTTTTTTTATTTTACCAAAAAAAATAAACTTTACAAGTTAAAATAAATCAAGTAGTTATTAAATTATTATTTTCAACTTCTTAAACTGACAGTTTGATTTATTGAGTAAAAAACCAATTAACGGTTTCGTATAGTATGTATTTATTCATACATATTGAAAGAAGTTTCCATGTCCTACAGTTTGCATTGATTAGACAATAATTATTATTTCACTAAACACTATATTTAGGACCACATCTCATGTACCTTTCTCCTCTAAAGCCACGTTTGCCAAAATTAAAATTATCATATGTATAACCGATTTGTTTTGTATTTACAAACATTTGTACGTGTTTCATTGTAGGAATGAAGCCAACCATATTACATTCGCGACAATTTCCTAATTCCACGCCATGATTTGGATAAGCTGTTGGAGTAGGGCGGTTATACTCATACCATAACTATTGTATTAAAAAAACGGGGAAAATACGAAATATTAAATAACCGAGGGATATAAATGTATCGTATATTATTCAAAAATGAATTCCATCTTAAATGGTTTTTCTGAAATGCGTCTGATTGTTTAAATAGCTGAATATAAAATCACCTTATTTAGATTCAAGGCTTTAAAGTTATGATCGGTGTGCAAGCTTAGCCATGTAAAAATAAATTGACCGACGTGAAATATTACTGACTGAAAATAAACGGAA
The DNA here is from genome assembly GCA_025215515.1 of Schistosoma japonicum. Lineage (NCBI taxonomy): Eukaryota > Metazoa > Platyhelminthes > Trematoda > Strigeidida > Schistosomatidae > Schistosoma > Schistosoma japonicum. Next base: position 17,899,356 of record CM046063.1, on the reverse strand, counting down.
AATTATCAAAAATAAGAGACTACTAAACATTTATTACGGTTTAGTTGTCTGATCCTCATCAGTATCTGCTCTCACATTCGAAGTCTTACTATATGCACGATACTGCAGACTACTGTATAGACAATCAGTAGTTTGCATTTTTAACTATAGAGAATTCACAACATACGGCTACCATCATCCAGTGTCATTCTTACCTTACTGAATTAATTTTGACCAAATTCGACTAAACGGTATCTAATATCCGGCCACCTAGCAAACAAGCATAGTGTACGCTTAGACTATATATGTATATGTTTATGATATCCTCATTTCATCAACTATATCATAAGATACAAAATTCCAATAAAAAAAAGCGAGAACAAAAATCGTTGAGAATTGTCTGAGTTCACATGTCTGGCGGTTTCATAACAATCACTCCATAGTCTAGAATCTATAGTATTAATCAGTTAAAAAGTGGAAATTATTTGTGTAAACTTCATATCGTCATAATGGAAGTGTTTTCATCAGTGATTAAAAATAACGACATTAAATACATGTACATGAAAAGTACGTACATTAAAAAAACTGAAAGGAAAGATTTAATATGTATTTCCGGACATATTATTCGGAACATAAGACTGACGTCAATACACTTTTAACAGTTTGATCTGTCCTTATCTATTCATTGGGAGACAAAAGGTGAATATTTCAAAAAGGCCAAAGAATATGCAACTTCAGGTTTATTTCATTTTATCAAATACACTGCTATAAAAGTGTTTAAACTTGATTTTTTTTTTCAGTAAAATACCCCGTTCTTAGTTTCACATTGGTTTGGTTACCTCATTTTATGTTTATAACTGTAGACTATTTTTCTTTGTTTTAATTAGCGTTTGTTTAAACTCCATTCAGTTTAATCAATCCAATTTGTAGTTGTATTGTGTGATCATTTAAATCTAATTTTTCGATCTTTTTCTATGTATCCTATAAACACTTTTTCATTCTAGAATATTCATGTTACTCAACATAAAATTATTCAACCAAGTGAATATATCTCATAAGCCTTCTGTACTTAAAATCCGATAATATAATAAGACGTTTTCCAGTTACTGATGAGAAACAACAAAATTCATACTTATCTACTATGATCGTTGTTCCTGATGAAATTCTAATCAAGTGAATAATCACTTGTTTATAGATTTGTCAATTATATTCAAAAAATCTTTGTTGAGTTAGTTCTGTGATCATTTTTATTTGTATGAAGTTGTTTATTGGAAACTAGTGACATTTTTTAATCATCACATACATCTTGCATATTTCCATTTGTGTATTAAAGTAAAATAAATCCACTCTTTATGCATGATATTTTCAACAAAAGTTATGTGTACAGATTAGTCAGTTATTTTTGTACACTTAGGTGAGTAATAGTTGCCAAGTCGTAGAAAACTTTTAAGAATAAAGTCGAATGTAACTTGTTTTATCATTTGAGTTAGATTGTAAATAAAGAAAAGTAAGTTTGATGATTTTTATTCAAGTAGGAAAATTTTAAAATACATATAAACTTATTGAATGTTACCCTAACTTACTTGAAATATTCGATCTATTTGTGTATGATGTACTAGGAAAAGAGGATCATTGGCTGCAGTTGCTGAACAACAAAATGTCCCACTCACCATATTATGTACTTTGTTATGCATAAATGAATAAGACGTATTAGAACCAGGAATAGAACAAAATCCTTCAAGGGCTTGGTGAAACCCGCGACATTTACCCAAATCCTCTGTAGTTTGAGGTAAGTAAAACCTATTAATGGGAAAAACTTTCGTTTTAATGTGAAAAATGAAGATAGAAATTTTCCGAGAGACTAATTCACAATCTCTTCTTTCAGTCATATGTTCATAAAGTATCAATACTACAAGCGTAAATCATTTATATTTTAAGGAGATTCCCATTTTTCACATTTCCGGTAGTTCTTAATCCAGTTAATCTCATTTAAATGATAAATTAGAACATTATAAGTCTGAACTATTTAACAGATTACTACTTAAGCAAGCGTGAATTATTTCTTCTTAATCATAAGTTTTATTCATTATAACAAGAAAAAAAAACAATTACTACATGAAAGAATTATACTCCTTTATAATTACATTGATTCTGTAAGCGAAATAGTATATTTGTGATCAATGTATTTAATCATAATATACAGTTTCGATGGAGTAATAACTGACATTCATTACTTTAAATGTGAATAAATGCATAATTTAATAGGAAATTTTGAGAGTATAACGTGTTGTATGTAGTGTTTGTCTATGATGATTACGTTTATTTTTGATTGCCGTTAAGATCATAAGACAATAGTAACCTATAATCTCATATCTAGTGGTAGATCCAATCTAAGCCAACTTTTGTGAATACAACAATATCTTTAATTTCTGCTGGATCTGTTTAACACTGATAATAAAAGTATGGAATTCTTTTAGGATTGTTAATTTCATGTTGATTTTTAGATAAAGATTAGAGACCTGAGGTAATCGTATTAGAATAATTCATTATTTCCTTTTCGTACTTTCACAGATATAAAAGCACAATTACACTATATTACAGCAGAATTCATTTAAACTGCAATGTTGAAACATTTCTTGATGATTCTGAGTCTCTCGTCGATAAATCGTTTAGCTGAGGATCAATAAACATACTAGAATAGCTCAATCCTACATTTATCCTCGTATTTAAATGCTCTGAAATTAGAATAGCAAAAACTCTTGATTAGATAAATTCATTCAATATAGAATAATTCAAGTAGACGGTCATCAAATAATGAATCATCGCTAAGTCCTGTTTTAAGTTTGTAATAACAATGGACCACTAACCAACTTGTTTAGATGAAACAATCTAGAGTCAGCCAATTTTCGTAGTATGTACTATTTCCATAATATCCTTAATGTTGCATATTTTAGGCATAAATTTCAAGCTCTGCAAAATTCTGTGGTTGTTAGTAAACTGGACTGATATATAAATTGTTTTGTGTACAGAAGTAGTTCAAATATTATAAGAAAACTAGGCTGATTACCAAAAACGCAGTAGCAACTTCTAAATACACAAATCGATATTCTACTAATGATTTAAAGTGCTAACATACACATTTGTCAACTATTTCGATGTAGGTCGGGATCGTCAATAAGCACATATTCTACCTAAGCCTTCGATGACAGTAATCACAACTTATGAGATTATCTGTAGACATCTAAGTAGTAACTCAAATGCAGTTTATTTTTTATTGGAAAGGTAGTTTGAAATTTATTACTTTGAATCTAATAACTTAATAATACTTATGATAATCAAAATTATTACAATATCAGCTCATTTAGTTTAATTACTGAAACTGAGAGTATTATTACTGTATTAATGAAAACTATTATTTTTAATTCTTGTTAAAGTAATTTTCTACTTAAGGAAACATATCAGACATTTGTTTTCTTTTCTCTTCTCTTATTTAAACTTCGTGAAACGAGCCTCTTTTTTGTAACCATTTGTCAATGAGTTCATTTCACTGATTATAAGCACTACCTGCTGTAGCAATTTAGTTTACGTTTGCAGTGAACTAATAGGATCAAAATGGCTTGGGCATTCATTTCCTAATATTCTACCAAATCAGGTCAGTTAGAGAGAGGCAAGACTAAATCAGAAGTCTGATAGAGATACCGTACTTTCGATTGCACAGAGGTGTGGCGTTAGTAAGATGTTCTCCTCCACCCAAAGACAGAAAGAATCTACCCAAGAAATATACATCTTAACTCACCCCGCTAAGTTATATCTCCAATCATAAGGTATTGAAACTTCAGAGGCTATAGAACTAAGTCCATATACATAAAGCCCATGTTTTACTGAATTAAAGCAGCTGTTCATTAGTTTCGGCGGTCACTCACATAGTTCGCAAAAAAGACTGACCGTAATCCAGTTTCTCTTTTAGATATTTCATAAAGTATCCATCTGTTGTGTGGGTTACTGGGAAGTGACGACTGACTTAATATCTTTCAAACCAACCGTGATCACCTTGTTCACAATCAGATCTCCACTTAACCGCATAACCTCGCTTTGTTATCTGATTGGTTACGTCAGTTTAATACTGAAATATAGTATCAAAACAGTTTATCATTTCCTGAGCAACTGTGTTTTAAAAAACCAGTGACTAATACGACTAAATAAATGAACTTGGAACAGTTAAACTATTGCTTCAAATTTGATCTGGTGCAATGTGTAATGCAAATACAAACAAAATGGTAAGTAGTGTATAAGTTCAGCAAACCTTATTCTGCACAACAATCGAAATCTGAATGAAATCAACAAAATCCGATTATTTACCTGTAAAATAAATATCTCATAGATAAAGAGAACTTACGTCTCCTTTCGCAGTACGAACAAGAGGTTATCGGTTGTTGGAAAAGCTGTAGCCTCATAATATCTTGTAAGTACTTTAAAGTTTGGCCAGCCAGCATGACAACTGTAACAGTTACTTCCAACTGTTGGCGGAGAGCAATATTCAGGCCATAAATAAAATGGACTTTTAGAATCAATTAAACGAGTTGACCCCACCCATTGACCATAAGCCCCTAATAAACTATTAACACAAACGTCACATTTTGTAGAATCAACCCAATCCCAATAAGGTAATGTAAAATCTGTCCAGCCATATAGTCGAATTGCAATTTTACGTAATTGTTTTTCCCAAAATAGCATGTAATATCTATGCCAGGTTAGAAATCCAACAGTATCGTGATTATTGTCAAGATGCTGATGCTGTATACAATCTTTATTATCGTGAAATAATGTAGCCCGACTAGCATAACGATGGAGAAAAGTAAACAAATATTGTACGTCCACATCTAAAAATTTTGGCTTCCATAATGGATCAGAATGTATAGCATCTTTTTCAAATAATATTAAATAATCAGTTGGTGTAGTAATCATTTTTGTCACAACATTGACAAACATTTTTCGTCTCCTTGGAGATAATGACATGATATTATGTCGAATATATAGTTTACGTTTATTACAAAATCGTCCTTCCCAACCATACCAACATTCTTCGCATGCAATACCAAAATAATGAGCTTCACATTTACAAAGTCGATTAAAAAATCTTGATGGCCAATTTAATCTATCATCCATAATAAGATAAAATGGTATACTTTCAATTTGTGTATATTCTCGTTGACATGTTCCTCTACCATGACCACCACATGGATATTTTGAACCTTTTGGTATTGGACAACAGATACCACTTCCTCCAATAGCTGTAATATTATGAACACATGCTTTTGGTATAAGACATTTTACAGAAGTGATAATTAAGTAGAATGTTAAAATAATGATAATCCATAAGTTAATTGATAAATGTTTAATTTGTTTCATTATATTGATATGATTCCATGTAATGTTTGATAATTTTTAAGTGATTTTTAATTGAATATTATTCATATGAAGTAAACTCATAATAGAAAAATTCTAAGGAGTATCATAATAAACTTTCTAAAGTTAAATGAACAGATTTACTGATATATGCGGTTACAATCTATTCACTTATATTTGATGTATATCATTACTATTATTATTATGATTATTGTTATTAATGTGTACTGCACTGTAGTTATTACATATTCAACCATTACTGTACAACTTTTATTACTACATTTAGAGTGCTCATATAGATTTGGATAATTAATTTTGCAATTGATCAATAATTATTTGAGTGACATACTACTTATATGAAAAAAATGTATGACGAAGTTATCGATGAAGAATTAGTATTTGGAATAAAATAAATAGATAACTACACTGAAGAATAATGAATTAACAATATTGTCTTAGGACAAAAATTGATATCATCCAACTTTGATTATACAGTTTTATTTATTTTAGCAATGAAATAATGTATCAGAAAGAAAGATGTACAAAAGTAATTGACTACATTTTATAAATGAAGTTATTTCATATGATTTGTCAGTAATTACAGGAGATAAACAATATACGTTCACTAAATATCTTTAGTTGATACCATCTCGTTAAGTTAACATTACGTATACCATTTGATTCATCTAGTTTCAAACTGCTAATGTTTTACTAGTGTAATTGTTAAAGAAATTCACATTTATTTAACGTTAAGTGGTTGGATGTAGTTGAAAGGAAACCCTGTCCAGCATCGGTTCTATTCTTGTTAGCACTTGTCCACCTGGTGGGCATACAGACTTAAGGGGATTGATGCTACCTGCAGGATTTGAACCGCGACACCGAGCATCACAGTCCCAGACGTTGCTACTGAGCTACTCAAGGTGTGACAATTATTCCATAGGGCTAAGATGTCTACACTGATTCACCACTGACTAACGGCCAATTTCATATGGTCCATAGACTACGCGATGTCAAACCATTAAAGCTGATGTCCACTTAATTGACAGTACTCGGCTAGTACCTGGAACCTTATAAACATAATATGGGTCACTACACAGTGACCAATGAATCAAAATAATAAAAGTAAAGTATTCTACAAGTGTAATGTTGAATGTAACCCCTGTATAGTCATTTGGTTTAATAGCGAGTTATTACCGTTACTACGAGTTTAGTTTATAGACGAATAAAATAAATGTGAAAAAAAATGTTATGACAGTCGAGTATAAGAGACATGTAAATTTTTGTGTTTACAGTAGACAAAGTTGTGAGAATTGAAAGTAATTACCAAAAATTAAAAGTAAAGTAACCATTATAAAACTAACAGTTGAAGGTAATGCGAGAAATGCTAACTTGATAAAGAGGCTAAACGCTTTTGCACAGCGGAAGGCAGTTAAACCATCTGAAAATTTCGCCAGTTAACATAATATAAAGTTATTGATAATTAATACTCTACATGAATAAATAACCGGTAAAATGAGCTATACTAACCCAATTTGAGTTTTTCAAATTAGATTAAACTGGATAAAGTTAACTGAAGTAAAAGAATAGATATACCGCCTCCCTTCCCAGTCTACACACACAAGTATGATCTTCCGAGATTTCTAGCTGTTGGTTTATTTATTAGATGAGATTATCAAAATTCTACGAGAAAAACTCTCTTTATGCACATAAACTAACGATTCAATAAATATTCAAAGCAGTCTACCATGGATAAATGAAGCAGTGTGAGTAAAGTTTTGATGATATACACTATTCAAACAAAGACTAAGTGTAAATGAAAAGTATGAGAGACTTATAAGGTAAGAAGAAAGTATCCATATGCCAGTACTAATTTGTGAATATGTCTATACATACGTTTGTCACTATCTATAAACCTATTGTACACTATCGTTAACATATCACGATTCTAACGTGAAGGGATGAATAATCTAGACAGATTATTTATTACCCAATTTATATTTATAAATATATATTAAAATGAAATAAAAGTCATTCAACTTTCAATACTGTTAGACAAATTAATCGTAATAATAACATAACATTCTGCTCATTTCGCATAATATAAATTGAATTCATAAATGATAGTCAAGTTCAAGTAAACAGTTAATATCAATCAGACAGCTTAGGGCAATTGTAATTTTCTTCCATGGACACAACATGATCAGAATAACGAAATGAAAAGGAAAGAACCAGAAGTAGTACAGAGATGATGATAATTACACAGACCAATAGATAAAATTATAGTTCAAAAATACTGAGTGTGAAGGCAAGAGGATATACTGAAACTTTAAATCGTGGTTAGAAAGCCGATCTAAACAAAGCAGTATCATTTATTACCTCAATATAATTACCAACTAAAAACTAAGATAATAAACATTACTGGGTATATCAATCTTGTGACTTTCTGTTTACGATTTCAATGATGCTTATAAATGAACACTGCAAAACCAGGCATATATGTACATCGGTTCAAGTTGCGACAACTCAACAGTACAGCAAGATAAAAACAAAAATAGTACAAGTTTTATAATTCCTCCATGGTTACCACAGGGTGACTTTAATCCTTTTTCATATACTTGGACGACCGATGATCGATACCAGTCAGACACGATTACCTCCAAGTCCCATGCTTCAACTAAAATATCAATCAGAATTCGACCACTATTCTCAAAGACTTCCATAGTTAACTTATTTGGAACTGCCATCTCGATTCCCGTTGAGTATGGCATCCTAACCTTCATCAAGATTCACGGAGTTTACGTCGATTTTTCTCATTCTGCTATTGTAAATGATGTCAAACCTCATTACTTTTGACACATTTTTTGTGACCACCTACTTTATTGATGTTTCATTAATACTGGCAACTTTTTATATAAATTGTCTTATAATTAACCTAGGCCATACAGTTTATGGATTCTCTTATATTACCTTGTTTTCTATTTTGCGCTCGTTCATATTTTACGAACTTTTACGCAGATAATATGTTTTGTGTAAGACTTTGAAATGTACATGTAGCTTTAGTGACGTCTTTTGAATTCATTAAGAATAAGGTTGTAGACAGTCATTGTGTTAAGAATAAACAATCAACTCCACTTTGAAGTCATTATCTAGCATCTTGCAACAAAAGGCTTAAATAAATTAAAATCTATGCACGTTAAGAGAAATACAAATCAATGCACATTTATTAGTTTAATTGCCAATGTAGAAGAGATTACATTGGACTCACAAAGTAAATGCTCTGTAAAAGTATTTTCGAACATTATCATGAATGCATATCAGTAACAGGAAAATACAAACCTTTGTTAATAACAGTTCTAAGATACTACTCCAAACAAATTGAATTTGTAAAAGTAGTAACAGACAAAAAATTTTGAAGATGTTGACGCAACCATAACAAACAAATGACTATTATTAGAGTGATCTTCTTTTTTAAAAAATGGTCACTTAGTTAAATCAACTTTATTCATTTTATCTTTATAAAATATGCTAACCAGAAGAAATCCACACTAATGCAATATACTGTGAAAAAAACTAACTGGACAATCAATTGTATATTTGGTGAAAACAGAAAACGTCATAAACTATTATATAGATCACTTTTAATCATTAATTTTCACATCCTTCGCGTTCTCTGATCTGTATCGGTTGTAAGCTTGCTTCCCTTGGTTGTCTTCGATTCTTCTATATATTCTAACCATACTTTGCTCCTTGCCACCTCGCCCCATATGCTGTTTACTGATTCTTTCCAATTTTACGCGACGTTCCTCCATCAACTACTTATGGACGACCTTATAAGTAGTATCCACCACAATATGGATAAACGAAAACACAACTTATAGTGTAATGTACAGTAACGTTGGCGCAACTTTCATACAGTAACAGGAATAACAAACGTAAAACACTAAGTAATATGTAGCTAGAATTTGTAACAAAATAGTTAATGAAACATTGAATAAATGATCAACATGTAAATGTAATTGGCAAAATAATTTTATGAAGCGATGTATTGTATACTGATTCATAAAGTGCGCTATTAAGGAATCTTTAAATTAATCAATGAATGGAAAAACGAATTTAGGATTACGCATAAAAAGTGAATTTCGAAAAAAATGGTACGATAGTGAGTTCGTGTATTATAGTGCAATAAACTGATGTCTCAGATATATATACACATTTGTGTTACAGTAAGACTACACCAATAAATAAAAATGCTGTATTGATAAATGACGAACCTATTAGACAGGATGATAGTTTAATCGTGTTAGGTGGATTATAATGTAAAATGATATGGTTAAAAAAATCACACAAAGGCGATAAATTACGAAACGATTGACTCCAAATGACTTTGGAGATGATGATACTAGATCGTTATTTGTAAAACATCAACTACGTATCCACCCCCTCCCCGCTCCATCCAAGTGATCTCGACCACTCACTACATGTATACGAGACCAATGTTCTTGTGTTTTCCATTAACAAACAAGATGACTAACATCATTCTCAAAACTATACGTTGCGCATAAATCTAGAGTTTAACTTCAGCATCAAAATATCGAACTAAAGAAGAGCCTGTCTTCAGGCGATATAAGTAATAGCATCAACCATATCTCTGACATAATGAGATCAATGTACAAAGAATGATGCACGGCTAGTTTATACTGAATGAATTTCTTTATTTAAAAAAAACCCACTAAATCTTACTCTATTTTAAGTATCGCATTATTCTATATTGATGCATTTCGTTACCATAAATTTCCGATATTTCTTTAGTTCTTCGTACACTGATTCCTTATTTCGTCTTGCTTTCAAACAAAATGTACTTAGATCATCGTAAGTAGGCATATACAATCATATAGTTCTTGTTTACTTATCAAAATCAATACCTTGAGAGTTGATCAACGGATGTATTAACTTCTCTAAATTTAATTAAACTTTGTACGCTCAGAAAAATAAAAGCAATGTTACAAACTGATATAGTTTATTGACAGCATGTTTAGTTGCAATCATTTGAACTAGTGACTAGTTTCACAGTAGATGACTAAGGGTGATGCATAAATCTTTAAGGGTTACTAATGTCTATCAAAATAAACCATACAATAAACAATAATGATCCACCAATTACTCTTAAAGTATATCAAAAATCAAGTTACAAGGAAATTGAAATAATCTATTATCCAATGTATTGTATGAATATATAAGGTCAAATTAGAAATTGGTGTAAAAGTTGTTTTGAAGTAAGTATTTTTATTTCCATAACCCGGAAAGTGATAAAAGACAACTGAAATCCTTTCATCCTGAAATATATTTACACATATTTTGGATATGTAGTACACGAACAGATTTATCTTTCACAGTTAGGAAACTGACAATATTGTCATAATTTTCTGTACATAGGCTATTTTCAAGACGTTGCGCTGTACATACAATTTTTCGCTGATTTGATATGATGCTACACACGAAAGAAAAACTAACAAATCAACTTTTGGTACAGCTCAAAACAATTTGTTCCAGCATAATGAACTATTCGACCAGCGACTAAACTTGCCGAAGGAGAAACGAGATTGTCAACAGAATCTAAAATGGCAATAAATTTTCAATTATCACATGTGTAAAGTAATGAAATAATAAATATGAGGAAACAATTTTGAGTAGTTAAGCTGAGATAATTTTGTGAAGATCATTTGGATACCACTGAGAACAAGAGAGTACTGAGAGGCTGTTTCTTCTCAATGTGAGGCTTCATAAGGTGCACTCACGAGCCTACGACCTTAAGGTTTCGCAGTGAACTCGTAACCACCAGTGTCACTATGCTAACGCCCAATAGTAGGATTTCCACTATGACCAATTTTTGATATAACATGATTACCACTCACTGCCAGTGGTGATAACTGTTTCGACGTAGTCTTCGCCCACATCCGTCACAACATTGCACTAGAATTCTGTGACTGTCTTGGAATAAGGAAGTAGTAAGCTGGTTATTATAATTAGAGAGACAGTTATTGTTGACGGTATTGGATAATCGTTGCGGTATATCACCAATTGATTGTGAATGAGAATTCTACCATTGAACACCTAGATTAGTGGTGTGATGATTAAGAGTTGATCACGAGACCGAAATGTTTAGGGCTCAACCCCTGGTGTGGCTGTAAGCTGCAATTGTGAAGTTAGACTAATAATAGCTACTATTTTATGGCTAAAAGTCAGCTATTAACAGGAGGTTAAGAAAACATTGAGTTCAGATACATAAAAACTCATTTCTGTGGTACTCATTACTGCTATTTGACAGTATCACAAACGTAAGATTTCAAACGGATTGGATGAGTACTGGTAGCTATGAAAGTACTTAGTAGTTTATCGATGTCTTAAAGTGGATCAACTGTTACAAAATGTTAAGCTCCATGGCTCCACTATTTTAATTTAGAGACGTATTCCACTGCATGTACTAGTTGAAATAATAGGGAAGATTTGTGCTAAATGGATACCTAAAGTGGTGTTGAAATATTTGTGCTAGATGATCTCACCTCAAAGCTTCTGTTGTCGTTCTGGATAGCATTATCGGCACCTTACCTCGAATAAGAGTAGGTTTTCAGACTATTCCAAAAATAGAAAATTAATCTATTCTGATAACCGTTTTCTAAGTGGTTATCATCGGAAGTTTTATTATATTTTATGTCAAACAAGGCTTATAAAATAAAATTCAAAGTTAAAAGTCAAATTATTTCATAAGTGTTGACCGATTCTTTGAGTCAGATTAATTGCAACAAATGCAATTCAATGCGAATAAGACTTAAGATAGCAGGAAATTAGGTAGTTTTTTAAAAAGAACAGAGTAAACAAAAATAGAATACAGGCGACTAGACAGTGTTCAATAATTTTAATAAAAATAAAAATCTTTAAGAGGTATAAACTAAATTAGTGCATCGTTGCATTAAACCGGTTATACATTCGGAAAACGAAAATTTAAAATATATATTATATGATTACCATTTTGTAATGAATTTCTTAGAACATTTGTAACAGTCTCAAAAGTCATTTGTTGAAGTACTGATGGATGCGAACTCAATGAACGTCTATTAAATGCATTATAAACGCCAAGTTTCGTAAGATAATCACCAATCAATGACAAATGTCGGGAATCCACATGAATGCCATAATGACCAAACACACCAGAAACTTCCTGGAAAGGATAATAATAACATTATTTTGAGGCTTGATTTGTTTCATATTTCGATTTTTAAAAAAAATTAAATTAAACATTTAAAATTTAGTAACAATCTCATTTTCGAAGTGTTGAATCATGTACTCAGCATTGAGTTACACGTTTATTGCGTGATCGGTGCTACAACTAAATTCCTCAAATCAAAAGTAAATGGCTCTAGACTCGAATCTGTAGTCTGTCAGTTGAATGACTAATTGTTTGATCACTTTAACACCTAGGAGTATATGAATAAGTGACCTGAAAATTTCTAAGATGTTGTACGAAAATAGTAATGTAAGCCCACCGATATCTGAACAAACAAACACTACAATATTATTTTTAAGTTTAAAACCGAATAGGAATAACAGTAACACGTACTCTTTGCAGTGCTGCCCGTGCAGCTTCAATACCATAAGTTTCATTCATCACTGTGATATTATTAGTATAGAGGTGATTCAAGTCAAATACTTCTGGATAACGCATCATCTCCTGCGAATACACAAAAAGGAAAAATAAAATCAAAAAATGTGTAAGACTATGTGTAAAATACATAAGCATTCAGTATGAATGCGTAGTGATAATACTCTGCATGATCACAAAACTGCTCCCGATGAAGAACTAAATTATGAGAACAAATATGATAAAATATTACCCAAGCATTTCAGAATTGGATAAACCTTCGTGCTTCTTAAAGAAATGTCTAAATGCAAAATTCAAGCAGAAGATCTACAGCGTAGATTTTACAAACAGTCAATAGGCAAAAAAGGCCTAAAGCTTGTTCATCTCATATAACGGTGCGCATTGAATACAATGTAAGTACTATGACTGTAATAATTGTTATCGCCAATGTGGTTATTACTGACTTCCAAGAGTATAGTCATATTAATAGCTGCATTGACAGTGCTAGATTATTGCTTCAATTCGAAATAATAATAATGTAGTAAGTAAATTTGTGTATTTTCAATATATAATTTTGAAATCACCACTGTTCTCAATAAATGACAGGAGGAAAATACTTAGATACTTATCCCACCTATCATTTTAAGTTTGGCCGACGTACTAGATTCCATTTAAGTAGTATATAAATAAATATTAAAAAAAATAACTCTGACAATGAAATCCAGTGGATTACTGAACAAGTGAAAATTATATTTCTTCATACTATAAATTATTCGCTAACTAGTATTTTTAACGTTCACATATATAGTAAGAATCCAGTGATAAATGCGACTTACAATCATGTTGACACCTTCAACTCGGAACATCCACTGATTAGGCTTCGAACGATCGATAACGGTTTTCTCGATACCAGGCACTGATGATACAACACTACGATTGATAAGACGCATAATTAAGGTTTCAAGATCAATTGATATACGTCCTTCGCTTGGATCGAACATCTGGTGATAAATTTATGGTATATAAACGTAAGAATATATTTTTCATAAAATTCAAGATCATAAAAAACAATTCACTTTTAAATAAACAATCTTGAATTGTACTGAGGAATATAGGTATATAGTAATAAAAGTAACTTGCCAAAAGTTATACAGAAGTTACTGAATCTGTATACATGACTTTTTTAACGTTTATTAACTCCGCTTTCATCTGTTATGCATTAATGAAACAACATTGATTTTTGATTTGTTTAGATAAGTAAATAATGACAAGTTTGTCCTGAGTAAATATTGGTTTATCTATTGTCCACGAGAATATGTGATTTCTCATTAAATAATAGATAGATAACCTGAGAACATTCTGGATCGACTGAATTTCACTTATATAGTATTATATTTGTCAATATGTGAACGATAAACTCGAAATTACTGTCGCACAATGTTTAATATATCTTAAATCTATTATTACAGAGGACACTAGATCTAAAAAAATGTGTAGCGATGTGAATATTGCTGTCATTGTCACTTCACAATAGGACATAAAGGAAGGAAATTATGTATAGGAAGAATGTGTACATTTGCGGCCATTGCGACCGATCATAAACCATATATCATCTTGTCTCATATTAATGATCGCAATAATCTTAGAGATTCTAGTTACGTAGTCAACACCTACTACTATAACTCAGAACAACAAACAGTGGCTTTACATATTGATGCAACTTTCTGGTCATACAATCCCGTAACCTTCAATGTTGCTATAATCTTTTACGACGTGGAAAACTTAATTTAAATGCTTACTACTCATTAGTGTCGTATTGCTAAATTAACAAAAAAAAGAAGAGTAGTTTAGAACAGATTGATGAATGTTTCTTAAATTTTCATGTAACACAATTAAGCAGTAATACATAGTTGGTTGTTGAACATGCACTAGGATGAATAATATGAAAAACACTGTATCTACCACAAAAGGTATACTACAAACTTGTCATGAAATTTACCTAAAAGCGACTACTATGTTAGCACATATTGATGGTAAAAAACTATATCCTTATCTGTGAAAATTTAAGTATTACTTATGTATTCAAATACGCTTTGTACTTACATTAAACCAACTTTAGTGATGTTTTAACATCAGAAATGATGATCAGCTTTTTAAAAATTATTTTCTGTTATTCATGGATTCCTGCCATTTGAATTTGATACTCCTTAATTCTTTCTAGATAAATATTTTAACACGTTTGTGTACGTGAAAAATGTGAATTCTAACACTGTCAGGGTCGTGGATGAGTACTGATGTGGAGTCCTACACTCGAAAAAAAACAGTTTCAGATGTTTGACTAAGTAGTCAGTCTGTGATGTAAACAATAAATTGAGTGGTCTGGGATTTATATTCATATAAAGTGGTATATACAATCAAGGAAAAAATTTGAAGTCAAACGAATAATCCATCGACAAATAAAAAACGAATCATCAAATTCGTCAACTTTGCAAAAGAAAAGTTCAAACCGTTATTCAAATGAACCGGGTCCAAGAGAAGATAAAATTTGTATAAAATGACCATTATTTAAATATGTAAAAATAAACTGTCATTTTATTTTTGAACCGTTCATACAACCTGTAAGTAAAACTCTTTCAGTAAGCATATTAATACAACTGTAGAAACTTACACAAATTGTAAGTCGTGCCCATTTCGGAGATGTATTCCTCTTGTCGAAATCATAACTACTAAAACGAGCATGTAGACTGGTCACAAACTAACAACAACAGGAAAGAGATAAAAAGAGAATAATGTGATCTTATAAAACATTGAAGAGTAGTTAATAGAAATTTCTTACTAATTTATTTACCAAGTACAAATTTATGTACTTGACTAATGTGAGGGGTAGTGATATTATCTGGTAGTAATCTAAACAGAAGTATATGTAGCAGGTCTGGAGCAAGCATCTCGGTGGCTGAAATTCAAATAACTCAACTTAATCTATTGCTTATATGTTAAAGTTTCTAACCTTCAACTTGTAGGTTAAAAGTCAGTTCCCCTCTCCATCTGCCTCTGTATGAACAACCAGATCATACAAGACCAAAGTGGGGGGGGGGGATATAAACTAAATGCACAAACCAACAATGTGTATATGAGTAAATCAACTGCTTAATAAGAAACATTTTGCAGACATACTCTCATACATGAAATAACCAATATAATTCTTTACTAATTAGCAAAGTCAATAGCGAATTCGAAGCTGAATTTCAAAATACGAATAGCACACAAAACTGTACCATACACAAGTGGTGACATAAAACACTATCTTTGAAAAGTCACCTACTGCAGCTAAAGTATTCAAACAACACGACAGCTTCGTTAGCAAACGGTAACTTCTTATATTTGAATATATCATACAACAGTCAATTACCTGTGCTAAGCCGTAGTGACTAATTGGATTTTGACAATATTTTAATATGAGCCTAAATGATCAGCAAAATTTGTTAGACATATAATGGTATTAAAAAAATATGTTGAGTAGTATACGCAAAAATAAATAAAGCGACCGACTAGACTGACTGAAATCGTTAATTACACATGTAATATTTCGCCGTGATCTTAGTAAACCTGTTCGTGAGACCCAATTAAAACAACAAGCTCTCTGCATCCTCTGAAAACCTATAAATATTCTGATAGATAGCCTAATATTGTCAAGAATGAAGAATAATTTCGGTTCATTCGCCAGTGACCACTTTAGTTTTCTTCTAAAAACGACCGTTTATGAAATAATATATGGCTTAGGAGTTAATACGATCATTACCAAAAAAACATAGATTTAAAATGATTGTTAGAAATATTTAGATGATAAAACAGAAATGAGCATTCAACTGGAAGATCTTAATGTGTCAATGTGCCAACAAAAGAGTTACGCAAAACTTGATTAGAACAGTAACCAAATAATTAGAGCAATAACGAATGGTATACACATGTAATTAACTAATTTTAACATACAAAAAATTGGTAAAGTGTATGTGTAAATAAGACATAAAAATAGAAAGATATTATTCCATCCAAGTCGAAGAATGTAGAAATGTGAAAAAATACAGGTTTGAATAAAAGCTAATGAAAGTAGACGACAATTTTAGGCAGGAATTACAAGAGGTCAGTAAAACATTCTTAAAATATACTGGCATAATAGAATTGATATAAAAATAAATAAAAAAAACAAACTACCATAATGCGTTTGTGAGCTTCGTCTTGACTTATGACATCATCCTGTACTGTGTTTTGTTCCATATCTTCTTGCGTTAATTCCACTTCACCTGCATCCGAGTGACTTGATTCAGGATTTTCAGTCCACTGAACAAATTCATTAGGATCTGTGTCCTTTGAAGTTGATGTTTTGTTTTCAGATCTCAGAGGATTCCCAAAAAGCATTTTTAATTTACTAGATGGAGATAATTCATTCCACGGCCACTTTCCATTGTTATCTTGATGTTCATCATTATCATCATCATCGTCATATTTTTCACGATCACGTCCAATTTCATGCAGTTCTGCTATTTCGGAGTCGTCTTCCTCAAGATCCAAATCAACAAGTTCATCCAAAGCATTTGAATCTTTACGACGAATACTAGGAGTACCAGTAATATCTTCCTCACCAGCATTTGCTTCAAGACGCCGACGCCTGATAGCCTGGGGATAAAGTATACACATTCTAATAAACGCACTTGTCATCACAAATTTCAAACTAAACATAAATTCTGGTACGACTGAGAGTGAAAAAGTAGGAACCCTCCAAATGCCAGTTGTAAGACGAGGTTTGAGAGTTCGCTCTCCATTTTTGACTGGGGCTTAAAGTGATTCGGCAAATTTGAAAAAAAAAAATTATCGGTTAAGAACCTTAATATTCAACTACTGATGTATATGGGTTCCAGGTTCATGAATGCACGAATAGTGTATGAAGTTAATTTAGTAACCGGATGGCATCAAATTGTTTTTATGTCATTGTTTTACTGCAATATGGATTAGATTACTGGGTCAAAAGACCATAGAAGCATAGATAGCATCACGCTCATGTATAAATACGATTATTGTCACTGATCAAACAAATTAAATTTAAGTAATTTACTTTAACATTATTTCAAAGAAATAGTCAACAGATAACATATCTTATGTCAAATTTACAGAATTACGACCGTTCTGTTATTGAGTGGGGTGTAAAAATTAGCAGTAATAGATGTATGCAAAAGTTCACTTAAGAATAAGAATATGAGTATGTCATACCAGAAAGTGGAAAGCTACAACATACAAATAAAACTGCACACCTATAATTTTGCGTACTAATAAGTAGCATAAAATAATATTCAAAAATTGCTGAACTTTATACAGTTGGTTAGAATAAGCGATATGAAACTTTATACACAATATAAGTCCTTCAAGTAGTAATCAGATAACCATTTCATGAAAAAGTCCATCATAAGTGTTATAAATACTTCATAAGAGAATGAGCAACTAGATTTAGTTCATGGTTGATTATATGATTTAAATAGCATCTAATCAATTTTCCTCAAGAAATTATTAACCACACAAAAAATGTTCATTGAAATTAGGATTTCACTTTTAATATAAGAACACTTCTCTACTTATAATTCAAACAAATGACATGAAACTGTTGAGATTTCCAAGACAATCGAATAGGAGATGAAGGAATTAATTAACTTGTTGGATTCAGAGATTAGAATTATGTTGTTAGTGTTCAATCGACAACCATCAAAAATGAAAATGCTTGAATCGTAACGATAAACAAAAATCCATGGGAAAGATTCCATACATAAACGCCTACCTCATACCCATCATCATCATTCCATTCATCTTGTGCTCGAGTACGACCTGCACCTCGTTGGTTCATAATTTCGATATCCTCATCCGGCTCCTCTGAACCTTTATTTTGACTACTTTGTTGTTGACGAGCCAAAGCTGTTAGAGCATAGCTTTTTATAAGGCTACAATACATTAATATTCCATACGAATGTATGGTAAACATGGATGAATTGATAAAAAAAATGGAATAATGTAAATTTTATCATGAATGGTTATCTTGTATACCAGGTATAGATCTACTTATCATTTATTTAAACACATTAAAATTGGTGCTAATGGGCACAAAAATATATGCACTATACACGACAAAAACAATACTGTAAAGAAAATAGAGAGGGAATGCAATTTAAAAAAAAGGTAGAATTTAATAAGACAACAAGGGAATTACAAGGAAGGAGATACAGTTCAGACATAAATACGAACAAGATTTCATTCTATCGAGTAGTCATCACATTTCATAAATTTAATAAGAAACTGAAGCAGGATCGACACTGACCTATATTTCGGGGCACATTCGATAAAATCTTAAGTTACTGAATTGCACTATCGCTAGAACTCCAACCACGAGGTCTGAATAGACAGAAAGAGGTAAGTCCAAAACAGCTTCTCTTCGTCCTACAGCACCATTTAATAAACTGACCATCTCTCCACTTTTTTCAACTAAACCCAAAGTTGCGAAAATGCACTGTACGAAGGCAGCTCTTTGAATACAACGCTGATCGATCATAGCGAAATTGAACAGCCTCAATTCGAAAAACCAGGTTTAACAGGGATAGAGCAGAACAGCTTTAACCAAAGCGTTGCTAACCCGACCTTTCACAACTAGACTCACAACAAGATGACGCCAAAGATGACCCAGTTTAACATAAACTGATCTAGCCTTTATTATGTGAAAATTGATATCAATTGGCACACCACAAACTGTACTAATACAAATACCCAGAAACACGATCATCATAGACTATTTCTAACAGATCACCAAAAAGAGGGAGAGAAGGTACACACTCCAGTCAGCCTTGCAGAAGTACTTTGCACTTGGAGGATACAAAGTACATGCTATACTAATCGATACTAATTTCCAACTGATTAACTGCGATTTGGATAAATTGTATGTTATTGATATACTCAAGGTCGATAAGGTTTTCTTAAGGTAACAACTCCACACTACCAGTACGCAGTTTCTAAGACGTCCCCAATAGCGAAATTGAAGGGAAATGGTCTGATTGGGGAACGCTATCTTAACCCACTGCTGAAATAGAAAAGTGGAGAAAGGTGGGTGTATACTCTCACTTTTTCCGAGATGCTTGTGTATTCTTAAAGATGAAAATAAAATTCTTAGGTACACTCCTCCAACGGACGATCCCAGAGCACAGTCCTACTCAGATAATCTAACCGGGTCCTGATGTCAAGAAACACTACATGATTAAAAGAAGTGATTGGAAGAGAGTTCCCACTAGAAATTTGTGTGCAGCCGAGGCATTGGCAATTCAGCAATTTTAGCCTTTGTGTTCAAAAGAAGTATTTTTAATCCCTTATTTTAGCATGGTATTAAAAAAACCATTGTATTTTTCATTTAGTTTTTTTTCTTCACCTGATTTAATAGTTTTACAAAGTTATTATAACAACTTACTTATCATCTTCCTAATATTCTGTTAAGTTAATAATTACCTTTAACAGCTCGTTTATTACATTTTAATGACCGCTATTTAGATTTGCTACGCCTTCGATAACTTTGTTACACGACGCAATATTTTCTAAAATGACTACATGAAATATTATGAACCCCTCTTAATTAGACACTTGAAAATATGATTTTCTTTTATTATTCCGACAAATGACGTATCACCTCTTTATAGATGATAACTTGCGAAAATTAATACAAATACGAATGTACAGCTCCAATAAAAGATTGCGAAGAAAAAAAAGTTTTCTCCGAAGAGATGTCTTCATTTTGATTTTTACAATTCGTAGTCTTATAAATATATGTGGGCTATGATATGGCCTAGATACCCTAACTGAAGCAGAGATTTTCATAGAATGCTACTCCCCCCGTAGCCTTTGACCTTAAGATCAGTCTATGAACAGCAGAAGTACGTTAGGAAATGCAGGCACATGGAAGCCAGTACCCAAAATTCATTAATATATCATTTGTTCCTTTAGGATCATGAAGCTTATGTACACCATTGGCTTAAAATAAGAAGTTTTCAACACCTCCCCTAAGTAGACCATCTATGTTCACCAATATGGTTTAAATGCCAAACGTTGAAATTCATTCTTTTAAATTAGTGAACAACACCACCACCTTGAAAAGGTAGTTGGCACAGCCTCCTTGGCAATCGCTAAATGCGAGGGTAGAGAGCCTTTAGAGAGAGACAGACAACGAACTCTCCACACCCTCGGCTATACTAAAGAATTTGGGGAACCAGATTTCTCTACTCATTTCACAATCAAGCTCAATGGTCAAAACATTCAGCACTTGACTACTATGTTATGTCTTCGAATCTAGCTTCACCAATATCAGCCCGGGGAAACAGCTCATAGAGAGAGTACTCCTCTTCCCTACGAAGTAAATAGCGAATAAAAAAAGACATGAGTTTGGATTAACAATATGCTTAGTAAATTCAAGAAAAAAAGCAAGTGCCTCAGAACTATTAAGGATAATTTTGAAATATCTTAGAGTTCTTTATAAACCGATCGTAAATTTCATGATTTGTCGAAACAAGACTTCCTGCACATCAAATATCAACAAGCATGGATTGCACAGATCATACGTACAATATTTTATATCGAACCATTCACTCATAAATAACGCAGATACCTGCACAAATTAGCTTTAACTCAAGCTCTTATAACATGATGCGATGAGATTAAAAATCGAAAAATAGCAAGTGAATAGAAACAACCATTTAAAAAATGGTAGTGAAAAAGATGACATATAATACAGAAAGGCAGAGTGAAGAGGAATCTTGAAAATTTAAATCAAGTGGATGATAAAAAGCAAATGCATCTGCATCATTTCACGCAACATCACCAGACAATGATCGTGGTTATCGTGGGGACCTCGACCATTTAGTCTACATATACCGGCATGGCTCAAACCGAACAGGATACATACGTGGAAATATTAATGGGAAATACAAACAAAATGCTAGTTTATATATCCAGTGAAATCGATTGACTGAGAAGAAAATTTAATACTCTAATTTACTGGTCGCATTCTGTCAACAACAGTAAGAAATTGAGGAACGTAAAAACATGCATAATGATTCTACCTTTAGGAATGAGCTATGGAAACTAATTCAGTAAACATAGCAAAACAAAACAACGATCTCATTACTAATCATGTTAACCAAATAAGTATATTTTCAATTCCACCTTTAAGATAAACAAGAAATTGAAAGATAACCCGGAAACGAAGACACATGGTTAAACAATGTCACTCCTTATGCTCGAAGTTTGTTCTTGCTTAAAGTAAGCAGTAGCCTGCTGTAATTACTATGTCTGAGTGTTTAGGTTTCTGAATGAAGATCGAGAATTTCATGTAGAACTCGATTTTTAATCCATCTGCACTGCAGACAGTTGCTCGAATTTTCACAAGGTTTATGTACATCTGAAGTACACCTTTCAAACATAGGCTTTACCACAAAACCTCTCAGTTTACAGATTTAAGTGCTGCTTCCAAATCAAGAAAAATCATCATTGTCAGACGCCGATGCATATGTTCCAGGATTTGACGAACGGTGCATTTTTGGTCGATACTTCAACGAACAAGTCTGAAATCAGCCTGGATTTTTTAAATTCACAGTTCATGAGTATCTGAAGCTAGTATTTCAGACATAACATTAGTCAAAAGAAATTCCTCTGTGGTTATCGCAAGATAATTTTGATCCTTTTATATATGTATGGACAACCAATGATCAAGATCAGTCAGACACAATTACCACCAGCTCCCATGTTTTAACTGAAATATTGGTCAACAAAATTGCTAAAATTAGATTGCTACCTTCAAGGACTTCTATGATTAATCCATCTGAACCAGCCGCGTTTTTGCTTCCCATTACCAACTTAGAATTCGGTAAGTTGTTTAACCAAATAAATAATAAATATACATTTCATTTGGAGATTCAAAAACTAATAAACAGATTTTTCATCTTTGTCAAGTACCCTATGTCTAACCTTAATATTGTTTGTATGACTGTCTCTTCAAACACAAGCAAAACGCACGAGAGGCTTATGATCGGAAACCTGAAGTCTACGCATAAGGTTTACTTTCATAAATAATAAGTGGAGAAAAACAAATTCAAAAATAAAATTCATATACCTAGTTTTTTTTTGATCCTTTAATTCTTCGTTTAGTTGGTGAGCCAAACTCGCAAATAACACACGTTCAAGGAAACGCAAAACCTTGACTGGTGTGACAAAACTATGATCAGAATAACTTGACAATGGTTGTAAATTAAACTGGAATGTGCAAGAATCTGATGCATAATTCACTATTATGTCAATAGGTAACCGTAAAGCCTGTAATATAAAAGAGCCATTATTAATTATATATATGAGCAGCTATGTAACTGGAGAAATATGAAAACGGCTACTTGAATTACCTCAGATAACTTCAATTTATAAAATTTCTTAGCTATTTGTTCACTAAATTGTTGAGCTTCTTTTGTAGGCCATATAGGAACTTCCATATATGGTGTACTTATATTCGATGAGCCTGACATGAGGATCTCTCGTAAACGTGGTATTCCCAAAGTGACATTCATTTCACCACGTCCAGCAAAATGAAAAGTGTTCAATGTCATTTGAGTAGAAGGCTCACCAACGGATTGTGCTGCCAATAAGCCTACAGGATCACCAGGTGGTGCTTGAGCATTAATAATTTTGGCTACGCAGAGATCTCTCAGCTCAGCAGCTGCGGAACATGGCGGTTCAATAAATGTCTCGTTTGTCAATCCATATTTTTTAGTGGCCAGTTCCGTTTCCATATTTTTTAACATTTTTCGAGCTATTTTACCAGTGTTAAGAATTTTGGAGAGTTTACGCTCTGATACAGTTTTATGTAGGATCTAAAATATCAACCAAATATTTTAACATAGATAGACTGGATTAAAATTCAACACAGAGTTTATTATTATTACCACTATTAATAAAAGCCAGAATAAATAGAAAACAATATAGATAATCAGTACCATGAAGGATATGGGTGACATAGAGGTGGGAATAAAACAGTCAGAACTAGGTGCAATAAACTTAAAAACTTAGTATTAGTTAGTAGCACGAACAGTGACACAAGGGGCTTTCTTAGTTACCAGGATACCCTGCTTGACCAAATTTTTAAATCACCCTGGCACTCGTCAGCAAGGCGTACATGAAATCATGAAGGAAATAATACTCTTTGTGAATTCAATGCCTCAACATACAACTTTACAATTTGAGACAGTACCATTGAGTTATTCAAACATCAACTAACTTCCCATGAGACCGAAATAATTACAAAGTTACTATTGTAATCGGATCGACACAAAAAGCATGACACAGATAAACGATAAACTTTGGGGATATAGCAACTAGAGAAAAAGTTTAATAATTTTTATGGAGTACTAAGACGAGAACTGAAAAGTGAACAAACTACAAAGATTTTGCATCGTTTAAGTGTGTAAAATATTCCAATAGGTACACAGGTAAAATCTCCGAACCATATTATTTGAGGATTTCGGGACTAGTATGAGATGGTCTTAATAAACGAATTATAAAAATCGATTTGTCGATGTTACAATGTGTAGGCCATTTTAGATATAAATAACATTACTTGAACGATTCTATATGAAACAAAAATCATCTTTCGTTACAGAAGTATACTAAAAAAGAGTTTATGTTGATAGTCATTATGTAGTAGCTAAAAACAAATAGTTTACTTTATCCATGAAATAATATATTATTTATTATCAAATATCGTCAACCGAATGAATGTTTTAAGTTACGCTCTATGACAGATTATCGATTTAAATGTATAATATTCATTGGGGCTCATCAATCATTAGCGAACTCTCGAAAAGAACAGAGCAGGATTTGTTTAATCTCAGTTTGATAAAAGTCCCAAAATAACATTAAAAACGTTGAAGGACGAGTGTAAAAGGTCGCAGAACATCAAACATGATAATCCAATTCCAACTTGCAGAAGAGTAAATAGAAATACTAGGTTGAAAATTTAGTAGCCCAAAACACCGAGTTCTATAGTTAACAAACTAACAGCCTGTTGGTTTTGCAGTTAAGTAATCTCACGATCATATCCATTTAAGAATCATAAATGTCAAATGTGGAAAAGATTGACAAAAAAAGTCACTCATCGTTCACCAAATCGTACGTTCCCGCACAAGAAACGTAAATGTTCTAGACATCTGAGTAGAAATCACTTTACTGTACTCCATATCAGAACAGACTACAATATTCCGAGAAAATATATTACACTGCACAAACAGTATTCCAGTATGTTTTCAAGTTGATACTATATCTAACGTCATCATCATATATAGAAAAAAAAGTATAGTTTACTTGGTAATTCCTCAATGAATATAGCCCATAAAACTGCGTAAACTACGTCTGGTGGCATTTTAAAACCTAGTGGTTAAATACACTGTGGATTTCCGTTGAACGGAATATATTATCTAACTGAGCGTCGTTTTCTTGAACTTCTTGGTCTAGATCTGTTAGAAAAACTTGGATTAATGTACATTCCTATTATCGATGACTGTAAATAGTTATGCTAATAAGCAAGTACCAAGATGTTGTCAAAAATACTAGTTAAAATCTAGTTGGAAACCCACGGAGAAAGTTTCCTCCTGCTTCTATGGTCTGGACTGAACAAAAGTTGGAACCGATTTACTTATTTTCCGATAAAATACTCTATACTTTATGCCGCACTTAAACTAGTCAACAGTTTCAAAAAACCGGTGTAATGTAACTAATCAACTATTCTGCTTGGCCAATTAGAATTAGTATATAATTGAGGTATATATGTAAAATCAAATGATTTTTACTAATGTACTCTGCTGTTCATATTATCGGGAAATACTTTGTTCTCACTTTAATTTGGGACCAAGTTAATGAAGTTGTCGTATCACAGAATAGTAGACAGTGTTAGCTTAATACTTGATATCGACTCGCTATTTACATCTTAAACCCCAACACCACGACCTACGCTAGCTTCCAGCAGAAAAAAAGAAACGGGAAGTAGACTAAGCCTGATGTACAGCTGGTTTGAACAGAAAACTTGAGTATATATAAATTTACATGTGATCATGAAAATCTAGGCATAACCAAACAAAGAAGTATGTAGTAAGGATAAGACATAATACAACATTTTTTCGAGCATTATCCTGTAAACTCCTAAAGAACATA
This sequence comes from Schistosoma japonicum, assembly GCA_025215515.1. NCBI lineage: Eukaryota > Metazoa > Platyhelminthes > Trematoda > Strigeidida > Schistosomatidae > Schistosoma > Schistosoma japonicum. The sequence continues at coordinate 17,873,072 of CM046063.1, read as the reverse complement.
GACTAAGAAAAGTATCGTTAGCCTTCTCCCAGATTCTGAAAGCTTTTGACAGATCCTAACATATATAGATTTATAAGTATTTTCAGCTAGACATTAATATTTAAATGTTGCCGTTGGTAACAGAAGTGATAACACTAGATGTATACAAACTGTGATCAGCAATAAACAATATACAATTTTGAAAAAAAAACACCGTTGAGAACTGTATACTATGTTTAAATAAGTTATAACACCAAATGACTAATTCCTATGTAATTTCTACTTCACTTAAGGCATAAATTTGTAGAACGACTCACAACATTATTGGATTATTTCACACTTACGCACTGCCTATTAACACCAACTTGATCAGCCATTATTTGTATAGGTTTAGGAAGAGTGTTTTTCTCAAACAAGTGAGCACAAGCTGGATTATCAATATTAATTTTATCACAGTGCCAACGCATTTTCATCAAGTTGATATTATCAGCAAAGAAATGTAATCCAGTTGGTTGTAAGAATGCAGCTTGACAGACATCTACCCCATCATCACCATATCGGAATTGAATTATATTCGATCCGGAATCTCTGACCGTCCCATCATAACGTACACTTAAATCCTACAAAAAGGGTAAGTGTAAAAAAAGGAATTTTATTAAATGACAAAGAAAAAAGTACTTATGTATCTAACTTTATTGACAAGTGAGACTAATTCCTGACCTCTACTTCAAAGAATGTTGAAAATTGTTCCACCAACAAGAAAGGAAATATATTTGATGTGCGAACTTTGTGTATAAATTTATTTACAACGCTCTTCGAAATAAGGAGACAAAACAGTCTTTTTAAGGTAGAACAACAATAAACCGGCAACAAGCTATTTTGAGAATCCAACTCCTACAGAAAAAAAAATCTTAATTTATGCCTAATATTTAATAAGTGAATTATCCAACTAAGAAGGAAAAGTAAATCATGAAAGTTGTCTGCTATTTAAAAAAATTTACGAAACTTCCTAAAAAATATATAGTGCTAGATTGGTTTAAGAAAGTAAAAATGAAAGCAGTAAGCTATCACAGTTTAGTCAAAAAACCAACCTCGAGATGTTTGATAGCTGATCTTTGTAAATAACCTGATCGACTTGTTTTTACAGCCGTATCAACAAGACCATCCCTACCTGCCATTGAGTGGAAAAATAACTCTTGTGCAGGAAGTGAAGTCAAAAATCGAGCAGTACACATACCGCCAGCACGCGGACGAACATCGTAGGGTGGAAACGAAGGTAATGTCTTACCACTGAGCATCATTGGCACACGACGGCCTTCTAATTCAATTTGACCCAAAGCAACGGACATCTGTTGAGCATTTACCTGTGAAATAAAAGAAAAAGTTACAGTAACAACTTTAAAAAGTATTGAAATTGAGACGGTAGTTAAAGAGGCATAACATCATATAGATATGCAATAAAAAGTAGGAATTGGATTAGTCAGATAATACAAAAAACACTGAACAGTGAAATATATACAAACTTCAATCTCTACGAATTAGCTAAAAGCAGTTAAGTGTTTGATGCATGATTATCCTGGAAAATATACAATACACCAAAAATGAACGTATAAATGCAATATCCTTGAAAACTAAATCCTATTTCAACATAGATGGATAGATGATTAGACATTTTTCGATACCAGGAAATATAGAATTAATATGGCTAATTATTAGAACTGTAGTCTTCTATTCTCATATGTCAGGTACCTAAAGAAGATTGATTATATTTTAAAACTTTTTCGGTATACTATTTCATTTATTTTGGTTGTATGTAAAGTGAACATTTTATTATTATTACTATTATTACGTGACCCCTGGCCAATCCTCCCGTTTAACACATTAACTGTTAGTATATCATTTTCCTTTATGAACTATGGTTAATCAATCGTGTATACGTTACACTAGTCCACTGTCATTGTTGTTCTTATTTTTCAATGATGTTAATTTTTAATCAGTTGACTGGGTGGTCAGGTTTAATGTAAATATAAAGGATTATTTAAAATATAAGTGGATTTCGCCTAGTTGTTACATCAATTTGTGTTCTTCCCCACTTACGGTCTGGAACTGAATAGGCATCAGGCAGACATAAGGGCTCCGATCAGATACTCTTGTTAGCTTGCTCACTGTATTGGAGTGTACAAGGTCAAATCCAGTAAATGGTTGGATGACTACCTCATAACATATTCGTCAGAAACCGTTCACATATATAGTTTAACTGCCCGACCGTAGCTGCTACCTTGTCGTGGTGGTCGGGCTTACCTATCGTGATGACCCAACCGAGCTATACTGGCTGGAACATATGTTCCTGTAGGTTATACCATGCTAGGTAGGTCGATTGGAGAACGATGAGACTAAAAGCAGCTACTCAAGGTCTGAGGGCGAAGTCGTACTGCTGACTGCAGAGGGGTGTGACAGCAGTAAGGTGTTTCCCTCGGACAACCAGCATCTGCAGCGATACTGCCTTCTCACAAGGAAGGAGGGGTTAGAAAAGGTCGACCCTAAAAATGTCACACCTCACCCTACCTCACGAATTTCCGTCTCCGGCGGTATGGGTGCCCACTAAGGGCTTTTAAGTGCGAAGCTAATACTCAAAAAACTTTTCATAAAAAGGCCGTGCGTGACAGGCCTCAAGCAGTGGTCCCTTGGGCTCTGCGGTCACGCTCTCAGGTCTCAAAGACCAACACTAATCTACCTTCTGTTTCAGGTTCCTCAAGAAACACCCTTCCACGGTGTGGGCAGCCGGGAAGTGACAACCGCCCTCATACCCGCAAAAGCACGAGAGTCCAAATTGGTCAAAATCAAATCCTTTCTACACCCCATAATATCTCTCTTATCTCTTCGACCAACTCTACTCACATTCCTTCATCTCACTGCATCGCTAATGCAAACGATGCGAGCTCACGAAAAGTCATTCCTGGTCTCTTGAAACCCCGTTTTAGACTATATGTTGGAGCTTTTAATGTACGAACATTAAGTCAAATAGGGCAACAGGCTTCCTTAGCTAAGACTTTAGAATCTCACTTAATCGATGTATGCTGCGTCTCGGAAACGCGCATACAGGATCCTAGTAAAATCATTAACCTGATTTCACCGTATCAAAACAAAGAAGCAGCCCGATTTACTCTTCGTGTATCCGGTAGCCCGGATGCTGCTTCCCGGGATCACGCTGGTGTAGGTATAGCATTGAGTCGTAGGGCAGAACTAGCTCTCCTAGACTGGGTCCCTGTAGATAGTCGTTTGTGCGCTGTCCGACTGAACGGGACAGTTAGGACTCAGAAAGATAGGGACACTCGTCGTTGCCTCTTCGTCGTATCTGCCTATGCCCCCACTGACTGCAGTTCAGACGAGGTGAAAGATGAGTTTTATGGCAAGCTTTCGGACCTCCTCCAAAAAGCTAGGCGCTCTGATATAGTTATAATGGCTGGTGACTTTAATGCTCAAGTAGGTAGACTAAGTGGAAATGAGAGACACTTGGGTGGATGTTATGGTGTCACGGCTCAAAGAACAGATAATGTCGATCGTCTGTTGCAACTATGCTCAGATAACCGCCTGTTTCTAGCGAATACTAACTTTAGGCATAAGGAAAAGCATCTTTTGACCTGGCGACCCCCAAAATCGTCTCAACGTTGGACCCAACTAGATTACATCACCGTCAGCCACCGATGGAGAGGTTCGATAGAGGACTGTCGCTCGTTCTGGGGCACATGTTTAGATTCAGATCATGCTTTGTGCGAGCGCGTATTTGTTTGAGGCTTACTGGACGTAGGAAAGACATTGCAATGAAGCCTCTTAGGGTTTTACTTAATGATAATAAAGCTAAGAATATATTTAAGGAACAACTAGAAAAACAGTTAGGCGACCGTGTAAGCGATTCCCATCCGGAAGCAGGTTGGAATGATACCAAAAAGGTTGTGGAAACAGCAGTGATATCTGCTAGTAAGGTAAATCATAAGACTAGGTTGAAGCCGTGGATTTCAGTAGCATCCACCGAACTGATGGATGCTCGTAAACTCATCCCACCTGGCTCTGAACATGATGAAGAGCGAAGTCGGCTTAAGCGCAGGCTGATAAAAAGCCTACGCAACGACCGTGAACAGTGGTGGGTGGCGAAAGCAAAAACGATGGAAAAGGCAGCGGCGATAGGCAACAGTAGGCAACTTTTTCGACTTATCAAGGAAATTGGTATTAAGAATCCGAATGTGAGTGAAACTATCTCGGAAAAGGATGGGATTATAATTCATTCTCAGTCCAGGAGATTGGACCGATGGACAGAACACTTTAGGGATCAGTTCAACTGGCCTTCAGCCACACTTCCGTTACCCACGATCCCCAGTCATCCTGAATGGCAAATCGACTTAACACCTCCTAGTCTTTATGAAACTGAGAAGGCTATAGGAAATCTGAAGCGAGGTAGAGCAGCAGGTCCTGATAGGCTTACCCCTGAAATGTTTAAGGATGGTGGTCCAGTTTTAGCAGCTAGATTGACTGAAATCTTAGGTAGAATCTGGGAACTGGGCGTAATACCATCTGACTGGTCTCAATCCCTGATTGTCCCAATTTATAAGAAAGGACAAAAGTCTTCTTGTGACAATCACAGGGGAATCAGTCTGATTAATATAGTTTCTAAATTATTAGCCTCGATTATACTTAGACGCCTAACTAGAGCTCGTGAAGAGCAGACTAGAGAAAACCAGGCTGGATTCAGACCTGGACGTGGCTGTATAGACCATATCTTCACACTGCGATAGGTCCTGGAACACAGACACACATTTAGGCGTCCTACAATAGTTGTCTTCCTGGACCTAAAGGCGGCATTCGACTCTGTTGATCGTGAGGTTCTGTGGCAGTGTCTGTCATTGAAAGGTGTGCCAAAGACGTACATTAACCTTATACAAGCTCTCTACTCTAAAACTACAGGTCGAGTGAGAGCTTATGGCGAACTGTCATCGGAATTCCTCACTTCAAGTGGTGTCCGTCAGGGATGTCCACTTTCCCCATTCTTGTTTAATTTTGTCATAGACATGCTCCTAGATATAACCATGTCTTCGTCTGACTTTTCAGGAATTGACTTACTACCAGGAGCCTCGCTTACTGACTTAGAGTATGCTGATGACATAGTCCTATTTGGTGAAGACGCTGACAAAATGCAGTCTTCTGACTACCCTGAGCAACAATGCAAGCATGCTCGGGATGCGGTTTTCCCCCTCGAAATGCAAAATGTTGCTTCAGGATTGGGTTGCATCGGCACCTGAACTAGTGATAGGGAGTGAAGTAGTCGAGCGTGTAGACCGCTTCACGTATCTGGGGAGTCTCATCAGTGCTGATGGCCTGGTGACTGACGAAATCTCAGCACGGATACAGAAAGCTCGATTGGCTTTTGCCAAGTTGCATCACTTATGGCGCAGACGAGATATCCGCTTGCTAACCAAAGGACGAGTGTACCGTGCAGCAGTTCGCTCTGTCCTAATGTACGGTAGCGAAACATGGCCGTTAAGAGTAGAGGACATTCGTAGGTTACTGGTCTTCGACCATAGGTGTCGCCGAAGCATTGCTCGTGTATCGTGGGACAACCGAATGAGCAATGCTGTCGTTAGGAAACGGGTTCTAGGAAAGGAGGGCAAATCAATAGATGAAGTATTGAAACTTCATCAGTTGAGGTGGTTGGGACATGTGTTACGCATGTCTAACTACTGTCTGCCTCGACGAGCTATGTTTTGCGGCGTAGGAATAGGTTAGAAGAAAGCTAGGGGCGGCCAAACCAAAACATGGCAGAAATCGATGAAGTCACTGACAAGTGGACTAAGTCATGTTGGTAGATGTAGGCTGCGTGGTTGGGGTCCGCGAGACGAAAGTCACCAATGGTTAGAGATCTTGAACGACATGGCTCAGAATCGTTCGCAATGGCGCAGGTGCATCTACTCTTTGTGTTCTCTCAAAATCTAACCTTCCGAATTCTCTATCTTTCTCCGTTCAAATTTATTTCACTGAATTATACTTTTCGAAACATATCTTCGCTCCCTAATCTTCTGCATTACTGCTTTTGGACTCTCGTGCTTTTGCATTACTGCTAATACTTCTACTATCGCTATCACTCTTGGATTTGAACTGACAATTGCGTCTCTGTGCTGATGTGGCATGGCGACCTGAACTGATGTACGTACGTACGAAGTTCTACGTTGTATCTGTCTGTCTGTTTAACTGAGTGTATCGGTAGTAGATTAATGTCGGTTGGGTGTCAAAAAGAGGAGCACTGGACAGCTGTCTCGTCCTAGTATAGGACTCCTCATCAGCGTGCACCCTGTATCTTGCCAAGCAATTGAACTCGGAGCCTTCAAGTCCCACTGCGAACGCCTAACCATCTACATTTATATGTTATGAGAAACTTAGTCAAAAACGCTCTGTAGATTTCCTAATAATTACAGATTGTTTCTGTTAAAGCCATTTCATAAAAGCCGTATTTTAGAAATCTGTCACTTATGTTTATAATATTCAGATGCGACAGCTGGAAATTGCAATGATGAAGGTCGAAAAAAATGAATAACGAAATCATTACGATAGTGAAATGCCATGAAAAATTTTATATATTACACTAAAGTATTAGTCATTTAATGATATTACTACCTACCTAATTAAGGGTAGCATGAGTATTATTCGTGAATCTCGTCTTTTTATCGGTTGAGATCGATTGTAAACCGATTCACAAATACTATTCGTTAATGATCTAGGCTTTCGATACAGAAGCTTCAGAATATCTGCTGAGTGTTGTTTCTTAACAAATATTAAAGATAGAAAGAAAATTTATGGACTGTTTATTAGTAATTTTTGTGTTCCAACATGACTTTAACTGAATAATCCGAAAATGTAGTGAAATATTTATGCAAGATACATTAATGGATGCTTGGAAACACTTTACAACAGAAGTTTTAACGCACAGCAACAGTTAACCCAGCCTTCAACTGGCTGGAAGATAAAAGGTTGAAAATTTATTTGCTGCCATAAGCAACTATAATCTATGGGAAAATACAGATACTTTAAGACTATGTTTGTTGAATTTGAGAATCAGTCATGGTGTTTGATTTGAAAGGTACTCGTCGCACTTAAAATCGAAATGGTGACCATAAAAAAATTCTATTTCGGTGAATTAATGTCTAACTTTTGGGAGATAAGGCATTTTCAAACGTTTTGTAAAAGACTGGCAATTAGATAAATATTTATTTAAATCTAAATATATGCTTACCATACCACCTTTAGCACCAACATGGACCATGAGCTGCAGATTATTTTCCGGAAATCCAACATATAAACCACCTGGAATCGCAGAATCACAGACTGCATCTTGTGCTCTTTTTAGTCGGTCTTTAATCGCCATATCCAATTGTGCAAGACGTCCTTGAGAAGACTGGTCAGTTGGTGAAGGAAAGTGTGCTTGACGGTATAAACGTTTGACATTAAATTCAGTAATTTCGTCAGGCTTTAAATTGAATGCATCGGCAAAAGCACAAAGACCAAGATCTTTCAGATTACTGAAACGACGTTGTCTTTCTTGATCTGCTCTATGTGAAAGCAAAATATCTTTCAAACCCATTGTGAAAGCAATGAATTTTAAAAATCGATTGGCCAATAGACTGATTCCATTTAATAAACATGAGGCTGACTCAGGACCATATGCTTCATAAACACAATGTATCAAACCTGTACTGCTTGAACCTATATGTGACTTATCCAACATGCCAGATGCAAGATAACCGTCACATATAACTAAATCTACATCAGATAATGGTGTTGGATCACCTGGAGCAGCTCCAGACCAAAGTTCAGCTTTAGTCCGGCGACCCCTAAGGGTAGCATTCAGTGGTAATAAACATGGAGGTGTTAGATTTATTAATAATGTTGAAACAACCTGAAATAAAGAATATAAAAATGAAATACTAGATGACAAACTTCTTACACACGGGTGTTTTATTATTTACTTGAGGATAATTAGATACATATAACAGTTTCATGAAATTTACAATTATATAATTCCTCTGCACTACTAAGTCGGCATCCAATAGTAGAAATTCAACGTCCATCAAATTGTGATATATAACGCGACGATCATCCATTGTCATTAGTGATAACTCTCTCACTTCCGACAAGTCTGAACTCCACCAGTCACAACTTTAATGGTACTCTGCCAACATTAATCTGTGACATATTCAATCAACTAAAATACCAATCTTCACAAAAATAACCATCCCAATTATATAATCACTGAGTAACATTATTAGATTTTCTACAATTTCTATCACTAAATGAAACTATGCATACATACTATCGTCTGTTATCGTAGCACTAAACAACTGGATTTCATCTTGCTATAGTTGAAAAGCCACATGGTTGCAATTAAGCGATAGCTCATTGTTAAACTTGTTTGGCTTTTAATCGACATGTCGCAGGTTCGAGTTACATTCAATCCTGAAAACAAATCACGGTAGAACTAAACCATATTGGCAGCCTTAAACGATTACAAAACTAACCTTAGAACAAGCTTAGCCAATGAGAAAACGATATATGTGAACTATAAGCTCGTATTGTCAATAATAAGTGAAAATAAAAAAATGAGAAAAAAATGAAGTGGATACAATAAATTTATATGATTAATGAACTTTTCTAGATTATTGGATAGTTCTGTTTCTTTAAATTTAAAGAATGAACGATATAGAAACGTGTCCATATAACTGTGTAGCATTCTTTCACTTGACCCACTGTATGGTCTTAGATACTTCTTTAATCTGCTCCGCATTCTTTCTATGTTGTTTGTATGTATTCCAGCAGTTGGATCGACGAAATGGAGTTGGTGAATCGCCACTTGATGTTCGTATGATAGTGCTGAAAACACCTGTAAGATTTCCAGTCGTCTATGCATGTTGTTGTATCGGACTACACGTATCTCTGAAATATTGGTAGCAAGGTCGTAATTTCTCTGTCCGGTACATTCTCAAAATGTTGTATACCCTACATCCTGTCCCGATTTCCAAATATCTACAGAAATTACAATACTAAACCAAATTACTCATACTGTCTTCACGCGCCTCCCGTGATTGTATTTCCACTTCCTAATAGTGTATTTATGAATCGCAACAATATGACCGACACCTATCAACATACTACTCTGATGACCATGAAAACTGATTCTCCAATGTCACTGGTCTGCCACTATAGTTTAGTCCTACTCAAATTGCTTTTACATATACCTGAATTTTTGGCGACAAATATGCTTTTAACTCTCTCGATAATGTAGCCAGTAAAAGAGGGGACGTTAGTATGATATATTATAACGATGTAGTCAGTCTATGAGGGTCTGGACCTCGTTAATAAATACATACTATTTTGTTGAGGTACGTGCGATTGTCGTTACTAATGACTGGAGACTATAGGGGGACACGGTTCAGAATAGATAGTAATCGGGAGGGTGCATTCCCTCATTGTATTCTCTTAAGCCATCAGCTTAAAATTATTTCATACCTTTCGACGAACTGGTTATTTTTTCTCGCATCATATCCTTTTATTTTATTACTACTGTAATTACCTAATTCTATTACTTTGGCGTTCATCTTGCTATGGACGATGAGGTGTAGCAACTTGGATCGATGAACATGTGTCGGGTCCTACGTTGTAAATGACACTGATGTATTCATTAGACATCCAATACTGTAGTTCCTTTCACCTCCCTTCTATCGCCGACTAATTATGGAAAGAAAATCTATAGGGTGAGACCAAAGATTGATTTAAGTAGCCACCATTTGCTCATGAACATGATTATAGTGGTCTTGAAAACAGCGAAAATTTAGAATACTAAGTGAGGAATGGATCGATAGGAAAACAATGTATTTGATAGCAGTAAATGTCCTCTAATTCTACTGATATTATTATTCTATACTGTTATTCACGTGTTTTTGTTTATCTATTCCTATTATTACATTGGTTTTGGAAACAACTCTGTTAATAATTTGACCCTCACATATCATTGGCTTTTCCATTTTCACCTGAGTTGACTAATATTTAGGAAATCAATATCTGAACACACAAAGATAGATTCTTAGTTATTCTTTGAGACTGTTTCTAATACTTGTTAATTCAATACAATTGTAACTGTTTTGGCATTGCTCTTGCAGCGTTATTTCGAGACTTATTTTGAATACTTAATTCAAAAAATACTTTAGTTTGATCCTCAATACCACATGAGTACAGCCAGATGAAACAAGGTAGTCTGTGTTTATCTGTATAGCCCAAACAAATAGTCAGTGACTACACCAACTAATGAAAAGTTTTGGTTTGGTCGATCTATGTGAGGCTAACAAGTAAATTTGTAGACAATAACTAAGTCATATGCTAACTTAGTAAAAGGTTTATATTATGGTTGAATAAGAGGAAAAGGTTAAAAAACAACCAATCTACAACTGTCATCTGACTTAAGTATCTTTATATAAAGTACCTGTTTTCCAGTCCATAGGTGTTTTGGCCAACATATTGCAGGCCTAACTGTGATAATAGACGGTGGACCTAAAGAGCTTTGTTTGTTCATAGAAAATAAAGGTCGCAGACCATGATAAACAAGATCCATATAATCATCACGCTCGAAAAACATATCGCGCATTGTTAATTTAACCGCTGCTATAACATGATCTTGTATAAGTCCAGCAAGTGGTGTCCCATCTTTAGGTACTAAATACTGATGTGGAACCGAAGCTAAAAGAAATATTCAAAATAAAAAAAGATGTATTAAACTGAAAAATGAATGTTTTTCAAAGAACGTAATATAATGAAATCAATTGTAGATTATGAAAGAAATCAAGAATGAAGGTGAACATGAATAATGAATGTTAGATTTAAACTAACTTGATTGCTATAAACAGTAAATTGTGAGAGTTTACAGATATTAATAAATGCTCATGATAGGGAGTTGAATGAAGGCTTTTAAGTCTAAACTTAGAAATCTTTTGGGATATTACCATTATCAACTCATTTACCGTGTACACATCCATCTCGACCGTAGCTGCTACCTTGATATGGTGGTCAGGGTCGCATATCGTACTGACCCAACTGAGTTATAGTGACTAGAACGCATATACCTCTAGGTCCTACCGTGCCAAGCAGGTCTGTTAGAGAGCCATCAAAAAGAGAGGATATTCGTAGGCTTCTAATATTCGAACATAGGTATCTTTGAAGCATTTCTCGTGTTTGCTGGGACTACCAGGTAAGCAATACGTGGTACGATTGGGTAAGTAATAATGAGGTTAAACGCAGGGTATTCGGGAAAGATGGTAAGTCAGCTTATGACGTCATCGTAGCAGCTTCCGTATAGTGCATTTTCGGACTCTGGAACTGGTTAGAGGAAGCGGAGAGGTAGTCAGTTAATTAACTGATGCTGTAGAACGGAGAGTTGTATGGGGTTAATTTCTGTCTGTCTATCCTAACTGACTATTGATTTGAGCCATGATGGTAGATGCAGACTACGGAAGTTGAAATCCACGTGACAATTGAAGCCAATTGATAATAATCTTGGATGACTTTGTTAAGAATATATGCCATTAGAGCAGGTCAATTCACTCTTTGTCTTCACTTAGATCTTGAGTATCAAAATTCGTATACCTCTTTTCACGAATTAATTCCTTATAAACGAATCGTATTCTCTGACTACTTCCTGACATATCAATGACATGATAACTACCATTTTGGTACTTCCTGACCGTTGCTGTTACTTTGAAGTTATGGTCAGGCTTGCTTTTAGTGATGAGTCAAGTTGAGCTATACTGGCTAGAATAGTCGTCTCTTTATGTCCTACAGTTCCAAGCAGGTCAGCTGAGAAACGGTAAGAGTAAAAGTAGCAACCTATGGTGCGCGGGCGAAGTCATACTACGAACTGCGTAGAGGTGCGTTGGCAGTAAGGTGCCCCTTCCCATGGTGCTGCCTTCCCTCAAAGAACAAATGTAGTTAGAAAAGAACGGGCCTAAAAATGTACGCATTACCATACTCCATAGATTTTCGTCTCAGTGGTAAGACTTTTCTACTTAGAAAAGACACGTGTGATCAGCCTCAAGTAATTTCTTGGGCTTCGAGGTCGAAATCGTGGGTTATCAAGACCCCGTTTAACCCACATCCCTCTTCAACAGCCTCAAGAAGAAGAACCCTTCCACAGTGCGGGCAGCTAGGAAAGGGTAAACACTCTCATAACTCTAACAGCACTCGAAACCACCTTGTTAACGATCAAACCGAAAATCATCTTTATGTTTCTAGCACTTTTACTACTCAACCCCAACTTTCTCCTACCACCTTTCCTATGTGAACCACTGGTACTAGCTATTCGAGTTCTGGTGTAGGGAAAGAAGTGAGTTTGTGGAAGGAATAGGTACTTCATGAAAAGTCTTTGAACAGTTGTTTGTGTGCTATTTATCTAAATTGTACAGTACAAACTCGAAAAAACAGGGATTTATGTCGATGTCTTTCGTCGTCCCTGTCTATGCCTACCCCCTAACTACCTGCAGCGCAGATGGATTAAAAATCGAGTTCTACATGAAATTCTCGATCTTCATTCAGAAACCTAAACACTCAGACATAGTAATTACAGCAGGCTACTGCTTACTTTAAGCAAGAACAAACTTTGAGCATAAGGAGTGACATTGTTTAACCATGTGTCTTCGTTTCCGGGTTATCTTTCAATTTCTTGTTTATCTTAAAGGTGGAATTGAAAATATACTTATTTGGTTAACATGATTAGTAATGAGATCGTTGTTTTGTTTTGCTATGTTTACTGAATTAGTTTCCATAGCTCATTCCTAAAGGTAGAATCATTATGCATGTTTTTACGTTCCTCAATTTCTTACTGTTGTTGACAGAATGCGACCAGTAAATTAGAGTATTAAATTTTCTTCTCAGTCAATCGATTTCACTGGATATATAAACTAGCATTTTGTTTGTATTTCCCATTAATATTTCCACGTATGTGTCCTGTTCGGTTTGAGCCATGCCGGTATATGTAGACTAAATGGTCGAGGTCCCCACGATAACTACGATCATCGTCTGACGTTGCGTGGGATTCAGGCTTCAGGACTTTTAAATAATAGAAGTCTTCGAAGTACCATCTGTATATCATGGAATGATTTAATAAATAATGCTAATGTTAGATATCTGGTACTAAGAAAAATGAAAAATCAGTTGATGAGGTTGTGAATCTTAGTCGACTGAGGTGGTCAAAACATGTATTACATTGCCTAACCACTGCCTGTCTCGTCGCTGGATGTTGGCTGGAGTGGAAGCAGGATGTAAAATTGGCAGGGTTGGATAAACGAAAATATGGCATCAGTTCATGGAGTCTTCGAAAGTTGGTCAAAGCTGTGTTGATAGATGTCACCGTCATCATCATCATGAAGAACAACAACAACAGCGTAGATCCGGGTACATACGCCCATAGGTTTAAGTAGCTATACCACATTAGCACTACGAGATAACAGAGGTAACATAATAACATAATACAAGAAGGGAGAGTGAAGTAAAGGTGTGCAGAGACTAATAATGGATTCGAGATTTAGATGAAATTAAAGAGTGAATACACTTGCACCACTGTGACCGATTCTGAGCCATGTTACTAAGTGTCTCTAGACATTTATTGCGACTATCACGCAAACCCCAACCAGGTAATCTGCATCTACCAACATGGCTTAGACAAGCAATCAGAGACTTTATGAACTGATGCCATGTTTTGGTTTGGCCGCCCCTACCCTTCTTCCGTCCTACTTCAACCCTAGCCAACATCGTGCGACGAGGCAGGTGGTGGTCGGGCATGCACAGTACATGTCCCAACCATCTCAGTCGATGAAGGTTAATGACTTCTTCGACTGATTTACCATATTTCTCAAGAACCTTTTGTCTAATCTTCATATTACTTACTTTGTTTCATGATACACGAGAGATGCTACGAAGATTTCTATGGTCAAACACCTTAATTCAGTGCATATCTTGTGTTTTCATGGCCCACGTTTCGCAGCCATACGTTAGGACGGCACGGACTGCTGCGCAGTACACTCGGCCTTTAGTTGAGAGACAGATATCTCGCCTGCGCCACAAATGGTGTAAATTCGCAAATGCCAATCGGGTTTTCTGAATCCGTGCTGAGATTTCGTCAGACACCGACCATTCGGAGTGATGAGACTTCCGAGATAAGTGAAGTGGTCAACGCATTCGATTACTTCACTCCCTATCATTAATCTAGGTGGTGAAGCAGGCCAGTCCTGGAGTAACATTTAGCATTTAGAAGGGGAGAACCGCATCCTGAATATGCTTGCATTGTTAATCAAGGTACTCAGGAGACTCTGCATATTATCAGCGTCTTCACCAAATAGGATTATATCGTCTGCGCATTCTAAGTCGACGAGATGATCTCCTGGAAAAAGATTAATTCCTGAGCCGTTAGAAGTGAGTGAGACTTCTAGTATATCTATGACGAAATTAAATAAAAATGGGGATAATAGGCAACCTTGACGAACCCCGCCTGAGGGTGAAATTTCTCGTGACAATTCGCCATAGGTTCTGACTTGACCGGTGGTGACCAAGTAGAGGTTTATGTACTTTTGAGGTACGCCTTTTAATGACAAACATTTCCACAATACTTCACGGTCTACAAAGTCAAAAGCTGCTTTCAAGTCAAGAAATATAACTATAGTCGGACGTTGGTACATATGTCTATATTCGAGCATCTGGCACAGAGTGAATATTTGATCAATGCAGCCACGTCCAGATCTGAAACCAGCCTGATTTACCCAAGTCTGCTGTTCTTTAGTGATGGATAAACACTGAATGATTATAGAGGATACCATTTTAGATACTATATTAGTCAAACTGATTCCTCTGTGGTTATCATAAGAGGATTTCTGTCCCTTTTTGTAAACTGGAACGATCAGTGAGCGAGACCAGTCAGATGGGATGATGTTCAGTTCCCAGACGTCGGCTAATACATCAGTCAACCTACCAACTAAAACTGGACCACCATCCCTTAAGATATCAGTAGACAACCTATCAGGTCCTGCTACTTTCCCTCGCTTCAAGTTAAGTGGAAACTCAAACCGAAGGTAAAATAGGGGCCTTTTGGCACGAAAATGGGAAATTCTGATTTCCACAGATGAATTACGAAGGTAATAGGTTTACATTTACCGACATGTAGATAACCTGGTTGGTGTCCGCGTGTGTTGGGTATGCGTAGAACCTCAGAACTTATTTAGTAAACCTATAATCTTAATAATTCATTTGTGAAAATCAGAATTTCTCATTTTCGTGCCGAAAGGTCCTCCTTTTACCTTCAGTTTGAATTTCCACTTAATAGCACGTAAGACCTCCACCTCCGTTGTTTATTTTACTATGGTATTTGTGACGCTTCCAAGGACACTCTCTTTTACACATACGCATGAGTTGAGTGCTTGTTATTCATCTGTCCTGGGTGCCTGTAAAATTAAACATTTCTTATTGATGTTGGACTTCATCCTCTAGTGGGCTTGGCAGGGGAACAGCTTAGTTCTGTCTGTTATTAAGCCCCTAGTCATTCGTTCATTCGCCGGTATCCATGTGTCAATCTAATTCGCAAGACCTAGAAACGTGATAATCTCAACCACGGCCTGGGAAAACCGGGTGACGTGGTTGAGAATCGTCACAATGGAGTAAGTGTATCCACTCCTTATATTCATCTAGATCTTAGGTTCTATTACTCTTTCACACACATCTTTACTTTATTCTTCCTTAATGTGTTGTATTGTCCTGTTATTTCTGTAGAATTGATCATGTCGTGCTACTGTGGTATGAAAACCTGGATTCTAAGTTGTAAATAACTGACTGACTTTAGTACTGAACTTATTTTGCTGATAGTGTGTGACAATAGAAAGTGAAATACGTTTGTCCAGTGCTAGGTTGCTCATTAGTAACTGATTAACAAATTTGTATGTCATCATAGACCAACATCGTAAATCAAAAATATTTAATAAGAACTACCACTGGAAAATATGATCTAAACTGATCATACATGCGTTAGGACTAAAAATGGTGTGTACTAGAAAATTGAGCATAATTTACCCAATGTCTCAAGTTCAGCTTGTGCTGCATAACTTTGAACGAAATGCCCATTCATTTCATCTCCATCAAAATCTGCATTGTAAGCTTTACAATTGGAATAGTGTAATCGAAGAGTTTTCGCGTCTTTACAGTTTATTATTCGAACACGATGTGCTTGCATTGAAGGACGATGAAGGGTAGGTTGTCTGTTCATGATAAGCATATCTCCTTCAAGTAAATGACGATTAACCTGGAAAGAAATTGAAATAAATTATTGTAGAATATAACGATAGTTTAAAGTATACGATTAAATAAAATACTTATAACGGATTTTAAAAAACGTGTTACTTACAACAATAGGGATTACATCTTTACCGGAAATAAGTGGCTTTAAACGTAGTGCCAACATTTCGCGTTTCTTTTTGGCCTGAGGAGTATTATTTGGTGGAAGCATAGTGATAATACCGTTTGAAAATTGAATGCTTGTAGCTCCTGGATAATTGTTTGGTCCATTCATGACTAATTGACGCAAATGAATCAAATTGAATTTAGTCACTGGTGTTGGAAATGTTAAACGAGACGCAAAAAATAACGGTACTCCAACCTTAATATAGATTATAAAAAGTTTGTTTAATAGTTAATCGGTTAATATAATAAATTTATTTCAACAAGAGTAAGTTAAGTCTATAATGAACAAGCAATTTACCAAGTGCATACATTTTATGAAAAGTTATGGACAAGAATCAAAAATACTAAATGTTTATTATTCTTTTCTACTATTTTGCTTATGCTTTTAACTAAAGCCATTTGTGAGGAAAACGCCTACATACTGCACTACGGTTTTCAGGTTACTTGACGGAAAAAATTACAACTTTGAAAATCCCAAATTTGTGGGTACTGTACACTGCACTACACCATGTTAATGGCTGAAATGTAATTAAGGTCATAATTTTTGAGACAATTATCTTGATACTTGATAGATCCAAGTAGAAATGATTATATTAATTGATAACATTTTGAAAGGTAAAGCTTCTTTAAGAAGGATGTAAAACACAACACGACTGATGAAACTGGAAATAAAGAAAACCGTAATGAATAATAATGTTTTTATCCCCAAAAAGTATTAACAACAGAATTCACCTCAGTAACGCTAAGATTCGGGTCCGGACTAATAACAGAACGGCATGCAAAATTAACACGTTTCCCCATCATGTGCATACGAAAAAGACCTTCTTTTCTTTCTAAACGTTGTCTTATTCCCGGTAGACGAATCGCGTTACTGCTAGCTCCACTTCTGGACTCTAATCCAAGAGGTGTTATCGCCATATTCATATCATATATCCCATTGACAGCTGCTTGAAGAAGCACAGTGGCAAGTTTAAGGGCACCCTCTGATTGTGTATCATCAATTGTATCGCCATCACTAGTTGTGGTTTGTGTTTCCAGAAGTTTACCCACATCAACAGAATTACTCCTTTCATTGCGCTGACGGATGAACTCGACGATATTATGTAGACATTGAGCTCGTTTGACAATACGGACATAAACAGCAGTTTCTGGATGCTCATAAACTAAATTACCAACATGCCGTGGCTGAAAACAAATTAATGTGATTTGCTTAACTCTACTGAATTAAATACAATACACGAATAAAATCAAAATCAAAAGCAGCAATCTAGGTAGATGATAAGCTTTGTTACTCATTCTGTATTATCAAGTAGCAGAGTTCGTATTGACTTATCTAATTTGCTTCTGTAAATATCAAAATTTAAATTTACATGAGTAGGGATTGTGCTATAACTGCAGTTTATAGAGGTCCTCTAGTATCGGTAACAACCATCAAATGATTTGTTATTATGAAGTACACAACTCCATTACCAACACTTGATTTTTCAATCTTTATTTGGGCAAATACGAATAAGCTTTTTGAAAACCAGTACATTTTTGATTAAAGCCAGTAAATGCATATCGATCCATAACTAATGATCGGTTAGCTCCTCGCTAATATTTATCAAGCGATATGTTAAGAGTCTGTGACCTGACTAAATTTGGCTTTTTAGGGGTGTTTCAATCATGGCTAGTGATCAAAGATAGATCCTTATCTTAACAAAATGTTGCTGAAGATACTCGGTTTTTTGAACGATAAAAGCGGTGAAACCCGACTGTCGTTTTGCTGAGTGAGATTCAAAATGATATTAGTTAAAGGGGCTGCTAATAGTAACCTAACACAACTGGCTTACGACCATTTTTAACTCAGTGAAGAATTTATACATCCAATGAAGACATCAGGTAACTTCGAAAAGAAGCAATAGTAACCAAACAATATGTCCAGGAAAATCATACATTAGATTAAAATATTGTATATAATAGAAACGACATTTGGGGTAGTTTGGACTCACAGATTCAAGAAGATAATTCTGATAAAACTAAATTAATCAAGAATACTCTAATTGCGAAGCATTCGTTATTTTCTTAGATATCACTATCAACACTTAAATACACAACACACGAATGATCAGCTAAGCTTACTAACTTAAATAGATATTTTTGGAGTTAAGTATATGAATGTTAGTATTTCAATAAACTAAAGACGTACAAACGACATCCCAGGGATTGCCTGACAAAACGACACACTAAATAGGCATGCATATACGTACATATAACTATTATAGAATTAATTTATCTTTATTCCTAGGTAAATTTAAAAGCAGAAAATAATAAATAAGATAAATACTTAAAAACAGAGTATGAGCACAGTGTCAGTTTGATGAATCAATATTCAAAACAAACTTATTACCCATCGACAAAGAGAAGGAGATAAAAGAACATTATCCATGAAAAACACATCAGTAGGGTATTTGTGATTTATTCGTGCAGCTTGAAGCATAGGGAATAACAACACTAAAAGATCACTGTCATGAGCCCAGAGACATCTCAGCATTATACGAATCATCTCTTAAACGACAAAAAAAAACATGAAAATGCATGAATCAAATATGAACGACAAAACAACTATGTACGTGAATATGAAAATTAACACGCTAAAAGACATTAACAACAAATGTTTATTAAAGACCAGTACACTAACGAGAGTTTACGTAAACAAAAATATTTGGATTACACAGTAGGCAAAACAAGAATTTGTGCAATAAATAGAAATATTCGTCAACCCTAACCTTGTACTAAGTCAGCCATAACGTAGAACTTGGTACTTGCGTACATCGGTTCAAGTTTCCATGCCCCAATTAACAGATAGAGACTAATTTGTCGGACCAAATCCCAGAGTAGGAGGGGTAGTAACAGAGTTAGTATTAATGGGAAGGAAAGGAGATCGGAGATAAGATTTATGAAAATGTGATTCAGTAAAAAGAAAATTATGATAAGTTCAGAAACTTAGAAATTGGAGGAAGACATTGAGTGGATGCACCTACGCCATTGTGAACGACTTTGATCCATGTCACTCAAAGTCTCTAACCACTGGTTACGATCATTACAAGGAACCCCAACTAGGTAGTCTGCATCCATTGGCATGCCTCAGCCCAACTGTCAATGACTTCATGAACTGGTGCCATGTTTTCGTTTGGCAGCCCCCAACTATTTTCCAGCCTTCTCTTACACCAAACAGCATTACTCGTCGTGGTAGGTGGTGGTTAGGCATACGTAATACATATCCCAACCACCTCACTTGATGGAGATTCACTACTTCATCAATAGAGTTAACGTATTTACCTACTACATTATTTCTAACCCACGTATTGCTTACTCGGTAGTCCCAGTAAACACGAGAAATGCTTCAAAGACATCTATGATCGAATAACAGAAGCCTACGAATATCCTCTCTTTTTAATGGCCATGTTTCACAACCATAAAGTAAAACAGGTTGGACTGCTGTGCAGTAAATATGTTATTTAGTCGGTAAACAGATGTCTCGCCTATGCCACAAGTGACACAATAATGTAAGAAATAATTTAAATAGTTAAAGATCCCCAGTTGCTAGCCACTATATTAAACAAGTGTGTAAACTAATGTATTCATATTGTAGCACTCAGGTAGTGGAGAATTCGTAACAGATAAATAGTAGTTCAGTTTGCCACACCACATTAATGGTGTAAGACGAAATTAAAAATAATTTAAATTATCTCAAGTAATTCAACTATGAAGTTTGCAACCTACGGCGAGGCAGAATGACGATCAATAGCTTTGGATAAAATCATGACTTAATATAGGATCAGTTCCCAAAAACCTAGAAAAATAATACTTTAGGAGTATTTTCACAGTGAAATTAAATGAAAAGAGATACAGAGCATTGAGGAACGATGTTTGACTTAGCCATTACATACAACCAGTAGAGGTCTCTTCAATAGGTCCATACATAGAAATAAGATCTACCTACCTATAACACATAATAAAGCCTTTAGATCAGGGATTAAGGAAGCAGTTAGAAGTGGCGAAGCATGCTTTGGTTCAATGACCTGCCAATAGATAAATATTTGATCTATACATAGATGGTCATATCTGAAACCTTTTTAGCTTTATCAGGTTTGTTTCGTCAGTCCTTTCAATAATCTAATTTGGAGGTGGCAGAGTTACAACTAGTTGATCTTCAAACAACTATCCCTTTAACAAACCTGAATGGATATTTAGCATTAACGTCACTGCTTTTGAAAGTTTTACATGCACCGAACATAACCGTTCATGATTAATATGCAGACTTTTTTCTTGACTAGGATACGTTTTCACAATACGCTGACATTTTTTTAAGTTGCCTACGGCGCTGAACGATATTCTGAGAGGAGACTGGGAACGCTAAGCACGACAATCCGTAGTATGGAATCATACAAATCATTTAGTAGCTCAACACAACAAATGTGATCGATAGTGGTTGTTTTGCTCTTTTTCTAGTATTTATAAAAAATAGAGTGAACTTTAAAAAATATGCAACAACTTGTTACAAATGTAATTATGTCTGATTTCATTTTTTATAAGCCTATATTACTTTGCGAGGCATGCATTTGGGTCGCTCATTTTTTGCTATTTTGTTATTGTAAACAGACAACACAAGCACTACATACTTCAATATAGACATACACTCTTTTCACATACCTGGTGGGAAACATATTTCTTTCGACTGTTGTTGGCTTTTCATTGCTTCACATAGCATACTTCGAGCAATAGACAGATTTTCGGCATAGGCGGCTTCTATTTTACTTGCTTCACTTCCATCACACATATCAATAAACAGAGATGAAGACTTTTGTTCTATGCGCCGGTCTTCTGCTGTATAACCCAAGAGATCACTACAATCTTCCTCAACTTCACTGCAAGAGTGATATTTTAAAACGATGGGAATAAAAAGAAGATACAAAAAATCTAGCCGGTAATAAATCTATTGTATACAAAAATTTTCAAGTTTAGTCGTAGTCTTATGCATCATTCAAACTTAAAACACACTAAAGACGCTTCATCGCCTTCTCAGTGATAAACAAGGTATACATGTCATAATAAGCAGACGATTATACCGAAATATATGCACACAGCTAAGTGTACAGGACCGTACATAGACAAAACGTGAAAAATTGGTAACTATCAGACAGATATACACGAAGTAACTTGACAAGTGTTAACATTTATCAATAATGTATAGATTAAATATCTATACTAAATGCATTACTTAAGCATATGTATCTAACTGTTCCCAAACCATATGACATGAGTGACTTTTCACACCATATACTGAAACACTGATGGACATGTAAGATCACACTAGCGAGGTACGTGATGTATGGGGTTTTGGAGCGGAACTGGTTCAGCTGCTTAAAAACTATATTTTTGGATAGAAGGCTCTGGGAATTGTTCATTACGAAAACCAATTGACTTTTTTCAGATACCCAGAATCGATATACTAAAATGAAGATTTTACGGTACATGATTTACTGTTCTGACACTAAGGCTATTACTATAGTACATGAATTCTGAAAATTCCCTAGGTATTTCACTTAATCATTCTGAAAACATCATTTAACCCACCGTTTTTAATGTTTACATCTTAATAAAGATTTAGTAAAAAATCTGGTTGAGACTCTGGGAAGTCTAGTCATTGACGTGAAATGTCATCCCAACAACTGCACACAATATTTCAGCTAAGTACTTAGATGTTTGTAATTTGCGAATTAAAATATTATATCTTATCATTGGTGTTTTTCATTGATACTTAGATGCACAATTACGGGATTGAACACCAAGATGTAAACAATATTATTTAAATGTTAAATTCTATCTCAATCTAGTAATCTACGATTTGACAATGACAACGACACCGACTCGATCTCAAATCAGAACAAGATTAGAGCAGTCAGAAAAATATATTCAAAAATGAAACAGCAAAATGTCGGTAAATAGATGCACTGCAGTTTACATAAAATCGATATGAGAATGTTCTGTAACCTCGATTGTTCATTGGCACTGATGGGCCAGAAATGGATCAATCATTGCACAGCTCCGTAAGCATGAGTTGAGCATGCATCAATAAGGACTGTTTTGTGCTAGTAAAGAGACGTTTACGGGAATTTAATTGTTTAATTGCAGAGATGTGATCTCTTTGATGAACTACTTGTCCGTTGAACCTTACACTGGATATTTTTTTGTCAGCTCAACAGAATAAGTGTTCTAGTGTGTATTACGATCATCCTGGTGCCTAGCTAATTAATTTTATGAATTAAACCCCAATCTGCAATGAACTATACACTCTGAATTTTATATTATTGTCTGGTCATTCCATACTGATTTGGTCAACTCGAAAAAAATTGTTGGATGATAAAATCAAGTCAAAAAAGATTCAATATAATGACTTATTAAATTCTGTTACTTTAAAAATAGATGTGTGAATTAATATCACGCATACTGTTATAAACCAAGTACAATCACTAAAACACAATTGACTAACGATAAAATTATCGAACAAAAGTGGAACACTTATATTTTGTAAGTACAATATTAAGAGTGTGATAAGTAATTTTACATGTTTTCTATGTTCACGAGAACCGGTGACTGAGGAATAAATGATGCCATATTATGTAGTCCGTAGTGATGATCGAATTCTAAACATCAACTCACTTGAACAATTAGCAGTAGGAAACTTAACAACAGTGACAGAAAATGGTGGTGATAACACGTACCCTGGCAAAACCTATAAGTTATTAATTCATCACGTACGACGTAGAATTTGAAAGATACATGTATCTGTCCAAGTTGCGACACCTATAAAGTTTATCAGCTAGCACTCAGAAAACCTCTCATTCCTCACACATTATAATAAATATCAACTGCTTTATTTCTAACCTACTGAGGAATTCTGAACATACCGAATAACTAGAAATCGAACTGCTACTGCCTATCGATTTAAATTGTTTCAATCAAGGTTAGCTTAGCGAGGGGAAATTAAGAATACGAAAAGCGGATAATAGTATCAATAGGAGTGATGAACTAAACGTGAAGAATATAGTTCAACCAACAAATGGAAAGCGTGGAAAAAAACCACTTTCAAAATGACAACTGCATTATTGAAATGAATTTTGAACCATATTACTTGAGGTTTCCTAACACACGCTAAATAAGCCATAGAATATAGCTACAACTAGAAATCGGTGATCATGTAAACAACGTTAGTTCCGAAGCAGTTACCGACAAAATACGCATACATATATAGAGAGAGAGCTACTGTGATATTTGTTAATGTACATCATACATAGTATTTTCAAGATACCCGACTGACTCGAAAGCAACTATACTGCACCAGTCGCCCTTATCCAAATCCACAACTATATCCACAACAATATGCACTGATGAAAAGTACTTGATCATACACAATTTTGTAGCACCACTCTGCGGCAAAACCACAGTGGCCATATGATGACACAAAACCCTTCAATAAAAGACTGAAGTTGAGCTGAAGAGGTACTTAATAGTGACTAGTAGATACCTTATATGTAAGGTATTTTGATCTCTTATTTAACTTGAAATGAGACGCCGGTTGTGCGATTTAGGTGACAAAAAGATAGGTAGCTGAACTAAATAAGACTCAGTTTATGAATTCTACAATACTTGGTTTAGGACATTTAGAGGCGTACATTTCTAAGTCTCGCCAAAGTGATATGAATCAGATATTGAAGATTTTATATGGGACGGCTTTTATTTTCCACTGATCTTACTTTCATAATACTGCGACGTATCACCACATGACCGGAGGGGTCTTGATTGGTTATCTAGGTTGTTACATTGAACTAGAACACCAGTTTGCGACAACTCCAAAAATCTTCATATTGTTGTCATATAAAAGGCAAATTATAACTTACTCTTTTAGTTTCGCCTTTGAACGGTTGCCTCCAGCAATTGATATTGGATGCAGAACTAATTGCTGTTTGTTGATGTGTCTTATGCTCCAAGATCCGCTACCGCACAACTTACAAGGAGCACGGGGTCTTGTGGCAAGGTTTCTGACCGCAATTTGACGTAAAACATCACCTGGTAAACCTTCCAATTCCTTAATTTCCACAGCTTTCTGTTTACCTGGAAGCTTAGTGACTACAAATATTATCATAAGAAATAAATCTACCCGGTGCTCCAAGAAGATAAAGGACTGAGGCGAGATACTCCACACTATATAAGCGGAAACATGCAAAACAGAAAGACTTGACAACCTTCAAAAAATCGATATAAAACTTTTCACTAACTTTGTACAGCACGTCAAACATGAAGGGGTTAAATACTGGCTTTGAAAATTCGATGTGCCCACAATGGCCGGGGCAGTTTGCGAAATCCATACCACAGTGTGCACATGTTTCATTGTACCCAATGACCCCTGTGATATTACAGTAAGTTGGATATTAACGTTTTACCGAAATTTACGTCATGAAGGCCTCCGTCCACCCCTCGACCAGTAAACTTATCAAAAGCTAAATCATTTGTGACCTTGCGAACTGACAAAGTCCTAATCTCATCAGGGCTGTAGAAACTATAACGAAGGGAAGAAATCTGTCCTGTAATCATGCAATCCATGTAAAATGAAATCGGGTGTCGTTTGTAGGTACTTGATCAGCAACTGAAGTAATTTTGGAACCAAAAGCAAACAGTCTATAAGGTGGAAAAGTAAACAAGACAACTATGAGCAAAAGCCCAGTAAGGATAATAGAAGTTATGCAGTCCTTCACCAAAGTAAGACTTATATTTCCAGCCGGTGAGTAAGTAAGCAAAAAAGCTTTGGAATTGGTTGATAAAAGTCCCTTATACGTAGTTCGATTCCATCAGCGTGCATAATTTCTGAGGAAAGCTAAATTAGGAGAACGACCAGGATATACGTACAAAAGACAACACGTCAACCGTAAATAACCAAGCAAACATAAAATATCAGTGTGCTTGAAACTACATATTAGTTCATTTCAACTATTTTTAGGTTATGATGGTCCTTACAGTTGGGAATTCTGAAAGATAAGAAGTTACAGATCATCTATGTAGGTTGGAAAAGTTATAGTTAACTTAGTAGTGATTTAAATGACACTGTTTAAGAAACAAATCTGTGGGAGCTCATAGTTAGTTAGTTAGCGTTTGACAAATGATTGGTGGATTCCTAAAAACAACATCAAAAGAGCAAACGTTCACCATTAACTTAATCCTCAGCAGTCAACTTCGGAATCATGCGTTTTCCTCTTTTTGTCCATATTTCATTAGGGAAAGCTACTCTGTTGTGTGTTTCCATTCAACCACCGAACATTTATCACAAACTGCTGTACCTTTGTGACTTTGTTTTAACATCCGCCCGACCAAGAGTATCACGTATGATTGACCTTAAGGCAAAAGATAAACGTTTACACTCTTTGTTCATCTGAATACTGTTGGCACATAAATCTTAATTCTATAACCAAATTTTAAAACATCTCGGTGCTACAAGGTTTTTTTCATCTCCATCACATATGCCAACACTGCATACTTCATTTCAAAAAAGAAAAAATATGCATCCTAATCTAGACCAAAATTGCTGGTTTGAGCTTCTCGAAGCTAATATACAGGAAAGTCCTTAGGGATTGTGGTAATTATATTAGTAAACTAGTTGTCAAAAACACCTATAATCAGATTGGGTTGTAGGTGAATCTTCTTTGTTTTTAGAATGTTGGTTAGACTACAGTCTTATTTAACAAGTGCACTGCCAGCTCAACAACAACGGTTTACCAAGTAATATCGGAGCTGAGGGTTTTATACACAACTATGGGGACAACTAATGAAACAGTCAGTCAGTCAGTCAGTTACAACATAGAACTTTGTACATGCGTACATCAGTTCAAGTTGCCATGCCTCAATTAGCAGATAAAGATTAAATTGTCGGAACAAATCTCAGAGTAGGGGAGGTAGTAACAAAGTAAGTACTAACGGGAAGGCATAGAGATCATAGATAAGATTTGAGATAAAAAGTGATTCAGTAAAGAGAAAATTATAATAAGCTCAGAAATTAGAATTTGGAGGAAGACAAGGAGTGGATGCACCTGCGCCATTGCAATCGATTTTGAGCCATATCACCTAAAGTCTCTAACCATTTGTTACGATCATCGTGTGGGCCCCAACCAGGTAGTCTACATCTATTAACATGGCTCAGTCCAATCGTCAATGACTTCATGGATTGGTGCCATGTTTTCGTTTGGCCACCCCTAGCTTTCTTCCAGCCTACTCCTACACCAGACAACATTGCTCGTCGAGGTAGACGGTGGTCAGGCATACGCAACACATGTCCTAACCACCTCAGCCGGTGAAGATTCACTACTTCATCAATAGACTTACCGTATTTCCCTAGTACTCTATTCCTAACCCATGCATTGCTTACTCGGTTGTCCCAGCAAACACGAGCAATGTTTCGGAGACATCTATGATCGAATACTAGGAGCCTACGAATATCCTCTACTCTTAAAGGCCATGTTTCACATCCATAAAGTAAAACGGATCTGACTGCTGCACAATAAACGCGTCCTTTCGTCATTAAACGAATGTCTCGCCTACGCCACAAGTGACGCAGGTTGGCAAAAGCCGATCGGGCCTTATGTATACGGGCCGAGATTTCATCGGACACCAGACCGTTAGGACTGATGAGGCTCCCTAGATAAGTAAAACGGTTAACGCATTCAATAGTTTCACCCCCTATCACTAACTTTGGTGCCGAATTAAGCCAGTCCTGAAGTAACATTTTACATTTAGATGGGGAGAATCGCATCCCAAACATGCTTACATTCATGTTTAAGGTGGTCAAAAAATCCTGCATTTTATCAGCATCTTCACTCAGTAAAACTATATCGTCGGCATATTCTAAGTCAGTAAGTTTATCTCCTGGAAAGAGGTCAACCCCAGAGAAATCAGACGATGACAATGTTAACTCTAAAAGTATGTCAATGATAAAATTAAATAAAAATGGAGATAGCGGACAACCTTGACGAACACCACTAGAAGTGGTCAATTCCGAAGACAATCTGCCATAAGCTCTAACACGACATGTGGTGTTCGAGTAGAGAGCTTGTATAAGGTTAATGTACTTCTCCGGTACACCTTTCAATGACAGACATTGCCACATAACCCTACGATCAATAGAGTCAAACGACGCCTTAAGGTCAAGGAATACAGCTATTGTTGGGCGTCTGAAAGTATGCCTATGTTCCAGAACCTGCCGTAGTGTGAATATTTGGTCTATACAACCACGTCCGGGTCTAAAACCACCTTGGTTTTCTCGAGTTTGCTCTTCACGAGCTTTAGTTAAACGTCGAAGTATTATTGAAGCTAGTATTTTAGACACTATATTCGTTAAACTGATTCCTCGGTAATTGTCACACGAGGACTTCTGTCCTTTCTTAAAGACCGGAATGGTTAGTGTTCGAAACCAGTCAGATGGGATTACGTCTAGTTCCCAAATTCTAGCCAAGATCTCAGTTAATCTCGCCGCTAAGACTGGACCACCTTCCTTAAATATCTCAGGGGTCAATCCATCTGGTCCTGCCGCTCTCCCTCGCTTTAAGTTTCCAATAGCCTTCACAACTTCACTGAGACTTAGGGGACCAATGTTAATTTGCCATTCAGATTGTTTGGGGATGGTGGGCAGCAGGGATGACGCCGTGGGCCAGTTGAACTGTTCCCTAAAGTGTTCTGCCCATCGGTCTAATCTTCTGGATTGACAGTGAATAATGGAACCATCTTTTTCGGAGATAGTTTCACTTACAGTTGGGTTCCTGATACCCGTTTCCTTGATAAGTCTGAACAGTTGCCTACTATTACCTATTGCCGCTGCCTTTTCCATCTCTTTAGCTTTCGCCACCCACCACTGCTCACGATCATTGCGTAAGCTTTTGATTAGTTTGTGTCTAAGTTGCCTACGTTGCTCATCATGTTCAGAACCAGACGGGATGTGTTGCCGAGCATCTATCAGTTCAGTAGATGCAGCTGAAATCCACTGAGTTTTCCTAACCTTTAGGTCTAGTTTATTAGTAGATATTACTGCTCTTTCGACAGCTTTTTGGATATCATTCCAGGCTAGCTCAGGTTGAGAACAGTTTACGCCGTTTACTAATTGGTGTTTTAGTTGTTCCTGGAATGTATTCTTGACTTTTTCATCATTAAATTGAACTCTGTGGGGGATCCTTGTAGTGGATCTTTTACGTCCAGTGAGTCGCAGACTAATACGCGCTCGCACTAAGGCATGATCTGAGTCTAAACATGTGCTCCAAAACGAGCGGCAGTCTTCTATCGAGCCTCTCCAACGATGGCTAATAGCAATGTGGTCTATTTGAGTCCAGCGTTGGGTTGATTTCGGAGGCCGCCATGTCAACCGATGTCTTTCCTTATGCTTAAAGTTGGTGCTTGCGAGAAATAAACGCTTGTCTGAACAAAGTTGTAGTAACCGGTCGCCATTGTCTGTTCGTTGAGCCTCAACACCATATGATCCACCTAGGTGCCTTTCGGTTTCCTCTAGTCTACCTACTTGGGCATTAAAATCACCTGCCACTATTACTACATCAGTGCGCTTAGCTTTACATAGAAGGTCATAAGGCTTCCTGTAAATTCATCTTTCATTTCATCTGAGCTGCAATCAGTGGGAGCATAGGCAGAGACAACAAAGAGACAACGGCGTGTGTCCCTATCTTTACGAGTCCTTACCGTTCCATTTAGACGGACTGCGCACAAGCGACTGTCTATTGGAATCCAGTCGAGGAGAGCCTGTTCAGCTTTTAAACTTAGTGCTATACCTACACCAGCAAGGCCTCGAGTGGTAGCAGTGGGGTCCCCGGAGACACGAAGTGTGAACCGAGCAGATTCCGTATTTTCACAAGGTGAGTTCAGGCGAATGACTGTGCTTGGATCCTGTATACGCGTTTCAGAGATGCAGCAGATATCGATGAAGCGGGATTCTAGAGTCATGGCTAAGGATGCCTGTTGTCCTATTTGACATAACGTTCGAACGTTGAAAGCTCCAATATACAACTTAGTGCGCGGTTTTAGGAGACCAGGGATAACGTTTCGTGAACTCAAATCAATAGCATTAGAGACGCGAGGTGATAAAATTATGTTAGAAGGATTAGGCATGGTGATAAGAGAGTGATTAAGAGTTGAAGGTGGGATTTGGTTTCGAACAAGATGATCTCGTGTGCTGTAAGAGGTATGAGGGCGGTTTTCACTTCCTGGCTGCCCACACCATGGAAGGGTGTTTCTTGACGAACCTGAAAAAGAAGATAGATTAATGTTGGTCTTAGAGACCTGAGAGCGTGATCGCAGAGCCCAAGGGACAACTGCTTGAGGCCTGTCACGCACGGCCTTTTTATGAAACTGCTATCTCCAACTTCCGATTTCACAAATTAATAGTGTAGGTATAGTGTTGGTTAACACTACACTTTCTACCTACTGCGACACCTCATTTCATTGGAAATCAGAAAGAAAGAAGCTTCCGCAGTCATTTCTCATCACCTAAATCATGCTTTCATGACTTACGTGATAAAAAACACACAAGAAGGTAAGAGTAAAGCTGTTGTAAGTTATTGCATTGCATAATTACAATAACTTATGTGTATTAACAGTTTATGGCGAACGTTTGCTCTTTTGATGTTGTTTTTAGGAATCCACCAATCATTTGTCAAACGCTAACTAATCAACTATGAGCTCCCACAGATTTGTTTCTTAAAGTGTCATTTAAATCACTACTAAGTTAACTATAACTTTTCCAACCTACATAGATGATCTGTAACTTATCTTTCAGAATTTCTCAACTGTAAGGACCACCATAACCTGAAAAGTTGAAATGAAATAAATATATCTTACTATGGTATTATCCTTACCTATTTTACATTACATTAAAGTAAACTTTATCCTCATGCTTTATTTCCTAGGACTCGTTTTTACAGTTCAATTTTCATTCACTGCAATTAGTAAATTACTGTCGTTCAACTGTAGCCTAAATACCTACGTGTATACAGAATTATCCTAGCATATAACGCCAAACTTGTTAGCAAAAGTGAGGTGAATAAACTTGTAGTAAGAAGGAGACAATTCATGCGGAACTAAAGCGAAATTCCTTTGTAATAAGAAGAGATTTATCTGTGGTAGAAAGGAAATAAAGAGGGAAAGTCACCGAAGGTGAAAAAAACTGCTTAGCTGTCATGATTTCCTCTTAATATTCCTATTATTCATTAAAGATCCCTATTTCATTAAATTCCTCATCCTCTTCTGATCAAGCAATTCCCTCATTTTTACAACAAAATATGAACCACTATGGCTTCACACTGAACAATTATCAGGAACAAGCTGATACAAATATGTCCATTGTGTGCACTGAAATCAATAAGGCTTAGAGAGTACGAGTATAATTTATATGAGCAATTGGTTTCATGAAAAACCACATGCTTTGAAATCATCAGAAAAATAAGATATTTTTATCCCAAGTAGTTCTTACCTAAACAAATTTCCAAGACTAATGACCAGTTGTCGTGAATTGCCAAATGACTTCAAATTCACGTGCCTAGCCCTGAATTGGCGCGCAAACGCGTTGTGTAGCTACTCACATTTTGCGGTACAGTTCTGTGCCCAATAAATTTATATAAAGTTGGTAAAAGCATACAGACCTCTTCGTCCATGCGGCACTTTTCTTTCTTAATGTATTTCGATCGTTGCATGGTAAAATTATGAGGTCTGTCTGATGTATAGTATGCAGCTGCCTTTTATTGCGATATTTTCATTGTTTTATTTGCTTGCTACTTCTTCTGCTGAGACCGTCAATGTTGCATAAATTATGGCAACCCAACGCTAGGTGGTAAGTTGCTCGATCACTTAGAGCGCATAAACAGAGGTGGAAGACACAGAATATATGTATGTTCTTTGGATGAGGGAAAGTCATGAGAGATACTTTATCGTAAAATTTGAGTATGCAATAAGGATTATGTATAAAGAAAATATTTGAAACGAGTGCTGGATTTTATAAAATTGGGGTTTGAAGGGTGGTGGTGAAGGTAATGAAGGAAATAAGGTTGACTACGATGGCCAAGTTAGGGGAAGAAATACGACAAAAGTAGACTTGGAGAGGAATATAAGGCTTAAAGCTGGGGATATAAGTGAGATGCAGAAAAAGAGTCGTAGAAGGTTGAAATAAAGGAAACATTTCCCCAGTGTTGCTTAACGGCCAACAAAGTTACTATGGTAACCATATTATGCCCGGTACTACTGAACCGACAATGTTTAATAATTTTCAATGACAGATTTTACTAAATTTAATCGACAATGAAGGTAACCATTAATCTTATAAATTCTAGATATATAGAGTCAACAAATTTGTTTGAGTTATCTCATGGGCGTGCTTTATACACTATTATGCAGAGTCGTGTGTAGGCCATGGAGGCTAGTTCCCGTGATTGTTTTTTCACATTGTCATCCTCGTATCATTAAGGTTACTAACTTAGCTTCGAATACTAAATCGAATACAATAAGAACACCTAGGCTATCAGCCTTAAATATCGGTTGTCATCGGTCCACTTTTTACGGACGGGGTAAATTGTTGGCTGATTTCATTCTGTCTGCAACAGTATGCTTTCATTGAAACTACAAGGCACTTAGTCTTTCACAAACAGTACAGTCTTAATAAACTTCATTAGTAGCTGCGGATTCAGGTAACACCGAAAAGCCAAACAATGTTGAGCTTATTTCCATCAATCTAGCCATCGTCTGTGAGCCTCCATTTGGTACTGTTAATAATATTTTCTTCGTATTAATAAAATCAAGCCCCTCGTGCAGGTAAAAATATGTCACATTATGGGCGCTGAAGAGCCGACATCCATGCGTCAGCTATACACTGATTTAATAATGTATTTGGCGCTGACAACAAACTTGACAGCTGCTGATGTCGACAGGATCCTAAGCTTATTTAGTCGTGTTTTACCGCGTTTACCATCAAACATTCAACGGTTCCATAGGTATAGTGATAGTTGTAGCAGTAAACTTATTGGCAATGGTATTTATTACCACACTGGGTTGAAGGTAAATCTCCTCCGTTACTTAGAATGTGGATTTGACTACAATCCTGTACAACATGTGTACTGTTATATAAACTATGACTGTACGTCTGTTTTGAAAGCTCAAGCCAGCAGCGGTGGCCTATTTTGGAACATATAATCAGTCCTTTCCTGAGCAATGTTTTTATTATTGACATATTTGGTGGTGCCAACAATCCTGGTGATACAAAGAGTATGTTCAAAGAGTTGGTCATCGAATTAACAGACGTATTTGCAAATAACATTTACGTAGAAAAGTTTCGCAAACGTGTATATTTCACTTTAAATGTAGTTATATATGATGCTCTGGTAGAGGCAGATGTAAAGAAAACGATTGGTCACAACGGTAAAGCAGCTTGTGACAAATGTTCAGTAATGGGATTCCGAGTTAACAACAGAATGGTTTTCCCTAATGGAAAATGCACTCTGAAAGACATCAGAAGTTTCGGAGAACGGTTTCAGGGTATGCACTACCATCCTACATCATCCTTTGAATGTTTACCATTAAATATGGTTAGCGATTTTCCATTGGACCCGATGTACATGGTATATTAGGGTGTCATAAAAAAATTAACCAGTTTGTGAATAGAGACTGGTGGGAATGCATTTAATTCAAGGAGCCAGAATCTAATAAATGATAGACTGTTAATACGTAAGAGCAGAACACCAATCGAGTTTCAATGTAAGTGCCGCACCCTGCAAGAGGTTCAACGGTGGAGGGCAACCGAATGCAGATCACTCCTGTTCTGCTTGGAGCCAGTCATCTTAAAAGATGTACTACATTCATCATTGTACCTAAATTTTCACAGACTATCTTTGACTGTATACTTTTTGTCACATCCAAAGTATAACAGTCAGTTTATATCAGGTGCGAAGATCGACCTGAAGTAATTCATCAATAAATTTAAAATGTGTTACGGAAATGAGCATCTTATTAACAACATTCATTCCATTTAGCACATAGAAGATGATCATGAACAACATGGATCATTAGATTCATTTTCGTCATTTTCATTTAGATCATACATGAGTGAGTGATAGGCCGTACCACTAAGAAGTGTAACAAACTTTCAGAACTGTGTTTTGAGAACACTATTTCATTTATTCGAACTGTCTGTAATGTAAACATTTTGTTTTTATTATTGTTACGTTCCTCTTACCCTATCCTTCCGTTTACATAATTGCTGTTATTAAACTGTCTCTTATTATGAACTACAGTTAATTAGTTGTGTACAAGTTGTTCCTATTCACTACCACTATTTCCCTCGTTCTGTATTCATGTTAATTTTCTAATTGGTTTGCTGTGTGGTCTGATTTTATGTATATATAAAAGAATGCTTGAAATATAATAAGATTCTGTCTGGCTGATCTATTGGCTCGCATTCTTCTTATTTCGGCTAGGGACTAAGTGGGCGCAGGGCAGACGCGTAATAACCAACCAGGCACTAGTAATTGGCACTCGGTCACCCAATCACCCTAACACCCAATTTCACGCGCCATAACAGTTGGCGAGGGGGTGAAAGTCAACGAATCAGAACAAACTCAGCGTTCTCAAGGTCATCGGTCCATAATTTCGTCTCATCAAGGACCAATCGGCATCTCAAGCTAATATTATTGACCTTGCATCATATTGGCAGCTAGCTGCGTCGTTATTTTCAGCAAGTTGGTTTTGCTGCCTGAGCTTTTAGTTGCAAACCAGCGATTAATTCAGTTATCGCTGGAACAAACAGACAAATCACAACTTTAGCCCACATCCGCAATTGACTCCGAAACTCAGACAGCAAGTGCTACAGAAGCATATCTCCTCAGCGTGCCTAGTTACACTTCTCCAGTGAAGCAAGATGAAGCACTGGAAACTTCTGCCCAGGTCAATCCAAATGTGGAACGTTTAGGTGATGAGACAACGGTAATCTCACCGTTATCTACAGGATTGCATAAAGCTCGTTCTAATAAATGTGCGCGCATCAGAACCACAAGTCGGGGCGAGAAGGTCAGTTCGAGGAGCGTGCGAAAACCGTCCGTTTGTCCCATGAAGCCCCAGCATCCAACAAGAAGAAACACTAAGCCGAAGAAAGTTGGTTCCATTCCCAAAGTTCACTTCAAGTGTTATGCAGTCATTGACTTCTCAGTTCATTCAAGAAGTCGCAACGTTACCGGCTTAACGACAACACATGCATAAGAAGACGAAGTGTTGGTCTGGCTACAGCGCAAGGACCCCACAGTTTTTCGTTGGGGAGGAAATTGGTGGTAGATTGTGATTGCTTGCATAAATTGTAATTAATCATGTTCCTTTTTTTCTGAGTACGTTTTAGTTATACACACCAAAGCCGATTATATAAACGCACTAGACCATACCAGTTTCTTTCCAAAAAGGGGAGGTGTTAGGCAGGACCACAAAGAAGTGTAACAGACTTTCAGAACTGTGTTTCGAGAACACTATTTCAATTATTCGAACTGATATTATTGCGGAACTACGCTAGCTAATAGATACTTCACTCCTCTATTCACGTTTTGTCCAGATTCCTCAGGTAATCTATTAGACGATTTATTGTCAGATTTATTTATAAGGGGGTGATAATCAAGAAGCTAATTTTAGAAATCTAGTGAAATTTTCCCAAAGTGATGGAATTTTAAAAATGGTTTCTTCTAGCATACTTTTCATGCTTCCTTCTGATACATTCTCAGCTGGTGTTGATGTATTTTTTAAGCGAAAAGGTAGACCAATTCACAGAACCCTTCTGTTGTTGAGACAGTTTATTCGCAAATTCAGAGGAGCATTAACTGTATTTCTGACAATTAAATCTTTTCATAATTATTTTTATAGATACAAATTCTCTTCTAAGCGTTAGAGTTTGAAGTGTACCCGGGTATATGACCAAGTTACGCTTGTCGTAAAAACAGAGCCACTTCTATCGAATGGACCCACTCTTACGAATGAGAAGAAATCAGAAGGCACTAAAGGATGGAAGAGAAATTATATTTGATCGTATACAGAGCTTCAATGGGATAGCAACGTCTAGGCTGGCAAACTATAGGGAGATGCTACCCACGGTGGTTTGAGTCGTGATCTGGTGATGATGCGTGACCGCAAGCTTTCAACTAGTAGTGTCCGCTAAAACAAACATGTTCAACATCAATGTCGAGAGCCTATGCAACTATTTATTTTGGGGATTATTTACAGCTACAAGCTAATTTGTCACCCGGATAATTTTATCAGAATATTCCTCATTTGCTTGGGTCTAACGTCAAAGTTTTGCACTGAGCTTATATCTATACTGCACAATACATATTTTATGTGGATTATATATCCTGATAGTCATTACGATACAAATCTGACGATTTTCAGATTGTTTGTTCGTACAATTATTATCAGTGAGCTTGGAAGACGTGATTCTGAAAATACAAATATTTTGGATGTATATCATCAACTACACAAAATAACGGGATGTAGAGTTTAAAATAAATTTCTTATGTATTTTTTTAAGCAAAATAGTTATTTACTACTCCTGGTGCTATTATGTCATAACTGTAAGGTTATTAACCCTTTTACGCCCAAATTTGTGTTTCAACGTTTTACACAGTGAACATTTATAAGTTGGATAAAAGAGATCTTTCAAAAGACCCTCACATATTTCTCCAAAAAACAATGTAGATGTATGTTATGTATCAGGTTAATGTGCTAGTTGTCATAAGTCATAAAGCCATAGTTAAAAGCGGACTCTGTGTTCAGCAACAACCAAGGTGTAACAGAGAATATAAACTGATTATTGAGGTCCGTTTCTTAAAGCATATTTTAAACCATTTACCGCTGATTTGCACACCAAGTGGCGTAAGTTATTTTCATCAAATGCCGATTTCAGCAAGTAAGCATTATGGAAAAATTTTAGCATTGATGATGTACTACTATTATCAGTAACCAACAACAAAATGCATTTTACAGCAATCAGTTTCGGTCAGGGCAAAAAGTAGGTCGCAAGCTTCTGTTCTTAAAATCTAGACATCTTTGCTTTAATAACCAAGCAAAAATTTTGTTGAAACTGGGTAAACTACTACTGAATCTATTTCGACCTATATACTTAGTGAATAAGAAAAGACACTGGATACACTTTTACAAAAATACAGAAAATGTTAAGCAGGATTCCACAAAAAAAACATTAGCTAATTTACAAAACGATAGACTCGCTGATTGAATATGGAATATTTGGAGTCATGGTTTATCGTCAAATTATTTGCGACCATTCATGGGAGACGGTTAGGCAAATAATGAGAAATTCGTAAACACAATCGTCATTTTAACTCGAGTGTGTCAGTTCCATCCCTTCACGTTAATTCACAAACTAGTGGGTTTTATTCAGAAAAGTTTAAAATTATTTCCAGTGAACTATCAGATACACACAAAATGAATCTTCGAAATAAGAGCAGAATGAACTACAAAAACGTAGACATTCATTGGAGTTGTAATGAATTTGATGTTGCCATTAAACAATAATAGTGTCAGACATGTTGTCAGAGAGCTGATTAAATTTTCATACAGTAACTTTACCTATGTTCAGAGCATTTTGATCTATGTTTAGTCTGGTCCTTTGGTTGCTATTATAAATTCCATTGTATATCAAAGTAATGTACCAACATTTAATAGTGACTATAAGAATACAGTCACAATGAATGAGTATGCAAGTCTGCATGTACAACAAAACTAACATGGGCAAGTAACGAAATGACAATTAGCATAAAATGTTCGGTGACCATCCGAAAACTTTGTGGTAGGTTCGTTCACATAAAAATCATTAGATCAACGACGTTCTTAAAAACCACCTTTTCTAAAAAACGTGTTAGGCACCTTAAAATAGCCTCGATGCTTCCGAAAACCTCAGTAGAATGACAGAGTCTTGGTAGGATCAACAATATACCTTCAATATTTAAAGAGTGTCTGGGTAACTCGACGCACCATGATTAATTCAATTACAAAGCATCCATACTCATTTTTGTTAAGTCATTTCCCCCTAGCTTCAGTAGTTGACAAATGCTTTCCACCCGATTGTTGGTAGTTACCTAATGCAAGTTCACTTACATTACGTATGCATGCATCGTTCTCTTTTACGCACATATACAAAAAGCTTATGTTCGCGAACTTTTATACTTTTATTTATCATGTCACTATAATGAAAAAATTCTAAATTCATTATACTCCAGGTCTAGTCCTAAAAAGCACCAGCATTTTTCGACAGGAGAATGAATGACACTACCTTCAGTGTCACATAACGATTGTCAAAGCAATCCGTTTCCACAAATGCGGCAGTACTAAGTACTGTTTCACACTCACCTGTAGGGCACCATATTTTTATTTTGGACCGGTAACATAAATATTTACATCTGAGAGTCGTGACAAACGAAACTTCCTCCGTATTTCGAAGTTCAACACGGAGGAGGACTTGAGATACCAAACGTGTATTGTGTCACATAGTAAAACTTCATATCTATGAACCTATAGCTGCTTGGAGTGATAATATAGTTGGCAGTGGGCTCCTAGAATGAGGGTTATTTAGTTTTAGCAGTACTTACATTCATGAACTCATCTAGTGTTTACTGAAGCTTTATCCAAATCAAATAAGTCCGGAGCAACATAATTCGTTGAAAAATTTCTCCAGCGTTATACTTTTCACCTGTCACACTACTTGAATTAATATTCGGCAATATGTTTTCATGAAGCATCTGGTCAGCCTACGATAATATTTGATAGAGGATGTTAGTATCAATTAGTTTAATTTATCATTGTTTCAATCAAACAACAGTCAGGTCCACAAAAGTGTTGACAGGTGATCACGATATTGTTTAGATGTATAGGCTGATTGTTATCATAGAAACAGTAGGTCCATTATTGGACTGTTTTATGGATTGTATGAAGTATAAAGAACGTGTAAAGTATAAAGCACTTCACTAGTCCATGAATGTAGGGAAACTACGTCACAGATCGTTAAAACATACTTAAGTGTCGTAGTTAACCTATAGAACTTGCTTCTAATTAAGTTTCATTATAATCAGAGGATAGATCGTTGTAGTCGTCTTCAACTAACTCGAAGAACTAACCAAGAAAAGTTCGAATACACGTTTGGCGCGATTTTTGGCGGTTACTGATTTTAGTTATTTTCATATATTTCCAACCCATCGTTTTACATTGGGACGGTTTTCTGTCCTGTCCCGGGTCTCTAGCCAGTTGTTGATTGCTATATTGAAGGTTTAATCCCACCGATTCTGTTGTAGTATCCCAATATTTATTATTTGTAACAATCATGATTCATGTTGCATACTAAATAAATGCAGTCAGTTGAATTTACACCTAAATAGCTGTTCCTGAGGTTTGCGCGGTAACACACTTTGTATTTAATTTTTTATATCTTTATATATCATATGCCTAGAAGTTTGTGTAGATTAGATACACAGTTCGTGTTTTTCCTTACTTACCGGATAAATACTCTGTGTAAAGTCTTCAATTGTATATGAAAATTATAAAATCACATTTCGATGAGGCACCTAATTGATTACTCAGTTTTGCCTAATAGCATTTGTACACTTATGTAGTTGCGCCTTAGCTTTTAAAACCTACTGATTAGCTTAGACCATGCTATTAGACTTCAGGAAGCGGTTTTTATCGGTGTGCATTCATTATTATGGAGATTGTTATTAAAAATAAACACTCTTATCTGTGTGTTTTGACACTATCCTTAATTGTATTTTAAATATTCTACTCATTACAGGTATTGTTAAATCTGTGACCAACTGTAGAACTCATGGCTGTTTCAGTACCTTGCTTGAAAGTAACAGTGGATGTCGATGATTGTGTCACCCAGACAGAACAAAAAGAACAAGTATTGCTGCCAATTTTCTGCAGATGCCAGGTAGGCTCTTTAATTGGAAAAATCCATTATCCCACATAATTGTCGCTTTTTGTTAGTAATTCGCCTTTTCGCGAGTTTTTTATGCGACTAAATATCTTATTGGTCACTAACATCGCTTGTTAAAAATAATCAGCGTACCGTGTGCTGGGATTTATGTCCGTTTAGACCATCCACTTTACATAATTAATGTATTTAGCTTCGAACCTCAGTGTGGAGATTTGCTATACAAGCCAACCTCTTAAATTCGAGTCTGTGGGGTACAACTCAAAGCTTCTACCTTTTGGTTGGAGGTTGAGCGCCCTAACCTTTGAGTCAGCACTGTCAGCATTATCAGTTCATAAAAGTCAGTTGTCAGTGCGAACATATTTTGTTGATTATTTTCTAATTAACTGTCATAGCTATGGGACTATTCGGACTATATTTAGTGACGTTATAGCCAATAACGGATTACTCTTAAATGACTAGATTTTAAAAAAGTGTTAGAATCAGATCCGAACTATCTTATTTTACTTATTTATGTTGAATCAGGATTCTTCACGTTCTAGATAAAGTCTTACATCTTATTGAAGAATTCCGGTTTGATAAAAACCGAATTAACTTGTCATTCTTTTCTCACTGTGACTTACAATCCCCTGGATATACAGTAGCTCACTAAATGGGAATGGTAAATAAATCAGTAAGAGTAGGCCCCCATTGCCTGACGTAGTTTGGGCATGTGCTACACATGCTCGACCACCAGCTTCCTGTTTGTGGCGGCCACGCCTACAGTTGATATCAGTCGAGAGAATTGTTGAATTGGTTTGTGCAATGTCATGCAATCCAGATTTCATAGTTATAGCTCGGTAATTCTTCGTAATATGTAGTTGATGGCATTTTAGACTCCTAAACTACGGTCAGATAATGCATCCGGGTCACTCTTATGAGATTAAATATTCTTATTTTATCCCATCCTTCGTGCTTTAACAATAGGACCGATAAATTAGTAATTGGAAGTCTTAACTACTAAATTATCGTTAAACTACATTCATACTTTATCACTGTAAACTTTGTAGGCTGTTATTTTGATCTTATTATTGTCTCCTATTGATGTATTGTATGTAAATCAACCTATCAGTGATGGAGTTTTAAATACAAGCTTCTATCTCACCCTTTCATATACACCTTTAGCAATGCTATATATGCTGTGGTATAGGAAACAAATCCATGAAAAAGTTCCTTATACATGAACCACTATTGTACACTTTTCTGGTGAGAAACACAGTCAAATCATATCTTTTTTGTAGCACT
This sequence comes from Schistosoma japonicum, assembly GCA_025215515.1. Taxonomy (NCBI): domain Eukaryota; kingdom Metazoa; phylum Platyhelminthes; class Trematoda; order Strigeidida; family Schistosomatidae; genus Schistosoma; species Schistosoma japonicum. The sequence goes on along the minus strand of CM046063.1, from coordinate 17,832,238 downwards.
TAGCAATTGCTTAGACAGTTTCCATAAACATTTTTTTTGCAAACAATGCATTGATGGTTATCGCTTCTAACATGTTAGTTCTTAAGGTAACTGTCTGTAATAATGTTTTTATTTCATTTTTGAATGCGTATTCCGTTAGTGTCCTTAAACATTCATTTAAAATACTGACATTACTTTCTGGTTTCTGAATAGGTAATATTCAAGTATATTTTTATATTTACTTATTGGTAGTCTGAATATTGTAACTGTGGCTCTTCGTTAGCGATCACTCAGGCTTCTGCTGAAAAAATCTACCAACATTTAGGTTTCCCGAAAGGAAGGAATGAAGTATTAGAACAAGGTTATAGATCAAACGCTCTTCATATTTGGGGTACTCATAATCTTAGTACAGAAGATGTCTTATCTTGGTTATCTAATTACAGTCCAAAATGTATCGAATGGATAAACGATGCATCATGTATGTTTAATCATTTACTCACTATGTCCTTTTCTTGTTCGCTTTAACTCAATGTTTCAGGTAGTATTCTGGATCATATTTGTTTCCTATGCTAGTTAGTCATGAACGGAACTGACTTGTGAATTGTTGTATTTTGTGCTTTATTGTTGTCATAGTTCAGTTTGTTCTTTTAAGAACTTTTTATGCATATACATATGCATATGAAAGTAGCCAAGGTTTTTTCAGTTTAGGAAAAGTAGCATTGGAAAATGTAAGAAAAAGTGAAATACAATTATAACAAATTTACGTGTTTTATATCAAAAATGTGTCGTTAATGAATGTGTGATTTTTATTGCAATTATTAGTGCTTAGTTTTAATGGTGAACTACAAATTTTTTTTCATGTTTAGGTGTAGATTCTTATTCTATGTTCATTTAGATTTGAAGTGAATTAAATAGGCTCTTTTAATTACATTGCGGATGGTGTATGCATGAACAACATAGAACTTGGCACGTATCGGTCTAAGTTTCCATACCTCAAAGTCACAGCAAGATTAACACCAAATTAGTAGAAGGAGTAGTTACCTAAACAATAATGACATAAAAATAAAAGAAGTGATTCAGTAAACCTGGGGCAGAATTTCATGGACTAGAGTCGTTGACATTGGTGCCTCATGAGGATAATGTTGAAGATAGGAAGTAAGTTAGGGTTGAGACCGAAGGTAGGAGAAATATTAAGGATTAAAGAAGGAATTTCATTTTGAAGGTGGTGAGTACTGTTAGAGACATTAGGGCGGTTATCACTTCCTGGCCACCGACACCGTGGAGATTGCAGATAACAATGGGAACAATTATTAGATGTGAAATTATGATACAATTTTGAAGAAAATTCAATCATTTTGCTCATATTGCTATTCAACTAATAAGATCAAACCGAAACTAATAACGGGGATGAAGAATGACGATTCCATTAGCCATAATATCTAGAATAATCGGCTTTACGATTACTCTCTTTTTCATGAATCCTGAAAAATGATAGACTTAAACAAGAGCTTTGACAATTAATATGGGGTATAAATCTGTCAGTCCACATGCTTTTTTAAGTGAAGGCTCATCGCCAATAATTTTTGTCATAATGTTGTTATTAACCAGTATATTCTCTGAGTGACTTTTATCGTATTGGTAAGTATTCCATAAATGTTATTGTCGTGCATGATCCTTGTAATACAAGCTGGTCTTTCGTTTGAAGTTCGTTTATTCATAGTGGCTTATACTCTACCATATGTTGTGAGCAAATCTGAATGAAGAGGTGTATAGTCAATGTACGACATTCAGACCGATTACAAAACAATAGAATGTAAGATTTTAAAGACCGTTCGTTTTACGAATCAGCATAGACCTCAGAATACTGGAAACTTTTCAGTTATGGATACTTGTCTTCAATAAACAAGAATGCACTTAGTGTAAAGTTATTTCGATTAACTCAGTACAATCATAAACGTAGTCAATGCTTTCACTTTATTTTTATCAAACCAGTCGGATTTTTTCAAATGTGATCAGACAGCGATGTTCACAGAATAGAAAAAAATCCCTTTTTAGAATAAAAAATTGACTAATCACTTTTGTCATTTATTATGCAAGCATGTTCGGGATGCGGTTTTCCCCCTCGAAATGCAAAATGTTGCTTCAGGATTGGGTTGCATCGGCACCTGAACTAGTGATAGGGAGTGAAGTAGTCGAGCGTGTAGACCGCTTCACGTATCTGGGGAGTCTCATCAGTGCTGATGGCCTGGTGACTGACGAAATCTCAGCACGGATACAGAAAGCTCGATTGGCTTTTGCCAAGTTGCATCACTTATGGCGCAGGCGAGATATCCGCTTGCTAACCAAAGGACGAGTGTACCGTGCAGTAGTTCGCTCTGTCCTACTATACGGTAGCGAAACATGGCCGTTAAGAGTAGAGGACATTCATAGGTTACTGGTCTTCGATCATAGGTGCCTCCGAAGCATTGCTCGTGTATCATGGGACAACCGAGTAAGCAATGCTGTCGTTAGGAAACGGGTTCTAGGAAAGGAGGGCAAGTCAATAGATGAAGTATTGAAACTTCATCAGTTGAGGTGGTTGGGACATGTGTTACGCATGTCTAACTACTGTCTGCCTCGACGTGCTATGTTTTGCGGTGTAGGAATAGGTTGGAAGAAAGCTAGGGGCGGCCAAACCAAAACATGGCAGAAGTCGATGAAGTCACTGACAAGTGGACTAAGTCATGTTGGTAGATGTAGGCTGCGTGGTTGGGGTCCGCGAGACGAAAGTCACCAATGGTTAGAGACCTTGAACGACATGGCTCAGAATCGTTCGCAATGGCGCAGGTGCATCCACTCCTTGTGTTCTCTCAAAATCTAACCTTCTGAATTCTCTATCTTTCTCCTTTCAAATTTATCTCACTGAATTATACTTTTCGAATCATATCTTCGCTCCCTAATTTTCTGCATTACTGCTAATACTTCTATTATCGTTATCACTCTTGGATTTGAACTGACAGTTGCGTCTCTGTGCTGATGTGGTATGGCGACCTGAACTGATGTACGTACGTACGAAGTTCTGCGTTGTATCTGTCTGTCTGTCTGTCATTTATTATATATTATGCAAATGTAAACAAGCATATACAGGGTCTGGTTGGTAGAATTTTAAACAATACCACTTTCAAATGTCACTGATTTAATGAAGACTTACTTCACACGCTTACTACATTTTTTAATATGCTACTTCCGATTACTTGTGAATTTCAATCAAGTTGCAGTTTACTATTGCACTGATAAACTTAAGACAGCTAATAGAGTTCAAATGATTTTAGTAACTGAGTGACATATTTCTTGCCAAAATGACATTCTGTATCCGAGTTTACAATCAGCATTGATGAACTATCTAACAAAGCGTTAAAATCGTATATCAGTTATGTCAACTTCACTTTCGAATATTGTGGTAATAATTGTGTAAATGTATTTCGACTTGTCGATTCTAGTAGAATCGACTATATTAATGGCATTGTTTTTTTTTATATCTTAATGGAAATTTAATCTCTTACTATCTTCTTTGCATTAAATCTGCAGCACTAATCTAGTCTTCTAAATGTGTATTAACTTCTCTTTAGGCAATGTGGTGTTTGAAGATGAAAATACTGTTTTACGTGCAATAGCTGATTTCGCAGAACCATTTGATCGCCGAGTCGCATTGGCTGCTGCAGCTGCTTTAGCTTCACTTTTAGAAAAAGGTGATGATGATACTAGTGATATGGACTTTAGTCGATCAGATAACTTAGGAGAAAAATCTGAAGATTATAAATCCTTAACAGTATCAAATGAAACATTAGATTCTATTGAGCAATTTTCTCAACATTTGCCTCCTACTGGGCGTTGGTATAAAGCTTTGTCGGTTCCAGCCCAAACAATCTCTCTTTTCTTACGGTTCCCACATAAAAGTAAATAAATTGTTTTGTACTATATTCATTCGTTTCATATAAATTAAACAAACCGTATTAACTCAATACAAAAGTATGGGATAATCTTAGTAGACAGTACTTACATAATCTTTGGATAACAGGCTTTTCAATCAGAGTTCATCGTAGCCATTAAAACTTAAGTCGAATTTCTATTGATTAAATTGTGACTAGTCATTAAAACATACTTGACATATTGTTGTTTTAACGAAATTAGATTCAATGTTCTTAAAATTCGCATCTAAATCGGTTTTTATCACAGATATGTGATGGTTTATGTTGGAATGTTATTCAAGTAAAGATTATGGGAATAACTTCAATTTTTAGATTTCTAACTCTGAGATTATACTGAAAAGCGGAAGGATTTTGTTTGGAGAGTGCAGCACCGACAAATTAAGAAGAGTACTATAGTTAGGGAACAGATTCTGGTACGCCTCTTAAATGGGTCATATTATCAATTATTTCTTTTGTTGGAATCATCTTTAATACTATCTCAGAACGATCGAAAATGTTAATTCACTTAACGTTTTTTTTTCATATTTTCGCCTTTATTCCACAACTAATGTGTCTAAATAAACATTGCAACTCGGCAACTCTTTAGGCGAACGAATTGTATGTCTGACTATGGTGCATTGGTTTATTCTGTACTACTTCATATCGTACGCAGATCGAGGAAATCAATAAGAGAGTTTTATAATACAGCCAACTAAAGCATAGTTCCAATGTTTCTCATAAACGTTAATAAAATGCATCTGTTTGCTTCATATGCATATGGAAATTAAATTATTAGCTCTGTGCAAACTTATAACCTTACTATTCAATTTAATTTGTTTTTTTAGCAGAGTTTTATTACACACTAAAAATACCAGAATTATTGTTCTTACTAAATGCATGCATGTGTTTAAGATTTGTAGCTGTTTTTTTTTATTTTGCTCTTTCAGCAGACGTAAAGTTGCCTGGTGCAGAACGTCGAAGTCTTTATTACCGTCGTTTTGGTAACCCTAACTATGGTGGAATGACTGGTATTTTAAGTCGTTCATACAGACGTCGTGTTCGACTATCTCGAATAAAATCCAGCAATGATCCTAACGGCGACTCTCGTCATATAGACGGTTTATCTGCACAATTTGCTGAGATGGTTGCCAATGCTTACGATGATCCCGACCCACTGGTCAGCCATATAGTTGGGAAAAGTAACTATAATATATGGAATTCAGTCTCTCAAATGCCTGCACCTGAGCGCCCACTTGTCGTTTACGATAATCTGTACGACGAATCAGATCAAGTAACCCATTCGACAATATTTCCAAAATATGCTACTAATTCCAATACAAGACAGCGTCGAAATGCTAGTGGTATGATTTTAAATTGCTTTTTTGTATATATCACTATTTTATGTGAATTTATTTAAGAAGTTTATAGACTACTATCCCGGTTTTTGTTTTTCATTCTTGTTACGGTCTTCCTTACCTGGTACTCTAACCTCTGCAATTCAGTCAACTTAACACGTATCGCAACAAGGTATATTTCATAAGACCAGTGCGACAGTGTATCACAATCAAAACACAAGAGTTTATGTAGAATCCACGTTTGAAAATCTTCATTATCCTTTTAGTTCATCCACTAACACAGATTGGTTAAAAAAAGGTCAATTAGTGGATTCGGATTTGGTCTTTAGTAAGTATGAAATTGTTGGTGGTGGTAGTGAGACCTGGTTAGCTTTGAGGAAATCATCACGTCACGAGACATGTACTAACTTAGAATCCTTAAGGCCGGAGGAAAAGAGGAAGATCAAAGAGTACATTACATCGGGAATTGGAGACATACATAAAGAGTTTTACCATGCTGATAACTGAAGTAGACCCTTACGCATAAGTCAATAGTTTTTTTTCAAAATTTATGCATATATTCATCAGAAAAATTTCACATGCATATTCAGATATTTTGGCGGTTATCATAAATATTAGTTTAACCAGAATCGTAATACGTCGTCTGATTCTTTTGTACCTCGTATAATTCAATTCATACTTAGTTTAATCCTGTATTGATCGTTTGATAGTTGTGAAGTGAAGTGTTCTGTGTCTTTGTTGTGCCCTACTTTATATATAGATTTGCATGAAGTACGCCAAATTATTCACATTCAGTAGAACTTCGTAATGATTTTCTAGAACTGAGTTTCGAACATATTCTTTTGTTTTATACTCGTGATGTTGCTTAATGCAAATTGATTTGATAGTTGTTGCGTTCATCTAATTGGATAAGTATCATTTCTATCACTAGCAAATACTTTAAAATAATGTATTGCATCTTTGTAACAAGAGTAGGGTACAGTTTAGTTTAGAGTGACACAAGAATCTTTCAAGAGTTTACTCAGATTGTCTGACTTTTCAGAGTTTAATCGTAGTCAACGTCAACGCGGAATCATCGATAATAATAAAATTAGGAATAAACATGGTTTGAAAAGAAAATTTTGAATAGAAGGCATAAGACAATGAATACTTGTGAGCGTTACCACATGCGATTGCTAACGATTGGGTATGTGTCTCCTAACTAAGTAGTCTGCATCTACCAACATTATTAAAATTCAATGAATCTACACTGTATTGTAGTGTTGACATCGATGGTTGCTGCTACTCTGATATGGTGTTCTGGCTTGCCTATCGTGGTGAACCAGCCAATATACTGACTGAAAAGATCGTTTTTCAAAGTCCTATTATACCAGACAGGTCGTTTGAAGAGTGATGAGACTGAAAGCAGCAAGCCCAAGGTCTGAGGGCAAAGTCGTACTGTCAAATGCACAGAGGTGTGATGGTGGTAAGGGGTTTCTTTCAGACAACTAGCAGGACATCAACGCTACCTTCCCACAACGGTTGAGTGGGGGTAGAAAAAGTCGGCCCTAAACTGCATACCTCACATTACTCCACAGATTTTCGTCTTCGATCGTAAGCCCTTAGCAAGTACATAGCTAGCACAACAAAATCACTCAGTAAGTTTGTGTATAACTGATCTCAAGTAGTTATCTCTTGAACACTGGAGTCACACTCCCAGGTTATTCAGACCGTTCGTAATTTAATTCCCTTTTCAGATACGTCAAAAAGACCAACCCTTCCACAGTGTTGGCATCTAGTAAGTGGTGACCACTCTCATACCAATAACATAGACTTATCGGCGTCCGACATCGGTGCTATTTCTTGACTTGAAAGCAGCACTTAAATCTGTCAACTGAGAGGTTTTATGGCAAAACCTGTGTTTGAATGGTGTACTTCAGATGTTCATAAATCCTGCGTTAGCTCTGTATTCAAAGCACCACTAAACGAGTCAGAGCGTATAACGGACTGTCTTCTGAGCTCGCAACCTGAAGTTGTTTTCGTCAAGGCTGTCCACTATCCCAATTTCCTTCAATTTTGTATTGGATTTATTGCCGGAAATGACTTTGTTGTAGTCCTGATTTTCAGGAACCTATTAGACACCAGGAAGTTCACTTACTTACTTAGAATGCGTAGAGGACGCAGTCCTGTTTGGTGAAGACGCCTGTAAAATGTAGAATGTTTTGGTGGCATGGAACAACAATGTTAACCTCTTCAGAGTTTCTACCCGCCCTAAATACAATTTGTCGCTTCAGAAATAGTATGCATCAATCACTGAACTGTAGATAAGGAGTGAAGTATTTGAGCGCGTTCACCACTTCGTCTATCTTGGGAGTTTGGTCAGCCCTAATGGAATGGTGACAGACGGAATCTCTTTATTGATCTAAATAGTTCGTTTGGCTTTTGCCAATTTACGTCACCCGTGAGTGTAGGCGTCTACCAATTAAAGGACGAGTATTCTGCGCCACAGTCTGTTCTATCTTATTGTACGGATGCGAAGCGTGGTAATTAAGAGTAGATGACATTTGTAGGTTATTTGGTATATAATTATAGATGTCTTTGAAACATCACTCACATTTATTGGTACGACTAGGTAAGTAATAATGAGGTTAAACGCATGGTATTCGGGAAAGATGGTAAATCAGCTTATGACGTCATCGTAGCAGCTTCCGTATAGTGCATTTTCCGACTCTGGAACTGGTTAGAGGAAGCGGAGAGGTAGTCAGTTAATTACTTGATGCTGTAGAATGAAGGAGAGCTGTATGGGGTTAGCTTCTGTCTGTCTATCTTAACTCCCTAATTCTGGTCTTAGAGATGGTGCAACTCAGTGAAATGTGTCCTTACCGTACATGGCTCAGATTAAGAGGTAATGGCTACTCAGCTATCCATTAAAATCCTCATAGAGTGTGATGATTTTCCTCAATGGAATAATTTCTTTCCTTAACATATTTTTTATCTGAACTTGTAGTGATCTCCAATACCCATTTCAGGTGAACCTAGATAAGCATTTAACCTTTGTGTACTTTTATTCTAGATATTTCTTATAAACGTGTTACCGTTTTATAATTCATGTATTCCACTCCGTGTGTTTCTGCCTACTCATCTCCTTTGTTGTGTTGTTTTGGTGAAGTATGTCAAACTGACCTTCACGTTCCTTACGTGTCATTAGTTATTCACTTCTCACCCCTTTGTGCCTATCTATATATGAGACATTGGTATTCCATACATATGTATATTCCCCGGCTTGCTTGGTGCTGACAAACGACTGTTTTAGATCTCATTATTGGTTATTAAAATGCAATTCTACTGTAACTACCACTTATGAGTTCTCATTGCGTTATTACGTGACTACGATTCGAAATATTAAGTACTAATAAGATCGTTACGCAAATGTGTTTTCTACTTTGTACATTTTTCGTACACATTTGCACCACATTTTGTTCTCGAGTAAATAGATAAATATTTAAAGCTAATTGGTAATATTACTTATAAGTAGTTTACTGTCTTTACAAAAATTAATGCTTGTTGGTAATTAACTGTCACCTTTCCTCAATTAATGACTATCACCTCTTATGAAACATAGACCGCCAACCATAATTCTCCTATCAACTCTGTCCTCAGCTTTTCTTTACGATTGTTCCCATGTCTACCTCCGATCCTTACAGCAACGTATTCTTTGATCTTCCACTTTTCCTTCGACCTCGAGGATCCCAAGTTAGGGCTTGCCTTATGACGTAGTTTGATGATTTCCACAATGCATGTCCTATCCACCTCCAACGATTTTTCCTAATTTCTTCCTCAGCTGGAATATGGTTTACTGTCTACAACAGCAAGTAGTTGTTGTTGTGTGTATCTGCCCAACGCATCTGGAGTATCTTGTATCGACAACTGTTTATAACTACCTGTATCTTTAGAATGATGGTTTTCATGGTTGTTCAACTTTCGGCTGCATAAAATAAAATTGTCTTGTCGTTTGTATTAGGAATTCTGATTTCGGTGTTGGATGAAAGCTGTTTTGAGTCCCAGATATTTTTCAGTTGTAGAAATGCTGCCCGTCTTTGCTTATTCATGCTTTCACGTCTGTATCAGGTACTTCTTATTTATCAATGATGGTGCCCAAGTATGTAAAAGTTTCCACATTCTCCAGAGTTTCCCCGTTAAGTGTGATTTCGTTGGAGCTCGTTGTTTTGTATTTAAGGATCTTACTTTTTCCCATGTTGAGGCCTACTGCTGCTGCACTATCCGTCTTCACCTATGTTTGTTGCTGTATGTGGAGTAGAAGAGCTAGGCTATCTACAAAGATCAAGTCACCTAGTTGCATCCATGTTGTCTACTGTATTCCATGCTTCCCTTGAGATGTTGCATTTTTTTGTAATCCAGTTAACCACCAGAAGAAAAAGAAAGGGCGAGAGTATGCAGCCCTTTCTGACACTTGTCTTCACTTCGAATGAATCTTTGAGCTGCCCCTCATGCACGATTTTTCAGTGTAATCCGTCGCAAGAGTTCTGTACGATATTGACTATATTCTCAGGTACACCATAGAGTCGTAGAAGGCTATGGTATTCTCCTATCCACTCCATCAAATGCTTCCTCATAGTCAAGGAAGTTGACGTTAGGTGATGAGTTCCATTGAATCAATTCAACAATAGTCCGTAATGCCTCTATTTGATCGGCACACAATCCGTTTTTATGGAATCCGGCCTGTTGATTTCAAAGTCGGGCGTCAACTGGATCTTTCATTCGGTTTAACAACACTATATTGAAAACTTCCTGGTACTGAGAGTAGAGTGGTTCCTGTGTAGTTCTCACACTTTCTAAGATCTTTCTTTGGTATCTTGATGAGGTTTTTCTTCTTCCAGTTTGCTGGTACTTGTCCTTCCTCCCATATATTTCTAAAGAAAATGTGAAGCATATTTACAGTCTTTGTATATCTGACTTCAATTCCTAGGCTAGTATGTTGTCTGGCCCTGCTGACTCACCACTCTTGATTTATTGGATAGCCATTTTAATTTATTTGACTGTTTGTCGGTCGACTTTTATGAGAAGGTCTATAGATGTGGCTTCGATGACTGGTGAGTTCAGTAGGGTTTTTCTACTGATGGTCTCTTCAAAGTGCTCCACCCACTTGTTTCACTGTTGTCAGGCCTCAGTAATTGGTTTGCCTTCCTTGTTCTCAACCGGTTTCTCCAATTTACTGTATTTTCCAGTCAGCTTCTTTGCATCTTATAGGTATCTCATGTTTTCTTCTCTTTCAGCCTTTTTTGTTATCATTATTAGGTCTTCTACATATTTCCGTTTATCTGCCCTGATTTTCTTCTTCACTTTCTTGTTCGCTTTTGCGTATTCGATCTGTGCCTTGGTCTTATCTGTTTTTGTTAGGTTGTTACTGACTACTGTCTTATTCTTCCTTTCTTGAATCGTGTCCAGAGTACCAACAGAGATCCATTCATTATGGTGATGCTCCTTGCGACCCAATACCTCCTGACATGTTAAAGTTATTGCTTTTTTAATTCCTTTCTAGTTGTTCCCTCTTCTTATATTTGATCGTGAATGGCTCGAAACTTATTGTTAAGAGCTATCTTTAATTCTCTGAGTTTGGCAGTACTCCACGGAAAGACTGTATCAAGCAGCTTACCTATCTACTATGTATTCTGGATGTAATAAAGTAGTGGTAATACTCAACTTTCTTGATCGTGGTAGATGGCACGAAGTTCATATCTGCCACTTAACAGTTGAAAGTTGTATCTTGGCCACTAAGCCACTACATTTTCTTTAACTTGTTAAGAAAAGTCGATAGTCGTTTAACTTCACTCAGGTGAAATTATCGAGTGTTTACCTGAGAAACTCTTAGCCGTTGTTCGGACTCAAAATAGTAATAACACTACTACTCTATTTGGTATTTGATTTGTTACTATTTGCGCCGAACAAACATAGCTTATACGTAACAAAAGTGTGTAAAACCATTTATTTTAAACTATCTTTCAACATCCGCTGGTTTTTTTGTTTCATTTCATTTAATGTATGAGTTCATCAGGTACTCGAATCATATTTTGATGGACTATGTTGTATAATATTTTGTGTGTGATATTCATGCAATTTTACTCAATGATGTGCAAAACGTTTTATCTTTTTTATACGTACAAAATTCATTTTTCTAGAGTTTCCTTTACCTAAACCTCGACGACAGCCACATAAGTGGCCTCGTAGAGATCGTGGTCCAATACCAAACCGCTGGCAAATGAGTGATGAGGAGGAGGATGAATATGACAATATATTTGAAGTTCCAGAACCTGGGACGATTGTAGTTTTAGATCCACGGGAACCGTGGGGCAGTGCTTTATCTGGTAGTGCTAAAACTTCCATATATTCAAGTAGTCGCAACCGCATCAAACCTGTCAGTCGTCATCCTCGCGGGATCGCAACGGTGACGATAATGCCTGATGTTGATGTTAATAACGGTACAGAGCCAGTTGAAGACGAAAATGCTCTCAGAACTAGACGTTTGTTGGCTTCAATGAGTATGGTAGCAGATATAGAATCAAACTCCGGAAAACCACGGTAATTTTAATACTTTACTATAAGTAGCTTAATTATCCTTTCGTGTATTCTATATTGACAGCTGTAACTTAGTGTTATGTTTGTTGAGTGATGTAACTTCTGATTTGTAGGCTAGCAATTAAAACTTAAAGAATATCTGAAGTTGTTGGATATTTGTTTCATATCATTCTCTAAATTTATCTTAGCTGTGTAGATTTGCGTAAATCCTTACCTACAAGATATTTTGTAAATATCACAAATACTACATTCCAGATCATCGTGAGGTTTTTTTTTAAAATTTATAATGTATATGATTCGAACTTCCTTCGTTTATTTAGGTCTGTTTCAGAACGTCTTGGCGTTCCTGGAAATCGTCCAATCAAGTCACGTAAACCAAATATTTGGCAACGTTTGGGTTAAACTTGAATTTCCCATTCGATAATATTTCTTTATAAAAGCTTCTGACGTTCACCGACATTCTATAGTTATACAGTAGTATATTTTGGTTTTAGGCTAGTGTATATATCAGGTATATTCTTCTTGCTTTTTTTTTAATTTCACTCTCAGAGTTTATTTAACCACTAACTGTGTACAGATGACTAAATTGTAAATAAAGAACGAGATTTATTCACGTTGATAATTTCGATGTTTTATATTGCTTTCTTTCTTTGCAAAACTTGGCATCATTTACGCTCATAGGGCTTCCGGAACTGTCTAGAATGTGCGAATGTTTAGGTCTTAGTATCCAAGATATTATTTAAATCTGTCATCTAACGACTGAAATTTAAAGTTTAATATCATGAACCGGGCTTACTTAAACAGCTATTGAGAAATAGGAATCTCCAGACGGAAGTTTCGTCTTATTATAGGACTCTTCACCATGAGATGTCAACGACCTCTCCATATGTTGAACTTAGAACCTTAAGGCTTCACAATGTAAAATTAACATGTAGACTGCTAAATTGGTATACAGTGATTTACATTTGTAACTTCATAAATTCACTACATTGAACGACTTCATCCAATACTGTTGGTAAATAAGTTGCCTAAGCACCGATTGAAAGCTTTCCTGTTTAAAACTGACGTGATCATCAATATAAAATAAACAGTGAAAGGGGTTATGTGGAACAATATATCTATAAGCGTAAAATAAGTCATTACTAGCATAGTGCATAAAACCTGTATACACTTGCCCTCGTTATCGTACTATAATAGTAGTAAGATTTAATTAACAAGACGAGTGACATAAATGTAGCAATAATTCAGAAGATTAAATATTACTGGTATTGTTCGGAGAGAGAAATGAAAGTGTGCATTAATGAATTTTAGAACTCAAGATCTAGAGAACGGGTGGTCAGCTATTGTTCCAGTACTACCTGGCTTGCGAATTTCTTGAAGGATGACTTTGTCCACCTTATCACCAAATTTTTGATAGTAGCAGGATAGTCACGGGGCGGTCTGCAGTGTGCGTGGTCCATAACGATAAAAGTATCCGTTGATGAGGTATCAGTTGATTACTTTTGAGTTTCAATTGTTCGGGAGTACTTCGTAGATTCACGTCGTTCACTGAAAGCTCTTTCAGCAGTCGACGAAAGCCATCTGTACTAGTGTGAGGTAGTGGGTGTCTATAGTTGGTTGATAATGCTATAACCTGAATACATTGATCATTTTTTGACCAATACATCTAGTTCTATTTCACTGACACAGTTCTTGTTTGATGTTCCACGGTAGGCGTAGTTGTCAAATCTGATTCTGTTATGTTTTGTGCTTGGGCAATAATAATCTGATCTGCTAATTTCGAATAACGACCAGTCACATAAGAAGAAGCTGTTTCTGTCTCCAGCATCCCAACCTATCTAACTAAAGTGAGAAGTTCAACTTGAGTAGGACGAACAGAACAGCACACAACTCATGCGTATGTACTAAAAAATTACATCGGCTATTTAGAAAATCAACGAGTGAACAAACATCATAAAACTGACATGAACGATTACTATGCCAAAATCACATTGAATTGATACAGTGGTTAGAACTAAAGTTATCACACTGGATTAAATTAATTGTGATGAAAGTTAACCGGAAATCAATACAAACTCTGCTTGATTTCTTGAATGAGCAATTATCTTGGGTATTTAGCATCCCCAATAGTTTCAGAATCTCAACAATGAGTTGTCATTCTTAAGGAATATATTATAACAGTGTCAACCGGTTAGTTCGCAAACCATAAGTTGTAATCTTTATCACCCGACAGAAACGTACATAGGACTGCTGTTGCGTTGTATTCCTCGTAAGTTTTACTCGTAGCAAGTTAATCAATCAAATCTTTGACCTCAGCAATGTTTTCTGTTGGTAAAGTGTACGGTGTGCACCTGTCGTACTGGTCCTGACGTAATATTTATAGCTGGTAAAACCGCTTTACCTAGGAAACTAAATGCGCAGATTATTCGCATAGTAGATGAAGAGAAATAGATTTGAAGTGGCGTCTAAAACTACTACTGAATCTCTTTTCACTGGTAGGAGGTTTCTATTGTTATTTATAGTACCGAGTATCTAAAAAATTTCGCCAAAGTAATAACGATTTAACTGATACTGTGGATAGCGATATGAGTAATATATGACAAAATATAACAGTAGTATTAATAGTAACAGTTAATTTGCTAGCACTGAAATATGATAAGAGGGAGGTTTGCTGGTTTATTGTGGGGGCTCCAGTAGGCTAAGAAATTACATGTATATATTTGATTAGTCGGGAGTGCATATACAATTTTAAGTGTTCTCCAACTCGTGGTGATGCGGAAAATTAGATCAACGTAAATAATAGGTATAAATCCATAATGCCAATTATGTAAATCCCAATACAGAGAACAAATAATGCTTATACAAAGCCTAAAGTTGTGAATGAACTTTTGAATATCAGCAGATAGTTTCGGGGGTTATGCAAGACCGAGTTGGTACATATCTCAGTGTTGGATTTACAAGAACGTAATGTCAAAAATGAATATAGTTAATTCAAGCATTGGCAAATGCCGCATGGAAACCAATTTTCCACTATGTTCGTCTCTACACATCTAGTTATAGTGTCAACAAGGATTTCTATTTCTAGAATTTGTCTGGGAATGATTATTTCTCGTTTGTTGAAATTTTCTACACTGGTTAGGTGTTGCATTCGCACTAAAATTTATGGTTGAAAGCGTCTAGTCTTTCACTTTCACAATATATCTACATACTGCATAGATTAAATCTACGGCGTAACATCATTCTTTTCTTGCATATTGTAAATGATCATCTTAAATGCTTAATCGAATGTAAATTTTAACGTTGTTTTGTGATGAGAAACAAAACCTATTGCTTATGCAATGAAACTGAAAATCACTGTAAATATTAGGGTTTAACTGAGTTAGAAAGATATTCTATTTATATATTTTTGTTTTCAAGAAGTTTTTTCAACTAGAATTACCAGACAGCCGTTTGAAATCATGTTTATGCATCTATGCAATTTCTATTCCAATCATATCTTGGCTATTTTAGTGTGATTCGTTTGTGTTCAATTTTACAATTTATAGAGGACTCATAAAAGAGATATTTGTATCTGTTTTTCTTAGTATAATAAGTATTAATTTGCCCGTAAGTCTCATCGCCCTTGATGAATTGGTGTCCAACAAAATTCCATTGTTGGTTTAGGAGACCTGTTCGGCTTCTGACAATTTGTAGCGTAAACGTAACGGTCTCTATGTCAACTAACAAGTAAGTGTACCGACCAACAGTTCTCTAAGCTTCACTTCATGTACTTAAAACGGCCGTTTGTAGGTTAGTAGTATTTGATTATAAATGTCTTCGTAACATTGCTCGTGTCTTTCGGGACCTGAGAATCAATAATGTTGTGGTCAGACATATGGTAGTAGGTAAATATGGTAAATCGGTTAACAAGGCTATAAATCTCCATCAATTGAAGTAGTAGGGACAAGTTTCGTATGCCTAACTACCATCAGCCTCGATGAAATATGTTAACAAGTGTAATAGTGAGTTAGCATCAATCTATGAAGTCATCGATTATTAGTCTAAGCCATGTTCGCAGGCGCAGATCTGCACAAAGACTGCAATCAGTGGTTATAGATGGGTGAAATGGTCTATACCCTGAGTTTTAAACTTTCCATACATTTTTGTCCCACTTCTTACTACTTTTTGTATTATATTCGCTTTTTGTGTTTACTACCACCGGTGCCACCACTACTTCTTTTACTTTGGTATTCAACTTTATTATTTCATCTTGCGCTGATATAATGTAGTAATTTCGACTGACACACAAGTGATGCGTTATACGTCGCTTATGACTGATTGATTAAAATAATTTAGAAAGTAAAGTAGTAAATTTTTTTGTAAAAATGTACGTCTTTGGTAATTCACGTACCTCAGAAATACAATCACAATTCTATTGAATGATGTGATTAGTGTTGAATGCATAAGTAGTTGAATATGTCGTTTACCAAAGTGCATGTGACCAAGTTTGTTATTCGATAAAATGGTCAATTTATGACTAATTTGTCTTTTGTTAAATAAATTATGTTCATGTAGTAAAAATGACTTTTCCTTGTACATACGCATGTTTACTAAAATTATGAGTCACATTGTAAGTAATATTAGTGAAAGACAAGTGTATATATACATATAGAATAAGAGGAAGAAAGATGACAGATAGACAATTTTCTTATGAATTTATGACATCCTTAACTGGACGAATGCATCATACTTACTATGGAATTGTCTCTTTTCAGATAATGCTTTTTTATGTTTTACAAAAAACACATACTGGATCAACTTTAGATTTGTATACAGAAATTATTATTGGCTCAGTCACTCAAAGAAGATTTTGGCATGAATATCATTTAGTGATTATTTGTTTACTGTGATAATTGTATACTAATTGTAATTATCTATACAGTTATTTGAAAGTATTGAATGTTCCATTTACTAATTTTAATGTTTCATGGTTCATCACTTTGTCAAGCTATTGCCAAAATATAAGTCACAAAAGAATAGTAGAGTTCTATTATCTAGGGAACATTTATCACATTAATTACAACATAGTAAACATAAAGAACTATGTTAGACAATCTATATTCATTAGCTAGTAGAAATATCTATTCTTCGTCAACTTTAAAAGTTTTATTGTTTTTGATGTATATTAGTGTGTATAAAACCTTAAAGTTAACTAAACGTTCATTTCACTCAATAAAAGAATAATAGTTTGGCTAGAATATTTTAATAATTTTCCTTGATAATCATAAAGAAACCAAGAAATGTCGAATATAGACTTAAACTGTGAGAACGACTCATAATTTCAACAAGTCTCTGTTACTATATTCGTTCGTAATTGAATTGGTAACATTGTCAAATCATTCTTATAGAAACCACTGTAACTTCAAGGCCGCTTGTAAACGTATCATTGGCTTCTGGATGATGTGCATATTGTAAACTTCTGGTAATATAGTCTTTTACAATATTTTAGAAAAAAGGTTCACAGAATGATCACAGTGTAGAAGATAGTTAGAAAATGTGAACCTAAAGGGCTGGTGCTCATACTTGATAAATAGAGTATTTGAAGTATTAAATATTCCTCTAAAATATTATAGATATGCTTTTGTGTACTACCTTTACAAAAAACAGTATATATACAATTGTACAGCTTTAGTAAATGACATTGTGGAGAAGACGATTCTCTTCCTGAATATCTTTAAATTTAAATAACTTGGTTAGGTTCTACGAAAAAACAGAGGAGCACTGTACAAATGTTTCGCAACAAACGCTATGCTACCAATTGGATTCTTAGTGGAGTTGTACGTGAGTACTGCTGAGTGGTGCTATATTAGGACAAAATAGTTTCTCAGTGTTCCTGCTTTTCTGTGATACCCAACCTATATTAATCTATAACGACTATAAACAATTAATTCAAGTGTCACTGAATAAATTTTAATTAAATTAAACATGCAAGAAAGGGTCAAGAAACAGTATTTTAGGCTACGATTTAGTGACCAGGTGACGATACTTGTGTTTAGGTACTGGCTACACTTTTGTGTGTTACTGAAATTAACCGTTTCAATCAATCAATGCCTGTTACCCCATGTGGAGCATACGCCACCGACCAGCCTTCTCCAACCAACTTTGTCCTGAGCTTTCCTTTGCAGCTCTTTCCAGGTGCTCTTCATTTTCTTCATATCTGTCTCCGATTCCCGACGCAATGTGTTCTTGGGTTTTCCTCTTTTCCTTTGGCCTTCAGGATTCTAAGTTATTGCTTATCTTGTGACACAATTTGATGATTTCTTCAATGTGTGTCTTATCAACCTCCACGTCTTTCCCTAATTTGTTTCCCGGCTGGAAGTTGATTTGTTCTCTGCCATAGGAGGTTGTTGTTAATGGTATCCGGCCAACGGACCCGAAGTGTCTTACACAGACAGTTGTTTATAAATACTTGTATCTTCTGAAGGATGCTTTTCGTAGTTTTCAATACAAGTTACAGCTCCATACAACAGAACTGTCTTCACATTTATATTGAAAAATTATGACTTTAATGTTGACTGACAGTTGGTTTAAGTTCCAAATGTTTTTCAGTTATAGAAATGTTACTCTTGCCTTTCCCATCCGCACCTTCACATGTGCCACAGATCAGACCCTCCTTGTTTATCGACGATACTGGTGGAGTATGTAAAGGATTTTACATCTTCCAGAATTTCTTCGTCAAGTTAAATTGGGTTAGTGTTTGTTGTTTTGTATCGAAGGATCTTGCCTTTCCCTTGGTGTATGTTGAGGCTTACTGCTTCCGAGTCTGCTACTACCTTGTCCGTCTTTATCTGCATTTGTTGCTGTGTGTGTGATAGGAGAGCTAGATCATCTGCAAAGTCATCTAGTTGCATCGATATTGTCCACTGTATTCCGAGATTGCTTTGAGATGTTGCAGTTTTCATGATCCAGTCAACCACTAGTAGGAAGAGGAAGGGCGAGATTAAGCAGCCTTGTCTGACACCGAACTTTACTTGGAATAAATCTATGAGCTGACCTCCATGCACGATTTTACAATGTAGTCCGTCGTAACAATTCCGTATTGTGGTGACTATCTTTTCGGGAACGCCATAATGTCGAAGAAGGCTCCGTAATATTCTCCTATACAAGTTGTTGAATGCTTCTTCGTAATCGAGGAAGTTGATGAAAAGTAGTGAATTCCATTCGATTGATTGTTCAACAATGAACCGTAGAGTAGCGATTTGGTTGGTACACAATCGTTCTTTACGGAATCCTGTCTGTTGATCTCGAAGTCGGGTGTTGAAAGAATTTTTTATTTGGTTCAATAACACTCTGTTGAAGACTTTACCAGGTATCGAAAGAAGAGTGATGCCTCTATAGTTCTAGCAAATGCTATTATCTCCTTTCTTTGGTATCTTGAGGAGGTACCCTTCTTTCTAGTCTGTTGGTATTTGTTCTTCCTCCCAAATCTTTTTGAAGAGTATGTAGAGTATATTTGCAGTTGCTTCTGTATCTGTCATCAATGCCTCGTCCAGCTGATATGTTCTACCTACCTGTTTCGTTATTCATGCACTTCAATGATTGGTTTGCCAGCCTTGTTCTTGATGGGTCGTTCTGGTTTACTGAATTCCCCACCAAGCTTCTTCGTTCTATTGTACAGATGCCCCATGCTTCCTTCCCTAGCAGCTTTTTGCGCTGTCATTGTTAGGTTTTCAACATATTTTTAGTTTATCTCACCTGATGCTCCCATTCACTTGCTTGTTGACTTCTGTGTATTCGCCCTATGCCTTAGCTTTCTCTGTTCTTGACCGGCTGTTACAAATTACTGCCTTTTTTATCCTCCTCTCTTGGATCATGTCCAGAATACAAACAGAAATCCACTATTTATGGTGCTGTTTCTTACGACCCTAAACCTCAGGACATGTTGAAGTTAATGTTTACTTAATCCCTTTCCGTTTGTTCTCCATATTAGTTTAACCTTTTTCTAGCAGATCGTGAAATGCTTGGAACTTATTGTTATGAATTATTTTGAATTCGTTGAGTGTGTAAATATCCCGGAGAAGGGCTGTGTTAAACTTTTGTAACACTGCTGCTTCAGTTGTCCAGTGCTTCTTCAGTTTCATTTTAGCCACCACCAGATGGTGGTCCGAAACTATGTCAGCTCCTCTCCTTGCTCTTACATCGTCCATGGTATTTCAGAACTTCATATTGATCCAGATGTGATCGATTTGGTTTTCGTGATGTGGTTTGATGAAATCCATGTAGTTTTGTGTATACGTTTGTGGGAGAATATGGTGCCACCTATAATCATTTTGTTGAAGGCACATAGGTTTGCAAACTTCTCACTGTTTTCGTTCCTTTCTCCAAGTCCATGTCATCCGATGATGTCTTCATATCCGGTGTTGTCCATTCTAACCTTGGCGTTGAAGTCTTCCATTAGAATGATCAGGTCGTTGGTTGAGCATTTATCGATGGTTGATTGTAGCCTCGCATAGGACTGATTTTTGTCTTCTTCGTGGCTGTCGTTGGTGGGTGCATATCACTGGATGACATTCATTGTAATTCCTTCCTTCTTTGTTTTGAATGATGCTTTAATGATCCTAGATACATGAGGTTCTCATTCTATAAGGGCCATCCATGCTTTTCGGGACAACATTAGTGATACTTCTTGTGCGTGTGAGACGTTTTCTTCTTCTCCTGAGGATAATATTTGCTGTCCAGCTTGTAGCCAATGGGTTTCACTTATTCCAAGTATCTTCAGGTTGTATCTCTTCATTTCTTTAGCTATTTGCATGCTTCTCCCTATCTCCCACATCGTGCAGACATTTCATGTACGTATATTAATGGTTTCTCTGGTTGTCAGAAGTGGCATCCGCCTCGTGTCTTCCGAAGAAACTAGGCTTTCACAATGAGGCTTTATCGCTGTTCGAAATGAAGACCTTCGAACTCCCAGGGTAGAGTTAAAGTGGTTATAAAGGTTTTTACACGTTAGCGTTTTTTAATAAGGTTGTTGTTTTACTGGATGGGGTTGTTAACCCCATGCCCAACCCTCCTCCTTTGTACTGACTTGGGACCGGCAGCAACCCTAGAGAGGCTCCAAGCGAACAAATTTTCGAACCTGAAATCTAACAGGTCTTTGTCATATGTACATTTCAGTAATATTAGATTTTTAGTGAAATAAAAATATTTCTTTCGTTAAGAGTTATCAGATGCATTTGGTTACTGTGTAGAAATTTTCAAGATTATGTGAAACTGACTGTATTGTAAGTTAGTGACTAATATGGTGCCAAATTGCTATACAAATGATGAGGATTAATTTCATCTTCTTAGTGAAAGTATACTAGTTACCAGAGTATACTATTGGGCAAAGACTTATTTTACAGACTGTTGATACCAGGTTGCTGATTACAAATGACGGAAATTATTACCATGGTGTGTAAATACTTAAAAATGGTTACATATTTGATTTCTAATTTGTGATTACAATTATTGATTAGGAAAGTCTACTTAAGCAGAGTGACTATCAATCCTCTTTCTTATTTTAATCCGAAGCGAAGTGGGAAGCACACCATAATCACATACATACAACTATCTCTCATAGAGAAAAGATGGAAATAAGCCAACATGAAAGAAGTAAGATAACTATGCAACCACGACTGTAAAATGGTGTGGATTCTATGAGGAATCCTAGAATATATGCGTACAGATATCATCACTATGAAGAATAAATGACAAACTAAATGATTATAAAAATTAGAATTTTGAGGTGTAGAAAGATTACAAGAATTGAGATAATAATTCATAGAGGGTGAAAAAACCATCAACACCAGCAAATTATTTATAGACAGAATGCATTAATGACAGGCGCTCAGCGCATAGTATATTAACATTCCGGGAAATTTATGGTAAATTAGCGCATTAAAAATATGACTCCCAGTGGTAGAAGTATATATATATATACCATATTAGGGGGAAATCCTAACATCGTACGCCGGCTTAGCGATGTTGAGTGATAATTGTTCACCGCGAGACATAGACGTTCTAAGTTCGACTCCTTGGTGAGGCCACGTGTGCTTACTACTAATGTGCAGTTTTTATAGTATGAGAAGACTATTGTCCCATGTTTGTTGATTTTCGTTGGTACTTAACTGAAGTCACTCTTTGAAAAACACAAGCAAGATATTATTTTCAACAAAATGTTAACTAACAATGAATTAAGTGTATTATGAGCTAATTCTATTTTTTATTTGTTTTATTTTTATGATATTGTGCTTACTATTTAATCTGAATGACTAATATTATTCTTTAGTAAATAGTGTTATTTACTGGTTAATCAAGATTTATTCTTCACGAATTTGGATAACAGTTTAGTAAGAGGTAAAAAATTTGCAAGGATGCTGTACTGTCACATGCTAAGTAAATCCAACATTTAGTTACTATTTAATATCTACCGAAATTATTATGTTGATAACATAAAGAGACCGAATAATACTTTAGCGGAAATTGATCGATAATGGCAGAAGTCGTTAAGTTGAGTTCGCAGAATGATTTGTATCAGAAACATCTAGATACTTGTTTGATTCTGTGCCTGACAATCTATATATTTATAAATGGGATAACATTCAAACCAACAATAAATAAATAACTATATCCAGAGACAATAAATTCATTTCTGTTAACTGATCACTATGTAGTTATTGATCAATTTCATATTTTTTAATGTCTAGTGTCGATTAAACTCTACTGATCATGTTGTAATGTGGCCACTAGTCTCTGGGACTCGATATTGCCTAAACTAAATTTCAATGTTATGAATACATTAATTTATAAAATGACTATATCAAGACATTCAGCTAACAAGGATAGTGTTCTAACGACGAATCATCATAATTCAAGCATGTATAACAACAACTGTATAATTTGAATTCATACTAATTATAAAAATAAATTTGAATTGTGTCTGACAAGTGAAATCAAGGGACTGGTCAGTTTCAGTTCATATTAAATCAACGGGAAGATTAAAATGATGTCGAACTATATGTGCATGATTTGCACAAATATAAGCGTACCGACTTGGTAGCCTAATGGTAGATACAGTGGCATTTGGCACGAAACGAACTGAATGTGAGTCCCGATGTGAATATCAACATTGGGGTGCAGGTGCATTCAGCTGATTGGTCCCAAATGTGATGAAATTCTCTTCCTGGATTCCACTTACCAACCATAATCTAAAGGGATTCTTCGGATGATTTGTCCCATACCATCATAAGTAACCTGAGTGAGGAAAATAATATCTAACTAATTTGGACCATATGTTTGGAAGACTAATAAGTTAACTCTGAATATACTTACCCAGTAGATTTTATAGTAATCGCTCCCTGTTTTTCCAAAGAATAGAGAAGAAATACAGATGTGCAGTTGTGGTTACCTTAGTAATTAGATTCAAGATAGTTTGTAAACATTTTATGGAAGCACTTAAGTGTACGCAGTTAATGGACATAGTTAGCCGATTCAAATAAATCTAAGACAAAATTTTTCGTGTAAGCTGTTTTGTTTTACTTTCTAGTGATGATTCTATTAGCATGAACTTATCATAACAAGCTCAATTTCCAAATACA
Source organism: Schistosoma japonicum (assembly GCA_025215515.1). Classification (NCBI taxonomy): domain Eukaryota; kingdom Metazoa; phylum Platyhelminthes; class Trematoda; order Strigeidida; family Schistosomatidae; genus Schistosoma; species Schistosoma japonicum. The sequence continues at coordinate 17,808,769 of CM046063.1, read as the reverse complement.
AGTGATATTTTACTTTATTTCTCAAAGTGAAAATGCTGATTGCCGACATGACTAGATTTCTGTAACCAGTAAAATAACACTATTTTACTGAATCAAAATTACTGTTGTTTTAATTTGTTGACTGTATCCCTACAATTGTTTTAATCTGCTCATTTCAAATCATGTGATATGATATTCATTAATCAATAATCAATAGGGCTGTGTTATCTTACAACGTGTATCACCTTCTTCAGTGATTGTCGTTCAGTAAAAATGTCATTTACTAGAATAGAAAAATAACATCGTCTTTACTTTCATTTGTTGGTCTATCAAGTAGAAAGTAGAATATGAAAGGGGACAGACAATTCCACAATGTTGATACTATTAATATACCATGGTAATCCGATTTTTGAATTACAATTAGTATATTACTTTAACCAATCAAAAACATATCACATTTTCTAGTTTCTGACTGGTGCGCATCGAGAAGAAAAAAAATTTAACGAATGAATAGTTAGCCAGGTAGTTAGGTAGGTAGACAGATAGGTAGGGGAGTATGAAACATACTTTTGGAAGTATCGATAGTTTTAAAATAGAAGGAATAATTAGACAAAGAGTTGTATTCAATAAAATTGTTATAGATTATAATTTCACCGTGATATTTGAGTTCTAGTAAGTAACTAATGACTTTTCAGGCTTCAGAACTTTAGAATATTCAGGAATTTGCATTACTTATTCAATATTTAATTAACACAAACATTATAAATAAACTGATTAAAAAAAATTAATATTTATTTAATTCAAGCGTAAAACAGAAGCTGTTAACCTTTATCACGGAGATTACTATTACTAATAGTGAGTGATAAAAATGGCTACTGTGAATCCAGAAACATGGATAACACCAAATTTCAAGCAGAATGGAATTGTGAATCGAAATAATTTGTCCAATGGCTTCAATGTAAGTGATACTATTACTACTACTAATAATATAAGTAGCATAAACACAATTACACCTACTAATATTATTATTACTACTAATACTACCGATACCGCAATAACTAATAATAATGATAGCAATGCTAATAATACTACTGTTATCTCAGATACAAATTTACAAACATTTTCAAGTACAAAGTTTATTTGTTCTAGTCCAAATAGGAATGAAATAAATCAAAATATGAATAATCACATAAATATTACTGTTACATCGGTCTCGACTAATGATCAGTATCATGATAAACTGAGTATTAATTCCAAATTATCCACTACTACCTACTGTACATACAGTAAGAATAAAAGTGAAACCAATTTAAACAATGTTAATCTACTACGCTGTACTGAATGTCAATCAATTATATTTGATCAATATTACCATAGCATTGATAATCAAACATGGCATCAAAGTTGTTTACGATGCTTCGACTGTGGATTGATATTAACAGAACGATGTTATGTGAAAGATGGTCATTTATACTGTCGAGAAGATTTTATCAAGTTAGTCATAATTTTTGATTTTGTAAATATTTGATTATAACAAAAATGTATGATTGCGGTAATTATTAGTACATAATGTCAAACTGAATTGTTGAAACGCATAGAAACAACATAGAATAAAAGGAATAATACTGTAATCAAAATTCATATTAAATGTCTAGTTGGAGATTACTTTGTTTATAAAATGAATCAAACTAAGTAAGAAGTAATAAAGTAAAATGAATGTTACATAAATTCTTCACGTTTTAAGAAAGTTTAAAATTGCAATAATAGTAGTGCAAAGTTGCAAGAATAATCATAATTTTTGGTGTTTGTATTCGTTACAGAATAATGTTGGTTGTGTACCAGTGAAAACCAAGAAGTACTAAACAACTGTCTCATCACAGTATGAGACTGTTTAGCAGTGCTTATTCTCAGTTATACCTTGGAATTGAATATTTAGCCTTCAGGCTGTAACGAATACAAACAACTAAACTCAATACCTATGCCACAATGACTCCTCAGTTCCATTAAACTGACAATTGGATGAGATAAATTGAAGTTATGAAATTACAAAGGAGAGAGCTATGTGTACACTAGTCAATCTAAATTATTATCTAATAACAACGATGGCTACTAGCTTATTGAATATTAGGTTAACCAAGAGAAAAGAACTGCTTGAACGTATTTCTTTTGTACTCTTATTTCTCGTTTTATTAATTTCCAGATATCTCACTCCTACAGAAGTATCGGAGCTTGAAGAAAGCCTGTTGAATAGAAAAATTTATATTCATATATCTCTGCCCTAATATTATCCATTATTGAGTTTTCATTAATGGTTCATTCTAAATACTGGTTACAGAACATAATTTAGAATAGATAACTCATTATCTGAAACAAATTCCTATTCATAAAACAGAACACACGTGTATGATAAAAGAATCAAATGAGAATTTAGGTTATAAACGATAATTGCCAAATTGAAGTCACTTAAAGGAACATTTTAATGAATACTAACAAGAGTTTACTTCATATGTCATACTTCTACATTCATTATTTTTAATTAGAATGCATCATCATAGATCATTTCCTCATCTACCTTGTAAAATATACCGAGTAGAAGTTATTCTATCTCAGTGAATTCGACTAATAAATGAAAGATATTTTCTATACAAATTTAATTTGCTCACTATGTAATACCTTGATTTCAACTAAATAGATAGACTTATCAGATTATTATAGTAAAATAAATACTTTCTCTTTATATTTATTATTTCAAGTTAGCTTACTCCAAGAATTAATATCAGTTGGATAATTAATCATAACTATAAAGCAATAAGCAAGTATTTTTAGTTCTACATTGAGACTCTTCTGTTGTAGGCACAGATGAATCTCTTGACATGCTAACGCAGCTTTCTCTAAGATATAACAGACCATTACACATACAATCATTTAAATGTCGAAAACAAAGTTGTGTTCTTTCATCATTTACTGAATATTCAATTATTAGGAGCAATTTTATTTCCCTAGTGAGTAACTTTTCTTCTTCGTATGTCATTTTGAACAGACTTATGAAGAAAATACCACGAAACCAGTTTTTGTTATTAATTCATTTATCTTGAGATTTTAGGGATCAATTATTATAACTTGTAAATTTTTAATTGAATATTCTTTTCCTGTAAGCTGAATGCTAGTAATTAATAAAATATTGATTCAAACAAATCACTTGAAGTAGGAATTTTATATTTTGGAGATGGTTTCATTACTTATCGAAAAAAACTAGAGATGATACTGGAACCATATACCTTGATTCACTTGTATTTGTATATATTTTGTCGACTATGAAATAATATTAACTCTAAAATTAAATAATGAAGGAATAACAGAAGACTGTGTTGTTTTATTGTAAAATCATTTAAACTGAGTTCCTTAGATGTCATTATATGTCGAAATAATGACATAAAGATTCTATGATAGGCAAGATATCTTTGGGAATTTTATGATTTAGAATGTTTACCATTAGTGGTTAACATATGGCACTACGTGATTATTGATGTTATTCACCGTAATCAGTTACAGTCTATTTGTACTCGTAACTATATCGGTTCCGCAGGCTACATAATAGTTAAAGAATAAAAAAAATAACTGTTAATTTACCATATACAAATGTGTAAATTTTTCCTCCTACCTCAGTGGTACACTTAGATAGTTATATAATGGTCATAAGTTACATTTTAAAACTTCCCTCTACCTATGTTGCTCTATCACTACCCCTTAGCATATGATATCTAATTCAGAGACAGGTATACTGACTTGTGATTATAAGTCAGTTATGTTATCATTAATTAACACTGAACAAATTTGCATCAATTTGATTACGTTTAAAAAAACAAGAATCTTATTACTGTAGATCGTTAGAATTCCTACTGAATGACATCTTTTGAATTTAATTATGTATTAAGTAGATACTTATTTCTTAAAATTTTGTAAATTTGCGATACCTAACGATGAATAATTTCTGCAATAACTAGTTTAGTACTCAAACATCAGTGATTTGTAACCAGTTGATTAATATTATCTCCAATTGATCAGTTTTAAATTAGTGTAATCTCTGATGGCATATTATATATGAACTACTAACGACACATGCCGCAATAGGATATATATGTGAAAACGGGATAATTGTATAGAACACATGGGTTTAAATTAGTTTAATGAGATAGGCTTTGATGTTCTGTATGTCAATTAGTGACATACCAAGAACAAATTAAAATAGAGAATGAACCAAGAAACATACATAAAACATTTCAAATATAGAACAGCAGAAAATAAGGGAACATGTGGAAGAACTAGACTGGCGTATTGCTTAGAGTTAGACTCCCCAGTAGTGCAAATTCTTCAGATTATGTGAAGTTAAAACGAATACCTACAGGCTTTGCAACAAGAACAATAGCTTCAAATTAATAAATTAATTTAATCAAATTTTTAACATAACTTATTGCCCTTTAAAGATACTCCCGTTTACGATAGTTTGTGATTGAAATCATCACCACATACAGAATACTTTTTACAAACTCGATTCAGTAAAGAAATTTATGGTAAGGTAAATTAACTGATGAGTTACTGTTTTAAAAATGCAGGGAGACGGAAAGACCTGTAATTATATGTCCATAAGATCCATTCAAATGTACAAATATGCTTCATATAAGTCACACAACGGAATGACTTTCGATAGACAACCAATGAGAATCAGGAAGTACTAGATAGCTATTTTATCCTAGTGTAGAACTAATTACCAGTTCACATTCAGGAATTGAACTTTGAACATTCAGGTTTAGAAACCAAAGCTTAATTTACAGACCAATAAGTTAGTATCTGTTGGTTTATATTCCTAAAAACAATCGATTTTGAATGTTGTGTGACTAGCATAATACCTCATAGCAAAATGCACTGTATCACTCATTAGTTTATGGTAATAATAGTAGTAGAAAAATTAATATATAATTTCTGTTTCACTTATCATGATTAAAACTTCTTCCTACTTCCAGTTTCCATTTCTAAAACCAACAATCAAATACTTTTTTCTGTTTTTATCGATAAGTAAATAGTTGCAGAAAAAATACTAATGTATTTCCTGTTACTATGGTATAGTTATCCTTAGTTCACTTTCAATTAACTAGTTCAGTTTGAATGATATTTATCAGAAGAAATAGTATGTATCCTACGACATTTAGAAAACAATTACTTACTTTTATGCATGTATGTATGTAATATAATATTGTTTACTAATTTACCTAAAACGAAGTTGTATACAGAATTGTACTCAATAAATACATACGACATTTGAACTTAAATGTTTATCAGAGTCCAGTAAACTCTCTAACTTCCTCTAGATAAACGTATGCATGACATTATCAATAAATACCAGAGATAAGGTTACGTTTACAATTTCTAATTTCCTAGTTATTTTCACTGTTTTCATAATTTCTGATGGTGAACATATATATATATATATATATATATATATATATATATATATGTTTATATATATATATATATATATATATATATATATATATATATATATATATATATTAATAACAAGTAATGAAAGCATGAGTAAATCGATTGACATCGATTGGTCATCGAGTATTGACTAATGAGACACGTGTTTAATCTTTAGTACTGCTCGAGTTCTATTTAACAAGTCGTAATGTAGTCACTAGTTTAAGTTATTTGAGATTACCCACATTATGTTTCTATATTGGGTATTTAGAGGCAGTTAATTGGGAACTATGATTGACCTAGGTTACCTGTTAGTTCAGATTTATCAGCATAGTATATGTGTAATCCTAACATAATGAATGTTTCTAGTAGAACTGGGATCCAGATCTTTTAATATATCTCCTGGCATTAGGTAATATTCAGGATTTTGTATCCGGAATTCGAATGTTAACATTAAATTCTGTCACCATATATCAGTTGGTACGGTGACTAATACATAACTAGAAGATTTTACCGATAATTTCACTTTATGGACTATTATTATACAATGCTAAGCAGTTCTTGACCGAAATGAAGTAATCCTTTTGCTTTAAATGATACATACTACTGATGGGAATAAGTAACTGGTAACTGTTATTATCATTATTCTACGATTCAATATTAACTAGATAGAAGCGATAGAAATGCTTGATAGCCGTTTCTCTTGTTCGCCACTGAAAGGATTCACCTAACCCATCTCAAACAGAAAAGATCGCTAGTTTACAGTTAATTTTAATTATTATTAATTTTAGTCGATTGAATTCATCACGAGTTGATGTTGGCAGGGTACCATTGAGAACTGGGGAGCACTAGATAGTTTTTTCGTTCGAATGCGAAACTCCTGAGCCCTACGCACCCTAGATTCTGCTCCAGAGGCTTCAGGTTGATAGCAAATGCCCCACCCTCCACATCAGTGGACCGGCATCCAATGGTAGAATCCCCACTTCAGTTAAATTGTGACATAGCGCAAGTTGTTGCGTTAAATCACGAGTTTTGAAACGCATTCTGTGCCATCCATTTTACCTTCATTAAAATTGTTTATCAATTGACAATATCTTTGATTAAGTTATTTTTTTAAGATTTTAAATACTTCTAAAGCTCAGCAACTATGGACATTATTAACTTACTTTATTGAATCTAATTGATCTTATAGGTCGAAATTTGTTTTCTTTCCACACCTTGATTAAAATAGGAAATAGTCCTTACTGATTGTTTTTATCAACAAGTGTTAGGAGAATAACTAAGCTATTCATCATAATGGCATATTAATTTTATTTTTCATTGTATCCAATTTAACGAAGTTACTAGAAACTTGTTTATGAAAACGGTTGTGATGACTTCCATATGTCAATGACTTTTCAATGAATATTGGCAAACACCGATCAAGACCATTACGATACTTATTACCATAATCTAATCTACAACGTGGAACAAAATTGTACCGATGAATGAATACAGTTTGTTCATAAAACTCAGAGATTTTTTTATTGTAAAGAATTGTGTTTATTGTTAAAATACAGACGATAGTTGACGAGAAAGCTAAATAGTGTGTTGAAGATGGAAATTGTGTTATACAGATAACCGCTAATAGACATAATATATATGATCAGGCTTCAATGTACATTACTTCTAAACTATCCGTCGTCTGAAGCGTTAATTTTAAAATCATAAAGAGCTTTTTAAGCAGAGGATACCCTAAACTAGTTCAGTGTTGACTGTTTGTATCTTATCACATTTTATATATTTTTATTCATTTGATGAATGAGTGATAAACATCAGAGTATACATTTCATTTCAGACACCTCAACATCCCTTATTTTTCTCTTATGAATTTATCAGTATAACGCAGTTTGAAATACTAAGTGAAAAACACAAATTCAATGAAAACCAGCGCCTGAATTAAAAATTTTGATCACACATGAATCATTCACACATTAAATTGAAGAAAAAAATGGCCATTAGTACTGAAGGCAGCATACATAATTAATAGTGGAGACGACTAGGATAACCTTAGTCTAATTTAACTTGTAAGGATGTAAATATTTTAGGTATAGTTAGCGCAAACTAGGCACAATGGAGTTTCCTAAAGGTTGACAATATTTCCGTCTAATGAGAATATTACTGTTCAATAGTAGTTAATCCAATAAAATTGAGTAGGTTGATTGATTAAATAATCCCATCAACTTTTTAACAAATATCGTTTATTTCATTTCTATAGAAATTTTGGTCCTAAATGCTCGGCTTGCCATAAAATTATTCACGAAGGGGAATTAGTTCGGTTCGCTCGTCATTACGTTTATCATATCAATTGTTTTCAATGTGGAGTTTGTAAGAAACTGTTCGATACAGGTGATCAATATTTTCTTTCACATAGTGATACATTTTTAATATGTCGTGAACACTACTATGAAAACTTTAGTTCATTGATTCCATCATCATCAACAACAAGAAATTCATCAGTAATGGATTTATTATCGATGCTTGCAAGCTCGAACTCATCTGTCAAAGATACTACAAAAACAGAAAGAAAACCAGAATTCTCCAGTATATTTTTTAATTCTACCAATTGTGATTTATCAATTAATAGTGCAAGTTGCAACCAAAGTATTCCTAATTATATAGAATATATAACTAAAAAAAACCAGATAGATCAGTCGAAAATTTTCATTCAAGACGATGGTTCAAATCCATTTGGTCAACTAAATGCATCTTTATCCGAAATGTCTATGTTTTCATCTTCTAAATCATTAATGGTATTATGTTCAGTCCCGTCATCCACTTCAACGACAACAACTAAGACTTCAGTGAATATTACTTCTAACCCAATAGTGAATTCATTGACTGCTTTCAGTGAGTGTCACATTTTAACTGTGATATATTTACTTATCTTTCTAAGTAGCATCAATCTTTTCATGTCGTTAACTGTAACTTCACTTTAAAGATTAGGTTTTATAGCGAAGGTGAAAGTAAATATATTTTCCAGTGAATATAAGCCATTCTAATTCACAAATCAACAAAAGATATTATTTTCAGTTTACATCATGACCTGATTTTAGCTAGGAAGTATTGGGCACCCATTTCGACATATCATAGGAATATACACCAATTGACATTGATGACGTCTCTAGGGGTTTAATCCAGGACATTTAGGTTATATGTCGAATAAGTGACTTTCACAACACTAGGTTGGCATCAAATATTTTAAATTCATATTTTCTATCAATTCACCATATTGTGAAAAGATGAAATAGTTTTCACAAGCCTCATATACTAAGATAATACTATTTCTGATCCCACTTAGATAAATTAGTTCAAGAACATATCCGCATACGTATATGATGGCTCATGGTAACATTTGTTAGTAATAAATAAGAATTCAGCGTATAGCTTTATTTTACTGCAGTTTGTTTCCAGTATTTCGATATTAAGCCAATTTCGTCTAAAATTCTTTTACTTGATATGAGCAATGGTATTACTGTTAAGTATTTGATTTTCAGCTATTGGTTCATAGGTCTAAATCATTTTTCGCTTAATATGAGGTAAGAAGTTAGGCTGCGCTATAAACTTTCACATGCTTTTCATGCATCCTTCACAGTGTAATTTATGAACACAACGATTGTTGGTAGGCTGTACTATTCTAATTTTTTAGTTGAATAATTAAGCAGTATGAATTTCTTGTTACTTAACACAGCAATATCTACGATTTAATTATCATTAAAATCTCTTCTCATATCAATACCATAACGATAAGATAAACAATAGGTGTCATCATATGCTCACCTAAAACTTGTCATTATTGCGTAACATTTCAATGGTAGGTTAGTTACTTTGTTTCATACATGCAATAATCATGAATATGGTTGTTAAGAGACATATATTAAACTCTTTGTATGTAATGATACTGTTTATCATGCCAATGGACTGAATTGTTAGTTGAAGCATGCAGTGTATGTTTATGCATTAGATATGTAAAAAGATGAACAAATTTACATAGATGGTATAAAGTTTGATTTAAAAATCATCACATCATATGAGTTGAATATGTCTAAATGTTAGTTGAAAAATTAATTTTGGACAGATCGTCATAATGTAATAGAAGAGATAGTGAGAAAAAGGTATATAATGAGCAAAATGTAAATGAGATAAGATAGTATGCACAATGAATCTATGACAATTTTTAAATCAAGGAAGCTGAATGAATTAAAAAGTATTTTTAAAATGATCTAAGTTGTTAAATGAATAGTAAAAGCTGAATGAATTATTAATAGTTTTGTTACTATTCCAACCTACCGTACGTGGATCTTGGATTCCATTTGGAAGACACAATCCAACTTTAATCAGTCAGTCAGTCAGTTACAACGTAGAACTTGGTACATGCGTACATCAGTTCAAGTTGCCATGCCTTAATTAGCAGATAAGGATTAAATTGTCGGACCAAATCCCAGAGTAGGGGAGGTAGTAACAGAGTAAGTACTAATGGAAAGGCATAGAGATCAGAGATGAGATTTGAGATATAAAGTGATTCAGTAAAGAGAAAATTATAATAAGCTCAAAAATTAGAATTTGGAGGAAGACAAGGAGTGGATGCACCTGCACCATTGCAATCGATTTTGAGCCATATCACCTTAAGTCTCTAACCATTTGTTACGATCATCGTGTGGGCCCCAACCAGGTAGTCTACATCTATTAACATGGCTCAGTTCAATTGTCAATGACTTCATGGATTGGTGCCATGTTTTCGTTTGGCCACCCCTAGCTTTCTTCCAGCCTACTCCCACACCAGACAACATCGCTCGTTTCGGTAGACGGTGGTCAGGCATACGCAACACATGTCCTAACCACCTCAGCCGGTAAAGATTCACTACTTCATCAATAGACTTACCGTATTTACCTAGTACTCTATTCCTAACCCATGCATTGCTTACTCGGTTGTCCCAGCAAACACGAGCAATGTTTCGAAGATATCTGTGATTGAATACTAAAAGCATACGAATATCCTCTATCCTTAAAGGCCATGTTTCACATCCATAAAGTAAAACGGACCTGACTGCTGCACAGTAAACGCGTCCTTTCGTCATTAAACGAATGTCTCGCCTACGCCACAAGTGACGCAGGTTGGCAAAAGCCGATCGGGCCTTATGTATACGGGCCGAGATTTCATCGGACACCAGACCGTTAGGACTGATGAGGCTCCCTAGATAAGTAAAGCGGTTAACGCATTCAATAGTTTCACGCCCTACCACTAACTTTGGTGCCGAATTAAGCCAGTCCTGAAGTAACATTTTACATTTAGATGGGGAGAATCGCATCCCAAACATGCTTACGTTCAAGTTTAAGGTAGTCAAAAGATTCTGCATTTTATCAGCATCTTCACTCAGTAGAACTATATCGTCGGCATATTCTAAGTCAGTAAGTTTATCTCCTGGAAAGAGGTCAACCCCAGAGAAATCAGACGATGACAATTGTTAACTCTAAAAGTATGTCAATGATAAAATTAAATAAAAATGGAGATAGCGGACAACCCTGACGAACACCACTAGAAGTGGTCAATTCCTGAAGACAATCTGCCATAAGCTCTAACACGACATGTGGTGTTCGAGTAGAGAGCTTGTATAAGGTTAATGTACTTCTCCGGTACACCTTTCAATGACAGACATTGCCACATAACCCTACGATCAATAGAGTCAAACGACGCCTTAAGGTCAAGGAATACAGCTATTGTTGGGCGTCTGAAAGTATGCCTATGTTCCAGAACCTGCCGTAGTGTGAATATTTGGTCTATACAACCACGTCCGGGTCTAAAACCACCTTGGTTTTCTCGAGTTTGCTCTTCACGAGCTTTAGTTAAACGTCGAAGTATTATTGAAGCTAGTATTTTAGACACTATATTCGTTAAACTGATTCCTCGGTAATTGTCACACGAGGACTTCTGTCCTTTCTTAAAGACCGGAATAGTTAGTGTTCGAAACCAGTCAGATGGGATTACGTCTAGTTCCCAAATTCTAGCCAAGATCTCAGTTAATCTGGCTGCTAAGACTGGACCACCTTCCTTAAATATCTCAGGGGTCAATCCATCTGGTCCTGCCGCTCTCCCTCGCTTTAAGTTTCCAATAGCCTTCACAACCTCACTGAGACTTGGGGGACCAATGTTAATTTGCCATTCAGATTGTTTGGGGATGGTGGGCAGCAGGGATGACGCCGTGGGCCAGTTGAACTGTTCCCTAAAGTGTTCTGCCCGTCGGTCTAATCTTCTGGATTGACAGTGAATAATGGAACCATCTTTTTCGGAGATAGTTTCACTTACAGTTGGGTTCCTGATACCCGTTTCCTTGATAAGTCTGAACAGTTGCCTACTGTTACCTATTGCCGCTGCCTTTTCCATCTCTTTAGCTTTCGCCACCCACCACTGCTCACGATCATTGCGTAAGCTTTTGATTAGTTTGTGTCTAAGTTGCCTACGTTGCTCATCACGTTCAGAACCAGACGGGATGTGTTGCCGAGTATCTATCAGTTCAGCAGATGCAGCTGAAATCCACTGAGTTTTCCTAACCCCTAGGTCTAGTTTATTAGTAGATATTACTGCTCTTTCGACAGCTTTTTGGATATCATTCCAGGCTAGCTCAGGTTGAGAACAGTTTACGCCGTTTACTAATTGGTTTTTTAGTTGTTCCTGGAATGCATTCTTGACTTTTACATCATTAAATTGAACTCTGTGGGGGATCCTTGACGTAGATCTTTTACGTCCAGTGAGTCGCAGACTAATACGCGCTCGCACTAAGGCATGATCTGAGTCTGAACATGTGCTCCAAAACGAGCGGCAGTCTTCTATCGAGCCTCTCCAACGATGGCTAATAGCAATGTGGTCTATTTGAGTCCAGCGTTGGGTTGATTTCGGAGGCCGCCATGTCAACCGATGTCTTTCCTTATGCTTAAAGTTGATGTTTGCGAGAAATAAACGCTTGTCTGAGCAAAGTTGTAGTAACCGGTCGCCATTGTCTGTTCGTTGAGCCTCAACACCATATGATCCCAACTTTAATCAGTAAACAATATGTAACATTAAGCCATTACTTCTATTTACAATGGCTGTTCCATCGCAAAAATAATTTCTTACTATTAGGAGGTCGCATTTCTTAAAATCAATTTAAAATTTTTTGAATTTTATAAATAACCTGTGACTCTTTGAACTGGTGATGATGTGTAAAGTATGTTTATATTCTTAGCCAAACAGCATGATATAGTATTTGCTATAATCTATGTTAAGTGAAAAGAAGAAACGGAAGTCATATAGCAGTGCTCTAAAGTTTGGCCGCTTATCAATGTTCAAATACTTCATATTCACGATGAAGTTTTAAATTTTGGCTTATGGGATTTCATAAAGTCGGAAATAATTATCTTTTCCCGGTCTATAGTAAGAGATAATAATCAATATCGTATTCACACACACCCACATTCACTGGATGTCCTGTATTCGTCGCCATTTAGTGTTAAGACATTATTTTTGCAAACGTCATCACTACATGATGCAAATGATTCTACAAAATACCTAGTGATCATGCAGAATTAATCAGTTATGAAGATTTGTTAGTAAAGAAATTTTTATACTTTTGATAAGTTATCATGAGTATTCATTCATTAAAAATGTAGATTTCTCCATACATTTTAATGAATATTAAATAGAAGAGGTTTACTGAAGTTAACTACTTAAGTGGATGTCAACTTATGTTAATTTGTGAAAAGTGAAGTTAACATTACCGTGAATGAACTAAAGTTATCCGTAATATTTTTAGGGATTACTGATTTTGAGAGGGTAAATGTTGCATATTTTCAATAAGGATTCCTTCGAAATAAGAAAAAGCTATCGGTTTCACTCTTCGTTGAACATATCAGTGTAATACAACACACCTTAAAGTGAATTCTATAGTGGCAATTACATTCTAATATGCATTACTAACTCAAAAGAAAAATGACTAAAAGCTCAAAATATATTACATTTATTGAACGTTGTAAACTTTGCAGATAACATTAATTGTGATCACTGTAGTTATTTATAACTGGTTTTTAATTCTTGGACTTGTGTCTTACCCGAAATTCATATGATACTTTAAAGAATTAATAGATTAATTCCTTATAATATATTCATCTTATGAACAGAAACACAACAATGTAGTAATATTGCACTATAAGTCAAACATATAATTATAACAAAGTTTATGTAAACATCCAAAAGTGAGTTTGTATGACTTCAAATCTCTTTCTAGTACGAATTATAACTACTTTTAATTAACTAATGTATTAAGATACAGAACGATTGATTATTAACTACGCTCACACGAGATTTATTGTCATTGAGTGAAATAAAATGCAAATGACTGAATTCATGTTAGACTGTGAACTTAACTGGCACCACTTTAGGACATGTTTTTAAAAAAACTTTAGATCTGTTTAAATTGCACCTCACTAAAGTACTCATTGATTGATGATTGGGAGGTGACAAATGTGATGTGGGTCTATTCCCATATAGTGCTGATCGAGTTCAATCAATCAAGTAGGAATGTAGCCACTAGTTAACAAGACTTGACACAGCTGGGACTTTGCTAAGATGGAAGGAGATCTCAGGGTAGTTGGAAGTAAACTATGAACCTAGGCTCGTGATAGAGTGTTGAATAACATAAAACCTGGGTTCAAGGTACCCACTCAATTACCTTCCTCCAAACACCATCCAAAAGAGATTTTCATAGTCCAAATGATGTTAAGCTACGTAGACTAACAGCGAACATTGGGCACCGATAACGTTATAGATAAACTTAGTCATTATTTCAATTCATGTACTGGCATCGGTAGAGCTTAATAAAATTTTAAAACATTATAAGATGCATAAATAACGGTTTTCACGTATGTTGTATCTGAATCCCCATCGAATATATATATATATATATATATATATATATATATATATATATAAGTTCAGAGATCGAAATTAGTTAATAAAGGTACTCGACTGGTTATATTTAAAACTATACTACGTAATAACTCATTGTGATATTAGGTTATTTATTAGCATTATAAATTTTGTACTTGAAATCACCTGAACACGTATTTACTTCCTGTTTCATGAAATTTACTAGTGCGAACTTGTCGTTATGTGTTGAAATTCTAACTTCACCATTTAAAGGTATTTAAAAAAGTTGGTTAATTAAAGGAAATGTATTGTACATGTGAATGAAGTTTAATGAACATTATCAGTTTATTGTAAAATGCATCCCTTCGAAATTTACTAAGTTAGTAATCCCTTATCAGTAGCTTCTAGTAGAAGTGAAAATTTTAAATGATTTCCATGCATTACAAATGTAATTTATGTGTACACATATGCAAACAAACAAACCAATTTACAAAATTTAATTTGATTTAAATGAACTAGTGAGAAATCTTGACTGGTAGAGTTCAGACTTGTCTGAACTGATATAGTAATCACTAGTGATAAGGTACGATCACCGTGCTATATAGCAATGTGGTGGGCATGGGAAACCTACCGTCGAACGCCAGTCAGTTAAATTGAGCAGAAAGCTAAGTGTTCACCATTAGACCTTAAGGTCCTGCCTTTGATTCCCAGAAAGAATTGAGGGTGTACACATCTGAATCTCATACCATGACGAAACGGCTGCTCAGTGCTCCCAGGTTTTCAGTGGTTCCCAACCAATATTAGTCAATGATGAACACAAACTACTAAACTATATGATTTTATTTAGATTTCCTAATTACCTGTTGAATTCGAAAATGGTTGTTTTTTCATTAGCAAATAAAATTAATCATTCGTTTCGTTGAAGGTAAAAACATGGGAAAAAAATTTCATATAATCAGAATGAATAGGGTGTCAAGTGAATATACAATCACCAAAAGTGATAGCATAGTGGTTACATAATTATTATTTTCGAAACTAACTTTTGAGTATATGGACGTTGACAATTAATAGTATACTAAAGTTGAAGATTACCTGATGAAACACTGGTGAAGAAACATTGTCATGATCATTTTCAAATAGACTCTACAGCATAAGATACAACTTGATGATAAGAGGAAGATAAATTAAAAATGCAGTAATAGATAAATTTAGACTTAGGCACTTTCAGTGTGGTGCCCGAGGAGAGGAAATTACCACCGTTTTTAGGAAATTAGAACAGCGGTTCTGTTGCAAGGATAGTTTGTGATTAATTGTTTTAGGTTTTTGAGAATTTATTTGAAAAGTAAGTTCTATACAGGTTGAATTTCGAATGAGACACTATTGTGTTGAAGTCGTCTTGCGTAGACTATAACGAAAAGGATATACAAACTGGTTTGGATTATGGGATATAATGGCTAATTTATTCGGTATCATGCGAAAACATAAGATTTGATTTTAGCTGTTGCCTTTAAGAGAATTCTATTCCTAATTTGGCACATCTACTTTTATAGTCTAAGGTACAACCACTCCCGAGAAAACAAAGTGTAAAGGACGTTAAACAGATTCAAATCTGAGTCTACCCTTAATGCAGACACCACTTGCAATAAAAGTGTAGCACTAAAGCAGTGGTTGGACATTTGTTTTGTAAAACAGAATTCACAAATCATTGTTGTTAAAGTTACGTATTAAATAACCCAGAAGTTGGTGTAACTTAGATATCTGAAAAGTAGACTGCTCCCAGAACTATGGGTGGTAATAATATTCGAATCCAATGTCAACCAATGAACTGAAATATGATAAACTGTTATCATTAACAGAAAGGTTTAATTTGTGTTGTGTACCTTCAAAATATATCCATCTACATTTAGAGCCACTGAGTTCCAATTTTCCTTTCAAAAACAATGATGTGAAAATTTCGAATTTAGAGCTAATATCATCGTGGGTAAGTTGATGAGGATTAAAGAGTTACCCAACTTTATGATCCTCAGTATGGAATAAATGTTTACTCAAAGTGAAGTATTTGCAAATACCATTTATATAGGCTATAATGAGCGGGAGGGACCTAAAATACTATTATGTATAACAAGATTACAGTTACTCATCCACGAGTTCTCCAAAAAAGTCATCTTACTAAGATAAATGCATACATCTGCGTGTGTGTATGTGTGAAAATTTTGCACAACTCGAAAGTAATTTTTGATACTTCACAAATTGTAATTAGTTTATGATAAGAAAATTGTTTTCATTTGGTGGAGAAACATCCAACAACTAATCTAGTTTATATTACACACTCATTCCATTTTTTCTAAAATTTTAGTTCTTAATAGACAATCGCTGACACAGTAGGTAGCATCAGCTGTCTATGCTTGATCACTAGGTTTTAATGATTTCAAAATAGACCTAAAAGTATGTTAACAAACTAGATATGTTTCTTACCAACACTTAAATTAGTAGATGCAATACATAATAAATTTCTTCTAAGTAATTCTTAGAAGGATACAATTTTGATAGTATAAAGCATCTATTAATTATATCTGCAATTAATTTTCAGTTACAGATATCTTATCATCCCTGTTAATGTTCTGATTATTGTCGCAATTCGGTGTTTATAAAAACTGGTCCACTCTGAAGACAGGCCTCAAGTGAAAAATCGTCATAAACCTTAGCTCTGAACTGATGCATTACTCTAGTTTTGTATCCCCAGTATGTACACAGGGCTATATTGAATTATCTCACGGGACTTAAGTTCACACAACAAATGCGTGGCCTTTAGACTACTGAGTTAGGATAGATTGGTCTATGTTTCGAACTGCAGTAACTTCGTTACATAGCATGATAATCACTCAGTGATATCATAGTCAACACGGTGGTAATGCACTAAACACTATTTCTCACTAGAACTTAAAAAACCAATCCTGAGATAATTCACTAATGACAACTTATGAGTGGTTTCAAACTGGTAATTAACGGTTTACCAGCCATACCTGGTCTTTGCTTAAGTCATCCCAACATATCGCATGATAACATTATTTTCGAATTGTAATTTTCTATTATGTTCTGTATTTTGCATATAAGTATGCTATTTTATTGATTGTGAATAGCTCTGTTCTCTGGTCAGTCGTATTGTCTTTTTATCAGGTAGTTTAGGGTCTTATAGAGATGGCTAGGTTTTTCGTGGGAAATTTTTACTTCATCACATAACTTCTATTTATACAAATAAAAAGAATATCACTGCGAACAATAATTTTCCTTTATAACAAGAAGTCCTCACTATATGAGAAATTTACAATAAGTTAGATTGTTTCTCAGCGTGGTTTGATTGAGATGGCATTTTTACCGATGTACAATGAGGCTATCTTGGAACCTATAACTAGAAGGGTTTTCCCTTCCTTACAATTCCTATTATAGTTGGCAAGTAGGTATTTTAAATAAGTGCCAAATTATTTATTCCTGTGTTGCTTTAAATAGTTCTCAAATAATCGTTGGCAACTAATTTAATCATACGTGAGAATTGTAATAAATAAATGTACGTGAAATTAATATTTATTTTAATGATGAACGCATATTAATTCAGTTCATGATGTCAGTCTCCATCATAGATTGATAACATCGAAAGAATCAAAAAATCAATGGGATACGTCGAAAATCTTTCATACCTTAGTCTTATCAACACTATTAAAGCATAAGTGACTTCGATTCCGAAAGAAATGTAGTATAACTCAGCCTTTGAGTTGGAATTTTCTAATTACTCTTTTCTAACTTTGATCGATTTTGGCAAAATTGATTTGCTACCCTACTAGCTATAAGATTTATGTTACATATCATAAATTTTCATCTGATACCTTTGTAAACCTATTTGGAGTTGAATAATCCTATTTAAGGAAAGAAAAAAATTATTTTTAGTTGGATTCTGGCTGGTAAATGGAATCTATGACACGCATTTCATCCCATTCGGAATTCATCAGTTGGATATACCTGAGATTCAGGATGAAATGCAAGTCCTGAATTTCACCCACCAGCCACACTCCAACTAAATCTTACTTGTGAACTATTACTGTATCGAGCCAATTCATTCAGAATACACATAAAGCAACAAAGATTGATCAACTTTAGTCCATATCAAATCAACAGGGAGATTCAAGCACATCCACAATATAGGGAAGAAACAGTCCCTTATTTCATGATTATCTTCAAATATCCTACATTATGGGGATTAAATTTACTTTCAAGGAGTAAAAATACTTCTTAGCAGTATGCAAATCAGTTTAAGTTTTTGTATATTTCATTTTGAAGGCATCATATCATACAGTTAAGTAAAAAATGATATATACATCTGTCTGGATATATTTGCCTATCTTAATTTCAAATATCATATTGTTTCATAAATTACAGATTCCGAAGTGCGTCATATTAGTAATAAGTTAAATAATAATCGCTTCATATTGTAATTGACGCTAATTTCCAGTAATGGAAAGTATACATGGAAATAGCAATTTGTTATTGCTTATAATGATATATTAATATATTGCATAACACTTATAAAAATGATTTAGTTACTTCACTAGTAGTTATTAAGCAATTTGTTTGATTGTCTTCTCAGCAATTCTTAGTAATCACCATTTGATTAGTAGTGACAAAATTCCCCTTGTTTCATTGAGAAGACTTGCGAAATCGAGATCAACTGCCTTGTGTGTGAGACA
Organism: Schistosoma japonicum; assembly: GCA_025215515.1. Lineage (NCBI taxonomy): Eukaryota > Metazoa > Platyhelminthes > Trematoda > Strigeidida > Schistosomatidae > Schistosoma > Schistosoma japonicum. The sequence goes on along the minus strand of CM046063.1, from coordinate 17,789,635 downwards.
AACATCACTACTGGGAGTGGATAATAGCTATACAATGTAACGGAATGGCTGTAGATAGAGATATAATTTGTTGAATCATAAGTCAGTGGTGTTAAGGTTGAACCGCTTCTACGTGACATGAAAGTCTCGGTTTCGATCTTTGATGAAGTCGTGAATTCGCAATACTGAGTAGCCCCTAACTACGAAGCAACAATAGTCAAACGATTTCTGAATCCTAATTAAACTGTCTAACCGAAAACAGTCAGTGAAGTAAAGCTTCATTTTGTAAGCCATTTAACATTACTAAACTGATGGTTTGGTATGACAGTGAATAGTCAATTCATTATGAAAATTCCCTGAGATTCAAATTAAATTAGTATCCGGTAAAATGAGATGCTTGCATAGCTGTTGGCATTCATGTGTTCCCCACAAATTGCAACAATACATGTTGAATACATTCGATGCTCCAAATTTTCATAACAAAAGATTTCCCCATACATTATTATAAAGCCTTCATTTGTCTGCTGTTAGGTTTGTGTTCAAAGACCAATCATTATGATATAAATGTGCTAAATTTTGAGTATTTGTACTTTAAAGTAAAGCTCATGGTGTCTGTACTGGAAATGTAGTGATTTATAGTTATCCAGGTGAAGAAACTTTTACATATTTTCATATATTTTGTACGGAGTTTTTCCAGATTAATTGATTCTTATAGTTTAGAGAATACAAACATAATCATCTTGTTCTGTGAGAGTCCCCCTATTTAATTTAGTTCTTTTATCAGACAAGAATGAATACCATTTTCTGTTTATTGTCATACAACAAAGTTTCAATAATTATCTACTGGTATTTTTCTAGTATCGTTTTGTCTTTATGAGTGGTGAAATTAAATTTTCGTAGGAAACCTCATGTTCCACGGCTTGAAATCAATTGTAATGTTGATATTACATTCATTAGTTTATTTACTTCATATCCTATACATTTCATTCTATGATCTCATTGGCTTCTTTTAAACATCCTGTTAGCTTCTACTATCTTTGCGTTGATGTAAAGTTTAGCAATTTGATCAAATGCATATTAATGATCAGTCTAATGTAACTGATACCTGACTAACTGGTTTCTTTTTAGTAACGTTCATTTCCTTTCATATTATATAAATATATTTTTTAGTTGGGAGTAAAAACACATTTAAAATTAACTAAATTTAACCTGCTAAAGCATTTAAACCCAGTGAAATATCTTTATGAATACATACACTACTACAGGGTTAGAGAAGTTCAATAGAATGATGACAGTATGAAAATATGAAACTAGAACACTTTTATACAATAAAATAGACTCCATCCTTGACTGTACATCTTATGTATTGTTAGAGTAATATCAAATTAATTGCATTATATAAGTGACTGACACATAAATGTTTGATTATATTTAACATGAACGACATTGTTGACAGATTTCAAAGCATTCGTTATGTTTCCCGTGCACACTACTCGATAATATACAAGTTAATTAATTTACTTTAGATTGATTGGATTTGTATGTGGCTAAACAGAAAACAATGAAATGCAGTTAATTCTTCATATTCTGCAAATAATGTCGGTCTTGGTGTATTTGCATTTGTGAAGAATACCGTTTTGATAAACAAACTCATGGTAAAATATTTATTATTCTATTAGGAAATAGTAGTTGAAACAAAGTGATGAGGATTTTGGGGGAAATTAAAATTATCATTTAATATTTCTGTAGTTTTTCAAGCACATTTACTTGAGGATTGCTTTAAATTACAACTAGATAACAGAATAAAACTCCAAAATGCCGGTTTAGGTAGTCCACAGTTTTTTTCATTGTAATGTACTTAAAACTATCGATCATTTTTTCGTTCAATAAGTAATATATATATATATATATATATATATATATATATATATATATATATATATGGGTATAATTTCCATTAAGGATTTTATTATATGTCATAACTCTGACTATAATTTGTGTATCTCATTTAGCATGTCGGGTTATATTGGGCTGCCTCACACTGATATATTCATAGAAGACGATTCTAGTGAGTCCCAGATGCTTTGATACTCAGCAAATACGCATTAAATATATTGAAAAATGATTAAATTGTTGGTTGTGTCACAGTAAATTTTGGAAATGTTAAGATAACTCCAGCCATGATAAATTCAATGAACTAGAAAGGAAGAAAACTTTAGAAATCAATGAATGATATTGAATGCAGAAATTCGTAATTAACTTTTAAATATATTTTGTCCCAAACGTAACTATAAATATTACTAATCAGCTGATCAGTGTTACTGTTTTGAATTATTGCGATGAAACTACAAGCTTACCTTTTATTTTAATCTTCTACGGGGGAAATGGTAATTGTCTTTATAATTGCACAATATGAATGAATTAGTTTTTTATCGAAAGTCCATTGAAGCTGAAAAACGAAGGTTATTATTTTCTGATTCATAATACTGTTTAAGTCTCTTTTACGAAAAACGAAAAATTTGCTACCGTACTTTGTCAACACTCACTTTGCACAGTTCTAAACCAGCATGTGGCAATAGTTCAGTAATCTTTTAGTTCTTAGTGTACTTCTGTTGCTGATTTCAATTCATCTTCAAAATTACCTTCAAATATTAAGTGTATAAATCTACCTGTAATTGACCAACCTACATTAACATATGTATGGTCTAAATGGGTTGTCTTGATATTACTATATAGCCTCATGATTTTAGCAAGGTCTGACTATGACTAGCAGTGAAGTTATAGACATGTGTTTCGTCTTATTTAGTACAGTGAGAAGATTCAAATCCTTATCTGTATAACTTTATCTGTACTGAACAATTTAATGACTTAATGGATTTCGTAGAACAGTGGATAACTAGTTAGTTTTTTAAAACAGAAGGTATTAGGATAAAATCACAATGTGATCGTTTACATTACAGCTTTATCCATCTAACCAGCGAAAAATAAAACGAAACACTGAAACTGTATTACACTGTTTAGTCCTATTCCTACTTCACTGTTATATTAAACTACTTATATAACTTAAAATTCTAAATAAACACGTCTATTAACATTTTTTCATCAACCAATAGTTTTATTTTCTTATATTTCCCCAAAAACAGAAAAGTCAAGTCATTTCAAATTCAATGACTAATTTTTATTCGAATTCTTCTTATGATATTCACTTGCTTAGCATCTGTTCAAATTATTTTTTCGCCAGTACTCAAGTTTTACAGGCTCAGTTGCTGGGTCAACTTTTCAATTCATTCAAGCATTAATTTCACTGTGAAATGAATGATATAAAAAAAAGAGAATTATTTGCCTCAAAATAACCCAAATTCTTAATAGATGAAATCACCAAACTAAAAAGTATCATCCAATAAAAATTGAAAATTTATGTTCTTGTTTTACTGTATCACATAGTATCTAATGCTTCACTCCCCCTTAGCTTCTTCTGTTATTCTTTAATGACATATGCATATATCTATTGTTGTCATGATTGTTTCAGGTATAATAGTTCCTTTGTATGTGAATATATGCATAGTGTATTCTATTCTCACAATGAATCACTTATGATTGGTTATTGTATACTGTAAAGTATTCATCAATTTCAATTTACTTTCTTTTAAAAAAGGTAAAGAACAATCTTGATTTTAATAGATAAAAATATTTTTAAAGCCATTTAATTGTTATTCATTATTGTACAACTACATTCTCTGTCAAAACTGATTTGGTATTCAGTTGTAGTCATTGTTACTATAAAATACAGTTTCATCTCATAGCATAATTTAATGTACATTTTTATCATCTAATTGTATGATAATATTGAATTTATGTTAAAGAATATAAGTTTTTTTTATTTTAGTCATTAGGAAGTGTTTTATCGTTAAAAATCAACAAGGAAGGTTACTTCAGATAGTTACGATCACATGTTTTTTACTACAAACACTGATTATAAGAGTAGCGTTTTTCCCCCAAAAAACAGACGATAACTAGTAACTCCTTTAATAGTTTGAGGATCTGAAATTAAGATTTACAACTTTACATAAAATCTTCATTTGTTTTCTTTAAAAAATTTCACTAATATATTGTTATGTAACAAAACGTCCATATGTTTTCTGATAAGTTAAAGTGTTAAAACATTAATTACTATGGAAAGTGGTGAATTTAAAGCTTTACATCACGATATGATATTAAATAGATAACCAGTATAGCATTCCTCAGCAGTTCACTCAGAGAACGCTTCATTCCCAAAACGCCTAGTTAGCACTAGTCAGTTTGTTATAATGTGCGATTATTAGTTTTGGTTTTAGTAGGCAGCCTTTTAATTTCTGTTACTATCGAACTACATCGACCACTTATTTCACTAGAATTTTGAGAACGACTTATAAGCAGTAATCACTAATGAGGACAAGATTAGTTGATCGTATTTTGCAGTGGATAAATTATTTATTGCATGACATTGAATTTAAGATTTTAAATAACATAATCAACAAAGTAACTGAAGTGCAGAAAAATAGGCCTTGTCCTTTCAATAACAATTTGTATTATAATTATTATCGTAGTTTGCTGTCAGTAGTTTTTCAGCAAATACTGACACCTTTTATAACAAAAGTACTGGATGGTGTCTATATGAAACTATAATAACACAATATTTTACCGTGTACAAATTTAAAATTAAAATTTCCGCTTATTCAATTTTCATTTTATAGCTCCTCCTTCCAAAACGGAAGTTAATGATACGCATAAATTAATTAAGCCAATACATGAAATTGAAAATTCTGTTACAAATAATAGTTTTCTACAATCCGAATTAAATACTCACCAGCTGTTAACAGAGAATTTCTCACTTTACCATTCAGATAAGTATCTGTCGACCATGGAAAAATCAAATGTACTAGTAACAAAATCTCAGTCTACATTAGATGATAAATTGCAACTCTGTTCTAGTCAATCAAACAGTATATATCCAACTGATTTATTTTGTCATTCACAAATTAAACCAGATTGTTTTTATTCATCTGATGTTGTGGATGTAACTACTAGCAGTGCTATTACGTCACCATCAATAATTTCATATCCTTTATCTGACTGTTCACGGTCAACAACGATTCACTCCTCTATCATCAATAATACTCTATCAAATACAATGTCATTCCATTCAAGTCAACCATTAAATACCAATGCACCATGTTTTCAATTCAATCAACAATTTCTTCAGAAATCCGAACAATTAACACTGAATAATAATGATGATAATGATGACAATAGTAATAATGAAACAGAGATTAAAAGAAATACTGACAATGATATTAATGTAAATACGGTAGATCGTTTACAGAAACTACATGACTATCAAGATCATTATGAAAATTTTATAACGAAACAAACAATCTACAATAGTAGTAATAATTCAAATACAAATGGTAATTACAACAATTTACTATGGATTAATAAGACTATGAATGATAACAATAGATTGTTGTTAAATGACAATTCTGTTTCAACTTTACATAATCAAGATATCAATCAAAATTTCTGTTTATCATCAATTAATGAACAAATATCAAATAAAGAAAATCATTTTGCTAATAAATCAATTAATAGGGTTTATTTAATAGAAAATGAGAAAATGCAATTCACAATTGATGAGAATCCTCCTCCTCTTCATCATCATCATCCTAATCAATGTATTGATAAGGTTAATAAAAATAATAAAATGATTAATAATGGTAGATGTATACAGAATATAAACTTACTTGTTCATAACAATAAAGTTCATGATGTTGAAAGGGGTATGATTCAGGATGTCGACGATGAAAATGATGATGATGATCATGTTGTTGTTGATATGAATAATAACGTTGATGTAGGAGGTGGAGAGGAATATGGAGAAGATTGTGACAATCAAAGGCATAACTCAGTACATTTAGATGAATTTAAACATACCGTATTACATAGTGATCATGAAAATGAATATAATGACATTAATTCTTCATCTTCACAAGATAAATTTATTCATTTACTACGTCAAACACAATCGTATGAATCACCAATTCAGACAAGTTGTTGTGGAATTCCAACAAGTGAAATATCATCGCCAAGAAGTGCAGATGTTGAAGATGATGATGACGGTGACGATGATGACGAAAGTATAATAGACCATGTCGGAATGAATCATCATTTAACTGGAGGTACAGAAAGTGGATTAAGTTGTGGCGGTGGTGGTAGTAGTGGTAATGGGATTAGTATCAATATAAATGGGAGTAGTGGAGGAGCAAAACGAAGAGGTCCACGTACAACAATTAAAGCGAAACAGTTGGATACATTGAAAACAGCATTTGCAACAACTCCAAAACCTACAAGACATGTTCGTGAATCTTTAGCACAAGAAACGGGACTTTCAATGCGCGTTATTCAGGTAAATGTGTAGCACATAATCTTTTAGTAAACGATAGAGTTGTGTGGTCTGTTAAATTTTTTTTAAGTACACAAGTGTTTGGGTGTAGCCAGAATACCATCATAATCTGGAAGGTGGAGTTTTAACTGTATGGTGATGTAGTCCAGTGATTCAATAGTTCTGTAATTACTCCGTAATATGAAGTACTTTAATTCGTGTTTTTTTTCAGTATAAATCTAGTACTTGCCTTCTTTATATTCTATCTAAAAAGTAGGTATATCAAAGCTATGCATCATTTTGCTATTAACTAAGCTATTGTTATTGTTATTAGTGATCTTTCTATCCGACATGAAAGGTAAATAAACTTTTAATCATTCTATTATTATTTACTCTCCAGCATGGTTATAATCATCATGAGGATTATATTTAGGATAATGTCATTTTATATTGTCTTTATAAAATATCACAAGATTTTTCTAGGTCGTTATCTTAATTTTTTGCTCATCTCACTGTCTCCTCCTAAATCATTTTTTTCTTTCTTAAATTCATGTCCTTTCTTTTCTCGTTCTTAGTTTTATCTCTTATCAAACCTGTCTATTATGTCACAGTTGAGTTGAATAGAATGACATAAGAGTTTTTACTTAAAACGCGTGTCATCTATTAGACAGAAACAATTTTCATTAGTATGCTTTCACTTGTTTACATATATGTATGCAAGCATACAAGCATACACATATACTCGTGAAAATATTGAGTGGCATCATAAAGTTTGTATATGTAAGCACATACACATAATTAGCTTTACACTATTTTCTTTATGTGTATGCATCAATGACTGAGAGCCACATGTGTAAATCTATGAGATAGTTACTTATGATAGAATACTTCAAGCATCAACTTAATTCAATGAGGGCTGTCATCTACAGGCTGTTACTTAATTCTTCACAATTAAGTTTTTCTTTAGAAATTCGTTTATCTCAATAATATTATTCATTTATTATGAAAGAAATATTGTAGAAGTTAGATGAATGATCAATTATGTGTGAATTGATCTAACAGAAAGTGAAAGTGAGAAAATTCTTAAGAATAATAATAAATAGCAAAGTCAGTGAAACTAAATATTAAACTATAAGGATATTTATAACAAATAAATATAACACTGATATTGAGTCTTTCTTGTTAAGAAGTAAGAGAATAGTGAAAGCATATTTTTTTCTCCAGTTTGGACATAAACAAAGTATAGTAATTCTGGTAATTTGATCGTAGATTTATTACCTGAACATGAATGATTTCTTTCAGACTATGGACTCTACTTTGAACATCTAGGATTTCCGATGCGTTGAATGAAGATCATACAATATAGTTGAATTGCTAAAATACTGATACCTATGACTTATTGGTTAGATCTAATAGTTTTGAGTTTAATAAACATATCAAGGCATTGGATACGGAATATGAATTTCTCTCAAATTCAGTTAGTATAACTAATAAAGTTGAGTAGAGAAAAGTGGTAGATATTCCTACTAAGTCAATAGTATTGTATACTACCTAATGGACATACGCAAATGGTAGATAAGTTTGTGTGAAATAATTAACTGCCGATTAAAAAACACTTTGGAACAAATAAGTAATTATATGAAATATTTCCGTTCATGATTTTCAGCTGAGTAAAACTATTGAATTAATATAGGTATGTTAGTTACTGTAAACCGAATAAGTGAATTCCGCATAGATATAGTGTAAGGCAGTAAGTAAACACCAATAATGTAACTCTGTAATTTAATTGAATTCCAGTCTATGTTTGTCACGTAGGTGTTACATAGTTGACAAAACAGAAGTATATGAAATGTATTTCGAATCTATCACCTAATAGCTGTAAGTCATGAGTTTAAATTACTAAATTATTATAATAAATATTTAGCGCTAAATCAGTCTATTTACAATATCATACCTGTAAAGTTGATTATATTGCTAAGATATTTTAGTTGTAGAAATTGGGAATATGCCAATTTACAAAGTTGCGTAATTAACTATTCTTTTTAAGGACGATTAATTGCCCAACGCTAAGGTAACTAGTGGTCTGTACAAATATAACTATTATTCAAGTGTAAAAAAAATTAATTTAACTTTCGCTGCAAACAAATTAAACCATAAGATGGTTATAATGTTATATATACCCAGTAGAAACTTTTACTCATCTGATATCGTTTTTGTTTGATATAAAATAGTTGAGGGTAGTCGGTAGGAAACCGTGCATTACATAATTTACATGGAAAGTTGGCACTTATCAACAAGGTATACCTGCAATCAAGTAAGAACTGATACTCTTTATGAGTACAATGAAATGTGGTCAAAAGAATTTGATCAACACTTGAGGAACTGACATACATTACATTGGATCACTATTCAATGATCAAGTAGTGTAAATGTCATTTTTTTTCTATGTAAATCATTTTACTCTGGAGAAGACATTCACTTAATCATGTCACTTTCTATTATTAATTTGTAACAGGCATATTATAGTTTCAATCTAACAAAATTAAACAGTCTCATATTTTCTCAGTGGTTAAACATGCTACTTGTTGTTGATTCGCATATCTAGACGTCTAATAATATATTTCTAGTGTATTTAAAGTTATTTAAGTGCCATATTAGAGAATTATGTATATTTTCGAGATGAATAAATAATATATCGTTTTTTTTTATCCTGTACTTTACAAATAATGAACTTCTTTGACAGGTACATACTTTTGAACATTTCAGGGCATTCGATCCAAATAAAAGAACAGTTTGCATGAAAACAATGTGTGTAATATGTAGATAATATAAGTAAAATATGAAATTTCACCTGATCGCTTAAATATGTTAGAACAGTTTATTGAGCGGACAGTCAGTTCCTCACCCTATCTAATTAAACACGATTTGACTTAGGGTAAAATAACTACTCCGACAGACAATGTGATAAATTAAAGTCACCAGTTTACATTTTGTTATTAGTATTCTATCATTAGCACAAAATTGTAACTTAACTTAATCAAACCTCATATAGCTCGAGAATAGCTACTCGATTGTTCTAGTTGAATTCCTGACTTGATCCTAGATTTTAAACAAACTGCTGCTATCTTACTCTATTATATTTAAATTTACTTAAAACAATGTATATACATAACTTAAAACAAGGTCTAGTTGGCGCTGATTCATAGCATAGACATTAAATTGAAATAAATTAACTTCTGTTCCTATTTATTGGTATATAAATAACCTTGTAGCCATGTAAAAGTTCCAGACACAATTTCTAATAAAAGCGTTGCTTTAAAAAGGTCACTCAAATTTCTTTATTTAGAAAAAAAATTTAGAAACTATTTCAAGTGATTGATAAACTTTTAATTTTAATATTTAAACATTGCGCAAATTCCGCCATTTAATTTTAGTAATTATGCAAAACTTTTCTATAAATCAATTTTTTGTATGTATGTTCTGTGTATTGTGGTCACATTTATACTAGATGGTTAAGTACATATGTCAAAATCATAGAAGCGTGTCAAAACTTCTTAGATGTCTGCATCAAGGCGATTTAATAACAGTTTTAAGCAAACATATTCACTTATACACATATACACAAATAAGTAAACATACCTCTTTGTAATAGAATGTATCATAATCTTATAAATATTCAAAGTTCTCAATGTCATTAATGCAAATTAAGTTCCTATTCTTCATTTTAACTATGCAAACATTTTATACCAGAAGGATTTGGAATAGATTGAATAACCATTCTGTTTTATGTTTTGCTTGACTTGGTATCTAACATTAGAATTAAATGAAGTATTCATCGAAAACATGTGAAATATATTTCGGTTACATATGATTAGTATCCTGGGTATGCAATGTAAAACTGTAGGTAGGAAACTTTAACTAAATCAATGTGAACTATTTATTAATAATAAAGATGACGACTAGTGGTCATCATATTGACTTTCGCATTTCGAAGATTACATTATTCCAATTAGATTCACTCCAGAGAATGACCGGATTAAATAATTCAATTAGATTTTCTTGGATGATGACTACTTGTGTAGATCCATTTCAAGTTTTTATTAAAAACTACACTGTCAGTTCTTCCAATTAGTTAATAATATGAAAGGAAATAACATTCACGTATATATATATATATATATATATATATATATATATATATATATATATATTATATATAACTGTAAGTAGCTGGATGTCAACAAAGGGGTTTAAAATTTAGTTCACTTCATCGCCTAAATGACGTGGGTTTAATCCATAGTGAAATGGTAGATATGCCCTGCTGATGGATGCCAGTGCTGCCTGGTGTTCAGTGGTGGTTTGACTAGGGAACTATGCAAGTGAAATCGAAAATGATTTTCAGTTGACATTTTTGGATTAATAAATAAAATTTGAAGAAATTTTGTTGAGAATCTGGAAAATTGATCATCCACTTATTACTAGGCAATATTCAGTAGAACATACTACTACTACTATTACGGTTTACTGGCCATTAGTTAAAACTTTATAAGAGTCTTGATGTAGAACACTGTTTGCACTCTTAATAATCACAGATCAAAAGTTGATCCATACATCCAAGGTGTGAATCAGTAGTTCCGTATTCGTTGTTATCAAAAAAGTGTATAAATTGTGTTAGATCATGTTGATTATAATGAAGTTTCGCACCACGGACTGACTTTAGGCGGATAGCTGTAGAAAAATAAGAAGCTTTAGATAGCTGGTTCATCTCAGTATAATAAACCTTAGAAGTACCCTAATAGGAATGAACCTTAAAACTCTCAGGCCTAACCCTTAAATCAAGGAGTTTGCATCCCATATTTTCGAATTTCCAGTATCAGTCAATTCACACTAAAGAGTGATAAACACTCGATACTACTGTTCAGTAACTGTTCCATATCAGTAATTTTTGATCCACCCTACAACTTATGCTTTAATAGTTGCATTACAGATGGTTCAATAATCAAAGTATAAATGTAATTTATTTCACTTACAAGTCTTATTACTTAATGTAGTACAATAAATGTAGTTTTTACGTGGTTTTTAATACAAAGATGAAATATGCTAGATCCAGAAGAAGGACATTTCAGCAAGGTTTCACTTGATCACAGTGAAAAGTATGGCTGTCTCCCACAGCTTTTTCGTGAAAACCTTTTTTTGAATATATCATTATGTCATTCAACTAAATTCCTCTTTCGTTCACTATTGATAAGAGGTGTAGAGATTTGGATTAGTTCACAGTTATATCATTCTTACATTATGGAATGTCACTGACTGATAGTTTGTATTTAAATTGCACTTCGAACATACTTATTGTCATCAAGCTTATAAAATCTGGATATTCTTATCAAAATGTTTATTCTATACGTTTTATTTTCAAATTAACAATTCGACCGGATAATAAACATTCGAAACTGTTTAGTCAAACGTTGCCAGTATCTGCTTCATGGCTATAAAGTTTATTTATCCGCACATGGACTAATTGGTTAAATCATGATGATTTACATCTTGTTTTGCTATATTGATTAAAAATTAGTATTGGGTAGTCTGATAGGGAATCTAACCCTATACGACTATATAATTTCTTGAAACACTCTGACATACACAAAATCAAACACTTATATTCATGTGTATGAATAAAGTTTGGCTAAAATTGAAATGAATGTAAACTATATAAATCTAATATTACACACTCACAAATTCATGAATATCCTGAACAGTTAAATCGACATACTAATTTGCCATTATCCTTTTAACTTGATGAATCGATATCAAGCGAATGTTCAGCATTAAATGATGGTAAATAAGAAAAAAAATAAAACAAACAATGTATCTGTCAACAAATCTACTAACACCTTTGTTAGTGAAATTCCCACAACAACTAAGATGGAATTTTATCCTATCTCTTCTACTCTTAACTGTATGTTCCAATATTTAGCTGAGCTCATGTGTATGTATTTATGTATGGAACTAAAGGGAAACAATAATAATAAGAGAATTAATACAGAGAAACTGAAAATACTTGATAGTTAACTCATTTGCATTTTATTAGAAACAAACAATGGAATTTAACTAGAAGTTAACATAAATTACACAATGACATGAGAACAAGAGACCAAACTTTTTTCTTCTGTCCAAAGCTCAATTTGCATTTTGTCACTTCAAAAAAGTTAATATTATCTGCTTATACATTAACCTACACTGAAATCCTATTGTCTTATGCAGTTTTTTTATTTATTTTATGTTTAGTTTATTGTTCCATCTACCAAGTAAGATACTTTTGGATGGTTAGAGTAGGGTGGGATGAGTGGAAGTATGAACACCTTTAGACAAGTACAGTATTTAAGTTGTTTCATTCTACGGTCAGGAGGATTTATATCCTTTTTTGCTGAGATTAAAGGATATACCACTATTTTCTTTTATTTCTGAAGGTTGGATAGATGATTAGAAGTTGTTTACGTATGTCGATATAAGCTTGATTGACTTTATTAAATTATGGTATACGATAACTAATTCTGCTATTAGAATATATAATTTAAATTGATCCATTGATTCTTTGTCCATTGTCTGTGAAAGAATGGGGCTTGGAATAGTGTGTTGTGTAGTGCATCATAGTTCGATCCCGACTAATTCACTTATGACCAAGGTCGTCGGACAGTACAGTGAATAATTAAATGGCTTTGCTATTTATATGAGTTTCATCAAAATGTCAGATAGCCCTAACTTTTGTACATGGTCAGATTATTTTGTAGCATTGGGAAAATCCAATCCATTTAGAAAGACGTTCTAAACTTATTAAGAATCATTAATCTGGAATGACCAAAAAATATAACATTTCGTAATATGGATAATCAGTATTACTATTTTGTATATTTTTATCGTATTCGTATAATCATATCTGAATTTTGATCAGTCTCTGTTAGCGTATATGCCTCTTGAGATGGTCGCCGAAATATAGCTATTTTTAGGAAGTTTTAGAATATAAGAGTTGTGACTAGTAACGGAATCAAAGAAGCGCATTTTATTTTGTATGAGATTTTGTATCCAACTATACTTACCAGACCGGTGTTGGTGTTTACACTGAAATTCGTACCTAGTTCCTTTCTCTTCAGATTTTCACTATTCATATGAAAGACTTATCAAACAAGATAGTGACTATCTGAACTCACTAGTTCAGGGGAGAAGACATGGGCAAATACAATCAATGCTATCATCAGGTTTACGATATATTGTTTATTCACCCGACGTGTTTTAAACAGAGTCAACTTTCATCTTTGAATTTGACCGACAATTGCTTCTTTTAAATATTCTGAATATTTGTATTTATCAAGCAAAGCGAACGATTTAGTTCAAAGCGAATGCTGGCGTTTACTAGCGGTAATATAAAAGGTGTTTAACTATGAAAGTTGATTTTCATCTACCGAACTAACTGGTTCTGCACATTTTTTTGACTCTTTATTCAAGTAAACACAAACTGGATATACTCCAGGATATGTTTGATTCAGAATAGAGTTTACTTAGTAATGCTTTACTTGACATCTTTATTAGTCTAAGATAATGTTCCAAGATAATCATCCATCACTTTCAGTAGTTTTCCGCTTTATGGTCGTTTACGTATTAGCACAATAAAACGCCAAATAAGTATAACCGGATAAAAATATTTAAAGTTTTCCCATTATTCTGTTATGTGTCAGTCAGATATCTAAAAGATACGCTGATGAAATATTGCATTCCTCTTTAACGGAGGACTTTGCGATACAAAGAATAGAAGTTGTCGTTTTTTCTATTTTATGAATGTAACTAGTTCCTCTTACATAGTTAAGAAGGTAACATGTTGAAAATGCTTAGTAAGATTGATGGAGTTATAGAGCTTCTGAAACCTGTTTCTTATGTTTAAAAAAGCAGTCTGAAGTTTTCTTAGCCTTAATAACGAAGCCGATTTGATCCCTTTTATCTAAACCATTTCTAGTTCATAGTTTTATTATTAACGTCATTGAATCTAAATCCCTATATATTTAGTCTTTCTTTGCTACAATTTAAACCATGCAATGATGTTTAACTGTTTTGATCAATGTTACAGTAGTGTTTTATTCAGATGTTACATAATTACAGCTTCTAATTCAATCTAGTTCATTTTATTTGGATTCTGATAATCTCTAATATTCCATACCGACTCTTATTTTTGATGTTGCCTTATATATGACTACAGTTTTACATGCTTTATTAAATTACAAGTTTTCTTGTAATTTTGGTTTTGATATAGTACAGACCGTAGACAGCTAATGAGAAGACAACGAAATTTATTTTACTTTAACTTACAACTTGTGACAGAATAATTATCGTGAAATCAGCAATTCGACATTTTAGGTTGTTCGTGGTAATCTGCATAAAACCCTGCTCCACGTAGGTCTCTCGCTAGTTGGAACTTATTAGTAAGATATACATGTGGTCGTAAGAGAAATGGTATTTTCTTAGGTATTCGAACCCAGGTCATTCATTTTGTTACCTCATTGATAAGCTACTTGGGCTTTGACTGACCTCCTGTAGTGTATGCACTTCAAAATCACTTTGTTTAGTGTCTATAATACATCTTGGTCAAGGAAATGTAGTTTGTATTATAAATCAAAGGAACGTGGTACTACCCAGTATACAAATAATATAACTTCTAGTTACCTCTGTAGTAATATCGGATTAGGATTATGTTATAACACAAATGAGGTAAAGTTGCTTATGTGAATCATCTAGTTTCTACACAGTCGTCTTGTAGCTTGTAGCAAAACCTTAACTTCATTATAAGTATGTACCAATGAACACTATTAAAAATGGAAGCGACAACTGTTTATTACTTCCTAGTAATTTTAGTTTCGTGATAACAGTTACAGTTAGGGATAAATAATCTGTTCAAGTGTTCATGAATTGTTTAAAGAAAAAGCGGATTTATTTCATGGTATCTAATTAATCATATTGTTTTTTTAAATACAAATAACTTAGATTAAGATTGATATGGTTGATTAATATAGTCGTTCCTATCGAATGTATTGAGGCTAAACGAGTTGTCGTGCATCTTCTATGAATAAAAATGTTTTCTTTGTAGAGGGGAGAGACAAGATCTCACCTTCTCGTTAGTACTGATACACATTTCAGGTGGTAAACAAGAATCTACTGACATAGTCAAATTACTGTGAATTTCAAAAACATTATTGAACAAAACATACTGAAGGTTCTTATTTCATAAAAATTTATTTTCTCTCTTATGTTAGTTGGCATATATACAGACTTTGACAACTTTTATTTATAGTTTACGAGCATCTTTTTTTACTGTATGATCAGATGTATTATTCACACCATGTACTGAACAAATTTGTTGCCGTATATGATTGTACACAAATATTGTGATATTCGAACGTCATGTGCTTACTACCTCGTTTGGTCATTCTACATGTTGTCTCTATAATGTTTGCTTATTTTCTATTTGGATATGTTTATTTCTAAGTACAATCATTACAACTATGTTAAAAAGCATCTGTCATTTTATACAGTCATAATGACTATATGAAGTGTGTCTGGAATTCTGAGAATTTGTCTAGTATTTTCATTGTATCCGTGATAAACAACGTAAACAAGACTGTAAATTTTGTAGTTGAGACGATATAGGTACATATATATGTGCAAACATAAATGAAATTGACAGAATTTGTTGACAAATTTGTTTTACAATATGAGAAAAAAGAAACCACTATACAAAGCACAGTTAAAGAACGAGAAAATGAAATAGGGAAACAGAGTAAAATAACAACTTTGTTTTAAGTGAACGAAATAAATGAAGAAATTCCCTCGGAAATTACGATTTCGATTTCAAGATAACAGTAAGATGATTTATACTTCTTCTCATATAAAATAAAGCTGTAAATTATAAACAGAAAACGGAAAGAAAACAGGAGGAAATAACGATCGGTTAATGTAGATTATAGAGTTTAATGCAATCAATCATATGATAGTTTATATACAACTGTTACTGCGATTCTACATTTTGGATACGTACGCATGTTTGGTAAACGTTACTCCATATCTGAATGCAAAATGTTGCTTTAGAACTGGTCCACAGCAATGTTTAAACTAACGATAGGAATCGGAGTAACGGATAACTTCTACCAATAGAAGTTTCCTTGACAAAAGTGAGTTGATATATCTGACAAAATATTCACATAGATTCGAAAAAACTCATTTGGTTTTGCCGTTCACTGTCACTTGTAACGTAAGGGTAATATCTGTTCGCCAGTGATGAGATGATTATTGTGCATAGCAGGTTTAGTCTTTATTTCAATAGATTTTTGACTAGTCAACAACATAACAATTTACTGCAATCCTTTTATTATGAAATACTGTCAGTTCTTGTATTTCGTTCATTTGGAATCACTTTAACGTTCAATATTTTTTAACTATCACTTTTCAAGTAATTGTCTGAGAGGAAACAAGTAAACTTACTGGAAATACATGTTAATAACAGATACTGTTTAGATGTAGTGAGCTTGGAACTAATTTATTCATACAACGCAGTCAGGTTGCACGCACTGCTTAAGTCTTGGCTACCAGAAATTTTTAAATCTTTTATATTTTCTTAAGCAACATTAAAATCCCTGAACGCGATAAAATATGAGAAATAGAGGTTCTTCTGAAAAAAAACATAAAGTATATCGATGAATATCCAAAAACAGCACTTAGTAAACGTTATGTTAGTTTAGATATTTTTAAATTTCACTACTTTCAATTTTGTGGATAAAACGAAACTCCACGGTGATAACTAACTAGTATCCATGTTTTTGCATTAAATTCATGTGACTCATTTGTTCAGATGAACAACTAATACACTAGATAAATATACAAGAAGCCTATGACTCACTTTAGGCTAATTCTAATGTCACCTAACTATAGAACATAAGACGTCTCAAAAGTTCGAAAAGTTCTTTATTTTTCTTCATAAATCTGTTCAAAAGCAATTCAAACTGTCAGAAGTTTCAAATTCAGCCGTCAGTATAAAGTTATTGAATAAAATAAAAGAAGAATGATCAATTAGAAGGTACATGTGCTGGCCCTGTAATCAGGACGTCCAATGGCTTTTAACTGTATCGTAAATCAACTTTCTTTATAACGTCAGCTGCATCACTGTATTAACGGTAGATGAGGTACTTAATGCAAAATCATTTTGTTTACATGGCGTTTTCTAGAGGGAATAATATGCATCTGTGTTGTTTGCGTATTAAGTAACATTAAGTTTATAACTTTTACAGAAAGTTTAACTCAGTAAAGCAGTCATGTGGACAGATTACAGCCAAACGAAGGACATCTGGTGACTCATTAGTTAAACAAAGCCACAACTTCATCCTGGATGGATACTATTTCTGTCTGTGTTTGTATATATATACATAACATCTGAAATATCTGTACGGTTACTTTGCAACTTAATTACAGAATGATTCATCAGGGCCACAAAATCTACCAGTCATATAAAGACAATTCTATGTTAAGTGGTAGGTTATTTCACTCTCGTCGGGGGAGGGGAGTTGTCTCACTTGCCGTACATTGTAAGTTTTAAAGCATACACAGGAAACTTATTACAAAAATGTATTCTTTAAATTAACCACATGTTTAATCTCACAAATGTATGATTAGTTTTGATAAGTAATTCCTAGAGTTCTAGTGAGAAGCCATAACCAACGAAGTTCAACAATGTTAGAAATGAAGCAGTTACCCGCTAATGACATTGATGATGTTGTCAGAATATTTCTAATTAACTGAATTCAGAAATATTTACTAGATAGTTGCCTGAAAGTTCTAGCTCAATATTTAGTCATGGATGCCTATTTCTAAGGAGTATCACATTAGGATAAAACAGTTATCTAATGAGTTCTATTATGTTGCCTATTTACATGAAAGAGATGAACTAATCATTTACTAATCTAAGTAAGACAATGAATTTACATAAAATTTCACAAAATTTATTTATTAACATACAATTGAATTGTATAATCAAATTAAGAACTTAATAAAAATTTGTTTCATGATCAATTTAAAATAAATAAACTTAGTGTTTAATTTTACTTAAAATCAAACTCTACATTGATTTTCTTTTTTGTTGTTGAATGTTTTATGTTAAGAGATTTCTTCTTTAAGTCATTGTATTGTCTTATCTTCCTTTAATTCTTTTTATTCTATTCAGTTGAAAGATTTTCAGATAAATCCTCTATTGTCCTCATTACCATTATCATTATATTAGAAATAAACAATCAGAATACTTCTCCACCAATAAATGAGTATTATTTGTATATTTGTCTTCTTTTACATAACACATCACATTGTGTAATCATTAGTTCACAGTGATAAAGAGAAACTGAATGTTTAATTTTATTTTTTTATAATTTTTTTTTTGCACACTCATTCATACACACTTACATTGATGTTAGTCAAAATGATGAATACAAAATAGTATGATCAGATTTTTCTGATGTATTTCTATGTGTATTTTGTTGTCATCACATTTATGTATCGTTTCCATCACCTACACATACACGTGGACATAATATTTGGAATGTCATCAGTATAATGATGTATGTTTGGATGTTTGTATAACTATGCGGTTATCGCCTTAATAAACTAGATAGACAAGTTATTTCCCTATTTACTTGTGATGTATTTTATTTTTTGTTCTAATTTTTGTCTATTGAGAATATTAAAGAAAATTTTTTGTTAATCTAGGATTTTCTTTTCATTCATAGTTGATAAAATAAGAGAATAACAATAACAACAACAGTAGCAACAACAACAACAGTACACTCGCTTTTACTCATATTATACAAGCGAACATGATTGCATACAAATTCATAGGTATATACACATGTATGGATATAAAATGTATAATCAGGGATATACACATCATACATATATTACGGATGGATGAGTAAATGAAGTATATATAAGCCGATTTACCTTAATACTATTTTTTTCCTCTTGGAAATTTCAACAATAACAATATAAAAGCACACACACACACACTCCATAAACAAATAGAACATTATACAAAGTAGAATGAATTAAGTGAATTATTATTATTACCATTCGGATTAGGCAACACTTAAATGAATGGAATCCGTATAAATATTAATAAAGCCGAATGGAGTTTCTTTAATGTTCTCTTGTAGCTTCTGTGTAATTCTACTCCATTATTCACAAGCCATATTATACGGTTTCTATGTCGAATAGTCTAGTATCTTACTATCACTATTGCGTAGTTACTTAATAGCCACTGGCTGATTGAGTTCCTCATGAAGTTGTATTATTTAAACTGTCATAACACTCTATCATATATGTGATGACTAACATTGAATATAATAGCCTAGTATAGAGTAGAATAGATTTTGATCCACATTCTCTAAGAATAAAGTACATAAGTAAGTTATTCGATGTTTATATAATATTTCTAATACAAACATATAACTTAATGAATGAACTGTACGAACAGTACAAATAGAAACACTGTGGGGAAAGTGAAAAGTATTGTTTTCAACATGAAACATTTCATACAATCATTGTTATATATATATATATATATATATATATATATATATATATATATATATATATATCGTTTGTTATAACCACAAGGCTACTTGAGCCATAACTGAAGTAGATAAAAATTTACTATTTATTAAATTATAGTAATTACTGATTAGTTATTTGGTAAGTAAAGTGGTGTCGGAACAGATTAGTTTAACGAGTTGTATATCATAATCTGTGCTGGTTTGCAGAAAATAAATATTTTCATTAGTTTTAGTGTATACTCATTAGTACTTGCTTCCTTAGTGTTACGGTGTTACTGATACAATCATAGATGATAGTGATAGTATTGATAGTTGTGATCTCGCAGTCAATATGTTAAAGTTCATTGTTAATTAGTGTATAGGAAGTTAGTTTTCCAGTTTTGCGATATTCTTCAAACAATGATGTTTGCCTCAAGAACATAAACTGACTGATTCATAAAGCAATTTTTATCAGATCAAGATAATAGTAGTAGTCGTACATCTTAACTTCAAATGTAATATATACATCAACTATAAAAACAATCCAAATATAAATTTGTTAAATAAAAATGCCTTAAACGAAAATTTGCATGTTTGTTATTTATTTCAGCTTTTTCCCTTCTTCACTTTATACTTTAGTTATTTATAACATGTTAAACAGGCAAAACACATAAAACTTTTGTCCATTTTCTTGATATCAATATCAGTAGCACAAGGCAAAATGTTACTTTAGTCAGATAGAATCGATTAAAGGTGCTTTTTTACACTTAATTGACAGCAACTGAAATTTTCTTTACAAATTGTGGGACACTAGTAAGTCATTTCGTACAATTTTAGGAATCTCTATCATTTCACGTCAACCATCATGGACGTCTCATGGTCTGAAGATTCCGTGTTCCATCCTATATGAGAACCGGGACGTCGATTGTTTATAATTTCTTCAATAGTTCGATGAAACTCTTCATTTTTCTTTGGTTTCCAATAGTTCTTCAGGTAGTATTCAATTATAACAAAACTGCCCCCTACCCCAAATAGTAAAAATCTTCATATGAACACTGGATCAGTTTGTGTAATCTATGGTTCACACAGAATAAATCCTCCGAAACCATTGTATTCATTATACAGTCCAGTAATTTTCACTTAGTAATTCTATTTTAACTAATGGTTACCGTTGTTCGTAACGTTTTCCTTGATTGCTAGCTTGTCGTTTTTATCACTGTCCCTCATGTTTCTGCATAATTAAAAGGAAGAAGTGAATGTTAAAGAGTAGTTTCCATTATAGATTTCATCTAAAGTCCTAGTTTTTATCCGTTTTTACCCATCATTCCAAGCTGTATTTTACTGACATATCCATAGAAGACTGTTGTAGATAACTTCAGTCTCTTAAAATAATATTGTTATAGGAAATCTTACAGTATTCACGTACTCAATGAATAATGAAAACATTATAGACTACGTCAGTTTTATTCATCTGTTACTAACTATTCATGACGTATTACTGTTGATGTAGAAGAAAGACTAAATTCATGATAACAATAATTGTAGGTGTCTATTAGTCTGTTTTCATAGTTGTCATAAGATAGAATGTCTGTATTTTTGTCTGAAAAGACTTACTTAATGAAAATTTCTTCTATGTATACTGAATAAAATAAAAATGTATCCTCAATAAATGATTTTATTAAATAAACATACAATTTAGTGAGAAATAATTAACTGCACAGTAATTATTGTATTCAATCCAATAAACATGATAATCATTCAAAATTGAAATATCTGTTCAATATTTTAGGGGAGAGAGGAGGGGTGACGATGAGGTGACTTGTAGAAACTATGCAATTAGTGTAGATCATATCTAATTCCTTCACTTTGATCGTGAGAAACTTTTCTATAATGAATTAATTTCTTTACATTGGTTATTGTGATGGTTGTGACTGCAAAAACAATCAATTCATAATGAAGTAATGGGTGTAACTAAAGTCATGATTGTCATTACTGTCTTAAGACTTGTGACATGTTCTTCCATGGGAAAGTAACCATAAAATAAGATATAGTATGACTTCATGCAAAGAAAAAGCTAAAAGCTCACTATATTATATACTGACCATTTGAAAGACATTAAAGTCAATTATTTCACTGACTGGTACATTGTTGTTAAATTTACTATCAAGGTAATCAAAGTTATTGTTCAATATTAGACTAAATATTCATGCTTATTATATTAACAATAGAGAATTTGGATCTGATTAGTTACTGATATTTGTCATAATAAGTTGATAATTCTATTATTAATAATTCCTATTCAAACTTTTTCTTTAAGATTTCCTGAATTATAGATTTAGTAACTGAATCCATATTGTAATTACTGTTTCTTGATAAGTACTATTTGTCAAATTCAATAAAATATAAATTGATATTCCACAATAAAGTAAATTCATTTCTTTGTATTATAGTCAGATTTTACTTGGACAATCATTAGAAATCAGGGCGCACTCAACAGTTTAGAAGTGTAACTTTGGATCTTCGAGCCTTACTTTGAACGCTTAATTCACACACAGCTGAATTACGGTTCAATAGTTTACATTCAGGACTTTGAATAAATTTAGATAAAATCTCACCATAAAATAAGAAAAGATGACTACTGTACTGAAAGTTATAATAAACCTGTAAAAAATGTGATAATATACTAATACTGAATTCGTATAGATCTATATTAGAAATAGCAAAACTTGCCAGTGTAAATGTCTTTTGCACTGCTGGAAAGTGACGTAAGTCATAGCATATTAAGTTACTAATAAAGAAGTCAAAGTCTCTTTTGGCGATGGCTGTCAAGACATACTTTTTCGGAACTTAATTAAATTATTTCTGTTCGTGTTTTGTAATAATATAACACATGCTCCTGAAAATTTCCTCAGTGAGTTTATATACCTCGACATCGTCTGATCAATTTTGAACCATGTCATTCAGTGTCTCCAGCTAGTGATCATAGTTGTCACGCAGATCTTAACCAGGTAGTCTACATCAGCCAGTATGGCAGTGACTAACAGTTAAAGACTTTATGGAGTGATGTTGTACTTTGATTTCGCTGCCCTTCTTTAGTTTTTTTCCAACCCACTCGTACGCCAACCAACATCATGTGACAGGGCAGGCGGTGGTCGATCACATATTTATTACTACCTTAGTCAGTAAATTAGTAATCCAGAGATACTCTGTTATTTTTTCAGGGTGATTTGTGCTTTCTGTAATAAGAATAAATATTTTGAATACTTTTAAAGGAATTTTTATTACTACGTTATGTTACATATAGATAAGTGAAAATCTTGTATGTACTGAACCGTTACCTTATCCAATCTTTGTACTTCCCAATTATACGGACTTGTGATCTTACATAAAACCACACCCATATCTCTCAGTAAATACGATACCTTAAGACAAATGAAGTGAAATCTAGTAGCCTATGCAAGCAATGCCAGATATTTTGGAAGTTTATTCGTTTTCCAACAATTGAATTCTGACTCAGAAATCTAAGCATATCATCCATGATAAGAGATTCTAAAACATAATATCTGATACTTTGTATAGTTGTTGATATGTACAACCAAGGAGTATCAGACGAATACAAGACAACTGTTCAACAGACAATTATTTTGAAATACTTCACTCAGCCGTCGTTAGTTTATAATTAGACCAGTCTACTGAAGCACACTCACCTTCAAAATATTTTATGGAAATTTTATTTTATTTGTAGTGTTAAATATTTATTGGTATTCACTTAATTACTGATTGTTTATTGATTACCTTTAGGACTATTAACAGTTGTGACTTAAGCATTAGAAGAGGTTAGTACATGTTCTCCAAATTCTCTTACTATTTCATAAATGTACTTTACGATTGCAATGAGTTTACCTGATAACATTTATGCATGTTATAAATCCTTGTTGATAAAAAAGTAATCCGTTTGATACGAAACCATTTATAGGCAGTGACAAATGTTATATCATTGCAAAATTTTAGAGAAAGCTGCTGTTACTGTCATGACTATATAGAGCGTTGACCAATTATGTCCTCTGTTGGGATTCACAGGGTGGTTGATCAGTAGATGAGGTGTGAGGTAAGTCGCAAACAGTCAGTACTAAGAATTACGGACCATCCTTTATTTTTAGCTCATTTGTTTATATAACAATGAAATTACAGTAATTTAAGTTAAAGGAAATTATTATCATCGAATAAACTTTACAAAAGTTAAGATAGTTGATGATTATAGTATAATTTAAATGCAAAATCACATTGAACCAATTAGTACAATTAATTGCTATAGAAACTACATTAGAATAATATTTTGATTTAAATGAAGAAAAATCACACTGAATTATGTGGAACATGATGAGAGTTGAAATAAATCGAAACTACAAAATAAATTAATACAAAGTTTCATGTTAAATTTTTGAATAATTATATTTTTGTGAAATTGAAATCTGTCTCATATCTTTAGCTGAAATCAGAATGTGAATGAGATCTATTGCATAAATGATTTATGCATAAATAACGAATACAACTAATACCATCAGTGAACTTGATTTTAAATGCGTATTTTTGGTAAATAGTTCATTAATAAAGTTGGTTCATATGTGAAAATGCAGTTACGGGTAGTTCTTGTTTACATGCTATACATTGTTAAAATGCCATAAAACTGTATCCAGGACAAATCAATTATGGGTAGAACTAAACTGTAATGCCAGACCATTGTAAATTCAGCACTGATTCTCAAGGCCTTTGTAAACATTTTGAATAATTTTAGTATTTCCATAGAATGCATTTCTCAGTTTGGATGAGTTTATGTCAACAATGTGTCCTCAAGATAAGGCAATACTTCATAAGACTTGAATTGGTTGAAGTTAGTTGCCAGAAGAAATTTGACAAGTCAAGGTCACTTAGGGAATCGTCCAAAAGCGGTGCTCTTGTTTAGCCTTTCCGAATTTTGTCAAAATGAATTAATACTTAGTAAGTAAATTGTATTTCTAAAATCAATACATTTGACATTCATTTTCAAATTTACATATTCGACTTTGAGTTACACTATTTTCAACCGTGACCTAGTGATACTACTCGATTTCTTACACTGTAATTAGTAAAGTGACAGAAATTCAAGTATTGTAACTACTAATCCTCTCTCCCATCTCATGACATACTGAGAAAGGATTTCATTATTTTCTAAAATAAATCACTAACATATAGCTATCATTTGGAAATAACTATTTTCGAAGTAGAAAAGGATAACTGTCTATATTGGATTTCTTTTCTACAGGTTTGGTTTCAAAATCGTCGTAGTAAGGAAAGACGTATGAAACAACTCAATTCCCTTGGTACACGCCGATCATTCTACAGAAATCCAAGAAGACTACGTGGGATAAGATCAGGAATACTATCCAATGAATTAGGCTTGGGAGGTCCAGGTGATATAATGACCAATTCCAATTATCATGAATATCTAATAAGGCCTAATTCGGTAAGTATTGTTTATTCAACCGTTATCATTACTAGCGTTATTATGGAACGAGAAAAGAAGTGATGTTACACTATTACAGTTCAGCTCTGTCGGAAGGGTTACTTGAAACATGTAGATTAAGTTTACTGAAGAATAAGATTTATGGTCATGATAGGTTGGTTACTGTGAGGCGTAATATGCATTTGGTGTGCACAATCGGTTGTAAAATAATATAAAACTATGCCATTCTTAATGGTATACACTCTGTAATAGTCATAACTTTTGTAGGCATAATCTTAAATGGTCAGCAAAATGATAATTCATGGTAAATAATATTGAATATGCTCAAAAAGTGACACAACAACAATATATTTTAAAATAGTATGCATAACATCTGTGCACTCTCTCTCTCTCTCTCTCTCTCTCTCTATATATATATATATATATATATATATATATATATATATACATTTATATATACATATATATATATACATATATTCCTTTAATTTCATTGTTATAGGACATTTACAACGTTATTGCCTCAGCCGCTGCAGTTGCATCTGGTGTTCCTTTCAACTTGCCTGGTGCGATTCCCAGCCTACCTGGAAATTACACTTTATCCCAGTCACATCCACTACCTCCAAATGATTCACTTATCTCAGGAACAACATCACACTTACTGGACAATGATGGTATGCCTTTCCATAATGATAATACATTACACTTCCCACATAACCAGCTTCATTTACCATCGAATTTTGTAGCAAATTCTCTCAGTTGTCATCCTTGTCATCCACCAAATTTATCTCTCTCAAGTGGAGTTCGTGATGAGATAAAATTAGATTCATTACATTCGCGACCTTGTTTTCCTTCTTCGTCTTCATCATCAACATCATCAGTATCTTCTCAACAGCCAACAAAATTTCCATTTTATAATAATAACTGTTCACCAACTGGATCTATATTTTCTTTATCTGACCCTAGAGATTTTCATTTATCCAATTTTTTTGAAAATAATAATATGAAGTCATATAATTTAACATGCCATCCTGGTCCACTTCCAGTATTAAATCGACCAATTTATAATTCATCAGGAATTAACTTCAGAAATGTACCACCACCTGTATTTGATGAAATCACTTGTAGACCAAATTTAGTATAAAATATATAATTACACAGAGAATTTATAATAACAATATAATAAATTATTCAATCAATCAGATAATCAAAGTTAAAATAAAGCAAACACACTGATACAAATCACTTGATTTAACAATTATACTACTGATTGTACATAGTTCTTCATTAAAGTATTATTTAAGTAAATGATTAATAGATTCTTTGGTAAATATAGGAGAAAAACTACTAAATTAAGATTTTGTAAATATAAATTCTGCACAACTAAACAGACATACACCTTAATGAGTATAAATGCTGATTACTGTTAGTCTAATTCAGTTCAGTTATTATACATGAAAATGTACTTTATGATTATCACTGTCAGCTAGTAGTAGTGTATGTGTGAATAGAAATTTTTTCTAAGTAGCTTTCTTTCACTTAATTTTTAATGTAAAGTATAGTTTCTATTGTGTTTTCTTTGTTGTGATCTTGGATTGTAAGCTGTGATGTAAATGATATGATATTTCTGAATATAAATTAATGATTGCATTCATCTGGCTTTACTGATTTACTGATCTATATATACATAACTCACTATTCTAAAATATAACTGATGACAATATTATTCAATCCTCACGTCGTTAAGAATGTTTAACATCAGAAATAATGTACTAGATCTTTGCAACTAAATGGAATTTTTAACACTCTTCATCTCCCAGTACACAAGATCTAACATTAATATTGATATCAACTGAACAGCATCTTGCTTTTTTAAGCTACTGACCTAAAATTCAACTATCGATATTATCAATTTTAATCGATTACTAATACAGCACTTTCAGTGATTGTTTTATTACAGACATCCTTGTTTCAATAAGCTGTGGTTCCTATATGAATCTTTGAGAGATTCATTACAATGCTAACCATCGGGGAATACATTATTACTATTTAATAAAATGATAATTAAAAATATCTTTGATATGTGTAAGATTTCCATGATACTACTTGAATAATATTAAAAGGTACTTACTAACTGAGTAACAACTTAACTTAGGGGTTTAGGGTTAAAGTAAAGTCATTAATTAGGGTGTTGGAATGATTATTAAAAAGTAGAAGTAACCAATTCTAAATTATTCATCCTAGAAAATCATACTCCAAGACCAACTTCAGATTTAATAGTGAATAAAATTATCTGTGAAATACTGGGTAGAAGATTGTATGAATTCTTAAAAGTAACTGAATAAAACATTTTTTAACTTGAGTAGTGGTTGCTATTCTCTTAGATGCACAAAAAGATCCGTTTTCATTTACGACTATAGAAAAGTGGATAATTCGTTACAGAAAAGTCATATCTGCATATGTACTTGAATTAGAATTTGATATCACTAGTTGACGTAGGTTCGACAATCATTAAAAATCAGGAATCAAGACTGGAGAGCATTGTCATCATATTATGAAACTTTCCAGAAGTTCATATCCATAATTCAACCCAGATTAGTTTAAGGAATGCTTTCAGCTTATAATAGAGGAAACATAGAGCGTCGATGATAATTATGACAAATGGTAAATTAAGTGAGCTGAAAGGTGGGTAGGACTGCATATTTATTGACAGTTAATTGATTTTGCTGCCGATTTACCTTTTTGTTCATTCACGACCAATTTTTGAATTATTGTAAATTTCTCAAATATTTTATGTATGAAAGTATGCCTACCTGAATGCAGCAGCTTAATTAATTTATAAGCATAGAAAAAACCTGTATTATTAGCATGAATGTTTTCTGTAGACTGTGTTGATTTGATTTATATGTACCTGGTATCTTCCAACCAAATGCACTCATAGGTTTACGGATCTCAGAAGATACAAGTCGATTTCAATGGTTGTGATTAAAACAACTATTCATGATATCAATTGTCGTCATTAAAATTTTCAGTTGCTTTTCATTTTATATAGTCTGCTTACATAACTCTAGATAAGAGGATAGTCTACTAGCAGGGTAATCAAGCTGTTAAGTGTAGCACAATATTAAGCATAGAGAAAATAATCTTTTAGTGCTTAAAACAAAAATTTTTAATTACATGAATTCTTATCAACCTCATTTTTTGTTACATTAAGAAGAAACCATATTACATTACAGTAAAATGTTTTCTACGTATTATATAATACTTTTGTCTGTCTTTACATACTACTTTGAAAATTGAAAAAAAATAATGCAATATACACATTAGTAATAACCTATGAAGACGACAACACAGAAGTATGAAATCAGAGGAAATGGAAAACATATCTTCATGTTCTTTTCTAACTACATCGTCAGGTGTTCACTTTACATGTGGTGCAATAATGCACCGATTGTTCAAGTATTACTTGATCAATCTTCTCTATAGGGATAAAATATTACTAAACAGCAGGTCAACAGTAAAGTATGATATTTTTTGTCTGATTTACAACTGATATAATGTAATATGTATTTATAGTACAAATGATTTTAATGTTATTATTTGTTTTAATCATTAAAAAAAATATTAACAGCCTACTATAACTTAACAGTTTTACTCAGCATGATGTTTAGGAATACTAGTATGTTCGCATTGAATAAAAATTAATTGAATGATATCAATAACTGTTTTACATATTGTACTGATATCATCAGTACATTCTTCTGTGTACATGTGTATACAATTAACTTTACAGAAATGAAAAGAGTGAAAAATAGAATATACAACCTTCTGATAATGTACAGTAGAAAAATATATCAAACTATATAATAAATGTAATAAGAATTAAGAAGGAGAACAATCTATTCCCTGGAATTGTGATAAAAAATGCCGTGGATAAATGTTCATGGTTTTAAAAATACATGTAGTGGTAAATTTACAAGTAGGTTAACTTAAGGTAGCTTTTTGAAACAGTAATTAGAATGTAGTATTATTATTACTAGCAATCTAGTACATAGAGAATAGACTAATAAGATGTTCTACAACACAATGTAATTCCAACCAAACAGCTTATATAAGATTTCAATCTTCTAAGTTATATGAACAGTAGCCTAGTTCAGATATCTGTGTAATTACTAATACAAACTTTATTTTCTCAACATTAAAATGAAAAGGTTCAAAATCATAAAGAGGCAATTTTCATTTGCTGTAATTGATAAGTTTACCATTTTCAATAGCCTATTTGTATAAAGATGTTTTCGACATGACAATTTGTAATATATATGTATATCCCTAGTATGACAATGATATTTTAACAAATCGGCCCAGTGGTTCAGATAATAAGGTGTCGGCTGTAAGATCTGAAGGCAGTGGATTCGACCACCTGGCAGAATCGAGAGTGCGCACTACAGGAGGAATCCTGTATTGGGAAGAAACAGTTGTCCGTTGTTTCCTGGTTTTCAGTGGTTATCTATCTCAGGCCGATTCGTGATGTCAAATTAGAATTCAACAATCCCCATAACACCCGATTACAATATATCATTTAATTCTAAGTTCTAAATTCAGAGTGCCTTATGAATTCAGCTATTCTTTTTTCAGTAATGAAGGTTATAATTCAATATTGGAAATAAATTCCTATAGAAAAATTTTGTCGACAACTGGTATCAACTGACAAATCAACGAAACAACTAATTTCATAATTTCAAATTGGCGTAAAATCGACTTAAAAATTTTGAGATTTGACGATTGATTACCATCTAGCCATTAATGTTTACATTCAGTGATTCATACATTTTGACTTCGGAAAACTCGTAAAATATTGTAAACTTTAACCGATATCATCAATATTAAAAGTGAAATTTAGACCCACTAGATTTACAATTAATGACATACTAAGGATCACAACTAATTTGCCTGAAAGAAATCTTATCACCTCTTTCTAACTACCTTAATTCCATGATTCTATACAAACTGTTCGTTCACTTTGAAATCATTTATTCAGACTGAAAATGTTTTCAACTTAACTGGAATATAGAATATTCTCATGAAATCATTGTTCGGTATTGATACATTCTGCAGTTTTCTGTAAAATTCAGATAATTCACTCTCTGCAACAAAGATTAAACTATGGTAATAACTTTGAGCATAAACGTTTCATAGATTGTATTCGTTAGTAAAGAGAACGTATAAAGTATAACATCGAAGGTAATCAAAATGTACAGCTTACTACATCATTTTCATTTGTTAAAATCATGTTAATCTTATTACGTATATAACAATCACATTATTCAATACATGCATTGATGAAAGTTCTAGAATAGCTGAATAAAAATATATAAGTTAAGTCTATACGAAGAAAGATGGTATATACACCTAATCTAATGAAACATTTATTGACAATGTTAATGCTTGAAGAAGAAAAAGCGACAATGACAACAACAAATCAACAAGTTTTGTACAGATAAATAAGTCTACGACAAACGCATGAATTTTAATCATTTCCATCTATTTATCAGACAAACTATTTTGTACAGGTTGTTAGTAATGACTAAGCAGAATTCTTTCATTCTTCTTCATTGTTATATATTTTTTTCTTTTGAGTTTATATACAAACAAACAAATGATAAAACAACTACAATTTATTAACGATTCAACTATTATTACTCGTAAAATTAAAATAAAATGTTTTATACTACTTATCCATTTATATATAAGTATATAATCCCATAAATAGAATGATGCTCATATTCATTGTGATGAGTAACCAAAAAAAAGAAGCAAAGTAAAACATCAAAGAAATTACTTTATCCGGCATTATTTCCCCATAGAGATATTTCGTTTATTTACCAAAATAATAAACATTAATTTACTAATATTTGTGAATAGTTATAATACAAACTGTATAAGAAAGTGTTAACAATCAAATATGCCTTGGTAAGATGATTTATACAGAAATATAACATGTATGATTATTATATTTATACGACATTGATGTATACATATATCAGCATAGTTCTTTAATTTAGTTTACACTGACCAACTGACGTAATATCATCAGACATAAATCGGTCAGGTTGTCTGATTTCATAGTGTGAAATTGTTTCGGATTTCATAAATTTTGACCGTTTAATTGGACAGAAAGCGAAATTACAAACATAAATAAACAAACAGCTCTATTTATTAATAGAATGTAGTCTGGTTAACTTAGGTATCTTATGTAGGTTACTGATAGATTGAAAGAAATTGCAAAAAATTAATGAAAGAAGATTTTAAAAAACGTAAATGATATCTGGTGTTTGATGATATTCATAGACATGGTCTGTTTGATATATTTAAGAAATTGTTACTATATATGTGGAATTCAAGAACATGCCAATCAAGTGACAATCAAAGACATCATTATTGATTTATTTAGCAAACAACCAACATCTCATAAGTCCTAAATCCCAGTCAGTCATGACTATGGACAGGACACTTCGACAGTAGTTGTTAATAAGCAGTCGGTTGCCAAATATTATTCAGAGTATATTTATGGTTATATTACAATTTGACTAAAAGTAAAAGAGTAGATAGTCTCTTAACTAGCGGCATCATAGTATAATTTGTTCTCTTATTTATTAAAGTCTCTGTTCCTATTTTAAGTGACAGTATTCGCAAATTAGGCATCTGAAGCTAAGATAAAACAAAATAACTTTTTGTTTCCTGTATATTTTTATGTATTTTTGAAACTTTCATACATCTAGATCAACTATATTTATTGCAAATATTTACATTCTGTCAATTAATATTGTTCAATTTTATGAACAATATAAAGGTCACTTTCATGTACCTAGTACACTATACATGAAATACATATTTAAAAAGTTAAAATATATTCACTAAATTATCTTTGTGTGTTATACACAATCACGTCTAATTGTTTACAGAAATACTGGAAGTTTTGTTTTCATATCATAATGTTTGAACTCTTTCATAATTAGTACTGTCTGTAGATCTGTAAATCTATTAACTTGTTCTGGGAAGATTTGCAGTCTTAGGTTATTTTCTTATAGACTACAATCGTTACAATAAAAAATGGAGTTCAGACCTGTCGGGACTACGAAAGTTAGCAC
Organism: Schistosoma japonicum; assembly: GCA_025215515.1. NCBI lineage: Eukaryota > Metazoa > Platyhelminthes > Trematoda > Strigeidida > Schistosomatidae > Schistosoma > Schistosoma japonicum. The sequence continues at coordinate 17,756,977 of CM046063.1, read as the reverse complement.
AGATAGCAGTAGATGATGGTTATGCTATATCACAAATTGATAGGAGAGGGAATTCTACTATTGTATGCCAGCTTACTGGTGCAGAAGGTTAGATGTTCTCCAATGTCAGGCCTCTGGGGCGAAATCGAGGTATACACTGCTGAGGAGCCCCATACTAGGACGAAACAGCCTCTCACTACTCTCAGGTTTTTAGTGGTACCCTTTGAACATCATTCTGTGGCGAATTCTCCCCAAACCACCGCATTTCAAAGACTGATGTGTTAGGAACATTTTTGTCAGCAATAACAATAATAATAAAAATACTTCATTTTGAACTTAGTATAAGCGTTTATAGCAGTGTGGCCTATTGAGCTGTGAATTAGTAAGGTGTGTAGTGAACATAAAGAACTTAAACTATTACATAAATATACATTGGCAAAAATAAATTATGTAGCATACCTACACTTATTAACAATTATATATATATATATATATTGCTACATACTGACAAAGTTTGTAATATTTATGCTAGCCTACGTGGGAGGTTGTAACTTATGTTTCAATTACAGTATTCAAATATCTCCCACCTTAATAGTTGTTTTAATTAATTTGGTTTCCTGTCAACTGATGAGACTCTAAAACACATACGAAAATGCGTGGGCTGATAAACTACTAAAAGATGAGTATATGATGATACTAATATTGGAATTCGATGATAATAATATGACTTGTAGTATTTTATTCCCTGATGCTCAAACGACCAAATACTTTGTGACCAGGATTTGTAGGTTGCAAATTACCACAGCTGACGATGAATTACCTAATTTCATTGATAGAACTGTTACACTGAATGATTGCAATTTATCAATAATTTGACAGTCGTTACAGAATTAAGAACATGACACTGACACAATCAGGTTTTTGGCCAAAATACAAGAGGAAATACAATCCGGTACAACAGCAGGGACAAAGTATAAAGAAATATATTATTTTGGCACATATAAACAAATATATAAAAAACAGTTATCAAAGAGCATACTGGACAAAACAGGTGCACACATAGTCTTAGTATTCTGTTATTACGTTTACGTGACACTAAGCTGAATCCTACAGGTCTTCTCATTGTGTTTATGTAGGATACATAAAGCAAGCGCAGTGACATACAGTTGCTAATTTAAAATATACACTAAAATTTGTGCTGTCAGTGGTTTGCTTGTGCCTGTACTTCATCAGAATTATATCATTTGCATTTCATAATTACCTCTGCATAGGTCATTTAGGTAATATTAGTTATTAGGTTTATAGTTATATTTTTGTTTAGTTAGGAAAAGATTATTAGAGGTTAGCATCAATTTTTCTTGCACATAAAAGATTCCTTATTATTGTTACTATATAGTGAGTTCAATTATAATTATGCTCCTCTAACTATTTATATGGACTAATTACTTGACAACACTAATAGTATTATGAAATCTCCGAGCTCGCTTCGGACGCATACTACTAAAGAATTTTGTCATAGGATGAAACGGTTACACAATCACATCATAATTTTTAATGAGTCTCTTAAGTAACCAGTCTTCTTGGTTATATATCATTGTCGTATCATGGGAGTACGGTGGATTACCTGATATTTTCACATTTTAGACGGTATAAGCTAGACGATATAATGTGTTTAGAAACATTGTTAGTTTCCGCTATTCACTATAGCAAAACTTCTGTTCTATATGATTACTTCATTTAGAATAGTGTTTTAATAAGCACTATATATCATAATTTGACTGTGACAAATCAACCAACTTATTTATTTTACAGAATAATTATTTGACTATATACTAAAAGAAGACAATATCTCTATTGATTTATTAAAATGGAAATTTTATGTTTGCTAACAGCAGTACAATTCTAAGACATAAGGGATGTATACATATTGTTTTAAAATTCAAAGTCTTCTTCTTTTCATAATACCATAGAAACACACAACCATAATAGGAGACAGTAATTATTTAACGGATCTGAAGAAAATATTTATTGTAAAAGCCTTTTTGTCAAACTATTAGCGGTTATACTGATTGATTGGGCGTTTTCTTCAATATAAATGATAATGAAACCGTTCTTATTGTTTACTAACAATATTAATGCAAATGAGTTTCTGCCGACTTTTCATCTACATTAGGAATGTGATTAAAACCCACTATACTTCATCACTCTCAGTAGGCTTTTATAAGCTATAGTTTGTGTTATAGTTTGTGTGTACAATTATAATAACCTAACGCTAACAATAGTGACAATGACGATGATAGTAATGATGATAATAACAATAATAATGATTATTTTATTATTATATTTTACATGATTATTGTATATCCCCATTTACACTTTCTACTGAACACCACTATACATGTATGTGTATACATCTAGTAGTAAGTTCTTATACATGAATATAGAAACAATTAAATATGCTGTAAGCAAATGATAAGATATTTACACTGTGTTTAGATAATTTATCATGTCAAATAGTTTTTGCACAATATTCATATGTGCTATAAATTTCCAACCATATGAAATTTTTTTTCAAAGAAAAAAAAAGCAGAAAACCTAATTTTCTAGATAGTCTATAAATGGCAATGAAGTTGTTTGTACACATTCACTCTTGCATACATGTACTAAGTGTGTATAATTACTTAGGCATAAATATGTTTGTGTATATCAATGCCTATCCTTATGTTTATAGACAAACAAGACAAAAAAAAAGTAAATAATTAAGCGAAATGTTACGATTAATGATAATATATGTATCTATAGCGTAAACTTTAACTTGTGTTATTTATTGTTCCCACCAGATGACAAATTTTTTCTTGTTTTAAGTAAATACCTACATATATCAGGTTAGGGGTACAAACCAATTTGTCTATTTATCAATTATTGTAGTATAGATAAGTTAAATTAGATAAAAGATACAAACAAGAGAGAGTGCATGTATATGTAGACTTGCAAATTGTGTGATTTTTCTGTACATGTGAATTGAACACCCACTGTTGATGAAACTATGAAAGGAATATATGCATTTAAAATAATGATAACAGAATAGAGGACTTTAAAATAGGTTTGAATAAAGAGTGAAATAAAAAAGATGAAGATGAATGTGAAATTACAGATGAAATGAAATCTTTATGATCATAATGATTATGATAGTGAAATTGGATTGGGGAGGGTAGGGGCGGGGGTGCAATTAACATGGATTTGCACCATTTCTACTGACAGACGTCTAGTTCGAAAGTAAATGACAGAACGAATAGTGGGCAAATACAGCAATGAAGAAAAGAACAGCTGTTTAATTTTTTGTATTCTTGTTTGTTGCACATCAGCGTTCAGTGGATAAAATTTTCAGTGTCAGTGATACTTCTAAAAATACATAAAACTAGAGAATTTATTAATGAGTTGTGAATTAAATATTCACTCCTTTAATCACACAGGTTTATCGCAATTCAAGCAATACTGTCACAGTTTAACAATATTCAAATGATCCATTTTTACAGTGAAGTGAATCTACTTCGACTGATTTCACTAGTTTTAATCAAGATTGATTGTGTTAAGAGATGAGATATAGATAGCAGAAAGCCTGAAAGTTAGTTTTTGTGTTGATTATCACTTATTAGTAAGGTGCATTTGTGAACGAAATATTAACGGCTATGGGATCAAACTATTTTGGAGTCTGCTTCACATCATCACTGAGCGATTCTCGCGGCGAATAGTATTTTGTAGAACTGAGAAATTTTCAGTAATTAGTTAATGTTAGTCAATGTAAATTGGTAGATTTTTGTTCATTTAGCTAATACGAAACTTGTCAATTCAGTTAGACGACTTCGAACTCACATTTGAAAACTTCACGAAATTCCTTAAATAATGTTAGCAACCAAAGATTCGACTACCATATTCCTCATTATTATTATTATTATTATTATTATTATTATTATTATTATTATTATACTTAAGAGCGAATAGGACTGAAAATTATATACAATAATCTGCTAAGTATAAAAAAGCCAACTGATTTGATTAAGATTTATTTTAAAAGCAGTTGTGTATGTCGAAGAGAAAACCACTATAGAGGTGTTTATATGGAGGGTGTGTGAATTTATTTAATTTGTTAGAGAGCACTTTACTAGTTGCCAAGACATCATTCAATTAGAGAGCTCACTCATTAAATACCAGTTGTCTTAAGTAATTCAATTTATACTTGTTACGTCCTTCATGTTCTTCAAATAGACAGATAACAATTTATTCACTTATGGAGAAAACAAGTGGAGTGTGAGATAAGTATTCCGTAGAATTGGCTTTAATTTGAATAGACCTTTTAGTGGATTAGTCAGATAAAATAATTTGCCATGTAAACATGGTTGTACTCGAACTCGATGGTATGCTTACCATCTAACAAAATGAATTGCACGAATCAATCAGTAGGTACTGATTAACACATTGACGTTTAGTTCTAGTGGGATTCTACCAATATATCTTGTAATTTGGCCATAAGGCTACAAAACAACTCAATATGGTACTTAAAGTTTTAGCGATAACAGATGACAGTAAACCATAAGCTTATTTGTTGTAACATGATACATTAGCATGCTGTAATTCTAATCGCCAGAGGACTAGCAATTTTCTTATGATTGGGACTCTCATAACAAAATAACATAGATTGGTCACTTCATTACTACTCTAATTTACCTGATCCGTTCCTTGTAGCCCAGATTTCATGGACGGAGGTTTCGTACTATTCGACATATTCAGAAGTTTCGATTCATTCATTCTGTAGTACATATTCATCTGGTAGTAAAACAAAGCAACCCTTGAAAATTGCTAGGAAGATTTACCGCTCAGGATTGAATCTTTTTGAATGCTATGTTCTATGAAGCACTTTGTTATCATTTTGGATGGCATCATCAGCGCGTCGTTCCACGTCTTATGCATACCTGTAGAACCATAGACGACAAATAGCTTATCGTGTTAAATGTTTGAAGCGAATTGTAGAAAGTAATAACTGCATGTTTCAGTCATCCTTCTATTTTTCATTGTCAGTCAACCAATGCCTGTTGCCCCCATATGAAGCATAGTTCCCGACCAGCATTCTCAAACCAACTCTATCCTGAGGTTTCCTTTCCAGCTCTCCCAAAGTGCTATCCATTCTCTCCGTGTCCTATCTCCAATTCCCTACGAAATATATTCTTGGGTCTTCCTCTTCTCCTCTAACCTTCAGAATTAGAAGTTAGTGCTTGTCGTTTGGTAGAGTTTGATGGTTTCCTCAATATGTGTCTTATCTATCTCCATCGTCTTTTTCCAGTTTCTTCTTCAGCTGAAAGTTGGTTTATTCTCTGTTATACAAAATTGTTGTTGATGGTATCTGGCCAATGGAGCCGAAGTATCTTATGCAGACAGTTGTTTATAAATACTTGTATCTTGTGGATGATGCTTTTGGTAGTTCTTGGCACATGTTACAACTCTATACAATAAAACTGTCTTCACATTTGTATTGAAAATATCAACTTTAATGTTGACTGACAGTTATGTGAGTTCCAGAAGTTTTCTAGTTGTAGGAATGCTGCTCTTGCCTTTCAGATCCATGTCTTCACATCTGTCACAGATCAGACCCTCCTTGTTTATCGACGATGCTGGTGGAGCATGTAAAAGATTCTACATCTTCCAGAATTTCTCCGCCAGGTCAAATTGGGTTAGTGTTTGTTGTTTTGCATCGAAGGATCTTGCTTTTCACTTTGTGCATGTTGAAGGCCTACTACTGGCTGTAGAGGCTGCTACTACCTTGTCCGTCTTGATCTGCATTTATTGTTGTGTGTAGAATAGAAGAGCTAGGTTATCTGCATAGTTCAAGTCATCTGCAAAGTCCGAGTCATCGAGTTGCATTCAATTTGTCCACTGTATTCCATGCTTCCCTTGAGATGTCAAAGTTTTTATAATCCAGTCAATTCACTAGTAGGAAGAGGAAGGGAGTGAGTATGCAGCTCTGCTTAACACCGATCATTACTTGGAATAAATCTGTAAGCTGCCCTCAATGGACGATTTCGCAGTGTAGTCCGTCGCAAGAATTTCGTAAGATATTGACTATCTCATTTTTCATTGTCACTGTTAATAATTCCGAAAATTCATTAAACACCCATAAATAGTCAATCATGTCATTTTAGTTATTCTTGATATATGTGAATGCTATTTCAATCGTAGATATAAATAAACTGAACTAAGTATATTAATGCATAAACACATAAGTAACTTGAATGCTTAATATTTTAACATACACACAAAATAATCAACACTTTCTTCAATTTCATCCTGATGTATCCGCTATTCTACATTACACATTGACAATAGAATTAGCATACTATTTCAGTAAAATTCGTTATATTTTTTTTTTCATCAGAAGTAACATAAACAAATATTCCGAGATATATCTGCATTTTGTTTCACCTTCTTTCGTTGTCATTTGAGACAAAACAAGTGAATGAAGTGAAATGGATTACAAAACAGATTTGTCTAACATTCCAACTATTATGTTTTTTCTTCTTTCTTCTTTGTTTCGTACTTCTTTTTGCTAAAGCGAGGAAAATGAGATATTTTCTATTATTTTTATAGCCACTCCCCTTTAATTTTTTGTATCTTCCTCATCATTCATGGTCTTTCTGTCTTTTATAATGAGAGAAAAAAAAGTAATACTTAAAGAAATGGGAGGATTTATTTGTTTTACTGAAATTTTTTTTATTTTTCATTTTGATAGAGTTATAACTATCAGTCATTTTGTACAATAGTTTACTCTTAGTATTTAATTCGTCATACATTAAGAAATATACTTTATAATGTTTTGTAGGTGTTTGTACGAGAGATTGAGGAAGACAAATGTAGACAGTTAATGTGGCGGGTGTGTTCATGTTGAGAATTTGAGTTCATATCATCTCATATATCTAGTTACTAGCTTTACAGACTTTTATGTTGTCGCACTAAAAATAGAAGTGTTTTAACAAGATATATATATATATATATGACTAACTGTGCATATATATATGTATGTATATATGCATATATCCTCGTGTTTATATTTATCAAGTTTGGCAACTGTTAATATGCCTTCAGGGTAATGAAGTTCTACTGACCGAGTGTACATACAATTCTATTATTCCTGTTATTATTATCATTATCATTATAATTACGAGTATTTGAAGGCGAACTTTTTTGTCATCTGGCTAACTTTGTTGATTTTTGTGTAGTTGAACAAAAGCATAGAAAAGGAAATAGAAAAAAATTAGTCTCGGATGATACTCAATATTGATAAAGTAATAATAATTGAAACATTGTCCACTGAAAAGAAAATTAACAGCATGAAGAAACTTTTGTTATATAACCGAAGTTCAATAGCATATATGTTCTTTGTGAATTTATATTATTGAACGATGTTAGTTAGGTAAATTTTAGAGTTGCCTGGTTATACTTGAAGTTCAATAGTTCTCCAGTAAATCGCATACTGTAGGACGAGCTATCCAAAAGGGGGGACATCGACTAACTATTCTGACAACTTTCTATAAGTCTCATCAAGTATTTGGTAGGAGACATTGACATCAGAATTCGTTTGGCTTATTGGGTTGCACGGTCACAGTCACCTGACTGAATAAATTGAAAAAAATACTATATTACTAATAATTATCTTATAGTATTTTGTCGGTTAACTGCCATAAGACAACTGTCGTTTTTAATCATTATTTTTTCTTGATCTATATCCTAACTGTTGACAAATGCATCATGATTTCGACGTTATCTGAGTTGAAGTAATGAACTGAAAACCGTACTATTCGGTACTAGTCAGTAAGGTATATCTGCTATCTTAATGCATTTATTGAATTTTTTAATTATTGACACTGGTTAGATTCAGTTTCACAGTCTGAGACGTGACCACTAAATCATTCGATCCGAGATAGTATGATTTCAAAATGCCTTAATTAATAATTATTTCACTATTATATAAAGTATTATGCCACCATCATTTATGTGATTATCTTTAGCTACTCTTCTGTTTCGAGTAACACGGTGAATCAAGTTATTCATTAATTAATAAGATTTTTTAAACATGGAGTTTAGTGGTTTAGTTAATAACATGCTTCTGTTTTGTAAATTGTAGTAAAGCGAGTACAACGAGATCCTAATATAATATTACATCTGAATATGTTGTTGACTACAAAAACCTAAATCAGCAAATAAACAACAAGGTTTAATGTAGAATTCCAAAAGCTAACCCATAATATAGAAAGTACAGTTACAATACATAAAGGAACATGAAGTCATAATTTATATAATACGTTTCTGCAACAAAATTGGCACTATTTTAAACTTTAAACAACTAAGCTTACAATTAATTGATCACACTTTGCATTCAATCAAACTGCTATTAGAATTATATAAGTAGTCATGACAAGTGTGGAAAAAATGCGAGTCTTTTGGAAAATTTGACAATGGTAATAAAATTTATCGGAAAGGATCTAATTATATATCAGATTAATATCTTAATAGATTATTTGATGCATAATTAAAAGTTATTTCTGGATAAGCCCATTAAATTTACTTCACTATGTAATTATCAGCATTCATAATAGATGTTACAAGTATATAATTGATTTCAGCGAATTCCTATTTTAGAAATGCTAACACGAAACCACTAAGTATACGTTATTTTTCCATAGTTTCACCAGCTGACACCACTATCATGGATTAGTTAGGAACACCTTCAAATTATATGAAGTTTTCATAGAAAACATACTAAAATTAAATTAACTCTATATGTGGTGGATTTAATTGTAGTGAATGAGAAATACATAATAGTGCTTTGAAGTTATTTACCAATACTTGAAGCCAAGTAGTACAGTTTTAAAATTTAGTCTTGAAACAAAAAACTCTGAAATCTCTTCTTGCTTTTAGTTTTTTTTTGATTTTGATATTTACATATTGGAAAATGTTAAAATATACAATTGTCCCAGTGTCAAGCTGCCTAAAATTATATACACAGTAGTGAAGTAATTTTATGGAGGTGATAAAACTCCTCTGTTATATTTTCTAATTGTCAATTAAAATAAAAGGAACTTAAAAGGGCATGAAAAGAACAAAAACAAGATATTACAACGACAATAAAGAAGATGATCGAAAACTTTAACAGGAAAGAAACATTCATTGAAATTATAAAAGTAGTGCTTTATTCATTGACTGTTATTTTTATAAATGTAACATATGGTAGTAATTCGGTGTTTATTTTAATAAGTTGATAAACATAGACAGTGATAACTAAAAGTGAAAAATTGGAGAGTATATGAAAGACTAAAAGAAATCTGTCAGTTTAATATCATTCATACTCATCATATTCATCAACATCAACTTACTCCATTAGTTCTATGCAATATAGTGTTACCCCATTTTTGTATCAGAGAATATTTCATAGCATAATATCAATGTCAGTTTACATTTGTTCAAATCAAACTTTGCCCTACTCTAATCATTAATAATTTAGTATTTGATGAGTATATCCATCTATACATTAAGTATGAATGTGATGTATGGGTGAGAAATGACAGCAGGTTTCCAGTTATATATTTCCATTCACGTGTGCCTTTAATAAAAATAAACACTTTCTTAAACAACTGACCTAGTTTGATGAATTTCAACAACAACAAAAATTCTCCTCTTACAATTAGACAGGTTCATCATTTTATAAATGATGACATTTATTTTTGATACGAATTGAAAAACAAACATTAGAATACACAGTAAAACAATATTCTTTAGAATTAATATCTTTTGAGTAGGGAATGGAAATTTGACTAAAACAACACACATATATGCTACGAAATAACCGAATCAGATCGAATATTATATTACATGTTTAATAAATATTGACTATGTTCATATTGTTCTGTCGAACACTTCTTAGATTTAATGTTAAAAGGATTGATTAAAGATGACTTCTTCAAAATCAAAACATAAGGACATTCACGTACTTCATACGTGTTTTACATGCCACTTGTATGATATCTATATGTTTGAATCTTTACGTAAATCTGTCATTCGGATTACTTTTACTAAGTTTAGTTTACTATTCTATGATCTAATATCTTATTATTCAGTTATTCCTCTGTAGTCAAACAAATAAGTTTTCACACTGACTGTGAATTATAATAGATAATAACGTTGCGAACCAACAGTAATTAGTTTTAGGCCAGCCGTCTACTGCACGAATGTAATCAAAGATTCACCTGGTGGCTCATCCATGATCTATAAATAATGATGTGTTAAGGAGGAAATAGAACATTCATAACAATTATACAATACATTCTTGGATTCACTCTTTAACAGCTTAGTGCTAACAAAGATATTTGTTAAAACTTATAAAATTTAATTATATTTATAACTTGACCTACTGAAACAATTTCTTTTAGATGCCATTTCATGGTTTATAAAAAGTTTGAGTATGTTCAATTTCCTGAAATAAAATGTTTGTTCACCTGCCTGATTGAATTTTTAACATTGAAGATGTTGACGATTTCTTCTTTATGAAGTTGTACATATTAATATGACTTTGTGAATAGCGTATTAGATCTAATGAATCTGTGGCGTGTTTGTTCAAATATTTTTTTCCTTTCCGCTTACTTTAGATAAATATCGAATTATTGTCCTAAGAATATCCACCTAATTCATTTAGATTCCTCTCATTAGAGTTTGTTTAATGAACGAACACTAATGCACTGCTAAATGGATACCATGAAGAATGTAGGGCAGAGTAAACTGATTATGAGAATGTTTTCCAGTTTATAAACACTCAAATGCTTTGTGTTGTAATGGAAGGAAAGATTGTTTGAGAAGATCGGTTATACGATTGATGATCAAAATCTTAACTTCACTTTGATAGTGTGAGTGATTTCTCACGAATCTGACCAACTTATGCAAATCCGCCAACCACCATCCTCAGATCAACAGTCATACCAAATGATTTTTACACAACAAACATGATCAAAATTCACTTGACTTCACTACTGACTGTTTAGTCCAGTTTCATAAGTCACATACTGACTTATAAAATCAAAACATTAATATTAGACTTATTACGAAGCTACCTCACTTTGATTAAAGACAGTTAATCAGTATAGCAGCTAAATTGATTCTAGAAATTCTATAGCATTTCATGAATATTTGGCTCTTAATCTAATAATTCATTATTCTTCGTAGTGCTATGTATTATCATCAGTCAGATATATAAGCTGTACAGCTAAAAATTTACCTTACTACATAATCCATAACTAATAATAAATTTTTATAATAGTACCTAATAAACACGTCGAAGGTAACAGTTTATAACAACACGAGCAGCTATAGTAAAATAAGAAAAAATAGCCTATTTACTGAAAATTAGGATCTAATAGTTTAGCAGGCAGATATATATAAGTAAATATATATATAATTATATGTATCAGGGAGCAGATTGCTTCCTGGTTTCCGGTGGTGCATAATTGAGACCAACCTGTGACGAATAAATACAACAGATCTAAACCAGTGCCTACACAAAAATGTCACCATAACTAAAAATTACGTATTTCAGTGAGTCTAGTGGATTAACGAAGCGGCAGGTTAATAAAAGCAGAATACATATAGATAAACTGAGTTCAAGTTTACGTGCATGGCATTTACTAGATGTAATAGTTCCGAATCCTTTTATAAGATAATAAGTCATGGAATCCCACTAAGCATAAAAAAACTACGTAATTTCACTTAACGTATCATAAAATGCAAACTTAGTATGTTATGAATACTAACTGGAAGTGTCAGCTATTACAGCTCACATCTGCAAACTTAGTTCAGGCAGATTTATTTATAGTTGGTGATTTAATTAAAAGCACCCCATATATTGTATCAAAGTCTATTGAATTGCGTTTATGTTTAAGATAAACAGAATATACCATGATTTCAAGTAAAAGATACTTTGGATATGAATAGTTTGATTGATTACTATACTATTCTCTGGAAAATTAGAAACACTTATCTCAGTTGCTTTTTATTCTAGGTCGATTTCTCATGGTTCTTTCTGGTATACTCTTATTCCATTTTCAGTTGAACAGAATTACTAGTAATAGTATCAAAGTAAAGCACATCACTGCTGATGGTAAAGACCATTGCAAAAAGAGTACCAGAACATTTTTTGGATCATCTTCACTTGAAATTGATTACTTTATCGCCATGTGTTAGTACTATGGTATCTTATCTCCAAAGTCCGGACAATTATAAACCTACTTGTAAATTGGCTTTGACAATGTGAGATCAGAAGTCACTTCATATTCATTTAATTCAAACTATACTCCAACATAAAATACTTTGTTTGAACGATAACGTAATATAAATATAATGACATAGAAGACAGTATAGAATACCATTTCTGTATGCATATACACTAATGTAAAGAGAATTCTAAGGTATATTATTCTATCTTATATGCTATTATTAAACAAGTATTCCTTTAGCAGCATGTATATTAATGACATACATACACATAAACTAACTCAAACATTAGTTATACAAACTAATAATTGACAGAATAGAGAACTTTTCATACAGCTTTTCAATACAGTAAATGAATCAATTTAGAGGTGATGAAAAAGTAACAACAAACAAATAAAGAGAAGAATTATAATTTAATTTCTTTTTCTCTACTTGTCATAATCAACAAGAGAAGAGAAGCATTAAATGTTTATTATATTATGTAGAATGTATCTTGATAGAGAGAGAAAAAAAAGTGTATAGAAAAGTGTTTTTATTGCCTTAGGGGGTTATTATTCATTTTATTTTACTTTGGAATTCGTAAAAGAATTCACGCATCATAAATTAGTAGGGCATAAGTTTATGAATGGTTCATTTATAGTAGAGTTGTACAACAAAAATACAGTTAAGCATAAATACAGTTTGTTCACTGATACTAAGTTGTACACACTAACATGCATATATTGTGCTCTATTGTTATCTTAAATTGTATGTAAACTTAACAACTAATGTAATTATTTGATTAAGTTGACCACATCTATGAAGATATCAAAATAGAAATAAGTGGAATATGAAACTTGAATTTATAACCAGTTGATTGGTAACTACTTTTAGATCATTGGTTCGAATGAGTACTTTCATCCTTAGATATTTCATTTAAGATATTCGAAATGCATTACAATCATGGAAATAAGAAAAATAGATTACCAATAATATACTCCTAAATCAGTGCAAGTAATTCATTGAAAAGTAATTTGAAAGCGATACATTTACATGTATACCATTTACCTTATTGATCATTAACTAATTATAAACTTGGTCAGAGAATATTCTATTCGCTAGACAATGTAGCTTTTCAAATTGTTGCCTCGAGTAAGTAATAGAATTCTATATAAACAGATCAGTTTCATTTGATAAAAGTTAAAATTTGGTCTTCTTATTAAAATGCATAATAAACGTAGTGGAAATGAGGGACAGACTATTAAGGTCCCATAGGTAGAATATATTCCATGGAAACTGTGAGTTGTCACAGTTTTCCAGGTATTTATATGTCGTCATAAATTTGACTTATCAGGTAGGATTATTCCATTGATAACAATTCCTTGTAGAATGAGTCTAGAAAGTAGAGGTTATGTTTGTGACAAATAACTTCATTACTAAAAGTACCCAACATTTCGGGTTTTCCGATTATCTGAGCCATGTCATAAAAGTATGCTTTATAAGTGAGTGCTGTGGAGATAGTTGGATTTGAACCTAATATCATGAACTAACCTATGTTAGACAACCACCGAAAATCAAGAATCACTAAACAGTAGTCTCATCCCATTTACAAACTTCTCAGCAATATTTATCCACAACTCAACGTAGGATCGAGTATAGGGCCTTCACAGTTTCATACGAGGATTAAACAACTGATTAGTGCTTCCTTGTCTTTTACGGTTACCTGATCCGGCTCATTTTGTGATATTAAGCTCCTAAGATGAGCTGCCCTGATAATCTTTATATAAATTTACCTAAACTATGGTTTAAAATTACCGGTAATTAGTGGCAGACATAAAAAGAATGAACAGCGCTTGGAAAGAACTAGCATGGAAAAGCCCGGGACAGAGCTGGTTTGAGAATGCTCCTCAGCAGCCTATACTCCACGTGAGATTACAGGTATTGATTAACTCATTGGTTGACAGTTTGCAATAATTCGCTTAACATTATTCATTATGTTTTAACGGTGTGACATTTTATCAAATTCAACTAGTATCCAGAAATCATTCCATGTGAATATTTACACCATACCTAAACATTAAGTTTAAAAGTCACAGAATGCGGATATTTCAGTATTCCTCTAGTCGGATACTTCGCTTGTCAAAACGTATTTTGTCATAAATCCAAACGTTTAAACTGAATGTAATAACAATTTCAACTCTGACCTTATAATTCATCTATAAACAGAAAGCATCAGAGAACGATGAAGTTTACTGCTTATTCATGTGTATCTAATGAATATAAAAATATGCCATAAATATAAACAGTGAAATCTAAAGAATAATTTCAATTTATTTCTTATTTGATTTATATTGTTTATATGTACAATGTGTATGTTTGTTCATTCCTTTCTTGGTTTCACTTTACTAATCAGAATGAATATCATAAAATCTAATGATCTTAAAATCATTCTATAAAAGAGTAGAAGTTTGTCTGTTTCCATGGATGAATGAATAACTAACTGTAACCTGAGGGCATAATTCTTTCTCTGTTACAGTTGAACTTAATTCCCAGGAGAAAGAAAGCGAATAAAGTTAAAACTATTCACATGTAATAAATATTGATAACCAAAAAATTATTCGATTTGACAGTAAAATATGGTATTAAGATGTTTTTACCTACATAATCTGTGACTAAAAAAAACAATCGGTTGTCTCAGAGATTACCTCCAATTAGCTTCTCGGAAAGTACATTTGAAAAGTTATTTGGAAATGTTGCTTGAAACATATTTTTCGATAGTGAGTTCTACTGGCTGTTTTTTAAAAAAAAAAATCAAAATCAAAACAGAAAAGAAGCAAGAAGAATGAACAGACTTCATTCTCTTTTAAAAGCAGGCCACATCGTATACATACTCACATGCTACAATGTAGGTACTATTGTATACATTTATATATTTCATGTAATAATCATTAGGAGACTTTTCAATTTTTGTAAAGGTGTCTTGTTGACAGATTTATGTATCTTGGAAAAGATTCTTCTACACAAAACAGTTACTTTAAAACAGATTTCATGAAATTCTGACACGAAGTTCTTATGTATACATTTTTATTATACATCAATGGAATAGCCAATCACTCGTAATAACTAATGAAGCTCTCACAGTAATTCTGTTTGACTGAGTTTAAAATTTGAATTGTAAAGACTGTTAGTTGAAATTTTCTATTTCGGACTTGTCGCTTGAGTGTACTCATTACCTATTGTTGGTATTCGCACTCGAAATTAGGACCTTTCGCTATGAACCTAGATTGCGTTATCCACTGATCTACCAACTCCAGCTATTGACCGAATAATTCAACGGGTAGAACGTACTAGTAAGGATTTGCAGATTTCCAACCTATTTATTCAGGACTAATATTAACCAGTCACTGTTCTGTCCTTTCATCGACATTTATCTTTTAATTGTAATCAGTGCATGTAGTATCTTATACTACAAAATCTATCATCATAATCAAAGATTACAAATTATATTTTTATAAAATCATTTTTTTTTATTTTAAATAAACTAACAAATGAAGTCGAACATATCTCTCCATGTATTCCCATGTATTTGAAATAACTTCCAAATGTTGATAATGCTTAATGATATCAACGGTTACATATTATATGTATCAGTATACATATATAAGTAATTATTAGTACAATTATTCGTATGTTACTGTTTGTAAGAGACATTATTTTACATTACATTACTTGAATTTCACTGATCGGGTTGCTATGGAGCCATTAGACTGAGTGATCCGATTTCATCTAATGTTAATTATTTAGAGGTGTGTTTAGCATGAAACACTAATCTTATGATTTATGCTTGATGAAATCCATCAATAAGGTTAACTTCAATCTCAACAGGAATCATCAGTTCAAGATTAAACTTTACTAACTACCGTCAACTATCACTAAACCAAGAACTAAGAAACATTTTCTACAGATGTTATCACTAAACATTTCATATTAATCAATATTATTTCACATGCATAACACAATCAGTCATTTTGAATAATCTTAAGTTATTTTTTTATTTTTGAAAAGATGATAGATTTAATTAAACAAAATGAATTAAGTAAAACAAATGAACAATCATTTTCTATTTTTTAATATTTCCATACTACTTATTCAACCATGTAAGTAAACTTACTTATTAATTGATTACCTTTCGTTTGTTTTTTTTCTTCATTATATTTAATGAATAAACAAAACAACTTTTACTTATGTTGATTTCTTTAATCATTTAGTAAGTTAATCGCTATTATCACCTAAAAAATGAAGTTGAGTGGAATGTTTATTATGTTTTCAATAGTTTTGAATGATTTATTTTCAGTAATTGAATTAAGTAGTAATTAGTGAAAAAAAAGAAAGATGAATATTTGATATGTGAAGATCACATGTTCAAATATTCACTGGTGACAATAATAAAATTTGGGTGATAATGTCATTGTCATTATTATTATTATTATTATTATTATTATTATTATTTTGATTGAATGTTTTCCTACTGAAAGTAACTTCATTTGAACTTAATAAACTGATTAAAAACAAATATGTCTGATATGATAGATCTAAAGTATTGGATGTTATATAGGTTGTTAAATTAATATCATTACATCATAGATTGACTTTTGTTAAACAAATATGGAAAATTGGAAAGTACGAGATAGGTGTTTCTTACCAGTATTAGATTCCTAAGGAGTGAACATATACAACTTAACATGGGAGTGTAGTTGGGCTTTCCAGGTCTATCCATGAACCACCAAGTTAGAATCCAGTAGTCATTGTTTCCAACGACATTTACTTCACAACATCGAGTAACCGTCAGCCAACCACATAGTTGAATTCCAATGTTTATGGGTTTCACTGGAAATCATGAAATTTTCTCTTCAACTTGATCACTGATGAGCAAATACCTGTAGTAAGGTATGAGACATAAGGAGTTTCTAAGTCAGCAATTTACATCATGGCAGTGAAACAGGTACCATCAGTGACAGTGAATGATAGGTGCACAATAACTCAAATTTCTGAATGTTAGGAATATAATTGAACTGTGTGGTCAGAATATTAAACCTTCATCGCGTAGAATGTAGGTTATAGATTCGATCCCTGATTCTGTTACAAACTTTTTTCTGTTCAGGAGCCATATACTAGGACAAAATAACTGTTCACTACTTCCTGGTTTTTAATGGTTATCAAATTAAAATCAGATCATGTTGTAAAACTGGTTGTTTTCCATGAGTTAAAGGTTCGATTTCTTGAGTCTTCGTACGAAATAATTTATCATTAGCATTTTATTGGTATTTAAAATGAGTTAATAAATGAAGTTAATTAGTGAGCGATTATTCAAACAGATTAAATGTGACATTTCAGTAAGTAAAAATCTTAGCTTTTAGAGGCATAGTTTCCGATATTTGATATGAGCTTAATTTATCAATAACTTAGTAAAACTTCAATAATATTTCGAAATTATTTGGATAAGAAATATAATTCCAAATTTAATCGCTAAAATAAAATTAAACTGTCGAAGGAAGCTGATGAGTGTAGACAGATGGATTCTACTCTAGTAAGTGAACGGTAGCATCAGTATGAGAACTGAAAGTACTAGACGTAATCCTGTGTCTGATAATACATGCATTCCCATGAGAAGTTCTAAACCAATGTTAGAAAGCTGCAAAATGCTACTGATTGTTTAGCGATTACTTAGTTAAAGCGAATAAGTTATATCCAGACTACCTAACGAAAAAAAATTTAAATGTTCTTACATTTGTCTATGTACTGGACTGTGCTGAGATGAATATGCTTTGATGCTACTGGTAGTTCATTGCAAAACTCTACTCTTGTTATATTAGTTATTAAACGTTTTATTTCAATAAATCATACTGACTACTAATAACATCCAAGTTCCATGCTTCAATGAAATTTGATTTAGTCTGCACACTGAGTAGGAAATTATAAATTTCAGATTTTGACTTGTATAGAGAAACTAAAATTGAAATCAGTAGCTTATATTATTAGATAATAATAAAAATGAAACATAACAAACATGAGACGATAAAATGACCTTGATTTGGAATGAAATTGATGGATCATACCGTAACTGCATGTAGGTTCTTATAATCGATGCATTAATGGTACGTTTTTGCAATTAATTGTAAGGTGTACTTTTTGTCTATTTGTAAATTTATCACCTAGTTAAATAAGTTAGTGGCATTTTCGGGCTCAGTAGCTTAATTAATCATTGGTTAATAATTTGAGACAAAATGTACTGAGTTTGAGTAGAGGTGTGAGCTTTAACAATGAGATCCGGGTGCGTTCAGACAACGAAACATAAGTAGAATAAAATGAGCGTTCTGGATTCCAGTATTAGCAGCATTTTGCGTTTTGAAAATATGTTATGATAATATTTTTATAGTGGCTTAGAAGCACGACCGTGATATTTGTCGATCCCAGTATTTAAATATTGTTTGATATCTGTCAGAAATATACTTGTATAACTCTGTAACTATCTTTAACTAACATGAATACTCTAATAGAAAGTTTACAATTAATAAAAACTAAATATCATGCCCAGTAGTATTAAAGACTTATTATTGTCGGTACCTTGGATACCTCAAAGCTACTAAATTAAAGTAGGCATATTTTGTTCGTCGAATATACATACTTATTGATCTTGATATACTGTTTTCAGTTGCGTACAAGCTACTATTTAGCTTAGAAATCCAGTAACTCTCCAAACAGTATTTTTTCTTTTGTTAAATTCTAGCATTAAATCAGTTGCTATGATATGACCTTTTATGCAAATGTATTATAAGTGAAAATAAATCTCTACCCTAATGATTTTATATTAGGAAATTTTCTTCCTGTTGATTTCCACTTAGCCTCTTAAAGGACACTACAGAATTAAGCCTAGACTAATGTAGATTGTCAACTGAATTTCTAGCGACCTTAATTCTGATTATAATACATTGATTAATTTCTGTCTTTCAAGACGTTATCAATTCTGATTTAATTATTTGCATTTATTGTTTTCAAATTCATTCAAGCGTGTATTGTGCATCATTCGTCATTACGTTCATACTTCTATTAATATTAATGTTAGTACTAGTGAAGGTATATCATGTTAATATAATGCCCCCTCCTAGCTTCCCAATCCCATATGACAGTTTTCATTCTACCCCTTTGATTTTATATGTTCCACCTTTTCGAACCCCTTCTTTCTTCCCTTTATTTTTAATGACCTGAAACAGGAAGCCAAATGTTTCCTGAATAAGAGTTGATATGTTTTATTCAAAAATTTCACCATTTTACTGTTTTATTCTTCACTAGTACTTCAATGTTATACAAATGTTTCAACGAAAAATCAGTATGTATATCATGTAACAGCTGGAAAGCTCTAAGGATTTTATTTAATCTGTCAAGAAATAAAGAATTAGAGACTATTTAAAATAAGCTCGACAGATTTTGAGTATTTTTATAAAAAGTGATACTGTATCACATATCGTTATAATTGTCACTATTGCTAACAAATTCATCATTAGGTGTAAAAAAAACTGAAACAAATAAAGAAATATGTTGTGATGAAGAATAGGAATTATACTTTAGACTAGGAAACAAATATGGTGACACATATGTCAGAAGAGTTATTATTTAGATACATTAAAGTATATTCATGTTACATATATACATCAATACCTTTCTTTGTTAAACGTTTTTGTTTTTTTTCTAGAACTGAGTTTGTTATAAACACTGAACTTAGATTTTCACACTACTACATACTTTACTTACAGTGATGGGATAATTTTACATTCATACTCGAACTTGTGTTACTCATGATGTAGTTTGAGTAACACTTAGAACGGATATATTATATCTGTTACTATTACAGTAGCTACTCATTGGAAAAAACAATAAATGTCAGTAAAATAAGCGTTTTAAGTTTGGTTTTATAATATTTGTTTAAG
The DNA here is from genome assembly GCA_025215515.1 of Schistosoma japonicum. NCBI lineage: Eukaryota > Metazoa > Platyhelminthes > Trematoda > Strigeidida > Schistosomatidae > Schistosoma > Schistosoma japonicum. The sequence goes on along the minus strand of CM046063.1, from coordinate 17,736,728 downwards.
TAAGCCTTGCTTTTATTTTTGCTTGTCAATAAATATACGTTACACTTAAAGACTATCCCAGTACACTATCTATTTAGGCTTTATGGATTATGTTGGCACCAATAATAACGTTTAACTTTTTATTCAAATCTCAGACACTTAAGGTCGGATTTTAATGTCATTAGTTAATGAATGATCTAAGAAACTGGGGACTACTACATTTACTTATTGTCTACTTAGTGTTCTAAATTGTACGTTAACGGTTCGAATCTAATATAGAACATTAGTTTCTTCAGTATATTTGTTTCTAGCGGGTATAATATAAAATGAAACCCGTCCCTAGGGCTTTCTACTTCTAACTCTTAACGTCAAAATATATTAAATGTGATATTGAGTCATGCGCATGACCGTCCGATACCCATCTGCCTTTTAGCGAAGATAAATGACAGCATTCACATTTTGATGACGCCCTAAAAAGAATTTGTTTTAAAAAAGGCAATCAACCTATTTCCTCCTTTGGGGATGAGCATGAATTACATTCCGACGCTGCCGGCCACTTTTCCAGTACTGAAACTTGAGATATGGTTTCTGATTCCAACGGAGACAGCAATCGTGAACCGTAAAGTGATAAAATGTCACTCTTTCGAATTCTTTTACTGCATTCTTAAGTGAATTTAGTGATGGAAATGCAACTAAGAACACCATAGTCAAGAATGAATTATCTCGGTCTGTTACGACAATGTGCGTTGATGACAAACCAATGGCATCGTCAGTAGGCGATTTGTTGCCAACATAGCTTAAGCTCATAATGATAAAAAAGTTATCACTCAGTCGACGTGTCTCTATTTTTAGCACGTCACTGAACAGTCAAATTAATAGGATAAATCATCACAAAGTATTATTTCATTGGACCGAAATGACCACAGTTAGGGTTAGAAAAAAGTTAGGATATGATAAATGTTACGTCTCGTACTTGATGCTTGACTAGTCGCGGACTACCTTAGCACCCCGAACGCTTGAACCCTCCTGGTCGCAAATCAGAAGACAGAAGACGGGTAGACAGGAACTTTATTCCAGTGAGATGTAGAGAGCAAGTCAGGTACAAAATATTCGTGTATTTTTGGTTTTCTGAACAACAAACATCAGTGTTATAATCCATCCAATCCGAAATAAGAAGTCTCAACAGTTACCCAATCAGAACGTGCCACGTCAAGATTCTGGAATGTTCTATCGATCAGTGATTGGATGGAATGTCTTCGGCTCCTTCAAGGGATCTGGAAGCATCGTTGAGTTTTCTGGGAGCCATACCAACAATAAAATTTCCTAGCTCATAAATTTTACACCACGGTACTTATAAGAATATATAGCAATTTAGACTTGTGGCCAGTTTGCAACTACATCCATAGATTTTCATCACTGCTGATTAGTCGACAAACAGTACATTCACCACGACCCGATGATCACTCCAAGTAAGTAACAGATAACTTCAACCTATACTTTAGATAAAATTGCTACACTGATTATGATCCATGGAACGATTTCGCAGTTTTACTGTGTATCATTCCACCTCACTGACTTAGCCTTAACACTTTGTTTTATCCTTTGATCTTCGTTTTTGATCACTAAAACTAACTTTACATTAAATTAATCTAAACAACAGCATAAATCTACTAAAGATATAGTAAATCCTTCAATTATTTTTGAAAGATCATTTAACCTGTTCGTCTAATCATATTAATCAAATGATTTACACTAGTTGTTAATAAATTTGTTTGAGTGTTATGGGATTTGTTGGACTTAAATTTGATATCATAAGTCAATCTGAGTTAGCCCCTATTATAAAACTGGAAACATAAAAAGGCACTTCTTACCAGTAAGTAAACACGATGCAACAATAGAATCAATATCAAGTTCCTTCAGGTTTCGCAACCAACAGTTAACCATTAGGTCAGTGAGTTGGCACTCAGTGATTAATACTTTTAACTGCAGCCAATTTGAGATATACATGTATGACCTCATCCATTATCATCATTGGGTAACTGCTTCACACCCAATACAGTTGAACCATTACTGAGGAGTACCGTACTAAGACGAAACAACGATTTAGTGATTTCGGATTTTCAAAATTTGCCTTACTCAGGTTAATTTATGATGTTTAATTCAAATTAAATTATATTCATTTAGATTTGTTAAGTAACGTATGCAATTTTAGAAGAATTTAAACAACTCCTATCTGTATTATTTCAAAAAAGATTGTTATGCAATGCTTTGATGTAGGTCAAAATATATGTCGATTATTTATTTCACTGAATAAAAATAAAAATGTCAAAGAAAGTGTCTTAATACCAACTTCCCTCTCACTTACTAGCCTATATACAACTAGTTCAAGTATTTTTATATTTACATATGAACATGGTAAATTGTAAATTTAATGTTAACGTTCAATACTCAAGGTTTCAAATTCCACATTTTTTGTAACATTCCATTATTTATTAGCTTCTTCTTTTTCTTCTTTATATCTAATTTTCAGCATTCATTGTTATAATAATTTGTAGAATGTTAAAATTCTATGTAAAATAATAATTTTATTGGTATATTTTGTTATAATGAATCATTTGTTTAAATGAGTTTTTTAATTGTGAAACTAAACATGTAAACCTAAATTATGAAGTCATTCAATGTACAACTGTAAGTATATAAGTGTGATACACCTTTTTCAGAATGAATAAACTATTATTCAATACTTATAAAATAGCATTTGATCAACATATAAGTATTTAAGTAGTTTTAGTTGAATTATTTTCAAATTCAACCAAATTTTTTAGTCAACTATATATTCATAATATTGTTTGCTAGAAAGTAATTTAAAATGTTTTTTTTTCTTTTAAATGTTTAGTAGTAATATTGTGTTTGTCTTTTCGATTAGTTTCGATTTAAGTATGAACAGAGACAGTTTTCTCAATGTATTCCTGGAAATGATTGTACTTTTAACTATAAATCAAAATTTATTAAGTGTATAAACAACTTTATGTGGAATTCCTAGATTAAACCGAATATAGTAATAAAATATTCTGAAGACTCATACCTATTTACAGGTATATGTCCAGGTTGCTAGAAAAAGATTAGCGTACATAATACGAAAAGACGAATATCTTTAATTATTTCATTAATGCAATGTTAGTCGAATACACAAACATCAGAAGTGATAGCATAATGGTTACATAATTATTACTATCGAAATTAACTTGTAAGTGCATGATCAACGACATTTAACAGTATACGACTGTTGGAATTTACGTAGTAGGACAATGGAAAGGATAAATTATCACAGTCATTTCAAGTAGACTATACCGCATATAAAATAACATATTTTATTAGCAAGCTATAATCCCACAATGAGAAGAATGAATGTAAACAATGTAGTGCAAGTAGACTCTGGTCATATTTTATACACGGTCACCCACAACTAAAGAGGAGAAAACGAGAACAGAGAGTACAGAACACTAACGAAAGTAGCCTCGGTTTAATGAAATGAATGATGAGAATCAGTGTTTATTTAGACAAATTAGCACAAAAGTTTATAATAGGGTCAGTAAGGTAAAATATTAACTTGAAATCAAGTAAGACGGGTACATTAGGGTATAAAAATATTCACGCATTCATAGTCATATCATTTTGATAGTACAGTCAGAGATTAAAACATATACTTGAACGCTTTTAATGAGACATGTTATGCAAGAAAGTTGCCATCATCTAAAAGAAGTTAAGTAAGCGGATCTGTTGCATAGATAGTTTGTATTTGACTGTTTTAAACTTTTGAGAATTTATTTTAAAAAAATTTCTATACAGGTTGAACTCAAGATGAGACGCTATTGTGTTGAAGTCGAGTTACGTAGACTATAACAAGAGGGATATGCAAATTGAATCAGATTAGGAGATGTAAAGTTTAATTTATTCAGTAATTCATAAAAGAAAATCAAATTTGATTTGAGACATTATCACTATGAAAGACTTAGACCTAACTTAGCACACTTACTTTTGTAGTCTAAGGTTCAACCACTCCCAAGAATCTGAAGTGTAATGGACTTTGAACAGATTCGAGTGTGATTTTACCCTTACTGCAAACATCACTAAGAATGAAAGTGTAGTATTTAAGCAGTGGTCAAAAAATTTACTTTATACAATAGAATACGCAAATCATTGTTATGAAAGTTACGTAATGTTCAACTCAGTAATCGGTGTAACTTAGATTTCTGCTGTGAGAATGATGGATGCTAAAAATATTCGAGTCAAAAGTCAACCACTGAATTGAACATCGATAAATTACTACCGTTAATCGAGAGATTAAATTATGCCCTATTTATTCACAACATATCCATCCATATCTGAAAGCAGTGAGTTCCAATTTTCATTTCGAAAATCATGATATAACCTTATCAGGTCCAAAATTAATGTCATCGTGGATAAGCTGATGAGCAGGAAACGACTATATAACTTTACGATCCTCAATGTATAGAAAAGTTTTACTCAAACTGGGTGAGCATTCATTATAGAAGAGTTACTATTAGCTATTTAGCATAGATGACTGAGAAAAGAATTTAGCCAACTAAGTAGATCCCTGATCTTCTGAGGCCAGAGTTTGACTATGATCATGTCTACAGCTTAAGATATATCAATGTGTAACATCAATACCTGGTGCTTGGACCTAACTTTAGTAAAGGTGAAGCTTACAAATTCAAAGTAACAATGCCTTACGTGAATTAGAGAAAAATTCTTCAGAAAGTAGATAGTCTAACATTTCATTGTATACTACTTTCCATTATTCTTGAAGAAAAATAAGAGGATAGTTTTTGGCCTATTATTGTGTGAATAGACCCAATTATCTAATTTAAATCAAGAAATGATGTATGATGTTTCTCATTCATATAATCTACATTATACTAAATAAATTATTAATATTCATTGATTAATCAACTTCAAGTTACACAGTAGACATGTTATAGCCATTGTATCTCAGTATCAATATGAATTACTTTATAAGCAGATTATCAAAATTTGGGATAGTTTACTACAAGTTTAACTGTAAGATGAATTCATTACAGTTGTTTTTACAATAAACTTGTAATGACTTGTCGATTGATACAACTTTTCGGTTTTTTTACACCAACGATTGATATACTCTAATAATAACAACTTAATAACAGTTTATGTTTACTTGTTGAAGTACTACTATATTATTTTCATTGATTGAACTTAAATTCATGATGACATTATAATATTTGATGCCATTGAAAGCTAATCATATGATTAATCCCAAACATTATCTTACTTATATCATCCACTTTATTACTTACGGGCTATTTCTGTTACTCCATGAACTTCCTTCTTCTAGTTGTAGATGTTTGTATGTACTTTGTAAGCTGACTCCAATCATTCTATGAATTTTTTCTTAATCTGTTTATATGATAAAAGCTTAATAAGGTTGGGAAAATTGTAGATTTACTGAGTTTTGACATAACGAAACACGACGATTATTCTCTGAAAGAAATCCGAATTACTATATACATAAGTACATTCGCACTTAATTTAAAATCTGTCCAGAACATAGCATCGAGGTCTCAATATATCATACTGATATTTTGCATTGACAGTATTATTACTCTAATGAGTTTTGGGAATATGCTTAGAAAGTAATGTGATAACTGATCAATCCAAAACTCACTTAAAATGAAATTATCACAAATAGAATAGTAGATAGTGAAAATACTGGAAACCATACATCTAAATGATGGTATTTTTTCAACCTTCTAGAACTTAGAATTTCATTTGCCAAGGATCCGGTGTAAACCAGAAGGGAAGAAAATTCCTCTGACAACTGTGTTGTTTGTATTCAAGCTCCATGCTACCTATCAGTGTAATAATTTATAAGACTATTAAAGGCCTAGAGAATGTATTTAATAAGTACTTAAAAATATCATGTTTAAATTAATCTAAAGTGTAAATGATAATTGTAAATCGTACGTACATAACCTATTATGTAAACGGGCCAATAAATAAATTTTAGTACTGTTTAAGATAATTTGAAATTACATCTTAAATTAATGTTACTCAAAAAGACTGTTGTAGTAGACGATAGGAAGCCTTCAACTAAGGCTTCGTGCTCTTTGACACTTGTCAGCAGGTAGGACCTGATATTTTGACAGAACTAGAGGTCCTTGGTGGGTTTTATCTCGAATATATGTAAATGTTGCCCATACTTATTTCTAATATCATGTATTCATCTCACCCGATCAGTAAAAATTACTTTAAAGAACAATATTTTCCTAATCCTAAATAGTTCTAACAAATAAATTATGTAAAATGATCTTCATTAAGTGGCTGTAATTAATACAAAAACTCCTAAGTTAGTGAACAAACTTTAGAGTTTCTAATGAAAACATCCATTTGTCATACAATAAACGACTGTGAATAACTTGACATGATAAAGTTGATGCTGAAAATTTCAATGATAGTACATTACTAACTACATCAGCTTCTTTGAAACAAGCACTATTACATAATACATTAATAATAATTCGTACTACATTGACGTTTAAAATATTCTATGGCTTTTGAGTTGCGAACACAATGTGGTGAGAAAATAGATCGTTAGAAATGACTTTCTATTTCCTACATTTTCAATTCATTACACTGATCTATTATAGCATTAATATATAACATATGAGTGATAAACTCATATAATAAAGATTTTATAGTTCTAATTACTAATTTAGTTTAAAAATAAGAAGAGGATTATGTGTTAGATAAGTTAACTACTTAATGTATATATGTATATGTGTATATGTATATGTATAAATGGTAATACATTCATAGAGGATTAAATTAGAGCTTTTAAGCTATTGCGGTCATATCGCATCTGATTATACTTATACTCTTGGAAAATATTACTAATCATTTAGGAAAATTTCTTTTTTTCTTGAATGCATAAAGCAACTTGAATGATCTTTCTGTCTCTTGAGTTAATCTAAAGACAATTTGTTCTAGTCAACCTAATGATTTTTTACAAATGTATTCAGATTTGTTCAACTGTAATTGTGTAATCTATTCAAGTTAAAAAACACCAGAACTTTGTATTTTTAAAAAAATATCCTAAACATAATTTTTTAGATGATTAGAATATATTTGGATCTCAACGTTGATTTATCATTAACTGAATATGATCAGTCACTGTTGCTATATGTGCACCCTGAGCGGATTACCTAGACTCAGCGATAATTACCAAGTTTTATTTGACTTAGATCGTGACTGGCAAGCAGGATCTGGGACGCTCTCTTCGTCCTGTCTGGGAATCGCGAGTGAAATATAGCTATATCTCAATGTTGATGTCTACACCAGGACTCAAACTCAGTTTGTTTTGTGTCAAACGCTAACTGCATTCACTATTAGGCTGATTCCCCACATCCTAGTTTCTAGATTTCTAATCTTTGATCTCAAAAAAATATTAGTAAGAAAGGTTTGAAATATATTAAATTTGCAACTGTCAGTACATTCATGTAATAAACCATGAGCTCATTGGACTGATTTGGAGATCTGAATATACTGCTCAACTAATTTTTTATGGGATAATCGAAATAATTTATTATATATCACAATTTCTTGGTTATTCATTTGATTTATGCCTTCTAACTACTTATAAGTAGTGAAGATTTTTGAAGTAAAAAATATGTTTGGATGCTTTTCTGTAATCCAATCAGCAATGAGTTATGTTATTTAGAAAAAGTAAGTTCATACAGAATCGCATGAAAAAAATTGGCAAACCTAAAAACTCACATTAACTTAAAGAATGAAACGAGAATTTAGAAAAAATATATCAAACGATTTAGGTTTGAATATCTTTATTTGTTATCATTTTAATGGTAACAAATTACTTAAAACATGCTATCCCTTTGTCACAGTGGGGCAACGAAATGTCTCATAAGCCTTTGTAATGATTGTTTAAATATGCATTATAAATCACTGATAGACTGTTGCCTGATTTCAGCTTAAAACTTGGACGTAATAGGGAGATTCCTGCTAGTATGTTCGATTAATTTAACTTGAAAATCCCGTTGATTTGTCATAAATTTTGTTTTACCATTTTAAAGTTGATTCCAGAATGCCATCAAAGCTATTGTAACATTGTGACCTGGATTAACCAGTTGTGGTTTATAAACAATAAATGTAATGAACTACAGTAACGAGAAAGTGTATTTTTGTCTTGGAACTTGTCACTTGTTGCTGTTGAAAAACGAATTACTAGTAGTAAAAAGGTTTCTTGACTCTATGGAATCACGTTTAAATACAAAGCTGATTCATGGTCGACTTGAATGTATCATTTCATTCTCACGGCTTTTAGTAGACTCGCTGGATTTCATACAACAATAGAGGAGTTATTCAGGTCACTCGTAGCCATCTTTGTAGTATCTCCTTCCAATCACAAGGTATACTTGTCTCATCTTAAATGCATTATACTAACAGACAGGTAGTATGTACACATCATGTATAATCATGCTTATCCAGTTGCAGAAACTTGCGGTGATTTTGGGGAAAAATCGATATAAATATTATTTGAGGCAGTTTGAGTGTATTGAAAAACTAATCCTCATAAAATCAATGAAAGGACAGTTTGAGGAATATTCTCTTGTTAATTTAAATACTTAATGAAATAAAGTTGCCTACTTAAATTGTTCGAAAGTAGTTAAGAACATTTGCAAACAATTTCATGAGTTTAGAATATATCGTTCAACTTACGAATATTTCCAAGGTGTTTATTACGTGTCACATATCTGTTTTAAAATGATATCAGTAATTTTCAAATATATTCACGTATATTCGATGTTTTTTAATAGATTGCCTAGTAAATTATCATCGGGCTCTACTATTATTCAACGGAATGCTTAATGTGACCAATCTCATATGGTAGCGTAGTTTTAGGGTACCATAATTGCCCCACAACTGGAATAACTGATTCCATTTCATTTTCATCTGTTTCAGTCTGTAATTTATGCAGCCTGCTATAAAACATTGTTCTTAGAGTTATAGATTTCAAATTATTATCGGTCCATATTGTTAAAAACGAAATTATGTTTAATACGTTGAAAATTGAACTGATGAAAAATTCTAACTAAACTCAAAGTAACTAAGAAATAAATTACTATTTCACAGAAAAAAAAAAAGAGAACAAAGAACAATTTTATACTTAAAACTATGAAATGATTAATGATTTGTATAGTTTTTCTTTAAAATGATAAATGAGAAACTTTAATGTCTCTTTATTTATATCGATAATTTCCGTTACTATCAGTAGTAGTAATACTTTAAATAATTATTTTTTTCAAAGTTATATATTATGAATGAATTAAAGACTAAGTAATGAATTAGTTGTAACTGTGTGTGTTTTTTTCTTTCATACTTTTAGATTATTTCTTGTTGAGAATTTTACTTTAGTTATAAAACATAATCAACAGTTGAGAAGTTGAATAAGTGATATCAGGTTGAATGTAATTTGTTTAACTGTTTACTTTTAATTGATATTTTACTAATGAGTTTCAACTTCCTTAATTTATCTATTTATTTATCTGTTTGATTAGGCATTAAAGTATTACTACGTGTTTATATGCATAGAGGTTTATTACTATAACTCAGAGTTTTTTGACATCCAGTTTTATATGAATATTCAATTTTTCAATATTTTTCCCAAAATGCAAGAAAAAAATTATTTTAATGTATGATTTGAAATATTACTGAATGAATGTTGAGACCAAAGAATTTCAAAGACCGTTAGAAATGAATCATATTTCAAGCAATTTATCAATACAAGTGAAATTATTCTATCTGTCCAATGACTTTTAAAGGAGTAATCTAGTCTAGAAAGAATAATTAAGTTAAAGAATATTGTTTATTAGTCGAATTTAAATTTTGCATACAAATATACTAAAGATTATATATATATATATATATATATATATATATATATAGGGTAAGGTTGCTTAGGTCGTGCCCGCTAAGAAAAACATATTATAAGACTTAGGATCTTTAGAATAAATAGAAATTAAATGTGTTAGTGAAAACTTTGGTTAATATTGTTAATATTTATTATGACGCAATTATTAAGTCTATATGCTTTCACAAAAAATAACTCTAATCTTTGAAAACCTACATAGGTACAACCGACGAAACCGGTTTTCTAAGTCGTACCTAAATATTAAATTAGGCAACAATAATAACTAAGTCATATTTTTATTTAAACGTTTAATATTTTAGTTGCAACAAACATTAGATATAAATATTTTTGTTTCTTTCCGACTCCAGCGAATACATCATATACCCATGCTTTGTTTTTTAAGCATCGAACCATGCTTTCCTCCCGATATTCTTGATAAATAAAACAAAACCAATAATTTTTTTTTTTTAATTTTTTGATGACAATTCTTTCCTACTGATTACTGTATTCCTTTTAATTAACACATTTTGTATGTTTTGTTTATTCTGCGCTGACGTTATTTCGACAGACGAAGTTTAGCGTTCGCCGAAGTTTTGAACTTTGTTTATTATTGGAAAAAGTGATAAAATATTTAATTGCAGTTTTATCTGGTCTATAAACGTTTTTCTTTCTTCCTCGTACATCTCTCTACTTTTTTCTACAGCCACCATAGAAAGCTGCTCTTGACTACTAATGTCAAACGGAGGAGTACTTAAAGAGTCTTTAGTCGCAAGTGTAGGAGTGTAAAAATCATAATCACATTTATGTCTATCACACAGCGAAACGCCTTCAAACTTAAAGCCATTCAAAGCAATTTCCTTGCGTACTGATTTTGAGTATGCAATTCCTAACAACTCTGAGACAGTGGTTTGTTTAACTGCGTTTCCCGGGTTTGTTCTTAACCAAAAAAGTAAGGCTAGTTTATAATTGGTTTTCAATGACTTGAAAAACGATATGTCCAAAGGTTGAAGACGGTGAGTTGTATGGACAGAAAAGGATAACATTACAATGCCATACTCTCCCGCTAGTTCTATAGCTTTGATATTTTTTGTATGGGTAGTGTGTCCATCCAAAAAAAAGTACTTGCCCATTGTTACTCTTTTCCAATTTTATGTACTTTATAAAATGTTCTAACCATTTAACAAGAAGTTCAGACGTTATCCATTTGTTTTTGGAACATCCAAATGTAGTACCCACTGGTGCTTCTTTCTTTAAGCAATCGTTCATCTTCAGACGTTTAAATATCAAAACGGGAGGTAGGAATTCACCCGCAGAATTTATACAAAACACACCTGTTGTCGTTAAACCCCTTTTAACACTTGTAAGTACCCCCCAACTTGATGTTTGCATTTTCTGGCAATTATTTTGGACCCTTTATAAACTGTGAGAAATCCTGATTCGTTGACGTTATATATTTGATTAGCAGTGAACTTGTGTTCATTTAAAACTGTTTCGAATTTATCAAAAAATTCATAAACATTATTCTTATTGAAAGATGTGCCCCTATTCATCGATGTTGCTTCTGGGATGCACAAAGATAAACAAGGATGGTCTTTCATGAATTTATAATGCCATTTCTTTCCTGCAATTTCTTTATCTTTATTAAAACAGTGGGGCGAACTGATATCGTTCTACCAACTGATATGCAAGTTTTCTTAGATCAGTTGCAGTAACACCAAAAATCTTTGATTCTAAATTTAAAACGCGTGCAACCAATTCCTTTTCCATGTAGTTCAGTAAGATCCTTAGGTCTTCCAAATTTCACCTGCTCATTAAATTCTTTAAAATACTACCGTAATGTTGGTATTAGAAATTATATATTTTTGTGAGCTTCATTGAATCCAGTGACTCCTTCCGATAATTTATTCAATGCTTTGTTCATATCTTCTTATTTCCATTTATTACATAATTCACTTTGTCTGCTTTGCCATCATTATGGGCTATAAATAAAAATGTAAACAAGTAGTCATTTCCTAAATCGTACTAGTATGATTTAAAAATTTCGTATAGATATGATTTAAGGCTCAGTACAAAATAAATTTAAAAGTTAACGTATGTAACATTGAATGAAGTGAATAGGATTTTATTTCGACCAAACGATTATACAGACTCTACTGAATTTATATTTAACAATATATATATATATATATATATATATATATATATTTATATTATCGATAACTTTAAAGGTAAGATTTATGCACTAACTCGTTGTTAACTCGAGTAATATTAAGTTAATTTTAGATATGAAGACAATGAATGATGTTTTACTATTAATTCTAGGCGTTTATTTACATTTCTAAACTGTTGAATTTTTTCATCAATCTGATTGTATATAACTAAAATCACATAAAGAATCAAATGTCAGTACATAAATTGTCAATTTGTAATCGAATTCCTATGTATGTACACGTTTATTTTATTTCAGGAAACTAGGTTAATAAGAAGGAAATATTCATGGCAATAAATTTCGCAGGGTAGTTGACCATTCATTTGTTTTTCAAGGTGAAATTGCTTTGAATTCATCGTTTAAAAAGATTGAGATATAAACCGGTTTTTGTTGTTTTATTTTTATGCAGGGAAGAACATACATTTGACTTCTCACTGAAATATACTTTCAGGTAGACCATTATCTCATGCATGTGTCTGAATTATCTATTGTTGATAGTAATGACTTCAGTTGATTAGACTTTATTAGCATACGTGTATCTATGGCGAATTCTTTAAGTAGTACTTTCAGTTGTAAGTTTTCATTATGTCTAGATAAATTCATCATACATTCAACTGATGGCTACAATTAGCGTATACACAAAAACATAACTTTAATTGAGTTATCATAAAACAATGCATCTCATCAAAGATAAATCGTTGATATTCAAATTAGAAGAAACATTTCTGGACCTAATATAACTACTTACATTATAGATTTAAAAACTTGAAGGGTATCTGTTGAGAGTGAACTTGTAGTAAAATTGTAGTTACATCGACCTGTAGACGTTTCAGTCGGGAAAATGTCCTTTATAATGAAGTCATTTACTAGGGCTGTACATTCGTATTCATAGTATACTTAACAAATATTTGTCTGTAATAACATACAGAGGCATAATATCATTTACTATTGTAATAAAAAATAGCTACACTCTCAATTATTAAATAAACTAGGTTGGGTGTTGGGGTTCATAGTTAATTATTTCAGGTAGCTATCTAAGACAGTGTTACGTCATATAATAAAGTTGCCATGATCTTCAAGCTACGTGGCAGACGTATACTCACTGAACTAATAAGCCGGCTGGCACTGAATGAATTTTATAAATCGGTCAATTTGTGATATAATTGTGTGATCAAATCCACTGCCGGCGGTGGATAGCTGCCTTGCAGCCAACACGGTTCAATTAAAATTAAAATTCAGCGATCTCCACAACACCCACTTAGGATAAATATCAGCTGAATACTAGTTAACTTCTGGAAGTAATTCTAGGAGTTCTAGTTGGAAGATATGGCCATGTCCTTTGTGAAGTAATTACCTATCGACGGCAGTAAATCACATCGCGAAATATATGACAAATTGACAGATTAGGAAATTTCAACTATTGTGTGCCGGCTCATTGGTCTAGTAGCTGAGTGTTCGTTTCGAAGTTTAAAGGTCATGCACTTGACTTCCTGGTGAAGTTGTGAATACTCACAGCTAACGAATCACATATTGGGACGAAGCAGCTACGTAGTGTTCCTGGTTTTCATTAGTACCTAACCTGCATTTGTAGTAAACTAGACTTAATATCTATCTCCACATCAGTTAAAAAATGATTTTGTTCTCATCTAAACATTATTCGTACTTTTGTCTTTCGCTTTCGTATGTGTCCTTTGTCATGTAAATGTTTTCCTCTTCAATAAACTTTTCTTAATTGGCACTAATTTACCACGGATAACTTGCAGTCATATTTTATTACTTTTTACTCTTCGTTTAATATCTTTTTCCAACCTCAGTAGAATTAATTCCCGTAGATCGTTTATTTCTCTTGATAGATAATTAATTTATATTGTGTGTATGTATGACTTACAAGTAGATCAAAATTAGATAAGACAAATTCTTATGAGCAATTGATTTCATTAAATGAAGTAAATTACACAATATTCGGAACCTGTTTTCATCTACATCTCTGTATTTTGAGCTTGAGTATGTCTACTGTTGAAGATGTTAGATCCCTAGAATTCCCTTGACAAACCTGTTATTTTTGTGATTTAATTGTGTAAATTTAAATTTCTTGTTTTCGCGCCAAAAGGTACCTTTCTCAACTTTGATTCGTGTTTCCCGCCTAGCAAGACGCTAAATTTTATTAGTTTGTTGTTTATTTTTGTACGCTATCTTTGGCATTCCAAGGACGCTCTCCTTTTTGTATATATACTCATGGGATGTGTGCGTTGACATCATCTGCCAGGCTGCCTGTGGAATTAAACGCCTCTTGCTGACTTTGAACTTCTTACTCTAGTTAGCTGGGCTGGGGCGCTACGGAATAGAAAAGCTTCCTGTTGTTGTATCGCTGGTCTTATGTTTATTAGCAGGTATCGAGGTGTCACCTTAATTCACGAATCCTTTGTATCTTCACATTCATGTGTACACAACCAGTTATTCTTGGTTTTCTACTGATTATTCTTACAGTGTCCAAAAAATTATTTTGTCGATCGTTTTAAGTAGACTGTTTGAAGTAGTCATGAATTTTTGTTGGTATTCATTTGTATCTATTTCATAGAGAGTATTATTTGTTTAATAATGGTCTAATAATAATTCTTTGAGAAAATGTTATTTAGAAAGGAAATGTATTCCCATATTACATTGTCATGATTGGTTTAATCTTCTTTTCTGCCTTTCTTTCACATTAAAATTATGTTCTATTTAATTTACTAAACTACAGAAAATTAACGTAGTGCTTATCAGTTGAATGATGAATAGAAATTGCCAATTTATTCGAACATTGAAGATATGAATTGTTTAACTAAGTGAGGAGATTGTAAACATCGTTTATTTTGATATGAGATGTTTCTAACTTGTAAATAATGAATATTTCACCAAGTGTTTCAAAACACTTATAATTTATTAGTAAGTCTCACTCAAACTGTCCAGTTTTGTGGGCAACATGATAAAGAGAAGCCGGATTATCAAAAAGTACAATTATTATTACTGTCGACTGTACAAACCGAGCGGCGATAAATGTTTTGATAGGGAGAGGTGGAGAGAAATGTATGATGAATTTTGTATTTATGTAAAGTAATATATGGAATAAGTGTCACAACATGCATACAAGTACGTATCTTATTCGCTTCCAGGAAGGTTATCATTTTGTGTGTCATGATTAGTCGTAGTTCAAGATACGTGGTCGATATCGTAACTTGATTATGACAATAACATTTACTCATAAATCTTATTAATTGATGAAAACACATCACTTCACCACCATAAACTGATATCTGAAGAAAGAATAACTTATCATAACAGAATACTACATTTATGTGTAAAATATTTGAGACAAAGTGAACGTGATCGAAATCCATTCAAATTGCCAATCATTGTTAAGTATTGATCTCATAGGTCACTCATGAATTGATGAATTAAGTAACGAAAATTATGCTCACTTATTTCTCATTATTTCCCCTCCATTTCTATGAAACACTGTTGAATTCTTTCCGCATAAAACTAATATGAAACTTAATTTGGATTGCGACTGGCAAGTGAGATCCATGACGCGCGTTTCGTCCTATTTAGGACTCATCGGTTGAATGTACCTGCAATCCGCTCAGGATGCACATATAGCAACAGAGACTGACCAGCTTCAGTCTATAGCAAATCAATGGGAATATGCAAATTCATCCTACTAATATGAAATTATTTCATTTCAAAGTTTTTCTCTAGAAAACTTTGAATTTTTTCATTCAAATAAAATTTTTCGTTTATAATTGTTAACACTACTGATACTGTCAAATCTGAATTTATTTCAGACTTCTATGACTGAAAACATTTTATTACACTAAATACCCTCCTTTCTGAGCTCTATTGAATGAAGAATTTTAAAGTGTTTAATTTCAGGAAGTTATTAAGTTGTTACTAACATTTTCATATAAACATCAATAGGCTTACTATATCGAATATATCAGATGAAGTAATATATTTGTTTGTGATTATTGAATTTCATTTAACTCTTCATGTACAATATACTACTTCCTTTTTAAAACTATGCCTTTATAGTTACCTTTATCATTGATACTTGATGTGTGAATATTCTAATTGTTAGTCATTTCTATCCATCTTGAATTGTATTGAATTAAATAATAAACGAAAATTCATTTGAAGTTATTTTCATAATAAACAACAATGTTGAAGCCATATTTAATCACTAACTTGTATATACATCATTCATAGATGTATGCATTACAATCTATACAACTGAATTGATGAATAGAACTTGTATGACTGACATTGTCATAATCCATAGTCATCATTGACACAATTAATACTATTATTATTATTATTATTATTATTATTATTATTATTATTATTATTATTATCAAAAATAGCAGCTCATATTTCATTGTTAAATTTTTTTCTTGAAACAAAAATCAATCAGTTACATTTTCTTGATGAAATTTTGTTTTATTTATTTTCCAGAAATAAGAACAGTTTTTATTTTGTCATGTCATTGTATAAGTGTAAAAGAGGATACTTTCTTGTAAATCATTTCCTGTTATTTATTTAGTTCAATAAAGAGAATATAGAATATAAAAGTGAATTATACTACTAATATTAAACTATCTGTGATAATGAACGATAGAATTCTGAGAATAAAAAAAGTAATTGATTAGTGAATCTATTCACTTTTTTTTCAATTTTATTTCTTTTTATGACTATTACATATGCCAACTTTTGGAATTAGTAGTAGTTAAGGGGGTAACAGGCATTAAAAGAAAGATTCTTTCAAGTTATACTCTTCAGTCTAATCCACGTAGAATGATAGAGATTGATCTATCGTTTGAAACGTAAATTGGAATGAATGTTAACTAGATATCTTATATATGCATATATCCTGGTCAATAATTTTTGTCTGCTGTTTCCAGCTGTTTGAGAAAAGTAACATGAACACAAGCAAAAACACTTTAGAAAAATAATGAAATCTTGCCAAACCGAGATAAACCAATTCGATACATAGTGCACAATAAGGTTGATTGTATTCACATTTGTAATAACATATTTACTATTACTAATTAGGCAGCTACAGAAGATTAATAATCATGGAAAATTTTTCCGATTTTCATGTCTATTGGGACACATTTCGCAGATATTTATCCATACTGATAGATGATTAAGTAGTGATAACTGCGATATTTAACTATATCATTAGCACTGTTAGAATTTTATTCAACAAATTGTAACTTAATCACTAACATAGTTGACTTATTATCGGATTTAATATGCTTTGGTGGTAGGGTTGTTGCAGTTAACCTACAGGAAGAAGATTTAATACTAGATGGGACTTGTCAGTAAGTTCTAACTGAAACATAAAGGATAGTAACGCCCACTTTGCTATTCGTGTTTGCGTGAACTAAAAACAGTACGAGGCATTTTATTTAGTTGGCTGGGCTATGAATGCTCACTTTGTTCAACTAAGGAACACACTTTTCTAAATAGGATTCAGGAAATAGCTATTTATAAAACTTTATGTTTCGTAGGCTTTATTTAAAATTTTAATGATTAACAAAATATGGTTGTAATTGTCGATAAACCAGGTAATTCTAGCTTCTAGTGACCAAAGTTTAATTCACTACTGAGAAACTAGCTTCTCTGAGTTACGAATAAGTAACAGCTATTATGGAATGTTTTCAACTACTTAGGGTCTTGTAAAAAAGATGTCTGCTAAGGTATAAAAACACCCCCAGAAGGACTTATCTAAAGAACAAATTAGGAAGTGGTATATTTTAAGCTAATAGAAATAACCAGAAGATTTTGGATAAATAAATTATACAGTTATTTACCAATTTAAGTTTATAGACCATCTCGTCTTTTGTTTGGCAAGTGCTTCCATAGGAACTTTGTGATAGTGCATTTTTTTATAACAATATCATTGCAAAATGAGATATTAAACAAACAAGTAAAGCCAATTCTTATCGTCTAATTGTTCTTTACTGTGATACCATTCACTTAACAAACAATAGAAAATGAAAACTTAATCCTGCTTAGAAAACTTTGTTGAGCCAAGGATCGATTGTTTACTAACCAGTATAAGAGTTTTTCTTGATTTACATTAGCCAATGTATAGTTCAATAATTTTTATTAGGTACTAACTGTGAAGAATAGTGTAGTTGTAAGACTCTTTTCTTTACTTCCCCAACTATTTGCTAACTTAATAAATTTAATTGAATACTTTTTTTAAGTTCAAAATGGTTTATTTACATACTTTTAGAAAAGTCAAGTCGACAAGTCTTCCAAATTAATGACATATAAATACATGATGGATATTTAGACATATATCTTTGTTTAAATATGAAGTAATTTGAGCTATAAGTGTTATGATGGGAGAGACTTCTTGGTTGGGTTACCGGATGCCAATTAGGTGTGCCTAGTCGATAATTGCGCGTCTGCTCTATGTCCACTGAGTCCCAAGCCGGAATAAAGAGAGCACAAGCCGATAGACCAACCAGACAAAATCGAAGTATATTTCATACATTCCATTATATATATATATATATATATATATATATATATATATATATAAAACTAGACCACACAGCTAACCACTTAGGAAATTAATATTAATGCAAAACGAAGGAAATAGTGGCAGTGAATAGGGACAACTTGTACATAACCAATTAACTGTAGTTCATAGTAAGAAACAATGTACTAAGAGTAAATATACTGATCAGGAGGATAGGGTAAGAGCAACGTAACAATCATAGAAATGAAATGTTTACATTACCCACAGTTAGAATAATTGAAATAATGTTCTAAAACACAGTTCTGAGAGTTCGTTACTCTTCTGTAATCGCCCAACATAACAATAAGTTACATTAATATTAGTTCTAGTAAGTTACTAACGTTAACTTTCATCGTGTATTTGTATGAATAAGTGTATCACAAAAATTTTATACCTGATTATTAACAGTTTTTTTTTGTATAGTTTATGTAGTCTTCAATGTTACCATTTAAATAAGTTCCTGATGTGTAAATATGATAAGTAAGAAGGTGATTTGTTAATTTTTCACTAATTAACTGTTTTAATTGATTGTTTTTAGAAATCAATTCATAGGCTACAGTTTATATTTGTTATTTAATGTTGATTATATTAAGATAGTGATTAAATTTTTATTTGTTTACAACAAATTGATTTTGATAATATTTTTACCATTAGAAATTCATTTAAGTGATCAAGATCTATAGTTCCCGAATAACATACATATTGAGTTTATTTTCTTTATTACTGTGTCAAATGGTATTTTGTTATTGTTTGAATCAAAAGTTAGAAAGAAAGAATTGTGAACGGGCTGACAAAATTTATTTAATATATCAAACAATGGATGATTAGCTAAATCTGATTTAACTAAATAATGTTTTCAAGGTTCTAACTGAGATAAAATGTTTCGTATCTGTTTTTCACTATAATGATAATTTACATTTGAACTAATGAAAAATCTCGTGCAAGAACGAAATCGTTACCAAGACTCTCGTGGATTTTTATGATAGTCCGAGGTTTATAAATCTCATATATACTCATGATAAAATGTAGAGACTAATATTATAAATCTTGATCTGTTTAGTGATGACTGGTGCTAAGTAAACAGTGAAATTCGTTAATTTAAAACTGTATCAGTGATCTAAATATACGTTCTATCACCATGGAAATAAGGTAAAATCTATTAAATACCAAACGTATTTTTGAAGATAGTCAAAGTTACATATTCGACCGATAGAATAGTGGACTAGATATGGTAACAAATTTGTCAATCTCTAATCATTGTCAATGAAGGATGCTGCTGAATATTGTAAAATAGTAAGGAAACTTACTAAGCTAATATTTACGAATATACAGTATATTGTTCATTCTACAATAAGCATTTCAAGCAATAATATTTTACTTATTCCAGGCAAAATACCCAGTTAATATCTTTCCAAATAAACTAATACTAAGTTGATTTGTTTCATTCCTAAGAACATTTGTTACCTTTGAATAGCTTAATTGAAAAATTACAAGGAAAATATAACCTGAAAAACAATCATATTCATAGTAAAACAATATATCATACAGATACGGAAATTTATTGTGACCGCCATATTGTTCTTCTTAAATTATTTAGTATGTGTTAAAATAAAATAAACGTTGTACTAAATAATGACAATGACAATGACAGTTGTGATATCGGCTGTCTGTCTAGATTGAAGTTGAGCTGATTTATGATCTTTTTTCTATCTTGCTAGAAGAAGATATGATAAGCAAAGTTAAAAATTATTTCGATTGCTAAACTACTTAATAAATGATCCATTCAGTTATTATTAAGATGTATACTGATTTTATTTAAAAAAAATTTTTGAGAAGCAACATCAGTCTCCGGTAACAAATTATACACGTATTCTTATACATTTATTTTAATAAATAATTATCTAAGTAGTATGTCACTTCAGTTTTAAAAATCACAATAGGTTATAAATGAAGTCAAAATTGTATAGACAGATGATCATCTAACTGGAAGCAGTAATTTATTTGTTTTTGAATATACAACTGGATTCTGTAGCGTACATAAGACATTTTAATGTTGCGTTGTCCTTTCTGTGGTAATATTCTAGCAAATATTATGCAATATAATATATTCCCTCACATTAGTTCACAGTGTTGTTGACAAAGGATTCTGATCATGACTGTTGAATACCTGTGAATAAAAATCAACGATTGGCATTTATTCATGTTTTTTAGTATTTCGTAATACATACTTTAATATTTTGGATGTTTTTATATGTTTCTTCCTCAGTTACTATTGATATGTCTTACTAGTTGATCAGTTATGGATAATTACCCTGTCCAAAACAATACAAACGACCGAAGACAGAAGGACTGATAATGTTGTCTCCGTAGGTCTTCTTAGTTATTAAGTAATCCCTAACCTGAAATAAGAACACAGGATTGATGAACTAAACACTCCAATACGTATTCTAAGTAATGTTTTTTGTATCTCAGACACTAGTTTATACATGCATTAATTTACAGTGACTAGAGAAATTATCAACTGAATGAACTTTATAAAAATTACACATGAATAAACATTTTTAGTGTAACATAACATTGAATTAGTTAATGAAGTTAAACGTTATTTACACTTTTAGTAATACTTTACTTAAATAAAAACGACTAACACTAAATCGTTGGAATGTGATGAAAGTTTAACAAATCAAGCTTCAAAAAGAAATCAGTGCAAAGTTTTTTGCTTGATTTTTTTTAAGTAAATGTACATCTACAGATCTCCCGAGTAGATATCAATCCATCACCGGTGAAAGAAATGAAGATTGTCATCAGACAGATCAAAAGCGGGGAAACAGCAGGACCTGACAATATACCAGCCAAAGCACTCAAGTCAGACATAGACATAACGGAAAAGATGTTCCACATTTTTTTGTTCAAGAGGATCTGAGAGGAAGAACAAGTGCCGGCAGACTGAAAAGAAGGATACCTCATCAAGATACCAAAGAGAATAGATTTGAGCAAATGTGAGAGAAAAAAAGATCACATTATTGTCAGTACCAGGGAAAGTCTTCAACAGAGTGTTGTTAAACAGAATGAAAGATTCAGTGGATGCTCAACTTCGAGATCAACAGGCTGGTTTTCGTAAGGATCGGTCATGCACAGACCGAATCGCAACACTTCGGAACATCGTTGAACAATCAACTGAATGGAACTCTTCACTGTATATCAACTTCCTTGATTATGAGTAGGTGTTTAACAGCGTAGACAGGAGATCACTATGGAAACTTCTTCGACACTACGGTATACCAGAGAAACTCATCAACACCATCCAAAATTCTTACGACGGACTACAGTGCAAAATCGTGCATGGAGGACAGCTGACAGATGCATTCCCATTAAGGACTAGTGTCAGACAAGTCTGCCTTCTCTCGTCTTTTCTCTTCCTTCTAGTGATTGATTAGATCATGGAAACCTCCACATCTGAGAGAAAGCACGGAATTCAATAGACAAGTAGGATGCGACTCGATGATCTGGACTTCGTGGATGATGTAGCACTTCTATCCCATACACACCAACAAATGCAAGTGAAGACAACCAACGTAGCAGCAATCCACAGCGTCAATAGGCCTAAACATACATAAGGGAAAGAGCAAGCATTCTCAAATCCAACACTGAGAGCACCGACCCAATTGAACTTGATGGTGAAACTCTGGAAGAAGTGGATACCTTCACATACCTGGGAAGCATCATCGATGAACAAGGAGGATCCGATGCAGATGTAAGGGCAAGGATCGGCAAAGCAAGGACAGCATTCCTACAGTTGAAAAAATATATGGGAGTCCAAACAACTGTCTGCCAATCTCAAAGTTAGACTCTTCAATTCGAACGTCAAAACAGTTCTTCTGTATGGAGCTGAAACGTGAAGAACTACTTCAAACATCCTCAAGAGAGTACAGGTATTTATCAACAACTGTCTACGCAGAATATTGAATGTCTGTTGGCCGGAAACCATCAGCAACAGCTTACTATAGTAGAGAACAAAGCAACTTCCAGCTGAAGAGGAAATCAGGAAATGACGTTGGAAATGGATATGACATACATTGTGGAAATCATGTGACTGCATCACGAGACAAGCACTAACTTGGAATTTTGTTGGAAAATGGAAAATATGAAGAACAAAGAACACATGCGTCGAGAATCGGAAGCAAACATTAAAAAGATGAACAGTAACTGGAGACAGCTGGAAAGGACTGCTGAGGACAGAGTTGAATGGAGAATACTGGTGAGCGGCCTATGCTTCATTCGAGAGGGGTAACAGGCGTAAGTAAGTAAGTACTTTTTTGTGGGGGGGGCGGGTGTGATTTCTACCCCACAACAATAACTAATTTGTTTTAAGCTTACATTAGTAATCTTTTGATTTTGATATAATTTCGTTTAATGGAGACATTAGACAGAAACTGCTTACTATCTTATTTAATAAACCTAGAAATCATAAAAGAATAGTTTTATGTACTTAGTTACAATATTTAGATTCATATTATGGTACGAAATCCGTAGATGCACAGTTATTGTACACATAAATTATCATAACGAGATCATCTGATAAAATTCTCAAACTGAATCATTGTTATCTGCTTAGGCTTTAAATCCCAGTCTAAAAAATAGTGTTTATCTAAAAAGCTTGGATGATTTAAAAGCGATTTTATTGACAAACTTGAATCTATATTAGAATTGTTGATAAGTAGAGAAATAGTAAAAACAAATTGTTTTTCCATTTCTATATCCTCAGACTCAAATAAATCCATTTTCAGCATCTGTTTAGCTCATAGTAAGTAGAATAATATTATGCTGCTTGATTGAATGATATAAGTTTAGAATTTCTTGTTTCAGTTATTAATCAATAAACAATTGAGGTTATTTATGAAAAATAAATCTGTTCTATCTATCCCTCTACAAGCATTTTAATATGTCTGAAAAGGTTTGATGATGACATATATGTCAGGTAATAAAGTTTTATTCGCGAATTTTTCATACTGTCTTTTAATTTACAAAATAATTATTACTGAGATACCTTAGTACATTAATTTTAAGAATGTAGATGGTATTCGCATCATCTACGTTATTGGTTATGAATAGTTACCTGGGGTAATTAGTTTAGAATAAATAAGATTCATGAATTACTATAATTGATGCTTATAACAAATTTTACCAAAAATTAACATCATGCTTACTTGCTGTCTGTTTATAGTCATTTTTTAATTTTTAAACTGTGACATTAGCATTTTCTTAATTGTGTCAGAGTTAAAGTTATATTTACCTTGTCACTGTGAAACACAAATTTTACGTTTATGTTAAAGATGATCAAAATTTTACAAAAGTACTTTTCAACGATAATTATTTTCACGGTCTAAATAATATTTTTAGATCAAGTCTTCATATAGTATAAATCCTTTATTCTTATTGATACAAAAGACGTGATTATCCTATGGGCTGCTTTAGATCAGCTGTTGATGTCTTATTGTTTATTTACAATGATATTATAATTCCATATTATCTACACTCATATTCCTGTATTTACCTAATTAACCTCATCTAATTAGATTCGTAAACTTTTTAATTATTAATTATTGCTCTGGTTTTCAGAAGGGGCAGACAACAAGCCAAAGAAGAGATAAAGAGAAAATCATGGAGGCATATAGAACACATTGCGAGAATCAATAAACTACGTCGAAAGGCAAACCCTAACTTGGAATCTTGAGGACCAAAAAGAAAATGCGATGACTAAAGGACACATTACATCGAAAATTAGTGGCATATATGAAGGGAATGAATTACACTCGGCAAGAACTGGAAACAAAAGCCCAGAACAGAGTTGAATGAAGAATGCTGGTCGGCGGCCTATATTTCACATGTAGTAACAGGCATTAATAGAATGATTGATTATCTTAATCAGTGATCAATTTTTCATTCTGAATTAGTCAAAGCGACATAAGATTACAACTATTCGCCTTTCACTTTTATAATAGGTCATTCAATGAAATTGTATTATGATTTGTTGAGTAATGGAGTTAGTCGTTTTAATTGAATCAATATATACTCTTATATTTAGTATACTAAAGTCAACTTCACTTGAAGTGGATAACATTACATTACCATACAGTCACAATATTTATGATTTCCAAAAAGGTTAGTTTACACATAGTATACAATACAAAGTAATTTAAATCAACAGGTCCCTTTTATAAATTTTGATAGTTTAATGAGAAAACGATACTGATCGGTAAAATATGATATGTTTGCTCTATGCACTTCAATTAGTTACACATACTTATAAGGGCATTTATACATAGAAATATGAAACAAATAAATTTAGTTGGTGCAAAAGTCAATTGAAAAAAAAACCGTGATCGATCCCTTTTAAAATATACGTTAACATTAGGCTATTATATGAGGGGAATCCAGCCGTGTAGTCTTGAGACAGAGGCCACAGTTAGTAGCAGAAAAAACTGGTTGTACTGCGAAATTAATCATAATTCATAGCCTTAGTTTTGACACGAGTCTTTTAATTCCATCACATCCCATCGTATCAATCAATTCAAATATATGATTGAACACACATATATAGGGAAAAGTAATCAGACATTTCAGTCAAGGATAGCGGAATATGTACCAAAATAGCTTGAAAGTAAAATTGCACCCGAAGATTTATTGAAAGCAGTGAGTAGAAAAGTTTACTTATCTGTAGCAAAAAACATAACAAACACAGACCATAAGTTAGACCTGGTAACGACTTTCGAGTCTTTTTGCAATAGTCACCGCGAATGTATTCTTAAACTTGTAAAGGCCTTAGCCAGTGAAAAAAGTAAGTTTCCGTTGTGTATACAAAAACAGTTTGTTCTGTCCATGTGAAATTAAACTGTTCTCTTACCTCACATTATACCGAGATCCAATACCGTATGATACTCATTCAATCATGTATTAAAAAGGAAAGTATTCTGGGAACAGAAATTACATGACTGTCTGTAATTAAGACAGTTATATAATTTCTGATCTGTGATTATCGATAAAATTATTGTTGTTGTTAACACTGTTTACTACTAATAGTACTATTTCATACTAAAAGTTAAATAGATTTAAATTTTTAAAAAATTGATAGAAACTTATAACTTGTACTTGATAGCTTGACTAGCCGAGATTCTGGAAAGTTCTGTCGATCATTGATTGGATGGAATTCGTCCCACTCTTTCAAAGGTTTAGGAAGCTTCGTTTGGATTTCTGGGTGCTGCTCCATTTATTATTTTGTGAATATATTTAGTTTTTACTATTGTATCACTTCCATAATCTTATAGCGATTGTCCTTATTCCCCATTCTTTAAGGTGCTCAAAGATAAATGATTTTAGTTTATTTTTAATGGGAAATTTTTTATTATTTTCTCATTCTTAAAGTAACCCTGTTCGTTAATTTGTGTGAAAATAACATTTGTTGATATTAAGCGTGGAAATCAAAATATAATAACTTCAGTCTAATGAATGAACATAAAGTAGATTCACTTTTTATCTTACTTATATTAGTAGTTATCTCATAGTGAATACAATTTCTAAGATTAGTGTTCTGTATATTTTTCAATGAAGATGGTATACAGTTATATTTTCTTTAATAATTCAATAATATGTACTACTGCAATAAAATTTGTAAGTAGTATTTAATGTATATGTACACGACAACAATTTTGAAAATATTAGGTCATTTGAAAGAAATATGATATGATACATTCAGTTATTTAGTAAGTATTAACTCAAATATCATTTTAGTTGTTATTTATAATCAAATTGTATTTTTGACCTTGAACAAATGAAATTAATCTCTAATAATGAGCTTTAACTGTACCTTAAGTAATTTTGAAAATGATCGAAATTGATAAGTTGAAATTTCAAGTTTTGATACATCTACAATGATCTACACATAACGATACCCAAAGCATCTTAATTATCGATCTGTTTGCAAGAATTTCCAAAGAATATCAGTTAGTACTGGTGATTGTCAGTGTAGAAATGATTGTTTCCATATCGTTAATAGGTTGTAGATAACATTGAGGAACTAAATAGCACTTAAATGCTTCGAAAGGGTAAAGCCTCAGAATATTGAAACCACTTGTCACTTAAAACTAAGCCAATAACACAAACTAATACCGACAATCTGATTTGAATCTACTTTACAATTAAAGGTTTCATAATGTGTTTCGTACTTAAATGACGTGACAGTCATAATAATAAATTTCGGAGGAGAAATCAAAATTACCGATGTTCAAAATTAATTGAACATAAAAACGTTATCATATGAAGTTCAAAGTAAAATTTACCGAAAACCCAAATATTTAATAAGTCTATGAAACAAATTTGTAGATAAAGATTCATTTTAAGGAATCTATTGTAAAGTAATACTACTTATTATGAACCACTGTTACAACATATTAACAAGGCTATTTCAAAAAATTTCCTCAACATGCACAGATTGGTAGCAGAGCTTAATCATTTTTAGTCCATCTGACCCTGTAAATAATTTTGGATAAAGATTCTACCAGAGATGGACAACCAGAATTGACCAGATATTGCATAATAAAATAATTAAGAAAGCAACAATATTCAATCAAAGAAAATGTTTCAATCATGTCATTTAGTGAGTCTATATAACTATATTTCTAATAACTTAAGACATACTGGGATTACATTGTAAAAGTATTCAGAAGTTTTATGAATCATAAAGTTACGTAATAATATAAGTGTTAAATAAACATACTAATATAAAAACAACTTGCAGATCATTACTTAACTGAAATCTCCTGTCAGTAACATTTAAGTAGTTAAATAAGTGAACTCAAAGAGAAGGAATGTTAACATCTTGTACAGTGGTATATTTCCAGTAGTTCAGCAGTTTAAGCTCGAATTTAACATGCAATAGCAGAAAGTATAATCAATAATTTTATCATTGCCATGACATTAAATTCTAATTTTCAGTTTTTTTCATAATTCGAAGTTATTTGTTAAAAACAACTTCCAGTTTCTCCGAATTAATATTATCTCCAGAATGTTTCACTTGTTCTTCATGTATGTCAAGCAAATAATAAATTACTTTAATATTAAGATATTTTTAGCATTTAGACCATTACATTACTTTCTTGTGATACATTGGAAATCTAATCGCTTGCATGATGCAATCTTTCTTTCTCAATAGAGTAATATTTTATGTGAAAACTCGCTAGTAAATATGAATTACGTCATTCAATGACATCTTCTTAGACAGAACAATCGTTTACTTTCGGTCTATGAACAGTTGATTGATTTACATCCACCCCTAGATAACCATCCTAGGTATGGTTTAGACGTGTTTGATAACATTAAAAATCTTTTGCCAAAACAATACAATCCATGTAAGCAAGCCAAATTTTAAATAAGTACCGAAGTACTCCAAAGTGATAGTTTATCATTGGCACATCTTTAAATTTTTAACTACTGAAATATGCAGTCCGTAGCTTCGTAGTTAGACCATACTACAGTTTATTATATATTACGGGTTTCTTTGACTTACAAACTTGTGAACGTGGGAAGTTATTAACTTAAAATGATAAAATTGTCAAAGACAGGTAAGTGAAATTTATGGAGGAGAGGAGAATAGACTCAATTTTCAGGTGTTTATCTAAACTGACTACAGTGTGATTTATAAGTTTCACTTGGCCTCAAAATCACTTTTACATATATCTATCACTTTGCTAAAAATACATCGATTTATTGTTCCAGTGGTGGATTATTTACTAACATCTATTCACTTGCCTGCTTAGGATTAACAATTCAAATTTCACTAGCCAGTCAATAATCAGTAGTAAACTCTGCTGTACCTATGTTCCGTGTCAGTTGATACGTCTATACTTAGATGCATTAACTCTCAGCCACCACAGAAGGTCTAAATTAAATCAAAATGTATTACCATTAAATTAATGTTGTGTGTTAGATAGCATACATTTAGTCAACATAGCCTGGTGACTTAAAGGCTTACATTTTAACTTAATAAAAAACTCATATTTATAGGTAGATAGTTTTATGATAAGATGATATTTATGCACATATCTAAGACTTTTACAGTTATTCAAACATTACCGAACTCTAACAATAAACCATTAACTAGTTCATGAAGAAATACAAGTACAACAATACCAATAATCTTAATAGTGTACATTAAGAGTTTTAGGGATATTTAAATTTTCTATATAATTGTATAACAGTAAAATACACTCGGTTACTATTCATTAAACTATTCCTTTTAACTACTTATTGAATTATACTGTATCATAAATATTAGAAAGTAATTATGTCCATTTATAGAAAAAAATATAATAGACTAGACATTCTTCATTTAGGTTTATTTCCTCTGAATAGAAAATTTACTTGTATTCATTCACCTTGTTGCCACACGCAAAAGAAATATTCTTCACTTTAAAGAAAAAGAATGAGATACTATATTGTTATTAATTATTATTCGAAATAGAAATGGGAAACATGTGATACAGTTCGTGTGTTGTATTATGATGAAAGATTTAAAAAAGTAAAAAAAATATCCCTGAACTCATATCATTAAGTAATACATGTATCAATAGTAAGATAGATCAAGAAATATTTCGCTTCAGTTAGTTTCGCATCAGATCACTATATTAAATGTAAAATTCAGCAGAACAGTTCATCACATTGTTCAACATTACTGGCTTGGCTGACGAGATGGTAATTAAGAATAGTCCAAAAGTTCAATTTCTTGATCGTTTGGTAGATACTGGACACCATGTGAATTTAAATATAACCTTCAAAATTATTCACTGTATCACCTGTAATATGCTGAATGACTTATAAATTTGCCTTTCGCATACAGCTGTAGCTATTGATACTCATATTTGTAAGCTGGACTTTTGTGATGAAACAAAATTCTTGCAACCACATTTCATTACTTTGAACTTCGTCATGAATTTTTATGCCACAATGTTAGTTTTTTAGAAAATTGTGATTAGTTGCTAAGTTGTGTTTCAATGAGTATTGTAGCTACCATTATAACGATTGACTAGGTGAAATAAGCTAATGGATATGCGTTACAACTATAACCTGATAAATATTGGGAATGGTGATCAGCACTACGCCCAAGCGACCAAAGAGCATCTCATAAGTATGGATAAAGAGAGCAAGCCACGATGAATGAGTGATAAGACCAAGTCATTTATTCGATGAAAACAATGGTTTTTGTATATCATATACTGGGCCAAGCAGTAGCATAAAATACTCAATACATTAAAAATTTGACTAACAGAGTTATGTACAGAAATCGAGATAATGAAGTCACAATATAATTAAAATAATTAGGAAAGGAAAATAGATATAACAACAAGTAATGAATCTGAGAAAGCTGGCAATTCTGGCAGTACAAATAGTATAGTTACTAAGTGTTCAACAAATGAAGTGTAGAGGTAGGGATCCTAATACCACAAAGAATGAACTCCACAATGCTGTGGTTTTGATTCCTGGCGCTGTTATAACAAATACTTGAAAATGTTTTAAAAGAATATGAATGAAGCTTATTCATATTAATAAGTTTATTAAAATTGCAATCACTGTTGACCTTATAACCAAAGCAAAATATGTTTTTTGTACAAATAAGCGATATCCTCACTTTACTTCATTAAGAGACCAGTATGAAAAATTTTTTCGAAACTTCACTTTATGAGAATACCGTGATGTAACAGTAAAAATAATATCTGAATCAGTTAGTGTCTGTAAATGAACCAAACGATATTGTTAATTTGACGATGGGAGGATTTTGATAACAATATTCATTTTCTTATCACAATCAATAAGTTATGTTGCCAAAAGGTATACACACTAGATTTTTCTCAAGGAATTCACTTTAGTCTTCTTGTTTGAGGATTTGCGAATGTTGTTAGTGCTGATATAACACATTTGGTCAGTGAATGGCTTACAAAGTTGAAAAACATGTAAACAGATTATGTTTTAGACAAATTTTAATCATTTCTAAAAAGTTTATTGAAAATAACATTCTCTTGTCGATGGCAATTATCAATTATTGAAATTACATAATAGTATTATTGACGATTAAGAAACACATGGCTCGTTTCTTGTTTTGGAGAGATTAAACTGTTTGGTAGGAGTTGGAATTGTGATATTTTGATCCTCAAACAGAGGTTTCATCAAAAAGTTCGTATGTAAGATCTGGATATTTTGATTTTAATGGTTATGTATGCCTGAAACTACTATTTCCACAATAGAACTGAAGAGCTGTTTAGTTATCTCAGTGTCAAACTGTGTATATATACATATGTATGGATCAGTAATTAAGTCCATTAAGGTAATTCGCTTTAATGGCCAGTTTACTAATGTTAATAGTTCAGTGATTTGTTTGCAGTTGTCGTTCGACCACATGATCATACCAAAGTCTACATTTATCACTGAACGTTCCTTCGTTTTATCAAGTAAATGCTTGTTTTATTTTTTATTCATTTGCTTGTTTTGCGCATAAATGTTTGATTCTATAATTAATATCTTCAAGTTATTGAGTACTAAACGTCACATTTTGTAGTTTACTGATACCACAAATATCTTTGATTAAATTTTTCCTTAAATATGCTAACGACTCCTTTCAATTTAGGTAGTTTCATGACAGCTTTTCTTAAGCGCATGCAACTGTAGCCATTACAATTGAACAACGCAACGATTTTTAACCTTCAGTTTCATGTAACGAATTGGCATGTAGTAAACAACCAGTAAAACCAGAAAGCACTGGACAGATGTTTCACCCTAGTATAAGACCTTTCAGAAATTAGCATCCCCAGGTTTAAAAATATCAACCGTTGTAAGCTGGCTCAGTGGTTTAATGGTTAGACGTCCGCAGAAAACCTGAAGGTCCATAGGTCCAAACCTCGTTGGTGTCTTTTATATCCACTGTTGAAAAGTGTCATATTGAGTCGAATCACCTGTGCATTGCTCCTTACTGGTTTTTAATGGTCGTCTAACTGAAACCAATTTATGATATCCACTTAAAATATCGATATTATTTAGATTGTTAACTTGGATTTGTTCCGTTACTTTTGTGTAGCAAAAATGCATTATCCATATATCTAATCTTGTATATGATATCGCTAAAGCTAACTTTATCATATTAATTGTACGTTATTTATGATTTTATCAAAAATTTGATCTTAATTCATTAGTTTTTTAATGACTTTATAATTTTTAATTGATTAAATTTGTCACAGATTTATGTTGGTAGAGTACCAGTAAAAACCAGAGGGGGAACGGAATAACTGTTTTGTTCTAGTATAGGACTCCTCAGTAGTGCACACAGAAGATTCCCACCTTAAGGGGCTTCAGATTGGCGAACACCTAACCTTCTGTGTACCACTGGGCCAACATCAAATGGTAGAATTTTCACTCCCACCAATTTGTAGTTCACTATTTAACTAAGACACCGAATCTGTCAGAAAGTTTCTCAAAATTTTCTTTCTAGTTTGAAAAAACATTGGCTCAGATAGATGACAATATTACACAAAAAATGAAATAAAAAGTTTGCTTAAAATGTGTTTCAAACACTGATTTATTGCTACCTTGGATTTATGGGCTGTAATAAATGATAAATTTCCTGCTATTCTATGAATAGAAACATTGGTGACAGAAATATTTACTACCATTAATACGTCTAGGTATTCCCAGTCGATGTGCAGTTTTTTCTGATTCTTACCTTTCAAGTCAGTGAAAAAAATGACGTTCAAATAATGAGCTAAACAGTCCACCAATACAGATTTAAGTCCATTCATACGCAGTGACTTACAAATCAACTTTGAAACGGTGATTATTAATTAAAAGAAAGCCATCAGTGAATAAAGTACACAAAAGTTAACATAGAGCAGTAATTTGACAAATTGTTTACAAAACTTCAATTGAATTATTTCATGCAATTAAATGTCATAGCATATATACCCTAAAGTATAACTCACATTAGATCAATTTAATGGAAAGATTTGGAATCTTCAACAAAATTCTCAGATAAATTGCATTGTATATTGTTAAGTTCCAGAGTTTCGGCTAAAATTTAAATTAATTTTTGATCTCTGCAGTTTCGATTCGTCACACCATACTTAACGAGGTATAATTTATGTGTATTCAAACATGTGCATTTTTTTCTTACAGTTGCCCATGTTGGAATATCTCTTTGTTTCAGAGAATAGTTCACTATGTATTGCGTCGTAGCTTATCTAAATATATGTATATAATCATTAGAAACAATTTGAAGTTTTAATCCAGCGTATGTCTACTATAAAATATATTTATTTATTTAGAGAAATACCAGATACACCAGTATCTGTAATCATTTTCTAAGGAACCTTTACTTCTTCCTTGAAATCACCATATCAAGCTTACTACGTTTTTTCAATGCTGTGATTCACAATGACTGTCACTTCAATAAAGGTATTATTTGAAGTGTTGTTAAACCTTAACTTATACAAAGAACTCATTCACACTACTATTATGCGTTTTAAATTCAAATAAAAATAGCAAATTCCTGTATACTAAAGGAATAAAACAAAAAAAAAGGCTAGAAAAAAAGGATAAAAGAATAAAAGAAAAGAAAATACAGAGAAAATGGGAAATGTTTATCACTAAAAAAGTTGTTTATTTCAATACTTCTCTCTTTTATATTTTTTGTATAAAAAAGTGAAAATCAATGAATATTTAGTTATTCTACATTCCACTTAATTCCTTCTATTATCTAAATGAATATTCAATATTTGTATAGTTGAATTAATTCTATTTAAAATTGAAGTGAATAAAGTATACACTTGTAATTGTTTGTTATCTAATGCCTATTTCCTTAAGCTATTTCTACTTGATTAAAGTAGTTTGATAATAAATCTGATAGACTAACATAAAGATGGTTTTTTTATTTGAAATGTTATAAAATGAATATCTTCACTATTTTTACTGAAAACTAAAAATAATTTCATTTATTTTTTTTGTATTCTTAGTCATAAAACTTATTCAGCTTAGATTGTTCTCCATTGAATTTATATATTAACTATAGTGAACAAAGTAAACAGATTGTTACTGAGAAGAATCTAGAAAAAGAAAAAAAAGGTTATTTCTGACACATACCTATCAGTTAATATGACCTACCAGGTGGACAAAAGTGGTTTACATCTTTACTTTCTAGTTGGTTAGTAATAATAATCTCATATAAGTATAATGTATTGAACACTTAAGGTTTCATCAACTTTTTTTTTTAATGACATAGCATAAATTTATTTATAGGTAACGTATATATCATATACATTCCTTAATCCAATATTTCCTATTGTATGCTTACAGTATTGTATGGTTATACATTTCACTGTAGGTAACTAACTATTAATATACCCAGACACTTTATTTTTTTATGTATTGTTTATAATAAAGATATCTTTATTCAAAGTCTGAAAGCAGGATGTATAATCAGCGCATAAAACGCTTTTTGAAAAAAAGCAGTTTAAAAAAGACTTCCTGAAATAGCTGAGATGAAATCTTCCAAAATCATCTTTAATTATTTATTACATTGATTTCCTAATTAAACAAAGTAATCTATAGATAACCCTACAATTATTGAATGTGATATACATGAAGATTTTCTCATTCGCTAATTATAACTATAGAATGAGTACTATATACATACTACTTATTAATTAGCATCTATTAAAAGAAAAGTGAAAATTAATCAGTCTACAAGACATTGAAAAATTTTTCATTCAAATTGTACCAAATATTGTGCCGTTTTAAATAATTAAATGTTATAAACTATACAAACTTAGTGTACAAGTTTAAATTCTTGGTTTCCGAAATACATTCTGATATAATATAAATCAGAATAAACTAACTAGAGGTTAGTTACGTTAGAATGTTAATTTGCTTTTGTAGACTTCGGTATTCAACGCATTAAGAATGATCTAATCCAAAGGTTTATTTATCAAAAGGATGTTTTGCAAAAAATCTTTTTGAATTTTAATAACCCATTTCCAACAAAGGTATAAACGGGCTTTGATTTAAACCATATGTTTCAAATACAAGATTACTTTCTGA
The DNA here is from genome assembly GCA_025215515.1 of Schistosoma japonicum. Taxonomy (NCBI): domain Eukaryota; kingdom Metazoa; phylum Platyhelminthes; class Trematoda; order Strigeidida; family Schistosomatidae; genus Schistosoma; species Schistosoma japonicum. Next base: position 17,701,859 of record CM046063.1, on the reverse strand, counting down.
AGAGAAGATAGAAAAAGAACAAACATTTGTATGGAATTTTCCGCGGGATACACTTTATCCTCAGAAATTCTTCAGCAAATGTAAACAAAAAGACATAAATCGAATAAACTGTTCTGCAGTTGAGAAGAAACCTGTTTTCATATAACTTAAATTAAAAGGTGATGAAATTGTTGGCTAAGCAGATTCTAGACTTCGGGATGTATCATAAATGGCCTACACAGCTGCAAAACCAGCATAAAATATCAAATAAACTATTCGTTAAGACAATCGAAGTAGACAAATGTTCATCTTATATTACTCCTAGTTGTGATTAGTAGTTTGCATAAAGTGTAAAAGCACACTTTTAAATAACAGTAGGGACAATTTCTTATCGTTTCACCTTAGCAGATTTTCCAAAAGTTGAAACTGAGAGGCCAATATGTTTTTAACAGTGTATCCGCCCGTTATCTATTAAATAGCTTACAGGGCTCCGATATTTCCTAACTGTTAATGAATTATACAGTTTGTTCCCTTCAAAAATTTGAATAATGCAAGAACGACATTTGCAGAATACTTTGAATTCAATGTATTTCGTTGCATTCTCATCAGCTACGTACATGCTATTGATTTTAGATAACTCAAATTATTAATACGTATTGATTTTACTAATTGAATTGTTTATCTGATCATCGATTTAATGCTACCAGGGCAATTGAACAATAAAATTAAAACCTAACCTTTGTGTTTAACAGGAATCAGTAGTTAATCTTCAATTGCCCTGGTATCATTAGATCGATGATCGGATAAACATGTCAATGAATCATCAACTCCAAACGTATCATGTTTACCGAAACCATTTACATTGGCAGATGTAAACGAGATTCACCTATCAAAATGAATACCGTTGTTAGCCTTCTATTGCCCCGATGAACACAATTATTTCTCACATAGTTACCTAGCATGCCATTTTGCGTTCAAACTTGTAAATTTCATTTCCATCATTTTGTATTTTCTTATAAAGACTCGGGTTAATCCGATTCTGTATTTACATTCTGTAATCCTTTGATATCAATTTAATTCCTGTCTTCATAAATTACAATGACCTCTTTTTCTTCAGCACATTTACAGTACTTATCAATATCTGTTCGTATGAACATTCTTCATAATCCTTTGGCACTAAATGCTTCATTGACAAAAATCCTTATATTGTGTGACAATTAAAACTATCTTGAAATACTGTTTTATTAATTGATTTCCCCTATTAAAGTTGTAAATCAGCTAGTGAGAAACCGTGAAGTATGTGAATTCTTATCATCTTGTTATGACCGTAGTTCTGGAATTGTACTGTACAAACAACGCTGTAATAGAAACCAAAACATATATTCACCATAATTAATACTAGAGACCATCAATACTGAATGAGAAATAATTCAGTACTTAAAGACAGAATAAAACTATCACCTTTACCACTTAACATTCAATCAATAATACATGTTGTTTTTACTAGGATGATATAAAAAAAACACTTGTAATAGCACCAGCCATTCTCTACTATTAAAAATAAAATAAAACCCAACAATTCTGCATGTTTATGCTTAGATTACTTGTGCTTAATTTCAATATCAAGTCACTTAACGATAAAACAGTTGTGATCAGAACATTCATTCAGCAATCAAATAGTGTACATTCAATGTGAAGTATACAAAGCTTATTAATCAAGTCGGCAACAAGCAGCAACTAAGCACATTTGGAGTGTAAATTTAAGTGAACAAAATTCAGACTAATTTATAGTTAGTGATATTGTGGTGGATACTACTTATAAGTCATCAATAATGTAGTAAGTATCAGAGCGTCAAAGGAAATTGGGAAGAATCAGTAAACAGCAGACGAGACGAGTTGCGAGAGGGCAAGAAGTGAAGCATGATCAAAATACAGAGGACAATCGAGAACAACCAAGAGAAGCAGACTGATAAACGATACAGTCCAGACAACGCGGAGGATGCGCAAATTGATGCTTGGAAGTAATGTATGTAATATTTTATGAATTACTCTGTTTTCGCCAAATAACATTACTTACCCAATTGTTCTTCATCACAATATAACTAAAACGATAATATACTTATATCATAATCATGTCCAGTTATCACTCTTTAACCATTTATTACAACTGTAACATTATGTTCTTGCGCAACAGCAACTGTATGCAGTACTGTAAAATAAAGTGTCAATTATTGTTTCTCCAACTCTACGAACTGTTTAAAATTTCAGTTAAATCATAATTAAGTATCAGTCGCAGTTGTCAACTTAGAGAACAACAAAATGATTCTATCTTGCACTATACAGTTTCATATTCTTTAAGATATTACAGGTAGTCAAGTTCATTCAGTTAACACTTTATTCATAATACAGATATTTCTATAAACGTATTAATTCTAGTCTGAAAACTCCTTAAATTCGGCTCTATGAAAAATGTTAGTTTATTTCTAATTAAAGGAATTTACTTTGATACACTTTTCTTTCCTTTTTGACATGTTTGAGATTTAAGATTCTATGGAATCAATTATTATTAAGGTAAAATAACTTCATCATCTTTGACTAAAACAATTGGATTTAAATAAATATTTTTCAGATCATCTTTTACAACTGTTTCTAGATTAAAAGTCCTCCATTCCACTTTTACGTCATAATGGATGGTTGAATTTTTATTGTTAGTTTTATTAAATGAACTAGGTTGAATGAAATCATAGTTCAACCAAAACTCATAAAGTCTATTCTAATTAATAATTTTCAGTAACTGAGGTTTCCGTGGTTTTTTGACTGGTTAGATAAAACTTAAATTTCAGAACTTAATTTGATCAGTTTATGTAACCGTTTCGGGCTCCTGAGCGGTGCACTCACATCTTACCTGTGGTCACCAGTTTTAAATGATTTTATAGATAGTGGCCGACAATATAATTCGTGAAACTGAATCTTTCTTCTTTAATTTTGACGATTGAAGCAATCATTTTCAAGTGGAAATGAATACCTTGCTGGTCAAACTAGCCGATGGCCATATTGATTCAGTAGACAAGGGGACATCGTCAATCTTAGTACGGCACACAAGATGAGCGAAAGAACATTTCGAGTAAAAAGTTCCACAAACTCAGTTATTGTGTAGAGTCTATTAAACTTATAAATTACCAAAGAGTACTTAAGATAATGACACGTATTTATTATTATTTTTATCATAAGAGCTGCTATTTTATCAGACAAATGAGTGTAGTTAAAAGCTGTTTTTTATCAGCACACTGTAATCTGAAGTCATTTTACTTTTGTCAACTGTATAATGTTGTCTGTTGATCTACATCTATTAACTTAGATCTAAACTTCGAGAAATTGTAATTTAGACACTAAACACCGTAAACATTAATTCTTCAGAGCTAAAAGTTCATAGTGTATCCCCGATCGGGTTCTAGTGAGATTGTTTTTGTACCTCCCTTGGGAAAATGAGGTTTGACAAATCCTTCTATAAGGTCTTAGATACAAAGTTTATACATCAAATACCAATTTCTAATACTGTAGTAAAATGGTTTTAATCTAACTCAGATCCACTTAGTTATTATAATTAGTCCAACTTTGCTGTATAATTATCACTACCCGTTTGATAGTGTCTATTATCAGTTATACTATGTGATTATCTCTAATTCTTACTTGATTTGTAAATGTAATTTTTTTCATGCAGATTTTGTTAATCAATAGTTACCGAAATTTTTATAAAGTTTGCCAAAAATTGAAAACAATTCAAATATATGTAATTTTTACATTTCAATAAAACTTTTTCTTGTCAATATAAATTACATAATGAAACTGAATATAAAAAACGTATACATTAAGTAATGCATAACATTTATATAATCTAAACAGATGTGTTAATTCATTTTAATCTCAGGCAGCTATACAGTTATTTATTGTCATTTGACAAGACTCAACGATTGTCTGTGTATCCTCAATCATTATACTATTCATGCCAAATAAATTTATAGTCCAGTTTTTATGATAGTTTATCCCCTATTACCTATATCACTCAGTTGAAAATTACCCAAAATACAATTATTCATTATTTTATCTCTGCCTATCCTCTTTCTAAAGCATAATTGTATGTATGTAATACATCAATGTAAATATATGTGATTAGTAAAATATCAGTCTTATTATATGTCCGTTCTACTAACAGGGTAATCTCCTTATGATATTTCACGGTTTCATTAAATAAACAAACTCATAACACATAGAAATGTTCCTGTGTCTGAAAAATACTTCCAATTAGTTTTCATATTATAATGTCTACTTCTTTACTAGAAGAATAGTTGGATAACCGGTATGTGACTATTTTTTCTTCTTCTTGTGTATATGACTCTGCATTAAACGAATGGATGATTGAATGAATAAATGACTGAGTGAATGAATGATTGAGAAGACATACTACTACTGATAATACTATTAATAATACCTGTAAAATATTTATCAACTCATTATTGCATGTATGTCTATACAAAAAACTAATGATTATGCTATATATACTTTATGAAAGTAATGAAATTTAGTAAAATAAACTTATTTAATGCAATCAACTGTATACAACTGCCACGTATAGAAAAAAGACGAATTAAAATTGTAATGAATCTATTATTTTATACAGTTTTGGGCATTGTAACATATCAATGAATACATTGCAAACTAAAAAGTAAATCATTATTGTATACACCAGAAATGAACAAATTTAGCTTACATAACCTTCAAGATACATGAAATCAGTTGGTTACTACACATTGATTGATTAAACAAATAAATGGGTTCTATATGTATTTAATCTGATCAAATAACAGATGTTTATTCAAATTCTATCAACATAAGTATTCTCAATAAAGAATCAAAGAAAAATCATATTTTCTAACAAGTCAACTGTAAAAACAAAACTATCTTTCAATATGAAGACTTATTTCACCATTGAATTATTTACAATATAAATACACTTAATAGTTATGCAGCATAGAATACAATTTTACACCATCAATTGTTTCTACAGTGTTTTATTCATTATTCTTATTAAGTGTAATTGTGAAAATGTGGAAATACTTATTCCTATAGGTAAACAATTTGATATCTTTCTACCAGGAAATTGTTCTATTCATGTAAGTTAATCATTGAAAATAATAGTAATAATCTTGTTCAATACAATGAGCCTTTTGTTCAGTAAAGAATTCTCGGTACTGATTATACAATAATATGCACTAAGAATAGATTTCTTTTTTAAAGAAGTCACCAGTAAAATGCTTTATATGTAATCTATATTTATCATTGCTCTTTAATCACTGGCCCAATTGATAAAATGAATTTTTTTCATAGATTGAATATAACATGTACGAATGTTAGTGTACGCGATAATGATTATCTTTTTCGAATGATAAACGCTAAAGAAATTCTGTTGACAATCGTTTGATTTCCGTTTGAGTTCTTGATTGTTTAGGATAATCACAGTTGTTTAATAGGCGTTAAGCACATAACATTAGCATTGATAATTATTCATTTACATTGAATCTTAAATAGAAATGACTATTACATTATTAACACAGTTGATTAGTAGATAATTTAAATGTTTAATTTAAGTTGGATTGTGACCGATAAGTGAAATTCAGGAAGCACGTCTCGTCCTATTCAGGACTCGCCGAATAAATGTACCTGCATCCAAATGTTGATGTTCACGGTGGGATTCGAACTCAGTCCGTTTCGTGCCAAACGCCACCGCGTTCACTACTAGACTACTGAGTTTAGACAGTCACACTTGTGCAATGGGCGCATAAGTATATAGATACGAGTTTATCCTAATCAAACGTTTAAGTTGACTACTATATTGAGTTGATGGAACTTTTCTAAAGTAAAAAGATGATTTGTTTTACTGAAATAAAACTAAAGAAATTCTGTTAACTGTTAGTTATTTAATCAAATTAAGGTAAAAGTTGTATTCTATTTCATACAATCTAAATCAATAATCTTATTACAGGTTATTTACTATAATATTTAAATACACAGATAAATGAATGGATTATAGTTTATGCAATGGAATGACAACAACGCTGATGGAATACGATGAATTTCTAGTATTTCTTTAATGCATCGTGAACTACGTAAACATAAGCTCATAAGTTTAGCTAATTCAAAATACATCAAGATTTTAACCAGTTAATTGTTTATTTGACATCAGTAAATTTATTATGAAGAATTTAAGTTAAAGTTTAAAAAGTCTATTTTTCCAAATATTTTTCCTGGTGATTGTCTAATGATGTCAGAATGTAACGTAAGACTTCTATAGTTAATATGAAGTTAATACAGGAAATTAAATGAATCTCACCAAATTATTACGATTATTTTTTAAAGAATCAAAAGTATGCTTTTAATTTTCTTCTTCTTTGTTATTAGACCAGTTGGGTGTTCATTACTGAATCATTTTGAATAAAAAGAATACAAGTCCGAATCCCCTAGTTAGCTATTTGTGATTTCAGTAGAATATGTTTTTTTTTACTGCCTATTGGATATTCTGAATACAAGCATCTTATTAATATCATGTTCTGTATTTAAGAGGTGGACAGTAGTTAAGCTGTGAAGACAACATGATACACCATAATGTAAACCGAAGCGGATAAATGTTTGTCAAATACTGACTACAGTTGGTTTCGCCAATTCGTATATTCATGTGTAATTAGAAATACTAGAAAGATAAAACGGTAGACATATAGTAATACATTATAACCACATTCCTGAAAACCTTCTCCTTAAAGGAGATGGCATTCTTGGCAGTTTCAGTGTGCGCTGGTTTTTGGAGAGAATCTGTAAAGTGGATACAATGTAAGTATTCAAAATAATTAATAAGCATTCCAACCCTACTATGCTGAAGTTCTCAGAAGTCCAGAAATAGCAGTCATACACGTAGAAAAGACTTGTACATTTTACTCACTTTATTCTTAATTTAGGGTTAAGTACACTTTTCGGTCCAATAATCGTTTCAAGTAAAAAGAATATAGGTAAAATTCCTGAAAATATCACATAATAGAATACATGAAATTAATTGAATTGTTTAAGCTGAAGTACTTTTAAAGCTGGTAGTTGCATACAAAAATCACATAAATAAATATATCAAATAACTCTACAGTTGATTCCCCTCCCCCCCCCCAGATTGACATCGGCTGAAGAGTCTTTTAAAACCAGAGAGCAGTGGACAGATGTTTTGTTCTATCTTATAAATCAGTGCATACATATAACCTCATAGAGAATATATCTCACGTTTAGGTAGTCACGAGGGATGCACAGTACGTTTATGTAATTTAAACTCAAAATCTATTTTGGGTCGCACACTACTAATGAGTGCTAGGGTAAAATTAAATGTCTACCTGTCCCCCGTTTTATTGTAGTCCATCAAGTAACATTTTTGAACATAAAACCTATTTTTGAACTAGAAAGCTGTATATTAAAGAAATTTAGTAAATTTGCGGGTATTTGGAGAGGACGTGAATATTTCACTGGGGTTCTACACTTGAAAGTTGTATACTATGTTTCTACACTTATGTTGACAAGAATCAAGTCATTAAGTCAATAATTATTCCTGTTATATGATTTAAATGGGTTGTGATTAATAAGCCTACTGAACATCACACTTAATCCTGTCCTTATTTAAGCGATATAAATGTATCCAACTTCATTAGCTTTATTTCTAACTATTTGAACAATTTACTTAACTCATTTTATCACAAAATTTTCAACTGTTCAATTATACTATTGACAATAACATAGTTCCTTTCAACTTATGTTAGCTAAATTTATTCTGATGGATAATCTCATGAACTAATTTGACCTACATATAAATTAACTCGATACTTATATACGTTAGTAAAGTGATTCTATTTAAAGTTCTAAAATTCTTGTTCCATATATAATAGATATGTCTACCTTAAAATTGATTGTATCTCTTAGTTATCTTTTTTAAACTAACAAATGTATAAATCATTAAGAGTTTATTGCATAATGATATACTTTAATCACTTGTTCACCTTTTATCAAACGGATATTGAGATTATGGCAATTATGTTGTAAATTTAATGTATCACGATGATTCAGTTGATTCAATTTACACATTTTTTTAAAAATTGATCTATAATTAGAGTGTATTTGGATCTTTCGATTGATCTATGATGGACTGAAATCGATCAATTTCTGTTATCATATGTGCATCCGCAAAGGATTGCATCGAGATAGCGGTATTTCACAAGTATTATTCGAGTTGGGTTGCAAGCGGAATCCAGGACCCTCGTTTCATTCTATCTGGGACTTGTCAGCTGGATATACTTGTATCACAGTGTTTATGTCGAGAGTGAGAATCGAACTTAGTCCTTCTAGCACTAGACGTCGCCATGTTTACTACTAGGCTACTGAGTCGCTATACAGAGGTAATCTGCTCAAGATGCACATGTGGCAGTATGGGCTGGTCAATTTCAGTCCATGACAAATCAACGAAAAGATCCAAATACATTTTAATTATATATCCATATCTCTTGTACAAGTGTGACTGCCTGGACTCAGTAGTTCATTCATAAACGCGGTGGAGTTCGGCACTAGATGAACTGAGTTTGAGTCTTGGTATGAACACCAACACTGGAATACAGGTACATCTAGCTAACGAGTCCCAGATAAAACAAAACGCGCACCCTGAAATTCGCTGTTTAATTAGTTAGATTAAAGTTCCTTGAGAAAATTAGTGTACTGAGTACACAAAATAATGATGACACTTTTGAAATGACTTCATAGTATCCCTAAAACATGAAGTACAGGCATAATCCAGTATTAATTCTTAGGTACTGAAGTAAATTGCCATTGACTAACTAGTAAAATAAGAACAACTGGCTTAAAAGTAACTTAAAATCAACTTCAATAGAAAATACAGGCCACATTAAACAAGTAAACTATAGCAAAATTATGATCTCTTGGTAACCAATAATATCATGAACATTCACAATGTACGTCAATTTTCTTTTTTTATTATTTTAGTTTGATTCATAATAAATTATTGAAGTATTGCAAATTGTCACTTAGCTTCATATATATACATGTGTAGAGATGCTGATACCTCTAGGCTATCATTTGTACGAACAAACATTCATCAAGACAAAGTTTCTGGATACTTTTACAGTAAATAATTATTAATTCTCTTAGCTACATTCACTCATACGCATTCACAAAACGTTCATAAACGATCACTAATCTAATTACTAGAAAACTCATGAAGCATCATGATGTATTCTTAATTTGTCCGTTACTGAAAGAAGAGACAAATATTACAAAATGCATAAATCAAATTTGTTCGGCTATGAAATAGATGATATTCCTAAAAGAATGAATGAATAGTATCTAGTTACTGTCTAAAATTTTTTTTACACACTTTTCAAAATTTTCATGTGTAATAATTACACAGTAGAAATTTTCTCGAATTATTACATCTATCTGTTCTGTGAAGTCTTTAATGCAACTAAACATTTAGTATTGAATAAAGCAAGTTTTAATGAATATTATTTGTCTCTAAAACTCCTATATTCATTGTCATTCTGTTTTATCACTAGTCAACTTTACAATACCTTTATTTTTCATTCTGTCTGACTAAAATGTTACGGTAACAATTTTTTTTTCAAATTAAATCTATACTCAAATAGGTTAAATTAACCAGTGATTATCAATTTCCGTCGCCCCCCAAGTTTACTGAACAGAAAAATTGACCTGCATTTCATAAAACATAATAATAAAAGCATTTAATGACTAGTAATACATCCTGTTTAAATATCAACAAAGTTACGATACAGAAACACATAAAAGAGTCATGGTATGAATGCATCAAAAATACAAATCAATAATAATAGTAGTATAGATATATGCATCTAGTGGATGATAAGTAATAGACATGGATAGGTGAAACAAGTACCAATGATAGTAAGCAATATCAGATATGACATAGATGAAAATTTTCACCCCTTCTTACAAAGTTTATTCTCCTAACTGTTTCTATGACTATAATATGTGGTTTATTCACTTTTCAGTTCATTGATTTTTGTTTATTCTAACAATTAAGAGTCATTTGGTTCAATTTGCAAGAAAAAAATATAAAATGTGCTACATATTTAGAAATAGAATAAAAACACATCGATGGCATTTTCAACAGGATTTTATTTTATTGTGTAGAAAAGTAATTTGTTGGTCATTTAAGCTAATTATACTACTAGTTGAGCTGAGGTAATTTAATGCAGATTAATGCTTAATTTTGTTATTTGTAATTATTACATATTAATCTCGGTTGGGTACAAATCAAAACTAAGGAGAACTGGGCAGCTGCTTCATTTTAGTACGAGACCCCTTAGTAGTACACATGTGTGATAAATGCAAACAACAAAAATTAATACTAGATCCACAAAACTACCTCAACTCATCTATAATAATCAACTCGGTAATGACTAACTTTCATATGTTCCCGAAATTCTAGTGAGAAGTCATGACTAATGAAGTTCAAACATGTTTGCAGTGAGACAATCATCCCAAATGTCATTGACTGATCTTCGAGTTATACAACAATTTAATTGCGGTGGAAATCCCACTACTGGACTCCGACCCAGAAGTCCCGACGCTTAATTATATATCGTCTTTTTACTTCATAGTTTGATTCAAAGAGGTAGGAGGTTATTAGCAAAATGAACTGTAATTACGATTCGTTCTTTAAACAAAATAAGAATAGTATTTCTAGTGGATTTCGAACCAGTGTCATTTTCATAGATATCATGATTGATATGTTAGAACCTGACTGACTTCATGTAGAGTTAAAAAGTTATTATAATTATTGACTAATCAGTAACTGATATACGTTGTTCAACACATAGTACTGGTGGAATTTGATAGATCCGGTTTTGTTGCAGAAATATCCTTCCTCTCAGGTCTGCAAAAATGTTGACGACTGCCAACTAGAACAAAACCTAAGTTTACTGCTCCGTGTTTAATTATATTATACCACTCGATATTCCACAAAGTACATTGTATCTTAAATTTACAAAGACGAATGGTAATATGAAAGTTCATTGAGATATTTCAGTAATTATAAAACACTGAACATGCCAACATTGTTTTATACCAAGTAATTGATTTTTGTGCAGCCTTCATTTCGCTTCCGATGACTGAAACTATTGGTAAATGAAATAAGAATTAAAAATAATCAGGTTTGAAGGCAAATTGATAATTTAGAAATAATTACTTTTGGAACGAATTATCATAAACTATACGGTGTAATGCGAAAAAATTTTGATGAACAAAATATAGTCAAAAAATAAATGTATTACTGACGAAAGTTGTTTTACAAGTAAATGAACAGTGAATGTATTCACAAAAGTTTTCAAAGCATTACTTAGTTACACATCTATCGCATGATTAATCTAAAACCTGGTAATTTGATTCTAATTTCACAGTTTGATAACCTACTAAACCTACATCTCACAATCATGTATGACTGAAGTAATTCATACGTTTATGTATACTTTCGTGTTAAATTATTCTTTATGAAAGTACATAATTTCTTACAGTATGTTAAATCTGTTCACTAGTTATTATATCTTTCGATCAGAGACTCAATGTCAGCAGATCGGTCACCACATGATCCAGCTATTTATTTTAATTCAGATAATTGATCAAAATGGGTATCATGTATACAATTTTTTTATTTGTTTTCACTATTTAAAATTATATTGTCCAATTAGGAATTTAATGATGCATAGAGTATCCATGAGTTACTAATTTTTAAAATCAGTTATAAAAATAGATAAGTAGAACTTTAAAAAAAAAACATTCTTTAAAACATTACAAATTTAAATGAGTTTTCTATTAACTTATGCATGTCTCAATACAGTATTAATTACAATATTTATAAATTATTTATGTTTGACAAAACCTAGTAAACATGCTTCTTGTATATTGATAAGCTTTTTTCAATCCTGGTTTTAAATAATTTATAGTTTGCTGAGTCTTATATGAATAGCATTTCTACATCTGATAGCAACAGAATTGTCGTTCAACGTGTTCTGGATAGTAATTCATGTTCTCATAGAATGAACACAATTTATGGTTAGTCCTCAGTTTTCCCTTTTGCAACAATTGTAAATACGATTGTTTAGTGTTATGAGAATTTTTCAATCCTGATATCATCGATTAATCTTAATCAGACAACCATTGATCACCTGGAAGAACTGGACAGCTGTTTCGTCCTAGTATGGGAATCTTCAGCAGTGCGCATCCACGACCCCATCAAGCATCGAACCCAGTACTCTCTGGGTTCGTGACAAATTAAAAATCTCCACAACAACCCGTTAATTGTAACTAAATATCAGCTCATTAATGACTAGCTCCTTGTGGTAATTCCTCGAGTTCTAGTATGAAGACGTGACCAGTGGAGTTCAATCGTGTCAAGTGTCAGGCAGTTATCCACCGATGACAATGAATGAGATCGCACAAACGTGTTACGAATTGACTGAATTAGAAATATCAACCAATAGGAGCCGACTCGGCGGTTCAATAGTAAAGTGGTCATCGTGGAGCCAGAGGGTGTTGGGTTGGATGCCCGATGGGGTCGTGGATGCGCACTGTTGAAGAGTCCCATACTAGGACGAAACAGCTGTCCAGTTCTTCCAGGTGATCAATGGTTGTCTAATTCAGATCAATCGGTGATATCAGGTTTGTGAAATTAACTATCTCTACAACAACCTTTTAGTTATGAAAATTGTTGAATATCATTCCTACACTAAGACAAAATACCTGTCTAATGCTTCCTGGTTTTCAATAAGCGTTTTACTCAAATCAATTTGTGATATTGACTTTATATCATATAAACATTGGTTTGCACAACTGACTAATTTCGAATGTCAAATTGTCGTTTTCAAATTATGTTCACGCTTTTAGGATTGTAAATCTAATTGTAAAGTATTTTTTATGCTAAATTTTCAACTTTAAAATGAGATCCGTGATTAATTACTTGTATTCTTTTATCAAATGCATTCATTGGTAACGTGCCAAGTATAGTAGAGATATAAAAGGTTATTCTTCAACATAGTGAAATGTTATAGTAGCATTGCTTAGTGGCATGGTTTATAACACAAATAGGTAATGTATATTTATATTAGATAGTTGGGAATAGTCGACAAACAAACGTGCTCAACCTAGGTTTCGTGATAGGGGACCACAGTCCTAAGAAACGTAAGCCTTTCTGGAAGATTCAAATTCAGTTCACCCGATTTCGTAGTTTGAGACTATACCGATAAGTAATTTGGGCCACAGATAACCACTTGTACATAAAGTATGAGTTTATACATAATCAGTATTTAATATCTTCAGTAACCACAGTTCTTGAGTTTTCATAGATAATATATTTGCATGATTAGTATAGGTTTATCTTTATGATATACAGTGTTTTCTCATTATTTGGAGATCATATTTTCACTTTGGAACAAGTTCAATAACATAAAATCAAAATTTATAGGGTCAAAAACACGAACCTTTTATAAATTTTACTTATTTATTTGAAAAATAACGATGATTACATACTGAAGATGCGTGACCACTAGCTGATTCTACTATTTTAAGATGAACGTAATTTACAGAGTAACAAAAATTTTAACTTAGTTATAATCTGATAAAATCTATTGATTTTGTTTGAGAGTACACTGTCTTTACCTACCCTTAAAGTAAGATGTTGCATATGGTAAAAACTCAGGGGAATAACGCAAACTAAGTTCTGCATAGTTTGTAATTACTTAAAAGATACCTGATGACATTGTGTTAAACATGAATCTGGAGCTTGCTTAAGCTAAGTTTATTTTGATTGTCACATACATCATAGATAATATTTACTGATTTGCAAACTGTACTGACTGGTTGTCCAGCTATTCTTTACTTGTAAAGTAAAAACAATAATCGTAACAGAATAATAAGAATTCATCTTTTTTTCTATTTATTTATGTTTAATTTATTCTAAAGTATTAATTGTTTCATTGATGTTCTTGTTTAAGCCCACTCCTTGTATGCAGATTAATTGTATCCAGAAGATGAAGATGAGATTTTATATATCGTTCACCAAAATATAAGTTACTGAGTTGATTCAGTGCTTACTATTATCTACAACCTTGTTAAAGTATCAGTTTATTATCCTTTCCATAGAGTTATAAGTGCCATATAAATTATTAGAACTGATATTTCCCTGCTATTATTATATATCTTATAATATGGAATTAATAGACAATCGACATAACTAATCATTTACTTTATTCGAGTAGAGTAGTAGATAAAAAAAAGTGTAACCTCAGGTGATAGCCGAAATGTTACATTGTAACTTAACTTCCATTCAAGTAAATTTCAAATTTCATTTCAGTTGTACACATAACAATGAATATATGCATCATTGACAATCGTACAGATATCTGTATCCTTTTTAAGCATATAAATAGAATTATTAAGTTTTCATTTTGATACAATTTTTGTATCGGAAATTTTCTTTAACTAATTTTCTTTTCTTATGACATCTTAAGTTTGTTGTCGAAACACAATTGACAGTATAACATACAATTATATTCAAGTGTAAAATGACCAGTAACTTGAAATGAATTGGGAATCATGGTTTCTTTTAGCTTTATTGCATAATGTCAAGTAATTTTAAAGTAATGAGAACTTATATGAACTAGAATTTGAACGCTTTGTATATGTTTTGTAAATAGCAGTCATGTCAAATAAATTTAGAAATGTAGTTTGGAGTCTAATTTATTTTAGAATGTTTGATAATGATGGCCGTCATAAAGTTTTTGGTACACGTAGATTGAGAATGTTACCAGTCCAAGTCAATTTGCTAGTCAACTTTCTTAATAGCATAATCTGTTTTAAAATGAAGCTAATTCTAGGATGACTTATGTTTTTACATAATCCCAGTGATAGTCTATATTGCGTAGATAATTAAAGTGTGTTTCATCGACTTAGTATTCAGTAACCTGACGATTTTAATAATAAAATACTTCTCATATCATCTAACAAAGTAGTTCAAGTATATATTATGCAAAGTTTTTAAATTCCTTTCTGTCATCTTTGTCTGAATGTCAACTGCGTAAAATAACAACACAATACTTTGTGACGTCAGTAGACAATTATCTAAGAACATCAAAGTCGCTAAAGTTAGTACGCAAATTAATGTTTTAGTCTTACTAGTACTGATATCATCGTTTAGTGATAAGTAATGGCTTATGTAATCACCAATGATTATGTATTAGTTTGATTATTCTTTTGAAACCAAAAAATGCTACCACTGAGTACTAATATGAATACGTAAATGTATGATTGTAAAAAGTTACTAAACTATGCAATTCTGTTACATGTGATCATCAGCGATTATTGAATCGAAATATCTTATATTTTATGTGAAGTTCTTGATAGAAGTCCACGAGATGAACCCAACGAACATTCATTGACAACATTTTGCATTGCTGATCATCATAAGTAAGTCTGTTTATTCGGTACTTAGTCTACGTTTTCCTATTTACTCAAATCTGGATAGAGATAATCCACATTCTACTAACATAGCTGCATCGACGTCATATGATAACTACAATCTTTTTTTGATTAAAATCCTATTATTCTACTTTCACGTTTTATGAAACTCATTTTAATTTTATTTTAAATGAAATTATTGTCATAATTAATCCGACATTCGAAATTCTCTTATTTTACTTTTTATTATTGTTTTAGTAAACCGATTGCATCTTTTAACCTTACAATAGAGTTTTTTTCCCACTCAACATTATAACATTCACACCTACGAATATATTTTAGTAATTGTGTTAGCCAAATTGTATGCTTTTAAATTTTAGTTGATACCGGTATTATTGTTTTTCCTCTCGGTAATTCTCATGTAGTTCTATAGTTAGCTGACATTCAATGGATTAATCGCTTTTATCCATAAGTATGAAACAATATTTATGAATGTATAACTGTGAAGTTTATAAAACAAGTGTGTTAGTTCAAATATTAATTGTTGGATTATTGTTTTATGTTTATGTATGCATTGTATTTCATTACCCTGTAGATAAAAGTGAGACGACAATATCACTGTTCGACTGGACTAAACTTTTTTATTAAAATTGTAATACTAAATAATCTAATATCAGGCATTGCACATTGGTAACATTCTACACTGATTAATGATATAACACAAAATATTTTGGGGAAAAAGTCTACCTACTTTCTAACTAATTTAAGTTCTAATAACAACGTTTAAATACTCTATGCTTTCTGCAATGAAATTAATAACTGATTGTTAGGGATACAAGAGAGTATAAAAGTAGGTGACTTCATGTAGCTAAGGTATATTAATCATAGTGAAATAAGCGAAGACTCAAACATTATAATCAACTAAATATTGGAGAACGTACTGGCTGAAATAATTTTAAGCGATCAAATAAATAAAATTATAACCCAATTGAAAATTTTTTTTTAACCACACAACTAACTTAACTAACTTCATTTCGTATACTGTGAAACAGTGGTTTTCAGTTTCATCAATAAATAAACAGTGATTTACAATTATTTAACTTATAGAGAAGAAATATTAGAGATGGAGTAAAGCGTATGTTTGAGCACACAAGTTGCTATCAATGGTTGCAGTACTTTAACTCCCATGACATAAGCAGACTAGTTTCTAAATGTAGCTTGTTGATTAGTTAGTTTTGAGTCTTTTCAATTATTGATTATCCAATATTCAATCATTAATAAAAGTAAAATAAACCTATTTATAAACTAGTGTAATACGATTCTATGAGAATCTATCAAACAATTCTTCAGTTTTCTTACATTGAGAAGTACAGACGTTTCTTTTTTCTTATATAGAAGTGTTGTACTGCATCTAATCCATAAAAAAAATCTTAATCTTGTAAAACCTCCTTACTGGTTATAGTAAATCATTCGGGTAGAAGGAAGTTTTTTTTCACGTTTATCAGTAGAGAATAATATCATTAAAATGATGTTTCCTTTTTTAAATTTCTTTTTACTATATTCAACAAAAATGTGATTGTACTTAAAATTAAGCAAGAATAGAATCTATTTAGGATGAAAAGTTTTCTGGTTGATTGATTTATCTAGTTACATAAAGCGGTTAATAATAATAATAAACGAATTAATTGAAACAAAATATTTTCATAAATAGTAATATTTAGAGTAAAAGTTTAAAGGATTTTTGGAAATTTCTAACGAAAGTTACTTGTTTAAATAAATGTTACTAGGACATAATAGTAACTACATTGTATTCAACGTAATATGAAATTTAACCTTGAAAACTTATCAACAATAAAATTCAATATCACTGTGAAGAAAACAAATTCATTGAATTTCATTGGCAATATTGTATACGATCCAACTAATAGAATAAATTATATTTTATATCATCTATTATATTATAGAGATATAAATAACAAGACAACGGATACTTTCAAGAAAACTATCAAATATAAATATTAGCTCACTAGTGACTAGCTTCTTGTGGTAATTCCTCGAGTTCTAGTATGAAGACGTGACCAGTGGAGTTCAATCGTGTCGGGTGTGAGGCAGGTATCCACCGATGACAATGGATGAGATCGCACAAACGTGTCACGAATTGACTGAATTAGAAATATCAACCGTTAGGAGCCGACCCAGTGGTCCAATAGTAAAGCGGTCATCATGGAGCCAGAGGGTGTACTGTCGGATGCCCGAAGGGGTCGTGGATGCGCCCTGTTGAAGAGTCCAATACTAGAACGAAACAGCTGTCCAGTTCTTCCACGTGATCGATGGTTGTCTGATTCAGATCAATCGGTGATATCAGATTTGAGAAATTAACTATCTCCATAACCCCTCCCAATTGTAACTAAATATAAATCAATCTTATTTATAAAATATTATCTAATTGATTGATTGAATGAACAATAAACTGAAAGCGAAATCAAAATAAAATGCATCGAGTATTGCATAATGTCTGAAATGCTCAAATTACCGAGATATTGTAAACAATCAATTTAACATTTTATATTACTATCGTCAGTTGACTGAAACTAATGATATAAATATTTGTAAAGTAACTCAATGACTTGATGATAAAGTTCTGTTCACTAGTTCTAAATATCGTAGATTCCATAATTAGCAGTCAATCCATATACAGTGTTGAAGAGTCTCATCAGTTCACGATTTTCAATAATCGTCTAAACAATATTACCATATAATGTGAAACTTCAAGCATATAGTAATTTTTATCATTATCGACAATATACTTATTTAAGGTTATGAAATCCAACCTGAGTACTCATAATTCAGAACCATGTTTCGTTCCAATGAATAAAAATATTACTTGTTTTGTTTGTTTTTGTGAAAATTATGTAAAAATGTTTTTATCCTAGATTTTTTATTATCTCTGACAAAAAACCTCATGAGTTGTAATAGATGGATATACACATATATAATATGAGTGTTTACTTTGATTATCGATTGACGAAACTGGAAATCTTATCAATAGATGCTGGCCTAGTGATGCAGAGTATTAGCTGTTCGCTAACCTAAAGCCACTTGGGATTCCAATACAACAACAATACAGTTGTCCAGTACTCTCATGTTCCTAACGATACTCTACCAAAATTAATCTGTGATAAAGTCAATCAATTAAAACTTAATACAAACCACATTAATTTGAATGTTTATTTGTTTACTTGCATAAAATAAAAATATAAAAAAAAACAATTTTGTGAAAGAAAAAACATTTTGGCAATAAAAACGATTCCATGAATGTTCACATCTTTATCACGTTAAAATGAAATTAATGAAAAATAAAACAAAACTATATTGACATCTAATTGAATAGAACTATTGACTGTGATGTAAATCATTACTGTGTGTGTGTATTTTTATTGTTGAAATAGTTTACGTCAATGGTAGTTATATTATCCAAACTTATTTAATTATTATTCAATGTGAATAAATCTAGTTACATGTTTATCATCTAAATGTAGTCAATTTGAATAAACAAAAAAAAGTTTTTTTCTTTCTTTTCTTTATTATTACGTTTCATTAACAATGAACTAAATAAAATCAACGGAATATAATGAATAAATCACGTCATAATAGAAATGAGGCATCATAGAATTGTTTTGTTGTTTATCTACTTCTTTCTTTCTTTTTTTGTTCTTCTTTAAAAATAGTTGTATTTATTCTTCACAATAAGTATAAAATAAAAAAATAATAAACATAAACATAATATTGTAATAAATCATCTCATTAAAACAAATTATGTTGTAATAATTAATTGTTTCCCCTTTTTTTTCTTTCTCCTATATATGTTGACATTTATCATTAATCACACATTATGCATATTAACATACGATGTGACGCATTCAGATTGAGTTGAGATTTTTTTTCAGAGGTGTAATATGTTCAGTAGATGAATAGTTCCGTAGAATTATTGATTATTCATTGATATGAAGTCATATTAAACAATGAAAATTATTGATACATAATAGGTATTTGTAGGCATCTGATATATCTGTAACGATTTTATTAGGGTGAATTTGTATATTCCTGTTGATTTGTTATAGACCGAAGCTGGTCAATCTTTGTTGCTATATGATCATCCTGAGTGGATTGCATCGATATAGTGATTATTCTCATTAGAAATCCAGCCGACAAGTCCCAAATAGGACGAAACGCACGTCCTGAATTCCACTTGCCAGTCACAATCCAACTTAAATTTGACGATTTTAGACTGTTTTCTGTAGATTAATTGTTGTATGAATGAGTTCAACACTTCACCTTACTGTAATTAATATCTAACTACTGTTAACTAATTTAATTACTTGATGTTTGAATTGGTGAGTAGCCTAATTAAATCTATCCACATTGCCTTTCCTGTGGAACTGAAAAATATTCTACTAGAGGTAGTTTGTCTACGAATTAATAAAATATTCATAAATATTCATTTATATCAAAGATAATTAGTAACTAATTTTAGCTGTCGATATTGTAAATCCCTATTTTTCAACATTTAACAGAATTTTAGTAATAATCATGAATACGTGGAATTCCAACGGCTAGTTTGTTAATAACAATCAACACAAAGCCTGGTATAAATGTATATCAACTTGGGTTGATATGCAATATTCATACAAGACAAATTCTGAAAGATAAGTGGCGGCGAAGTTAAAATACCTAAGTATCAAAGAAAATAATAATAGTTGTGTATTGAGAACATAATATAAAGTACAGTTACAGAAAAAGAAAACAAGGGATACAGCTGGCAATTATAACTGATCCAAACAGTGTCATCTCGGGTCTTCAGCCACTGACTGCACGGAAACTTACGTCTAATGAATTAATGAACCGATGCCACGTCTTATTTTGGCTACCTCCGGCTTCCTTTCAACTTATTTACACGTCATTTAACATTAAATATCGTAATAGGCGTTGGTTATGAATGAATAGTGATTATTCCAGACATTTTCATCACTGATTCTTCACAATTTTTTCGATCTATTTGCTGTTCTTAACTTACTAGCTTCAGAATTGTTAACACTGTTATTCCTTGATACTTAATTAGTTATTTGAAGGTACCTCTGATTAAAACCTAAAGTTTTCATCTTTCAAATCCTACGTTCTACATTCATATGCTGGACGGAAAGATGAAACTGAATATTAGAAGTGCTATAAAGATAAACATCTATCTCAATGTGTTATATGTTAGCTGAATATTTTCAAACTACTTCAGATTATTATGCTGACTTTAGACTTCATTTGTCCACCCAGCAGACTTATAAAAATGTGAGAGATATCACGCCATAATAATGTTGAGCGAGTGTTCAACTATTACGTGTCGTTTACTTGCCTATTTCAACTAATGATTATGCTACAAGGCACTTGTTGTCATATATATATATATATATATATATATATATATATATATATATATGGAAATTTCTCGGCAATTTCGTTGATATAAAAGGAGGACTTGATGCAGATATGAAGGCAATGATTAGAAAGGCAAGAGCAGCATTTCTACAAATAAAGAGCACTTGGAACTCAGATAAGCTATCAACCAACATCAAAGTCACAGTTTTCAATATAACCATCAACAAACTTTTATTGTAATAAACTAAAACATGGAGAACTACGAAACGTATCATTCAAAAGATACAAGTATTTATAAACAGCTGTCTGCGCAAGATACTTCGAATCCATTGGCCAGATGACATCAGCAACAACCTTCCATAGTAGAGAACAAACCAACTTCCAGTCGATGAAGAAACTGGTGAAAAACATTGAAGGTAGACTATGGCAAACATTGCGGAAATCACCAAACCTACGTCTACAGGCAAACCCTAACTTTGAAACCTGAGGGCCGAAAGAAAACAGGAAGAGCAAAGAACATACTGATTTGGAAATCAGAAGCAGAAATAAAAACAATAAACACCACTAGGAATAAATGGAAGGGAAAAAGAGTTCAGAACAGAGCTGACTGAAAAATGCTGGTCCGCTGCCTATGCTCTACATGGGGTAACAGGCATTGATTGATTGATATTTATGTTTATTTTTTATTATTATTTGACTTATCAATCAATCATTGATCTTAGAATTCATTTAGTCATAATATATCGCATCTTTTTGTTATTCATCAATTACTCATCTCTCTATAATGACAGTTGAGTAGATTACAATTTTCATGTAGTTTAAAATAGTAAAATTTTAATGTAAGTAGATTGAAAATTATTTTTCAGAATAAATGAACTTTAAATTACAATTAAGGGGGTCGTTGTGGCGATGGTTAATTTGTTAATACTGATATCACGAATTGATCTGAACCAGACAACCATTGATCACCTGGAAGCACTGGACAGCTGTTTCCTCTTAGTATGGGACTCCTCAGCAATGCTCATCCACGACCCTGTTGGGGATCGAACCCATGACCCTCTGGCTCCGCGACAAGCGCTTTACCATTGGACCACTGAGCCGGCTCCTAACGGTTGAGATTTCTAATTCAGTCATTTCGTGTCTGGTTCAGATCAATTCGTGATATCAGCATTAACAAATTAACCATCGCCACAACAACCCGTTAATTGTAACTAAATATCAGCTCATTAATGACTAGCTCCTTGTGGTAATTCCTCGAGTTCTAGTATGAAGACGTGACCAGTGGAGTTCAATCGTGTCAAGTGTCAGGCAGTTATCCACCGATGACAATGAATGAGATCGCACAAACGTGTTACGAATTGACTGAATTAGAAATATCAACCAATAGGAGCCGACTCGGCGGATCAATAGTAAAGTGGTCATCGTGGAGCCAGAGGGTGTTGGGTTGGATTTCCGATGGAGTCGTGGATGCGCACTGCTTAAGAGTGCCATACTAGAACTTTAAATCGTTGTTATTCAGTGATGCCTAATTTCCTTAGAAAATATGACCATGAATAATGAATATTAAATCACAAACCACCTTATTTTTTGCACTAATTGAATCGTATTACTAAGTGACTTATTTAATAAGTTATTATTAAATTTCTTTTATACAGTACATAAAATTAGTTATAATTTTGTTCTAACTACTGGAAATAAACATGTTTTAGTTTACAAACAAGCAAACAAATGAATCAGTGATTCATGTTTCTAGTAGACTTAATTTGCATCGGATAAAAAACATATTTCTAGTTTGTATTGGTCATGAAATGGTCTCTGTAAAGTACCAGAGCAAACTAATGTTAAGTGATGTCCATTGGCGATGGTGATAGTTTAGCATTTACGTTGATACATAAAGGTTCTGGGTCTAATTCCTTGATGGTATCATAAGTGTACACTTGAACAAATGAGTCTATTACTAAGATGAAACAACTTTTTATTGTTCTGCTGTTCGCGGTACTATTCAACTAAGATCAAAATGTGACGAAAATGAACAACAAAGTAAATATCGATTGAAATAGATTAAAAAATTATTTTTTTTTCGTAATGAATAAAACCATTTCAAAACAGTTATTAGCTTTAATTCGTAGATATCTAAGTGAAATGTTTGTAAGTTTTGTCATAACTACAATTTGTTAGAGTTAACATCGGTATATAAATTTACAAACATTCGAAATTTATGTACTTGTCTTTTCATAAATTAGGTGAATGACATCAAATACGTTTGCGTATGAATGTACTCCTGTTTTACAATTGTACAGTTAATAAATAATACTTGAAAATAAACTAAGTGATTAATGAACAAAGGATTGGCTTTGCAGAATATATACATATTAAACAAGTCAAACAAAGAATGACATAATTATTGTTGAAATAAGTTAAATTTAACAAACAAACTATTAAACTATTAAGTAGAATGTTATGCATTCTTATTTTAATCCATATTATGACATAATAAATGCAGGTATTATTTACCATAGTTATTTACTTTATAATTTATTACAACTTTCCCCATATTTCACAAGGTGTATTTCTGTTACTGACATTGTATTACAAATGAATGCATATATCATACACTCTATATTGTTCAATCTATCTTTGTCAAGAATGTTATCAACCGTTAAATTTTTCACAAAATGAACAATCAATTGTTGTTGTTGTTTTTATTTTGACAGCTAAACTTGAAAACACATAATTTACCTACTATTTTGTTTATGTGTTGCCTTTAACTGTATTACTTTAATTTTATGAATTCATTACATTTCTATGTGGAAATATTATTTGACAAAGTAACTCTGTGTATGATACACAGTAAAATATAAACATACCGTATAAACCATGAAAATTGAAATAATCACTAGAGTAACATTAATGATTTTGGAGAAAACTCAGTTAATAACTGAAACTTGAAGAGACTCTGATATTAGAATCAATATAATGCATATTCAGTCAACATTTATTCTAAATGCCTTTCTTCTGGTATTTCTTCGTTGATTTAAAAGTTGTCTCTATTTGGTATTCTTGAATATTAGAAAATACACATAAACTGAATATCGAAAATATATTTCACTAAACGCTTAAAATTATTCCTTGATTCCTTTGATATATGAAGATACTCCATGTAATATTACGTAATACTATAGATGCTCACTATTGACATGTCAGTCACCTTGGGTAAAACAGCCGTATGGAATATAAAATCACCTTCAGTAAAATATCCTAAGGGAAATTTAATACTAATACCTTAAAACTTAAACAGGTAGATATAGTCGGTTAAGATTATATAAGCGTTAATCATATATGTGTTAATTTATTGGCAAGTTAATTGAGTAGTTTACTGTATGGATTATATTTGGTATAGTGCTACGGTAGATGTGATTATTTCTCTGAGAAGTATTTACCTCTAATTAAATCGTCAAATAAGGCTGATTTCTTACTCAATCAACAGAAAGTCCGATTTACACAATAAACTGCAAGATATTGGTGTGAAGAGACTCTACTAAATCATATAATTCAACTAGTACTGTAGATGCCATCAATTACCTTTCACACAGTTGTATGTAACAGTGCATAACTATCTGTAGTACATTTCTTTTGTCTAAACAAAGAATTCATGACACATTGAAAAGTCCCCTTGGTTATTGATGGTTTATTACAAAGTAATTGTTATTATTCGAAAAAACTGAAAATGTTGCTTCGATCTATGCATCTATAATCAGTTAAGCTGATGCTATCAGAAGCAAACTGATCTACACTAGACATAGTGACAAGATAAATACAAAGAGATGATAATGAGCCTCTCTAAGACATTTAACATAATAGGTCACCTGAGTTAGAACTACAGTTTATGTGTTATTCGTGTATCACTATAATTCTAAAAATATTTAAACGTATCTAATTAGTATGAATTACTTAGCTGGGTGTCTAACATGATGATTAACCACTTTACTTTTCAATTAAAAAATATGAACATTATTTATTCGTTAAGTGTTAACGCTACTAATTGTATTAGTACAAGACATAAGATGTAACATTTTCGCAATGAAATTGCAATCTGTGTTTGACCATGGTTTCAATGATCTTAGCAGTTTTTATAAAAGTACACTTACACGCTAAACGAAAATCGCATACCAGTCCATTCTGAATGCAAATAAAAGAAAAATAGGTGACTTTTTATTGCCAACTTGTAGTGCTAGAAGTTGTCTGATTTACAATGAGCAAAATGCTGCGGCATATCAAATTCTTAACGTAAAAACGCTTAATGACATACATCAAGAATAAACGTTGATTTGTATCGTTTAATCTATTATAATCCACTAAATTATTATCATTCTGTTGATATTTTTGACAACTATTGACCTCAATGAACTTGATTAGCTACAGTTCAACTTAATATACTATAATCACTTTTGGTAGTTCATATAATGTTTTCTCTAATGAACTTAAAGATAGAAAGGACAAATATTTGAGCTGAATAATATGAATTCATTTTATTTTGTCAAGTTCTCATCGATTGTGTCCAGCCTATGATACTTCATTATTAGAATCATTCACAAGCATCAGTAAGTGACACTGATTAAAGGTTATAAAGTAAAAGCAAAGTCCAATAACGATTCAAGTAGAGTTAATATGATTATGGTATAATGCTTATTAATATAACAGAAAATCTTAGAACATAAAGTTAGTAACAAAGAGTCGTTCAGCCAAAGAATTAATATACTACTCCGTGGATTAGCTGTGTAAAATGAATTACGATCACTCAGCAATTATTAACTTTAGTAACAATAACATAAAATAAGACCAGCCAGTGAAGACAAAAATTACTAAGTTTAAAGAATTAAAATGATGCAATCCAAATAAGAGAGAAGTGATGTAAGGAGCGAAACCTTACAAACTTGGAAAACGTATTGTGATGGCGTACGTAAAATAATACCACAGTAAGGTGAGATTTGGTACTGTTTCTTTTTAAACTTATAAATTTTCTTTGAATGGTTTGATTACTATTACTTTAGCGAATTTAAGGCTGCAGTGTCGACTGCGTATTTATTACCTTGGAGGATTTCAAATTATCATTTCCATCTCCTGTTTCAATTAGATATCTTTTTATAGTACTGCTTAGGATTTTTAATCCAACTGAAAGGAAACTTTTGGAGATATGCTCTTAATATCAGACGTAGACATTTCCGTTCTACCAGTATGACTAGTTTAGCAGATACATGTAAATTTATGTGTGCAGTTTGAGACAACACAAAATGTGTACTTTATTCCTAATGGTTTCTCTTTAAGTAGACATATTGCCTGTAATGTAGTGTAATGAGACAAGTTTTACATATCCCACCTATTCAATAAAGAAAGAGTAATTAAATGCTAAAATTTTATACAACTATAAAATAGAAGTGATTATCTTGTATATATATGTTATAGTCTGTATTCTTTTTCCTATTTGCTTATTATTACTACTCTCAACTTGACCACTGTATTCTTTATAATTGTATTTGCTTACTGATTATCTTCCAATTGTTCAGTCTCTTTTTCATTTCAATGAGTTTTCAGGTCATTTCCTCAATATTTTTGACATAGTTTACAACATAACCAGCTAACGTTACATTAACATGGATAAACTACTAATCAACAGAATAATATGATTGACAGTGGAAAAACAATTGTTTCATTACATTCTTATTCATAGCTCTTTTTTCCTAATTAACTTTTGTCCTAGATTACCAGATAGTATGTATAGATAGTTGTAAGGTTAGGAAATGAAGCTAGAGAGACGTGAATGATTAAACTCTTGAGTAATGTATACACATAGATGATTTAACTAAATATCAGAAGAAAGTCATTCAAATTCCTATTTTGATGGTTTAAATTGATATTTTTGTAGATAATAAAGAGTGACAGATCGGGATAGGTATTTGCTGTAGCTGAATGTACATATATGACATTCGGTTCATAGAACATTATATGCTTACTTGTAGTAAAATTATAGTGAAATTCTCATTTTTTGTGGTAATATATTTTATCATTGCCTGTAAGTAGAGAATGAATGTTATATATCATCATGGAGGTACTTATGAATGCTAAGTCATTCTATGTATCACATCATTTAATATGCATAGTTATATTACATACAAAATTATGTAGTTGGCCAGCCATTACATTCACATTAAAATTCCAGCACATATCTACACTATTGGTACTTTAAATAATGCATCTGAGTTAAATATAACTCAATGAATCACTTAAAATTACTGTTGTTGCTGTCAAAGTTGTTATACTTCTTAATACATAATGACACGGTACGACAAACCATACGTTTCAGCTGTTGCTTCATATATTTGTGAACGTAAATTATCATTTGGTCTAGGGTAAACCTTGCTGATTATCTAGTTAGTTTACCCAATTTCAAACTCAGAAACTTCCCAATCCTTCGGTCTAGACTACATTTTGCTAATTTTCTTGTAAGTCCACCGAATTTCAAACCACGAAACCTCCCACTCCATAAACCAAAAGATAAAATCGGAGAATGAAGGTTTTACTATTCCGTGTCAAATATATATAAAAAATCATGTGTATTTGAAGCCTTAAGCTGACTAAAAATCATCATCTTACTTCACCCAATCCTATTGTGGAAAACTGTGCAATCACCCAAAGGGACGATAAGTCAAAACTCCTAAGAATTTTACTATAAATACATGCTCGTTTCACAAGTGGGGCTGTTTGGACTCAATATCCTAATGGTGGATGTGGTGACGTTTGCCACGAAATAAACTGAATTCGAGTTTTGATATGAAAATTTACATTGTGGAGTAGGTACACCCAGTCCCAAACAGGACAGAATGCACTTCTTGGATTCCACTTGCCAGCCATAATTCAACTGAAATTATGAAATCATTCATTCTACTTTAGTCAAAGAGCATGAAACAACTACCAACATTTAAACTTTAATAATACGTAAATTTATTTAGTCATGCCCCTTGAATAAAATCTTTTGAGGTAGCTTTAAAATGGAAAAATTTAGTATGAGGTTTGTGTCAGTCTATAATTTTGTCTGGTTACCATTCAATAAAACAATGAGTTGACATGAGCAAATAAAGAGAATGATTAGCCAATGCTACCACTTGATATATTATAGTTCTTCTGCAAACATATGCCTATTTTAGTCCATTTAAGATTGTCATATGTTTATGGTAGGTAATTGGCTTCAGTTTAGTGTAGTCAACTTTAACAATAGATTTCTTAATGGGTTTCTTTGAGATAAAAAGTACTGACTCATGTTATCCTTTCACAACATTTCATTTTATCATCTTTTATGACACGTTACATTTTAAGAATAAAATGATAAGGAATTTTAAACTAACCAACGTATAATCAACAGTGGGTTGAATCAATTTCTAACCAGGTACTTTTTTGACTTTCATTTACAAGTAGAAAGATGACGCAAAAATTACTAGGTTGCACTGATTATATTATGTAACCAATAATCATACAACTATAACAAATGTAAAACTATGATAATAATTAAGATAAAAGTGACAGTTTAAGCTTCATACTATATTTATAGAATTTCATCATACTACTGAAATCAATAAAAACTCTTTTTAATAGTCAAAAGTACTACACAGAACATTCTAGGTCTTTTAATATAATCTATAACTGGCATGAGATGCATACACTTCACTATATCTCTAATTTGATGCAAAGGCATCTTAACTGAATGGACAACACTACACTTGTCTATAATTTTCTGCTCATAATATCGTATCTAATTAAATTATGATTATTTGATTGATTATAAAATATGAAGAGATCTGTATGCAAATATAATCTTGGAAGTTCTCTATTCATTACTTGTAGAACTCTACATATAAGTTCATAAAAGACATTAAACTAGAAATAACGAGAGGACGTTGAATCTATTCTCATCCAGTAGAGTTATTTTTTATTTTAAGATTCTTCCGAATGTGTGAGAGATAACTTTTGTGACTATTATTTTAGACAATGTAAAAAATTATTGAAATAAGTTTATTTGGAAGATTTGATTAGTCGGATTGGACTGAGTTGAGTGTAAAGCAGATAGTTATAAACTGCATTAGGTCAGTTACTAAATATTCTAACTGGATTAGCATTAGAAATACAAACCACTAGATACTTACTCAGTAGTTTGAAAGTCATGAGTTTACTAAGACTTGAATTTTATGGACTCAATTTCTGATGGTGCTGAGGTTTAATACTTCTATGTAGTTCGTTACGCGAACAAAATATATATCTAGTGCTTCCTACCATTTAATGAAAATCTAAGTCCAGTCCCCGATGAGTGACATAATATATTACTCTTGAGAAACATTTACTAATTATCCATCGGCTGAAAAATGTTTGTTATTATTTGAATGTCGGATAAACATATTCAGTCATTTTCTGTAAACAAGAATGACAATCATAATAGTATCTAAGTAGTTTATTGCTTATTAATCAATATTTACTTCCTACCATGTCACATTTTGAAATGCAGAAATTTCAGAGACAGATACATTCATAGATAGAAGCAACAAAATGATATGATAATTTAAATCGTTGAGAATTTTCGTATGATGATAAGGTCATCATGAGCTCTAAACCATTCTGTCATTTACGAGTTTGATAAAAACAAATAAACTACTCACTCCACCCATCACTAAATAATTGCATTCTACAAAAAAAATAAACATAAAATTATATGATTATGTTATTTATTTACTTTAGACTGATTTCATTTATCGTTGTTTACCGCAAGATATCATATTTCGTAGGAGATGGGATAGGGGAGGGGCACTATGTTCCTGGATAGATAAACTATAAATAAAATCATCAAGATATGAATCCCAATGTAAAAGTACAGTTTCGATTAGGGTCTCAGAGAAACATAAAAATGAATATCTAATTAGCAGAAACATGTTCTTTTTCTTAAATTGTTTGATTTACTTAGGAAAATATTTATCGATGAAAGCACTAATCTCAGGACAAGTATACTGAATGGTAAATTTCACTAAAGTACATTATTGCTACATTCAGCAATACAAACATTCCTGAACAAAATCTGAAAAAAAAACATTTTGTAATCAAAATGCTTGACAAATGGGTTTCAAATAAAAGCAAATGGAAATTTAAACAAGTCATACTGTTTTATGATCAAACCTGATACAACAATAGAAATAATGATAACTCAGGACAGAAAATTTTCTTTTCGACGATGTCATTCATTATAGCTGTGCAATCTCTGAGTTTCTTATTAAATAACATAATTAGGTTTTTCTGTTACTAGAAAATCTGATATTATAGGACTGTTTTATGAATATAAAGTACACAGACAGAAAATCACATGTATTTAGTTTTGTTCCTATTCAGTTAATCATCCATTTATGCTCTCTCCCCGATTCTATATCTACTTTTAATAAATACTGATTTAATTAATTGAATTCATCACAGATTGATGTTACTTAGAGTACTCCTGGAAACCAGGAAGCTCTGGGAAAATATTTCGTCCTAGTATGGGACTCTTTAGGCAATAGTAAACCCTCACCTTCATAGTTGGCAAACTCCTAACCTTATGCACTACTTTAACGAATCCAATCAACTAAACCTAATGCCAGTCTCCACAAACTACCCGACATATTACCATTATTTTTTTAGTAATCTTTTTTAAAAAGATGCGTTAATTCAAATTATTCAGTGAAATTTCGAAGTAACATTGTTGTAGAGCATTTAACAAAGTTTAATCTAATGTTTGTATTTTGTAAAATATTTTAAATCATTGAATCTTTTACTTTGGTGTATGATTGAACTAGGCATGTGCAAAATGGTTTAATGAGGAATGATATTCTATTGAAGCTAGTCATTTAAAACAGTACAGTTCCAAACAATGACTAAAGTAATTTAAATATTGAGTAATAATTATTTTTGGATTAGAACTGTCTCAACCATTTTATTCTGGTTTACTGAAGTCCATCTATATTTAGACAACAGAAACAAACGGATATATATATATATATATATATATATATATATATATATGGATTCATAGCACTGCTACTTAAAAATATTAAGTTATATTCTGCAAGTGAGCGTAATCGTAGACGATGTAACTAAGGTTTATCTATATTTTATTAGTACTGTATTTGTCTTGCCATGTATCTCTTTATAGTCTGTGCTCAAACAAATCAAATAAAATGATTTTGCAAACTTTCTGTTTAAAAAATAAAGTGATTTTACATAGACTAACTATAATACATACTGTATGAATAAAACGAAATCTATGCTGTAAAAAAATATAAATTGAAGACTGTTCTATGTAGCCTACTTTTACGGACTCGAAATTACAAAAGTTGGTTACCTTAAACTAAAATGAAATTTGTGTTTAGTATACTTAAACTTTGACAATAAGAATATTGAAATTAACATCCTTCTAAATGATAGAAGTTACCAGAGTAATACGATACAAACAAAATCAAGAACTAGGTGGAACAAGTATGAAAATCAATAAAATGCAAATATATATATATATATATATATATATATATATGTATTGTATATATTGAATAATCTCCTCATATTTACAGGATAAAAAATATTCAATGAAAACGATTGGTTATCTAAGAGCATGTAGTTCACATTATAAGCGTTTCCTATAAAAGTAAAGATGATTAAAGTACAATGCTATTTTCGTACTTTATAAAGATATCTGTACAAGTATATATGTATACATGATGTCAGGTTAACAGTTGCTAGAAAATCTGATTAATTAATACAAGTGCATCTAGTTAGCGGATATCAGAAGACAGAATAACTAATAAACGTATTAAAGGGATTATTCATAACAGACCAATAGACTTACATACAAAGTATTTTACTCAAAATAAACATGGTCAAAGTCCCTTTAAGTTACTAATAATTTTTAGATGTAGGTCTTGTAGGTTACCTTTAAACTGATTACTCGAAATGTCACGCCCATGTCTCTCTTAATAGGTCTTAGGTATTTATTATTTATATGTGCTTCTCACTTAATGTGGAGAGATGACATGATATAGTCATATTTCATTAAATATATGTGGAGTTATGTTAAAATACTAAATAATTGTCATGGAACTTCTAATTCTTAAAGGATGGTTTACAATTAGATTAACCAATTTTGCTTATAACTTGATGTTAGACGATACTGATAATTTCTCTCCGTTTTAAATTGTTTTAATAAACATAACGATTACAGAAAGAAGTTAAAAATAGATATTATCTATGCTCAGATTACATCATTAGGATGGTAGTAGTATGTAGAGATTCTTAGAAGAAGATATTTCACTTAATACTACAATGTTACTCTCATACTTTGAAAGGGGCCTAAATAAAATTGAATGCTTTATACACAAGTCAAGTGTAACACTTTTATTATGCCTCAATTCAAGTGAAAGTTTGTTAACATTTGACTTTACCTTAGATCTTATTAACAATTATACACAAAGAATCAACATTCGATGTTGTGATGCTTAATTAATCTTTGTTAAATGTTTTTATAAACGTTGCACTTTAAAGGGGAATAATTCAATAAAATAGAATTATTTAATTAAGAATAAAATGAGTTCTTTATTTTTAAGGTAAAGTGGAATTAGTCACCTGGAATAAATGAGCATTAAGTAATCATAATTTGTACTTGTATGTTCATGCCTTAAAATCAAGGATCCAGATTAGGATAACATTATTGAATACATTAAAACAATTCAGGTTGTTAATAAAACTTAACAAACGAACTAATGATACTGTATATTAAGTTGAAAAATCGTATCTCCCCAACAATATAGTTATCAATCTCTTCATCACGTATGCTGTTATACCAGTCGTTATACATTTTGCTATCTATCCTTCAAATCATAATAACAATTAGTATTATTGTTAGTCATAATCCAACTTAAACAATATTTGGGATTAATTGCTATATCGAGGCAACCCCCTCAGGATATACATATAGCAACGGAGACTGATAAGCTTCGTTCCATAACAAATCAACAAGAAGATACGAATTCATCCTAATTACATATGTACGCGTTGCACAAGTGTAACTATCTGGACACAGTAGCCTAGTGGTAAACGCTGCGGCGTTTGGCATGAAGCAGACTGAGTTAAAATCCCTATGTGAATATTAACGCTGGAACGCAGGTAAACCCAACCAATGAATCCCAATCAGGACGAAAGCAAAACCTAGATCCCACTTGCTAATCACAATCCAATTTCAACAAAAAATAGTATTATTGCTTAACTGAGTTGATTACATAATTATGCACATTTTTTAGACTTAAAAACTACTCGAAATATATGAGAAGTTGGTACCATGAACATATATCTAAAAGAAAACAATAATACTTTCAGTAAACAATGAATTCATTGTAGTTTGTTGCTTTCGTCTTAGTTACATACAAAATAATGAATTTAATTATTACAAATTCTAACAATTTAAAATGTGGAAAAGTGGAATATTGATAATTTAAGTTTAATATCACGAATAAGTCTTGGTCAAATAAACATTGAAAACCAGAAATCGGCATGCATCAACTGTTTCATCCTACAGTTACTGATAATAATGATAGCACTATTAAGTAGTATGTTTAATACAATATGAATTTTCAGCAAATAGTATCTCAACATGTTTTTATTTTCCCAGGTACACATATCATTTCGTGTTCACAAAAGTAGCAACACCCTCACCACCACAGTTTTTATTGATGATAGAATGACCCTGATGAAAAATCTTGAAACCTTTTAGCGATGTTGAATAGTCATCATACAGGTCATGTAGCCAAGATTCTTGAACTGTCGTTAAACCACAGTTACGGTATATGTTTAGATTAAGGAGAAATCGTAGGTAGTCTACTTTTCCAATATAAGATTCGCAGATGAGACTACGAATTCCAGGAGCAGATATTTGATAAATATTGATCCTTTTTAAAGCGTGTTGCCAGTCATTATGATGTCTCCGCCTGGACCTCACTGTATTACTCACGATAAGTTATAAACGTCTTATATAGACGCACAAGTACACTATGCGATTTTGGGGCATGATTGCGAAATTAAAACAAGACAAAAAAGTAAAACGTTACTTGTTGAGATATTTGGAAAATGTGGTAGCCCATGATTTTAAACAGGTCCCTGCAATATATATTGAGCTCTTCTATAATATGCATTCATGAAACTAGGATTTTCAGGTTTACTGATAAACGCTTAATTACTAGACTTTTAAACCATAAGCCGTCGGTTGATAATTTTAAGCCTAGTAAATTTGCGATATATTTCCACGACTCAAATCATTCCCTTTGACAGATGCACTTGAACTTCAGAGAACATGTCTTTTCACTATAGTTTCAAGAATTACCCTTCGATGTTGGTTACTAGTAAGCTGATACTGACCACAATTATATGGAATCCATTTCAGAAGTCTAACAGTTATTAATTCGCTACGAAATCTGAAAGGCTTGAGATTAGTCCCCTAGTAAAGTCGTGGGCAAAAATCTTCTAGAGTGTTCCATACTAGGACTTAACATTTGTCCGGTGTCAATTCCCGGTTTTTAGTGGTCATCTAACACAGGTCTGTTCGTTATATCGAATTCAATAAACTCAGCAATGACATTAAGAATCACGGTGAAAGTTTTAGGACATTTACAATAACAACAATGTAACAACACAAAAATCTAGACGTCTAGAAAAAAGTAGGCTAATCTAACAAGATTGTGGTTAAAACAAATTAAAAACTAAAAATTCCTAATTTATTTTTTTAGGCAAGACACTTAGAGATTAGTCATTGACTATTTTTGAATACGGAGGTCAGATTTAGGCATTGTAATTGTAATGCCTGCTGTTATACTGTTTGTCGATAATTGAATGTATTCATTGTATCCATTTTATGTCGTGTTTACATCACGTCGCGTACTATCCTGCCCTTGAAAACATTAGTTTGTGGGAATATGCTTAATGGAAAACTGTAGTTAATTATCTTTCTATCCTTCAAATGTACATACCATATCATGTTCTCATAAATTGTTGTTTTCATACGTCGTCAATCAAATACGACAGACTAATAGTGTTCTTCTATTTATGCTATAAGTTTTACCTGGGTCTCGATTATCATTTTATCGAAATTTGTCAGAAACCGTAGATTATAACTTATTCATTTTTTGAAGACTAATTATAGGACTACAGTAAAATGAATTCATTGTAAGGACTTTACAGCGAAAGTATGAAGTTTTGGTTTTTTCCTATCCTCACATAATCAAACTAATACAGATACTTATAACTGTGTCGACCAACCAGTGAATGTTCATGTGCCATGTCTAACACTAACGATTAAACAAACAAAACGTTTATCAATAACCGAAGCTCACTTGTGTCGTCTAAGACAATGAGAGAAAGGTGACCTTTAGTCAAATCATAGTTAATTCAAGAATGAATATATGCATAACTAACCAATGATAACTAGGATAAAATCTGTACTGATCAAAGTTTTCTGTGGATTACCTCCAATCACCTAAATTTTACGGCGACCAAACTTATATATTTTTTTTACTCTTTTCTTTTTACAGGATACATGGAATTTACCTAACTGTATTCATTTAGTTCCATACTATAATACCAATATGAGTGAAAATGAAAGAACCGGTGTAAAATTGCAAGGATTCTGTTTTCAATGTGATTCAATAAACATTAACAGTATATTGTCTTTTACTAAATATTCTAACGAAAACAATCAAATGATACTTAACAGTTCATCTTCTATTCATTATAAGTATACAATTAATTTGAAAAATTCTAATGTAAATAATCATTTATTACTTAATATTAATTCAACTTATTCAAATAAATCATTTCATTATGCATTAATTAATTATAATAAACAAACATTAAGAAAATGCTTTTAAACAAGCGCCAACAATTTTATTATTCATATTCAATGTACAATTATGTCATTTTAACTATTATGAACGTATACTATTAAAAAATATGATAAATTTATTTATGAATTTTACAAATTTTGTATATTTCAATTATTCATTCATTAAATTGAATATTGAAAATGATAACTACAATAATGTGAATTTAATTATGGAATCACCTAGTGTTTACGAACAGTAAGTTATAAAGTATTAATGTTAATATATATATATATATATGTATATAAAAATATTATTGATTATAAAGAAAATCTTATTTTATAAACTTTTGTTAATTAATTCTATTTTATCAAATATTAGCTGACTAGTAACTAACTTCTGGAGGTAATTCTTGAAGTTCTAGAGAGATGTTACCAATAAAGTTCAACTGTATCCGGTGTGAGATGATAGTTATATACAAACGGCAATAGATGAAGTCGCTGAAATGTATCACGAAATGACTGAATTAGAAGTATCAACCGTCAGGAGCCGAATTAGTGGTCTAGCAGTAGGGCGTTAGCCGCGGAGCGAGAAGGTCCTGGGTACTATTCCAGGTGAGGTCGTTGACGTTCAATGCTGAAGAATCCCATACTATAACGAAACAGCTGTCTATCGCTCCTTGTTGGTCAACGATTGTCTAATTTGGATCAATTCGTGATATGAAATTATATGGATATTTGTCCTGAAAATATTCACAGTAACAGGTTAAGAAGTGAAAAATATGGACATTTGATAATAGGTATCGAGTGTTTTGGAAAAAGTAGTAGAATGACAAGAATGAGCTTGTGTGAATAATAACAAATTTTATGAGAGCTGATATTGTGATTTTATAAATACTATGTAACAAACTTTTATAAAATGTTATTATCATTCATGTTAAACGAACATATCCAGATTTATTTAACTACTATATTCTATAGATATTGAAAATTTGAAATATAAAATAGTTCATATCTCCCAGTTGTTTTTAATAACATAAATCTAATGATTATTTATTTACAAATGTGTATCCTGAATATATTGCTTTTATACGGCAATAGTTTACAAGTATGATTAAGGTAAGACTGTGACGGGTAAGCGAAATCTATGAGATCCGTTCCATTCTATTTGAAACTTGTGGGAGAGATGTACCTGATTTCTTGTTAAGATGTTCATATCAGAACTCGAACTCAGTCTGCACAATAGCAATACTATCTCTTTAACCACCTAATTGCTGAGTTCAGATATCTACGTAATTATAATGTGAAAGTACTTGCACCTCCATGTTGATACTGATGTGGGTTGAGTACAAGTTTAGGTGTGAATATCATCACTAAGATGTCGGTACATTCAGCCGATAAACATCAGCTAGAACTAAGTACATATTTTAAATTCCACCTTCAAACCCTAATCTAGCTATTTTCATTTAAACTAAAACTTTATACAACCAATTAAATATTTTCTATTCAAGTATTAGACTCATGAGATATTGGTAAATAAATCAAACTGAAAAAGTTTGAGAATACCCTTCATTATTACAGCATACTTACGTAACAGTGTTATATACACTCATAGTTTTAGAAAGTTAATCAGCATGTATTGATGTAATCACAGTATGTGACATCAGGAAATAGCGGATTCTTACTACCCATATCGACATCTAATCGTCGTACAGATATATACTGTATAGAATGTAAGTCATTTCAATCATCTCTAGTGCTTCATTTCGTAAACAAGCAATAAATATTATTATAAACACAATACTGTGTAATAGATTCAATGAAGAAAAAGTATTTAACTTAAAATTTCCATGGAAAAAATTCATCGAGTTTCTTAATTCATTGTTTTTTTTCCCTGTTGATTAATATTTTTCTTCCTGGAGTCATAAAATTTATTTGTTTACTGTTGACATTATTGATGTTTAATTAAATAGAATCTAGAAAGCAAAAAGAAAATGTCACTAATTTTAAAAATGAAAAGCGCCTAAAAAATATACAAAAATAAAACAAAAAATTTCATTCAAATAATCACTAAATCTTAAAATACTTTATACTGACTTAAATAAATGTTTAACTGTAAAATAGTATTTGAAATTATTGAAGATACTTACAAAAGTGTAAATGATGTAATTTATATATTTGAAAACAACTTTCATGTCACTTAGTTACTGTTTTATCTAAATTTAATAGAAGTAAGTACACTAATTAAAGTATTCAGTGTAAAATATATGATTCTATGGTTAGTAAAATCTGTACTAGGAATTTGAAGAGTAAATTTTCACTTCCTTTAAATAGTTCATCATATATGCATACTTTATTACTTCCTTTTGTACATTGTGTAACTATACTAATAATAAAACAAAATCTCCAATCAGTCTAAAGACACTACTAAGTACATTTAATAATTTATCCTTAATTGAATCCTTAAAAAATAAAATTAAATTAAACTAGGGAAGTAATGAGAATATTATGCTCCGAAATCACTTGATGATAATAACAGAAGTATTTTTGTGATTGATTATATTCTCGATTATAGAAATATATCAAATCTGAAATCTTTATGAGGCAGAGAAATTCAATATTTGTGATGACGTCCAGTGAAATATACCGTAGAATTATTAATATTTCAATCGTTTCAAAGGTTAATAAGTATTTCCGTAAAAAAAGCTGACAGAAAATGATTATATATTGTAAGTTCTACCATACTGACAGCCCTTAAAACGTTACGCAACTCCACGTTTAATTTCCTAATACGTCTGGAAGAATATATTGGGGAAGGAGGATGAGACAGTATAAAATAATAGGTAATATGCAAGAATTAACAAGTTATAATAATAAGTACTTAGCAACACCATAACTATTTAGTTTTTTACATGATAAATTGAACAAAATACTTAGATAATTACAAAACATGTAAAAACCAAGATAGGTCGGAAGTTGGAGTCACAGTCGAATAAGTAACATTCGACGCAGTTTTTATTCACAAATCTTTAGTGGTACAAACAGCATGCCAATTCATAAGTGCCTTCAGGTATTTTCCATGTTTTAAAATAAAAGTAACAGTATAACATTTAGAAGGATTAAGTCTAAGATCATGATATTCAAAGTAAAAGACTAGTTGAAGAGGTCAGTCACCAGTTGATACGGAATACTAGTACATTTCTAGAAAAGTTTGGAATGTCATCGAGTTATGCACTTTGTGATAGCTTGGTATACTGATAAACATTGTATTCTTTATATATCAAACTAAAACTCGTTCTTATTCACAACAGACATCTGACGTATATTTAAGTGAACTAATTCACCATCATTTATCCCAGCTAATATCATGAAATCCTTTTAGTAAACAGTGAATAGTTAATGACATAAAATTTTTTGTGTAATTATTCCTTTTGTGTATAAAAACATTTGTTTACAGTGTTTTAGGTTACCTGAAATAACTGTTGCTTATAACTCGTAAAGTAAAATGAAATCATCTGTTTGGTTCTTCAGGTTTTGTACTTTTATTAAAACAACATTAAGTGGTGATTGTACAAATTTCGAAAAATTAAATCAATTAAAAGAATTATGATTAAACTATACCTAGTACAACACTAAGGAAAACAAGTACTATATGTTCTCTTTTAAAAAACTAGATGATTGAAAAAAGAGAACATGGTTGACAACTATATTAGATAGTTTATTACATTGATTCTAACTTAAATGAATCATTTGACGTGTGTCTGCGCATAATCCTCATTCCTATAGGACTATTTGTTTTCTACTTTGCCATAATTAAAACATATAAATTATTATACTTATGGAAACTAGAGATAAGACAACTTAATTATTTTTGTAGTCTAAAAAAAAGTTAGTTAATAAGAAAGATGTAATAACTGTTTATCATTATAGAAATGTAAATTAACTACAGCAATCGGTGATGGATATAGACTATTACTTAGTTCAAAAAGTAAATCTTACCAATATTTGAAAATGATCAAAGTTAAGCAACTGTTGATAATCAAGAAGTACTCGATAGCTGTTTCACTCGTGTGGGACTTCTCAGAAGTACACATCTAAGATTTCGTCAGGAAATCGAATTCAAAACCTTCAGTTTTCGTGGCTAACGCTTAACAATCAAACTACTAAATGGAGCACCATCTAATGGTTAATAATTTTGGCCTGATTAAATTCGTGATATACGCGCATGACCTGATTCATTCCCTTACACCTAGCATAGTTGACCTCCACTGACCAAGTTTTCTGACTTAAATTCCAGATATTACACACTGAATTTGGCCGGTAATAATTTAATCTTCACTACAGTTGGGTGATGTGGCTCTTTTCAAACAATATTTGTACGGAAGTGTCTCAACTCAGGGCTAAACATTAATTCAATGATCTGTGATTTTCAATCTTTCTTAGTATGAAAATACTATGTAATGTAAATAACTTGTAAACAATCTGTTAATAAGCACATCATATCATTTAAAAAATTCACCCATTAGTTACAAATGATCACAACTATTCACCTAATGAATTCCTTCTTTTTGACTTCTTTATGCATGAAAATATTCCTGTTAAAATTCTGATAAATAAAAAGTCAAACCTTCATTTACAGCAACACATTTATATTAATCCCATGTGAAATTAAACATCTGTTTATTCTAGTGTACTTTTCTTTATTGCTATTTGTTATGTTCTTTTTCAGTCTATACTTCAAAATTACTGTTATTGTTTACATTTATTGAGTTTTATTTCTTTTGATATCATTAACAACAAGATATTGATTAGTATCTTCTTAATATAAGTTACATTTTTGCAAAATGTATAACTATTAAATGAAAATAAATGTAGTCATTGTTGTTAGGGAAATAATAAGAGCATGTCAACATCAATCTATGATGTATTCAATCAATTAAAAATACCAATCAGCATAAAAATCTATCTCAGTTCAATTACAATAATCAGATCACTAGTCACTAACTGCAAGATGTTCTTGAAGCTCCAGTGAAAAGTCATGGTTGGTGGAACTTACACCTTACTGGTGTGAGACAGTTATCATCGATGACAGTGGATGATTATCACTCTATATGTCACAAAATTGATGAAAGGTGAAATTCTATTATTGGATAAAAGCCCAGTGCAGTAGAGGGTAAATTGTTTGCCAATCTGAAGTCTTAGGGACGAATTCTGCTGTGCGCCCTGCTGAGGAGTCCAGTACTTGGACTAAACTGCTGTTCAGGGCTTCCTGGCTTTCAGCGATATCCTGCCAACACCAATCTGTGACGAATGTAATCAACGAAAACAATGTGACGTTAAAATTGTTGGTGTTCAAATGGTTTACAGTAATTCGAATTCACAACATGTTAGTAGTCGTTAAGTTTTTTCCAACTAAAGAACTAATTTTCAATGTGATTAATTGGTAAGAATGGTTTACTCTTTGTTGAGAAACAAATATTCGTTTATCGTAATTTATAAAGTTATCCATTGTTGCTTTTGAGACACGCATCTGTTCATAAGTATTAATTCAGGTGATTCCAGCTTCTTCCTACTACGTTTGAAGTTTATTGTAAGGACAGAATATTAATGTAACACCAATGAACTTATATTCGCTTAGTAGAAGGATGAATTATCAACTAAAGTCATTTCTACCATTATTTTC
This sequence comes from Schistosoma japonicum, assembly GCA_025215515.1. Classification (NCBI taxonomy): domain Eukaryota; kingdom Metazoa; phylum Platyhelminthes; class Trematoda; order Strigeidida; family Schistosomatidae; genus Schistosoma; species Schistosoma japonicum. Next base: position 17,660,271 of record CM046063.1, on the reverse strand, counting down.
AGTTGTTAATTTCTTACCCCTGTGATATTGTTAAATAATAAGGAATGTTTGTTATGTCTTACAAGTCTTGATGACTACTAGTAGATATAAGACATATGCAGTTCCGAATAAAAGTAACGTACATATTATGTTAACCTAAATCATCTATAATATAAAGTATATAAAAGGCAAATAAGAACTTTAGGTTACTTATGTAATGGAACATCTAATCTCTATCAATTGATCAATAAACTTCCTTCTCATTTTAAAATAAATGAAATAGTAAGGAAATGGATCTACAGTCTATACGAAATTCCATTAGCTTGGTGATGATCCACTGTTAGATAGACTTGTGAAATATATACATAAGTGTATGATTAAAAGAGAGTTCTATATAGGGAAACAGACAAAACGAACTGAAATGTAATATGCTGAAAACGAAATTCCGACTAACTGGTTTTAAAATTATTATAATAATGACAAATCTAAACGTTTTCCGTTTAACCACATGAGTTTTTTTACGAGAACATATTGCTAAGGAGTTATAAACTTGATCATAATATACTATCTAGTATTTACTGGTTTTTGACAATCTCCCAATGGATATCTGTCCTAGTTATAGAACACAAAATTCTAGATTTTAAACCTTTAGTAGTCATAACTACACTCTGTCGTGACGTTTCAAATTACAACAAAATAGATCTCCAGTTTTCCAGGATTTTCAATATTAACGTGTGACGAATACCACCTGTTTTATTGTATTTTATAGGTTTATCTGGTATATCCAACCTCTTGTTTAATAACAATACTAATATATCTATATATGACTATTTATCCCATTTAAGGTAATAATAACAGAAGCCACAATAAATGTGCATATATCACGCCTATACCTCATGAAAGTATTCATTTACATATACTACTCATTCACTAGTATTGATAATTTTGCTTATATTTTTTATAATTATTATTACTTATTGTATACATTATAAGCTTATGTTTCAATTATCATTTAATTGAATGTTTTATCAATTTCATAATAAAATTTCACACAACAGAAATTAAATTTTCATTTTGCAAAATGTTGATATTTATTTATAATAATAATAAAAATATTAATAATAATAATAATAATAATATTATTATTATTATATGATTAATGATAGAATATCGTGATAATTTGCTAAATAGAAATAAAAAAACATATAGAACAATTTATGATCTAATTTCATTTTTATTATTCATATGAGACAAATAAATAAAAGTGTTTACTGTTCAATATTATCTAATCAGTTTTAAAGTGATTAGGTCATCATTAGTCATAGGAGTGATCATAACTGTGAATGGTGTTCATTAATAATTTCTGTTGTATACGGTACAACTAAATTGTCATCAATTCGGCTACTGTTCTGTTCAAATGTATGTAAACATAGCGATTATTTCAAATGAATTTGTTCTGTCTAATTATTATGTCGGATAACTAAGGGAGAATGAAAAACTTCCAGAACTGTGTTTTAGAGAACTAATTCATTTACTCTGATTGTGAGTAGTGTAAACATTACGTTTCTATTATTGTTACCTTCCTCTTACCCTATCCTCCTGTTCACTATATTTGTTGCTATTATATTGTCTTTTATTATGAACTACAGTTAATTAGTTGTGAACAAGTTATCCCTATTCACTACAACTATTTCCTTCGTTCTGTATCAATGTTAGTTTCCCAATTGGTTCGCTGTGTGATGTGATTTTGTGTATGTATAAAGGAATAATTGAAATATAATTCGATTCCATCTGGTTGGTCTATAGGCTTGTGTTCTTCTTATCCCGGCTTGATACTCAGTGGGCAGAGGACAGACGCGTAATTATCGACTAGGCACACCTAGTTGGTATTTGGTCAACCACCCAAGGATTTCACGCGCCATAACACTAAGTTAAGGCCATATTTACTCTCTTACCTACTTATGCCTGTTACCCCTCTCGCAGGAGCATAGGCCGCTCACCAGTATTCTCCATTCAACTATGTCCTCAGCAATCCTTTCCAGCTGTCTCCAGTTACTGTTCATCTTTTTAATGTTTGCTTCCGATTCTCGACGCATGTGTTCTTTGTTCTTCATATTTTCCATTTTCCAACAAAATTCCAAGTTAGTGCTTGTCTCATGATGCAGTCAGATGATTTCCACAATGTATGTCCTATCCATTTCCAACGTCGTTTCCTGATTTTCTCTTCAGCTGGAAGTTGCTTTGTTCTCTACTATAGTAAGCTGTTGCTGATGGTTTCCGGCCAACAGACATTCAATATCTTGCGTAGACAGTTGTTGATAAATACCTGTACTCTCTTGAGGATGTTTGAAGTAGTTCTTCACGTTTCAGCTCCATACAGAAGAACTGTCTTTACGTTCGAATTAAAGTGTTTAACTTTGAGGTTGCCAAACAGTTGTTTGGATACCCATATGTTCTTCAACTGTAGGAATGTTGCCCTTGCTTTACAAATCCTTGCCCTTACATCTGCATCGGATCCTCCTTGTTCATCGATGATGCTCCCCAGGTATGTAAAGGTATCCACTTCTTCCAGAGTTTCACCATCAAGTTCAATTAGGTCGGTGCTCTCTGTGTTGAATTTGAGGATCTTGCTCTTTCCCTTATGTATGGTCAGGCCTATTGATGCTGTGGTTGCTGATACACTGGTTGTTTTCACTTGCATTTGTTGGTGTGTATGGGATAGAAGTGCTAGATCATCCACGAAGTCCAGATCATCGAGTCGCATCCTACTTGTCCATTGAATTCCGTGCTTTCTCACAGATGTAGAGGTTTTCATGATTCAATCAACCACTAGAAGGAAGAGGAAAGGCAAGAGAAGACTGCCTTGTCTGACATCGGTCCTTACTGAGAATGCATCTGTCAGCTGTCCTCCATGCACGATTTTGCACTGTAGTCCGTCGTAAGAATTCCGGATGGTGTTGATGAGTTTCTCTGGTATACCGTAGTGTCGAAGAAGTTTCCATAGTGATCTCCTGTCTACGCTGTCAAACGCCTACTCATAATCAAGGAAGTTGATATACAGTGAAGAGTTCCATTCAGTTGATTGTTCAACGATGTTCCGTAGTGTTGCGATTCGGTCTGTGCATGACCGATCCTTACGCAAACCAGCCTGTTGATTTCGAAGTTAAGCATTTACTGAATCTTTCATTCTGTTAAACAACACTCTGTTGAAGACTTTCCCTGATACTGACAATAGTGTGATTCCTCTGTAGTTCTCGCATTTTCTTAAATCTCCTTTCTTTGGTATCTTGATGAGGTATCCTTCTTTCCAGTCTGCCTGCACCTGTTCTTCCTCCCAGATCCTCTTGAATAAAACGTGGAACATCCTCGCCGTAATGTCTATGTGTGACTAGAGTGCTTCGGCTGGTATATTGTCAGGTCCTGCTGCTTTCCCAATTTTGATCTGTCTGATAGCTATCTTGATTTCTTCTATCGTTGGTGGATTGACATCAATCGGGAGGTCTGTAGGTGCTGCTTCGATGTCTGGTAGGTTCGGTGGAGCTGGCTTATTCAAGAGTTCCTCAAAATGTTCTACACATCTGTTTGTTTTTTCTTGAATCTTGGTGATTAGTTTGCCTTCTTTGTTCCTGACCGGTCGCTCTGGTTAACTATATTTCTCTGCCAGTTTCTTCGTTTTGTCATATGGCTGTTTCATATTTCCTTCTCTTGCAGCGTTTTCCGCTGTCGTTGCAAGGCCTTAAATGTACTTCTGTGTGTCGGCCCTAATGTTTTTCTTTACTTGTTTATTTGCTTCTGTGTATTCATTTGTAAGCCTTGATTTTTTCTGCTCTAGTTCGGCTGTTGTTGATTTCTGACTTCTTGTTTCTTCTTTGTTTAATTTTGCTTAGGGTCTCCGTGGAAATCCACTCCTTATAATGGTGTTTCTTGAGGCCTAGAGCCTCTTGACAAGTTGAAGTTAGTGCCTCTTTGATTCTTTGCCAGTTGTCCTCTACAGTGGTTTCTTCCTCGTTCAGCAGATCTTGTAAGGTTTGAAACCTGTTGTTTAGAGTTATTTTGAATTACTTGAGTTTGTCAGTATCCCGAAGAGAGGCTGTATTGAACCGTTGTAATGTTGTTACTCCAAATATCGGTTGCTTCTTTAGCTTCAGTTTCATTTTGGCAACCACTAGGTGGTGATCTGAAGCTACATCAGCTCCTCTCCTGGTTCTCACATCTTCCATTGATCTTATGAATTTTTTATTGATGCATATATGATCAATTTGATTCTCTGTAGCATGATCCGGTGAGACCCATGTAACCTTGTGTATGCGTTTGTGGGGGAATATTGTACCATCTATAACCATTTTGTTGAAAGCGCATAGATTTGTAAATCGTTCACCATTCTCATTTCTTTCTCCCAGTCTCTGTTGTCACATGATGTCTTCGTATCTCGTGTTATCTATTCCGACTTTGGCGTTAAGGTTCTACATCAGGATTATCAGATCCTTTTCTGGATATTTCACTATAATTGATTGCAGCTTATCATAAAACTGATCTTTGTTCTCGTCGTTGCCGTCGTTGGTGGGTACATAACATCGGATGATGTTCATTGTCATCCCCTTCTTCATTGTCTTGAAAGATGCTTTGATGATCATGGGTCCATGTGATTCCCATCCTACAAGTAAATTGCGCGCTTTCTTGGACAGCATCAGAGCAACTCCTTGTGTGTGTGGGGCATTTTTTTCTTCGTGCCCGGAGTATAGTAGCACCTCTCCGGTAGCTAGTGTTTTCTGTCCAGTTTGAGTCCAATGCGTTTCACTGATTCCGAGCACAGTCAAGTTGTATCTCTTCATTTCTGCTGCTATTTGATTGATCTTCCTGGTCTCCCACATTGTCCGAACATTCCATGTACCTATAAAATTTTTTGCTCTGGTCGTTAGAAGAGGTGGCATCAACCTCATGACTTCCGAAGAATCTCGGCTTTCATCATGAAGTGTCATAAACATTTTTTCCACTCTCAGAGCAGATTTTAAATGGTTTAGTTTGTTTATTCTGATTAGTGTTTTTTTTAGCAAGCTTGTGTTTTACAGGATAAGGATGGTAGCCCTATGCCCAACCCTCCTCCTTTACCCGGGCTTGGGACCAACAGTAACCATAGAAGAGCTGCAGGCGGAGTTCCATATTTACTATTTACCAGAAGAACTTATGAGTACATGAAGGAAATACTCTTAAACGTTCAAATATGAGCTATCCATATTTACTAGATAGTTCATATTCAAACGTTTAAAAGTATTTCCTTCATGTACTCATAAGTTCTTCTGGATATGTTCATTAAATTGTGAAAACATTCCTTTTTAGTGTGTACGTGTAAACTACTTGATACAATCGGTAGTGAAAAGAGACGTATGTTTGTACTATTACATTTGACTCATTGAATACAATGTAGTAAATAATTTCAGTAATCTGACGTCAAGGAATGTCTTCTGACAGGGTTTCAACTCTGAATGCCTTTTTTCTTAGCCATTTACTGAGAATATCCGGAAGGACATACGACTAAAAAGAATAAACACTATTAAAAGTTCAGTTGTGCGCCATATAGTAAATATATAAATGAATTAGACTGCGGAAACGCGTTCGAGATCATCAATAAACAATACAACTCGATTCTACCAAAATCCTTTAAGGATACTGCATTTAGAAAACTAAAACGTGCCCTTGGTATTCAGAAGTAATGAGCAGTAAATAGAAAGATAATCTTGTTGCGTAATTTATGACCGCACTTCAATGAGTTCTGTTTTTACATTTTTGTTTTATTCCCTATCTTATCTTGACGATAAATTAGTTTTCATAATTAGATAATCAAATCTCTCTCATCACTCTCTAGAAGTGGCAGTCCTACATGATCCTTTGAATTGATTTGGCTATAACTATAATGAACTTTTGTCATATTGCGTAAATGAACCTTTAAAATAATAAAATGATTTATTTATAAATATTCTAGATTCACCTTCTTTAAAACTTAACCTTGCAAACAATCTACCGTTAATCAATGCTCAATTCAGATCATAGTAATCATGCATATTAATAATTTGAACTATTTATAATCACTAGATTGAGTTTCACTGGTGTGAATGCAACAAAATTTATGGAATTAAATGTATTCTGAAAATGCTATCACTCCTGTCTTATTCAAAATAACCACTGTTAACTATGGACATAAACTGTTCACACAACTTCCTGAGAACATTAACCGTTTATCTTATCTGATAAAAAGACAACTTTTCAATGTTTAAAGGTAGACTTCATGAAAATGTGTGCAGAAGTTTTATGCTATCTGACGCTTATCAGAAAGGCATTTCTTGAAATATTCTAAGAACTGATATTCCTTGTTGGATAAGAGTTCAAACCACCTTTTTTAACAGTTTGTTATGTTATCACCCAATATCATAACATAATATAGTTTTTAAACCTTCATTTTAATGAGCATAGGCATGATAAATATATAGACAAGATAATTATTCATCTAACAAGAAGCAAACACTCATGTATTTATTTACACAATATGAGGTTATAAACCATATTACACTTCCTTTAACTAGACCTATTTCAAAGCATTTGGTAGTTGTCTAAATTAGAATAGATTTTTGTGCTCACGTTGATTAACAGTTTTTGCCAAACAAATAGCATATAGAACACAATGCCTTTTAAACTCTCTATTCTAATGAGTTGCCCTGATTATAAAGAGAATATTTATGCACAGATTAATATTTTAAAAGTCATTTGAATCACACTATCGTTTAGTTATTCTTATTGAAATCGCTTGATCAAAGGGAGATAATGTAATTCGTCGTAAATCATTAGGGGCCAGATCCAATAAGCTGTAGTAGTCTATCAATTAAAACACAATAACTTCAAATATATGTATCTTACTTTCAGTTCAGAATAGTTTCAATTTGTTTTCCAATTCAGAACTTATATAAAACTTTGCTTACTTTTATGACAATTCGATTGACTGAATATGTCAGAGATTGATGTTGCTAGGGTACCATCGAAAGCCAGAAAGCACTGGACAACTGGACAGCACTATTGAAGAGTTCTACACTAGAAAGAAACACCAGTTTAGTGCTCCCTGGTTTTTAATAATAACCTGCTAACATCAATCTGTAGCATATTCAATCAATTAAAATGTAAATCTCCACAAAAATAACCATCCCGATTGAACTATAATTTAGTTTGCAAGTTGTTCAAGTGAAATATTCATTAATATTTTCAACACAGTGCATCCTAGATTCCGCTCCTTGGGCTTTAGGTTGGTGAACACTTAACCCTCTACACCACTCAGTCGGTATTCAGTGGTAGAATTCCAACTTCTATCAATTTGAGATATATAGCGCGATAATGATCCATTATCATTGATGATAACTGTCTTACACCAGTCGGGCATGAACTCTACCAACCACGACTTCTCACTGGAGCTTCAGTAGCATCTTGACGTTAGTGAATAGTGATCTGACTATTGTCATTGAATTGAGATGGTTTATGGGGATTTACATGTTTAGTTGGCCAAATACATTTTAGATTGATGGTGGTAGGGTGGGACACTGATAAGGAATCCCATACTAGGATGAAACAACTTTCCAATGCTTCCTGATTTTCATTGGTACCCTGACAACATCAATCTGTGACAAATTCAATCAATTAAACATGCCAATAACAAAAAATACCATCTCAATTTAAATTCATATTCTTAAAAATAAATAAGATCATATTATTCGTGACCATGTGTAATATAATCCTACTTTAATATTCTATACATAATTTTGTTTAAATTATAATTTCATAAAAAATAATTTGAAAATAGTAAAATGGACATGTTTGTAAAACGAATTTCATCATAATGCATTATACTTCTCGAGTTAAAAAGTATGTATAAAGTAAATGTGACGCGGTAACACTAATGAACACATAACCTATTTAAATTGAATTAAGGTGGTTTTGTGTAAAAAGGCTTTAAGTTTAGTTTTATGCTCGGTAGGTATTAGTGTTGAGTTTACATGTGCAGGGAGTAAGACACTTATTACTAGTGACAGTGGCTAATTATTACTCTATATCACTGATCGATGGGAGTCATAATTTTACCGCTGAGCACCGTCTTAGTGGTGCAGTTGGTTAAGCAATCGACTCGCTAACATCATCAAGGATGCTCAGTACTAAGGAGTTCCATGGTAAAAATAAAACGGCAGACCACTGCTCCCCCCTAGGCTCACTATCAGTGTCGTTGCAAAATACATCTGACCCCAAATATCTGAAAGCACCATAGATCTGTTATTGTTCAGCTTCGTGCAACCTATGTGTTACTTGTCCTTCTAGGAAATAAAAATTGGCACCACACTTATCGGACCACAACCATGTTAATTTACAAAGAATGAGTAAAAGCCGCACCCTGAAGGGGCGCAGTGGTTCGTTTGTTATAGCATTTAACTAGATTAATTGCTCTACAAACTAAGAAAGACTTCACAACACTAACCACCGATTGTCATCATGTAGTGTATCTAGGGCTACTGCAGTTATCCACATACCATTTACAGTCCAAAAAACCATAGATGAATTAGTGAACGGTTCAAGGTTTCACTGCTTTAAGTTATATACTTAGACTTCCGTGGCTTTATTTTTGAGACAAGCACATTGTTGCTATAGGGTAAGCCATTTTATTCACATGGTTATAAATGCACCCTGTAATATGAGGATAATTTCAATCAGAATATCTTTTCAGGATAACCGATTTATAATACTGTATCTAGGCTCCTTTCAACCTGAACACTAGTAGTATTACAGCCCATTTCTGTGACACAACCATGCAGATACCAAAAATCCTGGTAGACCATTCACGTTACACTAGTATTAGTCATATACCACTTTACTTCCAATTAACCATGATCCCGTCAATCACTTGTGCAAAGTATAAACAGATCAATTCTGATGCATGTCGCTTGCATGACTATGAAACTCTTTATCACTATTAGCAATTTAGATAAGCACTTATACTGAACGTCTCAGTCACAACAGCCCATGCGAATATCCATAAACAACCACCAATATCAATAAAATCATTTACCCAACAAATCATTTCTGCATATTGAAATGACTAGCAAAATCTGAGAACTTCGATTTGCATAATAACCTTTAGCCCCTTATATCAATATTACTTCTACCACATTCTGGATACATCTATCAGGTACTTCTTGATTTTTAATACCTACCTCGCTACAATATTAATCACTATGATTCATAACTGTTCAGCTGACATACGGATTGACTGATAGGATTAATTACAGGTTTGTTGTACATTGTATTATCAACAAAGAAAATATGCTACTTTTGTTTCATCGTCCAACATACATGCTTGTCATCAAGTTATAATAACTTTCCATATCTCACCAACCCAAATAAATCAAAATAAACAGTCTTATTTATGCCTGTCTTATTCCTTCAATTATAATATTCACTTGTACATGAAGATAACTTGCTATGAAATAAATAATGATTGTTTGGATTCTTTATCTTATAACGTCCGTCAAAAATAATGTACTTATAAATGCATTTTAAGCATAACAAGCTCGTAAGTTAGTTATATCTACTGAATATGTGATTGAATACAAGAAAGAAACTGAATAAATTTGGTCAGATTCAATGTAGTTACGCTTTGCACAAATTAATCTGATGAATAGTAAGATTTCAAAATGTTATGTTTAAGTTTACATAATGCAAAATCATTATCATCTGAATTTCACGGTTAAAAATAAAAACACGCCACAAATAATCACATCATTTACGGTTTTTGGTTACTACTGATGTTTTTTTTTGTTGAAAAAGATCCTGTATACTCCCCTGGGAAATTTAATCTATTTGCTTAGTAAATACGAATTTACATTAGGCTTAGGGGAGGGGCGGAGGAAGGGAAATTAATTATTTAACAAATAAAAAGCAATTGATGAAATGTAATACATAAATAAAGTAGAATAAAAATAAAACAAATAAACACCCTTATTTGTAATTTGAAAAAAAAATGTTGTATATTTCCGTTGATTTCTAATGGACTGAAACTAGTTAGCCTTTGTTGTCATACGTGCATCCTGAGCAGATTGCCTCGATATAGCAATGGTACACAAGTAATATTTTAGTTGGATCGCTATTGGCAAGCTGAATCGAGGATGCGCGTTTCATTCTATTTGGGGCTCGTAGGCTGGATGTACCTGCATTCCAATGTTGATGGTCACATTAGGATTCGAACTCGGTCCGATTTGTGCCAAACGCCACCTCGTTCACCACTAGGCGACTGTGTTCAGAGAGTTACACTAGTGCGATGGGTATATATGTAATTCGGTCAAGCTTGTATCTTCCCATTAAGTAGTCATGGATTCCGCTTGCCAGTCACAATCCAACTTAAATGTTTTTCTTATAGTCTATGTACTAGCTTTTTGCCATTCTATTTACTTATCGTATAGTGCATTAGCATTCGTGTATAATACTGGTTGTTGTGGCACAAAACTAGTGAAAGCTTGATAGTCGAAAGCCACTAAAAATGTCATTTGTCTAGAATTCTCCTCATAAACTCTACAAATTAAATTGTATCTCGATATACGATTGATATAAAGGGTTTGGCTGGTACCTATGCCTAAATCTCTCACGTTCATGAATTACTTTTAAGACTAATGTCCTAAAAGACAATAAATGAATTTCAAGCATGAATAATTTCTATAAAAAATTATTGTATATGCTCAAAGCATCCTATCTTCGTTAACAAATTTCATATGATCAAATATCTGTCTATTGGGTACTATGTCAATCGTTTTCGAAGTCGTGAGCAATTACCACCTAGTTAAAATCATGTCAAACTATCAAAAGCATATGTCATCCATCTGACAGCAATTTTTTCTCGTTAGCTTAACAAAAAAGATCAAAGATAATGCACAGATATGTGAGTAATCGACCTAGAATGTTTCTTATAGTTATGATTAAAACTATTCACTTACGAACAACGTATCCTAAATTATCCTCAACTCTAACTTCTTTAGTTATAATAATCACTATCAAACATCACAGTAAAATGGTAAGTGAAATGAAACCAGTAAATTCCATTAATTTAAATCACTATCAAAACTGTAGTTCATGATGAAACTACTGTTGTAAACAATAAACACAAAGTAACAGTATGAATTTCATTTATATTAATTACTTGTTTTACAACCATTCAGCATTCAATATCTTAGTAATTAATGACAATGGAAACAATATAAACATTTAAAAAATGGATAGCACTTTTGATTAGCTATCAATAAGACAAAGCTAAAGCATAAATTTTTATTGATGGATGGTTTATCATACTTGTTCATTCATAAATTGAATGTGTTTGCTCCTCCCCATTGATGTTGTTCAAGTAAAAAATGCTTCAAAATGTTATGATTCTTAAAAGATCTTACAACTTGGAGGTTGGAAGTAGTTGATTTTTCAAATAAAATTATTGAAGTTAAAGTGAAAGTTACAACTTAAAAAATGATCTCGAGTGAATGTTTGAACTAATTCAAACAGTTACAAAACAGTAGATATATATGAATGAATTATAAAATAAACTGGAAGAATTCGTATACTATTTATATTGTTTCTTTAGATGATTTTCAAATTTTTCAACAACTCATCAACATTAATTATCGACATAACTAAATGGGGTTCTTCCTTGAGAACTTCTATATCATTGTATCTACTATGACATTCAACTTAGGTTTTATTCCTCTTCTTATAGAGCTTCACTTACCTCATTACTTTTCTCAGACACCATCAAAAGACAATGATAATCGTAGTGCATGGTTTTTTACACATTTGTCATTGTAGTTTATATTACTGTTATCCAAAGCTCTATCCTAAGCATTACTTCTTATAACAAAAGAGTTTATGAATGACATTTCATACGGACAATAAAATATCACTCCATTTAATAATTCGTTATTGTTGTTTAAACTCATTCAATAGGTATACTAAAACACTAGTGATTTCCTCAACAACTTAGGCTTATACGATCCTATTGAATAAGACAAATATCAAGTTTTAGGACAATTAACTTAGAAATTTGTTTCAATGTGTTAGCTGCATATCAATTTCGAGGATATAAAAGTTTATATATTCCTCAACAATCAACATATAATGAATGTCATTCAGTAGTCTTTGAACTTAATTCCATAAATTATCTATAGACATGCCTATTTAAATAGTCTCTTTTTAATAAGCATTCACTATAAACATATTGATTTGTTCTAACGTTTCTAAAAAAGAAACACATTGAATTAGCATGTATTTCATAAAGGTCTATTTTAGCTGAACTTTTGCTAGGAATAATCCTTTGATGTACAAATAAAATTAGTCTTCAAAAGCCACCTTCATTATACTAATTAATTTGCCAAACCCTTATTTTGGTAATCTTCATTTCAAGAAAGAAAGTATCATTGTTTGCATTGATAGTATTATCCATTTGAGGTTTTTTGTGAAATATACTGTTCAATATACTACAAGATGTTATCTCAATTTACATAAAATGAGGTGTTGTCTAAATATTCCATGTTAACTCATTCATTTTCAATGAGTGTAAATAGTCGCTAATAGACGGTAGTGAAATACGTACATGTTATCAACTAATGATTATAATCATTTAAGTAACATAAACTAGTCTAACTATTTTCAAATAGAAAATTTATTTTATTTGGGGCGAAATTACTAACTTTAATTCAAGCAGAAATATACATTTTAATTATTCAATAGTTACGTAACCAATTCACTCTGTTAGTTAAGTTTTATCAAAGCAACTATCCAAAAAATTATATTGTGTTTCATTTGTAAGTTATTTTTTAGTCAATTATTAATCATTCTAAGTAATACTGTTACTTCTTTAAATTGTTTCGGGGAATCTGAATTCAAACATACACTAAAATCCTATTCTATACATTTGGCTTGCTTAAAGAGAGAAGTAGAAAGTATCCGAATTGAATTACATGATTTCAACATATTTCACATATTTCATCAGCAGTTTACAATTTATAAGGCAGAAATTTAATATACTTAGTAAAGTTATTTGAATGTAAAGGATGGGTATTTCTTAACCAACTGTAAATTTCCATCATATTTTAAACTATAATTACGAGCAGTAGGTTCATCAGAGCCAGTTTAATGCAATTCATCCAGAATAGAATTCAGCAATAGGTAAAGTGAGGCTTTCTTAAACCGTTGAGTTTGAATTTTCTTTAATCTGTACATTTTACAAATATTTAATACAGGAGAATCCATACTGGAAGATCTCTGTTGTTAATATATTTTTCAACTAGTGTATTCCATGAAATAATATAATACGAGCATATGATAATTCCCATAATTTGTAAATCAATAAATGCAAAACTGATTGTAGTATCTGAGTTGGTAACTAACGTATTGTGATTAAAAAATCACTTGTAAAACCTGATTGTTATAATTTAACTACCTGTCAAACTGACATTTTTTTATCGATATTACTAAGCTGGAGCTGAGAATTCCTTACTGTAACAAAATTTATACCAATGGATAACGTTCTGATCATACTTAAAGCACTTAATAATACTGTTAAATAAACGTACGTAAAACATAATTTGATAACCAGCAAATTGATACAAAAACAATAGTGAAAATAATCACTAACCCTACGTTTAATTTATAGTTTCAATTAATGAACCTTCTTTGTGAAATATGAATAAAGAATAATTGTTTGTTATCATATCAATATTCTATAAATTGGTATAACACTTCCAAAGCACAAAAATAATTTCATAATTTAATCATTTTAAGAAATGTATACCAGGTTAAGCAAAGCATTTGTTGACATAGGCGAAATCGATTGAAATAATTCGATGAGTAACGACATTTCAAAAGGTGGTGTTCATGCATAACAAATGCTATTAGGATGTAATTAGCTTATATTTTAAATTCTCTTTTAGTAAACAAGAAAGTGATTTCATTAAATTCTTTTCAAGTGTATTCCACTTGATAAATTTATTTCTTTATATTCATTGTATGATTTACATTTTAGGAAACTTTCTATATTGGCCAATGCTAAAGCACATAATTATAATAGAAATTCTCAAGCAAATTATTCACATTTAATTAGCTTACAACATATTGGATGTGGTGTAATACCTGATAATACATTGAAAATGTTAACTGTTTTAGAGAAGAAACTTCGAATAGGATTAGTACCAGTTTGGACATTGTTAAATGGCATAAATTTTACTCATTATCAGAAATTGAAGCATATCAAGGTAAGATCTATCATTTATTTACTTTTATTTCCTAAACATCACATATATACAATCTATCACTTAGAATACTTACAAATAATTCAATAGGAATGTTTTGACAATACTGCGTTTAACTCATTTATCCTTCTTGATGAATTAGTTGTTATTTAAAGAGAATGAATCACCTCTTTGAAACAGTCTATAAGACAATCAATTGATTCCGTTCACATTTGTAATCCATTCAATTGTAAAAGAAGGGACAAATATCGGTAAGAAAGTCCAAATCAAAATTTGTGTTCCAATTTTAATATTCATATCACTGAACAGTGCTTCGTGGAGTAATTTGAGCTATTGTAAAGCTGTGACTGAAAGTTAGTTAATTTTAATACGTCATTTTCTTCGATGACTGCAAGAGATTAAATAGTCAGTAACTTCCGAACTACAATTTGTTTAACGTTATGTACACACAGTTCTGACTTTGCATAATAGTTTCGTTCATTAAGTTGATTTTGATTATTCTTGAAGTAAACAATATTTCATCGGTGTATTCATGTTTTGTGAGCTGAATGAATCTTTTTTGATTGCTTCGTTCACATTAACTTTTTGGATTCACTGTATACTTAGCTAGTGGACTGGGAATATTTTTCATCATATTATGAAAGGTTGGTTGATATTTAATGTTTGACTTTCCTCTACAGAAAAATAAGTCAGCCAAATGTAGCCTTATCCAGATTATAATTGCTATTTGAATCAACTAGTTTCTTCTCCCAATTGTATTACATGACACTAGAATATTATTAAACTATCAAGAAATTTCCTTGAAATATGGACTAATTGATATTTTGGTCTCATAAGTCGGTAAGTTATACTCACATATAATACTTCTATCTAAAAAAATCTACACAATCTTTGACGATTTATATGAATTAGTTTCACATGGCCTCATGAAAAATTGAAGGAGCAGACCATACAATTGAATTTCAGAACTTTTGATTTATCAGCATAGGTAATGGACATAATTCCATTAACGAAAGCCTTCTATTTGCCTAAAGCTTTCTCGATATTGATTGTTTACTCAAAGGAAGACTCCAAAAGTAGATGTGTGACTGAAAGAATAATAATCAATGCAACCAAAATATGGTAATAATATAAACAGTAGCAACGGTAAAAGACACACTTGATTAATAACTATAAAAATCAGTATCACTGAAACCATTAGGATAATCCGACACTAACTTCTTTTGTTATTCAGTCTCCCTGAAATTATTCTTATTCTTCACGTAACATTTTACTTTTAATAACTTTTATTTTATTTACCTGCACTACTTTTTATGCCTGCCTTATTATTATTACCTTCATTATTCGTAGACTGATTAGTAATCCCCTTGACTACAGCATTTAGTGACGGTTTGCATCTCTAGAGAAGTATTTATACCTTTTAGATTATGTACAGTTTTGGGTGAAAAATTTAAGCTATTAAGAATTTTTAGTCTTTGGTTATTATTCAACTGTCTACTGCAACGCAACATTATAAAACAGTCCCTGCTAAAATCTATATATTTCTAAAAGCTTGGATTGCATATCAAGCATACGGTAGGTAGTCCATCAAGTAAAATATTGAATAAGTGTACATTTGAGTATTCTGTAAATTTGATGTTTGTGTTTGCCACAAATTGATCTCGGTTGGGCATTGCTGAAAACCAGGGAGCACAGGACAGCTATTTCGTCCTAATGTAAGACATTAGCAGTGGGCATTCCCGATTTTTCCATGGAACTGAACCCAGGACAATCGGGTCTCACAATAAACGATCAACAGTTTACATCAATGGGCAGGCTGCAACCCAGTAGTAGAGTTCTGGCTTCCATCAATTTGTTATATAGCTCAGCGGCCATCTATGTCATTGGTTATACCTGTTTCACTTCCGACAAACTTGAATTCCACCAGTCACGACTTCTCTCTAGAAATTCAAAAATATCCTGAAGTTAGTCAACAGTGAGCTGAATAGTATAATTGAATTGTAATGGTTTTGTACAGATTCGTATTAAGTTTAGTTATTTATATTCGTCAATGGTTGATGTTGGTTGATTACCACGGAAAACCACGGAGGACTGGACAGCTATTTTGTCCTAATAAGGAACTCCCATCATTAAACACTCTTTATCTCCCACCCCATCCCACCCCCCAGGGAACAGAGCTAAACCCAACCAACATCAACCCATGTTAAATACAAACAGGGCGTGTGCACTGCTGAAGAGCTCTACAACCGGATAAGACAGCTATCAAGTGTTTCTTGGTGATCGATTGTTGTCTAATTCAGACCAACTCGTGACATTAGGTTAATATTGTTTATAGCTAGATCATCAGGCTTCACAGCAATATTTATATGAGACTATGAAAATTATTAAATCAATGAAGGCGATATTTGAGTCAATGATAAAAATGAAATAGGTAGATTACATAACTAATCGTGATAAGTGAAAGGTTTGAAGTGATAGCAGGATGACACATATACTAGTACTAATAAGAAGTAGATTAATAGCAACTTGAATACATATTTAGACATGAGATGAATGCGAGTAATTATAAGTTGGATGGAGATAAGAACGTGTGAAATTGAGATTGTTCAAACGTCAAATAGTAAGCAGCTCACTAGTGACTAATTTCAGTATTTTTTAAAAACTCTAGTGAGAAGTCACGAACAATGTAATTCAGAATTGTCGGGAGTGAGATAGTTTTCACCGACGACAATAGATGATCATTAAGCTATTTCTCTGATGGAAGCGGGGATTCTACCACTGAGCGCCGTATCACTGGTTTCAGCGTTCTAGGATATGAAAACCTGACGCTTATGGAATATATGGCACTCCACCACACGATGAGTACTTGTTGTCAGTGATACCAAGTATACTCCAACCAACTCTTCAGTTGGTATGGCTAGTAGTAAAAAAGGTTGAGGGAAACAGTGATGACCAAATTAATACATAGTATCGGTCCTTAAAGTCACTGATTGATAATATGAGTCTTGCTAAATGCTATAGGTTTACTGGACGGAGTCTCACAGTATCGAAATCACTTTCACTAGAACAAATGTAACGGATTCTCGTCTACATACTCTTTTCTTCTGACTTTATCTACAAATATTCTCCACGTTTATTTTCCCACCACAACCGACTTTTTTATTTCAAAGTCATTCATGTTTATTGTGTTTATGATAACTACTTAATCCAATTTAATTACAATCCGACCATTAAATCGTTCAGAATCGATTAACCAATATATTCAACAGGTAAACAGCGGACAGTCTCAAGAACATACTCAAAATTGCACAAGTTCAATGAGGTAGAAACGTACAAATAAGAAATGAAGTTTCAGCAATCATTATTGTTCTATTCCATAAGAATATACACCAATTCACCCAGTTGATTAAGAATTAAATGTCTTGCTTCTCTTCGCTTCAATTTCGAGTTGATTATTAACTAGTACCTGATAATTTGGTATTAGTGTATACATATCTAGTGTATTTTGTCTACTATATAAAGCTTATAAATTCTTAGTTACAATTATAGGAATTAGTAAATTTTGAAAAACGTATTGGTTATTGGTGTTCTCAGAAAATAATTTAACTTGGTACTTGCAAATGCACAGTTAAAGTCTCACACTAACAGATATGCTATTCATATTTGTTTTAGCATGGATACATTGCATTAAACTTTAAAAAAATGCATTACAGAGTCTTATGAATGGCAAGAAAAAAAATGAAGAACTGACATTCCAAATACCTATCACGCAACTTTTAAGTGAAGTGAGAAGATGAAAACGATGCTCTATGGTGTGTCATACTTCGTTGTTCGATTTGTATATAATATTAAACAGAACATACTATAATGCCTGTTATCTTTAGGATAGAGAAATTAAAAATCATTAGTAACTTCGTAGCGCTCAGTTCAAATCTGATAAGTAAATTAGATATACTAATTTGGATGAAAGGCTATATATATATATATATATATATATATATATATATATATATATATATTCAAATTACTGCTTATTCTTTCATTGGTAATAATCTCTGGAAACTTCATTAGCATAGTATTTATTCATTCCAATTCATTTGAGTATTTTTTATTAAATCATTTCAAATGTCAAAATAACTTTATGTGTATTGTAACATTAAATTGTTGTCTATTATGTCATCTATTCGGTATTTTAATTATGTTAACTGGTTAAATTACACACTCTACATCATATAAGCACAGTTGAAATTCATGTTTCATTGTATTATAAAAGAAAGACAATAAACAAGTTGGTTTTTCTAAAAGTTTGATATTTTTACAAAATATATGACTTGTAGTGAATATATCAAAAGTCAGCTGACAACAAATGTATATAGTTTATATATAAATCTTACAGAAAACCTATTCTTATGTTGTATCTTACAATGGAATAATTTGTAAATTAACAATATAAATGTAGGTTATTAGTTTAATGCCTAGATATGATTTTAGTTCTAACTGCATTATCTTTAGCTATTTTAACTTATTGTTTCCTCATAAGTAAATACAACAGACATTGAAATGCTAGTTTAGTGTTAGATTGCAGATGACAATCGACATGACATTGATTGTTAACAACCTGAATAATAGATAATTGTAATTATTAAGGGATCACAAAAACATACTGATATACGCTTCGAACCATTCCATATTGAACAAAATGTACAGTGATAACAGACAACAATGGTTCTATGATAAGTATGATTCAGTCGACCTCAAGGATTAAAATGGTAATAAACATAAACCTGAGAAGGCATTTGATAGCGTAGACAGGAGATCACTATGGAAACTTCTTCGACACTATGGCATACCAGAGAAACTCATCAACACCATCCGAAATTCTTACGACGGATTACAGTGTAAAATCGTGCATGGAGGACAGCTGACAGATGCATTCCCAGTGATAACCGGTGTCAGACAAGGCTGTTTGCTCTCGCCTTTCCTCTTCCTCCTAGTGGTTGGTTGGATCATGAAAACCTCTACATCTGAGAGTAAGCACAGAATTCAATGGACAAGTAGGACGCAACTCGATGATCTGGACTTCGCGGATGATCTAGCACTTCTATCCCATACACACCAACAAATGCAAGCGAAGACAACCAAAGTAGCAGCAAGATCAGCATCAATAGGCCTGAACATACATAAGGGAAAGAGCAAGATTCTCAACTTCAACACAGAGAGCACCGACCTAATTGAACTTGATGGTGAAACTCGGGAAGAAGTGAATACCTTCACATACCTTGGGAACATCATCGATGAACAAGGAGGATCCGATGCAGATGTAAGGGCAAGGATCGGCAAAGCAAGGGCAGCATTCCTACAGTTGAAAAATATATGGGAGTCCAAACAACTGTCTGCCAATCTCAAAGTTAGACACTTCAATTCGAACGTCAAGACAGTTCCTCTGTATGGAGCTGAAACGTGAAGAACTACTTCAAACATCCTCAGGAGGGTACAGATATTTATAAACAGCTGTCTACGCAAGATATTGAATGTCTGTTGGCCGGAAACCATCAGCAACAGCTTACTATAGTAGAGAACAAACCAACTTTTAGCTGAAGAGAAAATCAGGAAACGACGTTGGAAATGGATAGGACTTACATTGTGGAAATCATCTGACTGCATCATGAGACAAGCACTAACCTGGAATTTTGTTGGAAAATGGAAAATATGAAGAACAAAGAACACATGCGTCGAGAATCGGAAGCAAACATTAAAAAGATGAACAGTAACTGGAGACAGCTGGAAAGGATTGCTTAGGACAGAGTTGAATGGAGAAGACTGGTGAGCGGCCTATGCTCCTGCGAGAGGGGTAACAGGCGTAAGTAAGTAAACATGAACCAATAACAACAAAATATATTACAAAATGCTCAATAGTCTATTTTTACATTTTTAGAAGTATATGTGAACATACTTAACGATATTTCATGTATTCAAACCTGTTAGAGACATCTGATTGGATCGAACTATGAAACATTTAACAATCATTTACAATTTTAAACACATTGATACTATATCATGTTGCTAAACAAACTGAATTTAGTACTATTTTTATTATCTATAAAATCTGGGTCAAAAATTAAGTTAAACCATGATAACATGCAAATCCAATCCATTTTTGTTTAACAACAATGTACAAACAGTTTAACTCAACTACCTTGAATAATTCATGATTGTGTGTAAGGAAAAAGTTCACTGTATGAATAGATGTCACTGCCTAAACAACACTACTAAACCTTCAAATTCATTTGTTTTATCACAAATATCAGGAATTAATTGTTACCTTGGTTTTCTTCTACCACTATGATTTCTTTAACAAATATTGAGAATGCTAAATAATTATTTTATAGGTATCTTCGTCCGAAAAAGAACGAAAATATTTACAAAACTTGGGCGCCGAGTGTATGTAAGACATATGAATAGAATATATTTGTTAATAATCTCAGCGGATGAAATTAATGAAAAATTCCAACGTTTCGTGCGGTAAACTGGTCCGAGCTTCTTCAGGGAAATAACCAAAATTAAAATTTATCGATAATTTTTAATTTTGGTTATTTCCCTGAAGAAGCTCGGACCAGTTTACCGCGCGAAACGTTGGAATTTTTCATTAATTTCATCCGCTGAGATTATTAAATAATATATTCTATTCATATGGCTAAATAATTATGTTAAATTTCTATTCTTTATATATAAAGTTTATTGATTAAGTAATTTTTTTCAGAAACTACTTTCATCTGATGTATATTATCACTAGGGGGGGAAGTGCATATTTTAGTGGTCGTTCACTGTAAATTATTGATTGATTGTATATGTAACTGTCTTACAACTATGAAATAATAATTGAATTATTAATGACAGTTACTTCATAATAATTGATTATTAGTCGAATTTTACCAGGTTACGCTACACAATAAATAAGCATCTTCAATTTAATTAACTGCTGATTCTTTAAATAGTACAACTGACTATATCCTAACAGATATTATTGTAAATATTCTTTCATTTACTAGTTAGCTGAATGGATTGTTGGTGACCTGATTCATAATTCCCTACATGATACAATTCAGATAAACCATGAAAATGTGAAACGCTCTGTTAGTAAAAGATCAGCAATGTCATCACGTGTGGCTGGATACTTAGAAGAAGGTTCAGGAATGGCTTCGTTTCACCAATTTCCAAAAATGGACTATCGGTCATTTATGGAGCATTCCAGTCCAGATCAAACCCATTCAAATATACCAAGAGTTAAAAATTATATAACACCAATAAAAACCACAGTGTACCAAATATCCAATGTTCAAATACCACAGAATACATTTTATGATCTTCAAGATGGTTATACACAAAATCTTAAACTTAGTTTGTATGCTTCAAATAGCGAGAACATTTCATATATTGAACTTAAGTCTAAAGAAAATTTAATTCAGGCTCTTGGTGAAGAAATTACACGTGATATAAAAAAGTGGGTATCATTTGATGCAAAGAATCAAATTCTACGACTGAAACCTTTACCAGATCATGTTGGAAATCATACATTTATTGTGTGTGCAACAGATCGGGATCAAAATAGAGCTTGTGGTAAGTGAATAATTAATTGTTGATTTATTTACATTACACATAAATAAGATTAAAACTTCATCGTTTATTAAATTATTCTCTTCTTCCGGTACTCTGTACAAACTAATTGATTATTAACTATAAATTTTATTCACCTATAGGTATATAATCAAAAATTTCATCGCAACTGTATGAAATAGATCACAGAGATTTTAGATTATTTTTTCATTAGGAACTTCGATATACAGATTGAACTATTTAGGTGCTATAAAGCAGACTATAATGAAAAACCGAATTTCCGTTATAAAATATAAATTAATTGAATACGTCACAGATTGATGTTGGCAGTGTACCATCAAAAACCAAGGAGTACTGGAAAGCAGTTTTGTCTCAACATAGAACTCCTCAGAAGTATGCATCTCAGGTTCCATCTCTGGGGCTTCAGGTTAGCGAACACTTAACACTCTACATCTCTAGACCAGCATACATTGGTAGAATTACCACTTACATCGATTTGCGATATACAACGTGACGATCATCCATTGTCGTTGATGATGATAGTCTCACTCCTGACAAGCGAGAACTCCACCAATCACGACTTTCCACTAGAGCTTCAGGAACATCCTGAAGTTAGTGAGTAGTGATATGATTATTGTAATTGAATTGAAATGGATTTTGTTTATAGAGAGTGGTATTTTTGGTTGACTGAACATGTCACAGAAAAGTGTTACCGTGGTACCACTTATAACCAGGAAATACTGAACAATTGGTTCGTTTTAGTATGGAACCTTTCAACAATACGCACCTCAGGTATAAATTGTAGATTTTAAACAAAATAATCTATCACAAGCTAAGAAATTAAACAATAAATTCATAAATTCATTAGATAAATAGGTAAAGACATGAACTTATTTTATAGACTTTAAGAAATGTGCACAACGAAACTCACCATAATCCTTTTCAAATGATACACTGTAATAAGTATTAGGTGAACAAAAGAAGTTAAAACTAAAATAAGTACTAGAGCTAAGTAAATCGAGTTATAAATCCTTAAACTAGTCCGAGATTCTATTAACTGGCTATTAAAACCATAAGTCATAATCTAATCTGAAAGTGAGTTTAGGCAAACTTATTGTCACCTAAAAAGAAATAATAACCATAGAGTGACTTATCCAATTGATCAGATTGAAATAAAGTGACGAGTTATAACTCAATATTATAAAACTCTATCGATGAAAGTAATAAAAATTTAGAGGATATGGAAAGGATCCAACTAACTACCTCGTCAAACATAATCTTTTTTTTAAATTAACAATCTGTACCTTACCGATAATGAGCATGCTCGAATCATTCAGTGTTGTTTATCTACTGTCACAATCACAAATACTTTAAACGACTATGGAATTATAGGGTTTTAAAAGATTCGTGTTTTAACTGTTATTGATGAAAATAAACTTATTTTCTGCATATTTTCATTCTGTTTATAAGAGTGATGATGGTCATTTTGTTAAATCAATATGTGGAACGAAACAGTCTCATTAAAATTAGAGTGAATAATGACATAATTCAAAGTGACTGTTTCATCAAATGTCGTATCGAATTTCCTAATTCATGACATTTTTTAGTCAACAGTAATAATAATAGTTATTAAAACTGTAACTAAAAATACTAATTAATAAGAATTTACCAAAACTGATGAAATCTTTAAAATAATGGTTTCTTTGAAAATATTAGATGAGGTCGTATAGATATACTACGAATTAAGTAAGTTAGAAATATCAATCATTGGTAGTCGGCTCAGTGGTCTAGTCGTAAAGCGTTCTGCGCAGAACCTGAAGGTCCTGATTTTGATGCCCCCTCATGGGGCTGTAAACGCTAGCCGCCACAAAGTCCCATACAAGAACTAGATGGTTGTCCAGTGCTTCCTGGTTGCCAATAGTTATCTAACTGAAACCAATTCCTGATATCAAATAAGAAAACAAAAATGCTATGAAAATACAAGTGTTCTTCCTCCACATAGCATGATGACTAGAGTTTTAAGTGTGTAAGATACTGATATACTTATATACTTGCGCTAATGAACTCCTATGCAGCCACACCAAAGATTATTTGAAATCAATCTTTTGATGTGTTCCAGTCATATGTTTAGCGATAGCAGATAAGTGTTTATTATCTACTGTTGTCAGATTATTATATGTTTATAAACAAATATATCTATGTAAGTTGATAAACACGATCGTTTAAATGCCTTCTGAGTTTCAGTACGTCATGAACTTTGTTTATCAGAAGTAAATACTTTAACTTTTATTCATTACTATATTATAACATACAAAATGACCTAATAATATTGAATATTTCTATAAAATGCTTGTAAAGTAAGATAGCGGAAGGATATTCACCTTTCACCTTGTACAATCTTACCTTATTTTTATAATCCAATCTAAAGTGAATCATAACAAGAAAAATACTAATGAAGATGTATTCAAGCGAATAACTAAATAATCAACAAAACTATAAATTTTGTAAAAGCATAAAAGTCCAATAAGTGAGTTTTGTAGATTTTAATGATAAAAACATTCTTCTTCTTTTTCTTCTTCTTCCTCTTCTTATCTTTTACCTTCCTTCATATAAATAAACTAATTGGTAATAGGTCAGTTAAAATGACATGAGTGAAATACTTTTGCTTCAGTGAATAAATAATAATACATAACTGTTCAAATATAAAATTTCTACCAAACTATGCTAACAGTTTCATGCATATTTAATAGTATTTGATAGATAGAAAGAATGGTTTCAATTCTTGTTTTCTCAGAGTAGAGTACTGATTTTTATGCAAGATGCATCATTTAGTTGGATAGAATAATGACGGTGTAGGTTGTATATTGGTTGACGAATTAATTCAGTTTGTTTTATTTTATATTTAAATAGTGACAGATGATAAAGTTAATTTCACCTACGCTACAAGAACTTGCCATCTAATCATCAAAATGTAGTCTGAATTGTTTAGAAGATATAAATATTGACGTTTTGATTTGTCTAACCGAATGGAAATCATGTTTCATGCGTTTTATAAGTGTTATTCCTTAATGGGATGCATTGTAAATATCATAACTTTGCAGTGACAAAATGCAGTGAAGGTATGGATAACTTCAACAAATCTATTTGAATCCTCAATTTTAGTTAACTATTACTTAAATCAATATATTTATAATGAATTTCTCTTGTTGTGAAGTATTTCGAGGTATTTATAATAAAGTATATTGATACAGATAGTTAACAAATGTATTCGTAAGTTCCCAGAATGACTAGTTAAACCACTATATTTTCAAGAGTAAGTGCTTTCTTAAGTCTAAGGTCGTTGAAAGAAAGAAATCTGTTAATATACCACAGTAATCAGTATATATTCCTTTTAAAAATGACAGAATGACAGCGTCCTTATAAAGTATCTGTGGCTGCACAATCGCTTTCTTGATGAATAAGTCAGCTAATTTACTCATCAGATTTATAAATAAAGTTGTATATTTGCAAAAATACTCATAATGACAAATTAATTTTATCTATCAAATGTTTCGGTTGATCAATTAGTTTTTGTGCATCATATCCTTAGTATAATTTTTTCACATTTTAGAACCATTTCAAATCATTGTAAAGCGTCCATCACCATTCAGGAAGAATTTTATTTTACGTATTTCTCCAGGTGAGCTAATAATTTTTCGCTCATTTTCTTTCAAGTTAATAAAATCTTTTATTACTGTTTGTCCTTGGCGTTAGTATAGAATATCCATTCAAAGCGTACAACGTATTCGTTAACACGGATGTTGTGTATCGAAACTTCAAAATGATTAGTAGAATGAATTTGTATATTCCCATTGATTTGTTATAGACTGAAGCTGGTCAATCACTGTTGCTATATGTGCATCCTGAGCGGATTGCCTCGACACAGCGAATATTCACAAGTATCCCAAATAGGACGAAACGCGCGTCCTGGATTCTACTTGCCAGTCACAATCCAAATTCAAAATGATTAGTTAAATAAAAGTCGGGGAAGGGGTGTTTAATTACGCGACAAACTTGGTTTATTTCATAATGTTGAATAAATTATTAACAATATTACTAAAAGAATGAAACGTATTATTTTAAGTAGTGTTGAATAGATTTATTGCCTTGATTTTGGACAATTCAGTATGATTATGATTTCGGGATAACCTGGCTCTAAACAACGATAAATCAGTTAATAAAAAGCTATTCTTTAGAAACTGTATTAAAACAGTAAGACATTCGAAAGTAGAGAAATTTCGACCTTTTTAAATTTTTTGCGACATCATTCACTTAAGCCACTGCCAGAAATTATTCTTTACAAAACAATTGTGTAAAATATATCTTAGTCGTATTCTGTGAAAACGACCTAAAGAAATGATAAATTTTTATTCTCGAGAAGTTTGTGCTATGGTGAAGTCCTCATCTAGTCTCACCGTAGTTATGTACAAATGAACTACTGAGTAGTTTCATGTCACAACACAATAATTTATTACTTTTTTTTCTAAATTTCGATTACTATTTCTGACCATTGTTAATTTGAAATGAAATTATCCTCGATTGTGCTTCAAGCATCACAATCCTACTCAATTATAAAAAAGAACAAACAATTTTAATTATCAAGTACTTTCAAAACATGATCTATCCAATCCGTTAATCCTTTTTTAAGTTCTTCTAGTGTTTGATTGTAGAATAATCGGTTTTTTCTCCTTATTTTACTTTCAAACGCTAAAGCTACAAAAATGTAAAAACATACTGTTTATGTTACATAATCAAGCTATTTAACTTACAGTTTAGGGAATCGCATATACAGTTGAACTTCAGTAAGTATAATTCAACCTTCTGTGTGTATGCAAATGTTTTAACATAAACAGCAAATATACTTTCTATCATCACACTATATTTGTTGTTTCCATTAGGCGACAATTATTTTTATATAAAAAAAAAGAAACTGTAAAATTCGCCATTTAAAAAATAGTGAAAAAATATCCCAAGAGTTTCAAGTCAATTTCTTTAGTCTTATCAAGTAGTAGTAGTATTATTGATCGTCAATAAATCTAATTTTCTCATCATAATGATTGACATAACACAATATTTATTCACATGTATGTAGATATGTATTCACATGTATATACACATTCTATCCCTCTAAAGAAAAGACTCTGTATGACCTATAGAACAATGGCTGTGATTGACATACATCTATTCAGTATATAATTTCAGCTCTTTATAATCAATTTTTTAGTCCGTCCCTACAGATTCAAAAACTGTAAAACTTTGTAGATTAGTTTTCCTCTATATTCCAAATTGTGACTTAAATAATACTTCATGCATAAAGGTGAAATATTATTAATCGGTATTTACTGTTTTGCATAAGACAGTAATGTGAATACAATGAAATTAATATTGACTGTATTTCACTCTGTTGCAGTATTAATTAAATAGTTGCAAAAGACCAATAACTATTAAAAGTATGCGTCATTCACATTCAAGTGAAGGTCTATTTTCTTTTATAGTTCATCCATTCAAACTGTCAAAAGCAGTAGTTTATCTTATTGGATGAGTTGATTACTTGTTCTGTATCCAAAAGCTGCCGCATAAAACAAAATCTGACCGAAGCACGAAATTTCAATCACTGACTAGTTCAGTAGTTTCAATAGTTTTTTTGCTAAATTTGGCTACTATGTACTAGTTAGGAACATCTCTACCTAAGTAACAGTAGACAAAGGAAAACATAATACTGCGTAAGTTACTGTAGAAAATCCAGTTCACTGTTAATTAATTTAGCGAATTCGGAAGTAAAAAAATATCAACACTCAACTCAATCACTGTTGGAAACGGGTATAACTTGCTTGCAATTTCAGTATTACTGCCTTAAGTTAGTATATTTGAAGTCAATGTTATTTATTATTGAAGTCATGGCTCATACTGATTTGGTAAGAGTGAAACAGTTTTTAATCAATATAGGTATTAATCTGAATATAGTTAATGTACCATACTTTTAAGCTACAAAACTTTATTCTGATTACACAACACTTTGTTCCCCAATTTTTTTCATTCTTTTCAAGGTGTATTTTGGTGTTATCAAATACCTATTTACTGGTTCAAAGAGCTTAAAACAGTTTCATTTGACAAATTAGATTTAGAAGTGAAAGGTAAGTAAAAGAAATAACATATTTCATTATTGTCAATAATTAGTGATCTGATTACAGAAAGAACTGTTAGCTGCAAATTTGGATCAGCTTGTTACATATAATCCAATAAATCGTATTAACGCTGATTATGTTTATGAAACTTGATTTCTAGGTGAAAAATGCATCGATTAGAAGCTGAAACTGAATATCAGCTTGAGATTTTAGGAAAGTGAGACAGTTTAACACTGTTATTCATTTTTACACCATTCAATTATAGTCAGTGTCATCTAACTAGTGACTAATTTCTGGAGGTGATTCCTAGAGTTATAGTGAAAAGACATAGACAATCGAGTTTAGCTATGTCGAGTATGAGTCACTTACCCACCAATGGAGATGCATCAGGTCACGCAAATATATTTTGAATTGACCGAGTTAGAAATCACAACCGTTGGATGCCGGTTGATTCAATGGTGCAATGGCTAAGCGTTCGCAGCGAAGTTCGAAGATCCTCGGCTAAATTTTTAATGGAATCATGAATGTTCACTGTTGAAGAGTCCCATACTAGAAAAAAGCGGTTGTCTACTGCTTCCTGGTTTACACTGATCATCAAACTCAGACCAAATCATGGTATCGATTTCAAATGTTTCATAATAAAAGGCAATTTTACTAACTATTACCACATAAGAAGAGGAAGCATGGGCCTAATTACCGAACACCATTTACACTTCCTAAGCATTTGTCAACGTCTGAATCTGCTTTCTTTTCACATATTGGGCGTCTACATTGAGAAATGCATCATTTTCAATTATCTCAGATTATGTAATTAGGTAATTTATAATTTTCAGTCTATACTCACTTAATCTGTCCCAACAGTACATGGTTTTTATTTTATTCCAGTGATACAATAAAAAAAAGTTATTTAACTGAAGTATTAATTCAACACAATAGGCTTGTCATTTTACAATTCACCATCATTATCACATTCCCTCTTCTGTGCTAGAATGTTACTCATTACAATGACTAACTTCTAGGAAAATTTTGTACTAATCAAATTATGCCTTAAAGCAAGACTAAAAAGATTCATAGATAGATAAATAACAAAAAAAAACAATTAAAAAATGTATTCATATTCCAACGAGTTTTCTTTTTCAATGTGAATAAGGTAGAGATTAATTGGCATGTATCTTTACATTAAATCTAATTATTATTATTATTATTATTATTATTATTATTATTATTATTAAGAATGTAAAGTTCTTATAAAAGTGCTGACTATATGTAACTTGATCTTTAGCTTAGAATGATTGTGGCTAAGTAATAACTGAAGATAAATCTAAGCAACTAATGCAATAATCCAGTAAATGAATATTAAAGAAAGTAGCTTGTCATTAAATTATTAGTTATTTTTACTTAACAATCTAGCACGTATACACAAAATAAACATAATCGAAGTTCATTTCAATGATTGTTAGATGATGATCACGTGAGTCATGAGCAACCTTGTCCTGAGTATATCAATTACTTTATCTTGTTAGTATCAGTTTGATGTATATTAAATAATCACTAATATCTTACAATGAAAAAGCTCCGTTCATATTAAACTAAATAGATTAAACCCCCAAAAGACAGTGATGTTTTCTTATAAACGACAACATAAATAGAAGAAAAACGTTTAGTTACTCATTTCATGTTTTTGACATAAATGAATCAGAAATTAAATAAATTGTCCCACTTTATAAAAACTTCTTCAAAATTTCCCCTCCCCATTGATATCATACATCTTTGATTGAACCTTGTAGAAATTAATAAATTGTTGTGCGCCCTAAATTGTTTTATTACAAGAGATCACCAGTAACGATTATTCCAGTGGAAAGTGATCTTGTTCTACGTAGACAACAGTAGAACATACAAGTCTGTTAATATAAAATTCATAGTTGGTATCTGTAGCTAAGTTGGTGAATACTGTACTATGCATTTTAAAGACTATTCCTTTAAATTCTTTCACAAACGAAGTTTTAGATTGTAGATTTATTAAAGGAAACAATTTCACTGCTAATTTGAAGATGAACATTCGATATGAAGTTCCGGTAAAATAAAATCTAATATACAATATTCTTTTCAATCGCATCATCTTTTCTAAAAAACATATAATTAAGAATTTTCACTTTACTGGTTTATTTTTTTATTCTGTAGGTGATTCACCATTTTCTTGGAATGTTCATACAGGAGAAGTATGCGTAATAAGTAGTTTGAAGATATCACAAATTATAACACTTTTGTAAGTCATTAAGTAGTTTCATGCTAAACATTATCATTTATCATAATGTAAAACGGTTTTCTCATTAAAAACATTGATAAGTAGTTCACTGAAGAAGCTGTATGATGACGAAATAATATACAAAGTTGATAAATCGGTAGGATATTATTGAAACTACTTTAGAATAATATGAACTAAGAAGGAAAGTAAATGAAATAGATAGATTACTTCAGATGATTAACTGTTTAGAACAATGATACAAAGAATCTAACCAACTTCCATTATACATAGAGTTAAAAATTAATTTCATAATCAGCATGACGTACAACATTTCAAGATAGATTACTTTCAGTAATTTTTTTAATCTTAGTGATGACTTTAACTGAATGCATAAGTAGTAGTTATTGACATCTTGTTCAGTTATAATATCCATTTTATATTCAAAGTTATAGAGTTACGACATATGATATTTCTAAATAATTGCTTATCATTAAACTAGTAAGCATACTTTCACTGTAGTACATAAGAAGATAAATATGCATAAAAATCTTTCAAATAATTCTATATTTGTTACTCTGTTTACCTGTTACTTTAGATTATGCATCGATATTCCGTAAGAGTATCATTGATGAATTAGTTGCTACTGAATATAGCTTAGTTTACCTTGTTTGTAATTGTTTATTGAAACAAATTCTTTTCAATATCTCCATCTGTGTTCTTACCGTTATTAGTGAAATGTAATGAATATATGACTGTCAGTTCTGTGAGAATTCTGTAGAATCAATTTCATTACAATGTATATAAAGTTAATTATGACTCAGATAATAAACTTATCTCATCCTTATTAGATATCCTGCCTAAAGTAACTACCTTTGTTACACACAAATGAATGATAGATATTGTTATGTAGAAGTAAATTATTATAATCAGTAGAACAAACTAGCCTCTATTCTTTATGGCTTAGAGAAAGCTGAAACATTACTCTTTAGTAAACCATAAACTGGTGAATGAATTTTTTTTTCTTTCAGTTTATAAAAATATATTAGAAATAATGTTGTTATTGTTAATTGCATCAGAATAATATTCTTAGAGACGAAAAATATTTCATTATTTGTATATAAATTAAGATACCATGGTTACCGGAAATCTGTACATTAATAATAAATAATTTTGTAAATATGAAAAATAAAAAATAAAAAACAATCACTAATTAAATCAATGGTTACATAAAATGTCATCAATGCTTCTATTAACTATTTAGAAGATACAATTTATTTCAATTGATTTTGATATTGTTTCGTCTATTTTGTGCATTTGGCAAAAATATCTTCTAATATTATTGCATAATGTATGCCAATATTTTTTTGTAAAAAAACCAAATTTTAATCAATATACTATTAATGGAAAAACAAGTTATAATAACTTTCTAAATGTATTTACTGAAGAGAAATACATGTGAGAATGTAGGTAATAAGAACTGGATTGTCTGAAAAAAAAGATATTTACAGAATACTTTTAACAAACAATAAATTATCAATGTTTAATGCCTTGTAGACATATTCAATAAGTAAAATTAAAATGATTATGTAATTTGCAATGATGATGTATCTTGTCGAAAAATTTGGATGTTGCCTAACTAAACACCATAACGATGGAAGTTATGTTTACTTATTTATTTCAGTTAAATCATGTTTATGTTCCACCAGCAGATAATCAACTGGTTGAAACATAAAACTTCATAGTTTCATTGAAAACATTGACAAATGAAAGGTTCTATTAGTATTTCAAAATACAGTAAATATAATACACCATGAATGATGATTATAGACAACTACAATGAATCAAAATATTCACGTGTAGAAACAAATATTTTTAAATGTTGTTTATGATGAAGTAAATGAATACTCAAAGTCCGCAATGTCAGCTTCATGCATTACATTTAAAGTGATATTATTAATTGTCTGTAAATCTTTGATGAATCATTCAATTACTCGAAATAGGACCTCGGGTTAATGTATGAATTTAAGCTGTTGAGCATCATATCAGTAGATTGAGTGAGCTACTTATTTCTTTTGTAGCATTTATACACACTTACTACTATTCTAGGTTACATAACTCACCGCAGCCAGTGGCAGCTGACCATGTATAAAGTATGCAACATATGGCTTATACAATGTAGTTCCACATCCTCCTCAACCGAGTAGATACTTTTAACCGGCATATTACTAACTTATTAGCTCATCTAGATTTGTGGTCTAATATTTACGCCATCCATATGTCATATCATTCATATCTAATAACTCCATAGTCGCGTGTTAACAAAACGTAAAATATGTCCTTCATATCACATTTCACTGTTATGACTTAGAATTTCGATTATTTGAAAGAATAAAAATTGTTGATTGAAAGAATTTAATATTTATCGACAGATAAAATGTAAAAATACTATGTGGTCGAGCGATATCCCCTCCTGAGATGCTATTTTCGATTCTAGGACGCCAATGAATTACAACGATAACAAGACTACAAACCAAAAGGAAGTCAATTTGTTATCAAATAAAACAAAGTGACTATGTACAAAATAATAAAATTACAACAACATAATTAAATGTCAGAACAGATTACACGATATAACCATTATAGGTCGCTCATTCTACAGTTAATAAGGACTTGTCTTTTTCGCCGAATATATCAGTTACACAGGTTGAGAAAGACCCACTGAGTGTTCCGTATAAGAGAAAATTTTCTCAGTCACTAATTTATTAAGAGTAATATTACTTGGAAAATATATGTTTAGGTTAATTTACTAGACCATATCATTTTTAGGATTAGATTGCGTATTGACAAACAATTACTCTGACGTTAAATTTAGTATTTTAAGCAGCTTCAGCAAATCCAGTAAATATTCCTATCTTAGATTTAGAAGGATTTGCCTTATTACAACACCACCAAATAGAGCCTTGTCATCTGCATACTTTACGTGGATGGAACTTTTAGAAATACGTTTAAAAGCAGCTTGACTGATTAGTTTCGTGCATCAAATTCTCTTATTTTAACTAATAACCAATATCATGGTCTACAACATCTATGCGGCTATACGAAAATGCTTCAAATGGTTTTATTTTAATCCGTTTGATATAACTACATCAACATGCGAAATTGAAATGCGGAAAATAAAATCCAGCCTCTCTTTTAGCAACTACTATATGTTGACTAGAAAACAGAAATTAATGGTTGAATCCATTAGTCATTTTTCTTATACTCCTAGATGGTTTCTTCCTTGGGAAGCCACCATGAATATCTGTCATCAGCTGGAACTTTGAGACTAAAAGATTCTTAAGAAGATTATATACTCTCTAAATTTATTTTGTTATGTAGCTGATATCACAGATTCATATGGTGTTTAGCATGCTTATCTTTGATATACACATATTTATGCTAAATTCAAGTCAATAAAAGACCTCATTAACAATATTATTGTTTGCTAATAATTTCTGTTCTAATTTACATAATCAAAGTTTTACATTATCAAGGACAATTAACAGTTTCTTTAATTATCATGGCCATAATTTATTTTGATTAGTTTTCATGCAACCAATGCAAAACTTGCTCAAAGTGTCGAAATTGAATTTCGTCTATCAGTTAAAGTTCCACCAGTTCAACTACTGATAACTAATTCTAAGCTACGTATGAAATTTCAATGGCCAGAGAAATTAGCCAACTATGAATTACATAAGTTGAACAAGATCAATGTTACTCTTGCAGAAACATTACAAAATCGAATTAATCCTGAAGTTACTTCAGAAAAACTGTATATTTATGAGGTAGGTGATAAGCGAAGATGTCATAAAAATTAATAAAACTTTCATAATAATTTCATCTCAGTAGTATGAGCAACTGATTTTAATTTAAATTACATGGTATACATTGCAGATAATAAAAAATGTCTGGGGCTTTTAGGAGATCTATATACTTCTTGGAATGTGTGGATCAAAAGTGGAAGTGCTCATGACGTGACTAAGTACTTACTTACTTACGCCTGTTACCCCTCTCGGAGGAGCATAGGCCGCTCACCAGTATTCTCCATTCAACTATGTCCTCAGCAATCCTTTCCAGCTGTTTCCAGTTGCTCTTCATCCTTTAATGTCTGCTTCCGATTCTCGACGCAGTGTGTTCTTTGTTCTTCATATTTTCCATTTTCCAACAAAATTCCAGGTTAGTGCTTGTCTCGTGATGCAGTCAGATGATTTCCACAATGTATGTCATATCCATTTCCAACGTCGTTTCCTGATTTCCTCCTCAGCTGAAAGTTGCTTTGTTCTCTACTATAGTAAGCTGTTGCTGATGGTTTCCGGCCAACAGACACTCAATATCTTGCGTAGACAGCTGTTTATAAATATCTGTACCCTCCTGAGGATGTTTGAAGTAGTTCTCTACGTTTCAGCTCCATATAGAAGAACTGTCTTTACGTTCGAATTGAAGAGTCTAACTTTGAGATTGGTAGACAGTTGTTTGGACTCCCATATATTTTTCAACTGTAGGAATGCTGCCCTTGCTTTGCCGATCCTTGCCCTTACATCTGCATCGGATCCTCCTTGTTCATCGATGATGCTTCCCAGGTATGTGAAGGTATTCACTTCTTCCCGAGTTTCACCATCAAGTTCAATTAGGTCGGTGCTCTCTGTGTTGAAGTTCAGGATCTTGCTCTTTCCCTTATGTATGTTCAGGCCTATTGATGCTGAGGCTTGCTGCTACGTTGGTTGTCTTCACTTGCATTTGCTGTTGTAGTATGGGATAGAAGTGCTAGATCATCCGCGAAGTCCAGATCATCGAGTTGCGTCCTACTTGTCCATTGAATTCTGTGCTTACTATCAGATGTAGAGGTTTTCATGATCCAATCGACCACTAGGAGGAAGAGGAAGGGCGAGAGCAAACAGCCTTGTCTGACACCGGTTCTTACTGAGAATGCATCTGTCAGCTGTCCTCCATGCACAATTTTGCACTGTAGTCCGTCGTAAGAATTCCGGATGATGTTGACGAGTTTCTCTGGTATACCGTAGTGTCGAAGAAGTTTCCATAGTGATCTCCTGTCTACGCTGTCAAACGCCTTCTCATAGTCAATGAAGTTGATGTACAGTGACGAGTTCCATTCAATTGATTGTTCAACGATGATGCGTAGTGTTGCGATTTGGTCTGTGCATGACCGATCCTTACGAAAACCAGCCTGTTGATCTCAAAGTTGAGCATCCACTGAATCTTTCATTCTGTTCAACAACACTCTGTTGAAGACTTTCCCTGGTACTGACAATAGTGTGATTCCTCTGTAGTTCTCGCATTTGTTCAAATCCCCTTTCTCTGGTATCTTGATAAGGTATCCTTCTTTTCAGTCTGCCTGCACCTGTTCTCCCTCCCAGATCCTCTTGAATAAAACGTGGACCATCCTCGCCGTAATGTCTATGTGTGACTAGAGTGCTTCGGCTGGTATATTGTCAGGTCCTGCTGCTTTCCCGATTTTGATCTGTCTGATAGCTATCTTGATTTCTTCCGTCGTTGGTGGATTTACATCAATCGGGAGGTCTGTAGATGCTGCTTTGATGTGTGGTGGGTTCGGTGGAGCTGGTCTATTCAAGAGTTCCTCAAAATGTTCTACACATCCGTCTCTTTGTTCTTGAATCTCGGTGATTAGTTTGCCTTCTTTGTTCCTGACCGGTCGTTCTGGTTAACTATATTTCCCTGTCAGTTTCTTCGTTGTGTCGTATAGCTGTTTCATACTTCCTTCTCTTGCAGCGTTTTCCGCTGTCGTTGCAAGGCCTTCTGTATACTTCCGTTTGTTGGCTTGAATACTCTTCTTCACTTGTTTTTTTGCTTCTGCGTATTCATATTGTGCCTTGATTTTTTCTGCTCTAGTTCGACTGT
The DNA here is from genome assembly GCA_025215515.1 of Schistosoma japonicum. Classification (NCBI taxonomy): domain Eukaryota; kingdom Metazoa; phylum Platyhelminthes; class Trematoda; order Strigeidida; family Schistosomatidae; genus Schistosoma; species Schistosoma japonicum. The sequence continues at coordinate 17,624,044 of CM046063.1, read as the reverse complement.
TGTTTATTTCTGCCTTCTTGTTCCTCCTTTGTTGAATTTTGCTCAGGGTCTCTGTGGAAATCCGCCCACAGCTCTTCTAGGGTTGTCGCCGGTCCCAAGCCCCGGTAAAGGAGGAGGGTTTGGCACAGGGCTAGCACCCCTATCCCGTAAAACACAAGTTTGCTAAAAAAACGCTAACCAGAATAAACAAACACGTGACTAAGTAATTTATCTTTTATTTCTTTAAGGTTAAATATACAATAAAAATCCTCTGAACCAAATTTATAAGTTTAAACTGTCATCTACTCTAAGGGATTTCTACTCAATTCCATAAAAAATCCTTGATGGTTTTGTGTCTTTTGTGTCGACTGCTCTTAAATGTAAAGCATTAATTGTCGTTAAATGATGGTTATTTAGAAAGCAATATTTCCTATGGTACCATTTTCTGCAGCCCTATTTAGTTAAACATTTACATATTATTTGTTTGGAAGATTGGAAGAGATAAGTTGATTTGTGATTGTCTTTGGCCGATAGTTGATATAAGTACAACTAGAAGCCATAGTAAAGAAGATTATTCACGATCTTACTAAACAACGGAAGTATTGCAACAATGCAAAGTAGATGTTCAAGGTTTCTTGGTAGTAGATGACACTACAATTGACGTCAGTTGTTTGCGAAAATCAAGTGAAAATTACATGAAAAGCTAATTTCAACGAATGTCCTTCATCTAAATCAGTAAACGTTTCTTTTGTGTTAGTTAGTTAACCAGGGTACACTGGATAACAGTTATGTAAACAACGACGAAATTATGATATTTCTAAGGAAAGGCTTAATTCCTGAAATCAGACTTCTTCAATTGTATCATCGTAATATCCATAACTCGCCTTCACACTACTGTTGCATTACATGTTGGAGTAGCAACACATCTTCATTTTAAAGATAAAACTCATAAAACCTAAAGTGCTCATGTTTTAAAACTTCATCTAGTCCTATGACGTACAGTCATGCCAAAACCATTAACAAGATAAGATTTTCGAAATGTTATAATCCCGTAATAATGAAAAATATTGTGTATTTAATGCTATCAGCTGTTTTAATTAATTGGACACCCAAATGTTGTATCAGTCGATTTCATTAAAATAGAGTGTATTTTACTCTTCATGCTGATCATTAGAATGCGTTTATGTGTGTTCATATAAGCAAAACGAAAATGTAATACTGAGCTCATACTTGCTACTGTCAGGTATACAAATCATCATTTTAACAAGTAGGAAACATTAACAATCCTACATATTTAATCCATATTTTACACTTTTTTTTATTAGATCATACAATTTAAAATGCCACAAAATGGATCAGATACAGGATCATTTGAATTGGATTGGATATTTCTACCACTTGGTCTACCAAATGATGCTGAAGAAATATTTCTTTTATTTAATGATTCCACTGTAACAAATGTGAATCCATTTCCAATAATACCAGATACAAATTTTTTACATACAAATCAACCAATAAACTTTTATATACAACCAAATAATATTCCAAAACTTTCTAAATTATTAACTGATTGTCAATTATCTAATTTAGACAAAGCTGAAACAATTTTACAGAATACTAAACATTTATTTAATCCTTTCAAATTAAACTCTGTAAATTTATTAGACTTAGAAAATTCTGCCTGTTTTTTGGCTAAAAAAATAACAAAACAGTTAGAAGAGGAAACATATTCAGCTTCACAACGTTCTGGAACAAATGAAACTAATTTAAGTCGATGGTCTAATAGTCATTTGTATATGTCAGGTAATGCACTGATGGAGTATTTTATTATCATGAATTTAATTTTGCAAATTATTTAATAAAATGGGCATATGCATCTTGATACACTCCCCTTCAACATTGCAAGTAGGTTTTCCTAGCTAAGTATTAACTAATAAGAAATCTAGGTCTATAAATTCTTCTAAACTACCTCCAACTACCTTACACAAAAAGCATTATAGTCATCAAAGAAAATTGAGCATGAATATTGTAATCAAAACTTCACACAAAACTGAAATCGTGCAAACATAAAAACCTCAGATTTTCTTCACAAGTAAATAATTTGCAAATATTTGTTAGACAACAATGCATGGTATATTCGTATCTACCTGAATAGTTAACTAATGCTGAAGCTTTAATATATATTGCCGGAAAGATCAACATAGTTGAGCATTTTCGAGTCTTTCCTAAAACCTTATCAGTGTGTTTGGTACTATTTTCTACCTTTTAATTTCTCAACTATTACAATACTGTTGAACAAAGTAATACAAGAATATGTAATTTTTCGTAACCCTATTAATTTAAAATTGAATGAACACAGCAAATTTAATTTACTGAATTTACTTCTAGTTCGCTACTTCCTGTAACGCAATTTGTAACGGGAATCAACATGTTAAGCTTAACACACAGAATTTGGTTGGCGTAGGAGTAGGATGAAAAAGGTAGGGATGCTTCATACAAGAACATAGCGTCCGTCTATTAGGTCTTTAACTGTCAGTCCCAGCTATAATAGTAGATGCAGACTACTTGGTCAGGGTCCTTATCATAAATACAATTAATGGCTTGAAACACTGGATGAAATGACCCGAAATTAACCTCAGTGGCTCAAGTATATTCCCTCTTTATCATCTAGGTTAAAGTTCCTATCATCTTTCTGAACATATCTTTACTTATTCTTTCTTGATGCATTCCATTGTAGGGATATTCTTGTAAAATTGCTTTCATAGGGCTAATATTATATGACAACTTGGATCTATGAGTACATATTCCAGATTCTATGTTATCATGACTAACTGACTGACTTAACATACAAAGGTAAAGATAGTTGAAATGTAGGTTACAACATATTAGTACAATTTAGCAAAATGAATAAACAGAATTTCTTCGTACTACATATAAATGCACTTTTTTTCTTGATCATTTATCGTCCTACTTGTTTTTTTTGTCATTTACACAAAAGACAGTTTAATATTAAGTTGTAGATCGTTTTTGTTGATATATTACATCATTTTTTTCTCCTTTTAACTGTTTTACCTAAATATGACAGTGACAATGTAGAAATAGAAAAAGAAATTCACAGTAAAAAAATAAAACTGAAACAATAAAGTATTTAACCAGTCTTTCTTACTTTTCTATTTCATTTCTACCCCCCTATCATTTATTCATTCGTTCATATTATCTAAACAAATACGAAATTTTAAAGTAAACAATAAAAAAGAAAGTCAGTTTTTCAGAGGTTTAACGAGAGGAAGTTTTTTCTTTCTTTACAGAAAAAACCGTACGATAATAAAATAGAAGTAAAACTACTAAACAAAAGTAACGAATAAAAATAGGTCATTTATCTAATTTTTTTTAAGGTCACTATGTTCTTTTTCAGTATGTGACTATTGAATTCACTTTCTGTCGATGATAACAATAACATTTTTATACGCTTTTAAAATTCATTTCGTTCTATTGATAACTTTTAGTGGATAATTTCAATAAATATGTAGCTTACTTTCAACAGAAACTAAATGATTGCATATAATTCACTTTTAGTTAATTGGAAGAAGATCTTTCTTCATTTAGAATTCAGCATCGTTGCTAAGACGTACCTACACTCTCGATAGATCTAATACTTTAAAATTCGAATCCAGGTCAACTACTTTTACAGTCTATGACCATTATCACTGAGTTGTTGTAACTTTAATTGACTTCCTGGAAACTATGGTACTTACAGTACTAAAAGCTACTAGACAGATATCTCACTGGTCACTGCTTACTATTCATTTAATATAGATTGCTGTTTAATATTACTAGTCCCATAAAAATAGAACTGTAAAGTTATTTTATTATCAACGGTTCCCAGTAAAATAAAAAAATATTTAACAGCATGTTTCTTTGTGAACAAACAAGTACCCATGGATTTAATATTTACAATTAGATATATATCTTGACAGTTCACCTGACTTTCGACTTGTACAATCAGTCGTGTTATGCAACTTCAGTAACAGTTAGTCTACTTGTCTTAGCTTTATATGTTACACTAAAAGTGGTTCTGTGATGAGTGCAAGTTAGGAAAACATAGGATATCATCTGTTTTAAATTTTGTTTAATTGTCCTTTAGTATTTACAAACTAAAAAGACATTGTTAAATAAAGTTATTAGCTTGCATCTAGTCAGTTAAAGAGTCTCTCGAATTGATTATTTTCCTGATGACAAATGATGTTATTGTTCAAGGGAAATGTAGTACTAAGTACTCATGCGTCACATAATTTTGATACTTATGGTTACTTCTTATAGATGAAATATCAGTAAGGTAGAATGGAAGTTTTATATCCCCATAAACTTAAAACTATTTAGTAACTCCTATGAGTTTTTCTTCATGCCTGATTAGACAGTAACTGTATCAAATATAGTTTATTGTTTACTTCGAATCGACCCTTGCTAATCAAGTACATACAGTTCTGTTTCATAGTTGATAATTGTTTATTTATAAAATATAGTTGTACAAAAATGACATTAAATTATTATTTAGAGTATAACATTCGCTGGCTGACGGATAGTTGAATTATGTTCTCAAACACATTTATTTCCATTTAATTATTATAGAAGCTTGAATCCTCATTAACAAAGCCTTTCGTACATGTCCGTCTAAAGTTAACTTAGTTGTCAATCTGTTTAATAGATTTTAAGTTCTCTATTAAATCTATCGTATGAGTTTAATGGTGGAAAGAAACATTTATCTAGTGCTCAGTGGTTTTCACTAATACCCAACCCACATCACTTTGTGACAAGTACAAACAATAAATTCACTAATAATTTACATGATCACTATCATCGGATAGTAGAAACCGCATATTCAAAAAGTATTTGCCATCTATTAAATATAATTATAAATAATATTTTGGAATTTTAATTTGATGTTATTTGTGGAAGTCCTTTTATGCTACTGTGTAATGATCAGTTTAAATCACAAATTTTGTAATCTGGATTTATTCTGTTAACTTGAAGGTATGAAAAACGTATTATTGATTTTATGTGGTAAGAAGTGATGAGAAGTACACAATTTTTTTTAAGTGAAAGCATGACAATATGATTTCAGAGCATCACGCCTCATAAAAAGATATTTCAATTATCAGTCTTATGTTGTTAATTAGTGCATTTATTTTATTCTGATTAATTATAGTTTATAATTTGAGTAAATCTTAAGTTGCTTTATTTTTTATAGCTAATGTTCAGTTCATGGCAAATGTGGTGCCGAATTTCACTGTTACAGCAGGTGAGTAATAATCATGTGCTACAGAATTTATATATCAGTTCATTAGCTTAAGAGAAATATTAAATGCCCATTTTCTTTTTCTACGATTATTCTTAGTTTCAAACGAAAACCTTGTAAACCTATGGAATAAACCAAACAATCTGACTGGATACTAAATTCCTTATGATCTTATTCAAGTGTGAATAACTTATAAATAGTAATATTTATTTTTTGTAGTATTCTAAATAATCAAATTCATCAATGATTACTATTTAGAAGATAGAAAAGTAGTATAGTACTTACTTATCATAATTCTAGTTTTTCGTTATTCAAATTTACTAAGATCAAAGGTCATTTCAGTGTACGAATCATGCCATATTGGAAAGTAATGTTACTAAAATATCATTTACTTATCATTCATAAACTGCTTATAAAATAATGCCAAATATTGTTATATTTCAATGGAAATTGGGCCTATATATGTCATGAGATATGTTTTCTATTCATTAAGTTATAACTGTATCAGAATTTATATTGTTACCTTAGTTCTTAGGTTCTTTTAAACTATAATGTAACACTTGTGTATTGATACAGAATGCTGAAAAGGGATTTACAATCGAAGAGTTCATAAGTTGCAACTCGAATAATACATTTTAAACAATACAAATAAAGTACAGTATGTAGTGGGTCTAATGAGATATGTATACAATCAACAATACAATCAACTAAATTAACACATATTTCTAGTAAAGTACTACAGTAATCATAAAATATCATGATCTTTAGCTCGGTACTGTACTTGAAAAGCATCTAATTTAAGTAGAAATGACCTATTTAGTAAGCTCCATAAGAGTTAAATTAGAACGTCTTAATGATCTAGACTTGTAATAATTTTCTTCTGGGTTTTCGTCAAATTTTACTTATTTTAACATTTCTTTCAGTCTTTCACCACAAGGTTGGTTCAACTGTCTCTATTAGATTGATAAGTAGGGTCGATTTTGATGTGCTTGTCTACTACAGATTGACGGAAACTATGCTTGCATTATATAAATTTTCTGAAATCAGAATCGTAATGTCTTCTCAATCAAGTTCATATCTATAGTTTCTTAGATTCAAATCGCTTTATTTTAAACTTCTCTAATACTTCAGTAAATCAGATCTAAACATACACTTAAATTAGCATAAAACAAATACGATTTTTTTTCCTCATATAAAATCTATTTAGCTAGAATCCTGTAATTTGTGAACACGCTTTATGCTTGCTAATTCTTGCAAACATTTTGTTTTATAACAGGAACTAGGTGTTAAAAAAATAGCTAATCAGTTTTCACGTCTAATATCATGATTACAATGTTGCGTAATTAAAGAAAACATGCTAATGTGCGCATACACAATCAGTAATCCAACTTATACAAACATTTCTAAGTTCAAAACAGTTACTCGTTCACAAGTTAAAACATTATTTTCACTTCAATCATTTAAAAGATAATAAAACAGATTTGATCTACAATTCTCTTTTCAAACAACATTCATTCATATGTAGTGAACACAAGATAAATCGGTCATCATTACAAACAGATTAAATTAAACTGTAGCCGCTATTAATGTCAATCGCATATATAATTATCTTTATCTCCTTACAACCACTTACCTAGTGGAAATAATAGAATTACAGTTCGGGGGGGGGGGGTTAAATGTAAGAGAACGATTTTGGTAGTGTTACATTCTCTGAGATATTCATGGTTAATGGTAGAGTAGCCATTGTCGTTTTGTTGATATTTTGTTTAGGGTTTCAAGCTACATTTGAACGGTTATTCAATATTAACTGTCTTACTGTGATCCGCAATAAGTTCATGATAAAAGCTACTTGCAAAGTGAGCAAGTTTCTACCAGCTGTATAAATAAAAATAGTTTGTTTTATATAAATACTAAATTTCGCTAATTAGTCAGTGAAACGTGATTAAGCAATGGAAGTAAGCGTACTAGAGTAAAATCGATATGATAAAATGTCTTTAGCAACAAGAAATTGTAAACAATGCAATAACAAACATAATGGATTCACTTTTTAAAAGATTAATTGTTTATTAATAACACTGTATCATCAGTAAACATTACTAAACTAAACTAATACTATATATAAGAGTTAATTTAAAATGATGCTACTACTGAGCCTATAAGAGAGTATTAGGATACTACGGAAGTTCTATTCTATACCGACAGTGAATCGTGAAGTACAATTTACCTTAACCGTTTTATTCCTAATCAACAAATTAGAATAAAAGATACACTGCTACGAAACAATTTGTAACTTCACTATCGTCATAATTGTACAAATCTAAAATAACAGTAAATTATAACCGTAACGAATACGGTTATGCTTCTGAACGAAATCATCTTACAGCAGCAACAGGAATGCTTTGTTCAGTCATTCTTAAACCAATGCTTGTCAATAATTGAACCCAGTCTTAACAAACAACTCTCTATAATATCAACATCTCTTCTTACTTGACAGGTACTCTCAAAGTGAAATAATAACCAAACGATGATTTTGTTAAGAAACATTATATTCCATAATCCACTAAAATAAAAGTTATGCAACTTAGTGATATATAACCCAACATTCTTTTAACATACCAATTTTATTTTAAAGTAGTTTATTTGAATACCAAATTTATCCATCATTTATATAAACATTTGTTTAGATATACTTATCACCATGACAATAATTGTGAGCACATTATTTAAAATCATAAATGATTTTTAAAAAATTGCTGTAACTTGGATTAATTGACTAATAAGTATATATATAGTTCTATTGGGATGGTTACTTTTGTGGAGATTGGTTATTTAGTTAATTGATTATGTCACAGATTGATGTTGGTAGGGTACCATCGATAACCAAGGAGTACTGGACAGCTGTTCTGTTCTCGGCGGTGAGCTCCACAGATTCCGCACCAGGGACTTTAGGTTAACGGCGAACGCCTAGCCATCTACACCACTGGGTCGGCATCTAATGGCAGAATTCCTACTTTCATTAATCTGTGATACCATACCAACATCAGTCTGTGACATATTTTTAAACTAAATAACCAATCTCCAAAAAAATTAACTATCCTAATTTAATTATAATAGTCAGCTTACTAGTGATTAACTCCAGGATGTTCCTGAAGTTCCAATGAGAAGTATGAAACTGGTGGAGTTCAGACTTCTAGGGATTAAGACGGTTATCGCTAATGACAATGGATGATCGTCGCGCTATATATCACAAATTAATAAAATTGGGAATTTTACCATTGGATGCCGACTCAGTGGTGCAGATGGTTAGGCGTTCGTCTTCAACGTGAAGCCCATGATTCAAAATCTAGGGTGCGTAATGTTGAAGAGTTCCACACTAGAACGACACAGCTGTTCAGTGCTCCGTGGTTTTCACTGGTACCCTACTAACATCAATCTGTGACATATTTAATCAACCATATATATACATATATTAACTAAACAGTACATGAAATAACTTTTTTCGACATTATAACACCTAAAGAAATGCATTAACTAATCACACATCATCATTATATATATATTTTATGAAAGAACATCAAGGTTTGTACAAAAGGCAAACTTATTGAACAGTAAAAGTTATCTAATTTTTTTTTCCATGTATTAAACGATTAATCTGATTTATTATTATTTTTGTTATTAAATAATAATAATTTATGATCAGTTAAATAAATCTCCCTGAGATAATTTCCTTTCTTCAGTATAAAGTTATAAATAAACTGTTCAACGGACCACACTTAAGTAATTTCCGTTTTTCTTGTTTTATATTTAATTGGTTTACTCTTAATAGTGATGTATATACAAACAAACTATTCTATGTGATTCTGTAAGGAGTAGACTTTCAACGCCTCTCTACACAAAATCATCAACTCAACACTTTCTATTAACAACACATAAGTGAAAGAAGTTTATTTAAAGAAAATAAAAAGATAATGAAATCAGTGATACCGTTTTTTTTTCAAATCAAATCAAAATATAGTTCTTCATTTTCTTTGGATTGGGCAAATGAAGTTAACATGTTTACTAAAATGCCTATTATTTAGTTAATTTTTTAGTCACGTACAGAAAAATGTAAATGATTTCTTGTCATTTCGCCTTTCACCCCCCCCCTTACACCCTGCCTTCAATGTCTGGATAAACGTTTATTCATCAATTCGATGATAACTTACTTTTGTTACTGGAGAATAACTAAACAAGTATATAGATGGCTTGTAGTAAAAAATGCTTCTAAGAGCTTCAAGAAGCTGATTACATCCCATCCAATTACTCCATGCCAACATTTATAAAAGCCTTAATGTGCTACTGCTCAGTGGATTATATGCTGCAGCTCATTACTCTTGAATTGGATGAATTATAATACACAGGATTTATTGAATATATTAGACGCTTACTGGAATATGGTATCTTTCTACACTTCAGTTTTTTGGTATGCGACTCTAGAGGTTTTGTGCATTCGAGTTTGAAAGTTCACATGAAAACATAAGCAGTAGTCTAAGTTTAACAATAGCATAAACCAGAGCAGTAGATTTTTGGCAAGAGATTTTATAAACGATTGATGTTAAAAATTCCCATAATGTAAATTAGAACAACACATATAAGAGAACAATATTGTTTTTTGTTAGATCTTCATAAGATTATGCTCTAATATACAATACAATTGATATACAAATATCAATTTACATTTTTCACTGATTATGACCAACAGTTATGTAATTCGTGTACCTGATTGTCACAATTGACTTACAAGTTATCTCGATTGGTTTAACATTTTTCATATATGAACATGAGATTAGTTCTAATCATAACATCAGTATGAAGCGAAGGTTTTAGTGAAAGAAAACCTGGGCAACACGTACTTAGTTAATTAGCAGTAGCTTGTAAACGGGAAATAATGAATTAACAGTTAACAAATCAACTGGAAGGTTAGGACAAGGAAAATATAAAAATTATACTAACCTGATGTTCAGTAAATGAGTATTCAAACGTAAAATGATTTCTCGAATAAAAGTTTGTGAATTTCAACCATTCCTTTACAATTTACTTTCTATAAGATTGACGAGTAATTATTTTTTTCTGAAATGTAGAACTTTATTCAACAACTATTAAACAATAACAAAGTAAGTGTTCATTTATGAATATCAGATTGTATTTACGATATATTCCCGAAACTAAGGATATAATGGTCATCTCCTGAAGAAGAATAATAAGTAGATGTGCATCAAATAGTGAATATTTACTGCAATAAACTAGATTAACTTACACCATATTTGTGTTAGTCAATAACAAAATATTGAATATAATGGATTATGTTAAGGTTTACATCCCTTGTTCAATCACAAACATTAATGTTACATCAAATTATGACCATATGCTTGGTGAATAAGCTTACTAATAAACAAAATGTGTAAATCTTTGCTCATATTTATGTTTAAATGATGAAAAACAACTTCAAAGTACTGATTTATGCATTTGTTTGGTATAATACTTAGGAAAACCCCTCGAATTCAGTAACGTAACGAATACCTTTATAATGATGGTAAATATTCACGAAAATAACATTACCATATGAATGAATAGGGAATGAATCTTATGCAAAATTATAAAAACTTTAACAATTTCTCATATTCTGTATTGGTTAGATTCTTGTTCCATTCAACCAATATTCGTGGAAAAATGTGCATTCAGCGTATTGAAACCATAATGATTGGCTTACAGAAATAAACATTAACAGACCAGAAAACAATTATTATCGGGTGTTAAGGAATTCAGTGAAGACAAACCATATCGAGTATAATGTATTTACTTATCATTGTCATAGGATAAAGTTGTGCTATATCGCGAACTCACTGAAAGTTAGAAATACAAATTAATAAATTCTATCTTAGGAATTCAGGTGGCTTTGAGTTCAACTTCATGTGGTACCATAAATATGAACTGTTAAAGAACTGCATATTAGGACGGTACTTCTTTGTTTTGACTGATGATCTAACTAACGTCATCTCTTGATGTGATACCTCAAACTGAGAAATCATTTTTATCAGTATCATTTATGTATAAAATTAAAACAATTCTGTAGGGCTGAAAACAATTTTTCTTGCCCCCAGTTAATAACGATAGTTGACAATGATTGTTTAAACGTCGTCTTGACTAGATTCATTGTAACTATGCATGGTTATTCTGTCAGCGGCAAACTTAACATTTGTCAAATGATATTCAAAGTAATATCTTTGACTGAATAATTTATTTTATAATTATTATTTATTAGTTATATTTTGACGAAATTTGATAAACAGAAATTTCCATTATCTTTTTCTTAATATTCATATTCTTTTACTACTAAATAGTAAGTAATATTACCATTATACTAATGAATGTGACCATTTGATTTTACTTTTAAGTAACCTAATTTGCGTTTTCTTTACATTGACATTTAGATTGCTAGTTATTTATTCATAATTCGATATCAAATGTATGTTGAATGAAAAGAAAATTACAATTGATTGTATTAATCAAGATAATGATCTAGTCTACGTCATAAGAGTTTTTGTTAAATAAGTGAATCTATTGAACAATAAGTAAAAAGTTTTATGAGACGAATCAGTGGTATGAATTGATAATTCATATATACAACTTAGTAATACGAATAAACATTGATAAAGTGAATATACACTATCATGATAAGTTGTGTTACATTTAATTTCATTGATTAATTTCACTTTTATTATGATCCACTTTGTTCTGTCAGGTTTACGGTTCAAGAAGTCAATCAGTCCAAATAATGTTACACCACTGAAACGAATTCAATATATGGAATTAAGAGATGCATGTAAGTTGAATAGTAAAAATGAGAAGGAAAAATGTTTCACTATTTAATCAGTTTTTTTTAACTTACTTAAGCATATGTGATTATTTTTTGTGCTTAATTCTGATTAGATTCTAAATTATTTAAATTAGTATTGTTTTACTTCTTCAAGAATGTTACAGAGAGAAAAATGAAAGGAATGATGAAAAGTTTCTTATTGAAATAGAAATGAATTAATTATAGGTATCGTTACCAAGATCAAACTTGATACTTTAAAACAAATTGAGTATTGAGTAAGTAGTTTATAGAATTAAGTAGTGAAATCGAAATCTCCGATGTTTTTTAACCTAGTGTAGACCGCTTCTTGTTTACAGATTAAATTGTTTCACAATGAGATATGTTTGTGTACTTGCATATTTGTTAACTGCCAGTTGGTACGAAAAATATGATATGGAAGTGAAAAGTATGGTGAAAATTTATGTGTCTATTAAACATATGAGAAATTTGATACAATTCAATTGTAGTCGCTTAGATAGTTAGTCCAGACTTTCCTTTGTCATAAGTATAGTAGGGTATAGTATAATATTAAATACTTCAGCTATTCGCTGTTTTTTATATTTAAAAATATTTTTCTGGGTGATTTGGGCTTTAATTATGTTGATTTTGTGGTGATTTTAAATAGCGTATACTGGTAATCCAAATATGTTACTTGATTCTTGGAGTGAATTAATGTTTGATTAATAAAATTTATGGTGTCTACGTGAATCATATGAAAACTTTTAAAACGTTGGATTTGATTGATTTGAATGGCATTATTTTTAAAACTCACTTAATCTACGTCAGATTTTGCTGGCTCTATAGAAAGCATCCAGATACTGCGCATTATCTATAATAGGATTTGGATTATTATAAGATAATCCTAGCATTAACTTCTTATATCCTGAGCGAAATAGCATATTGTCTTCGTTAATTCCCCGTGTAATGTTGTAAAGAAATCTTGCTTAGAAAATATATTAAAAGCAACAAATATTTGTTGTGTATAAATACGCTACCAACGTCATTTAAAGATAAAACTGAATGACAATTGGCTAGCGGAGACATCATAGTCAAAAAGGAAATTCATATAAAGTAAAATGAAGTGACAAAGTATTAAGTTTTTTTGGGAGAATTAAACATCCTAGCACTTCTTCCTACTTTAAAGATGTTTAATAACCTTAAACCAACCATTACCACAACTCGTATGTCATATCTCACTCGATAAAATTTCAGATCTAAACTGATTTAATTACTGACTCTACCTCAACAAAGTTGAATCTTGTTAGTTCTCACTTTCCTCCATCTTATATTTTGTTCATGTATCTGCTTTTCATTGTTCCCTTCAACTTGGATGATTTTACAGATTAAATTACCATTTATACTCTCAAAGTTTTAACACCGTTTCACTCATCTACCTCATTCTATTTATTATAACAACTGATAAGCATAAAAACATAGCAAATAAGCAATTTCATTTATTTACGACAATAGGCTATTTTAGTTTTTGTACTTTTCAATTTATATAAATAAGTTTAATAAATTTCAAACCGAACAAAAAAAAAGAATACAGAACAAAGCAAAATACTGAGTTATTTCAGTTATTACTGATTCGGTCGTAATGCATTTTCATTACAATTATTCTTTGACAAGTTCCCTAGTAATTCAAATATACAACTTGAAATATACCAAAGCTGAGACAGTATGACAGTATTTTGTATAATTCACACACATACATACACAAAAGTAATACTTTGAAATATGAGTACTTTGAACTGATATTCAAATGGATGACAGATTGCATAGGTGATATACGAAAAAAATCAAATAACTAGCTTAAACTATTCTATTTTTATGATATCGGTTAATATTCTGTTCAGTTAGTGACTGTTTCATTTTAATGATCATCGATTGAAAGATTGGGAAAATTGAAAAAGATTAGCATATTAAAAATTTAATATTATTAAATGTATATGCAGAACTGCAACACTGGTTTTTGGTACTCAAACATGGTGTGAAAAGACCAACTGGACTAACATTGGTATATGTGATGAATACAGAGAACGACATAAAATATTATATGCATTACTTCTAATCACCAATTTGCACATTCTTCGGAATTCGTTGATCTGTGTCGGTTGTAGGCTTGCTTTCCTTGATTGTCCTGGATTCTTCTATGTATTTTAATTAGGCTTTGCACTTTGCCATCTCGCAACTCCCCCCATATGCTGTTCACAGATTCTTTCTAGTTTCACGCGACGTTTCGCCACCTACTACTTTTGGACCACCTTATGAGTAGTATCCACAACAATCTGAATGAAGACATCAATATACAAACTGATCGAAGTGAGAATCCTACCGCTAAACACTGGCACAGTGATGCTAAAGGTTAAGCATCTATAGTAAAACTCGAAGTGTCTCATATTTAAACAAAATATCTTTTCGATGCTCTCTGGTTTTTAGTACTATTCAACAGAGTTCAGTGACGAATAGAAATAACAAACAGTCACAATTACTAATCTACTTTGTCTGTTAAAATTTTACAAAGTCAAGTATGCCTATACTGGAAAAAAAGTTCACCGGTAAAGTAAAGTATGTTGATTTGACATCTATACATTTTGAAATAATTCATTTCATCTTAATTATAAACTGACCTTTTTCATAAACATTCTTTTACATTTGAATACTCTGGAATTCACGTAAATAAATATTTAAAACAGATGGGCTGGTTCTTGATGATTCTAGTTGGATGAGCCTAACAACAGACAATTCTCATTTAATTGGTTTACCACTGAATGAACATGTACGAAAACAACCATATGTCTTTAGGTAAGTTCAGTTTTAACCATTTTAGTTTTAATTTAAGAATTTCAGTTGAAGCCGTTAACATATGAGTTTTGTCTTCTCGAAGATACCCACGTCATCATTTATGACTTTCACAGCAGTTCACACTCACCTACCCATAGAATTGAACTTTTTAAAACTTTATGATCATTTAGATATATTTAAGTTAATAAGTTTAAATTAGATATAGATACAATCGGTTTATGATATACAGATCAAATGTAAAAAGTTAAGTGTTCATTTAGATGGAGTTTTTATATCCGAAAGAAAACAGCTATTCTCGACTTCCAATGTTCCTCTACATGATTTGATCTTTGAACAACACTTTCACTATAAAATATATTTATAGTATTTGATTTTTGTCTTTAGTAATTACACAGTGATAATAATAAGACCCAGTATTTATAAAGTATAACAACTATTATTGCTGAAATTTTACTCACAAATAAATTTAGGTTACGTAAATCGGATTATATCTTAACGACTTTACCAACAATAGAGTATTCAGAAATTCCTTACAGTTTTCTTTGCCATTTCTATTGAATATTTATCATCAATAATTTTAGTTCACAATATATATGTATTTTATCAAAGTAGATTTTTTTTAATAAACACCCCTTTTCATTTTGATGGCGACTGGGAAGCGGAAACCAGGACACTCATTTCGTCCCATTCACGACACATCGGCTGGATCTACCTGCATCCCAATGTTGATTTTCACCATGGGATTCTAAATCAGTCCCCTTTGTGCCAAACGCTACCACATTCCCCATTAGGCTACTGTGTCGAAACAGTCACACATATGCAGCGGGTATATACGTAATTAGGATGAATTTGTATCTTCCCGTTGATTTGTAATGGACTGAAGCTGGTCAGTCTTTGCTGCCATACGTACATCCTGAGAGGATTGCCTCGATGTAACGATAGTACATAAGTAATGTTTAAGTTGGATCGTGTCTGACAAGAGGAATCCAGGATACTGTGATTCGATCCCAGTGTGAACATCAACTTTAGGATGCAGGTACATTCAGCCGATGGGTCCATAATAGGATGAAACGCGAGTCCTGGTTTCCTTTCGCTAGTTGTAATCTAGCTTGAACAAAACTTGTGATTAATAGCTATATAGAAGCAATCCTCTTAGGATACACATATGGTAACAGAGGCTGACTAGTTTCAATCCATTACAAATCAACAGGAAGATTCAAGCTTATTCTAATTACCTCTTCTCAACGTATAACTTTCGATGTTGTTATTAAATTTAAGTGATAATCTACTTTATGTTTACCACATTAGTGATTACATAATAATACTTGAGTTAATTTGTTTTGTAATTATTATCAATTCAACTAAATCATTCATGTATGTAATGTAATCCACTTGATATTAAAAATTATTTAACCGATTTTTCTTTCAAATCAATTCACTTACACTAAAAATACAATTTACCCGTTATGATGACGTAATTTTATGTATGAATAGTAAAATTCAAAATTTATATTCTTTCATTTTGTTTGTTTGTTTGTTTTAAAAACAAATTTCACATGGTAATAGATTTTTCTATTGAAAAGTTTTACAATGGTAACATAATTCACCATAAGTTATTAGTAGTGAATACTTGAATATCATTGATAATCTGTTTAGTTTTTCATTGTGTATTCATTGTAATAAACAATTATTTTTGGTATAGATTATTTAATGTATTGAAAAAGTAAATGTTCACATTATAGCTCAAAAGTTGATTGATTAATATTTTACACTTTTGTTTACACTGTTGGTAGAGTTGATAAAATAAGGTGAGGCAGGGGGTGGAAGAGGAGATAACTATTACATGACTGAGTGTTGTGTAGATCGTTAAATTTGACTATGATATCATAAAGTGATGAGTTACATGAACATTGAATACTAGGAAACACTAGACAGTAAAAAATTCTCTTTAGTATACTGTACCGTTCAAAGGTGTACATTCACAACTCCTGCAGGAAATCCAGCTGAACAACTTCTGGCTTCGCAGACAACACTTAATCGTTAGATTACTGAGCCTTGGGTCGTGCAAAAATTGACATTTTTAATCTTAGTCAATAAACGATATAATTATGCCACCTGAGTAAATGTTATTGATTGCTAACTACGCCACACAAGATTTAGTTGAAACTAACTTGTAACATATTTCCACTAAGACCTTAGATTATTATCTTCTGGAGTTAGTCACTAATAACAGCCGATATCGATGATGCTGGCAATTGACATGTTTCTGGTAACAGCTCTATCACTGAAATTTTATTGAATTCTAACTAAATTGTTGCATTCTTATGTTTAAATATATGATCATTTTTATATTATCAAAATTCATAAGGTAAATAATAGAAGAATGACTGATAAGTGAAATAGTGAATAGGAGATTGAATATCAGGTACATTGTTGAAAACAAATGACTGTTTACTTGTGTATTTTAGATTGATTTATCATGGGTTTGTAGTTTTTAATAAAATTATTCCAAGATAGAGTCGTGTCACATGTTTTAATACATTTGATATGGGGACGACAGTGGAGTCTAAGATGAGAACTTTTGTTTTATCTAGAATCTCTGATCTGTGTATTTTTGTATCACAGGGTTAATACATTATCCAGTGAGCTAGCGAGTCTAGGCAGCCGTTAATTTGTTAAGTAATTTTAAGGTATATCTGACTGGTGAGTCTTAATTTAAATAAAACAAGCATTCCAGACTCCATTGTTAGCCACTTACCAAATAAAATAATCACATGCCATTTAATATTATCTTCTATACCACCAAAGAAACTGTACTTTCTAAGGAAAAATTATCGAAATAAAAACCATATTACTATGCATCTTACATTACGTGTATTAAAACCCAAACTATTCATTTCTTAGACAGTCATAAGTTCTAATTAATCAATCACTTGATAGTACTCAGTAATACGTAACCTAATCCTGAGAACTGATTTGAATTTTATGAATCAAACTAAAATATGGTTTGGACGAAGTGATAGGGAAGTCATTCAACAAGTAACTTAAAGACAGTTGTCACCAAAGCAAATCTACAACTTGAATGAAGCGTAAATGTATTACAACCCATTTAGAAGATTTTTTTAATTCCAGTAATTCATAATATTAGGTATTAAGAGTACCAAATAATGTCATACGTTTGCTGAGATAGACAGAACCCTACCAACATACATGGAAAACAAAATAGCAATGTTTTCACGGTTTAAATTGAGTGCAACAATATCACTATTATCATAACAATATTATACCAATAAATTTTGTGCATGTTGAAGTATAACTGAAGAGATTCAAGTGAAACAGTAGTGACCAAAACACTACTCAAATATCTGCAATGGAACAGCTCATGTCGACAAACATGTCAAACCAAAAGTATATGAAATCACTAAATCATTACGAAAAATAAACCCAGTTAAAAATTAATAACTACCTATTAAATCCTAGTCGTATATTTTGATGTACCTTGGATTCGTCTTAAAGATGCACATATACCCCAATGTTGATGTTCACGATGAGGTTAGCCAATTACTGTTTGCATTGAATACCAACATTTTCTCGACTGAGTTATTGAGTAAAGATAGTTACTAACTTGTTCAGACCATGGAAGTACCTTACACTATTTTCATATTTGAAGAATATAATGCTAATTTTGTGTTGCAGTGTGAATATCAGCAGTAAAATGAAGTTAAATCAAGTTGACAATCCTCAAATAAAACGAAACACGAGTATTGACACGCCGTTAACTATAATATATATATTCAAAGACATTGCAAAATATCTACACAATGTAAATCCACTGAGGATTTATATATCCCAACGAAGTCTGAGTAAAATTCAGTACTAAATATTCAAAAAAGATAATGAAAAATACGAATAATATCGAGTGATGGCCTGTGTTGATGAACAAAGTGATAGATGTTACAAGCTCTTAGTTGGTTGAAGCGGTATAAAATATTCACATTCCTAGTGGTCTACACCTCTGTATAGTCTAATATGAATACCGTCGCTACGAATTTCATCGGTATAAATTTGTTGTGAATGAAATTTTTCCATCGCTTTGTTTGTTTCATCAAGACCATTTTTACGATGAGTACCAAAATGCCTGAAACTTATTAAAAAATATCAATGATTCTGGGGAAGGAAGTAGTCAGCAATAAACCATGAACCCAGTTTTTATAATAATTTGGCAATCATTTGTAAAACGTAACCTAAATCTAAAGGGAAACAATACTCCATGATGGATTCGATCCTAGTTCAGTCAGCTTCACTGGTGACAATTATTACTAATGAGCTATTCGTGCCGTGCCCAGTATTTAAATTCATAAAACAGCGCCCATAATGAACTCAAAATAATCAACAAACTTCGTTTTCTCTACTTGTCATTATAAAACTATGATTTTATCCTACAAATAAAGTAAACTACTCTCTAGTCAAGATATTTCCACATTTATTTCAATTCACATAAACATTAAGCTGTCACTAATGAATTGTAATTCGTTTCTTTCTTATACTCTATGTAACCCACTGTTCTATAAACGATTAAATCATTATATGACTAGATGATTTCATTTAGACTGAAATGTTTGTATGATGAATTACTAAGAAATTCTTATTTTTAAGTGTTATTCATGGTTAAAAAAAAACAATAAAAGATTCATAATGAAACCATTTAGTTAAATGAATATAATCCATTCAACATGAATCTGATAAATTGTTTAGCAGAAATTAAGTGTTAGCAATAAAAAAAGGAATTGTTCATTGTCTAGATTGTTATTTACTTAAGATTGATTTAATGGTTAAATGATTGATAGTACTTCAGAAGTTAAATGTCATTCACCGGTGAATTTCATATAAATACAATGAAATGAATGTTGCTATGCAATATATTTATGACAGCAAGAAAATGAAAAAGAGTTCCGTTTGAAAGTATTTGATAATCATTTTCATATAATTTGATTGATAAATAGACGTAGTAATGTACAAAACGACATTATGCTAATTTTCAAATAAAAAATAACTAATGAATAACGATTAGAAGGAATTTGTAAATTCCCATTGATTTGTTATAGACTGAAACTAATCAGTCTCTGATCCTATATGTGCATCCTAGGCGGATTGTCTCGATATAGTGATTAATAATAAGTATCATTTAAGTTGGATTGTGATTGGCAAGTGGAATCCAGGACGCGTGTTTCGTCCTATTCGGGACTCGTAGGCTAGATGTACCTGCATCCAAATGTTGATGTTCACAGTGGGAACGCGGTGACATTTGACAGGAAACGGACTGAGTTCGAATCCCACTGTCAACATCAACATTGGGATGCAGGTACATCCAGTGGACAAGTCCCAAATAGAGTAAAAAAGCTCGTCCTGGATTCTATTTGCCAGTCACAACTCAACTTAATTGGTAAATAACTAGTTGTAGGCAAATTTTTACCAAGATGAATAAATATACCTATTAGCTTTAATAGGATGGCTTGTTTAAGTTACAGAATATTTAAACTTTCATCAGTATATTCAGTAACAGATCATAGATAATAACAGATTTTTATTCATATTAACATGAAGTATCTACTTTAAAGATGCAATTAAATGTGTTAAACACTTAGCAACAAAATTTTTTTGATCGTGTAGAAGTTTATTAATTAACACAAATGTCAAGTGACATTGTATACCCTCGTATGAAAAAGTCGCCTATATCAAAGTTTCATCAAGTGACTAGTTATGTAACCGAATTTTGAAACAGATCTTAAAAACATTCACAGATAGATTACTGTTACTGAAGATGTAACACTTTACTTATATACATGCGTGTATATGATAAAGCAGTCAGCCTATGAAGGTAAATTTAAAAAGTGCTCATGTTGAAAAGGTGTCAACAACTTAACATTCAGTTAATTCCTTTAAATGATCTACATTCTCTCTAAGGTTGAATTATTCACTTAACAGATTATTTATATAAAGATGAAAGTAATTTAATTATGATAGACAAAAATTATTGTGATTAGAAAATAATTATTAAATAAGTTTCCTTTTTTTCTGTCAAACAATCTTCCTGAGATAATTAACATTAATGATGCATCACTTGTAATTAATAAATTTGACAAGTATTTCTTAGTTTATATTCTATGTAAACAGTCTAGTTGCCATACAAACAAACAGCAAGTAAATTAGTAAAATTTTAATAAACCGTATATATCGTAAAATTTCAGGTTTTGTCAGTTAGGAATATAAATAAATATGTAGGTATATTTACTTTTAAAACAAAGAATGCCTGTGGTTTTATTGCGTAATGTCATCATTTTTTCGTTTTACTAGTACATGTAGCTGTATGCTGACTAACTAACAAATCTGTTAAAAAAGTATACAGTTTATCTCTTGATTAGTCATAACGGATGTCTGAAATTCTTTATCAGTATGGATAGTCAGTTGTCGTTATCTATGGAAAGGGAGCGCTTAATATTTACTAGAAATAGTTAATATGTAAAATGTGCTTCCAAATCGACTTTCCCTTGGTAAAGCTTTAAAGTCATCGTCATTTTGATTCAATTAATTAGCTGGTACTTTTACGTGGTTCAGAAAATAGATTACAAGGTATTTTGACTGTTATGTAACTCTATGGTAAGAAACAATTTGCCCAAATGTATGTCAATACATCTCTTAGAAAACGTGATGATTTAATAGATAGTGATATAGAACTCATTAAAACAAAATTAATAATACAACTATTTCATATTTGAGCAATTTAACAGATTGATGAAAAACAAGGTCTATTAATGAGTGCAATCAAAAAAAACATGGTTACTTACATTAATTGATTATCACTTATAAAAAAATAATTTTTTAACTTAATAGTCACTTTCCCTATTTGTTTTATATTAAACCTTCATATTCATTAATATTTTTGTCAAAGTAGTTTAAGATATGGTAATTCTTCTAGATAAATGAGCTTTTAAATTAATCCATTGAGAATGCTTATTGACAATGGTATGCAATCATAGTAGTATAGTGGCATTAAGTGTAATACTAGTGAGTAATTAAAAAGATTTCTTCGTTGGAAAAATGAATAGGATAAAATGTTCTTAAATATCAATACTGTCTGTTCATAAAGTTATAAAAGGACATAGATCAGTACTTTACAAAACAGAATAAGAAGACTACTGAAGATTTATAAAATATGTAAGGAACAATAAAGTAAAAAAATAAAATGGTGATAACGAAAAAAAATTGCTCTTTTCATGTGTCAGATAGAAATTCTAGAGTTTTACTGACTTGACATTTGGTTAAGGGCAATTACAACAATAGAAAACATAATCATGGAGTGAGGTAAAGAAAGCATAAACCATAAAAATTTTGATTGTTTGATTTATGATTTTAAACACTGCAAATGAATTAGGATGTACTTGAATATTCCCATTGATTTGTCACGGACTGTTGCTGTAAGTGCTTTAAGTGCGTCCAGATCGGATGGCCTCGATATACCGGTAGATGACAAGTATTGTTGCAGATAAATTTGTTTGACATACCAAATAATTATATAGGTAATATTTTAAAGAATTCAAATCCATCACCAATGTGATAAATGTTTGAACAAAATAATTAGTAGCCAGTTAACTATCTTGGACGTATTTACAGATAAGCGAAGAGGTGATTCCTAAATCATTATTATCGAGGTTTGATGAAATTCCTGCTTCTTCTCCTTGATATCGTCGCTGTGATTTTCGTTCCTATAACAAAATTTTTAAAGTCAATGATGTGTTATACTTTCACACATCACTAAAACCGAAATTAGTCATACATTGCACTTTTAGTTGAATAGTTATTGAATTCGTTTTTACCCGAAATGATCACATTTTGTGAAAGAACCGTCTATTTTAATGATATTGAATCAAACTGTGCACAAATTTGTAGATGGCTGTAAACATATGAGGTACAGGGAAATACTTATATTGATGTCGGATTAATTAGTTTGATTTTCGCACATTTATTGTCATTCTAAACACCATCGTCAGCGTTTACTTCGTATGGTAGTGAGCTTAACGTTTAATCTACGAGTAGTAAATAGGCTTGTTCCTATGGCCCTATTTGTTGTTAGAGGTCATCTACATAGAATGATAAGCATGAATACAAGTAGAACTAAGAACAAATAGTCATAAATAACTTGACATTTGTAGAATAACTAAAAATCTCACCAGTAAATGAAGTAGAAGCTGATGACGGTATTAAGAATTATAACTTAAAATTTAGTAAATCCAACAACTCAAAAATACATACTTTTTATTGTGAGTTTTATTTTTATTATGTTTCTTGTCAAAGCAAATACAATGATATATATAGAGGCAATTCGCTCAGGATGCACATATGGCAACAGAGGCTGACCAGTTTCAGTCCATTACAAATCAACGGGATGATATAAGCCTATTCAAAATTACAAATACAATGAGTTTATCCGAAAATTTCTATTTTATAAAGAGCTTAATGTTTATTTTAATTTCCGCCCTCAAGTAAATTCATACTTAAAACTCTATTCGACCCTTAAGAAACAAATAAAGACAATGTATGCCTTTCTGTTCATTCATTTCTTTAAATGTTTTACACAAAATATATCAAACAATCAATTGAACATGTGTATTCTTCAGGTTATTGAATTACAACAGGAATTTGTATGAAAAAAAAAAGATTTTAGTAATTTTTTTTAACATTTCCGGGTGCAACAATAAAAAATGTTGGAACCTACTTAATAAAAATAGATACTATTATTGTACTTTCTGAAATGAAAAAAAGAACAATATATCAAGAAGTAATGAATTTCACAGAGGAATTTTTTATTCAGGTGTCGGAGTTACAAGTGAATGTGACTATAACATTGATTTCTTAACTGTTTAGTTTTAAGATTAAACATACCATACTGTGTTTATCTTAACTAACTGATTAAATTATCTAAACTATGTTCATAGAGGAGCTTAATAGGGAAGTGTAAAGATTTTTTTCCAGTGATTAGTATCTATTCTTAATGATTGATAGAAATACTTTAGTATCAGTTATGATATAATCACATCATTATTATTAACAATATATTTTGCAGTATATCCCATTATAATTCTCTCCCTCATCTCATTATATTTGACTAGATTAAATGTTACAACAGATAAAAATACAGACAATCTTATATCACTTTTTCAACTTAATAACAATTATTTTGTGTAATTTTTGTAAAAATTAGTAGTATGTTTATTCTGATTGAAATTTAACTTTTACTATTTACTAGTAGTAAATATTTACGAATGTCTCTTGTCTTCCGGATATATCATTGATCATCACAGAAATTCTATCTAATGTACATTAAAATATATACAATTTGCCATCATCCAATGACGTATTTTGGTTTGTTACTAACTAGCCCTCTTGTTTTTTTCCTTCAGATTTGCCTATAACTTATTTAACATTTACTAATGTTTTTATTTAATTGAGGTGGTCTTGTGAAGATAGGAATTAAGTTTAATTGATTGTATTTGTCACAGCTCATTAATCAACTTTTGGATGTTCCTGAAGTTTCAATGAGAAGTTGTGACTGGAAAAGTTCAGACATGCTGAGAGTAAGAAAGTTATCACCAATGACAATGCACAGTCGCCGAGCTATGTCGTAAATTGATGAAAGTTGGAATTCTATCGCTGAACGCCAGCACAGTAGTGCAGATGATAAAGTGTTCGCAGTGAAACCAAAAAGGCTTGTAAAATAATCTTTAGGGGAAATCGAGGGTGCACATTACTTAAGGGTCCCATATTAGGACGAAACGATTACCCAGTGCTCAAGGGTTTACAACGGCAGCTAACCGACATCACCTTGTGAAGAACACAGTCAATTAATGTTCGGATTGTTTCAGAATTCAACATTTACAAATGGCAGATCAGTATTTTAGCAGAATTTAAGTGATTTTATTTATCATAGATTAGTATGCCACCAAAGTTAGACAATTCATTCTGTATATTAAAATGTTATAGCCACGTAAATTCTAGCAAATAAACAAGACTGAATATTTTCATAAAATATCAATGAAAGAAAATAAAGATAATTTTAAAATTAGGTCAAAATGTTGTTAAATTTGGTCACAGAAACAAAGCAAGCACTTTAGAAACGATTTGTGAGATCACTTAAATGAGTCACGATTATCCAAGGAAATCTATTCAAATAATTTAACCTAATGATGAGAAGACTTATTTTCAGTTACTGTGTTTTCTTTTTCCCAATCCCAGACTTTATATTCATTCAGTTGATCAAAAAACTCCTATTGTAATTGGCTTTACAGTAGAAGTACAAGATTGGTTTGAGATTATGAAAAAGGATAAATCTTTTCAATCAAATCATCGTGTTCGTTTACGTATCTTACCACCGATTCAAACGTCAGCTAATCAACCTATAGAAATATGGCCAACTAAACCATCGAATTCATTAAATTATAGATGGAAACTGTCGAATGCAATTGATAAATACCTTCGACCAAATTGTTCACCACCTTGTAATCCAGATGTTGGTATCTGGCAAATTACACAACAAAGTAGGTTAAAGTTGACTATGATTTCATATCAACAGATGAACAGTTAATGGTTCGTTTAAAAACTATGCCTAATATTAGGTAGATTAGAGGACTAGTAAACAACTGTAATCTCACTAGTATGGTTTACACTTAGAATATATTTGCACTATTAAAGATTTAGAAATATTCCACTATTCAACTTTGAAGTAATCAACAATTAATATGAAAAAGTATACTTTTTTATAGTGTTAAGGTATTGAAATTCAATAAACAAGACTCCAATGTTTGTGAAAACAAAGCCCTTTCAAAATGCTACTATATATATATATATATATATATATATATATATACCTAACGACTCCTTTAAACTATAAATCAACCTACTCAATCAATCATAATTAATTTTAAACAGTGGCAATGAACAGATTAAACTGATATCAAATAATTTGTCATATTACGAATGTACACAGCAATTAAAGTTTTCGGTAGTGTAAACAAAAGAGGTACCTCTACATTTTTTAATCAAAGTAATTTAGTAATTAAAATGTTTTATTCATAACAGATTAAAAGAAGACAGTACCACTAGCAATAGCAACAGTGGTAGTTATGATTTGTATTTACATCCATGACTACATTTGAACAATTTTCCGGTAATATATTGGCTTTCTGAAGAGATACCTCGACATGGTATATTATTTTGCAATTTAAGTTGCAAAGAAATGCATGACTGTTATTTTGTTCCGTTCAGGACTCATCAGTTATACAAACTTACATCCCACCGTTGATAATCACACTGAAAATTAAGCCCCAAACTTATCATTTTAAGTGCTAACCAATTTGACAAGTTAACTGTTGTCACGATACAATAGCGTAGACAACAGCTCCTTAGCGTTTGTATTGGTGTTAGTGTGTTTAAGCATCAGTTTAACAATCAACACCGTGATAAAGATATGTCTAATCACAAGTAGAGTGAAATTAATATTTTGAATTCTACTCCACTCTATATTCAAAAAATATAAGGAACAAATTACATTACAAGAATGCTTAAAATACCCTGTTTATTCTTTTGGAAGACAATTCTTTTACATGTCTCTTATGTCACTTCAACCAACACAACTATTCATACTCCTATTTAGAACTTACACAGTATTTGTTGGCCATATAACTCTGAATATGGTAAGGACAACAGGCGATAATAGTAAAATGTTTTTCAAAATAGCGCTTTTGATCTTGTTGTTCTGAAAATCTTGAAAAATATATACTGCCACATGGAATAAATATTAAAAAAGTTGCTTGTCCACACCCTCAGCTGATTCAAACTTTTTAAGATACTTAAATACAGAATCCTCGGGGTAAGCAACAGATTGGGATCTCTAGGACAAACCTTAAATTAATGCTATTTCGTTTGTCGATCTTATTTACGTGAAGCTTACACAGATTATTGTCCTCAACGTAGAGCCTTGAAAACACTAAAAGTCTCGTATTGACATACACAAAACGTATTTCAAAGCAGAAT
The DNA here is from genome assembly GCA_025215515.1 of Schistosoma japonicum. NCBI lineage: Eukaryota > Metazoa > Platyhelminthes > Trematoda > Strigeidida > Schistosomatidae > Schistosoma > Schistosoma japonicum. Next base: position 17,596,982 of record CM046063.1, on the reverse strand, counting down.
AAATAGTTATTTCGATCAAACTGTCACTGATTTAAACGTCATTTCCTGAGTTTGTTAACCTTTATCAAGCTATTATCAGCGTGACACCACCCAAAATTACCGTTAAAAATACCTATACAATGGCTTTTGTAAATGATATCCCTCATTCGGTTGATAACAATTCCAATAAAAAAATATGGTGACAATTTGTAGCTCAAGAGGAGGTATTTTGAGGTCGTGAGTCCCCCCCTTGACTTTGATGGTTTAATCTTCGAACTATCATCGTCTTTGCAGATAACGCCATTAATGCATGCTTGAAAACGAAGATGAATTTTAAAATTCCACTATAATTAACTAACTACTTATTTCGTAGACCCGCAAAGTAATGTTAAAACCTCACTTCATTTTGAAGTATGTGCTTCACGAAAAAATCTTCCACCTCATAAAACACAACACTAAATTGCATATGTAAGCTATTTTATCTCGTACTTGATAGCCTGACTAGTAGCAGATTACTTTAGCACTCGGACGTCTTGAACTCTCTTAGTCAGAAAATCAGAAAACCGAAGACAAGTAAACAGGAAACTTTATTCCAGAGAGTGAGTTACGTAGAAAATATTCGTATATTTATAGTTTTCTGAAACAACAAAATTAATATTATATTCCATTCAATACGAATTAAGAAGTTTTAACTAGTACACAATCACAACGCGCCACGTCGAGATTCTAAAAGGTTCTATCGATCAGTGATTGGATGGAATGTCTCCGGCGCCTCCTAGGGTTCTGGAGACTTCGTTGAGGTTTCTGAGAGCCATCCCAACAAAAGCATTTTTTAATTAAGTCGGAAATAACATATTCAGAATCAACCCTGTTTCCCAATTCTTTTGTCAAAAAAAAATTGATGACGAAATTTGAAAATAGACATGAATATGAGAAACATTGATGATTGTGGTAAACATATCATCCACTAACCAGTAAGTTGCGAAGAAAGTGACATACTTACTTTGATCAATGCTTTTACCGATAAAATACTGACGAAAGGTGTGGTCTTTCTTATTGACTTTATAATTAGTACATGAATATTATTGTATACCAGTATCTATTTTGTATACTTGTTACAGATGATAGGTATTTCTACATTCAGAAAATAACCTGAAAACTCCTAGTGCTTACCTCAGTACAACGCATAACTATTGATTTAAGCACAGACTAAAATCAAAACATCATTATTATTATTATTTTTACTCTGTTAAATGTATTCTTAGCAGTACGATAAACTCAAGAGAAAATGTTGATTCATAATCATATATATTTCAGAAACATAACAATTAACTTCTCTTAATTCTTATCTTTGTCTAGATCTTAATACCCACCATAAAGTCAATACTGCATAATCACCATAGTTTTCATTAAGTCTTTTATACTTATCAATCTAAGACTATCCTGTATAAGCTTAGGAGGAGAAATTCATTTACTCCGATAAACTGATTCATTGAGTGTGTTCTGATATTAAATAGGTATGTTTCCACTGAAACTACTTTGTATAGTTACCTCCAAGAATGTAAAGTCCCTTGACTTCGAATTTCCAAAATATAGAGAATGACGACCAACTAGCTGTTACCTGTTATGCCATAATATATTTCCCTCTTCCTCAATACATAATAATATACCAAGTTTTTACCGTGTCTATGATAAACAATATGGGCAGTAATTCAAGTGTATTTTACTTGAAACTGTCATGGAAATGAAAATACACTAATGATATTGATTTCAGCTGAACTTCACAAACATTTAGTTCTGAAACTAAGTAATATACAAAATCTTTGTTTTATTCACAAATTTACATTGCAACTTATCTCTTATTACTGTCCAGATGTAAACAGTTTATCAGTGACATGGGCTCAACTTTCATTACTTCAAGAGCAAGGAAAATCACAAACCGGTAAATCAGACCAGAATATCCCCAATTGTCCATGGGATAAATTTGACCACTTACAGAATCTACTTATTTTTGCACCAACCTTAGTTTCAGCTCAGAAAAATCTAGGTTTGGTAACTGGTCTTGCTAATGATGGTCAACTTTACCTATCTCCGTGGTCAGCACCTTCCAATCTTTTTAGAGCACATATAGAATCAGCTGAGTTGGGGACAGTTGAAGCTGCTGTAGTTGATCGTATGGGAAGTTGCACACGTCATTCGAGTAAATTTGATGATCAAGAACTAATTGGACAACCAATGCAAAATAGATACTCTTCTTTTTCGAGTCTAGAAAGTGATATGATTATGAATTTCACAGTATTTACTGGTATGTTTATTACAGTGAGTGTTACTATAATTCACTATTGCTATGATGTGATACCTTTTTATGCATTCAATGAACCGAAATTTGTAGCTGAGTATAACTGAATATGTTTAGTCTAAAGTAGTTTATCCTAATTTTTCTCATATTTGCTTGATTTTACTTAATCTATTAAGTAAAAGAGTAACCTAATTCAGTAACCGCATGAAGCATTCCAAAGTTTGTATTTTAATAAACACTTAGGTTGTTACCTATATACATCTTAATGGATAATTCGACAACTTCAGCTAAATATTTTAACAAGGAATTCAAGAAGTACATAAATCATACTTTATACTTCATAAAAATACAGTGACACTACTTACACAATTTTTTTTCATAACATAAATAGAAAAATATTTTCAGATTAAACAAGAATCAACGACATGTCTAGAGAAGCAATGATAGTTTCGCAACTGAATTATCCAGATTAGTAAAGGTAATTTCAATAGAGTAATGATTCAGTTTCTTAGTTGCGTAAGATAAGTATAAATAATATTTGCACACATACTCTTATTGATTACACTTTTAATTTCACAAGTTTAATCTTACCCAAATGGTTTATTAATGAATTATGCTTTATAGTAACTGAATAGCAAGATATTTTGCTAGCTCCATGAACTCATCCATTCTTTCTAATAAATTATATTAGCAGTTGTATAAGTTTTGGTCACAATTATCTTAAAGATCAGTTAGTAAAACAATCAATCATAATCGTAGGCACCTATAATTACTGAAGTGAATTAAGTAACTGATTAATATCTATTTGTTCATTGATGGTTTTGTAGCTGATTTCAGTTCATAATGGAATTCGTCTTTAAAACCACCATACTTTCATAATAATGATCATCATAATTCACTGATAAGTATAACTTTACTGTAATTCTGCTCTATCATAGCACTCGAAATATTCAAATTAAATATCTCTGTCCGTTCTGGTAAACCCTGTTAACTAAAAACCAAAGTTATACTTTGATGTGTGTCGTATGATGTTCGAACTGAACTCTATGACACGCATTTCATTCCAGTTTAAAAACCGTTAGACACCTGCGTTTATGTCCTAGAGTTTGTGTTTGTACCAAGACCTGGATTAAGTTCTTATAGCTCCAACTACCCAATTGGTGATGTAATGAGCTTCTGAATTCAGGTGGCCAACAGCTTGTCTACTGAAAAAACACGTACTAAAAACAGTCTACAACTTCCATTTAATGATATTTTGAAAAGTGAGTTTTTACTCCCTTTTTGCACTATGTATGCTTGGTCATAATGTTATATCACGAATTTTAACATGTCTAGATTATGGCTAGTAGTAGAATCTAAAACATTGGTTTCTGGAATTAGAATGTATGTGGATCTTACCGTTGCCTTGACATGGACTGAAAATGATCAGTCTCTGTTACTATTTATGCATCCTGAGTGGATTGCCTCGATTCAGCGATAGTTTACAAGTAATGTTTAAAATGGATTGGGACTGATAAGTAGATACACTCAGCTGACGAGTCCCAAACGGGACAAAACGCAAGGCCTGGATTTAGCTTGCTACCCACAATCCAAATCAAGAAAAAAAAACAATAATACTTGCGAATAATCAACAAATTGAGACAATTCACTCAGGATGCACAAATGGCAGCAGTGATTGATCAGTTTCAGTTCATGTCAAGTCAACGGTAAGATCCAAATACATTTTAATTATATATATGATATTTATTTAAATTAGGTTATTTTATTCTCAACTCTGTATATAAATTTAGAAATGATTTAGTATTTTATAAAGATACATTATGTAAATACAGGATTATAACTTTTTTTGTTTGTCTGACCATTTTAATAGGTGAGGGCTTTCGACGTAAAATAGTAAATGATGACATTCTGGCAACAATGTCTCGAGCAAATGTTCATTTATATGATATAGGTGAGAAGTATTATTTAGGATATTTTATAGTTTCATCATATTATTTCTGCTAGTTATTTATAGCTGTTAAGGAAGTAATTAGTGAGAGAAACTATCATTCACGTTTTATTAGTTATCAAAATACAACAGCAATTAAAGCAAAAGATAGAGGGCAGTAAACATTTTGAACTAGCCTTCTTTTCTTGTATAAATAGAAATTTATGATGAATTATTGTCTCAAAAAATGCATTCAGAGAGATTCATATTATCCTTTTAACTGAATTGATATATCTACCTGTTTTGTCCAAAAACATCTTCATCTACATAACTCGAACTGATCACACTTACTTTCATACAAACTAATCATCGAGTAACAACCAGTGTTAAGTTATCAAGTCTTCACTAACTCCTGCCTATCGAAATTCAATGTAGCTTTCAGCCTTAATAACTTCATATAAAATTCACTTTAGTTGACTTTAGATCGTTTTGGGGGGGGTATCCAATAATAAGTTCCGAACTAATGTTTCATACTGGTTGACACTATCACACTGTATCTGTATATTTTAGAGGATTGGTGCTACTTTTGAGACTCAGAGTCGTATCATCAACATTTAGAGAAGTTTTTCGCGACCTTCCTCCGGCGACAATATGATAACTACTTTGGTCAGGTAGTTTTTAAATTCAGATAGCAAAAGATGTAACAATGAAGTCTAGAGTCACAATCAAATGAGAGTATTATAAGATAAAATATTTATATAGTTTGTATAATTAAATTCGACGACTAACAATGTACGCTATAGAAATTCTAGCTCCACGTTTTTTACTGTCTATTTACAATATCAAGTCATTAGATCTGTGGTAACTAACTGGATAAAAATTAGGTTTGAGAACTATTTGGTCATAACTCAATTGTGTTTTATGGCAACATCTTGAATGTCTTAGGATAATTCAATTGTGAATCTAAAAGTGCGTAATATTTTGTTGTTTTATAGATCCAAGGAAGATTAGTTCAATGTTACCTTATCTTTACTAACTCCCAACTTAGAAGTATTTTAGTAGTAATTAGCAATTAAAGCTTCTCATTTCAATTAAATATAAGGCAAATTTGATTATATCAGAATACTAATATGACTAGAATGTTAGTATTAAGATGAAATCATAATGAGCAAACAGTAGGAACAATTTAATAAAATCCTTCAAAAAGTAAAATAATCTTAAAAACAGTAACAGTGAATCAGACAATATACTATCTGAAAGTCTATCATAATGTGAATTTCAGCTTATTACACATTTAGGCCTAGCGTTAGGTAATGTGATGAGTTGAAATAGTATGTAGAGCAGCATGATGAGAAGAATCTGAAAATGAACCAAAACAAGAGAAAATGGATATATAAGATAGGGCTAATAGCAATACAAAAAGGTGACTTTTATGTGAAATAAACATGAAATTAAAACAATCTGATAACCGAAACTAGAGGGCGGTGTAGGACCTCGAATGAGTAAAATAAACAATACTTCAATAGTGAAAAATTCGAAATCTCGGACAATAAATCCAATTTAAAATAATTCAAAACAAAATCAGAAAAATATAGTTGTTAATAAACGGTGATTGTCGTTGGCAGTCAGGCTATCGCTATGAAGCTGTAAGGTTGTAGTTGCAAACCATAGCGAGGTATAGATGCGCACTGTTAAGAGTCGCTATGCTATGACAAAACAGTTGTCCAGTGCTTTCTAGATTTCAGTAGCTGTCTGGCTTCAGTCGATTTTTAGTGAAATTTTTAAAGATCGTCATTTTTGTTTTTATACACTTATTTTCTAGGCGGTAGGCAAATAGGTTCATCACATTGGATTGGTTTAGAAAAGGATAAATCAACAATATTTGGAATTATTATTGGTAATTCTGTTCAACCATCAAGTCATAAATTTTTGTAAGTTCTACGACCATGTCATTAAAATAATTTTTTAAACGCACAAACACAATATGAAATCAAATAAATGAGTTTAACGATTAATCGATTGTTTTATCTTGTATTGACGCGGTCATTTAAACCACGACTGTTGAATGAAACTTCTTATTTGGATTGTAATTCTGTAAGTCAAGTAATCAAAGTAACACGGAGCATTATTTTCTGTAAACTCTAATTAGGTTACGTACATAGAAACCGAAATTAGTTGTTAACCTTAATGAGTGGCAGAATAACAGAGTTCCGAATAGTTGGTAAAGTAAAATTGATGGTGATAAAATGACTGTTGTGTGTATAATGTCAACTTTAATAAATATTTACATCAGCAGAAATGATAAGCACAGTTAGTCGAATAAATAAGTCGAATGTAAATACAAACCTAATCAAAAATTATGTTATGCGCTAAAAAGTAATATTTTTTCACTTATCAGATTTGGGTAATTAATTTTTGATGGCTAAGAAAGTGAGAATATATTTCAGAGAAGAGTTCGCTTTTCAGCGAATTCATTTTCAAGTCTGCGTAATCACGAACATATATATATATATATATATATATATATATATTCGTCATGACAATACTCAATAATCTGTGTTAACAATAATAAGCGAGTTAACATAATAACAATAAGAGAAATATTGTTTATATGTAACTAGAAATGTAGTTGAGTATTCATTGAATTATCACAGAAGTCGGATAAAAACCGATAAATGTAAAAAAAGAAGAAAACACTTAAGCTTTACTTTAAGGTGAAATTTTCATAAGACTGTGATGCGATGTGTTGAAAAGCTAAAATAAGACAGTCCTGAGTAAAAGGTCAGAAATAAGGAAAGAGGAAGTAGCAATGGTGTTTGGAGAATTTGTTCTCCTTCCCTTTTTTTCATTGACTTGAGGAAATAAGTAAAAGTAAAAATTGAACATGTTTCTTCTGAATGTATAATCTTAGCCATTTTTATATTAAGTGGTCTTTATTTAACTTCTATGACAATTTGATAAATATTCAATTACATTTCTAATTTTATATGAACAGTATTTCTTTTATTATTGTTCTATTAACTCGCTTATTATCGTTAACACAGACTATTGAGTATTGTTATAATAAATATCTATATATTCGCGATTGTACAGCCATGAAAATGAATTCTCCAAAACAGAGCTCTTCGCTAGAACATATTCTCATTTTTTTAATGATACAATAGGGTATTTTTCGTTTATTCAAAAGCTAAGGAAATCTCTATCTATCAAAGAAATTTCCTTATACTTTAGCCAGTCATAAAATTTATGAGATCGATATGTTATGTACTAAACATCAATCCGATTGTGTAGCATAATAATGAACTGATTGAAAAGAAGATTCAATCACTGAAATTTGAGTTCTTAATGTTTCAATGAGAATTATTAATATTTTAGTTTTGTTTTGTGATTACTAATTTGATTTTTCTTTTCAAACATCTAATATATGCGATTTTAAGATCTCACTAACTTAGTATACACAATGATTGACATTGTTCTCTTTGTAATACTCTGATGTTTGATGAAAACATGTAAATGAAATTGAAATTTTAAATTATTTTACAATATTTAAAATGCGTTTTTTTTTCTATGTAGTATAACAGATAATCCAGAAAAAAATGCAGGTGTCCAGTTTTCAATATATGTAGCTGGATCTAATCCACAATTGCCAATAAATTTCAATCATCGCGTAGTAATGCATTTTAGTGCGGATCATAGTCGACCATGGACAGGAGGACATAGTCTAGTAGATAGATGGTTGTTGATTTCTGCTTTAGATGATTATCTTCGACCTCACTGTATGGGAAGTATGATTTGCAGAGATGATATGGATATCATTTTGCTGACACTCAACTATCAAGGTATGTGAAACAATGCAATCTATATTTTAAGTTAAATATAACCCAATCAGTGTAGGGGAAACTACTGAATTATCATGAAGAAGGCGACACTTTGAATGCATGGATAGGTAAAACAGTAATATATCAGCTAAACTGATTAAGTAATGTACTGCGTCACAATTTAACTGGAGTTGAAAATGCTAATCACTAAATTCTGACTAAGTGTTTTAATAGGTTCATATCTTCGATGATTTCACAAAGCCCTTTGTTTAATATCTTGTGGGTTCATAGATATGTACTTTTAGGTAGTTACAGACTAAACTTAAGTGACTGTTCAATGCTTGTGCTTCTCTAAGTAACGTCAGTTCATCTAAATCGTATTCAGAGTATGTTAAGTCCTGTTCTAGATATCTCCTGATATCTGCAATGAGTATAAAATAATTTTAAGATGCAAGTAGTAATTGTGGTTGCAATTCACATAAACATGTCATTGTTAATTATCCCAAAATTATCCTAAACAAAGACTTGATTTGGTATTTGTAAACTTTGTTTCAAATATTTCTGTTTTAGTACCAAGTTCTAATATAGGTATATTTAAATAACACATATTTATGATTTAGTTTCTTTACAAAAACAATACTTTTTAGTGATGACTAAAAACACCCCTAAAACTTTTGCCTTTCTGACTAGTCACTGAACACTTATATAAGTTTGAGTAACAATCTGTCCTTCAGTAATCAATAAGTTTGTCGAAATTCGAAGTGCTTTTTCAAAACATTAAGTTAACCTAAATTAGAGAATTCATATCCAGATAAAAATGTAATGTCGACTGCTATAAGACATCGACAGACATTCTTAAACTTCACGTTTGCACTGATTACAGTTTATTTGTAATCTCCAGAGAATTGGCTGCTTTCCTAAGGTCTCAGCTGTCATTCTCCAATGCTGCATACCGAGTTGTTAACTAGAAAATTACGTCCTAGGTGACTGAAGCATTTACATTAACCAGTTACCAAGAAATGAACAGTATCATGGTATATACATATATGTACCTTGGCATTAATAGAATTTTATTGATTAAGTCCCAATGCATCTATTAGTCTACTCGTTCATAGACAGTTAAATGAAATTTCATAAGTAACCTCAGGCATAGGATTACCTGTGCTAAATATTGACATAAAAACCTTTAACCAACATACCTGCAAATATTTAAAAAAAATGCTTTGGAACAAGTGCAACACATACTTGAAAAATCTATGGATCCATTCTTATCGTAAAGACCTGTGTTTCCTTCTTAAATTTTCTTTACTGCAATACCTTATTGATGTTTTTTGATATTTTTTAAATTTTTTTTCCAGCTTCCTGGATTTTCTGTTATTTGGGCTCAAAAATCTGTGCTTATTCTTACTGAAAATATCAATTTAAACCAAACAACAGAATTAACGGATTCATATACTCAACAAGAATATTGGAACCAATGGTCTAAGAATGTACATCATACAATTAAACGTAGTGTAGATTCTACACACATTTCCTTACAATTAAATAACAAATCAAACTGTAACAATCAAAATGAGAATTGTCAGTCTTCAATATCTTCACCAACGCCACATTCACGCATCATAAAAACCACATATAATCAGCATAAAAAAGATGAATACAGAAAAAAACGTGCTTTACATACTACAACAAATTGTCCCGAAAAAGAAATTAAAAAATTAGAAAATCGTCTTCTGGCAGAAGTTAGGAAAGATTTACAACAACCATCATCAGAATTCACAAGGCATTTAAAAGAAGCTGGTGTGGGCTATTTGGATGAAATACAAATCGAACGACTTGGTCCATGTGTTCAAACACAACGTAATTATGAATTGTCTTCTATTAACTATATATATATATATATATATATATATATATATTTGTTGTCAATCAATCGTCAAATTATACAGATAAACCATAAAATTGTGCTGAATTTCTACGAATACCATTTCGTGCACAAATAAAGAATAGAGACTAATAATTTATATTAGGAAAATCCTTTTCCGTTTTGGGTTTTCGTATACCTTTAGGTAATATCAAGCTAATGGAATCATGATGAACATATAGCAGCAAAGAGTAATTTGTTTTACTATTGGATATCAACAGTGAAAAGTGGCCTGCTCATAACGGTAACTTCAGATACACCGAATAAGTCAATACTGGCCTGAATTCAATAGTTCAGTGGGTAATCAATTAGAAATTAAAGCAAAAGGTACTTGGTTAAAGTTTAATAGGTAGCATTGACACTAAGAGTAAGTCAGACTATGAATTGTACTTAACGTGAGTCTCGAGTTTCAATGTCGACCATATACTAAAAGTTCTAAAACTTGTCGTTCCTTTCTTGTTGTAATCCGTTATCAAAATACCTATTTCTTTAAAACTACAGCAAATTAAACAGCCCTTTTAATTTCAGCACCCACCAATTAAATAATGTGATGTATGATCCATGTATGTCATTAGCTGTTCTATTATGATTAACTAAGAAAGTAGTAATTGTTGACTAGCTTTTTGAAAAGCATGATAGGTTTAAAACGATGTGATTTTTATTAAAAGAACAACTTTCTTCCAGCATATTACTTTACATATTATTGTAAGACGTTGTAGGGGGTTATAGAATTTCAAAATTCATGTTACGAAATAACATTGGATAGAAAACCATTAAGCAGTAGGGTGCACTGAAGAGCTTTTTCTCACCAGTTTTCGCCTTCTTAGTAAAGTATATTTATGACCTCATTAATGCATAAATCCAGAACACCCAAGCCTCAAGACTAACTCTTAAACTTAGAAACATTGTGCTACTTTCAAATATTTTGTCTTCTTACTTCAGCCAATTCTCGATATTGTGCGAATGGTCACACAACTGACTGAAGTTATAAATCCAAACCACTAGATTCCAGTCCAGTGACCGTAAGGCGAAGCACTCACTCTACTACCTGATGATTTTAAGTTTGATCCCTGGGAGTTACTGATGTACATTACTAATAGGTCGCAGAATAGATTAAAACAGCTGTTCAGGTTTACGATCGTTGTTAAACTGGTAACAGGTCTTTAGCCTGAAGCCTATTTTCTGCCTTTTCTGAATACTACAATAAGTTTCGTTAATTGAACAAATGATCATTTCACTATATATTTATTTGGTTTTCATACACAGATGCCCTTCCCATTTTCATACCTGGACCCGGATTTGAAAATAGTCGGGAAATGTTCACTCCAAGTTATGAAAATAAGAGAGGACCTGAAAAATCAGTTGAATCTGGTGCATCTTTGTCATCGTTGTCATTATCATCATCATTCCCAACTTCATTAAATGAATCAAACAGGTCTAGATTAATTCTTCTCGGAACGCTTTTACCAGTCTGCATATTACTTATTATATCACTACTAGGTGTATTGGGGTTTGTGTGGTATCGTAAACGTGGTAAATCTTGTACAAATGGTCTAACCTCTCATACATCCATTGTAAATAGTGGACATAGTGTTGTAAATCCAGAAACTGAGAAAATGTTAACAACCATGACTAGTCCGAAAAAACCGACAAATAATGGTCGTCAATCGAAAAGTGCTAAGTCAGGTGAGTAAGGTCATGTGATTTCAGTATTTTTTTTCCAACGAGTTTGTTAAAATAATATCATTTACATGCACATTACAAGAGATTTCATAATACTCTAAAAGTTATACGTAATCGAAAATTAAATGCCAGATAGGTACCACCCAATAACTAACAATTAGTATTTCATGTGTTTATTGATGAATTATTTACCGAAATCGAAATGCATTAATCTTTCTGTGATCCGATAAAGTAAACTATGTCGATGAAGGTTTTAAGTAATCATCACGTGAAATGAATTTGGCTAATTGGTTTCATACACTGAACTACAGATATTGTTCATTTGTTCATTCACGTTAGGTAGTATGCATAGATGTTAATTTTTATATGAAACAGTCCTAAATATAGTTAAGCAATATTATGTATATGCTTATACATCCCCACTTATGTAGACTATTCTGTATATGAATATCTAGAAAACATTAGAAACACAACAATTTTATATTTTTTTCACTTATTCATTTTCATAATTTTCGGTTTAGATAACAGTATACACTGAGATTGCCTCTTTAGATATTATTAGTATGAGTTACATTTTTATTCATTGTACTTAATGAAGCATTATCTTTGCTTGAATAGTACCTTTTTTTGTGTGTAGGAAACATGTGATTAAGTTCTATTCCCTAAGCTGAATAATTGGATGGTAAACGTTTTGATTATTATACGGAGTAACAATAGTAATTTCAAGCTTTTGTAAACTTCGTGTGTGGTTATCATGTAAGCACTATGATTCAGTATAGAGGACTACTGAAACAATAATCATGAAAAATGAAAAACAGGTCTACATAAATAGTCAACGTAGGTTGTTTTGTTTCTATCTACTAATAAAACATGACATAGCAGGATGAATTTGTGTGTAACAGTTTTATGGTTGTAAGTATTTAAAGTACTGTTTACCGTGAGAACATTTATAATGCTTAATTTATCAGCGTCAATAAATCCATAAGAGCATAGTGTATTTGGTCATGTTAAAGATGAACGATTCAAAATATGATACATGTAGGCAAAAAAAAGTTACTTCAACAGTATCAAGAATACATAATGAAATATTGGATATTGTAAGCGGCGTTTTTGTGGAATTGACCATACCCAGCAAATATCCACTTCATGCGTGCATACTAAAATCGTACTTTAAATTTTATCATATTTCATGAAAACACAAATTTATACAAGATGTTACACTATTCAGGATTAGTGTTACGTCGATTGCATGTATCTCCAGCCTCGTACTGATATTCTACATTAGGACTCCTACCAGTTAGATATAGTCTAAAATGCTAATGCGTTATACTTTAAACTAATGAGTTCACATAACTAGCATGTTTTAAAAGGCAAAAGTATTAACAAGCGTATGTAATTTCCCTTTGTTGATATTCAGAACAGCAGTTGACCAGTCTCTGTTTGCGAGTGTGTATCTTCAGTGGGCTGCCTCGATATGGTATTTTGTTAAAAGTTTTAATATTGAAATGTATTAGCACTAAAAGCCATGAAGTACGATTTATTCTATATGAATAAATGCTGATTTATAAGAATAAAGTGATGGCTTCTTTCACTAAAAGTACATTCAAACAGCAATAGTATGATTTGTTGAAATGCTCAAATTAAGAAATACTGTTTCCATCAGATGAATTAATGTATAGCTATTAGTTATTTCTGTTCAAAAGTTACTGTTTGTGAATAGCTGCAACTAGTAGAAACCGTAACTATTCCACGACACAACCAAAATATCACTCTCACGTTTGGCCATATATTGAACATATATTAATATTTAACTAATAAAAGACTTAGTACTTCTATTCAATATATAATAAGCTTCCGAAGTAGGATGAGGTTAATGACTTACTAGTTTATACTCAGTCAAAGGAGGCAACCATCGTACCACCGAATAAGCTGTATGGTAATCATTATTATGTTTAATCTCTACAATACCCTTGAAATTTTCTTCGTTTTTTCAACTGTAGGCAATATGAGCCGTGGAAACTTCCCGATTGGATCAGATAAAACATACTTATCCCCAACAAAACCAATGATCTTAATCAATGAACGACCCCCGTTCACTCCACCTGATTATAATCCAGGTTTCACTGATTCTACAGACCGACTACCTATGACACATTTGTCACAAACACAAATCCCGTTACAAAATACCCAAGAAACAACATTGATTAGTGGAATGCTGGATATGAGAAATCAAACAAAAACAAGTTTTTCATTACGACCTGATCCATATAGAAATTTACCACCACCAATAGAAACAAAACCAGGAATGCCATCACCTGCTTCACAAATACCCTATGCACCATATCGTAAAACTTTGACATTCCAAAATTAATCAGATGACCATAATCACTAGGCATTTATCAGATAATTTAAAGATAGATATTTCCTTTACCTTGTGAAAATGTATCATATTTACTATTATTATTTTAAAAACTCCATTTCACCTTACCTAATTTACTTTACTGTTCTGGTATCTTCTTTTCATTGGATTGTTCTATTTTATCCTTATACTTTTAAAACTCAACTATTTTTTGTACATCAGCAGAATACACACCTACATATACGTATACATTATATACACTACTCCACTATGAATTCATCTCCCATTGATTGTTACCAAAGATCAAGCAATTAATCATGACACGCAAATTTTATTGATAAGCTATTTTATTTCTTTTTTTTCTTTTGTTTCACATTTTATGAACGTTTATCCTACTTTCCATATTTTTTTTCAAAAGAAAACCGAATTTGTGAAGAGTAGATTACTCTCCTGCCAATGTTTTTTTATTCTCATTGTTTATTCTATTTCCATGTAGATTATTTTTTAAGAAAGAGAAGAATAATGGGAATTTTCGTTTTCATGTCTACATCAATTTCCTTCATTTATTATTATTATTATTCCCTGTTAGTTTCTTCTTATCTTTTCTTTGTTCTAATGAATTTGTACTCCCTCATTATAATAATATATTTATGCAATCATAATTATGTGTGTAATGTGATTGTGTAAATGTTTCCCTTAAGTGTATTATAAACCGATATGTGTTGAAACTACATGAAGTGTAATCAGCCCTCTTCATCTACGACAAATACTTATCTTTTGAATAGCAATCTTTGCATGTTTCAATATCTCTGATGCTAATTAAAAGGAATGAATTAACTTAAAATACTTTTTTTTTCTGTATAAATTGAATCTAGTGAACAAATATATAACAAGATCTCATTAGCAAAAATGATCTTACTGATTAAAACGATGACGTCGATATCGATTGATCAATAAGTAATCGCCTATTCAGAATTAAATTAGTTTAGTCAAAATTCGAAAAGTTCAGTTCAAGTATCACTATGAATATTATGCTTACCTAATGTTGCAAAAATATTGTCATTGATGACTTGTTTCCATCAAGTCTTCATCAGATAATGACAATGATGATTAACCAGAGTCTTTAGTCGTTCTTTTTTACACTTTATTTGGTTCTTTCAGTCTGAAGTTTACTTATTTACTTTTGTTTTCATCAAAATGCTGTGCGTATGTACTTATGTATTTTCGCTTCCTTCTCCTTCATTTGTTCTTCAATATAAAAAGTGTTAACTAATAATTAAATAAACAAAATAAATACTAAGATAGAGATAACTTTTAACAATGAAAAAAAAGTTGTTTCATCCTTCTTCATATATTAGATATTTACCAGCTATGGTACAATCAACCATTATGTTTTCAACGATCGAAATTTCTGGCTTTAATCACCATACAAAGTTATACAGCCATTAATTAAACCCATCGGTGAGTATATGTGTCAGCTGAAAATGTATCGACGTCGCTGATAACGACATGCCATTAGATCTTTTGAAAGCACATAAAAAGTGCAGTAATGATAACTAAGTGAAACAGTAAAGATTTTCGCAAATTTTAAACAACACCTAGAGAACCTCCAAAAACCAAGAAGATTAAGTAGTTATTTTTATTCTGGAATAGTGAAACTAGGTGGTGCACAGGAATGACTAAAGTGTTTCCCAGGTTTTGGAACGACTCTTCCATATGAAATCAGTTGTACGTAAAAATTACCACTAAAAGGCCTGGAAAGCACTAATAAAGTCGTTAAATCCCTTGGAAATAATGCTTACACGTTGTTGGAAAAAATCCGGTATATTGCACAAATAACAAAATACCTAAATCACTAACAAATTACCAATATTAATATTATGTAGTTAGTGGAAGTCGCCAGAGGAAGTCACCCTGTCGATTGATATTCGTAAACAAGGAGGACTGACACTGATTGTGTGTTATTGAACTAGCTTCCCCCAGCTTCGTAGTCTCGAACGTTACTGCTGAGCTCCGGCTGAATCTCCTAGAAGTAGAATATTTAAACCGACTGATTCATGGATAATAACCAGTGTTATGAATGTCTAATCATCTGTGTCTTGCAGAATTGTGTGATTAGAGTTGCACTGTATGATGTCATCTTTAATCACAAGTTTATTTTCTTCAGAATAGTTTGTGGTACACTTCAGGTTTTATCCTGATGTAACGCACTATAATACATTTATAATCCACACTTCTACGAAAAGATTGAAAGAAGTTTATAGGTTTTTAATAAGGATCTCAATAACTCCTCTGTAAGACCAAAAATAGTAACCAAGATCTTAGTAACTGCTGGGATGGCTCCTAGAAACCTCAGTGAAACCTTTACAAGAACTGAAGGAGCCAATGACACTCTGTCTAATCACCGATCGGTAGAATTTTCCAGAATTTCTACGTACAGTAATCCAGCTGGATAACTACTCAAACTAATGTTTGCAGACTGAATTAATCGAAATGTTGATTTCACTTTCACAGTAAATTATAAATAGCTGAACATTTTGTACATATTTGACACTTACTAGAGTAAGCATTCCTTCCTGCTTTTGTTTTCTTCTAATTTGCTATTTTGAATAGTTCAAGGCGTTTGAGTGCTACAGTTGTATACTATATTATCAGTAATCAAGTGCAAAACATTTTAATAACCTGAATATATTGTCCAACTGATAAATTAACTTTATCAACTCATATTTTCCTAATCACGATAAATTTTTCTAAAAAGCATACTACAGTCAACTATAACATAATTGACCTCTAATAATTATATTAACCTCTTTTTCTCTTTCAGACGTAAAATATTCAATTCGATTAAAATATTAATTAAATTATCTATGATATTTCAAATTGACAGATTTCATATTTTAATTACAAATAAAAGAATAAAAAGATGAAAGAACTTCAATCTCTATCTCACTAAGCATGATCATGGTCAGTGATAGTGAAAAAATAATAATGCAAATCGACCCATATAATAATAATAACAATTATTATTATTATCATTACTATTATTATTATTATTATTATTATTATTATTATTAGTGGTAGTAGTAGTAGTAGTATTAATGCTTAACCAGTTACTAATGACCTGTGGTTTTAATTCACTTAAAATTGTAACTCATACATATGATAATTAACAAATCTATATTGTACCATTCATATTGATTTAGAGAAATTCAATGGACTGAATGAATTTATTCACACTTAATTGGTTTTACTTAGATTATTAAAATTATCAGTCACGTATTATTGTTCATTAAAAACGTTTGATGATGAAAGGATTTACATATAAAGGAGAGTGAACCTATTTTTACATAAACATCCTTACTAATTACATTGATATAAAACGTTTTAAAAAAAGTTGTTTATTTGGTTACGCATAGTTCCACTTCAAAAAGCAGATAAAGTTTAATGGTTCATTTTCATGGGTTTTAATTCAACAAAAGGGACAAATCCAAATTAAGAAGGTCGAAATCACTGTTTGTTTCAGTTTGTAGATTTCTTAGTGAATTGATTAAAATTACGAATTTTAAAAAATTTAGAACTGCTCATTATTTTCATGTGGTTTTTATTATAATCTAAACTATGTAGTCCTTTAGTTAACCGATAGACCATATAACCGATACCCCATAAAATCTGTAGTGTACTTTACAAACACATCACGATTTGTCTTGTTCAGTGTTTTGTGATTGGAAGTAATCGTCAGCAAGCCCTAAATCAAGGCTTCTTCGTAGTTAATACTACTCAGAAAGATGTATTTTCCATCTTCAAGGAACTGGTGCCCGTCATAAGATTTGAGGCTTTATTATACCATCAAACAGTCACTCACCATAGTACTGGGCTATTAATTTCATAGTTAAAAGATTCAACAATTTAAAATATGATATCATTAATCATCACTTTAAACACGAGAAAATAGAACAAATGTTTATTGACTTATTATTTATATAAACAAAAGCTTAGCCCCTGAGTAAACTATACAGCCGGAAATTTATAATCTTCCTTTTTTGCGTATTTCATGTTTCACTCTTCGGAAAATTTAGGCAGTATTAATTAATTAAAAATTATCAAGCTGAATTATTGATAAGCACCTTTATAAGCATTCAATAAATTATTCAGCATCGTTATGTTATACGATTCTATAAACTGAAGAAACTATTGTACTATAATATTCAGCATTGATGATCAGTTTCTCATATGATTTGAAAGCATTTTTAATATTATATTTATAGATAGATCACGGAAAGTTATTTAGTACGTTGCTATGTAAATCAAATGTGATATGCTTAGTGTTCTTAAGGCTGGTATTTACTCCATATCAAAAAGTATTTGCCAATAATGTTTCCATTTGGAATCTTAATCTTTATGATAACTGATCAAGGTTTTTATGATCACTAAATGTATATTATTATAACTAATATGAAACGCATGTACTGCAAATTATTTCGGATGAACACCATTTGATTTAAATAAGATTTTAGAAAAGTGAAGCAAACAGGCTGAAAATATCATTCACTAGAAAAATCAGTAAATCACATTTTATAAAAACAGTTTGACAGATACGAAATAATTTTTTCTGTTTAATATGTTTCATTAAAACCATTGATTTCGATAACTTACAAGTAAAATCTATTTGCTAAGGTGTTTGCTGAAGATTTTTACATTCTGAAAAAATGATTTTACCACTTATTAACATCAGCCAATAAATCACTATGAATCCATAAGTGTACTGAACAGCCGTTTCACTCTCGTTTGAAGGTTTCACGTCAGTGGAAACTATGGCCCTCACGTTTCACAGCAACTATAACTTATTTAAAGTAATTTTGTAATAAAATAAAAGTAAAAATGAATTGAATTGTTCATCTATTAAACTTCAGTCTAACTACACTGTAGCACAACGAATTATTATCGCATACTGAACATAAATGGAGATAAAACGATGGTTAGTTTTAGTTAATACAACTAAATTAACTTCCTAAAAGATGGATTAGTATTTGGTTAAGCCTAGAAATATGCATTGGTTTTTGAAGTAATCACTATCATTTTAAATTAGTGTTATGAATATACTTAAACTGAGACATGACTAGTTAGATCTGGATACCTAGTAAGTAGAATGCTAAGTTAAATGATCCAAAATGCCATTTGTTTGATTTTATCTGGTCATATGTTTTGTACTTGAATGCTTAGATACCGACACCCTGATCACTTCTCTGTCCATAAAAGTATCCTATTATTCATGTATGAAATAACAGTCACAATCTTAAGTTTATATTATTATATGTAACTACAGACTCCAAGAAGATTCCTGAAGCAGGCTAAAATTGGTAGAAAAAAAAATCAGTAATTATTCAACCAAGCTCTGACAAACCTATCATTTCCAACAGTTTTCGTGGAATTTTCTGGAATACCCCGACTAATAAGGGAACTTTCCAGCTTCTATAGATTTTTGTAGCAAATCATCAAGGTATACTAACTACCAGAGACCATGTATTTTTAGTATTATTCACATTGCTCATTCGGTTTGTTAATTTCTTACTACAGATTCTGGCAGCTAGTTCATACACTGCAAAGTGTGATTAAATGAACTTGTATTTATATAGTGTTAAGACGTCATCCTTTTACTTCGCTAGTCGGTAAAATACATATTTTATCATCTTTTAATCTGCTACCCAGTTTGATAGTCTAAGTTATTTTCTCGAATATTTATACCGGAATATCAGCGAGAGAAAAAACAATGTATAAAAGTAAAATGGTGCTGACTTCTTTGTTAAATAGCTGTATTCATTATTGGGATTAAAATCTCAATATCTCAATATGCATATATATACCTAACAAAAAATAACAACAAATTGAATGTGTCTAGGCATCAAAAGCAATTAGAATTGTATTTCAATTATTATTATCTTACGGTAAACTGTATTATTTCTCTTGTTGTCTCAATCAAAAAGAACTTTGACATTTTTATTAAGATTAAACAGATTTATTGTCACAACACTAAGAATACTTCATGCAAAACTTATTAATCAGATATTCTATTTGAAAATGAACACAAACAGGTATATTCTGTTGCCTTTAAGAAAAACAAACATGAGAACACTGAAACTATAAGATAATGATCGTTTTTCAAGTTACATTCAGTTTTCATATTGTAGTGAATATAATATGTGTTAATCTAATCATCCTTATTGAGTAAATTGCACAAAATTTACTGTTATAGAATAAAATACTACGAGAAGTCTAATTTGAATAAGTTCACCTAAATGTTTTAAGCGCATTGAACGAAGTGACTAATCAAGAAACATAAATACTTAATAGCTGTAAACATTGAAGATTAGTAATCCACTTTCTCGATGTCTTGACTGTTCACTCAATAAAGTTGTACTCAGACTTTATGTATTCTGAATTTTTCTTTAGGTTTATGTTAAAAATACCGATTACATACTAATAAATGTTGACAAAATTAGCTTATTTTTATAGTAAAACAGATACCACTTTCAATTTCATGGCAAAGATAACTTTCTTGTTAATTTAAAATTTATGGGCGCTTGTAATGTAGTAGATGGAAATAAATGGAGATGAAATTCGATTTCATTTGGTTATGAGACTAAATTGAATTATTTGACAATTTATCTAAAATCAGATATTTATTGCTTGTTTCCTACAAGGCTACCGAATATCGGACTTAAATAACACCTCTACCAAATATCAGTCATTGATATTCCTGACGACGTAAGTAAACAGCATTTGGATTATTTTTCTTTGACTAGATCAACAAGAGATGTTGACATCATTTATATGTGTATTAATAAACAGGGCTAAATATTAGCATACTTAACACTCATTGTTAAAGTGACAGTCTGGTTGCAAACATTAAGTTTCTTTAGACTGAAGTGAATGCCATCATGGAAATATGTAAACGGTAAAGTTTAAGATGACTCCTCTGGTCAACACACTAAAGTTCGTAAATGATTACGAAGGAGTCACGTCTTCTGACCACCAAGTAGTGACCAATATGATGTTTGTCTAGTCCCTATAGGTGTTGACCTACCTCTGTCGAAAAAAAATGCAATGTGACAAGTGGTCCAACTAAAATAGCATCAAACGGATTGCAAAAGGCCAGCTGTAACCTGGATAATCCTGTAGCCTACTGCGAATCTGATTGATTTAGATTCGAATTCCACAGGGACTATCAGTTCTCTCAAACTACTTGTTCAGCTTTATGAACGCAACTATCATGAAAAGATTGTTAAGATAAAGCTTCCTGTCAGAGACCTCGGGACTATCATACAAATTATCAGTTTTTAAAAGCACATAATTTCTCTGACTTATTCATATCATCAGGATTCAATAAGTATATGTTCGCAGAGTGACGATTTCAAACTTACACTGCTTTTGTAACAACAATATATTCAAATCGTTCTCAGTTACTTAATGAATTTTCAGTAGTTAAAAAGGTATGTTAAAATATCTTAGGCAGCTCCTACATATTTTAAACTGTCGAAACTAATATTTGCGACATATGGAGAAAAGTTTTGAATACGTTTTGTATATACCAGCCACATATACCATTATAGAACTAATTTTCACCCTTTTTTGTATGTCTCGGGCAAAATACCACGTTGAGTTCAGTTTGTTTAAATAAGTATGGTACTGAGAAAACTGCTACTCATGTAAACAAAGTCTTCACCCAATGGAATATAGATGTCGCTTAATCAGGTTAAGTTTGAAAAATTTTGGTTCTTTACTGATACCGGTAATAATCTCTAGCCCTTCCTAAACATCACTGGTATCATGATAAGAGAAGAATAAAACAAGGGTATGAATCCTAGCATTAATCAAAAAGTTGAATATAGGGCCCTAGTTCATAATACCTGTTTCCAGAAAATGAAACTCAAAATGGCGTCTTCTGGTGTATTAGAAACTCTTGATCCAGAAATAATATATCGATATCTTCTTCTGCCTCTGAGAGATAAGCAGATAAGAATGTACGCAAAATATGAGGCGCCGATATTTCAAGGTGACAAGTGAAAATCCATATATATATATATATATATATATATATATATATATATATATATATATATATATGTCATTCATATAGTTCGTTAGTTCACCCAGAATTAAGTACATATATTGTTGAGCAGCTAATGCATGACTCAAATATTTTAGGTATCGCTTTTAAAATGCATAGACTCATTTATAAAATCGATAATCGATAAGGTGAAACTTAAGTTATAAAAGCTCAAAATGGATGAGTTTATTTGGCTATGAAGATGAAATATTCTGATAAGTACTCTAAAGTGTACATAATTCAGGTAACTAACCTCAATCCAATCATCCCTAACCAACGGCTAAGATTGTCTCACATCGGAGTGGTTACCTAGTGGTTGAAGTGTTTGGCTTTCAAGTAATTAGTCGCATTTTCAAACTTCTCCCCATCTTACTTCAGTTTGAGAAACAGGATGAAATCACAATTAATATATGGCTCAAAGCTAAGTATGTAGATCTGTACTGGTTACATGAGCAAACAAATCAACGTTCTTTTTATCTGAAACGTCTTACTGTTTAATAAGCAAATTTCATCCAGAGTTTTCGGATGTATTTTTCGTTCAAACAGTGAATAAGTGTTTAATATTAAAGTATGATTTGCATTAAGGATTTAGTTTCGAAAATAACCAGCTATCCGAAATGAATTACTTAATGTAAATCACTCAATAATTTTCAGCACCCACACATTAAATAAACGGAGAAGTGACTGAAAATACTGTATACAATACACTTAATGTATATTCTTTTATTTCAAATTACTACTATCCATCTCTTCGTAAGTACAAGTAAACCAGTTTAATATATGTATATATAGACTACCATGGTAAGTTCAAAAACCAAGATAGAAATAAAAACCATGTACAAACAAGGTATAAGAAGAAAGAAAACAAAAGTATGCATATTTCTATCATTCATATGAATATTTGCCAACTATTTTCAAGTTGTCTGAATGCACGTGTATGTATATGCGAAAAACAGATCTCTGTAGCTGATATATAGTAATGATAATGTTTGTAATACAGTTGTTGACATTAGTATAAGTCTGGTATTTACTAGAAGCAAACCCTTAAACATCCACACACAAAGTTGGATATGTACATCAATTATCTGACTAACTAGTTATAATAAACTTAAAACAACTAATCAATATGACGTGGGAACCCAGTTACAATTTTGAAGAGCATTGTTGTTAGTAATATTACTATAGTTTTGTGTGTCAAGAATGAATGATGCACCAAGCATAGATTGCAGTGATGATGACGGACATGATCCTAGTAAAGGTGTTGTTGAATTACAAAAGTTCAGTTGTTGTACAAAATTTGTAAATGTTGGATTAGGAATCAAGAAAGGATAGGATAAAAAACTATTGTGCTGATTATTATTACTGTTGTTAGGATTTCCAGAAGGCACTGCTAATGTTGGCGCATCATAACCTACAGAGATATTTCCGGTTAACTTTGAAATATTTGGATTTAATGGAAAGTTTACAAATTGATTATTTGTACACTGCCAATGTTGATTTTGACTTCCATTGAATATAGACGATGTCGGTGAAGAAGATAACGATGATGCTAGCGAGAAATGAGTAGGTGGATGAGGCGCCGAATGTATAGGAGTAGAAGGAAAACATGAATAAGGTTGATTACTTAACTGGACGTTATGTAAATTTTGCAAAAACTGTTTAGAATTTAAATCATTTGAAGAAGTAGGATCACAGAATGGTTCAGAAGCATTATTTTTAGCGATCGACAAGACATTGGTACGCATATTCTGGTTTAGGTATATATCCGTAGGCAGGTTAATAGTTGAATTCATTGGAATGGTTGTGGGATTCGATGTTGGATAATAGGGAAAATGGTTTGTGATCAGTGTCTGTGGAGTCATTTGATTGGTACAAATAGAATTAACCGATGCAATAACTGGATGTGATTGAGGTTTATGAATAGGAATATTAGGAGGAGGAAGAGGAGGTTGTTGAAAGGGAACACGTTTAGTATTGAATAGTTTGGTTGGAGGATCTGGAGCAGGCAAAGGATTGGTCAAACGACTCCACATTGTAACAGGTTGTACTTAAATTGTAAGAAAAGAATCAAGAAAATATGTTTGATAAGTAATACAAATTTTATTCACATTAAGTAATAAGATTATTGAAATAAATACTTTTCCACTTATATGCGAACTATCATTTGCTGTTACAAATACAGTTAACCATCTGTCCAATTTTAGACCTTTTGGAACACTAACATCTTGTTCAGAATGCAATTAAGGTGAATTAAACAAATGGTGAAATTATTAATGTTTTAAATAAGCCCTATGTCCCAGAATATATATCAGAGAATTCATAAAGTCTTTTAAAGCATTTGATGATTCAAAATAATCATTTTACTTAGCTTTCATGCTTGCTTTTTTTAACTAAAAAAAAGACTTCATTTACTATCCAAATAAGCATTGATGAGATTCTTGAATGAAAACAACCTTTAAAGAATGTAACTTAAATCCAACGTTTTACGTTTCATGATTATGTACCAGAAGTCGTTGGCGAATGTCAGCCAATCTCCTGTCCTAATCCTCGATAACAATTACTGTAAATTTTATTTTCACTTAATTACTTGACAACTGAGTTATTCATCCGTTCCTTTTAAGTAGAACACTTAGCATGACTCAAAAATACTGAGCCAGTGCAATTTCTCCTGGGAATACTTAAAATGTTTTTATTTATCTCTTTACAAGTGCCAAATAAGGTTTGATGGATAGTAAGCACTGAGTTGAATTATTTGTCAACACTATGTATTACACTGGGATTTAAGACAATAAGTATATTTAGAAATTGCAAAGCATTAAAAATGCGTAACTCATAATGTGTATTTCAACGATCACGGAGTTTGTATGCTGTAAATAAATATTTTATATATTATTTGTTATCTTTTATGTGTGTTGTATCCAACTCATCTAGTATTTGGTCATTCAGTCCCACTGTGTCTGTGGAGGACCGCTAAAGCAGGTTTGAGATTAGATGTTAAATACCAAGTCACGTGTATAAGTAGCTCTAACGCTAAATTGACAGCTCACTGCATCATTAATTTAGTCATGTTTCCATAACCCTTTCCAATACATTAAAGCAAAAAAGTAAATAATTCTCAGTAGTTCAGATACAATCATAAAAGCATGAAACTGTGCAAAAGAAAAACTAAACTTACTTGGAGATAAATAAGAAACATTTTGATGCTGACTATTAAAAATCATAAAACGATCACAGGAGATGGGACTAGTTGTCATGGAAACAGGACATGGAGTAACCAATGTGTTCTTTAAAAAGGAAATAAAAAAAGTGAAAGTACATAAGTGAATTAGTGACAAAGAGAGAAAGAGTGGAAGAAACCGACAATACCTCTCATTAGTTTACAGGAGGTCTCCCATCCGTCGCTATAGAGTTGTAATTATACTGTCAGTAGCCCCCTCAGCAGTTATTTAGAAGCGGAAAACTTATTGAAAGTACTTTGGACAATGAATTGACCTATGAACTCGGGAGAGTCCTAGAAAACAAATTTTATGTCACCCTGATTGCGTAATTACCGAATTTGTCACCAATTGTAGCATGGTACATGTTCACATATAATGATACAAATCCTATTGCTTTGTGTACATAAACTAACCTTGGAAGTAAAGCTATTATTTATACTTCTCACATTTTGTATTTCAGTTAAGCGCTCAAAAGCAAAAAATTTCCGGGGACTGGGAAGCGGTTAAGGTGTCGTTGTCTAAGCATTCAAGCACAAGAAGCATTAATTCAAACTGTTAGTTATATTTCATTTTCATTTATAATTATATGATTATTTACTTTTATATCAGATTAGAATTAAAGTGAAACATGACTGATGATTTTGTTATTCGTCATTTTCTTCACTTAGACTTTTAAGTTCAAGAGGAGACTATGAACTGAAGAGAGAATCATATATTCATAATATTTTTAATACTAACACGTGGGTTTATTAGCTTTCAGTGATTTCACTTTAAGAATTTCCACATTTTCGACTAAATTAAACAAAGATTATTTCCAGTTATTTTAAGCGAACAAACAGAGGCTAAGACACTATAAAGGATATTTATGGAAATCTTGATAAAAGAAAATTCATACTTTATATTAGGATGGTATTGGCGAGTTGAATGCAAACCGGAAATAATGAAAGTGCTTCAAAATTAATGACCCAACACTTTACTCGACTAAGAAAGACTTATAAATATTAATCATTAGGAGTTATGACTAAGGCTATCCACAACGCTTTCCATGTTCATTGTCCCCAGATCAAGATTTTCGAATATATTCGAGTTCACTTAGTGGATGAGTGCTGCATATTATAGTGTAATTTTAGTTATAGATTTCATTTCATGATCAAAAGTTTGCAGTATTCGTATTTGTGGTTCGTACACCACACTACTGTAAACTGACGTGTTCATAGTGGACAGTTTAAAGTGACTCCGACCGCGAGAAGCGAAATCATTGATCTGAATTGCATACTAATAAGCAACACTCAACAACTAAATGAACAGAAGAATGATCAAAAATACTGAATACAACAGATTTAATAATCACTGAAAAGGTTGCGGATAATCCAAGAGTGATTTCCTCCCTTTGATATTCGAAAGTCATCAGTTTGTTAGTCAGTGGACCAATTATATAAAGTAATAAGTACTCAGTAGTATTCCACTCTGAATTGAAGGGTTTAGCATTTCATCGATATCTTACTCACTTGCATAATTTTAGTCCTGACTTATTTTATAGACATGAGACTAGAATCAACTTGCCTCCGACTATGAAGAACGATAAGTTATCAGTGCAGTATATTTTCTAAAACTAAAGTACTTGAAACTTAATTGAATTATTCCACGCGAGCTAGTTTGTCATTTAGTCTGATGATTAAAAAAAACATGATCACGTGAATGAGGATAAACTTTAAAGTCTTAACTTTAGTTGTGTTTAACTGCTGATCTGAAAATTGCAATGTATTTATGTAAATAAACAATTACTATTTAATATATGTAAACACTGTTAGCTTATTTTGATTATGTTTGACATACGCGGATAGTAGTGGAATTCAGGACACGCTTTTTATCCTTTCAGTGACTTGTTAATGGGATACGTTTACATCGTAACATTAGCCTTGGGATTTAGGAGGAGTCGCAATACTAACGCCAACAGTGAAATGTAGATAATAAAGTCCCCACCAAAATACAGAATTGAGAAATTATCCCAAAATTTTTCTAAGGGGACACATGTGGAGCATCCTGTCGAGAATTATATTATATTATTAGTAAGGATTTATACTATCTTATTGTTGACAATTAGGAATGCACATTAACATATATAAATCCTCAGTGGATCGCTCAAATATGTCATCGTTTTTGTCACAAGTTTTGAAATAAATGAATTTCAGCTAATGGCAGAATTCAGAACAATGGGACGAAAGTAAATACGGCCTACAAATCCCAAATTGGATAAAACGCACGTCTTGTATCCTAATGGTTACCTCGAGCCATATACTCTAAACTAGGTTTATTATCAACCCAACAGTTATTATATTATGCAAATAAATTAAAAAGCATTATTTACTTACATGTACTGCAGATTGTAGAGAGTCTACAATGGTGGTAGTGTTGATTAAACTATTGGTAAGGAAACGAAACAAAACAAACAATTTAGATCGCAAAATGACAAATTTTATCAGAACTTTTAAATAAAAACGATGCTACCATTCACCTTGTATCCTAACCGGCTATGACTATAGAAAAGTAATTGAAAAATTAATTTGCATGCATACAATATATACACTTGCCAATGATAACTAAAGTAATAATTGTTCGTATATCGGTCTTCATCGACCAATCTACCATATAATATCCTGCAGGTATTTCATCTCCTGAACACGAAAATCAAAAAGTGCCTATTCCTCTAAAAAACTGATATGATCGAGAGAGTTTATACTATAATCTGAAACAGATCTACAATAATAATACACGAATTGTCAGCGAATATGAGCCAATGAATATCAGAAGGAAAAGCCTGTCTGTGACTATATTTCATGGAATAACGACAAGGATACTGAGGTATGATTAGTATAAATAATCAAAAGAAGAAGACCAGCTCTAAAAATGTTCACTGTGCTTAAACTTTCTAAAATCGGGATTTTAAATAGAAATTATCTATCGATCTAAAAAGCGTATCATTTAAGTATAAGTGTAGTTTGGATACGCATTCTAATTTTAATAAGTTACTGCTCTAATAAACTAACCTGATGTGATAAACAGTTCATAATTAGCAATTAAAACATGAAACAAATTCATAAGAACGTGACTATATGTTGTTGGAGTCGAGTTCTCTTAGCTAGTCATTTCAGTCGTGAAGTTTGCACTGACTTTCTAAACAACATCATTGGTACAAACTTCCTATAGACGTTTATCTAAAGTCTATGGATTGATCATTAAGGACTGACTTACTAGCCATTTCTCGTCATGCCTGTTAGTTATTGGAAAACATAGAGATTATATGTATAGGAACTAACCCTTGTTCTGTTATCGGGAAAGACTATGGAAACCTTAGGATTAAGTCATCCAGGTCATCCACCCCCCAGTGCTACAAATCTCCAACACCTTTCTATATTTAGGAAATATCGGAGGTTGTGCAACATGGAAATACTTTTTTTAATCAGTAAAACACTGTTCTGTGTCTTGTAGAGAGGACACAACAGTCTTAACTTATATTTGGGGACAATATGTGCAATGGCTTTAAATAGACGGTACTGGCACATTTTCTGAATCTTTCCTTATATTTTGAGTTAAGTTTCAATTTATGCTAACAATAAACTCTCCTTTTTCATCCTATTGCTTTTTCCCTTCACTGAACTAAATAACATATGACCACTTGGATTAATACGCACAAACATTAGTTGTGACGTTTTGTACTGTTGACTGAGTGAAAGCAAAAACCTTTGTACTTTACGTGGGGTCATGTCAACTACAATCTTGTTTAATTTTTGCAAAATGTAAGCTGAGAATATCACTCAAGCAGAAATCTTTTTTATTCCTGGTAGGATAATATTCTTCAGTTAGTCAGTTACAACGTAGAACTTGAAACGTGCGTACATCAGTTCAAGTTGCCCAATTAGCAGACAGAAATAAAATTGTCCTGTCAAAGACTACAGTAGTGGAGGTAAGAACCGAGTCAGTATTAATGGAAAAGATTGAAGATCGAAGACAAGATTTAGGAAAACAAAGTTAAAGAAAATAAAAGTAATATGAATTCAGAAGCTTAGAATTCTGAAAAACACTTGCGCCATTGTAAATGACTTTGATCCATGTCACCCAAAGTCTCTAACCATTTGTTACGTTCATCACACGGACCCCAACCAGGTGGTTCGCACTTATTAACATGCCTCAGAACGATTGCCAATGACTTCATGAACTGCTGCCATGTTTTGGTTTGGCCGCCCCTAACTTTCTTCCAACCTACCCTTACACCGGACAGAATTGCTCGTCGTGGTAGGTGGTAGTTGGGCATACGTAACATAGAACCTAACTATCTGACTTGATGAATATTCACTACTTCATCAATCGATTTACCATATTTACATAGTACTCTATTCCTAATCTACGTATTGCTTATTCAGTGGTTCCAGAAAACACGAGCGATACTTTGAAGACATCTATGAACGAATACAAGAAGCCTACGAATATCTTCTATTCTTAATAACCATGTTTCACATTCATAAAGTGCAACAGATCGAACTGCTAATGTCCTTTTAGTCCTTTTAATTTTTTTAGTCTTTGTTTATTGAAATTAAAAAAAGCTGATAGAATTATATCATATTAAAAGTAGAATTAAGATGCATAAACCCAAATAAAGACGAATAAAAATATAATCAAGAGAAATTTTAGAAATTTAAACCAGTATTAAGTAACTATTTTACAAGTAAGTATTAAGCCAATCGATGGAATATGTGAACAATCCTTTAGAGAATCAGATTATTTACACGAATCGATTATTGTATCATGATTAATGTTACGCGGCTTAGTTATAAGTTTTAACTGGATTCTACCATTTCAGCATGAAATGGAATCATTACTCTAAGTAACAATGTATTCCGAAATTCCATGTGTTAAAAATATGATGAATGGTATAAATCTACAATGATTTTGAGGTACACCAAAATTTCGACTTCACACCAACTGCGGAGATACTACAATTGAGGTTAAAATTCGTAAGGGTGATAGGATTCTAACGTATGAACAGGAACCCAGAAGCTTAAGTAATCGAACTTAGTTTGCTCATTAAATGAAATTTTATACATTTGTTTCCCATTTACAAACTAAAACACGCAAGAATGATAAAATGGATTCATTGTATTCCAAGTTTCCTCATCAGTTACTTACAAGCAATTAAGTTGAATTTCTTTGAAAGATTAACATGGAATTTTCGAGGAATAATTTGTCATAGTAACAATGTCAAAAATGCTATAGGCTTAGGATTTTAAAAGTATATTTTACCAGAAAATTATAGTGATAATTTGGTAACTATGTTATCTAAATGGACAAGATAATAGTTAGGAAATAACAAGTTACATAAAATTCCGAATTAAACTTATTGAATAACTCATACTTTTATGAAACGTAAGAATGATGTATTGTCTATTTTTGTTACCTAAAGGATCTGGAGGTTGACAGACATTTTTTGACACAAAACGTCAGATTGCAACCACTTAATGCTGTAACTCATCAGAATTTCTGTAAAGTGGAGATAGATTGTTCACAAATTTTACTAAATACACCGGTTATATTGACCTCCCGTTTAATATCCAATAAGTAGTGTGTGATTAAACTATGAAAAGGGTAGTTTCCTCTGAGGCCAAGAGTTTTAGGGATATTCTCACTAAAACCCATTTTCCTATTCTTCTTATTGACGTGTTTTTGTAGACGCGAATGATGGTGAAATAGGGCAAGTATGAACACAAAAATACCGAAAATTAGGATTGCAAATAAAATCTTTGATGAAAATTACATTCTAACATAAAGCACTCACACATTAAACAAACGAATGACTGAAATTGGTGGATAATATATATATAACGAACATTAAAACGTTGCGGATAACTCAAACCAATGAAGTTTCGTTCTTAATTCAAAATATGTTCGGCCAGCTGCTTAAAAAATGAATCTCATTTAGAAAAGTTGAAACGAAGATCTATAGCTCAAAAGAACACTTTTATTAGCGTTGTGGTCTATGAGCTGAATGCCTTAATTGCTAAGTATTCATCTTAAGTGGTCTTCGGTGTTGAACAGAATGATAATGAAAACTTAATAATAAAGCCGTCTATCTCAACGAATATGATGCCAGGAAAATATATATGGACACGTATTTCACAAAAAGTATCATTTATATATAGTAATATATTAAGTTACCCGGGAGATTTCTGGATTTCATGCTGGTGTGTTGCTTGCTTAGGCAGATGTGTTGGATTCTCAGTAGATATATTTGGCATGACACAGTCGACAACAGATTTATAGTCACAGTTAGTTATAGATGTAGAGTATCCGCCATCAGTTACGAAAGATCTTGTGGTAGTAGTAGGAGTAGTCGTATATGTTGCCATTGTTTTTGTTGTTACCTGTCCGGAGTTATTCGCCAAACCAATATTTGTGAGAAAGGGGTGTTTTACTTCGTCGACAATAATGTTGTATATATTATTTGAGTTTTGTAGCGCTTCTGAATTGATATGAGACACTTTACTCACTATCTTGTCATTAGACAGACAGTTTATTCGCTGTTTATTTTGAGATTTACGTTTTAAAGGCTTACGTGTTGCGAGTTTAGATGATAAAGATGAAGATGCCGATGACCGATGGTTTGTTGGCTGACAATCATTCATAACTGAATTATTGGTAATACTATAAGTGCTACTCGTATTAGTGATGATTCTATCATTAGTAGTGATTTTATTGTCACTTGTTTCAGGGCATTTGATAATGTTCTCTTCACGATTTTCAACTACATTGAATTCACCAATACTATTTTTAGCTAAAGTAAGCTTTGGTAGGGGAAGACGTGATAATTGTTCATTCATCAACACCATCAACCGATCATCACTTTCATTCAAATCACTAACTACAGAATCGTCGGAAACAATATGTGAAAGATTTGAGGTGAAACTATTGTCTGTTGAATCAGTAGTAGGGGAGCTTTGACTTTTCTGATGAAGAGGAGACAATACGAAATATGAATCGATTGGTAGAAAGTCACGTGAACAAAATAAATAGTTGTCATCAAAAGAGTAAATATTATTTCTTTTTATAAATAAACTTATAATTTATAAACGCCGTACTTATGGCTGTCATAAAATAATATGAGTTTTTCATTCCAAGCGTTTAAGATAAGTCACATATGTTGATTACTTAACGGGAATTTCATCTGCTCAACAAGTGTTGCACACTATTATTTTATTTAGCAAATTAAATGCAATAAGAGATTAATTCATGAGTTCTTTGATCATTTGAAAATAACTATACATGACGGGCCTACACGAAGTTCGTTGCAGTTTGAATAACCCAGAGGTAGCGTTTAAAATGTAAGGCTAAGTGACGCTGGTTCGAACCACATACGAAGTGCCATTTCTGTCAAGACTTCAGATATGCATTGCCAGTGACTGCTAACTAACATATAATACCTAGGCAAATAACCGTTTTCTACCGACCACCTTCAGCTACCTAGTATTATAATATATGATGTCGGGAATAATCTGCATCATTATATATATATATATATATATATATATATATATATATATATATATATATATTTGTCCCTGTCGTATTTTCAGTACAATGGATAATGTTTACTTCGTGACCCTTAATCTCTGATCGTAATTCATATAATCCTATTTACAGGGAAAGTAAGATTAAAATCATTCATTACAACTAATTTCTTTATTATTGAAAATAATGACAAATAGACTATCTACACACTATTTTAAATAAACAAACTGTCCATAAATAATTGGATTATTTGAATAGTTTATTTAACTGGAATCATTTGTCTTTAGAAAGAAAAACAGAATGACAAATATATCTAGTTACGGCGTAACATCGCGCTGAAGCTACGATACTCAGTCATCCCCATTCTGTCTCACCCTTTCCCAGTAATCGACCTATTTCCTTCTTTACTAAGGTATATAGAACAAACTATTTCACTAGGGATAGTTACATGCAACAGGGTGAATGAAAGAAATATAGGTGTGAACCAAGCTACCGCATGTGTCTACTCACTGCAACCAATTAGTTGGTTACTGCTGACCAAGATGAATTGTGATAGACAACTCAACGCCCAGTGATGGGTCATTTGAGATAGGAATATATTATGCATGATAAGCAGTTTGGATAGAGTTCAGTGTAATATCATCAATCTCAAAATTTATATATGTATTTACAAAATGTGTACTTTCAGTGCCTAAAAGGACATTATACGGTATTATGTAAAAATTGATAGTCAATTTTTATTATTAAGAAGCAACTTTAAAAACTTATAAACTTAGTGGACTCTGATAATAATTAGACGTCTCTCAATAAAAATGTCAATGTCAAATTGACTTATTTACACTCTAGTGTTGGTAGCCCTACTGAAATTCATGCGTAACCACTTACTTTATAACAATTAACGTACGATAATCGTTCTTTAGTTAATAGACACAAATGCAACTAAATCAGAATTTCGTTTGGGTCCACCTGTTTGCTTAATCCACACAGTAATCCAAAAACATATTACACTAGCTCAGTTGTAGTAATGTTGTACACATTCTAGTTTTTTTTTAAATTAAAATTACTGCTATCAAAACTGGATATCGAAGTCTAATGTTTCAGAATATATTAAAGTGCAGTTAATGATATGATGTTCAATAAATCAGCCCTCAAAATGATATTATTAACCCAAATAATCAAATCACTCTCAGACTAGGACAAAAGAACCCCTTTAATGCTAATCTCTAATTGGTATTTAAAAAACTACTCCATAATTTTTCTTATGGACTACACCTGTTTAGTAGTTTCTTATTTCCAAGAGCTTACTGATTTACTGAATATTTCTATAACATAATTTACAAACTAAATCAGTACATTTTTAAGGTTAAAATAATTTAAGGAAATCACTGTCACTCAGACTAATTTAGTTGCTTCATTTAATAAAATGTAGACCGATAGATATAACAGTAAAAGAAAACAAATGCAGCGTCATCTGAAAAATATGTATCAACTGAGAGAAACAATACACTGGATAAACAAGACTCTCCTCCTTTATTTACCTATACATAAGCATAGACTGAAAGTAGGACGATATGAGATATTATCACTGGTATCAATCCATGCGAACAACTAATAACATAAATTCTATTGAAAAAATTTCGAATAAATTGAACAGATTATAAGGACGACAGAGTATAAGACTCAGAACAATTATCAGTCAACAGACACATCAAAATAGATCCGATCTATCAACCCATACAGAAGATGTAAACTGAAAAGGTAATCAGTGGGAAAGAAAGAAGAACCAAAGACGAAAAATCTTACAACGATAATCAGTCACTAATAAACCTATCACAGTGAACTGTGCTAACAGTTGTAGACTGACTAATTAGCATACTTCAACATGAAAAAGTATTTATGGTATTGTCCACAAAGACAATGATACCTTGCAAAATACGACACCATTGAAATTTAAGCGAGTTTATTAAAATAAGTTGAAGGATAAAATCGCTTACAATATTTGCAGTTTTGGATTTCTGACGACGTGAATTGGTAAAGGGTTTGTGACGTTTTCTTTTTGAACGTAGGACTGTTTTCGTTCGACACACATGATTTTTATTTGCTGAATCTTTATTCTCAGTAAGTTGGTTGTTCATTCGTACAGTATAAGCCAGAGACTTCTTGATGGAATTATTGTAATAGTTCTTGTTAGATGATTTCATTGTACAATCACTGAGACTCTAAAAAAGTATGTAAAATCATTGTGATATATTCCTTCTGGATTTCTTCAATATCCGTTAATTTTAACAAAAGTAATGAACTACTTAATAAGACTATAGTAGCTAAAATAAATAACAACATTATCTGGACATAAAGCTATGGATTTGTGTGAAAACAGAAAAGACAGTGAATGGGAGATATAGTCATTATTTTGACTCATTTAAAAACTTAACGTAAATCTAATAGAATAAGTAGCACTTGTTCTTGAAAATATGGAAAATTCAACGTTCATTGAAAAGACCTCAGGAAATTTTAAAACGCCAAAAACGTCTTTCCACATTAAGTTGAGCTTTTCACAAATTAATTTTCAGTCTAGTCAATAGAAATCCTGTACTAATTAGTGTGAAGAAATTAAGATGAGATAAAGTTCGCTTCTTACATTTAAAAGAGATAAAAAGCATATCTTCGATTCCTCTGCGATACACTAATATCAATTATAACCACAGTCCTAGACTAAAAGTACTGAAAACTACAATACTTTTCGGTTTAAACTTCTAAATCACCGTTGTGTTTGTGACAGAGTGATGGATTGTTGTTTAAAAAGTGTTCGACTTCTAATCAATAGGTCACAGGTTTGCTACCCCACTTCAGTTTAGACAGTCATGTAGTATTATTAACCCACATACAAACGATATCTCGAAGTTGAACACAACCTGTACTTGATAAGTGAGTTACGTCACTATGATCATTAAACATTTATTGTGACATATATTTCTAAATCTCATTAATTTTAAACATAGTTTGAAAATTATCAGCAACCATTAGACAGTAGGCATTATCATTCTCAATAATTCAATGATCAGACAAATCACATAATTCAATCAGATTAAAAAAACGAATGTCTTATTAAAAATGATTAATTATTGCTGAATCCTCAATTATTCATATAACCGTTGTGTTGAGCGGTGTGTTAGTGGCTAAGGCTTCCAACTTTCATTCATTAAGTAGCTAGCATGAATCCTTCTCCACCAACTTTGGATTTGGCAACCTAGTAGTATACCTTGTTTTAATACTTTACGTGGATGGAAGTCAAGTAGAAGAATTGACATTGAATAAATAAATATAAGTAAATTAAGTTGAAGGCTTCTATAAATTACTTCAAACTATCATTAAATACTGTATGTTTGTGAATTCAGTTAGGATTACGGATACATTATAAATTTGATTGATTTCAAAGAAACGTTAGGAACTAAAATTCGGTTTTGAAACATCGAAAAAAGAAAACTTTAGTTTAGGAACAAACAAAAACACTGCTATAGGATTAGAATGAATGCGATGGCGTTTGACACGAAACAAACTGAGTTCAAATCCAACTGTGAACATCAACATTGAGATGCAGGTACATCCAGCCGACGAGTTACAAATAAGACGAAACGCGCGTTCTGGATTCTACTTGCCAGTCACAATCCAACTTAAATGATACTACTATAGGATGTTTTGGAGAAATAACACCGTTTGTAGTAATTGTATCTCTAGACAGCTACTGAAGTAAAATACAACAATCAAAACTAACCACAATATAAAGAAACCATCCTTCATTATTAATATACAGTATTAACTATTAAATGTTCGTTTTTTTTAATTTAACTGAAGACAATCAAGGAAGTGTTAGTATGACAAAATAGTGATGCACTAAGGATTTATATTGTTTCATAATGGATAATAAACTTCCAACTAGTCTTAATTCATGTTAATAATTGTAAACTGATTAAATCACCAAAAACAATCAACTGAATTTCTTGAACTTCTATATCGTTCTACTAAAAATAATAAAGACATATTTCATCCTTCTGTTAGTTCAAACTTGGAATGGCGGATCTGATGTAAAGACGTTAGACTTTCAGCTACCAAGTCATTAGTTTGTGTCTTGCTACCTACTTCAGTATGAGTAGCTAGGTGAGATCAATAACCCCGCGCAAATAAAGTGGTGCTCAAAGCCAAGTACATTAATGTGTGTTTAGTGAGTTACTATGGTGTAATCCAAACAACGAAGGATAAAACTATACTAGACAAAAAAACTGTTAAACAATCTTTTCATTTAAATTTGTATATTAAAATAAACCGTACCCTTTTTAAAGCTAATTCCAAATCTTGATTTGCTAAATCCAAACGCTTTGGTGGTATTCTAGGTCTTGGATGTAGAATGATTCTGTCTAATTCATACTGAGACGTTTTACGCATTAGCGATGACGACAATGTTTTCGAATGTCCCAGAAATATGCCATTAGTAAATTGATTTAATTCTTTCGTTGTATTAATATCAGAATTAAGTTGATGATTCATAGTATGATTAGTTTTTGTATCATTGGAGGTAGAATTACATGATAGTAATGTTAAATTTGCTCCCCATTTCACTCTAGATGCAATTGATGATGTAGTCAGTGTAGTCGGAGACAAAAGACGATTATTATCATAACATGTATTCCTTGGATAATAATTCGATGCATAATTAAGGGGTGACGTTAAAATGCATAAAATTTTATTTTGGTCATGGCGCATACGTTTTTCAGCACTATTATTATTGGGATTGTTATTGCTTTCACCGATATCAGTGGCGGTGACAGAAGTAGTATTAGCAGTAGAAATAGTACTGGTAGGCATACTAGAAGTACTGTAATTAGGACATTTATCACAAACTGACTGATCACTGTATTGTACAATCGAGTTAGGGACTAATTCACTTGGGAAATAATCATTTGAAACAATATGCCTTTTGAATTTAATAACTAGGCTATCCGTTCCACGAAGTCGTGATCTACGCAGTTTAGCTGCTATAATAAATAAAATCCGTCGATAAGAGAAAATAGTTAAAAGAGGAATGAAATAAATTACTTTTAAGGAAATTGGCATTCATTAAATATTCACTTACACTAAGTAACAAAATGACACTAACTACAAAACAGCTGGAAGTCAAAAAAGTACTGGGCAATCGATTTGACATAATTTTTAACTAACTCTTCTAAACAATTTTCGGTTATCATAGAACCACATCAAAATGTCCCCAAAACAACTTAATTCAAAGAAATTTTAGTAAACGGAATATCTTGGGATGGGACTCCTCAGCAGTGTGCACCAAAGACCGTAAAGTCAATAGAACTCAGGAGCCTTAAGCTATCGTAGCCCTCCAGACGACTAAGTTAGCCTTTTATTGTTAAAAGTTTCAAATGCAATCAAATGTTCCATAGCCACGTGACTGATTATACTTTTCATACAGATCGGTAAATAGAGTCAAATTCGATATGACTACTGACTGTGGATAGATCTGAATGTCATACTTCTAGAAATTCTGTGTAATTCATGAAATTTCGTCTATCCAAAATTTCATTATTTTTCTAGTCAAAATCGTGCTTGTGACTATGTGTTCATTATTGCAAGTACTAATATATCACATATTTTTACTGCTAGGCAGTTTCAGTGAATACATATTTAGAGAGTTTAATTTGTATAGTATAATATTCTTACGGTGATTTTCATCAAGTCTCTCACATATGGTAGGATGACTTTTCTTAATCCCAGTTTTTGGAGCGATGTGTTGCAGTATAATTAGCACGAAACACTCAAATTAACAGAATATTTATTTCAAGTTTAATTCAATTTCATGTATGACAGTTTAATCAACAAGTGTACATACATATACAAATGTTATATTTACTAGTTAAAAATAACAATGTTCAGTCTTCTATTAGCATAATAATATTAAATAAACTAAGAATGACTTTTATTCCTTTCAATTACTCACGTGAATATTTATTTTGAAGAAAACACGAAGCGATTGCGCTGCCACATTCAGATGATTCACGACGAACAAAAGCAATTCGAATAGTATTCATTGCATTATTATACATCGATTGATTGTTCACAACTACATGACAGCTTGGTATTGTAGTACATGAAGAACAGTCTTGAGATAATGAATTATCCCCGCTAGAATTATAATTAACAGATAACGACGATGATAATGGTGATGTTGATATTGTATGTAATTCCTTGTTCACAGAAAAATCGTCATATTGATCGCGACGATGACAATGATGATCCCGATCACCACTAAGATCATTGATCGATAACCCAGCCCAATCCCGTAAATAGTCCTTACAATTATTATTACTGTTGACCTTATCATGATTGTCAATATGTCTATGATCAGAGTTATTAGTACAATTCTCATTACTATTATTAGTCAATAATTCGTTATTAATTGAACAGGTTTGATTAGTTAACTGTAATGAATTACTCACTACATTATTACAGTCAAGACAATTATAGTTCAGCTGGGCATTTTTGCAATTATTTATCAGGGCCAACGACCATTTCAAACGTTTCGGCATAATCATCATTTTTTCTGTATTCATTCGAATCAAAGCACTAATTCGATTGTAAATACCGCGATTGACAATCACAAAATGTTTCTCTTCTGATGATGTAAAAGAGAAAGAGGATGACCCTAAAAGTTCGAAGAAAAAAGTAATTATATTCCTAAATAATCATCATATTAAAACGGTATGTTTGAAAATAAATTTACTTAGTTATTTCTAAAGTAATTAGTCATCATTCAGTGACCAATCATTGTAAATATCTCAGTCGCATAGGAGTACACTAAGAGATCAAAGCCAGTTCCTACAGACTACTGAACTGACATCCACTAATTTACTTGTCTAACTTTAATCAATTAGCGACATTATGCGACCATAATCCATTCCTATAGTTAGGTAACTGCCTCATATCCGATAATGGTGGAACTCTATTAATCAGGAATTTCACACACTATCTTGAATCCGTTTAACATTTATTTAGCATTAGAATTCACAATACATGCTCATTACAAGCAGAAAAACATTCGTAAAATATTGATCATGAGTAAATCAACTAACACTTGAAAGTTAGACCTAATGTTGACAAGTAGAAAAAAAATAATCCTATCCTATAAACAAACTAAGTTAGAGTGATATGTGGTTTTCATTTCTGACCTTACGATATAAAGTATAAACCTTAACAAAATCAGTCTGCTTGGTATTTGCAAAAATTAAAAAACTGCTGGAAATACACTCCCACTTCAAAAAACACTTCTTTATAGGATTTTTTCAATGTATTCTTTTTAGTCATAGTCTACAATAACTAAAGTAAATTTAATTTTCTTTACTTTTACTCCATCGTCGTCAAATGATTCATGTACTTGGTATTACATTAACTTATTCTGTAAACGGAGATCACTAGTCAGGTATATATATGGTAACGGTTCTTTAAAAAAAACGACAGAATCAAGGAAATGTTGAAAATACTTCCACCAATCAGTATATTTTAGAAACTTACAAGAGGATTTTAGAACACCGGGTTCCGTTTTTATTCTCACAACTGAACAGACGCCAAATTTATTACCAAGTTTGGC
Organism: Schistosoma japonicum; assembly: GCA_025215515.1. Classification (NCBI taxonomy): domain Eukaryota; kingdom Metazoa; phylum Platyhelminthes; class Trematoda; order Strigeidida; family Schistosomatidae; genus Schistosoma; species Schistosoma japonicum. The sequence goes on along the minus strand of CM046063.1, from coordinate 17,556,466 downwards.
ATGTTTTAAAGAAGTATTTATAATCTCAACGTTACAATAATCTCATTAAAAAATACTCTTGTTTTCTGTCCATCCGAAAATATTAGAAGCTTGTTTTCTGACGGATTTAGAGATTAAATTTCTGGGAAGTAGGATGCTATTAAGAAAGCAAATGCCTCAGTTCTCAAGTAAACGACGTATCATTGAGATAATAAGATTCTTATTTGAAATAAGGAAAATTAAATACTCTTTCTTTGTCGGGTGAGATGTGAAAGATTACTGAAAGCGATATTTGTTATGATCAAATGTCTAACACCCCAGGCACTTGCCAGTTTTTCAGTAAATTCACAGTTTCTATGATTACCAGTTCATATTTTAACAAAAACTTAACACGATGAATATCCAGTGAAGCGTTAATTAATAGCTACTGGTTAATAATATCTATATGGATTTTTGTTTTTAAAAAGCAAGGGGTCAGCTATTTCATGATCTGTATTCAGTTTATTCATTAGTAGGTTATGTAGAAATTATAATTCAATTTGTTCTGACGTTATGTAATTAAATTATGTTAGATGACATCAACATAAGATTAGAAAATTAATGTAAACAATAAATGTAGCGAAGAAAATTTCTTCACTTTCATCGTAATAATGAAATATGACAATGTTCCGTATATCTATTATTAAATGACTTTGATATTCATACTAAAAAGACAAAAGCTCTTAAATGTGAAATCTGTCATTCAAGTTCACCGTTAATAATGAATTCATTGAACATAATTAAAAGTGGTAATAGTACTGTCGAACGACAGTAACAAGAGAAATCATGATATATATTGATTTATCATTCATTTGTGACCAATGTCATATTTATCTAGCTCTCCGTACTTATCATAACGATCAAGTTGAAATGTAGTCGCATGTTTATGTGACTTGATACAAAGTGAATATCTTTCGACGTTTGATGTTTCATATAAAACTCAGATGTATACAGATAGGAGCTAATTAACTCGTCAATTCAAATTACAAAGTAAAATTACACAAGTTCTAGTATTAAGTAGGTACCTGTTACATAAAACATAAATCTCGTAGAACTCTTAAGATTAAAGTAATGTGTACTAGATTCGATCGTGAATAGTTGCAGCAAAAATCATTTAGAATTCAAGTGTTTTATAGAGAAGACTATGTATGTGATATTTAAGATCTGTGACGAATGCAAACAATTAAACTTAGTATCTATTTCCACAAAGCCACGTTAATTCACTTACAGTAGTCAGTTCACTAGTGACTAACTTCGGAATGTTTCTGAAGTCCATGTTAAAAGTCATTACTGGTGGAGTTCAGACTTGTTGAGAGTGAGACAGTTATTATTAATGACAGTGGATGATCGTCGCGTTATATCACAAATTGATAGAAGTGGGAATCCTACCATTGAATACTGGCCTAGTGGTGGAGATGATTGAGCACTCGCAAAACCTGAAGGACCTGGGTTCGATTCCATGGATAAATCGAGAGTGAGGACTGTTGTATAGTCCCTTACTAGGACGAAACAGTAGTCCAGTGTTCTATGGTTTTCAGTGGTACACAACCAACATCAATCTGCGACAAATACAAAGAGCTAAACTTAGACTTCTAGTCAAGCGATTCTAACCACCCATAACCCATTGAATATTACGAAATTCAATAGACGAATTTAAATCAGTTAATAATAATTAGGCGTATTCACTAAGATGGATTACCATCACACTACCCCTTTGAATGATTAAGTTACCCAACAAAACACATTCGACATTCTTAACTACATGAAATGTGAAAACAGTACTGTGTTTCTAATTTTATTTTGGAGTAAAATTTTTAAAATGTAAGCCAACGTCATTTTAATATCTTATAAATTTCGTCAAATTGTGTAATTAGGTGGACTCAAGAGTAATTCCACTGTGAGGTTATCCAAAACGTTTTCAGTGCTAAATGTGTTAACACCAGCACTTCCCATTCATTTTGTAGGTAGGTGTGATTTTAAACAAAGATTCCATTTCAAGCTACTGGAGTCATTCTCAGCTGTTTGTTATGTATATGTTGGTGTAGTGAAGCCCGAAATATCAGATAAAAAACACAAATATAGTAAAAGTTAAGACTTGGAATGAAATCTGTGCTATAAATTACTTCCTAATATGTAGCTCATCTACTAAATGAATTGGAAAATGAGCGAAAAGGCTCTGCTTGACACACTTAATGAGCATTCAAAACATTATAAATAACTTCAGCCTAATTTAGAAATATTCGGTTTTATATTTCAGATATTTTTTGCTTTATATCATTTATTTAATGCAAAATAGAAGACAGTAGATATTTGAGCTAAACCAAATGAATAAACTTAATAAAAATTGAAATTATATGCAGAGTAATGAACCAATTAGCCTAAGGCTAGAAATAATAGAAGATACACTAGTAACAATATCATTTATTTATTACGTTTATTTTGAGTGACTTAAGAGACTTAGTAGAAATAGGTCAAAAAATTACAACAATGAAAAATATTTGCATACTAGTAGTGAATCTTTTCCCAAGTACATACATGGTGGAATGTGAATGAATGATTCATCTCAAGATATTAATAATGAAATGACAATATGGGTAGTAAAAGATTTAAACATTAAACTGTATAATCTTTTATACATTTAATCATGTATAATGTATTATTAGTTATACGTAGTCATAGTCGCTAAAAGTTATAAAATAATTATAAATGGTTGATTACGAAATAAATATTAGTTTACTGGGAATGTTATGCATGAGAAATGCTAGCTCAATAAATATCTCCGAACATTTTATTGCCTTGATGTTAGAGATACTGGATCCTCAAAATAATTCGCAAAAACCCTTCTTTGCAAATTGTCTTATGTAAATTAGAACCGGAAATTGTTAGCTACTTGTTACTTCAACTTACGATGACCCTGTTGACCTAATTGTACGCTTCTGTTTCAGCATGCTATAATGTCTTATCTTCAAAGGCGTTGTGAATATATTAATACGATTAAGTTACACTTCAAATTTGCTTCATTTGTTGATAAAATGCATCTTTTGGAAAATCTTCTATTTCTATCTCTGGTGAGCGTTTAGGGAAGAAAAGGATAGTGAATGGTCTCGTTTGCTGTCAATGAAGTTTGAGCTGGGAGTTATTAGCTTAGTGCACAGCCTCATTATCTTCTATAATTTGAAAGTAGTTACAAATGGAATTTAAAAAATGCTATATCATGTAGACATATTCTCATTTCTAGTAAATGGTATCATTTCAACTACAATAAATTTAGTGGTAAAACACATTAGGCCCCATTATTAGAGTTGTGTGAAATAAAACAAATATTCGTTATTATTGAGGCTTGTCATATCCCGTCGTTTATTTACCACAAAAAAGTGTTCATGCTTCTCTTGATAGTGATTTGAACATTATTATATTGTCAGATCAGAAATTTAGGAAACATCAACTGTTTTGATGCTGTTGCGTTCTTTGTGCTGAATAGTTTGATCTTGAAACTTTTGAGACAATATCATCCTCCACAACAGCATCTGGAAAGAGACTACAAAAAACAACCTCTCCGATCATAACATAGAACACATGAAACAATATTAACACAGTTTTATATTGCCAAATGAAAATGGATGAGACAAAATACACAAAAATAAACTTACCATTATTTTCTTCTAGTTTTTGAATCCTGTTTCCATTTTCATTATTATTATTGTTAGAATCATCATGAAAACCATCATTGTGTATTCCCTGAAGTGATTGATCTTTTTCTAACATGTACAGTTCTTTTGGCACTAGCAGAGTGCATTGAATCAATGAGTGTATCATTGCTATGCCTTTTAATATGCAGATACTTAACTGATCGATTGGCAGTGTTAATAATTCTGGGTAAGCGACGAATTCATGTAAATGCTAAAAAGAGTAATTGTAAAAATTCGTAATTATATATAGAGATATATGGACTTAGAGTTCCAATAACTTCTACATGTATTACTAACTACAATTTTGAAATAAATCTAAAGTGGGAGTTAATTTTTGAAGAGTATACCACTAAGAATCAATTAATCATTCAAGTTTTGTGTTTCCAATCTACAGAGCTAAAAGTATTTAGATATATCGGAAGTTTTGAAAAATAAATAGTGAGTATAATATCACCAAGTTCTCAATTAACTGAAAGAAAACAGCAGTTCACCTACTTTTACGATTTGTTAATAGAATAGAGCTATTTCAGACACGTGGTCCTTTGGAATATTCTTCTAATAAATAGCTGAATCTATGCTAACTAGATTGATCGTACAGTTAATACACAACAACAGTTCAATGAATAACAGTTCTACACTTAAATGAAACGAAAAGATTAGATTTTCAAGAAAGCTTTATGTTGCATGCAAACGAGTAAACAGACGAGCATAAGTACAATTGTATGAGTTAATAATGTCATATAAAGAACATAACACAAAAATTTATAGCAATTGTACTTGAATTGTATGTGTCAACCTTACAATGATTGGTCATTATAGTTTTTCTTCTAAACCTACGTCGTCTGCACCTCCCTTCTCCTCTAAGTCGTTTACTGACAAGGAATACTTTATGAATCTGGTCAACAGAATGAAAGGAAAAACTCACAAGAATAAGACAACTCCTGTCGTCAAACCTTCCGCTTACACACGATAGCCTAGTCCTACCTATTATAGTTGTAGTAGATACCTCATACTAAGGAGTTGGAGCAGTGATTTTGCATGTCTACCCCGACAGATTTGAGAAGGTAATTTCACACACTTTACGATCCCTGAGAATAACAGAAAGGGACCATAGTGAGATAAAGAGGGAAGTACTATCCATCATCATTACAATGATAAAGTTCCACAAAATGCTCTTTGGTCGACGATTAGAGTTATTATCAGACCACGAACCGCTACAGACGATTTTCGGATTCGAAATTGCCATTTACTCATGCGCATCAAACCGTCTACAACGCTGCGTAACTACGCTGCTATGCTACAATTTTATTATAAAGTATCAACCGAAAATGAAATTCGGTTAAGCATACGCCCTTCAAGATTAATTGGCTTTCACGCAAAACAAAAGAGGAGGTATTTGTGGCTGCTGTAGAAGATGGGGCGGAAGCTCACACAATGTTGGAAGATGCGGTTTATGGACTGCTGGTGACTTTTGAAGCCATTAGAGAAACTAATGAATAGTACAATGCCTTGAAAATTGTTCACCGTTGTATCCACCTCAACTCTAAAGAGAACTTCTGCATTACTTCCGTTGGCGGGACTCCGTGATAATTTCAGATTAATGCATCAAATTCAGATATCGGCATTATTGTCTCTGAAATTCCTAGGTATCAAGTCCTGAAACAGTTTCATAGCGAGCATCTGGGGATAAGTAAAATGACATCACTAGAACAAAGTTAAACATACCGACTGTCGATGAACCATGATATAAATGAGAAATGTAGGAACTGTTGGCATTGCCTTCAAGACTCAAAGAATCAGATATAATCTAAACCTCAGCAGTGATCGAAACTAAATGACTCCTGATAAAGAATACACGAGGATTTTTCTGGACCAATACAGAGCAGAAATTATTTAGTAGTTGTGAATGACTTTATGAAATGCCCAGGAGTTTACACTGTGCGAAGAATAACATCAAAGTCCATAATCAGACAACTCTAGGGGTTGTTGTGGAGTCCCAGAAATTTCGGTAGCGGATAAATTCACCCGACTCATGTCGCCAGCATTCAAGAAGTCCATTAGCTAAATTGGTGTTACGCACTTGCGATCGCTGGCATACCGCCCCACAGTTAGACGGTCAGCTGAAACTTACTTACTTACGCCTGTTACTCCTCTCGAAGAAGCATAGGCCGCTCACCAGTATTCTCCATTCAACTATGTCCTCAGCAATCCTTTCCAGCTGTCTCCAGTTACTGTTCATCCTTTTTATGTCTGCTTCCAGTTCTCGACGCAGGGTGTTCTTTGGCCTTCCTCTTTTCCGTTTTCCAACAGGATTCCAAGTTAGTGCTTGTCTCGTGATACATTTAGATGATTTCTGCAATGTATGTCCTATCCACTTCCAACGTCGTTTCCTGATTTCCTCTTCAGCTGGAAGTTGCTTTGTTTTCTTCCATAGTAGGCTGTTGCTGATGGTTTTCGGCCAACAGACATTCAATATTCTGCGTAGACAGTTGTTGATAAATACCTGCACACTCCTGAGGATGTTTGAAGTAGTTCTCCTCGTCTCAGCTCCATATAGAAGAACTGTCTTGTCGTTCGAATTAAAGAGTTTTACTTTGAGGTTGGCAGACACTTGTTTGGAGTCCCATTTATTTTCCAGCTGTAGGAATGCTGCCCTTGCTTTGCCAATTTTCGCCCTTACATCTGCATCGGATCCTCCTTGTTAATCGATGGTGCTCCCCAGGTATGTAAAGGTATCCACTTCTTCCAGAGTTTTACCATCAAATTCAATTGGGTCAGTGCTCTCTGTGTTGAATTTGAGGATCTTGCTCTTTCCCTTATGTATGTTCAGGCCTATTGATGCTGAGGTTGCTGCTACTTTGGTTGTCTTCACTTGCATGTGCTGTTCTGTATGGGATAGAAGTGCTAGATCATCCACGAAGTCCAGATCATCGAGTTGCATCCTACTTGTCCATTAAATTCCATGCTTCCTCTCAGATGTGGAGGTTTTCATGATCCAATCAACCACTATAAGGAAGAGGAAAGGCGAGAGCAAACAGCCTTGTCTGACACCGGTTCTTACTGGGAATGCATTTGTCAGCTGTCCTCCATGCACGATTTCGCACTGTAGTCCGTCGTAAGAATACTGTATGATATTGACGAGTTTCTCTGGTACACCGTAGTGTCGAAGAAGTTTCCGTAGCGATCTCCCGTCTACGCTGTCAAACGCCTTCTCATAGTCAATGAAGTTGATGTACAGTGACGAGTTCCATTCAATTGATTGTTCAACGATGATCCGTAGTGTTGCGATTTGGTTTGTGCACGACCGATCCGGTCAGCCGAAAGATTACTTGATATATTGAGAAGGAAACTGATTCAAGAGAAAGGAGATGACATTTCAAACAAAGTAATAAATAAATTCCTAATGACCTATTGAGTTATTCCTAAATCTGCCATGTCAGAAGGAAAGTCCCAGTAGAGTGCGTGATCAAGAGGAAATTTCAAACTATCTTCGAAAATATGTTGCCACCCTAGAAAATAGATAAAGCTACAAACGAGAAACATCGAACGTCTACTCGCTTCTTACAAGAGGGCCAAAAAATACTCATCAAATCGTTTTAAGGTGAAGGAAAATGGGAACTCAGTTTTGTCGAACGAAGAATTGGCAAAGTACTATACCTAGTTCCAGAAAGTGTCGGTGCATGTACAAGATATGTCAGTCGATTGCGCAAGGATGATAAACCAATAATCACTCAAGACCGACTTCCATTTGAAATACTCCTGGATATCTTACAAATGAATTCTAATCAGGAAAGCAACAAAAGACATGGAAAATATGAAATTAAAACAACTTAACCATCACGAGTGATGAACTGTAAACGTAATACAGTGACTAAGCTACAAGTGGATCCAAACAGAATATCAAACACAAGAGAAGTCTAAAGAGGAGAGATTTAGGGATGGCTCCAAAGAACTCCGACGAAGCCTTCAAAAACCTTGAGGTGAAAAACATTCCATCCAACCACTGTTTGATAGGACTTTCCAGAATTCCGATGAAGAAAAATTCGATTGGATAATTGAAAACTGCTACTTGTGGATCGGATAAGTTGTAATCCTGACCTCATTTTCACAGAAAACTATAAATAGCTTTGTATTTTGTACATATTTAACACTTATTAGAATAAACCTTACTTCATTCGCCTTTAGTCTTCTGATTTACAATTCTGAACGATTCAAGGCGTCTTAGTGCTGAGGTTGTATGCGGTACTATCAGTAATCAAGTGCAATTCATACTATCGATAATCAACATGTTTATCTAAGTTACGTGCTGTGGCCTTGAAATTGCGTTCAAACACAAAACTAACTCACTCCTAAACGTCAGTCTTACGAAAAGAACACTGCATAATTATTCTATCCTGGTATGAGATTATTCACCAATATATGCGCTCATAACTCTGTATAGATTCGAACCCATGACCTTAAGATATTGAGGCTAGCACAGAACCCTGGTCTTAAGTTTAACTCATTTACCAGATACATATGAAGTTATTTTACTTCAAGTGTGACGGCTACTGATACTACCAGTTCACCCAAACTGGAAAGGTGAGGCAGATCACAAGCTGACTTACTGATTGAAAGTCAAAATTCTTAACCGCTGTGCCCCTGCACCAACTGTTTCAGGATTTTTTTAAATCTGCTTTCAAACTACATTCCTTAAGCATTATAGAACATGAACCTCCTTTAACAACATCGGTTAGTTAGTGATCCACTTGTAACATTAGTGATTTGAGCAACAACGATATTTCATGTCGAAATTAATCACTAGTGACTGAACGATTAGTATTTATATTATCGTTAGGCTAGGTGTTTTGTAGAGGGTTTCTGTAATTTGAAGATAGTTTTCATTACATGAAGTGCCTCAGAATTTTTACAGTTATTGATTAGCCAATGTCTAATTAATCTGCACTTAGATAACTTTTAAGCACAACATCATTTATTGAATTTCATCAAAAAATTATCATCAGGACAGATTCATCAATGTATATGTTACATCACTCAGTAATTATGTGAATGATTAAAACTGACAGTCACTGGTACACATTTTTTATTGATGAATTGATTTATTTGTGGGGTTGGAGAGGTGGGGGGTATTACTAACAGTTTGTATGTAAGAGTCAATGGAAAAACATATTTCCAACATAAAATGTACATCTTTCTTCTGTATTAATTATCAATATAAAAATCCAAGTTATACATGAAACAAAACAACTCATTCACTCACTGTCACTGATGGCAATTTTTATTTTAGATAATTCTCAATATCTCAGAGGTTTTTGGCAGACATTCTTTGTGAGTGATATATAGACATACAGCATATATAGAAATACATTCAGTACATACATACATACACACACACAAACACAAACTTTTATGCAATATTTGTAAACATTAGTAATTAATTTTTGTAAACAGAAAACACAATGAATGCATTGTGTACGCAAACAAGCTTCAGGACTAAGCAAAAAATTTACACTAATTATAAAATAAAAGAATGAAAAATTAAAAGATGAAAGAAAATTAGTAGGGAGTGTAGAGAGAGAGCGAGAAAGGAGGTAAGAACTCTACTTGTTTATGATGCTAGATAATTGACTAAATAAAGAAATAAACAGTGGAAAAAATGTTGATTTAAATTATTTACTTCCGGAAAAATGACCCATACTGTAGGGATAGAATGAATTAAAGTTTTCGCTTTAAGTATTTATTATCATAGTACTGATAATAATCCAGTTTTTTTTATTGGAATATAATTGGATAACACTGGCTAACGAATGAAATATATAGTTTAATGTCAGCATATTAATAGCATTGGATTCTCTGAACTGGATGGCTTAATTGTGGAGTTTTCATTTTGTTCTGGACAACTTTAGAACCTACTTCAAATCCACATCAAATTACTCATTTCTAAAATTTGATACTATAAATACAAAAGTTATCCACTTCTACTAAACCTTCAATAATTGTCGAGTTACGGTCAGACTCTGAAGTGAATTACAAAATATACAGTTACCCGGCGGTATCAGCGGTGACTCTAATGATTATTAGACCATTCCCTGTTGACAAGTTAAAAAGAACTGATGTAAAATTGACTAATCACCTTAATATAATGACAATTTTTAGATGTGTTTCATCCTTACACTTACAGTAAAATTTGAATTCGGTAAGTATTTAAGTAGTAAAGTTGTCAATCGCTTGTTGACCAACTGCTTTCACTTTAATGTTCAATCTTTGAACTCATTCAGTTAAAGAAATCCTACTAAATTCGCAAATAAATGGTAATGTTGACGAATACTTTTCTAACTAAGGTAGTTTAGGAAATTTAGTATTATTAAACTAAGACATAAACAACTTTATTCAGTCATCTTTATTAGGATAGACTTAATTATTTGTAAACCGTTTAATAACGCAGAACGTATATTTAAGCAAATTGACAATTTCTCCATGAAAATATTCAACAGTGTTAGGTGGTTGGAGATAGTCAGCAAGAAACCCTGTTTCGCCTAGGTTTTGAATGGGTTGGAACTCATCAGTACAACTGTATATGAGATCATAGAAGAACTGATGATCTGTGTGCAATTCGAACTTGTGTCAACACTAAGGACCAGGCGAACACGACACTGGACACTACTCAGTAAACAAATATATTTATCTTGGTCCTAAAGTACGCCAGTTATAGCCCAAGTACCTCAGTGGTAACGTTTCAGACTGAATAATGCGTGTTCGTATATCATAAAAAGCACGTCACCTAAATATTGTAGGTACTTCATACTAGCACGAAACTTTGACCAAATAGGGTTTGGTGTAAACTACTACCAACCACCTGATATCAAAATATAGTGCAAGCGATCCCGAGTCAATTAGACAAACTGATCGTATAAAGAGATAATATTTTGAATTCTATTGAGAAACTGTGATCAGTGGAGATCAACAATATTGGAGTATGACAGTTTCCAACCAATGTTATCCCCTAATGGCCACTCAACTTTGTATATTGATATGGATTAGCAATATAAACTAATGGATATCAACTAAGTGATCTGGAGGTTAAATGGTTTCTGGAAGGCCACACATATTAAGTTCGATCGTAGAGGAGCATTGCCGTGGAACTCCATGGTATGAGAAACGGCTATCCACCTTCCTCTTGATATTTGACGGTCTTTTAGCCACTATCAATTCATGATGCAAGTTACAAAGTTGGATTTTATTACTGTTCGTGTCACCAAAACAACACAATTCATCAAGGAATTATGCCTACTATATGGTGCTTATTGTAGACCTAGTTAGTCTCCACTTTCTTCATTGCACGACCATTCGATCAACGAATCCTACATCATTGGAGGGGGGGGATAAATATTCAAACACTCGATAGTGGAATATTCATTATCATGTATGAGTGTTACCAAGCCTCTTCTCTGTTTCTTACACATGAATACACACAAGTTATAAATCCAGCCTTATAAGACACGGCTTTCTTTATTCAGAAACTTGAGTTTGTAAATTAGTGATAACCTAAAGTAGCTATATCATAAAAGTGGTCGCCATAGTTGTAGGTTTACTTCTTTTACTTCTTTTGAACATTAATTCTTGTATGTATGGCTCACATATACACAATTATGTAGAGATGGAATAACACACAAAAGAATAAAGAATGAGTGATAGCCGAACAAGCATACAGACTGAAGGGACGAATAATAAGAAATTAACGTATATTCGGCCGACTTATGCTGTTTGACTAGCGGCCTAAAAATTTCAAAACCGTATTAAGGTTTGTCACATCCCCATATAAAAGCACAAAAATGTATGAATATTGAAGGTCAAAATGTCTAAACAAGCGCATAGAAAATATATTAACAATTTTATTAGTCTTATGAATATTAAACAAATTATCATTCACCACAAAATATATACTACTGATATTATTTGTATGAAAAATAACATTCACCATATTATCGAAAAGATGAAACTGTTAGCATGTTAAATTTATTTGAAAGACTTAGGTATTAGTGACTACACACCGATTTTCTATCTATCTGGTAGCAAACCTCACAAAGAATGAACTTAAAAATACTTCTGCTTTATGACAAATATGTCACTTTACAAACACCAGATAAAAATTAAATTGTGACTTAAGTTGGACTGTAATTGGAAAGCTAAATTCAGAAGGCTTGTTTGATACTATTTAATATTCATCATGATTTAATAATGCTTGTAAGCGGCCGTAATGTCGAGGTTAGACTAAAGAATGAGAGGTTCAAGAAAATCTTCATTAATATATTAGAATTTGCGTTTACAAATCCTAATTATTTGATTAACTCCTTTACTAGATATATTTTCGTGTATTCTGGGTTCTAGCTGCGCTCTAAGTATGAAGGTTAGTGATACTAACTGGTTGCTCAAGTCAAAACATTTAGAACTAATTTTGAACACTAGCTGAAAGTGGAACGTCTTAACCACCAGCCAACATATAAATTTCTGAATATGTCTGAAGCGTGCTGACAATTTAATAGTCCGTTATTCGTATTGTAAATATGCCCTCCCCCCCCCTTTATAAAAACTTAAATACACAACCTTAAAAACACAATAAAATGCGATGATTAGTGCCAGTCAGAAATACGTCTTGATTTATGATATTCATTATTGTTCGGCTCGTTTTTAATTCCATGTAAATTCATTCTACCAAAGATATTCAAAATCCTGTCACTTAATGATTGACCGTATTCAGAAATGCTGAAACTCCTGCAAAATACCATTTCACAGTTGTGAATAATGAAGTTACGTATACACACACACCACTTTAGGTCATGAATGCTTTCACAGTTATGCTAAAATTGGATTCAGATATTCCGCATATTATCAAGTAATTAAAATTGTTGTAGGATACGGTTGAACTAGAATTCAGTCATTATTGATTTACTACATTCCAATAGCCCAGAGGCATGATATTTTACCAAAAACGCCAAAATAAGATATTTAGTAATTTGCCTTAGATTTGAAGTTCGGTACTGAGAGGTAAACAACTAAATATTTAACTCCGTACCAGTAACAATCTATTTTAAATTAGAGTGTCTCAACAGATGCTCAGTGATTAAGGTGTTTGACACTCAAACACTTAATCTCGGGTTCAAAACCCATCCTATTAATTTATGTTTGGGTGACAGAATAGTATTACAACTCAGAGTGTGACCCGAATACATGTACATAAATATGTTTCTGGTGAATGAGTTCGATACAATCCATTCATTATGAATTCAAGTGATACATTCTAACTCTAAATTCTAATATAATTAAGATTTCAAAATGTATTAGAAAACCAGTGATTTGATATATCAAAAATGTTACTCTATCATCTTGAAATAGTTTAATTGATGATGTAGATGAGTAAAATCACTTTAATTGACCTAATTTATTTATTATAACTCCCTTAAAAACAAACATTTTCTAATAGATAGATTTACTTTTAAGTTTTCAGTTCGTGTACGCATGTACTTGTGTATATTCATGTATTTATGTGTATGCATAAAATAGTTACATTCCAAAAGAAAATCAATATATTGATTGATCTAAATTCAATAAAGAAACTTATCAATTTATAAGTTTTCACATTAAGTAAGAGTACTTTGATGAACAAATAATCGATAACTCACTACTAAGCATTCAATTAACAATGACTAGGTCACATAAATTTCTACTATAAATAAACATTATCTACTAATGTACAATTAGTCGGTCAACTTAAAACACAAAAATTCTTAAAAAACCAACCAAGCAAAGAAAAAAATAGTGTTAAAATAAAAACATTAATTGAAATTTCATTTATATTCACCAATCATGTTTTTTTTCTGTCAGGAAATTATTATATGAAATGATTTAGTGTCAAGTCAGTTAATGGCACTCTCTATGTTGGGCAATAAATCCCCGAAAACGCCTGGACCTAGACTTCGTAGTGTGATCGGCTTTTGTCGTCACAGCCTGTCTTCAATATAAAGGTCACTGATATTCTTGATGTGATTGGAAACTATGTCATTACCCGGTATCACAGTTACAGACATTTTCAACGATACGTAGGACTAAATAAGTATCACTTACGTCTATTTACTGAACATAACCAGTTATCATTTAAGTTGGATTGTGACTGGCAAGTGGAATCCAGCACGTGCGCTTCGTCCTATTTGGGACTCATCCGTTTGCCGGTCACAATCCAACTTAAATAATACTTGTGATTAATATATATATCGAGGCAATCCACTCAGGATGCACATATATCAACAGAAAGTGACCAGTTTCAGTCCATAATAAATCAACGGGAAGATGCAAGTTCATTCTAATAACCAGTTATCAATGAATTTAATTATAATTTTATCCGTGACTAATATACCTTTAGACAACCCAGTTATAATCCATTAGTCCATATTTCCAAATACATTCTGACATTTTTTACATAATAACGCTTAATAAACGCTTTCTTAACCATTTCATGGTTCTCATAAGTCTTCTACGCCTCAAACGAAAATAAAAACTTGAAGAAAGAACTTCACCACGAGTGCTGGTATATGTACAGGAGACAAGGTTCTGTGTAGGTTCATATGTAACCTTGAGGTCGTTGAAGTTTTTGGAAACATGCCAAAATGTGTATAAAAAACGTCGGTAACAATTTAATAAATACACGATACAAAATCCTCTGTTTATCAGAATTATTTTGGTAGTTACTAAATTACGTTGATTAGTCAAGGTATTTTGAAAATATTAAAGGTATCCAGGTATTTTTAGAGGATCTGTTAACGGCTACTAACACATTTTACTTACAATATGGAATGACCTTTACGCATTGTTGTCTATAAGTTATAGTTTCATTCCCAAGTTCAGAAATTACTATATGAATCACAGCATCATATTAGAATTTCGAGTTATTATTCAAAGTCAATCATTATTGTATTGCTATAACTCATTTAGACATTTTGCCGAGGATCCTGTATAAATCAAAAGTAATTTATCAACTAGAAACCTGTATTGGATAGTAAGTCTTTACCGATGAGTAGTCTGAATTCAGAACGAAGCACATGTACAAAGCTATCATGTTTTCGATATCTGTCCATTTGATAAACTCAGTTACCGAAAGGAAACAACACTGGCAAGAACAAATTTAACTCACCAAGTAAATGAATCATAGTTAACTAGTTCATTTTAAATAGAAAGAAAAATAGAAGAGAAAGAACAAGAATAATAGTTACAATTCTAGGTGTGTGTATGTGCGTGAAGAAAGAAAATCTCTGTTGTACAAAAAATATAATAAAACCACTTGATTAAGGTCAAACTCAGGTTATTTCACTCTGGACAATTCGTTTGATCATTTGCTTTTTATCATGCTCATTTATTTCGGATTAAAATAATTCTCATTAATACTACTTTTAATATTACTAATAATGATGAAATCCACATATTAAAAAAATAATTAACCCGAAATACATCATCAATTAGTCAAGACCATAAAGGCGCTCAACTTTATACTGACTAACTAACTAACTAACTCGTTGATTTCTCATCCACCGATGAAGTAAGTTTCACTGAAGTTTCAATTTTTTGAACAGATAAATAAACACAATAACAATTCGTACTGCCAGAGAGGGTTTGCAGTTCCCTGTTGTGGATATTCAGTAATACTATTGATTAGTCTTTATTGTCATGTTAATATATTGGAAATAACAAATACTTGTATGTTGAATAAGCTGGAGGTTATTTGGATCCATTAGCTAAGTAATGTATTAGTATATAAATAAACACTTTCAGACCCAATATAAGATAAATAAACAGGTACGTAGTAAAAAAATCATCACTGATTTTGGAAGAAGGAAACAGCACCAGGAAAAGTAATAAATTTGGAAAACTATATAGATTATCCGATTTTAACCAAATGGTTCAAAGATAACTATGACTGCAATTTAAGCTTGATATTTTAGTTTAACTCAAAGGGAACCTAAATGATGCGACTCACTATTGGTAATAGTGGCCTAGATGCATTTACTCAGTTTCCTCTAGATATTGAGTTTCAGTATTCCATTATACATACTCCTTTATTTTAACTTCTTGAATCATATACTTAATGGTTAGTATGTCTCATTGCTACCACATCAATTCAACTCATTTTATTACTCATCTTGTTAACTTCATCTTGTAGTGCTAATGCGAGTAAACGAAAAGTTCTGGACTAAATTAAACAGTTATTCAATACTTCCTGTATTTTTCTGCATTATAGTGTATAATGGTCATAGATGAAGACTGAACAGTGCACATCCTCAATCTGTTGATTAGTGCTTAATTATTGAGTGTTATCTACGGACGTTAAGGTGATTATTCGCTTTTCACTAAACTATTTACTGATTCGTGTGATTTCATCCTAAGAGGAATAAGTAGTGAAAATTAATTCATTTAATCTGTAATGAATCATTTCTAGCGTACCCACTATCCACAAGACAAACTAGCAGACGTCGAATCCAGAACAATAAGATTACGTCTGTATAATACGTGTGGATGAAATGTTCGAACATGTGGCTGAGAATGATTTTTTGATGATTTCATTCAGCACCATCACTTGAAGACGTATATTATATATTCATCATAATGCTTAAACAGAGAAAACGGAACGTTGCCTACACTCTCCATCTTTGTATTTTGTGTACAAAATATGCTTTAGTAATACGCAAAATACCATATAAGTTTGGGAGACGGATGAGTCATCAGAATAACATGATGACTGAATATAGTTTTCCTAAAATTTCAAAATATATATTATCAAAATTAGTGTCTACTCATGTGAGTTATAGCAGCTAGAGGATAAGTAGACAGAGTGGAGATTAAGGTCATTATCTGTCTATAGGGCAGAACAAATAGTCTCGTATTTAAGCTAATATTGTTTAAAGCTGGTAGGACTAGAAAATAAATATTATTTATTTCTGTTTACAATTCAATGTAAATTAAACGAATATAAAAACTGTCACTTTACTATTTGCAATTCAATCTTATTAAACTATTTAGACACCATAGTGGTTAAACTAATTATTATCAGTCGGTAAGCTGAATATTAATTTTTCAAACAAACGTCATTTATAGTAACTCGTTAGGTATAGTAACTCTCCTACATGACTTAATAGGATTCATTAAATAAGTTTATGCCATGGTTAACTTCTATGTTGAATGAGATATTGACGATTAATAAAACTTTGAAGTAAATAATAGCCCGGTAGATATCATTATCAAGGGTGGATCTGATAATTCGAAATAAATTGAGCATTTGTTCGGATAGTTTAATATAAATAATATATGTGAACAATTCCAGTGAGTTAAAATTTTTAATTTTCTGACGTTTCATGACTTTAAGTTGTTTCTTTAGAGAATGAATAACTGAATCAAATTAACAGTAGTTCAAATAATACAAAGTGACAAATTAAATCAAATCCAGTCGTTTATTCACTAGTTAGTAATTCATTTCATACACTGGTACTAAATGTTTGCTTTAACACTTCGGAGTCTAGATGCATCGGGAGTTAAATAATTATCACCAATGGATGAGCAACGAGCTGTATTGCAAGTAGCTTTGAATTTGAAATGTACCATTAAACACCGATCCAGTGATTATGATGGTCAATCGTTAACCTGTAAGTTTTGCATTTGATCCTTTTAGAGTAATATGTGTGCACTATTGTGCACTATTGTGCCCTATACGACGAAATAACTAGTCAGTGTTTCCTGGTTTTTAAGGAAAACTATCTTCAAAATTAGCCTTATAACTTTTTGTCCATATTGTTCTACTAATAAAATTATTTAAATATTCACCGTTTGAGAAGTATTTATCACAATGGCTAGTAAAGTAACAGGTGTTGTCTTGGCAATTCGAATTATATCAACGGTAGCAAAATTGTCATTCGGTATTCCGTATCCATATTAATCATACAAATTACTAATCAGTAATAAAATCAAAATAATGTTCAATTTGCACAGGTATCTAGAACTTTCAGTTGGCAAGCACTTCATATTATAATCGCGTAACTTTCACTTCGAGGGTTCGGAATTATGCCTAACTGTAGCTATAAACAAGTCAGTATGGAGTAGCTGGAGACACATAATAGTCACAACCGGTGGTTGAAGACAGTGGGTGGCATGGATCGGAACTGGTCACAATCGCAAAGATGAATTCACTCTTCGTTTTCTTACAGATCATAAATTTCATTATTCTTTCATACACACCTTTATTTCATTCCTTATTATTGAGCCATATTGTTATATTAATCATGTTAAGCTGATCACGTCGTGCTACCATGGTATAGTAACTTCGGCTAAAGCAAATATGTGCCAAGACCTACGTTGTTTATGACTGAATAACTGACTGAGCTCGAAACACCTGATGATAATCACAAGTACAATATATGTTAGGACTTGAATTCTCTACTATGCAATATTCACCTAAATAATATACTTATTGGACATTGGAAACGTTTAGGACAAACTTAGCCACTAATTTAAGCTTTATTAGTAAACAAACACCGTGAAAGAATTACTTTTTAATAGAAACCATTCGTGAAACAAGAATACGTTTTTCAATCTTTAGATGATAATCGTGAGATTTGAAACTAGTAAAATCGGGTAGAAAACACCTATTACAAACACAACAAAGTGATTTTGTATTCATGTGTACATGTATTTTTTCAAATAATTCATGTATACTATTTGTACTTACATTATTATTGTTACTATTATTGCTTTAATATTACCTGATACGAATCAAGTATGTGACTTGAAAACTAATTTAACCAAATGTAAACACCTAGATGAAAATTAAAACACAAAATTATAAACAATCTAGCCAATTGGACAGCAGTAAAAGTGGCCAAGATAGGGGATGGGGGTGACAAGTCTAACGATGATAACAAAGGATTTCCTAAATAAAAAGCATAATGTTAACAAAGTTCTGAACAAACGAATGAAAAAAATGTGTCATTGAGAATCACACGGAAATATGATGAGCATTGTTGATAAGATTATTCAGAACACTAAGGAAATAATGAGGAATAGAGGTATGTTTAATAAAAAACCAAGAATATAGAAAAAACTAAAATATATATAGTATATTGTACAAGCAAACAAAAGCGTCACTCTACATTACATACACATACATCACTGAGATAGTGTCAACAAGTCAGAAACATCGTTAGAGTGTTAAGAGAAAGTCTCAAAGATATCATGCTTCAATCAAGTTTCATGCTAATTAAAACTCATCACCAAAGAATAACTTCAATCTTCAGAAAACTTATCCTCCCTGTGAGACTAAAACCCGGTCCACCTAACCACAGTCTGAGACATATCCACCCAGCTATTGGAGTTGTAATTAACCTCTTTCAGGATAATTCACTTGTTACTGCATAGTGTCATGTTTGTCTAGTTTTTAATGTTGAACGAATTCTATCGATCAAGTTGCGATGTGGCAATTAGTCTGTGACTTAGTATAACATACATTGATGTTTTGATGTTAGATGGTTAGTGATAACACAGTGATCACTCAGAATAAAAAGAATTATTAACATTCACGATTAGATGAGTGATATATGATATTTTAAATCGAAATGCCATAATTAATAGAATTCGTATATTGGACGAAAAATCGTAGTACAAATTGACGGTAGTTTCTTTTTACAGCAACCTGACGTCAGCTGAAACGGAGCCGCTTGTTTATTACACCAATAATCCCAGAGATTTTGTCAGATGACTTCGTTTGCTAATGAATTCTATCTGTTAACTGACTCATTGATGAGACGCTGTATCATCTTCAGAATCATGTATGTGATTATACATTTGCTCAATTTGATATATATTCACTTTTGTAATTCAGTGCAATATTTGTTCCACATAAAATTGTTTTCATTAATTCAATGTGATATTCGTTCGGTTTAATATCCAATATTCGTTGGTAAAAATACTGAGTGATATTCGCTCAATTTACCATTCCCATTTGTTAATTCAATTTAAAATCGATCAGTATTCCCAATAATTTTGTCAACCATATATTCATTGACTAATCATCAAATGCCAGTAAAATCTGTCTCTAAGTATTCCGTTAAAAAAAAATACATTTTTAGGGGGGTAAACAAAATGTCTACCTGGCGTTAGTGATTCCCTTTATCCTTGCATTGTAAAAATTTCATTTATTTTGTCTCAAGTTCAATTTCTAAGGTATAACAGTCATGAAATTTGTTTATTTAGAAATGTATGTATGCAGAACATAGAACCTAGTACATATGTGTATCGGTTCAAGTTGCCACATCTCAGTAACACAGCAAGATTAACACCGAATTAGTGGAAACACTAGTTACTTAGATGATGATAAGAAGAGTAAACATACAGAATATGGTCCAGGGAGAAAGAACCAGTTCTTCGAAAGAAAGGAATAAAATAACTTTAACCTCATGACTTAAGGGAAGAGAAAAAATGAATGCCTTTACGTCACCATGACCGTTTCTGACTTATGTCACACATTCTCCAACCCGTGGCTACAGCATTCGCGCAGACTCAAAGTAGCATGTATCTATTATCACAGTTCAGACAAGTAGTCAGTGACTTCATGGACTGCTATAATGTTTTGTTTGGCTGCTCCAAGCTTACTTCCATCCTACTCCAATACTGACCACGACTGACTAAACTTTAAAGATAAAATGAGTGGTCAACGCACTCCACTACTTTAGACCTAAACTCTAGTTCAAGTGTTGATGCAGACTAGTTCTGAAGAAAGAGTTTGTATTTCGAAGCTGTAAAATACATCCCGAACACGTTTGTATTGTTGCTCAATGATGTTAAAAGGGTACATTTTATCAACATCACTGAACATGACTGTGTCATTTATGTATTCTAAGTCAATTAGTGGACTTCCTGGTAGGACATCAAGTCTTGAAAATCCAGACGATGAGAGTGCTATTTCCGGCAGTAAATTTATTATGAAATCAAAAAAAATGAGGAGAGTAAACAGCCTTGTATAACACCACTTGAGGTTACAAGTTCAGATGACATTTCACCATACTCTCTGACTCGACGAATGGTGTTCGAGTAAAGAGGTTCATATATGTCTGACATACTCTTTTCAATGACATGAACTGTCTTAGAATCTCTTAGTCTACAGAGTCAAATAGTGCTTTCCAGTTAAGAAAAATCACTATTGTCAGAAGCCGAAAAATATGCCTATGTCCTTAAACCTGACAAGTGGTGAATATTTAGCCGATACACTGAAGACAAGATCTGTAACCAGCTTAGTTTTCTAGTATTAGGAGTTCATGAATCGTAGTTAAGCGTCTGATAATTATTGAAGCCAGTATTTTAAACACTAGATTAGCCAAGCAATTTTCCCTATGGTTATCAAAAGATAATTTTATTCCTTTCTTATATACTGAAACGAAATCAGCCAGATGGGATTAGGTCCAACTTCCAGATTTTAGCTAAAACACCAGTCAACTTAATTTCTAAAGCTAGACCACTGGAGTTAATACATCTGGACCCGCTGCGCTTCTCTACTCAATATTAACTACAGCTTTTTCAACTATGGTGAGAGTCGACGAAGAGGGTTGTGTCGACTGAACTACTATTTGAAGCGTTATGCTTATCATTCCAAACGTCTAAGCCGAGAGCAGATTGATGTCCCATTTTTCTAGAAGATTGTCTCACTGACATTTTTGTATTTATGGTTTCGTTTATTAGTCTGAGATTTTGTCTAGAGTTACATATCGTGGGTAAGTTTTACATCTCTTTTGTTTTCGTTACCCACTAACGCTCACAATCGTTTAGCAGACATTTTGCCAGTCCAAATCTGGCTTATATTCGCTCCTCATTGTATTTAGAGCCTGATAGGGTACGTTTACAGGAGTCCGTCAATTCAAAAGACATCGCCGAGACCCACTGATTTGTTTTGACCCTTTGGTTCAAGTCTCTGATAGATATCACCGCTGATTTCGTATCTGTTTGGACATCTTGTCAAGCACCATTTAGAAAATTTGAATTATTAGATTTCAAATCGATGGTTTTAAGGTGTTGCACTCATTGAGTGATTTGATAGTGTTTGGTTTAAATTTGTGAGATTTCAAGAATTTCTGAGGAGTTTCAAATAACTTCAAATGATCTCTCTGTTGCCTAACACTTTGTGATTTCTCCATAACTAATGTCAGTTTATCACGAAAACAATAAACATACTACATAAAATTATGAAAATAAATAATTGAATTGTGGTGGTTTATGAAGATTGGTATAAGGTTTAGTTAACTGGATTTGTCACAGTCTTATGTTTGTAGGGTACTATTGAAAACCATGGAGAACTAGACAACTGTTTCGTTCTAGTATGGGACTCTTCAGCAGTGTGTACCCTTGGTTCTGCCCCAGGGGCTTCCGGCTGACAGACGCCTAACTCTCTGCACCACTGGACCGGCATCCAATAGAAGTGATAATTCTAATAGTCAGCTCACTAGTAACCAACTTTAGGATGTTCCTGAAGCTCTGGTGAGAAGTCGTGACTGGTAGAGTTCAGACTTGTTGGGAATAAGACAATTATCCCGAATGATAATGGATGATCACTGCACTATATCACAAATTGATGAAAGTGAGAATTCCACCATTTGATGCCAACCTAGTGATGCAGAGGGTTAGGCATTCGCCAACCTGAAGCCTCTGGGGCCGGAATACACGGTACACAATACTGAAGAGTCCCATACTAGAACGAAACAGCTGTCTAGTTCTCCGTGGTTTTCAGTGGTACCCTACCAACATCAGTCTGTGACGAATTCAATTAACTAAAATAATTAATTTTGAAGAAATTGTACCTGATATTCACTAAATTAGTCTACTGACTGCTCATCAAATTAACCCATCATGTATAACGAAAATGACAGATAATGTTACTTAGCATCACATCTGGTGTAATTGACTATGATTTTTCAATCACATCAATTTGGTTTTTAATCTGATTCAGTGTGTATAGCTGGTAAACAAATGTAAGGAATTAATATTTTAATGAAACCAAGTACAATTTTTCATGTCAGCATTGTTAAGTTAATTAGTTACTAATAAATTTAATTAAACGACTAGTCCCCTTGATTGTTTATTTTGAGATAGAGTAATTGGTAAACCAGTGAAAAGTACTTCATTATTATTTAAAATGGTTGATTTCTGAGTAATGACTAGTGTCATGTTTGTCCAGGCCATTGTGTCTTGTGAGAACGTGAATCTTGGCGCAATAAGTTCGAATCCCACAAGGAACATCATTTCACTCAAAATCTCAGGTATGCTACGTTGATGGATACTAACTAGTACGAAACTTAGGTTTAGGATTTCCTGTTGACCAGTACCCATTACCTAACATACAACATTAGTACACTACTTGCAAATAAAATCATCTGAACTAATGTTACAATTAATCAACTTGTAGTCACATTTAAAAAGAATAAAAAGTTGATTTGGTTAAAAGGAATCGCATGACGTTTCAAGAGTGAAATTTATAAATACATATGTGTTCTTAAAAGGTATGTGATAAATTAATTGTTATGCAGTTCGATCTATTGATCACGTCAATTATTCAGTCTGATGCATAAAGGAAGACTGATAAAACTTATATATGAATAGTATAAAAAGAACTTTGGTGTCAAGCAGTTTACTAATAAATTGCTCAATAGCTGAGTGATGACCAATGTGATGTTTGTTTGTTTCTTTATACTGCTTGTAGCAAGAAAGTAATATTTATGTCTTACGAGGGAAACCTACAATAAATATCAATCAGATCAATGCCTGTTACTCCACGTGGAGCATAAGCCGTGAAGCATAAGCACGTGAAGCATAAGCATTATTCAACTAACTCTGTTCTAGGTTTTCGTTTCCAGTTCTTCCAAAGTGATGTTCATTCTTTTATGTCTGCCTCCAATTCCGAAAGCAATGTATTCCTTGGTTTTTCTGTTTCCATTTGGAGCTCAGGATTTGAAGTTAGGGTTTACCTTTCGGTTCAGTTTAATGATTTCCGCAATGTGTATGCTATCTACCTCCAACGTTTTCCACTAATTTCCTCCTCGGCTGGATATTGGTTGGTTTGTTCTCTGTTACAGAAGGTTGTTGCTAATGTTATCTGGTCAACGGATCTGAAGTTTCTTGCATAGATAGCTGTTAATAAATACTTGTATCTTTTGAATGATGGTTTTCGTAGTTTTCCAAGCTTCAACTCCATACAATAGAATTGTTTTCACGTTCGTATTGAAAGTCTTGACTTTGATGCTGGCTGATAACTTGTTTGAGTTCCAGGTGTTCTCCAATTATAGAAATGCTGCCCTTGACTTGTCAAGCCGTGACTTCATATCTGTCAAAGATCAGATACTCCTTGTTTATCGATTATGCTGCCACCCAAGTGTATAAATGTTCCCACATCTTCCAGGGCTTCTTTGTCAAGTGTAATTGGGTTTATGCTCGCTGATATGTATCTAAGGGTTTTACTTTCCCCTTTGTGTATGTTGAGGCTTACTTCTGTTTGCAGAGGCTGCTACTACACTGCTCGTTTCCACCTACATTTGTTTCTGTTGGCGGGATAAAAGAGCTAGGTCCATACTGTTCAGTTGCATCCATGTTGTCAACCTTATTCCGAGTTTCCTTAAAATAATGCAATTTTCATAACCCAGTCAACCACCAGTGGAAAGAGAAGAAGCGAGACTAAGCAGCCCTGTCTGATACTGGTCTTCACTTTGAGTGAATCTGTGAGTTACTCACCATACACGATTTTGCAGTGTAGTCCGTCGCGAGAATCGCGTATGATATTGGCTATCTTCTCAGGTACACTATAGTGTCGAACAAGGTTTCGTAATGTTTTCTTGTCCACGCTATCAAGTGCTTTCTCATAGTCACGGAAGTTGGTATGAAAAGGTGAGCCCCATTTAGTTGACTGATCTGAAGAGTCGCGATTTGGTCACTACACGATCAATCCTTGCAAAATCTGGCCTGTTGATCTCGAAGTTTGGAGTCTGCTGAACCTTTAACTCGTTTCAACATCAATCTGTTGAAGACTTTTCCTGGTACTGAGAGTACAGTTATGTCTTTTAGTTCTCACACTTATTAAAATTTCATTTGTTTGGCATATCGATGAGATATTCTTCTTATCAGTTTGTCGGCACTTGTTCTTCATCCCAAATCTTTCTGAAGAGAACGGGAAGCACGTCTGCAGTTACTTTTATATCTGACTTCAGTGCCCCGGCTAGTATATTGTCTAACTCTGCTAATTTGTCACTCTTGATTTGTCGGATGGCCATCTTCCTTTATTCGACTGTTAGTGAGTCAACGTTTACAGGAAGGTCTGAAGGCACTGTTCCGATGACTGGTAGGTTCAATGGGGCCGATCTATTTAAGAGTTCCTAGAAGTGTTCTACCCACCTGTTTCGCTGTTCTTGGATACTAGTGATTTGTTTCTATCCTTGTTTCTGACTAGTCGCTCCATGTTACTGAATTTTCCAGCTAGCTTCTTCGTTGTGTCATATAAGTATCTTATGTTTCCATTTATCGCAGTGCTTGTGTTGTCATTGCTAGATCTTCCTCATATTTCCTTTTATCAGCTCTGATGATCATTCTTCGTATGCTTGTTGGCTTCTGTGTTTTCGGACTGTGCATCGGCTCTCTGGTTAGTCTTTTTTGATTGCTGTCTTCTTATTCCTCCTTTCTTGGATCGTATCCAGAGTGTCAACACAGCTGTAATAAATATCATTTATCATAATTACTTTTGTTCGAACAAACACTTCAATGTTTTTAATAAGTTTTTCAATTTAGAACACTGTGAACTTCATTGAATTCATTATATCCAACTGTCAACATAAGTGATAAAAATTTCTGCTATTAATGTATTTAATTTTCTTAAGGGGAAGCCGAAATGAAAAATGTTTAGGTTTGTCAGCTCTTGCGTAACACGGTTTACCTGAAGAAATATTTAAGGAAGGTTTGGTCAAAGTAATTTATGTAAGGCCAGACAAAGATACGGAATGATATTAATTTCCAGTAATATAAATAACCAACCACTGAACCTCAGAATAAGCGTTATTTACTTCCCAATGATTTACGCGTACGTCATTAGAAGCGCAGTAGCTTAAGATACTTCCTAATTTTTCTTACTTGATCCAACCTGATCAAATATATATAAACACTACTTATTTTGGGAGTTTCACCTACTCTGGTGGGGTTGCTTTTACGAAATGTCGTGATGAATTTTAAAAGTCCATCTTCGGCTTCGCCGAATCCCATTGTTTGTGGCACAAGCGAGGTGCATATTTAACAAGAAAATGATGTGTATCCCATATTATAGTCAGCTCTGTGTTACAGTATGGTTGTGAAACATTAGAATGAAAGTTGAAGAAATATACTGGCTGCAAGTATTTTATTATAGGGATTTTCAAATTACCGTGAATAATGCTTATGTTCAGCATATAAAGACTACGTAAATATAGGAAATCGGTGAGGCTGCAAACTATTATCAACTGAGGAGGCTTGGATGAGTTTTTTGTATGCCCAACCATCACATATCTTGAAAGATATTGGCTGGAGTAGGAACAAGCTGGAAGAAAGTTAGAAATGCTTACACCTTGAGAGGGTATCAGTAATTAGTTGTTGTTCTGAGCTGTAGTGAATGCAAGTTAGAGATATTTGATGACGTCTCATACTGATTATAATAGAGCGGATGCATTAATTCCGTATCTCCGTTAGAACTTTAGTATTTGTTTTTAAAAAAATTTACAATTCCTCGTAAGCCATATTCTAAATGTTTAATCATTCTAAATATTTGGACATTCTACTATAAAAATTCCATCGTCGTTTATTTTTTCAGTTTCCTCATACAACTTTAGATATCTGACATGTTTGGTAATGTAAGCATGACAGTAATTCATTTGAACTAGGATCGAGATATACTGTTATAACTCGTACCTGATAGCTTGACTAGCCGCATACTACTTTAGCATTCGAACGCCCTGAACTCTCCTAGTCACAAATTCAGAAGACCGAAGACAAATAGACAGGAACTTTATTCCAGTAAGATAGAGAGTGAGTTATTTACAAAATATTCGTATATTTATAGTTTTCTGAACAACAACATCAGTATTAAAATCCATCCAATCCGAACTAAGTCTCAACTATTACCCAATCAGAACGCGCCACATCGAGTTTCTGGAAGGTTCTATCGATCAGTGATTAGATGGAATGTATCAGGCTCTTTCAAGGGTTTTAGAGGCTTCTTCGGGGTTTTTGGGAGCCATCCCCACACATACTTTATCTACTAATCTTAAAGATGACTTAGAAACATGCCGGGTAGCCACAGACAGAATTTACATGTACAGGCTCTATGTTGTCTATTGCTTATTGATACGTAAAATTTCAATGAACTAACAGTCAAACGGTTCAGAGTTTATGTGCTTAGATCTGTAAAACACAACTCAAAAATAGCATCAGTTTAATACAAATATCAAAATTGAATAGACTTTGATGAGTGTGACTATATTTTCACTTAAAGTAATCAATGAACACAATAAATTTGTCCACAAGAATTATGTTTCATCCGAGGTATCAAAGCATGTAGGAAGTTAAATTATTATTCTGGGCACTTTAAGGATTGATTATATAATCTAAGTTTATATTCCATTTATTAATTCATTTATTCAAGTGTCTAACGACACTCATTACTCCTATTCATGTACTTTCACATTCAGCCGACAATTTATCGGAACACGTGAATTAACTTTATTGATTTATCCATATAGCATAATGAGTCACGTGATGTTATCTAATTTTGACACCGATATTAATTAAGTTCAATATGCTGGATTTATGATGTTGAATATAACGTTACAAGTTAAAAATAATAAACCAACATTTAAGTGGTCACTGTACGCCTTATTGTACTTTGTGAGTGAGGGTTTGAGGGGCTTAGATAATCATAAGAGTATTCAATTTTTGGATTTAGTGAAGTATACTTTTTTTCGGTTTTAAACAGAAAAGTCTCTTGTGAGTTATAGGACGTGATATTTCGTTTATGAGCTCATGATAAAACAGATTCAGTGGATAGAATAAAATAGGTTTCCATAGTTTAGTAGTGTATACATCAGTGCACATAATGAATAATTACTAGTATATCGAGCATAATGCATTCCTATTACAAACAAGCGACTCTATATTCATATTTATACAATATGCGACTTAGTATTAGAACAAGCTCACAAGCTGCATATACATAAACACATAAAATCTAACACACTATGTGTCTACCAGTCTTATGCATGATGACAACAAAGTATATGTAGGTATATAAAGATATAGACATACAAACAATTAGTCACTAAATGACGTTAGAGAACAGTGATACATGCATCTCTTTAGATTACCATTTGTTTGGGAAAAATAACAGTCCATCTTGATATACAATAAATTAACTCAAAATTAAAATACAATTATGCGAGAAAGAGAGGGGGGAGTAAACTCAAAGAGAAACATTGTCCATAAAAAGTGGGAGGCATGCAGAAGTCATTGAATGAATATGAAATAAATGTAGTCGCGATGATCACTATTTTTCCCAATTTACCAACCAGTATCAATTTACCAATGTCATCATCGTTGTTGATATTTCACTAATTAATGTTTAATCTTAATTTACTTCATACAGTTATTTACATAATTTCAGTTTTCTTTTATTGCATATCCCTACTTATCAATTACTACAATCGTTCATAGAATTAGTCAATTTATATTGAATAAATTTTATTCAAGCGTAAATTACCAAGGAATTTTTATTAATCCACTGACAACATCATATATGTAGTGCACATACTCACATTCATATGCACGTACGCACCGAGTGAAGAATAATATGCAAGCAACTCATCTCAATCTCTGTTTATTAATTTATTACTTGGCATTTATTACTCATCTGTTGTACACGGCCTTAGTTAGATCACGATTAGATTAAGTTAAAATAATAACTATATTTAATAATGATAATGAACCATTCCGATTGCCTTGGTTGTTATATTATATCCTTTATCATACTGGCTGAGGGTATCCGCATCGTTCAAAATGTTAATTGTATCTCGATCGGCGTCACCTGTTACTTATATTTCTATCCAGTGGGTAAGTACTGTATATTGACGTGTAGCTTTCATTAAATGATTTTAACCCAGCTATCTGGTGTTACCGCTATCTGTTTGTTATCAACATGGCATTGTAGCGTAGTCCAATATACTGAGTGGAAAGAATAAATGTATCAAAAAACAAGTGTTGAGATAACTTCCCTAATAAAAAATTATAATAATATGCAGCACCCGATCACTAAATTATGGGTGCAGAAAGTTACAAAGCTGAATGAAGGAGGATCATTGAGAAAAGCATAGGCAACTGGATTATTATGTCGTAATTTGGAAGTCTTCAGTAGTGATTATTCACGACTCTTCACGGGATCGAACCCAGAGATATCATCAAATCAGCTGACTTCAGTTGGTGATGATATAACTATATAAAAAAAACAGTACTATTTCTTTGTAAAACTACGTAAAATATTTCAACTTCAACGTCGCCGGCCCAGTGATGCAGAGGGTTAGGCATTCGCCAACCTGAAGCCTCTAGGAGTGGAATCCACGGTACACACTACTGAGGAGTCCCATACTAGAACGAAACAGCTGTCCAATGCTCCATGGTTTTTAATGGTATCGTACTAACATTAATCTGCAATGAATTCAATCAACTAAAACTTAGTACTAATCTCTACAAACCATCTCAATTCAATATTATATTCGTTTCATTCAAGTACAAATATGTATATTTACATGACAACAATGTTCAAATATTAGCGTTTAGTTGTTACAAAAGATCAACGAAGTTATTCGCATGAACTGATGGCTTTCGAATGAAGTAAATATATTATGACTGTAACTGACAATGAACACCGTTTTCATTTATTTAAATTATTTATAAAAAAGGTATGAGATTTTTGTGAATTATACTAATAGTTTGACATCTGTTCCTAATACTAATCTTTAACTCATTAGGAGAGAGAACAAATCAACAACATTCTTCAGGTTTTAACAATACACATTAATTTTAACGACAAATAGTAAATAACCGAATCGATTAGTTAGTTTTTCAATAACCAGCCATTGTGATTAAATTAACAGTAAGTTATGTTTAAAAATTGAAATGTTCTAGTACAACAAACAACAATGGTTAGTTTTGTTTCTAACCTAACAGAATGATCTTATTAATTCGTTGTAAATGAATTAATTTAACATGTGTTGCACTCAGTCTTTTTCACTGAATCATAATATGAGATGAATACAGTATAGCATGTTTAATGTTTTTAAATTTCAATCAAACAGCGTCATAATAAACAAGTGGGCTTCTTGTTGAACTCCAACCATATATTTCGATATATTGACTACTTTGAATGTCATAATGCAGAAAATATTCATGCATTGGTTTAGGAATGATTTAATTCATGTTCCTGCGTAAACGATATGTAACTGTTGCTAATTCCATCACATAAATTGACGTATGAACGGACAAGCTTAGATAAACATCTTACTTTGTAGGTAACACATGTGTCAAATACTTTACTGTTATAACTTGTTACACTAAATACAATTGATCTAATTTTATGTTCTAAAATAACTGTTCTACAGTTAAACTAGCTGTTCACCAGAAATGAGACAGGTTAACAGATTCTGGATTTCTTAATAAACTGAACTGGAAAAAATGATATAAATTACAGTTAGATAAATTCAAATGGAACAAACTGAGAAATAATAATCACGAGCTATGAATACGCAGTACGTTAGTTGCTATTTGCGAGTTCAGTGATTTGTTTGAATAAGTTCAACGATTAAAAACACTAAAGATTCAAATGACAATATACTCACTATATTCTGTAACCTACACTTCATCTTATATGGCATACATCTTCCCCCCCCCCCTGAATATGACACTTATATACTAACATACTAAATTGTAAAAGTCACTTTTAAATGAAGATATTATCAAAATCTACAAATATCCACCTCAATAACATAAATTTACGAAGTAGCCATTTCTAATGTAGAAGGGATAGAAACAAGTTATTGTCATTCTAAAATAAAATACGATTTTATAGTTTACAACAACTTGAAATCATCACTCTCAAAAAATGATTACCACAAATTTTATCGATAAATAAAATTTGGTTTTGAAATGTGAAATGGGTGTTATAACTTATGTTATGCATTACTACATAGTAAACATGACGTTATAACTCAAAAACGATGACAACCCACGTCCAATGGTAGTCAATTTGTATCAAAACCCACAATGCATTAATAAGTAATGAAATCGACCGCGATGGGGTTGTAGATGCACACTAATGAAGAGTCCCGTACCAGGACGAAATAGCTGTTCAGTGCGTCCAGGTGATCAGTTGTTGTCTAGTTCAGATCAATTCGTGATATCTAAATTGACAGTAAACAATCTCCACAACACCCAATTATAAATATTATTTGTTAGGAGGTCAAGTGCTTACTATTCGATTAGTTTTATTTATTATAATAGACAAAGAATATATATATATATATATATATATATATATATATATATGCATACAACCAGTATTTATGTGCAGTTGTGCAAATGTCTCATTGCATATGTTGTCTTCTCTATAAGAGAAATAACATTCAACACTAATCAACCATCAGCCTGAAATCATACAAACAGGATGCAGAAGTTTATATACAAGTTTACATATAAGTAGTACATGCCTACACATACAACTAGAGACTAACAACAGACACACATTTTAGCATAACATAAACGTGAGTGAATATGTGTATGTGGAAAGCATAAGTGATTTTCATTAAGACCAAATGGATAGGTTTAATCATAAAAGAGATGACTTGGTATCACCACGATGGGGGGGGGGAGGTCATTAGAATACACAATATAAACGAAAGAGAATAATGTACAGTTGTTTGAGATGTGGAAACATGGAGCAATAATTATGCCATGTTAGTTATTCATGGAAATATACTTTAAAGTTTCTTACCAAAGCTTAACACAGTTGAAGCGACTGACTACAGGTATTGAAATATTTACATATATCATAAAAATTAAAAAATGAAATTTAAACTTACTGGAGAAAGATGAAATCGTTTCTTAAGATCTGAACTAATTTTCAGCTCATTGGCTGAATTCATTAGCTTCACAGGGAAGTATACGCGTATTGTAGCTAAGGCGTGATTAGTAGAGACATTATCTATTAAATTAGTTCGATTTGATGATGGTGAACTGGGTATCTCATTTAAAGAATCATCAGATTTGTTACTAGAGGCATAATCCATATTTATGTGTGAAGCTAGTTTCATATCACCATGTTTTGACTGAATACATCCACTATTTGAAGTACGATTTTGTTGTTGTTGACCTTGTCTATCGTTTAGACGTTGAAAAAAATGTATAGGTGTGCAGAGAATTGGTTCATTTTTATTATTACTTAAATCTAATGGTACTGTACAACCCAATTTTACATCGAATTTTGATTTAGAGCATTTATTCCAGGAGGGGTTATATATACGTATCCGATTATAAAATAATTGTGACTGATGTTCACCGAAACAATCAATTAATTCAATTTCACATTTAGTTAATTCACTTTTAATTATCATTGTATTATTCTGTTTTAATAAAGTATGTTTTGAATGATGTATCTACCTCTAGTTTATTTGAATCTTCTATATTTTTCCAATGAAGTTTCAGATAATTATGTACCTCACAGTTATATGTATTTTGCGGCAGTCATATATAAAAAATCCTTGAATTGAAAAACGCGATAATTCCACAATAATTGGTCACAATATTTCTGCTCAACCCAACGATGGTAATTGAAAGTGCCACACGCACAGAGGATATATCACATTATGCTTGCAAACTTCACGCATTACTACATGTTATGAAATGCATACATATAAATATATATACACGTAACCTAAGCATTTATGTACAGAATATATCAGTGGAAATACAAATGTGTGCGTTTACTCTGTGTGCATTTATTTCTACGGAATCTTAAGTCATGAATATGTATATGTGAGTGAATGTGTGTACATATATTGGATATGACGTCGTTACAATCGATCGCTACTTACACCGCAAAGAGATGTAAACATACAGGCTTATCACCCAAACATTTTACACGCATCCATGATTGTTCATATGCAGGTGTGTTATTGTGCACTGTACATGTATTATTTTATTAATCTAAATATATGTGTATGTATGAGTGTAGATGCAATAATATACAGTATGTAATTATATGTTTAATGCCAATAACAATTATGCTAACAAAAATTAATAATCCAACGATTTCAGTGAGCACATTTAAATGACATCACTAGAATAGAAAATAAAATCGTTAACATATTATAAAATGGATTTAATTATCAATAAGATAAAAATAAAGAGTACATAAAATAATGAGAAATATATATGTATATATCATGGTTACAATCTAACTTGAGGATTATTCTAAAAAAACAAAAAAAAATACCAAAACTATGAACTCAACTACCATTATAATAATATTATCAGTGGCATTTCATTTTCCTTCACTTACCAACTAACGTCATTCATTGAAACAAACAATTTAATTTATGTGGGGCACAGCAACATCTGTTAAAATAAGCAAGCATGGTTTGTCAGATAGACAGAGGTCGCAATTATTCATGTCGAGCGTTTAAGAGATTTTTGCTTTAGGTCAGTGGTGTATATTGAATCTGGCCTGTCTGTTCATCTATTTTCTATCTATGTTTATCAACCTATATGCTAACTAGTTAGTATGTCTGTATGTTTGTTAGCTATCTATCTAAGAATGTTTGTTAGTTAGTTAGACCAAAAACGACGTATACATTATAATGCATGCTATCGATTGGTTAGACATTTAATCAGAAATCCACCCCTTTACACAACAGTTTATACATTACAGGTCATGGGCTGATTTGTTTGTCCAACAAGGGGCTGACTTGACTAAATATCGCCTTTTATTTAGCCAACTCAAGTAATGTGTTGGGCCACCAGGAAAATGATACCGGTTTAGGATAAGGGAGGGTTTCGTATTCTCCTCTGAGAGTTGTTTCAGTAGTTTTTGCTTGAACTTCAGTAAAATTAATTTTTTCAAAAGCAAATTTTTCTTTAGATCGTCATTGTTTTCTATGACAAAAATTGAACGAGTTATAACACAACAAACTGATTGTATACATGTGAACAAAATAGTATTTTATTAATATATAAAACTTTCTAATTTATCACTGAATTCCACTTATCCACTTAAATGGGATGAGATAAACAACGGATTAGGTATTTCCGTGTTAGTTGCCACAACAACACTTATATAACTTGTTTAAGCAAAAGTTAAAAAAATTACCGGTCTTCCAAAATAAACAGAAAGTTTAATAGTCACGATAAACACCACCACAAAATGACGTTTTTTGATATATGGCATTCAAATTCATATCAAACTCTATTAATGATGGAAATACACTTGTCCTTTAATACTACATATTTTACTAAAACTTAAACGTCAGTAAACCGTTTTGTTAGTTAACACTGTAACACTAAGACAGTCTTTTAACAGATATCGTTTCGGTGGTAATCAGCATCGCAGTGCAATGTATTATTACTATGACAGTGATTGAACATTGAATAGTCAGCCGTTACTATTGAAAGATACAGAAACTAAGATAGCATTATCAATATATGTCATTTCGCCTATTTTTCAGTAGTTTTGCCCCTGTGTGATGATCATTATGTTATGTTACTATGACGCATCATGACTACTGTCTCTGACTGCTTAATCAATTATGATATATATGTATATGTATATATATATATATATATATATATATATATATATATATATATGTTTGAACAAAGAATATTCTTTTCGAGAAACGCTCATCAGGTTCTACATTTATTAGTTAAAAGTTAATAGTCACAAAAATAGTCAGTTCTGAGGCCGATACAACATCACTTAGATATCAAGGATAATTGGATATATATTTTTTCTGAGTCATTTGTAAAATACGAATGTTAATGTTGAAATAATAATCATCATGTAACTCATTAAACTCAAACGGCAATTGCAATAAACAAGAATATTCATCAAATATGTATAGGTATCTCTGTATATGAGTGAAATAGAAGATGGTAGCAAAAACGCAACTAGGTCTAGTGTTTGTAGTGAAAGCCTGAATTCTACTTAAAATGAAATGGACTAGGTTAGACTTTGTAAAATGGAGTGAATGATAATCAAAATTCGTCACATAGTAGCAATAGTAATAAAAACAATTATAATCAGTTCATTCGTTTGGTCTTAAAAATATTACAAAGTAAATAGAAATTAGGATAGGAGATTGAGTGATATTCAAATTCATTTTGTGTATGTTGATCAATAATAATAATAATAATAATAATAATAATAATAATAATAATAATAATAATAATAATAATAATAATAATAATAATAATAATAATATAGAGATTTGAGAATAGAGTAGTGTTCGGATAAAGTAAACTTAAGTTATGGAAATGTAGATGAAGAGAGAAAGGTACATATATGTTACTACAATTAAGTCTTCGTATGATCTTGCGTCGGTCATGGCAGGATAAGGGGTTAAACATGACCTGTTTGAATTAGGTCAGCCAATGTTGAACTGTTGATGCTTATGGTGACACTATTTGTTTAACCAAGCTAGAAGGTGCTCACGAGCACAAAGGAGTAAATTCTTTGAGCATCTGTTAATGTAACTCGCTCCATAGGAGCAGTTGAACTGCTAGATGCAAAATGAAGCGGCAAGCTTAGATAATTTATCCTTCATTCTCTGTGTCACCGTCGGGTGGGTAGAAAACACTAGTTGTAGTTTTCTGCGCTAATTGTCCCCCAAATGGAACTGAGTAAACTCAACGTTAGCATTTCACTGGGTGCATATATAGTCGCATATATAGTTAACCGTCACAATTAGTGGAGCATTCGTGAATGAGGATGTGACATCCAGAGATAACACAGATTGCTCTTTTGTGTCCAGTTCCTTGATCGTGTCTTCAAACTGAAATACATCTTTGACTCTGTGTTTAACTAACTGTTCGCAAAGAGGTTTCGAAAAATGTACCAGCCGCTGTGTACCGCTACGCTGTGATAGGTCGAATTTCGCATATCTAGGATTGGTCTGACTGGAACGCCTTGTTTACGTACCTTTGGTAAACCATAAAGTATTGGTGTGTGTATTCATAATGGTTTAATCGCTTCACATAAGATTGATGGTACTAATTGTTTATCCTTCCGTTTTTTTTGATAGATTTTGTGATGTCCTTCTCTATTTTGCCAGTGAGTACTTTTTGGTTATCTAGTTTCTGGAATTTTAAATTATCCTTTAAAATATCATTCGTTTTTTCAATATAATCTTTTTTATTGAGTAAGGCAACCCTATATAAGACTACCATATATATATATATATATATATATATATATATATATATATATATATATATATATATATTACTTACGCGACTACAAAACATGTTGTGTACTACTATTTGATTATTGATAAGCGTAATTACTCTTCGTAAACAGTCTCGTTTAAGTCCTAACTAAATTATTGATGAAGCTAATGATCCTATTTCCGTAAAAGGATGAATTACTTCAACATTTTTTAGTATCCTCCCTACTGAATTTACTATTTTTGTCGTATCCAGTATACATGAATAAACTAATATCCGTCCAATAACTGCATATGACTGGTAAGTAGATTGGTAGATACTTGTCTGATGTTTCTGTTTACTTATTTTATTGTCAAGCATTCACTTGGCTCAGTGAATAAAAGCAATCATGTTTCTTTGTTACACATGAGATGTGACTTGATGTTTAAATATTCTATCTATTTAGTGAACGAAGGAGTTATGTAAATTTTATGCTGTACTACTGAACCACTGATATAATACATTATAAGATGAAGTGAATTAATTTCATTTTATGACCTTTAATTATTTCAAACACTCACACAACTATGTAAATAAGTAAAATATTTTATAAGTGTAATGTTGATTGTAACCTGCATCTAATAGTCATTTGGCTTTAACAGTGAATAATGGTAAGTTCATATTTATAGACGAAAGGGATAAGTGGAATTAATTTACATTTGTTTTTAAAGTTTTATATTTATGAATTGTAGAATTTGGTAAGTGAAATTTGTCACATTTTCAATTATAGTATTGTTAGAAACCAAAGGGTAGTGGGTAACTGTTTAACCCGAGCGTAGGACTACTCAGAAGTGCTCATTCATCAACTTCAGGTCTCACATAGAATCGATTTTTTGTAAGTACCTTTTGAATAATCATGTTTATGATTTGATGATCTTTGCATATAATTGTACGTTTGACTAGCATGAAGTGTGAAGAATTTTGACTAGTTGTTGCTGTAATATCGGGTAAGTACTTGTCAGGATTATTATTCTGGTCAACATTTAAAATACGAATAGAGCCGTAATTCATTAATAGCATAAAATATAATGTATTGTATCGTGATATTTATTGACTAGATTTAATTTACTGGTTTGTCACACCTATCGAGTTAAACTGATAAGTATCTTTGAATTTAATTACAGGGAAAGTGTTACATAAATAACCTTATGGTTATTGTAGGATACTGTAACAAAATCATCGCAAAGTAAAATTGAGTAATCAGTCACATAGTATGAAGTTCAATGTGGGCATGAATCTAAATTTTCTAATACTTAGTTGTATTTTGAACAACTTCAACAGGGAGTTCCAACATGTGCTTTTAAGAACACTGACAACAATCGTTCTATTTACACAACACTAGATATTTGTAATCTACTGGTCAATCTTTTTAAATTCAGGTTATTTGGTAGTACACTGATCATAATATCAATGGTGAAACCAGTTTCAATCTTAATATACCTTAAATACACAGGTTGTAACTACTGAGTAGACATTTGGTGGATCCAAATTGAAGTTAATCATACGTAAGAGAACAATTATTAAGTTGAAGATTATGGTATTATTTTAAGTTAACACGGCTTGAGTTTTTTGTTTATTAAGTGTTTCACACCCAGAAATTTCAGTGATTGTTTAGTTTAATTAGTGAGTGAATATAGTATGCTAATGTCATATTCATCAAAGACTATTTTATGCATCCAGATTCATCGACAACTACCGTGCTATCAGTATATCCCTGTGATGCGGCTCAATATGTCTGATTGCAAAAACATGTATAATATAAACTCTGTAATTTGAAGTTAAATGTTTACTGTAAATTACTCTCTCGAAATTGCTGGATAAAATACATCGAGTGAGCATTGAAAACGATTCACTCAACAGTTATTGAGTTCGACTATTTAAAAAATGTGACTTCACGTCAATAGTGAAAAAATAAGTATATGAACTTGATTAGTAGTAGGTCACTGCTGACAAGCGAAACTAGCGTTTTGTTCTATACATATATCCGTTGCATAAGATTGGTTATCCAGACTTAGTAGCTCATTGGGTGACACCTTAACATCAATGGCTAAGGAAGTGAGTTTGAGCCCCTGAGTAATCAACAACGCTAAAATCCAGATACATTCAGTTGATGAGTACCGAATAGATAGTCTGTCCCCTAGATTTCACCTTGTTTAGAGGACATCTCAAAATTCGAATACGTTAACATGGACTGAACAATTTTACTTCTTAATTATATCAACGGAACGATACAAACGAAGTTAAATGTTAACATGAGCAAAATTCTCTGTGTATTCTAACTTAATGTAAATTTAATGAATTTCCACTAAATTTTACAATAACAATATCACAGAATTGTGACAATGGATAGTTTTATGATTCTTTCTTAAATGTCACTAATGTTAAAACAAGCTAGCAGTACATTAGTTGAAAAGGTGGACCAGGTATGGATACGAGAAACTGAAAAATATGTTTGCATTTATATATTTGTCCGATCTTGAAAAACAAACCTGGGATAACTGCCAAACTCCAGTTTTATTATCCACTTACCTAAACAACCGAATCAATTGACATAATGTTCTGATTTGCTCACCTATATTTAGTCTCACTTTAATTCTACCTCAGATAACACCTCAAGTTACGCAAAACATTTTCACGGCAAACGTAGTACATAACTTGGAGAGTTTATTCATCGTAGACACAGAACTTCAATGATGACATTACACTGTTTACCTAGAATTTTGAATATTTCTTAATCAGAACTGCAGACGGTTAATGTTATAGAAAATTTTTTTTTGAATTCCTGGAGATGACAAACGCCTTCCTACAAAATTATAAGCTTGTCACATGCAGTTGTAGAATAACATAAACAACAGTTACACACTATAGTTATCCCTTGATAGAGTCAGATACCCATTCATAAGAAAAGCAGGTTGATAAATTCTATGAACTTATGTTTGAGGCCAGCTCACAAGGCTGATATGAAGAGATGTACATGGTCAGTCATCTCAGTTCTCGTTTTGAGGTCTGCTCGAATATATCCTGAGTAGTAAAAAATTAGTACTGTACATTATATATTCACCACCCATGCTAATCAAACTCATCAGAATCGCAGTTTGTTTGTAAATCGGTAAGTGATGTGCCATCACATTTAATCTGTTGCGTAACTTGGTAGACTTGAATGATCAACATGCTACTATTAGACAGATAAGTGACAGTTTCTGCAGTTGCAATAGTGTTTCTTTATTTTCTCCTTTGATATCTATGAAATAGCTACTTGATTTGTTTGAATTAAAGTGTAAATTGGCTAAGATTACTGTTATGTAAAGATTATTCACTACAAAACTTCTTGTATATTTTATAGATATATTGCTTGCTTCAGACTATCTGGTTAAGTGTTTCATCAAAGAAATGATATGGTTTTGAGTCAACCATTGTCACGAAGTGATATCAACTACAGAAATATTGAGGAACAGAATTCACTAAACAGTTTTTTTATCTCTAATTTTTGACACATCCGTGACGAGGCAATATACAACGTTTCTAGAGTTCGCTTAATGTTGAAGTGTAAATTTCCGGTCACTTTTCCTTTCATTTACTGGACAAAAGATACATTTTAAAATGTCATTCATTAAAGATTTCATTTAAAGCGACTGGATTTATTCTCATCTGTCTACAAAAAATATATCCAGTGTAGCACAGCGTACATCGCAGATGTAAACACAAACATTGTAAAAGTTTGGAGCTATTAGTGACACCATCCATGAAAATTATACACTAACATGCTCCACTTATTCATTAAATGAATGGAAAATTTACTGAAAGCATTGTTTACAACATACTATGCAAATATTGTAAACATTATCGAAAACTTAAACCACGCGTATGCTGGAAATCAGGTGATTAGCATGGGTATTTCTGTGTTAATAAAATCTATTTAGAAAATCTCACGTCTAAATGAAGATAGGCACTGCATTTATAAACTAAAGTACTTGTTACCACATGTCTGCAAGTGTGAATTCTAATTAGTTACACAACATATTTAATTG
The DNA here is from genome assembly GCA_025215515.1 of Schistosoma japonicum. Lineage (NCBI taxonomy): Eukaryota > Metazoa > Platyhelminthes > Trematoda > Strigeidida > Schistosomatidae > Schistosoma > Schistosoma japonicum. Next base: position 17,516,127 of record CM046063.1, on the reverse strand, counting down.
TACATACATGCTTAAACACATCATTAATAAGTTAAATATGCAAAAGACGATGATTGATATGTTTAACTATTCCTTTAGGTCGACGTAAGTAGACAATACTGATTAGTGGCATTTCATTGTTACTAAATGTGTTTTTAGTTGTGTTATGTATTTCGAGCTACATGATTTAATTGGAAAGCTTTTGTAATCCTTCTTAACAAACTCATCATCGGTGCTTACTTCATATAAAGGTGAAGTGAGCTATTTCACAATTGTTAATTCAATTCAATTTTGTTGGTTTTGTTTGTGACTGGCAGGCTATAATAGATTTGTTTGTTTTAATTTTTCCATGGAATCTTACTAACTGTCATTTTCATTTTATTTTTCACTTGTCAGATAACTAAAAAATTCACTTCAATATGAAGTAGGCGTTAGTTAAGTTGTATAGAACGACAGTGAAAACTCTGAAGTTTAATTATCAGCATAGAATAACCCAATACTACCGAATTTTCTTCACCTTCTAAAAAATATCTGTGAGTTTTGCATACTGTTGAGTGACTAGCTGAACAGAAATTCTAAAATTTCTAGTAGCACCTCCTGGTTAGACATAAATATAGCTTCTAATCCTAGTTCAAACTATCAGATAAAGGTTGCCTTGTCCTTTCAGATTTGTTTTCAATATTTCAGGCTTCTTTATCGATCTGTAAATGGAATTTCAAAATCGCTAACTTGCAATCACTATACTTATGAGTAATGATTGCATTCGTGACCGGTGAATTATTAATAATGTTGTTGAGTTGACTTCAGTTATCTGTTTTCTAATTCTAGAAAATTCGTTTTGCATGTAAATTAAAAAAGAGGTGACCGGAAGCTTTCGCATGTAGATTGAAGTGGCTTTGCTATTACTTTGTTATAGTTGTTAAGTAGTTTTCAGCTTTTTAACTTCAGTTTACTGGAGAACCTCAGGTTCGCTAAAAAGAGTAGAGATTCTGTTGAATGTTGTATTTGATGCAAACTTCTATAATATTTCGTAGTGTATATCAAGGGATGACATGGTATGGACACCCACTGAGAACATGAAAATGCTAAACAATAACTTAGTTTTAGTATGGGATTACTCAACAACACATAACTGTGATCTCATCAGAGGATGAAGCTAGATTGTCATCCAGTTACTTGTGTTACTCACTTCCGTAAATTTGCGATATTATGAAATCATCATTCCGTAGCATAGATGGATAATTGATTCCCTCCCAATATGATTAAACTCTACTGATTACCATTTTATGCCAGAGGTTCGGGGTTTATTCCTTAAAATTAGTCATTAATAGTCACAAGATTTATAGCAATAATTCCAACAAGAACTTTTGACTTAGGATTTAGACCAACTTTTAGGTTTAGTTATTGGAATACCTTCTGAAAATATTTATGTGGACTGAACATGATTTACTTTTTAAACAGTGAATGTCAGCCAGCTGGTTTAAATGTGTTCACTTTAACATCTGACTGTTCTCAGTTAGAATCTATAGTGGGGTTGTAAATGTGAATTACTCAGGAATTCTAAACTAGGATGAATCACTTATCCAGTGCTTCTTGACTTTCAGTGGTTGTCCAACTTGAGTCAGTCACTGATATAGAATTTTTAATTCACTAATATCCAAAACACTAATCAAAGTCAACACGTGCCTACCAGAGATTAACTTTGAAAGGTAAGTTCAGGACTTCTAGTGACAAGCCGTGGATCTCAACCGATGAAAGTGTGGTATATCTAGCGGCAATAGATGAACGTTGCTAGATATAGTGAATTAACAAAAGTTAGAAATCTAAAATATTGGATACCAACTAACTTTTATAATAGATAATTAATTGCGTCAAGATGTGACTTCAGGTTATTCCGTGATGGCGCCATGGTTTTGCATGGTTACTAAGGTGCCCCATACTAGGACGGAACAGCTGTCCAGTGTTTCATAGTTTTCATTGGTTGTCTAAGGTAAAAAAAATTAGAAATAACAGTGAAAATATTTTAAGAATCTACAGAATGATTAATGCTTGTTAAGTTATTTACAGTCATACTATCATAATCATCATTATAACCTGAATAAAACGGTATACATTTTCTATGTAAGAAAATGTTTAACAATTTTCTCGCATATTTCCAAATTATATTATGGTGACTTGATATAAAAACCTGTTCTCTGTGTAGAAATATTAATATCATGAAGATAAAGGATTATTATCGTCTCATGATTTATTCATGCAGCTCAAATAATTGAAAACTAAACATTATTCAGTAAAATTATGTCGATTGACTAGGAAGAAATCAATAGATCATAACAAAATATAGCGACCACATGTAAAACAAGATACTAATGAAATCATGGAGTTGGAGTTATACTCATAATTTTAAGGCATTTTCTTTACGATATATATATATATACATATATATATATATATATATATATATATATATATATATATATATATATATATATATAATGCCTTAGAATTAAGAGAATAACTAGCTTGTTAAACTATGATCTATGGAGTCGATGAGTTTCAGAATGAAGCACAATAACAAGCTAATAATATTGGATGACTTGTTCAATCATGTCCAACCACAAACTATCTTGATATTAAATGAAGGGATAGGTTGGGAGTTAGGTGGAAGAAAGTAAAGAGTGACCATACTAAGATATGATACTAATTCGAAAATTCATTGATTACTGGTCTGAAGCATGTTGGTGGATACAGATTATCTATTGAATTTTGAGGTTGGTATGTTATCCATGAAAGGTGGTTGGAAACAATGAATGACATAACTGAAGACCGATCACATTGAGGTATATGCATTTCCTTGTTATCTCCCTCAATATAATAAGTTCCAATGCTCCTTCATACATATACCTTGGTTTTCTCTTGTTTAAACATATTCACAGCATGTAGTCCTACTCACGCTTATTGTCACTACGATTCTTTTGACTCATCTGTCCTTTATGTTTTTAATTTCCGCTCGTTGTGCTAACGTGGTATAGTAACTTGTGCTATTGGATATTCGTACTCATCTCTGAGTTCATTATAACTGACATTGTTATGAATGAAATAGGAAATTCAAGGTATCTTGGTTATTGGGAATTTCGAATGTATTCGATTGTAGTCTATTGTGTACTTATAAGTGTGTACTTCTGTCATGCAGGAAACTTAATTGGGGTATTAGAAACGTTTTCAATTTCTCAGAGTTTTGTAACAGCTATTTAATTTTAGTAAATTTGGATTGTGGTTGTGAGAGATTCAGGATACTCATTTCATCCTATTTAGAGCTCAATATCCGAATGAACTCATTCATTCTAGTGCTAATTTTCACATTCATATTTTATCCACTAAGTAATATTTTAGATTATATAATTCCTTTTGATTACTACAACAATTAGCATACAAAAATATCTAATCATAGCTTAGATGAAGTATTTTACATGAATTAGTTTTAGTCACTAAAACTTTATGAATAAAAAGTCTACTTCAATTTCATTGTTTAATATCATCATCACTTTGTTTTATTGTTGTTCAAGTTTTACTCGTATATTCTTCTTCTTCTTATTGTGTGTGAAAATCTTTGGTAAATTATGTTAAGATTAATATAGTTTAATAGTTTTATATATTTGAATTGAATCTATATATGAATCATCGCTACTACTTTAATCACTTAGATACATTCTACTTATATATAATTTATATAGAAACAGTCAATTATATTGTTTGACTCATCAAGTATATGATTTAAAGAAAGTTGTTAGTGGAAGTTATCCGTAACTTTTTCAATGATTAATATATTTATTGTATATAGTATTTTCAGTCATATTTCTGTTCAACATAGTGAGTACAGGAGGTCAGAATGCAATTTTCACTAGAAATTCCACATCAAGCTCTATTATTAAATTTGTTTTTCATCTAGCATTCTTGATTGTGCTACGTAGAACAAATTTGTAATAGATATTCACCGAATTTTCTGGTTGTTTGAAAAAAAACTCATCAAAAAATACAGCATTTTCTAGCGAATTGAATATAACACACATTTAGTGAACATTGAAAAAAACTGCATATCATCGTAGATATCTTTTTCTAGCTCTTCCTGATTTGAAAGTAACAGTATAAATTATAATAAATTCTAGTCGCTATTTCATTGAAACACGATAATCTACTTCCCAGTTTCTTGTTTAAGTGTTGTATAACTAACTAATTAACCAGTAAATTTTTATTTTCTTACGTTTCATACAATTCTGCAAGTTAAACTTTTTGGATAACAGTGTAAAAGTAGGACAGATGGTTATCTGAAATGAAAGTCAAATGTAATCAGATTTTGCTACTATTAATAATAACATAGAATTGTTAAATTATTTTATGCATAACTTATACCATTCGTATATTTAAATCAGGCAAGATTAATACAATTTTCAAGTTAGGTGAATTGAGACTATTCTTAGTCTTTCCATCAGATACAATCTACTTACAGCTATAAATAGTAACAACATAACCGCGTTTACTCACACTATAGTCAATGAATTGAAAATTCATGTTTGGAATAGAACAGGAACTCATAAGAACATGAAGACACAAAATATGGTATTGAATACGGTTGCTAAGATTGACTCATATTTCAATATTGAAAATGAGGCTGTATATCGAACAAGATGATGTAGTTTATACTAATCAATAGACAAAATATTAGAACGATAACAAATGAATTATTATGTAAACAGGAGAGATGGCTGATATTAATTTCACTCTATGATTGAATATCAATGGATTGTTTCAAAAATGAAATAAAGAATGATCATGCAATAGATAAAATAACATAATTAGGCTTAATTTAGCGTAGCATGAAAAGTCTATCAAGTTTTCTGTGAATCCCTGTTATGTAGAGATTCCTAGGAAGAAATGGTCTCTGCAGTATAAACAGTAATTCTTGGGAAAAAAATTAAGGAAGCAGTAAAAAATATGCAACTTAGGTATTTGATAGTTAGTTAGCTTTTCTATATTCATACGCGTGTTAATCAAAAAAATCTTTTTCCTTAAGTCATCTTTACTGTTAGCTTCATTTTGAATTATAAACTAGGAATATGCATTTTCCTGTTCAAAAATGATGGTCAGAAGTCTCAGAAATAAGGAAATTACCTGTTAGTAATACTAGTTAGTAAGCTTCATTGTCAGTTAAAGAATATTGAAAATATGTACCGCTGGATTTAAACTTAGTGACTTGAATGCGTTATAACAAACACGTAATCTAAATATTGTGTTCTTTGACTGATTACCTAGTTGGATTTCATTACTGAAGAATATTAAAGTTAGTCAAAATCACTGTTAAGTGCTTTGTGATTGTTGGAACGGCTCCCAAAAATCTCAACGAAGTCTCCGTAACTCTTGAAGGAACCAGCGACATTTCATTCAGTCGCTGATCAACAGAATCTTCTAGAATCTCGACGAAGCGTGTTTCGATTGGATAGTGGTTGAAAATTCTTAGTCCAGATTGGATGGATTATAACGATGATTTTATTGTTTCACAAAACTATAAATGTGCGAATACTTTGTACATAACTCACTCTCTTACTGGAATGAAGTTCCCTGCCTAATTGTCTTCTACCTTTTAAAATGAAACTAGGAGAGTTCAAGACGTTTGAGTACTGAAGTTGTTCGCAGTTAGTTGTTCTCTCAAGCACGAGTTTCAACAATGATTGTTGATAACAGATCCGACCGACATTAATCAAAACCATCTTCAGTTTTGCATGATGAATATCATATCTGTATATTTTTGAACTAGCTAATTCGTATACCGTAGTCGGAGAGGTTTAGTAAAGGTCAGTCTACTTTACAGGTTTCATCCATAAAGATTAACTACAATCGTCAACTCAGGATTTTCCTGAAATCATTGACCGATAGGACGCAAACAAATCTAGGAATGAAACATTCATCACCAATAACACTGAATCGTCTTCGTACAATGTTGTGAATTGATCTAAGTTGTACTATTAGACCCCAACCTTATAAATCCAATATTGAAGTGTCTGTCACTAGACCTGGATGTTCATCATTTGATCACGGTCAAAGTTGTGAGTTCCGACTACTGATGAGTCATATACTTGAACACAATGACTTTCAAAATTTCACTGGCTTCCAATGTATCCTGAATGAAATCTGTTTGTAAAGGATTCAACCTACTTGTTCTTATATGTTATGATCTTCTTGTTTCTATGACTAGATATTTGCAAAACAGTAAATTGCAGTGTTTTGAGCATGTGAAGATACAGTAACAGTAGTGTTAAATTTATCTTTAGCGGGATACAACACACGCAATAATATGTGTATCTATTCAGACAGGAATAGCTTAGAACTTAGTACAACAGTATATCACTGTGAATAGTTAGTTCGGAAGCTGGTACCATTAGTAACTGGAATAAATACAATGTATGCTAAGAATCGGTTTGTCACAGCAGTTGAATTCTACGACATTTTAATTTGTTTCTGCAATGAGTTAGTTATTAATTAATGTCAAGTGGTATTCAGTTCAATTTATTTAAAATTGGCCTACAGAAGATAAATCGAATGATAACAAACACCCCTGATAAGAGTATAAAGGTTTGATTTACAAGTTTGAGGTAAGGCGATAGAAATTACAGGCAATTATATTTTCAACACAATATTTAGATAGTACTTGATGTTTGAAGTACTTGCAACATCTAGTATCCAGAATCTTACAATAATATCAGTATCTGGCTTTTGAATTAAATAAAATTAGCTTTAAAAATTTACCTTAGAATATCACACTCTAAATCCCGTTAGTAGAGAACACTGTCTCGTCTAAAAATTCGTTGAGTTGGAGTAAAAGTTACTACGATTCAAGTTTACAATTTCCGGTTAGCTGAGTAACTATCAGCCATTAGAAATTAAGGAACTAGTTTGGAGGCATGTTTTTTTACTGAGGGATTGTTTACAGCAGTGGGTTTATGGGAATTTACTACGAATGAAGAACAAGAACAAAAGTAATCCAAGGACTCGATTTGCATATAAAATGCACTTATTTACGATCATTACAGCAATTGATTACAACTAATAATTAAATAAGTTTAAAGTTATACAACCTAAAAATAAAACATATGAAGTTTATTAGTAAGATTTAGAATGAATTACAAATAGTTTATTGATGAATTCGTGATTTATTTATTTCAGAACTACTCAAGTATGCACATTTCAATAGTCTATTGGCAAATATATTTTATAATGTAATTTACCTCTATGGTTATTATCTATTGAACAAAGTTTAATCATTTTCATTTATTGTTATTAAATTTAGGATTTTTTTACTCTCATGTGTATGTAGAATAAACTTTAATTCAAACTATAATTATCATTATGAATTTTCATGTAACATTTGATTATTAACACCAATTTCTGGTCTAATGTTAGATCAACTGAATCGAATTAAAGAGAAACGAAGTAGAACAACAACACCAACAGCAATGAAGTATGTCACAACACAATAAAAGTGGAAACAATTTAATCAAAATATGCTTCAAAATATTTGTGAAGGCTGAAGTTATCCTCAAGGTATTCAATGTTAACTACGTTTTCTGTATTCAGCATTTTTAGCTATTTTTATACTTGTCGACTGAATAAATATTACATTTTCAAGTGCAATTTTCACTAAAGATTTTATTTCGAATTATAACTTTCATTATTTTCATGTTTTTCATTCGGTATATTGAGTTCCACTTCAATGTATCAGTAGCTTGAAAGATAACTCGAGATAATTGAAATGAAATTGTTAATAGAAATTACATAACATATTGAATTTATTAACTGAATGAGAGGGATATTATTGGAATCATTACTACGATACACTTACTAAACATTGAAAACTTCGGCCAGTTTTGAATGCTTTTATGTTTTAATAAGTTCGATGTTATATTGATATTTTAATGAAGTTCATCTATTAAGTCTAAATTTATTTTTCGCTTGACTTTGAAGTTCATCTTATCTACGATAGTATTTACTAAATTATACAAATATTTTATGTTCAATCTAGATATTAATTGGTCGGGGACAGTCAGCAGGAAACCCTGCTAGACTTAGGTAGTACATTAGTTGGCACACATTAGAAAGATGTGTCTACAAACTATAAGAAACTGGTGACTCCACTGAAGTTGTCGTTGCGCAGTTTTACAGTTGTTCAGAAGAGCAAGACTAGACAAACAATATATCTCATTTTTCTAATTTATCACCTGATCTTCAGTTTCGGTCGCAACTTCAAAAGGTTATGCTACTCCATTTCTTGTTTTAATTATTACATCTACAGGAAATTAATGGGATTTACAAATTTTGAAACATTTTAATATTTATTAAACTCATTTTATTCTTAGAATCTAGTAATTCTTACGTTGTTAATGGCTTTATTATCTTAGCAATATCTTGGTAATATCTTTTATTACCAGAATATTCTTGTTTATCACCTGGATTATGCCTCAATTTTTGCATGAATAATCTTCTGTACTTAGTTTAAAGGAACTTACAACAATTCATTTCGTTGACTATTTAAACTTGATTTGTTATTTTAGTAAACAACGCTTTACAATTTTAATTTTCACAATTTCCCTATTGTACAATAAACTGTCGTAGTGTAATGATGACATTAATAGGACCAGCAGAATCACTTTATATTTGATATAACCAAATTAAACTGTATAGTCTTAATCTACTTATTCAAAATTCAATCTTTTCTGATATTTAAAATGAAATAACTTCGATAGGTAAGATGGAAGATTACGTAAACGTAGGTATGTCAACGTAAGTAATATTTGGCATCAATCATTCATAAACGTATAGAAATTTCACATAATCAATAAAGAATTTACAATTAAAATTGGATGCATTTATGGAAAATATGGAGTGAATTCAAAAAAGCTACCTCAAATAATAAGTACAATACAAATATGATTAATTTTAAATCAGTTCAGTAATGAAGCATGTATATATGTCTATAGCACTTGAAGAGATTATTGAATTTCACATTTCCCATCATAGACTGACATTGGTTATGTAAACATTGAAATCAAGGAACACTGAAAAGCCGTTTCATCCAAGAATAGGGTTACTCATCAGTGTGTATGCATGGCCCTGCCATACACAATTTGTTATATTGAGAGAGTTTTCAAACTTTCTTGGAGTGAAATCATATCAGAAGTAAGGATGCCTACTGAAAATTAAAAATTATATAACAATTGATTCCAATTCATCAATCTAACAATGATTTACTCTTCCATGTCTGATTCTGGAATAAATCCAAGGTATGCAATTATAAAGATAAATCAAATTGTAACAAAATGAATAACCATTTCGTTAACATAGAAATATTTTGTAAATGTTCAATTGACTTAAGTTTATTTTTGATAAATAATTCTTATAGGACTGAGTCCATCCAGTCATTAATGTAATCTGATTAAAATATTTTCGGTATTGGAAATTATTTCCTATAAATTAATTTGAAATTACCTAGAATGATTTTATAGCATCAAGTATACCATTGATAATTAAATTAAGATAAGTATTCTAATGCAATTTATAAAGAATGATAAGAACATTAAATAAATAACCTGATAAATATTATGTGACTAAATTGTACGAATGATCTTTAAATGATAAGTTACTGATAATATAAACGAATTTGTGTGTCAAATCAATCATAATAATACTAAATGGTCAAGACATTGAGCTTGTTGTTAGCTTATATAGGAGAGCTAATATTGAAATATATTTATTGATGGTCAAAAAGTAACGTGACAAGTTGTTTACATCAACAAAAAGAAATCCACTTCACCAACTCTCAGCTCAAAAGAAACACTGTAGCAGAGATCTTGAAAAACAGATTTTTGAAAACTTTGAAACAAATAATCGACTGAATTGAAAGTCGTTTTACTGTCTCTAGTCAACCTATGATTTACTGATATGTAAACCATAAGTTTCAACTTTATACAAATTTATGTGCATTTGAGGGTTTACTTGCTCATGTGGAGCTGGATACATCAGCAGTAGGAAATGAGCTTACTGAAAAGTGGCTTTCAAACACCACCTTGCTTTGTTGTCTAATTGATTACACATGCCAGTTAATAATTCACTTCTAGAATATCTCAGGAATCCACATCAGGTTGTTTCACTGGAATTCACGTTTAAAATCATTTATGCAGTTGCAAGAATTGGTCCAAAGGAGTTATAAACTGAAAAGTTATGTACTACAAATGCTTAAGTAATTCATCCATTCATGACATACTTTATTGTAAAAAAGTAGTACGTTCAATCCCTTAGTCTTCATTAATCTCAGGTAGGAAGAAGTAGATTATTAAAGTATACTGTCAACATATTTCAAGTATTCATCACCAGTTTTAGAGATGGATGATAAACATACTGATAATATGCTTCAGATTTATAATGAAAGGAAGAGATGAACATGTTCAGTTGAAAGCCTTCTGAATGATAAATGAAGTGTTATATTTTTTTACGTGATGTTTGTTTAGCCACTGAAATACGCTAGAAAATCCACCACTATCATTAAAGATAAAAGTACACCTCGAGGTCACATATTGTTAGTCATTTTAGTAGAAGCAATTAACCATTTCAGTATATTTGGATTATTACAGAAAAAGGTTAAAGCCAAAATATTTATATTTTATTTAAATTCATGAATAAGACAAAATGTACGATAATATTTGTACTGGTTTAACCAATATTTTTTGATAATATTGAGATCACCGAGCCGGATGGTCTATTTGGAAGGATTTTACTACTGATTCTGACAATATCATCGATATCGAGTAGAAATGACAACTTCGATTATTATTATTATACAAGTATTTAATCAGTCCGTTTCGACAAAACGTTATTTGCCAACTGAGTGTCTTCTCAGGTTTAATTGTCTTCATGTGTTATCGTGTCCTTGTTGGCTACTCTGTTCAGTTGGCCATTAAATATGCAGCTGATAAACTTTTTTCTTGCTGTTTGATGAATTACATCTGTACTGATGTGTCTATTTTATTACAGATTACCTTGGAAAAACAATTTCATTATTAACGAAAATAAATCAGTCCCCATTACACTAATTTTGGAAATCACTTGCTGTATTGTAACCTCAATTTACTTGAACAATACTCATCACTGACAGAAACTTATCCATTAACTTTCTGTTGTGAAGCCTTTAATGTAAGTGAGTTTGAATTGTCAAACATTCTGAAGTCATATAGTTGAAATTAGTACAAAGGAAACTTCAAACTGAGGCTTCAAGCTGATTAACTACTAACTGCTGATCAGTTGGTTCATTTAGCTCAGTTTCTTGAAAGAAATTAGTTAAGACCAAAGTAGATCGGTTGTACAGTCATCGACATCTATATCTGGTGATGTTAGTTCGAATCACACAGCATATCATTTACCAAATAGACACAAATGGATATCTAACTAATGCTTACCGATCAGCATTAAATATAGACCGAAAACTAACCCTTGACTGCCTCTGAACATCATATATTAAAATACCATATCTATTCCAGTCTTAATATTCTGATTAAAACGAAATGCTCATTCAGCATTCCATTGCCACAAGAGGACTTGTGATTAAAGGCTCTACTGACTCTATATGCTTAGTGCGGCCACAAACTAGTCAGTTTCCGTCCTAAATATCAGTGACGCAATATTACAAACCTAGAATAACACCCATATACCCACTAAACATAATAATGGATATCTAGGCTCTGTAACTTAGTGAATAATAAACTGACGTTTGAAGCGATTTGCAACGGTTTTGAATTTGTGTGAATGTCAGTACTGGAATTCAGATACATTCAACTAATAGATTCAAAATTAAAAAGAGTGTAAGTTTTGAAACCCACTGCAAGCCAAATAGAAAATATATAGCAATTTTATTGACAGATTTTAAACAAAACACTTGTATCATCAAGGTATTTTTAACAGAAGCTTAAAAATGAAGACATTTAAAAATTTAGCATATCTACGAGGTTTCGTTAAGATGAAAGTAATAGTAAAATTGTGTTCACTTAGTAGAATAGTTTAATTTTGAAGATTCTATAGCCATTTTGAAGGTATTTATTTGATCAAACTTCTGAAGAAAGTGAGCTATGAAAGCATTCGTACGGGTGACAAGCAGTTTGTTATATCGGGTCTGAATTCTATTCGTTGTTGTTAACACTTGGTCTGTCATTTTTGCACATATATTTTGATTCCCTTCTTTCCCAACCCTATTTGTATCACTATAGCTTAATTTTGAAACAGTGTAACACAAGCCATCCCCCTCAGCTATAATTGTTTTTTACCATCTTGAGATGAAAGGTACCAAAAGTACAGTGATTTTTGTACAAAACTGAAATAAATTTAAATTAATAGCATACAAAACAATAATAAATGTGGTTGCTTGTTTATTATCGTCACAAATGTTAGTTGGGTACCACTGAAAACTGGAGAGCACTAGATGGCCGTTTTGCTCTAGTAAGTGACTCTACGGCAGGACGCACCTTAGAATTTGACAAAGAATCGAACCCTGTTTATTCCGGTTGACGAACACTTAGTTCTCCCACAATAGGATGAAACATCTGCCCAATACTCCTTGGTTTTCGGTTGTACCCATCAAACATCAACGAATACAAACAAGTAAATTTAACACCTATCACTACAAAACCACCTCAGTTTATATATGATTACTATCTGATTGCCAGTTGAATCTCGTGGCTCATTGAGACAATATATATCATTAAGTAAAATATGCTTGATGACTAAAAAGAATACATTTTTCCGGGAAATGCTACTTTTATATACACAGGTTTACTTTATAGTAATTATTAGATTAGTTTTGAATGATCATTTCATTTAAATGAATATCATTGTGAATGAGTAAACGGTAGATATTTGTCAAAATACAATTGTCTGTTCTACTAAAATAATCACTGATTAAATGTTTATTATAGTGAATTCATTGTGATAATCTCACTCTTAATTGTTTCTTATCAAAATATTAATCATTAATATTAGACAAAATCTAATATTTTATAACTGGATTAAATGTTGTTACGTCTTATCTAAAAAAAATGTTCTCTTAGTTATTAAAAATTAATTAGTTATAAAATATTTTAGTGTTCATTAGTGTTATGTGAATTTTATATCAACGAAAATGCTTATTTGAAAGAAAAAGTGAACATTAAATGTTATACTATTCACGAATTAACTGAATTAGAAATATCAACAGTTGCGAGCAGAATCAGTGGTCTAATGGTAAAGCGTTCATCGCTGAACCAGAGGGTTCTGGATTCGATTCCTGGTGGGGATCATGGGTGCACACTGCTGAGTTCCATAATAGGATGAAACGGCCGTCCAGTGACTCCTGAGGATCAGTGGTTGTCTAATTCAGACCATTTCGTGATATTGGTATTCATAATCTCTTAGATAAATTCACTAAAATTATATTTCTGATGTGACTGATCATGAAAATAAATGCAATCACACACACACACACACAATAATGAAAGGCCAATAATAAGTGATATACATTTATGCGCAAGAATTATGACTATTGTGTAAAACATGTAAATAGAAACATGTTTTTCTATCACGTGTTTATTATGAAATATTTAGGGGTAAAAATTTATTCAGAATTTACTTACTAATATTATTTAACGAGTACTATAAGTTTTAATAAACGACTCAGGAACTAATGTGTACTACTAAAATAAAATTATTATTTTCTATTCTGTCAGTTGAAATCAAAAGGTTGAATATTACTGCTTAGAAAGGATACCTGTTATCATTCAATCATGCTTACTGAAGTCATAGTAAAATAGTTACTGAGTGAACATGACTGCACTAGAACAGGCGGTTTAATGAGTGACTATATTGCAGGTAGATAGTATTCTGATGTTAGGTGGCCAGTGACAATTGACAGGAAATCCTGTTCATCTTAAGTCGCTTATTACTAGTCTTTCATCAGCACGACATATCTAGAATTTTGTACGAAGTAATGCATTATGTAGGATTCGAACCGAGGTCAATCAGCTTTATAATTTATTACTTTAAAACTGAGCTATTCGGGCTACTAATGACAGTAGGACTAAGGTATTTATATTGATTCACCACTAAATGATAGCCAATCTCTATTTTTTAGTACTTTATGCATTAAAACATGGTCATAGAGACTGGACATCTCTCCACCACTAGTTATCAATTCAACATTTGATTGATAGAATAAGGTCATCACTAGTATCTAGACAAACATGACATTGTTCACTTCACAATGGTCAAACAGTGAATAAAGCCTTTTACTGACCATTACGTATAGCGTGGTATTGGTTGTTATAGGGTTAGAGTGAACACAAAGTGTGCTTAAGAATAAACCAACAACATATGCATATGATCAGCTACATCAATATAGTATATTGAGATTTAAATTGGACATTTAGTGGATTCGTCACCTGATTGTCTAAATTAAATAAAGCAAACAATAGTTAAGGACGTAACTTATTTCAATTTTATTTATTTGGATCAGGTGTTGTTGATACAAACGATTACTTATCACAAGTAAAATGCACCAACTTTTTTCAAAACACAAAATACTAAATGTAAAGTGTAGTCAGCTAGGATTTGACCAGTGAATAGGTTTAGGGACTTTCCTGAACACTGTCACGTCTAGTGGCGATAATAAAATTAACTTCCTAGTATAATATTCACGTTCTACTGAGTATTGTTGACGTACATGTTAAAGGTAGTGACAATTCACCTATACAGTCCCTACAAATTTTATAAACCTTTCGTATTCATGCAAATATCCTATTATCCATCTTTTCAACTTTTCGGTTCTAGATTAATTCCTCCTTAGTCCACAAAAGAAGCTATATTTGAGCACTATTCGTAACAGTAAAAACCTGCTGAAGCAACATTACTTAGCGAAATGTTTGATACTTCAATTTCTAGTTCGTCTTTAGAAGAATGACTACTCACGAAAATTCATTAAAATGGCATCTTACAAATTTAAATACCGTAGAATAGTTGCCTCCTGAAATGAAAAGTCAAGTCGTCCTACCACATGAAATATATTTCAGAAATCTCGTTTGAGAATCTGTGTCAATCACAAGTCACAAGTGTCATATCACTCCATTCTATGTTTTCCGAAGATGCAACAACAAAAGTAGACAAATGAAATATTATCTTCAAGATGAAATGTATCACGTGTAAAAAAACGATGGATGGCGAATTGGGCCTTCCCTTTATTTACGTTTATACAATTAGAGACTAAGTGTGATATCACAGATATCAGTCAATGCAGATAACTGTGGATACCAATTTGACTGAAAAATGTTAAAATCTTGGATTAGATAAATTTCAAAGATACCAGAGAATTTCTAAAAGTATGGTATTTATGTCAACCCACAGTCAATAGACCCATAGAGACAGATATAACCTATCAATCAATAACATATTCAGAGGCCACCTGGATGGGAAAGCCATGAGGGACACGACAACACATGAAAAAAAGAAGCCTGAGAAGACGATCAACTTGGAAATCATGCTTTTGAAACGGATTGACTGAATACTTGTGGAACAATAATCAAGGTTATCACCAATATCGAATTATGTTTTCTGAAGACAACATTTCGAGTGTAAACACATACAGAGACTTACAATTATAGTTTATTGATAGTAGTTCATGCTATCATTTTAGTAATACCTAAACGTTTTGTATGAAAGTGATATAATGTAATTTTAAAGCCTGTTTACCCCAGTTATTTATTCATTACAATGTTCAGGTAGGTTAGTGAGATTTATATATAAGTTGCGCATAATTATTCTTCCAATAACTCCCCGATCCCCAATCAGAAACTGACCATCTATTTCTAGAGACCATACGGCATAGCTTAAATCATTCACCATTTATTGAATCAGACATATGTTCTCGGCACTACTAAGAAGACAAATACGAGCTGTTAGGCAGACTAATACTCACCACTCTGAAATCATAAAATATTATCTAACACATTATAGAAAATGAAAAAAATCACAAATATTTAATTGATCACTTGTATTTGTAAGAATTCTAATGATCTGTTGGACATTTGTATCATAAAATCCCAAAAGCACATATATTGTTGGACATGCTTTGTACAATTTGACTTATCTACTCTACAGACTAATGATTTCTGCTTTATATTACTTCACCTGGAATCAATTATTTCTTTCTGGTACAATCTCTCTAAAATCAAATAAGATTAAATTTACAATTAACCATTGATTTACACTCATTTCTTTTGTATTCATTGTAAAATGAAAGATTTTTCGGTGTTGAATATTCAATAATTTAACTAACATATCATGCTGAGTCAGTTTACAATTATAATTGTCTGTTGTTTAAATTTATGTGTGGGTAATCAACTTCAAGATGTTACGCTTTCGTGACATGAACTTTACCCTTAATTATAAAACAATGCACATTGTCAGCTGCGTAGTCTTTCAAAGAAGTATTGATATGTTTGTGATAGGCTGTTGTAGAATAAGAAATCAAGATTATGGAGTAGATACTAATAAATTATTATTACCATTATTATTATTATCTTGAGTGTGATATGAATTTCATAGAATTTAAACAAAAAAAACGCGACATTAAGAAGCATTGTTCATAATTTTAGATAAAAAAAAGAAAGAAAGAGTACTTAGGATTAGTAATAAATTGTAGAAGAGATACACGTCTGGAAATGTAGACTTAAATATTATAAAGTGAATAAACGAGATGAAATAATTAGGAATTACTTTCAATTATTTTCCTTGCATAATCTAGGTTGTACCTAGTAAATAAGTTGATTCAACCAATTACTTGACATTCTGTTTTGTCATCTAAAATATATGTAATTATTGTACTTCTTACGATCGCTCGATAATTTCTAGTAAGTTTCCCTAGGACCTGGGAAAGTGATAAATATGTGTAGACAGACCAGCACTCTTTAAAATTTTCGAATATAGAAAATAAAGGATTGGATATCATTTAGTGACTGAATAATTAATGATTTTGTTACCTATTTTATCATGCTTTGGAAATTTTCAGGATATCTAAGTCGTCTGTAAACTTACAAATAACTTTATTAATTGCACGTACACTAACCATGTAAGCAAGGCTTCCTTCATAACTAGGGACTGAAGAGTATTTATTAAGTTGGAATCTGTGTGTCTTAGTACCAGATATAACAATAACCACTGTAATTTGTTCTGCTGTCAACATATGCAGACCAATGTGAAAATAAGCGTATTATTCGCATTCATATATCTAGAGATGTAAGTACAAGCTAAAGAAGTGATTGCGAGAACAAATCCTAATACAGAAATGTAGTTTATATGCACAACACTACATCTGTGTGGACTCATCATATTTTGGAATATGAGATAAAAAATGAAAAATTTGATTCGAAGATGAGTTATAGCTAGCATGATGGCCAGTTATCGATTCGGTGTACTACTAGAGTGGAAAGAATATAATGAGGTATACATTATCATTACATGAAACAAAAATCACAATTAAATTAACTCAATGTTTTATTATTTTTAGAATCAAACTGCAGGATTTCGGGAGAGTTTAGAATAGGCATAAGAATTAGGGAATTTCGAAATTCCAGTTTTATTGTGTTTAAAATTCTTTTCCGTTTGTAACTTTGTTTAGTGCAGTGAAGACTTCTTCAGATAATCAGTAAATATATAATTTTTACAGGTGTTTTTTACTCAGTAAGTCAAAAGTAGTCATTTATTTCTTGTTTATTTAATAAATCAACAGGAATATAGGAACAAATGATTGAAATTAAGAATGAATTGTTAGGCGATTTGACTCATTATGTGCATTATATCCAACATTTTGGTTATTTTTTCGTTTATTTAGTAGGTAAGAACTGCATACTGGACTGTTATTTTCATTGAAGATTTCATTTTAAGAGTCTAGACTCACACTCAACTGACTTCTATAAATATGCTGTTGTAAGGCAGCTCCATGTAGTAGATGAAAATCAGTACATAGGATAAAATCTTAAAATAAAATTATTAATAAAGATTACATTGTAATATAAAGTACTTACTGAATTGGAGGAAAAATGACTAAAAGGGCTGGGTTCTGAATATAGTAAACAATCAAAAAATATTCCCGACAATCTCGGGACTGTGAATATAGAGAAATGAAGTAGAGCTGCATGCATTGATTAAATTGTTAGAATTCCAAAATAATAAAAAAATTGCTATTTGTTGTTACCTTTTTCCGTTTTCTGTAATAAAGGTCAAGCAACAAAAACTAAGGCAAACAATAGTAGTAATAATAATAATGATAATAATAGATTTTGGAACCTATGCTGCAAGTAACATCTGTCTAAAAGTTATCTGAAAGAAGCGAAGGCAGAGCCGGTATTATGCCATAACATATAATAAAAGTAACAACAATAATAATTATTAAGATACTGAAATACAAAATCTGCACTAATAAGAGCTGTGTTATTTCTTTAATTCAGTTATGTGCGTGACATGTAATGCACCAGAGTAAGAATTATCTGTAATTATCGACACATACATGGGTTATGGACATATAATTTTATTAGAAAGTGCTCTGATTAAAGTGTAACGAGTGCAAACAGCTAAACTTAATACCTGTCTCCATAAATCAACTCATTGTAACTACAATAATCAACTCACTGGTGACTAACATCAGTATGTTCCTGAAATTCTGATGAAAGTCGTTACTGGTGATATAGTTGTTACCAATGAGTGATTTTCAAGCTATATTACAAGTTGATGTAAAAGGGAATTTCGCCATTGGACTTCGGTCCACTGATGCAGATGGCTAGGCGTCCATTAAGAGACCTGAAGGGCTTGGAATCGATGCCCAGGAGGAATCGAGGGCGTGCACTTCCAAAAAGTTTTACCCTACAATGAAATAGCTGTCGATTGTTCATTGTTTTTCAGTGGTACGAAATCTACATCAGTCTATGACGAAGACGAACAATTGGTGGTCATTGTTTGTGGTTGATAACAATAAAATTTAGCCTAACACTATCGCCATATACAGAGAGACTTAGTTCTATCCCATCAAAATAAGGATTTGCTGTATAAGATTTACGTAATATCATGTTTAATTGTATAAATCAAATTATTTGACTTGACAGGTAGACACTGACACTGGCATGGCGCTCAAATGGGACGAAAGTGAATCCAACTTTTTCAGCCTAGTTCTAGGGCCACTCCTAAAATATGGTAGAACAGCCTGATTAGTTATAATCCTGAATTTCAGTAAACGGAATTTACAATACTTTAATTAAATTCAGTTATTCAAAGTCCTTGTCCCTCAAAGACAGAAATTTTGTCAAATTAGTGAATTTATTTGGTACTTGTTCCGGGGATATATATATATATATATGTATATATATGTATATATATATATATATATATATATATATATATATATATATTGATGCAGCAACATATTCCTTAGTTTACTTTTAGTTAACTGCTATCCTTTTCATTTTGCCAATGCCGATCTCAAACTATTGTTCTAAAAAACTTGACTTCGTCAGGAGTAAAACTTTTGAAAAACATTTAGCTTTGTCAAGTAACTGAGTCCATAGAATGAAGTGATTTAGTGTTTATCCTGAAATTAGACAGTTGAAGGATGTCATTTAGTAATTGACTAGTAACAAAATCCTAGTGTTTGGATGAGTAATGCTAAAAGTTTAATATTCAACTATTATCACAAGTAAAATATTTCATAACTATGGTGAAAAATTTGTTGAGGGATTCAATATAAAAGATTAGTAATTAATTAATAAAACATAGAAGTGACTTATGGCTTTGTCAATTTCTCATTTGAAAGGTGAAAAATTATTGAAATGTGCGAATTACATTTTAGATTCATTATTCAACTTCAAGACATATATACTAATAGATGACAGAATTATTGATTTCAAACACTTAAATGAGTTAAAAAAGTGAATTAAGATCCATGTAAGCCTTGTAAAACAAAGCTGAACTCTTTTGGAATTACTGTCATTTTTATTACTATCCTATTACTGAAAATGATCATCGAAATTCGGATAGTTTTTTTACTACTTATCAAAGCCAACAATAAGCAACTTTGACAAATGAATAAATTGAATGGAATGGATCCATTCGGTAATATGGTCATAGTCTGTCTATTATTCCTTCTTTCTGTTCTTAATTAAATATGAATCCGCCTGTTAGACTTTGTCTATTCCACAGACAGTATTGATGGAGTAGGATAACCCGGCCACCAGGTTAGATTGGGCAACGTTAAGTAATGTATTTATATGGTCTACACATTTTAATATACATACGCATCAACGTAGTTGTACAAAACAGCCTTCAAATTTCATTTTTAAGTAATTTATCAGTGGAAAAATCTCAGACTACGGACACCAGTAAGGCATATTCCTTAGAGAATTAAAGGTGTCTCACTGACAATTATTAACTAGCATAAAACCTGTGTCGAACAGGATATCCTACTAACTACTTGTAACTACCTAACAATCTAAAAGTAAATTTGTTATTTCATACAACTAGTTATTATCTAAATACATCTAAGTTCCAACAAAATATATTGAAATCGTTAAGTGACATTGTTCAAATAGGACTCCTTAGCCTATCCATTTCATAAAGCACTCAGTTAAGACAATAAAAATCGTGACAAACTTTTGTTTCCCTTCATTGTGACATACCTATCCGTAGTTTATCTTAATAATGCCCTTTCAAATAAGTTGGAGTTATTCTCGAAAAGACAAATTATTAAGATGTTTCATGCTTTATCACTAGTAGTTATAATTTAAATCTAATATTGTAAATAAGTTTAATTATTTGTTGCCATAGCATTCCATCTAAATAATATCAGAACTCTTATCAGGACAGGTCACTAATAAATCTTTCTTACGTCCTAATATGGGGTGAAGTGCATGTACACTTTTCATTTCATCTTCACGGCTACTATAGTTAAACTATCATCCACAATATTAAATACTGGTAAGGTTTTCAACGGAAACTATATAAAGATGACTCCGAGATGCTTCTATAGTTGCGTTGTGAAGAAAATATTCGCGTATTTGAATGTTTTTGGTAACTTAAGTAATACGGTATTTTGCTATCTACATAAGTCTATTTAATATTTTGTAATTTATACCATGGACTGACTGTAGTTAGACATGTAGTGAATACTAACAGCCTTTTTATTCGATTGTAAAGGTTTGAATATTAAGTGTACCCAGCCATACCAGAATGTTTCAATTTCTATCCTTAATGGGGTGATGAATAAGTACTTTTAATGAATTTTATATTAGGACGTAGTAGTTGTCCTATGATTCCCGGTTTTCGTTAATTGTCCAATAAGAGCTGGTTCGTTCTTTGATACTTAAAAATATTTTTATGAACAAGTAACTGTCTGCAATAGGATGATTGAAGCGATTTCAGTAAAATATATGAAAAATATAAGTAGTCATTTCATAGTATTGTCAACCCATTGTAAAATTTGGCAACTTAAGACTCTATTAAACGATGCATTATTGATATATTTAAAAGTAAACAAAGAGGTTAACAATCATCTTAAAGCTTCATTTTGATACTTTTCATTTATTTGACTGATATCATAATGTATGAATTAGCCTTATTTGTATATTTGAAATTTACCTATCAATATAACCTAACAAAAGAGTATGTGTATATTTTATGCGAAGGTATATTTTATTGTTGTTATTGTTACTGTCGTTGTCATAGTGATTAGCGTGTGTTTACTTGAATTATTGTTAAAACCAATGCCAAAGGTTATCTTAGCTTCGACATTTGCATATATGATATTTTTCTAATTCTGTACATACTTTCTAATTTTCTACATATCTTGTTTGTTTATCCTTTTAAAATAAACTATCCCTATAAAGTGTAAACTCTGATTTTCCAAAATTACTCGCCGTGTTTATTTTGGCATTGTCTCATTAAATGGTTCATTACTGATGCTATCAGTGATTTGTCTTTTATCTTATCAGCCAGTTGTAAATTATAGGCGGGGTATATTACTCTACATTGACTTTGAGCTAGTTGGCAGTTGCCAGTAAGATGTACCTATATTTTTAAGAGAACTGGAGGCACTTTTGTGATTGTATACCCAGTCCCCTCCCCTCTACAATTTGAGATGTTAACATTGACATGTTCGGGCTGTGAGTCATTGCCTAAAGAGCTGAGTTGTATACAGTGATTGACTATTGAGTAGGGATTAATGTCATGTTTATATAGTCCATTGGTATTAAACAAACCGTTTAACAACAAAATATAGTGGATACAATGCCGAACTGCTTGGTCTAGTGAACATAGAAAGCTGATAGGTAGAATTCGATTAGCATTGGGGTAAAAATTAAATGTGATATTAATTACTGCCTAATGGTTACCATTTTGTGCATTTTAGTGTTAAACATTTGGAAATAGTTGATAAGTCCCTTTATTGTCAATCATTATCAGTTAATATCTGAAATATAGTATATTCTTGCCCGAAAACACAGTAACACAACAATAACTGTTATCGAGAAGTTATTCAGTCGTTAGTTAGTCATTTGTTAATCTATTGACTTATGCTACCTAATATCCGGATAATTACGAATACAATATTATATTACTAAAGGCTGATCATCATATATAAGTTTTCCACAGAATAGCAGTCGTAATCTGAATGAATTTGAGACGATATGTCTACCAGGAGTTTGAGATGATGTTAAGTATACGGAACATGGATTTCTCTAGGGTCCTGTATAGAACTTTTTGATGAGTGTCAAATCTTAGTAAAGTAATTTTTGAACAGATAGCAAATAAATAATAGAATGATAGCACTTTTTTTCAATTAACTTAATATCAGTTAGTGTAATTTTTAAGATTAACGAGTACAAAATGTCTGACTGCTAATAAGTGCTACTTAGAAGTCACCTCATGTATAAACCCTCATTAAGATATTTTAAAGAATATGTAATTTGTGACAGAAATCAAGGCATGAAATTTTATTTACTCCACAGTAATCGAATAATTTGATTTAATATTATTGTACGTTAACCTTGTAGCCATTGTATTAATGAGCGTTCCATTAAATAATATGGAATCGCGCTTCCCAGAGGAGGTGAACTCTTTCTCTCAACTAAACAGCCAAAAAATGGGCATTCAAATTTAACTTACCTCCTAAATGAGATGATTACAGAAATATGCTGTTGATGATATCAAACAGCACCACATGATTTGAGTTTAGAAGACATGAGATGTATGCTGTTCCGTTTTGACTGAGTTTGATGCCAGGAAAGTCAGTTTATATTAGCACTGCATAGCTTCGTTTTCACACGTTTAATTAGTAACGTACTCATACAATTATATTTGCAACCAAAAGGGAAATTTTAATATTGTGAAATTTCTCTCACTGGCGTTATTATAGTGATAGGAATATTGTAATTGTTTTGTATATTAAATTCAGTTATTTATCATGCTAGTAGTTAGATAAATAATTCCATTCAACTACGTACAGCACCCCTCAAGTAATTAAGCCTTTGTATAAAGTGGCTGGAAATGTGTTAACTAAAAAATAGCATTTATGGTTCAGTGATTTTATTCAAAAGATTTGGTACCAAATTTGAGTACCATGTTTAAATACTACCTATACTACTAAAAATATTGATTTTCTTACCATGTAAAGAATCGTGTCCTTGATTTTCAATCAAACTCTAAGCGTGACGACTCTATAATACCTGGTTGCCCACACCACAATAGATGACCTGGGTTTAGAATCTGTAGATTAACGACTTGAACGTCTTAACTGTTAAGCTTGGGCTCTACTAAACGAAGCAAGTAATTAATAGGATAAATTTAAGTGATAGCTGATCGACAATAAAATGTTTCATCGTAAACCTTCAAGTGATGACGCAAAAGTTCTGTCACTTTTGATTATTGAACTGTCAACGTATAACAAACAAATTCAATCCTCCTACCAGTTCATTTTATATATAAACACCCAACAAAATAAAATCAGTTGTTTACTTGTACAATGCCGGAATGAAGTGATCTTCATAATCAGACTGGTTAACTAAATTAGTGGGAATTTATGGAACAGGTTTAGTATACATAAGCTAAATAACAGTTGAATACTAACTAAAGCCTGCCTTGTTTGAGGCAATCGCAATAAAACCATGTGACAACGAGTGTCAAATAAATTGTATAAAGGGTTTTAGAAGACTAATGAATTTTGTAGTTCGCACCATAAATTGATTGCAACCAGATCATAATAGAAAAATAGTAATCACTAGACTGCTTTTATTTCATAATTTTGAGCTACTTAGTAGTTTGTAACCAGGATTGTGCTAGGATCGAAAGTAGAGTATTCAGTTCTCGTACTGTGCCTGACATTTAGATGAGTGAGTTGGTATCCAATAGTTCACACTCCTAACCTTATTTAACTTATGGTATGACGCAACCACCACCCCACCGACATTGGTGAGTAACTACCTTGCTTCCGACATGGTTTGATTCCATTAATCGAGTCTTCTTATAAGGGTATTGTGGCGTTTTGCAAAATTTGTCAGTTATCACTCGATTTTCTGAATGATAGCCGTGATCCAAGTTTGTTCTTTTGGAGTGATGTGATTTGTAATATCACAGAATACTTCTGTTTATTTCTACTTAGGGAGTGAATATTGTATCGGTGGGGTCTCTATCTGACCATTACCAAGAAACATAGTTTTAAGAAGATTAAGTGATAAATCATGCAATCATTTGTAAGTATTGAGACAAATTTAAATCAGATGTGTGAACCTGAAAGTCTAAGAAAATTTTTCATAAGTTATTGTCCTACATAAGAGATACAGTAGTTATGACTACACATGAATACACACAGATTATGTCATTTATAGCCTAATTTTAAATGTTAGACAAGAGTTTTTACCCTATTTTCATTATACTTATGTATTTGGCTAGTTAAATTGCTAGAAGCGGTTATTTATAAGCATGTTTATGGACAAAATAATCTTACTGAAATTCATTTGTTTACATTATATCCCACTATCATGTTACATGTAACTACATACATCATAGCACGATCTGTCACATAGGTATAATAAATATTATGATTATTTGTAATAATCTTTCCATTTAATCTTAAATTTCAAGTTTCTCCTCACTCTTCTTAGACAATTACTTAAATGATATGCAGTGTGAATATAACACAAATCCTCTTCTCATTTGCTCGAATCAGTAATCTTACCCTTCGTTCATGATTCATACCGTAAATTAGTCGACATCATAGAAAAAGAAGTCTATGATTTTGTAATCGGTTACGTTTATTCAGAAATTAAAGAGTAATTTCGGTAACTAGAATGATGAAAATTATACATTCACAACACTGTGAAAGTAATGTAAGAGATAAATCATACTACAAATTGTAGGTTTATTATAACAGTAACTTTTCTTACGGTTGTCAGTCATTAAGCGAGCCCGAATGACGTACCTACTGACTTGACATTTGGGAACTACATTAGTTAACGTAATTTGGAATTATAGTGTCCAATTAGTGTGGATGATTTCTAAATGAAGTTGCTGTCACTACTTTATCGGACAGGATTACTTGGAATCTCATATCAAGTATAACGTAGGCTACATCTCAGTGTTGGGGAACCATTAATGTACCGATATTGTTAAAGCAATCGTAATCGAAATGTGGTTCTGAAGAGAACTTTGATACAAGTTTACTCGGGAAGGTACAAAATAGTATCCTAACGTTAGACGCAAGTGTGAACCTTAATAATAAGCAATCATTGAACACAAAATCTGAAAATATACCGTGAAAGTAAGAACTAAATTTTTCATGTATTTGATCGTATTTGATCAGTGTCTATGAACTTAATATTACTTCACTGACACTGCTAATAATTTGTCTTACTATAATTACTCAGAGCAGTCTGTATTGGCTTAGTTGTCAGCTTGTGTTTTCATGTTTTCTTTTCTTTCTGAACTGTTTATTCATATGTGTTTTTCCATACTTCAACAACAGTACTGATGAAACAACTATCCACTGACTGGGGTGGTATGTTTATATCCATGATAAATGAAAAGTGGATAAGAAAGGTATGCAACATATTGCTAGTTACTTCTCATGCTGATTTTACCTTCTAGCTCAACAACTCAGTTAAATATTTAGGGGTGGAGTTTTGCTTTTATTAGTTGTGCATCGCAGCTGTTGGTTGAAAATACTGAAAAATTTTCACTTAACCATGTGAAAAGTTCTTCTTGAGTTGATAGATGATAGATATATTTTCAGTTCTTAACTAGAATTTTGAATAGTAATTGTTAAAGTACCGAATAAATAAATGACTAAATTTTCAAGATTCCTGTCAAATCTCGCCGTTTCCCAGTCAGGTAACCTCTAGTTAACCTGTGTTCTTTGTTTCACTTATTCGTAGGAGTAAGTAACCTTTAATTACGATGTTGTGTAACATTTACAGGAGCCTGGAGTGAGGACTCTTGTTGAATGCCTTACTAAAGTCAATGTAGATAGTATCTGTGAAGATCATTTGATCTTTTAAAACACTGGTTTTCTTATACTACTGAAAAGTTTGAAAGACATGAATAACCTGTCCTAAAACTACGCTGTTTTTTAGAAACTAGTAAGTTTTTATTTAAATACTAACGTAGTACATTGAGGATGGTCTCTGAAATCTTAACATTTACGCTAGTTAATCTTACTAGACGGTAGTTCTCTGGTTTATTTCTTACATACTGAAAATCTTATGGTTCTTACTTTGTTCAAATCCTGTGGTGAATTAACCTTCATAATAAATTTCAAGTCATTACACTTTTGTACTCTTTTGGATCGAATGATTTTCTAAATGCAAGTTTTCTTATTGCAATAACTTCATCAAATCAAACTCAGTAATAAGTTTCAACATCCTTCTGTTTTAATTTTTCACAGAATATATACTTTTACTATGTGAAAACATGAACACAACATAACATAATAAATTAATAATATAATTAACTGAAACCTATTATGCTCAACTATTCATGTCTTTGTTATTATTCAAGTTAAATGCACCTATACTTTATACAAGCTTCTTGAATGTATACTTAGTTCGTTTATTTGTCATTTTTTGTTACACATTGTTTTACATCTTGAATTTGTTACCTAAATTATTAGAAGAGAATTTTGTTTTTTTCCTACTCATTTGTCTATTTTCAAATGGTATCTATTATCTGTTGACACTTAAAAAAACAACTCAGTCAGTGGATAATTTATTTTTATTACTGTGTATATACTATACATGGTTATATATATATATCAGATAAAAATAATTTGTTATGTACGTATGCTTGTGAACTAACTAGCGAGTGAGTTATTGAGTGAGACAGTGATTTCATTCTTGAATTGTTCCGTATTTTATTCGTTTACTGAAAAGTCACTTCTTCTTGTCCATTTTTTTTATGTACGTGTATAATCACTTGTTAAACTATGATCTATGGAGTCGATGAGTTTCAGAATGAAGCACAGTAACAAGCTAATAATATTGGATGACTTGTTCAATCATGTCCAACCACAAACTATCTTGATATTAAATGAAGGGATAGGTTGGGAGTTAGGTGGAAGAAAGTAAAGAGTGACCATACTAAGATATGATACTAATTCGAAAATTCATTGATTACTGGTCTGAAGCATGTTGGTGGATACAGATTATCTATTGAATTTTGAGGTTGGTATGTTATCCGTGAAAGGTGGTTGGAAACAATGAATGACATAACTGAAGACCGATCACATTGAGGTATATGCATTTCCTTGTTATCTCCCTCAATATAATAAGTTCCAATGCTCCTTCACACATATACCTTGGTTTTCTCTTGTTTAAACATATTCACAGCATGTAGTCCTACTCACTCTTATTGTCACTACGATTCTTTTGACTCATCTGTCATTTATATATCTAATTTCCGCTCGTCGTGCTAATGTAGTTTGACTTGTAACGACTCTTCCATTTTCGTTAATATGCTAATGTGGTTTGCCAACTTGAATCACTAGATATTAATGCCAGTCGCTACGTACATATGTATGTATATAAAAAAACTAATTGGAATATTTCGTGACTGAAATTTATTCTGATTTTTAATTTTGCATTTTTGTTTTTAGTCGTACGCAGAAACAATATATTTATATTTGTTTAAATGAAAACAAACGACTCATCTATTATTTAAACCTGATATATACGCACGCTTTGTAGTTGATTATGTGTAATGATTATTCGGTTGGTTGACCAATAAGGTGGTTGCCGTCCATCTTCGCACTATTGTAGTACAATCTCAATACTTAAGGAAGACATGAAAACTGCGTTATAAGTACACATAGTACTATTTAAGATTCATTATAGTGTGTGTACTTTAGTCCAAATTAAATGTGAACAAAGATGAACGTTGATACTGTGTTCCGGTTCAGTTTATAAACATTTTTCTATGTATAGTCACATATAGTATATTTTAATATCGTCTTTTCTGTCTGAAGAGATTCACTGCATATTCTAATGCAGACACTAATGAATACTAGAAGTAGACACTAGTAGTATTAATTTACTTTACAGGAATCATTTTGACATGTTCGGAATGATTCACTATCGTACATAAATAACAGTTATATTTAGATTTCCAATTTCACAATGTACAACTTATCAATATAATATCATATTGGTACTCTTGATTCATATAATTCGTTCCAGTGTGGATCGTTGATTAGTGATCATTTTCATATTTGTTTAGTCCCTAACGCCAATCGAATTCTCACAATCGGTTTTCAATGTTGTCACTAGAGTAAGTTACTCATCATCCTATGCACTATGTTTTGATGTTAGGTAGTAATCAAGCTGCAACATTATTGATGTAATTCGATCAGCATTAAAGAACCAGACGAACCTGTTAATAGTCACGATTTGGTGATCAGTCAATGTAAATATTTTCGTCCTACGAAAATCTAGTCACGACTAAGATTGATTACCAATAACGTAATATGAAATTACACGATATTATTTTCCCACTGACTGTAGGAGTCAATAGTTGAGAAAAGTTAACTATCAAAATGTCTGAGTGAAACGAAGAATTTCATTTAACCACCTAACATCAATATGCCAGTTAATGATCCATCACCGCTTTTTTTTAAATTCAATATATACAAAAAGGTACTGGCAAAACTAACGGATTTTGTTGTTCAATAAGTATTAAAGATATTTATAATTCTTAATATATCATTTAGAAAAACGTAAATTTCAGCTAAGGAATCTCTTTTCAACGAATTTATTATCAAGCTGTACAACTGTATATGAAATTTTTACAAAACAGTTTCATGAGGGACATATGAACAATGAATGAACTGGAACGACACTTTATTCTAGTGTCGGTTTATATTGAATAAACCGATTAAAGTAATCGATTAAAGTAATCAAACATTATTTTATAACCAGAGGATATCAATCGAATACCTAAATTAACCGAAGAGATATTTTTTTTTACCTTAGTTTTATCATTTTAGGTATAAAATGGAAGTCTAGTACTTTCTAGTTTTTAATGAATGTATAAATGAGGTCATTGTCTAATGTGAATCTTTGGTTACGTATAATTGACTAATTATTGTTTTTTTGACATGATAGACTTAATGCCTGTGAAATAAATGTATATGAGTTAGTATTAATTAATCAAGGTCAAGTGGTTTATAAATATTTCTAAATGTAATGATATTTGTTTCAATTGAATGTTGCAACTAAAGATTGTATATTAGAAATAGTAGTACTGTACAACATGTTGATAAAACCTGTCACGGTTGCTAACAAATAGAATTTTGTTTATTGATTAGTTTCGCCCTTTTTTGGTACTTGAAATTATTTGAGATATATACTGGTGACAATGTTCATGAACTACTCCCTTCTCGTTAGAATTTAGAAATGTTTCTTATTCATTACATTTTACATCTACATATACAAGAAAACCATTTTGGTAATCTCAAAATAAATTTGTTATTTTGTTATGGTGAATTTTAATCCTATTACTGTAATTAAAATGTTAAGATGGTTACTAGAATTGATGACTGATTAATGATACAATACGGCTTACATAATAAACAGATATTGAAGACAACATGATTGTCTTGTAGAACAGTTGAATGATATGTTTGACTAGAAACTCTTAGATACATATGTAAATATGAATATGAATTATTCGAAACAACCTATTGCAAGATTAAAGTTTAATAGGTCGTGCATAAGATAATAATACTAAGATTTGATGATTCTGCTTGATTCATGTTTTTAAACTATAATTTAATGGTTTATATATCACTACATTTTAATTGTGATTATACAAGGAGATGAAATAACTAAGACATTCACTGCTTCAAAAATACTTTTACTTAGGTGCGTTCGTTAAATCACTTTATTAGTAATGTCTAAGTTGGATTGCGACTAACAAGCGGAATCGAGGATGCGCGTTTCGTCCCATTTGGAACTCATCGGCTGGATGTATCTGCGTCTCAATATTAATGTTGACACTGGGATTCGAATTCAGTCTGCTTCGTGCCAAATGCCACAGTGTTCCCCACTAGGCTACTGTGTCCAGATAGTATGATAATGTATGGTGATGCTTATGTCATTTACTTTTAAATTGTATATTATTCAATGTTAAATAGTCTAACAATTGATAGTATTTCATTGACTACTACAGATCGAGATGAAATGTTCAGTTGAAAATCTAGAAAGTAAATATATGTAACAGTCATTTCCTGGTACTCATAAATGCTTTTGAAGATTGACTAATTTTTGGTATTTTATTAAGTTATGTTAAGTAAAGATGACAATTCCATATTTCTGACTGAAAAAATTTTAGCCCATACATAATTGCACTCAGTAAATCAAAGGATTCTTTTATTTTAAGTGATAAGTCTTTCTAAAGAAAGAAATCTTAAGGATTGACTAAAATTCAGCATATAAATCTACAAGAACGGAGAAAAGAAAGTGACATGAATATCTTAATAACTCATTTGAGTTCGAGTGTATCACAAAAACATTAGATGTTTATTGTATTTCAAAAATCGTTGAGATTGAAAACTGAGTAAATGGATTTCAACGTTTCACCTGACAATCTTGTCCGGGTTTCTTCAGAGAATTAATCAAAACCAAGGTGTGTCCAAAACAATTATGAATTCGAAGCTTGTTTAGTCATGTCATAATGTTCAATGAAGTGTACCTAGTAAATATTTGTGACACTTTTGAATTAAACAGTAACATATTAAAGTCTTATTTATTCTCTGAATCGTTACTACTAATTGCATACTGACACACGCCTACCTTCTCATGTCGTCATTTAATTCAAATTTACTGCCTATACTTATTTCAATATTCTGACATGTTTGAACAAACGTTTTTCGGACACTGCTTAACTAAGATTGTTTCAATTTTAATGACTTCCATGAGGAAGCTTAGACAAAATTGATGGGTAAAACGTTGGATTCATCTATTTGATTTTCATAAACTGATTTTTTTTTACACAGTTTATATCTAACGTTGTCTGTATACTTGTCAAGTTATTCGTTCAATTTTCAACGAGCGACCAAATAAAACACCACAGAAAGCAAAAATATATTTCGGTAATTTTGTAACAAGCTTTAGGTTACTGATAACGACTAAAGATCAGTCAAACTACTTAGCATTCTAAACTTTCTGAAAACAGATACGCTTGTTGATGACTACCAACTAGCGCGGAAAATAGGTCAAGGAGTGTTTCTACGGAATACTTTTGACTGTTTAGCGTCAATATATTATCGAGTCACTTGAACTACATCGAGAATGAATGATAGGATTCAACCATAACTGAGGAACAGAAAAATGGGACACTAATTACTACTCATTGATGAATCATTATAGAAATACATCTCTTCCACAAAAGTAAAGTAATTGCTTGAATCGCTCAGTAGGGACATCTCGAACTATGAAACTATGTGATACGGGTACGAATCTCATGGACATCACTAATTTCGGCAAGATTGCGGATGTATCTCTCCTAACGACTTCGAAGCCTGTATTAAGCAGAGATCCCTACAAACTACCTTCAGTCACCTAACGCCCGGACTAAAATTTTTGTGGGCGAATCCAAAAGTAAGAACGTTTGCTGGTGAATAAGCAATAAGGTTTAAGTAATTACTTTCCAATGTATATTGGTTATTTCAATAATATCGAAATCTCATGAAAAATAAGGGAAATTTCTGCTAGATATTCAAGAGCACCAAAGATACACCACCATAACTGCAAATTTGAGTATAAATAATGACACATATATTATATGAATTTCATAACATTTCTTTCTTTCAATAATGCTTAAATCACATCATCTTAAAAAATCGGAAAGCCTGAAACTACTGAGTGGAAGTTTAACTGTAAAGCTTCCAGTGTTTTTCCAGACAACACCAATATCATTTATTTTATATAAAAATCACCATTTGTTGTATATGTAATATGTACGTTGATGGTGTGGTCTCGAACTATTAGAAAGCTTTATAGTCAAACTACCGGAATTAGTGAATATGACACACAAATGTATCCACATGAGCTACAAATCTTCTCCTGTATTTCAAGCAGGGTTTTGTATGTATCAGTTGTTGATTTTGAACAGAATTTACGGAAGATTATTTAAAGGATATGAAATATTCTATGAGCTGGTTACAATATCAATTAAAACACCAGTTAGTATTATGTATAGCAAATTAGATACTTGAAAGTATCCTCTTGATTCGATTAATTATTGAATATAATATAAAGTAAGATAGAATAGGGGAAATAATAGTATTATGTAAAATAAGGGATAGTGCTCCATAATTTTAGTATCGTATATTTGCGTGCATTTTTAGTAAGATAATCTCCAATGATTAACAAGATGATTAAAGAAAGAGGGGGAAAACATAATTGTCGCAGATTGTGTAATATCTAATAAGAGCAATTCACAGAACACTTCGATGACAGGGGATTTGGTAGTAATAGTTACATAAGACTTAAAAGTTGAATACTAAAATTATCAAAGAATATTAGAATACGAGATATGAAGTAAATTCAAATAAAATTAATAACATCCAGAAAAAAAGAAGGGAGGAAATCAAAATCTTGAAGATGGTCAAAGCAGGAAGAGTTTCTGAATGAATTTCTTTTAGACATAAAGGTTAGGATTGTAGACGTGAATACCAGTAGTTTTGGTAATGTTCGTAAAAGACGAATTCATAACTTGATTTATGTTATGACTGGAACACGATGGATAACTTTGTAAGCTTTGTTAAAGTCCATTCATCGTTCCGTATCATCCATATGCCTATAATTTGAGCTCATAATTGTTTTTAATTGTCGTTTACGCAACCAAACCCGATGATGTTCAGTGATGTGATGATAGACTCGCCTATTTGTGCTTTCTTTGTGACTAGCTTCATATTTGAATTAGTGAAAACACATAGATGTTAAAGATTTTGGCAATCTAACTTTATTCACAGTTAAAATTATTGGACAAATTAAATGTTTCTTCAGTGTCTTCCTCGGTCATTATGTTACAACTTTACGTGAATTTTCATGTTTGAACTGA
Source organism: Schistosoma japonicum (assembly GCA_025215515.1). Classification (NCBI taxonomy): domain Eukaryota; kingdom Metazoa; phylum Platyhelminthes; class Trematoda; order Strigeidida; family Schistosomatidae; genus Schistosoma; species Schistosoma japonicum. The sequence goes on along the minus strand of CM046063.1, from coordinate 17,482,440 downwards.
AGTTTTAAGAATGACTATTACAGAAAAACAGTAGCTAAGGTTGACCTAACTTTTATACGGCTCATATGTTTACTAGCGGAATTTGGTTGTACATCCAATGTTAATAAATAGATTACGGATATTATTTGGTTTTCTTCAAGTAATGGTATAAGAATAAGTTACTTGTGAGGAAGAAATCAAAGATTTTATTAATTTTCTTTCGCATCTACTTATTCCTTGTAAACCGTAAAATGCGTATATTCCCAGTTTGATGACATAATTTATTGAGAGACTAAACCTATTCACCAGAATGCTTTTATTATTGTTGTCTATGAGTTTATCAACTGAAATCCCTCCCCCTTATTTGACTGAACCTACATTTGTGTTTAATTTTGAGGGGAGTGTGAGATAGACAACAATCACTATGCAAATTTTAATAATGTACAAGTGTATTAAGTTTGAAATATTGTTACCAGCAGTGAATAGACCATCGATATACATGTCAAAAATGCTTATTGTAATAAAACATATCAGCAAATCAAAATTTAATTAGAATAAACTTGTATATTCCAGTTGATTTGTAATCGACTGAAACTGGTCAGCTTGTGTGGTCAGACGTGAATCCTGAGCGGATCCTCTCGATATAGGAAAAGAGACTTACCAGTTTCAGTCCATTACAAATCAACGTGAAGATACAAGCTCAACCAAATTACGTATATACCCATCGCACATGTGTGACTGTCTGGACACAGTAGCCTAGTGGTGAACACTGTAGGCATTTGGCACGAAGAAGGCTGAATTCGAATCCTAGTGTCAACATTAATATTGAGACGCAGATACATCCAGCCGATGAGTTCCAAATGGGACGAAACGCTCATCCTGGATTCCACTTGCCAGTCACAATCTTACTTAAATATTGAATCAAAATTTAGACTAACAATCTCCAGCATAGTGGATGACATTTCAAAGACTATGCCGTTAACTAGTATTCTATATGGCTTTTGATTTTAAGGCATTCTTATATTAGTAAAGATAACGATGACAGTTATATTATTTGAGTATTGACGAGTAAAATTAGTTGACATGATAATAATTTGTCACTGCAACAAAATATCATATGCCTCTATATAATTTCATTCGTTTTAGTGTTGTTGATTTGCCAAAACAGTTACTTCACAGATTGATAATAGTTAAACAAACAGTAGAGGTCAAGAGATACTGGGTAGCTGTTTTGTCCTTGTGTAGGACCTTTCCTTTACTTGATAATCATCTTATCTCCTTTCGTTAAAATGTTATTCTTTCAACTATTAAAATACGATTCATCAGCTGTGATTATTACTGATAAATTTTCTAAATGTATATTTGCTTACATGATATTAAGGTTCATTGTTCATATGAAATCTGATGATACTAACAGGGGTTCTAAATCGTAATTAGTGGAGAAGAATTTGGAATTCTCACTTACTGGTTGCTAGTCTAGTGACGTAACCAAAAACCGCTGTTATATAAATTAGTCATATCTATCTGAATAAAGGGTTTGTATTAAATTAGATGAAATATGTAATGGATTTTTCTATATTCATAGGAATAAGAATGAGGAGTAGAAAATTTATTAAAATCTAAGAAAGATCACTCTCTAATTAAATCAGTTGTTTTTAAAATGAAGAGCAATCCATTTTTCTTATAATTAGCCGGAAAGAAACTTGATGTCTTGGTAACTTGTTTGTAGAGAAGATCAATACTTCGAAAGCTACCTATATTTGATCATTGAAAAGAACATCAACCGGTAAATTTACACAATGGATATTGAAAAAGTCATAAATCACTGTATCTGAATTTTATTTTGCCAATATTTTTAATAGTCTATTTGAGAGAAATACATAATACTTGGACTCTTATACTGTCCTTCGATATAAATACAACCATTTCATTGTCTGACTATCCCAAATTCCTTGTAAACTCCTGAAAGTAACAGTATTATTTATAGTGAGAAATGTGTTTTATTAGTTTAATTTAGAATAGATGGTTAGTGATTAACAGCTAAATATGGAACGGACGATTTGATTCATTTGAAATTCGACAGCTGATTATATTTGATTGCTGCTTTCAATGTTTTTGCAGCTATTCAAAGGTAATATCTTTTTCAGTAGTAGCCATAACTTTCTTGTGATCAAGTAGTTATATTGTGGCAACCTAGTCATGGAGTATATATATCAAAAAATATCAGTCGAAATTTAGTCGTGAAAATCCTCAACAGGATAATCCAGTCTCCTAATAGTGATATATTTTACTGGGTCTGTCATTAGTGCACACTTAATTTACAGTTGTGGACCTAAAATTTCAATGTCATTTTAGTTCAAGTTATCAAATGATTCTTTGTTTGCGAGAACCCATAGCTGCGCTGTCATAAACTTTAGCACTGTCACACTTATAGGATGACTAGAGATGCATAAGTTCTAAAAAAATTTTGTAATGTTGTTTATTTTTAGTGAAAAATTTCGGCAATCATATCGATAGTAGTGGTAAAAGTAGTAAAAGACTTTCAAAGGTTTATACATGGGCTAAAATCCTTATAAACTGATTGGTTGGTGATTGGTTCTAATCACATTCTAAAGGCTAAATCTGAAAATTTTCACTATTCTCACTTATCCGAAATTGTGTACATTATATCTTGATTTCAGATGACAGGAATCAGTAATCTACAGGTAGCCCTAAACCTACATTGCGTGCTAGGTTGGATTCATCAACAGAATGTTGATACAGTCTGTAAGAAACTACTCCTCCATTTGTAACTAAGCTCAACAAATTTACGATTTGTTTTAAAAACAATAAATTATTTGTTAATCCATATGTAAATATTTCTTCGAAATTATCAGTAACTTCAAGATTCAACCGTTTTTCATGGTGTTTCTTTGATATGACTAATCAAACTACTTATATTATTCAATTTGGTTCCCATCTTCATTTTACAGTCTTAAAAATATTTTTTAATAATTATTTTTCACTTAATTATTAAAGCATATTTTATTTGAAATCATTATGTTCCATTTTCGAAATTCACATTAGTTTCTATTGTTTCATGTCTTGAGAATAAAACAGAATATTCTTTTGAACGATAAACTTATCGGTAGTGTTTATTATTACGTTATTGTATGGATAAATGATAAAGGTCAAGACTTCAGAAATCAGTTGATCACCAGGTGAAAAGCCGCTTTTTGCAAGTTAGATTCGTCGTTTAATTACTTTGTTTTTATTCGACATTTTTAGGATATTGACACTAGTATTAATTCATTGACTTAGTAAAATTTATAAAAATAAAGAATAAGTTAGTTATTTAAGATTTTTAGTTTACCATGAGTGACCATTAGTATTTTATGGTTTTAGTCAAGGAAATACACATTTTAGAAACCAAAAATATTCTTATTTACTTAGTAGTGTATAGAAAATTTTTTTAGTATGATAAATATTAGGTCAAATTTTTTGTAGGATTATCTTATTCAAGATTATTGAAATAACTATAATTCTAAACATTCCAATCACTATCTCCAGGTTACCTAAACATTGTTATTGATAATTGGTTGATGTAAACAGCCGTTAATTGCATTATATAACCACTATACACTTCATTTATATATTGTTATGTAGATAGTATGATCTACTGTTGTCAAAATTACTTTAGTTTTAAGCCGAAGAACATAATAATAATATCAGTGGTTTGTTATTTGAAAACGCAGAAGATAGAAACCATTGTTAAAACAGTGCTGAAATCTTACATCACCACTAAGAAAACGCAAATGCATCAGTTTAGATCAGCTAATAGCTACCGTCATACACTAACCACTACTATCTTTCTTTATGTAATCTCATATGTACACTTTCTACATTTTGACAGTTCTATAATTATAATCATTTTGTTGGTTAATAACATCAAAGTAAAAAAAATATTTCCAATGATTACTTATTATTAACTGAATAGATATTTAATTATTTAGATTAGAAATGGTAATCATACTTAACTTCTAGCAAACAAATGATGTAAAGTGAAGTAAACTAATAAAAAAAAAGAATATAAGAAAAGAAATATTGATATCTAACCAAAAGTTCATAGAATCAATTAATTATATTTTAATAATTAATTGATTTATTAAACTAAAATTGATTAACAAAAATGTTTGTACATATTCAATTAATGTTTGTTTGTTTTTTTCTTCTTAAAATCAATTTCTACAAAAAAGAAAAACTAGTGTTTATTTAAAATTCTATTTTACTTTGTAGGAGTAGTTCTCGCTCTCTCTCTCTCTTTTTCACCTTCTTATAAAAAACTATAAATGAATTTTTAGTGTTTTCAGTAATTTTCTTATAATTTATAGAATTGACATTTTATTGATTAAAATTTTCGTGTATAATAAATTATTGAATTGATACAATCACTACTTTATTTTGTATACTACTATTAATTTAATTTGGAATAATGTTAGCATATTCATTATTTAATCAAAATATCATGTAAAATGTAGTATAATAAACAGATCGATAAGATTTATGTTAGATTTTTATTTTTTTTAAATTTTCTTAAGAAAATTTCAAGTTTAATTTACTAACTAAATAATTACAAGTAGCATATTTGTGTAAGAGTAAATTCTCACCTAAAATTTTTGACATAAAATGTTAACATGTTGCTATGTTAATGATCGAAAAAAGAAAGTAACTGATATTTTTTTAGTTTTTTGTTTTTAAAACAAATGTATTATAAGTTTCTTATCACTACAATAGGAAGCTGAAATAGTCCATGAGTTCAATACATGTGTTGTACTAAGAATTTTCAGTCATTTTTTTGGTTTATTCGATTATTAAGTATATTAGAATATCGTTTGGAATAGTTTTTACTGTAAGAATCTAAAGATAATTTTCAGTTGTCTAGTATAAACATGTTCAGTCTGGTGTATCACGAAATAACGGATAACAATATGAAAATAGTATAGACTGAAACTTTTTCGAGGAGGTTAACTGTAATGCGTAGCTCTAATTCACTAAATGAATAGAAAATTAATTAAACATGCCGGACAAAATAGAACTTAATGCGAGCTAGAAACGTTGTAGTTAATCTTATCAAAATAGAACATTTTTAAAAAAATTAATCCAATAGTGTGATTTAGATTTCACATGAAATCTAGATTTTCAGTAGTTGACTTACTGTAACAGCATTATTTGCATTCATATATTAGTACTCTTCAATGGTTTATTTGCCTACAATTGTTCTTAGTGCGCTGTTATCAACATAGATATAAATAGAATTGAAACGGTCTACGGAGGTTGGTTGAATACGTCACAGATTGATGTTGGCAGGGCATCACTTAAAACCAGGAAAAACTAGACAACTATTTCGTCCTTGTATGGAACTTCTCAGCGATACGCACCCTATATTCCTCCATGGGCGGCTTCAGGTTGACGGCAAACACCTAACCTTCCTAACCACTGGGCCGACATCTAACGATAGAATTCCTACTTTCGACACTTCGTGATAAATAGCGCAACGATCATCCATTGTCATCAGCGATAACTGTCTCGCTTCCGACAAATCAAAACTGGTGGAGTTCAAACCTGTTGGATAGGATAGTAAAATGACTAAAATTATCAAACCCTTTATACATTTAATTCATAGCCATTATCTTGTAAATTCATTAGTTAAGTTGACTTAAAAGTATTTGTCTAATCAGTTTTGATAGGATAAGTATCAAAAATGTTTAAGGTAGGTAAATATAGCGCCTATTCAACAGTTGTCCTTTAATTATTACTACACGTAAATACACGTATTTTGAATTTCCACATTTATGTGTTTGCATTGGTTGAGATGTCGGAGTTGAGTCGACTACATCGGACACGTGATCAAATAATTTCATTACAGAATTTCCGAACGTCATCCTGCCTAGTTGAAATAGGTAGCCATGATATAAAAACTAATCGACAAATACTTCTTTGCTCTTCTGCTAGTTTTACTGAATCACCGAGTATCTTTGTTTGTAGGTGTCTTCAAATTAATGTTGTAGTATCGTAAGATACCAAGACGGTTATTGCTAAAGTTAGCCCTAAAATACCAGGGAAAAACGGAGAATAGAATTATGAGATTGTGGAGCTTAGTCATATGAGGTATCTGAAACAAGCGTTAAACAAAACTCTTTTACACAATGGTTTGAACATTTGTCATCTATTTGTTTTCATTACTGAAGAATCCTGTATTGTATAATTCTTTATAACTTGTAGTAGTTGTGTACCCGATGTCACTTCGAACTGTGAAAATCCGAGTTCACCAACTTATTAAATGTTGTTTGATAACAATCGTTGTTTGCTAGCAGTCGTTAGCAGGACAACGTTTAAAAGCCAGGAGAAATCGGACTATTATTATATTTTTGTTTAGTGACCATTCAGCAGTAGGAATCCACAAAGTTAAATTGAATTGAGTTCATGGAGACCAAGATGATTTCGGGCTAACCTAGTCAGGATTAGAGGGTTTACGTTAGTGGTTAAAGTTATTTTACAGCCCACAAAGTAATGAAAATTTATCTGATTCTATTCAGAGCCACTGGCTAAGGAGTAACTTTCCCTTCAAGACTGCATGCTAACATATTTGAAATAGTACGAAACCTACTTCCAGTGTTTTCTACCGACTATCTTAAACCACCTTCAGTCACAGCATATCTTCTAGGCAGACATTGAAATCTTCATTCCTAAACTATGCAGCTGAGAGATCAGAGGTGCATCAAAATACTCTTCATGGGGTGTGAAACATCACCATAGTGTATTATCGTTGAATTACATTAGTTACATTTCGTTATACATATTCACTTCAATTTTAACGATTGGTTAAATGTACATAAAAGTAGTGCAGAACTATTAAACTATCATAGACTGCAGTCGACTACTGTAATAGTTAGTAGAAAAGACGTATGACAAGAACAGATGAACACAATTTTCGCTATCACTGTTTCTGATAAACTGTCCCATTTTTTGTTTTCTAATGAAAATTATTTGTTGATTGAATATATCACCAACTGATGTTGGTAGGATACGATTGAGAACTAGGGAGCACTGAACAGCTGTGTCGTTCTAGTGGGGAACTCCTCAGCAGTGCGCACCCCAGATTCCGCACCAGGGGCTTCAGGTTGATAGCGAACGCCTAATCATCTGCACCACTGGGTCGGTATCTAATGGTAGAATACCCCCTTTCATCAATTTGTGATACCATACCAACATCAAACTGTGACATATTCAATCGACTAAACAACCAATCTCCACAAAAATAACTATCCCAATTGAAAATTATTTGTTTAAATTTTATAGAAACTTAATTGAAAAAATATAATTTAATTAATCTGCTTGAAATTTAATATTAATTCATTATTAATAATTTTACATTTAGTTAAAATAAGGCAGAATATTTATTCAGCTGTAGATTGTGTGTAATCAATTTGTTTTATATCAACTAATATGAATAGATTTTTGAGAAGTTGTGTTTGTGATCCCTATGGAACATAAGAAAAATGATACTTGGAATGAAATCACTCCGTGTCTATGTATATAATTGTAATATGAAACAGCTCGTAGTAGGGGAATCCATAATTTAAGTTTCATTCTGTCTGGTTGGTGTTCACAATAACGTTCGAACCTTAGCAATTATCAGTTCAAACACTATTATTGTATAGTTTGAATGGTTGAGTTTAGTTAAACATTTCCTTGTTCGACGTATATAAATGCGATTGTAGGACTGCAAGTTCACATTAACAATAGCGACTGATCAGTCATAGTTATAAGTATCCACAACATTAAACTATAAATTTAATTTATCTTAAATACATCATTCTTGGATATTTTTTCATAGTTCTCTAACATCATTTTATCCAAGATTAAAAGCTTAAAGAAGTTTTAATCGTGCACAGTAGTTCAGTTTAGAGATGATGATTGACACTAGCTAGGAATGAATTGAAGACTGGAATGCACTAAGCACTCCAAGGATAGTGATTGCATTATACTGTTGATGATTGTAATTACAATTCAGTAGCATAGTAGTGACATGATTGCCACTAAGAATTTGAGTAACATTCACGTTTATGTTTCCAGCATGTACTCTCTACCTGTAATGTAAAACTAACTTCATAGCTGAAATGATAACCAGCTACTAAAATAGCATTTTAAATAACAAAGGACAAGGTTCTTGAAAAGAGTACTAGTTACTGCTTAAAATTAAAATTACTGGAAATGTGTTTTTTAAAATAAACTACAACTTCATAATCATGGATTGGTAATTAAAAACAATAAACTAAGCCTTACAATTATCTGCAGTGTTAATTAAGCACTGCTCATATGATTTACTTCATAATTATATTTATTTGATAATATTATTAACCAGAGATTTTATTTTGCTTTACATACCCAATAATTTTTTTCCAATATCTTTTTAGTTTACAATCATACAAGACCAGAAAAATGGATTGAAAGAATAAACATGAAAAATGTAAAACAGAAATACTATGGCGTAGTGATATTCTACTACTTTATTTAAATTACTAAAAGAAATAGATTATTTTTTCAACAAACACTTTCTTTAACTGAAAGTTGTTTGCTACCAAATGTTAGTTTGAAGTGAATGTCGACATAAATTCGTGTATGTTTGTAATGTTTGTATGTATATTCTTGTGTTTACTGACAAATTACCAGGTAAATAGATTAACACATGGACATTATCAATGTTTACTAGTTAGTAAAAATAGCTAAAGCCAACTGGTTGTTATATATATATATATATATATATATATATATATATATATATATATAATGTTGAACAGAACGTGAGATAATTGGTTCATCTACTACTGAATACTGGATTCATTTGTATTTATTTAAATTGGTGATTAGATAGATGTACTAAAAACAGAAGGTAATTCTCAAACAAATAATACAATACTTGTTCAGATTTTTTTATTTCTGTTATGAAAATAATAATTTTTAATCACAGTTATTTGACCAGCATTTGTAACCTGATAAGTTTAATTATATCAGGAGTGAGGTGGTTACTCACTAACAGCATTATCTGATGGTCTTGAAATAACACGAATAGACTGAAGTCAGAAATGTAAACTAGTGAATCCAAACTTAGTGGTCGGGAGTTTAATTACTTGTAATAAAGACCGGAAGTTTTCGGTTCGATCTTCGATGGATGGTTAGTAATCCCATTTGAGAGCAAAATGTCCATCAAGGAGTTATTAGTTACGACGGTTAAAAAGTCAAATTATGTTGACCTTAGATTAACAAATATATTTAGGTATTGACTCTAAGTACCAAAAGTGTTATAGATTCTGACGTATAAGATGTTCTGCAATTTACTTTCTTTCGCAAGATACATAACACTGCGCGAAATATATTAGTTAGAGTATGTGTGGACTAAGTCAATCACTGTTTAATAGACTCAACATATTGATCTTGAGGCTTAGATAATATTAAATTTAAACAATTCATTCGAATAGATTCTCTACCTAATTTACCAGTGATCATAAAAAATAACGTCATCATTTGATTACTGAGTAACAACACATCACATTTATCTAGTATTTAGTGATGCTTTCCAAATTCTTTCAATTAATTTATAATGTGGCCACTAATTTAAGTGATTATATAGTTCACTAAGTTTAGATGTTAGTTAGTTGTAGGTAGTTGAAAGGTGACGATAGATCCGAGTTCTGTTTAATAGTTCCATCAGGATTACAAGTGAGCCATGCTAACACGTAGTAAACTATCACAAAACAATGGTTAGAAAAGGTTTCCTAACGAATGTCTCCATTCACCAAATGTCAACATAAAGTTTAATGACCAACTAATTATATAATAATGACAATTTATATTTAAGCCAACACATCATCTTTTATTAAGATAAAATAAATGTTATTTCAAATGCATAAAACTAAATGGAATTTAAGTTTCAAATTTATAACATACAAACAAATATCTATCTGATCGAATGCATCACAGAGAGTGAAACTCGTCAGCAGTATGCACTCCAGATTTCGCTATCCAATCCTACTCTAATTTTCAATGATACCCCCCGCTGCTAACATTAATCAGTGGCGTATTTAATCAAATAAAAATACCAATCTTCACAAAAATAATCATCTCAATTCAATTAATTATATTTTATTCACTGTGAATACATTTGAAATTGTTTACTTAACTATAACAAAAAGTATAAAATTAACACATTTAAGTGTTTGCATAAAAATAATCTAATTAAATTTTCTCACAAAACATGAAATACATTTTATGTGAAAATAAGATGTGCATTTTTAGCACTTATTCAAAGTAGCTTTTAATTAAGAATAAAACAATCCATTGGAAATCTAGTCAGAATAAAGGACTGATTGATACGTCTATTTCAATGCTTCGATTTGTCATTAACCTGTACACAATGGAATAACGTGGAGACTTTAAATGAACTTTGTCGCATTAAGTACCCGATTTTCTAATACAGGCCTGAACTGTAGTTAATTTTCATTTACTCCTGCATTTTAGCCTTGTTTTAGAGTAAGAATTCTGATAAGATGCTACAGTGTTGTGTATCAATTCTAAAATTTACGGCCACAAATTCTTATTGTAGTCATATTATGCATCATATCAGGTTATTAAATGATACTGAATATAACTTTCTTATTCAATTAACATTTCTTCGTTGTCAGATTGAAAAAACCAGTTTTTGAGGTCATTATAATTGATACAAAATTCTTACATTAACAATACCTGATTATAAAGGCTAAACAATTAGAAACGCATAACTGATTAGGGTCAATTTAAGGTATGTGATTATTTTGACAATTATCAAACCAATTTCACAAGCTACACTGTTGATAATCATATTCACTTAAAAATGATCAGATCTTAGTTTTTTGATAAGTAAATGTTAATGATCTATCTTATTAGAAATTTTGGAAATCACTTTGATTATTGCAAATTTTTTACTTTAAACTTTATGCACAGATTAAATAAAGTTCAATTAACACAAATTCGTATCCTAGGCTATTCAATAGCTTTAACAGAGTTTTTGACCTGCAATGTATTGTACCCTGAAAATCTCCCGAACAGCCCTGTGTATCATGCTAGCGGAATTGATTGACACACTTAAGATCTCCGTTTAGTATCAGAAGCGAAAATCTTGAACTGGAGTAGATTACCCTCAAACATATGGTAAAATGTAGACTACACTTTTTCAAATGAACATGGAACTGAGTCATTAAATGTAATCAGATGGGAACGAAATGTCTTTTCAAATTAACACTTTGATAAGTTCTGTAATATTTATATTCATTATTCCTCATTACAGAAAACCAATATGTCAACCAAAACAATAAACGAGGAAACAAATGTTATTAGTATTGAAAAAAAAAAAAATTCCAGCGTTTGTTTGGCCTACTTGTCAATTAACAATTCAAAGTAAATGAACTACAGTGCTGTTGGTAAAGTCTATTACCTCACAGTTTTCACTTTTTATGAAGATTAGAATATCTGCTAGCTTGTTGAAGAGTTGATTCAGTAACTTACCAATCTGATACAAAGTATCAAGTTTAAAAATGTAATTAATCATTTCAAGAGGTTAAGGGAACGTATAACCTGCTTCAAGAAGATGACAAACGAATATTACAAATTAATATGCTAGTAATTTCCTTATGTTTTGGATATAACTAACAAGCTGCTTCCAAATAACATTACACTGTCTTTATATAAATCGTCATACTATCTGGAGTTGTTGGCAACGTTTTAAATGCTTGCCATATGCCTTTTTTTAAAGGGTTTCAGTTAACTTTTAGTTGATTTAATAGGTGAGTATTCAATATTACAGAAAAATTGTAATTAAAAAAATTTCATTAAAATAATGTTGTTTTATCAACAATTATCTGTTGTGACCCCTTCAGAGTGTTATAACACAACAAATCCGATGATAAACACAAAAGTGATGTAAGTTACATCATAGAATGAAATCTTTATTAAAAACTTCACTCTCATCTGTGGCACTCATCTACAGAATAAATAGGAAACAGCCTAAACTGCTAGATACAGCATATTTATTGGACAATAAAAATGTTCCTGGTAGCCTTGCTAACCATATTATTGTCAAGTATACTTTTGAAATGAAGCCGCTTTTGATAACTTGAAATCTAAGTTTAAAAGATAGAGCATAATGAATCGGATTTGATGGACAATATTGTTGTCTTTTTAGATCAAGCAGTGTGTAAGGTGATGGATTCTTTCACAAAACACTTCCAGGTATATCACTGTCAAACATCTCGATGAATACGTATCAAGACTACTCAGATTGTTTGTCGAAAGCATTCTCATTTTTTTGTTCTAATTGTCTGTAGGCAGCATCCAGAATAACTTTTGAAAAGCCACATTTCTTTCACCTCAATTATTTCAAGTGTTGATTACTGCTTTGGTACCCAATTACTGTCAAATTATTTGCTTCAATCTTAACAATTTTTCATGAAAAGTAACGTTTCATTTCGTAAAAGCAGTTGAATTTATTATCGGGAATATAATTTTCCAATTTCATAAATCAATAAATTGGTGCCTTCCATCCGATTGGTTCAGATATGTGTCACTTACACAACTTATGTGAGTCATTTTTTCGAAATATCATAAGTATAAAACTCTTTGTGTATTCTCGATTACATCCATGGCCTCTCTTTGGTGCATCAAATAATTATTATTTAATTTCGTGTCACGAATTGGTTATAGATGCACACTGCTGAAAAGTCCCATACTAGGACGACGCAGCTGTATAGTGATCCCTATCAAACTAACATTCAACAATTTTTACAACACCTAATTACAATCATTATTTCACTTGTAACCCAAATGACTAAATACTTATTTCGTTCAACTTTACACATGTCAAAGTATTTTTGTCCAGTCAACAAAACATAAAGTTAAGGATGCTAAAATGATTATAAGTCATTACAATCGAAAGGTTAATAAACAGATGTTTTCTCTTAGTAAGGCACTTTTGAAACTCAATAAACATACAAAATAGTAAGAGATCAAACCAAGGATGTAACATTTAAACCATTGAGTCTATAGAAATTTATTGTATCTAATAATCAATCAAATAATATCTACCAATGGCATTATTATGTAAACTAATTACATCATTGTTTATTACGTTAACACTTGTAAATTTGATTGATGAATATTTTTTGTAACATTAAATTTTTTTTCTATTCATTTAAAGGCTATTTACTTATCAGAATAGATTTATTGAAAAAAAAGAAAACAATTAAATCACACAACAGGGCGCTTATTTTCAATAGGATGCATTCAATACTAAGACATTTCAAACGATAACTTGAGTAAATTCATCCTGAGGCAATTTTGACAGATTATAAATTAATCAAGTGGAAGTTAGTTTATTCACATATAATTAAGTACCTTACACTATGAAACTGATATTTACTGATGACATCTGCTAAATGTTAGATCAGATTAGACTATTTTATTCAATTGAAAGACAAATAATGTAAAGAATTCATTATTAAAGTGATCAATAGATAAAGGCATTCTTTACATGTAAAGAACTTTTAATAGTTTACTTCCGTTCATAATTTAGATAAATGATGTTTCCTAGAAAACAAAGAAGAATGTTTTAATGAATAAATTACCTGATTTCGTGAAAGCAACAACAATATCCTACATTCGGTCTATAGTTTCTAGCTATTTATTTAACTCTACATACTAAATATTTCTTTGTAATTCATCGACTGACTTAAACCACTAAAAGCAGATTAAGAAACTCTTATTCGCCTTAGGTTAAAAATTTATTACAACTGAATGAACAAATTCAAATTCATATGGCGGCAAAATTTATGTACAGATCAGTAATAGCAATTGGCTTCCTTAAAATGAGTTATTCAGCGAACATATAATACTTAGTACACAGTATGTAAAACACAAGTATCCAAAACAATAATCTAAACCTAGATTTATTAAAAGTTGTATCAAACGACATTACTAAAAACACTAACTGCTATTCTGAAGATTATTCAAAATTTTATTTGCGTTCGCAAACCATCAGATTTTTCATTGGAATAGGAAGTAGTGCAACGCTTATATACTTCAAAACAAAACCTGTTTTTTATCGAAACTGGTCGATAAAGTCTATAATAGATAAAACACTTATCATATTTTTCCAACAGGGTCTGTGTTATCGTTTACATATGACGAATAATAAAGTTACTTGAAACACCAACCCACTTTTTCTTGTATTTAACAAAATTTCTTAATAAGTATCACTTCCATGACTATAGAAAATATGATAAAAGATATTACTGATTATTTTCACTCTTTACATATTTAGATTTACTGATTTCATAATTCTTCCTTACCAGTCATGTTTCTATTATGATTACTCATATAACCAGTCTGTACTGTAACAAAATTTTGGTAAAAATTATCTAGATTAGTTTACTTTCTCAGGTTATATCCAAGTTTCTAAGTTGAAAAGTTTGTACTTGTCTACATACTACTTGTATTATTATTCTCAGAACTATCATTACGTTGGTCATCATACTATCAACTTTAACGTGTTACATATTATAAATATCAGTAAAATTTGTATCACTATTACCAGTTACTCAAAAATTACATCGTTCGGCTGAATGTTTTGTTTATATTAAGCTACATGATTCGGTTTATGACAAATTTAGATGAAAAAGATATTGACAACTTAAATCCGACTACGTGGGTTGGTGGCTTGCTTCAACTTCTAGGTTACCACTTTCCAAATATACATATTCTGTTTTAATTTCTTCTGTTTTAGATTTGTTTTAATCAATTAATCATGTCAACTAGCTTTGTTTTCATAAAATGGTTACCATCCCTCACTAACCTGAATACTGAGAAACACAAGAAGTATTACCATTTAGGTTCATGTATTTTCCATCTCCTCTCCCACTGGATCAGATTTTTTTTCTTTTTAGCAAAACAAGATGATTGTAAACATTTATAGATGAATACAAGTAAGATCTAACCACTGATTAAGAATGTTTTAAACATGCCTTTGAATATTTACAAGTTTAATCGTCACATAATATATTTTGTACTTAAAACTTTGCCACGATAATCTAAACATACGAAAGTCAAACTAAGTAAGTACTAAAACTATTAATACCTCACAATAAAAACTTTACATATCTTCTATATATTTTTACGATGATAACTTGGACATCTAAATTTCGTATTAAAATGAATGCACGTTTAGATCGATACACCAGTTCATTCAATATGATTGATATACATAGTTTAAAATGCTAACTTAATCAATTGTTGATGAGACATTATAGTCCCATTCATCTTATAAAATTCATTCTTTTCACAATAAAAAAAGCCGCGAGGCGAGGAGGT
The DNA here is from genome assembly GCA_025215515.1 of Schistosoma japonicum. Taxonomy (NCBI): domain Eukaryota; kingdom Metazoa; phylum Platyhelminthes; class Trematoda; order Strigeidida; family Schistosomatidae; genus Schistosoma; species Schistosoma japonicum. Next base: position 17,467,026 of record CM046063.1, on the reverse strand, counting down.
GGTGGGGGGAGGAAAGAGTGATTAATTAATAAGAATTACCACAGATACAAATGTCATTGATCTAAACGTATAAAACTACAAAAAAGTAGAACTAATCGATTATATTTATATTTTTATGTTATTATATAATAAATTGTATGGATTATTTAAACTAATGTTTATCTATAAGTATATCATCTAAGAAAGAAAATACCAAAAGTGCATCTTTTATAATTTTTCTTCATTATCTACAGAATGTGTTTACTTCACAATGTTCGCTGTAAATTACTGTATTACATAAGTTTAGTCATGAAAGAATCTAATTAGCGACAGTTGTGTTTATGGTTGAAAAAGAAAACAATTAAAAAATTAAACAGAAAATTCGTGTGGCTGATTTAAAATGATGGTTTTTGTTCGATGGAACCATGCTGAATTTTTGATTTAATTAATAGTTTCATATTAGTGGTTTATTTTAATTGTATACTGGTGTTTATGTTACTAGTGTTTATACTTAAATAGTTAAGTAGTTGTTGCTGATGAGTATTATAGAAATTGCTGAATTTAAAGTTTTGCATGATGCACTGAATTTATTTAACAACGTTTAAAAAATCGAGAAGCACTGGATAACTGTTTTGTTCTCTTGTGAAATTTTTTAAAAGTGGGTGTATAGGACTCCACCGGTGATTAAATCCAAGAAATTCAAGCTTCATATTAAGCTTTTAATCTTCATACTAGTGATTTGGCATCAGCTGGTTTGTATTTTCAACTGAGATTGTTAGTTGGACCCCGTAGTTGAACCACAGATAAGCATTATGGAAGAGTCCCACACTAGGAGGAAATTACTATCCAGGGTTTCTTAGTTTTTTATTATTTCCTGAATAACTTGAGTCAGTAGTCTTGAGAATTAGATTGATTAGTTATCTGATGTTGACTAGTTTGATGATTTCGGTTGTAAGCATACTCAACTCTAGAATAGTATAAATTTGAAAAGATGGAAACTATGGAAAATTTGGTGTAATGTTCACGGTTATCAAAGTTTAATCAAAAAGTCTATGAAAATAGCAGATTGCTGTAAATTTTTCAACAGATTAGCGCCCATCGATGACTTTTGGAGGGAATCTTAGGAGGTGGTTGACTATGTGTTATACTCTGGTTAGATAATTATCGACGTTTCACCAGTTTAATAATGTTTTTCAGAGCCTTTTAATACTTGTGGTCTAACTGTAAGGCTTTTACCGCCATTCTAATGTTGTTTAGAATGACAACCAAAGCTTCACAAGTAAGCTATTTGACTAAGAAAATGCACCAATACACTTAGGCTGGAAATTTCTATTATTCCAAACTTGCGGTCTTAAGTACATTGTACTGAACGGCAAGATAATTTTGCCCAGGTATATTTTTTGAACCAGGTTTTTTAATGATTTTAAGGTGTTTTCAGTAAAATGAAGAACTATCACCTCAACACGTTTAAAATATCAAATGAGAGCAGAAATAAAATTATCAAACAACATTCAATGAAGAGAAACAAAGGTAAATGTATTATTAAATAGTTGTAGAATATATAGAAACCAACAATGGATAGTCCACTTATTACAACCTCTGTAGAATTAGGATCGCTCTTTAAAAAGTGTCTGTTCTAGAACTTGATAACTATTTTCATATTAATACTGTAACACGATTCGGCTATGTTAAAGTGGAGTAGTCTTCTCTACCCCTTGAAATTTTCTAAGATCATGATACCAGCCTGATATTTCGGCAGTTGTTCTATCATTTTTTAACTGCACAGCTCTACTACCGTTCTTTATATTTATGTGTTTATAGGCAGAGGAACTGGTAAGCGCCACTGAATTCCACATGACCAGTTAGATCTATGTAAAATTGTAGATTTGTTTTTCTTAAACCTGCTCTAAAAATATTTTATTCAGATTTATACCAGGAGTTATAAAAAGATTTGTTAGTCCTTCTTAATTATGCCATCTTTCCACCTTTAAAATACGACGATAAAAAAAAATGAATTATTCATTATCGATTGTTTTAACTTAAGGACGTTTTCAGCTGAACCTCAGTGTATCTTGTTTTTCGTTGATGATAACAGTACAAGAACAGCACCACTGCATCTTAAAGGATGATCAAAGAAAGTAGGTTTATTCATTTGCATTAAATCGATTGTGTTACCACATTAAACTCTATGTAACTTGATAACTCTATTAATATGCTATTAAAGTTAATGTTCAACAAAAACTCATTTTGTTAATTATTCATTCCAACGATATAACCAGTTGTTCTGTTCACTGAATAGAAGTAAATGTATAAGCTAGAATAGATATATCTAAAGTATCTTTAATAACTAAATAGACTAGACAAATTAAATTGTTTTGATTTACTTTTTTTACTTAGAAATCTAAGTTACTGTTAATATGAAAGCTGAAATTTATGATATAAGACATTTGTAGATAGTGTTTTGAATATACATATCTCCCTAGACAATTTACTTGTAGGAAAAAAGGAAGCAAACGCTTTAAAAGAAAACTTTTAAAACATTTTTTACACTTTTATTAAATGTAATAAAGCTACTGATAGTAAATCGCTTCCTTATTTTCATTTAAATTATGTTGATTGAAATAGATAATTATAAAGTTTAGTAAGATGAAAATCAATGATTGGTAGCTGATTAATAAATAGCATCATGGTTTTTCATAATCCATAGTACTTACACAATCCTACCAGTCAAATTATAATATGGATACTAACCTAATTGAGCTGACAGTACATACACTATATTGAAATATTAGACAGAAGTAATTAACAAGTAGCAACATACCTAGGTTTTGTACTAACTAATATTTTTTAACAGACGGTATCGAGAAAACCGATGTTCTTCTGAAGACTCGCACTTACCGATTACCTCCAGATACCTACCACCACATTACTTCTTCTTTCATTAAAATAATAATAGGTAGCTCTTTATTATTGAGTAGTGAGACAATTTAACACTTTTATAGCTACCCGTTAATTGACTCAAATCATCTAGCATCAAACCACCATGCATGTGGCATCAAATCACTTAGACAATTAATTAAATTTCAGCTTAACTGATAGAGTTTTAGCAGTTCTAAGGACTAGAAAAAAATATAACACTAGATATTATTTATCCCCAGTAATTCAATTGTAATCTTTGCATCATAATTTAGTTACGAGATAAAAATGTTTGTTGAAATTTAAACATTACAAAAATCTTGGCTGAGACAACGTTAAAGTCTATTTGCGAATCACTTACACGAAAACATAAAAAATGGGTAGATCATCGTTCGCGAGTTGGTCATTGAAACTAATTTGTTGTTACCATAGTGAAGAGAATTAATGTTTTTTAATGACTAGAAATTTTATGATTTTGTAGTTTTGAAATTGAAAATATGTTATATTTGAATAAAGGTAAACTTAACTTTTATGGTTTATGCAATCATGATTAGCATTTATCCGTCAATGAATCAACAATTTAGTATATATTACGTTTTATTGCAAACAGATGATGGTTGTAGCTTATGTATCCTACTCAATGAATTTGTAATGAGGAAAACATATCATAATCTGTGTCTTGATAATTTGCACAGATACTAGTTTCATTTATTTACTATTAGTTGAGATCAGAAAGGATTTCAATGAAGGATTCTGTCAAAGAATGAAGACTAACTTACATATGAGTCAATAAAATACTCTATAATGTACCACGATTGACCTTGGCAGTCACATTAGTCACTTTTAGAAATGATATTACCGTAGATACTTTGGGTATATTTCTTATAGAATTATTGAGTATTGTTATGTATACAGACAGTTTAGTCTACTTACAAATAGAGATGATTCGTTATCCTCCAAAGTAATGACATTATGCGCTAACTTTATTCACTGGAAAGAAATGTATGTTTACTTATTTTCATTGTTCAACATCTAAATCCAGAATAGTTGAAACGTAACGATGATTCAGTGAAACTACTTTATGAAACCATTTAAAATACTGAAGTAATACAGTTCTGCATTTCAAAAATATTTGTAGTACTTAACTTCGAATACCCTGACTAAGTACTCTTAAGCAGTAGATGCCGTTTTATTTATTGTTTAAAATTTGAATAAAGAACAGTTAGGTTTGCTTCTCATTTCCCCCCTCTAACATTTTATTTTACCCCTATCTACAATCCATTCAGTTTGGTTTTCTGTTTTAGGATGACATGTAATAAAATCTTATGCTCCACCCCAACAGCATAAACTCGTTTTCATTTTCATAACATAAACATACAACTATATACAGAAATTCCATCAAAAAAGATATTTTAATGTTATGACAATCCTTTTTACACTAAAATTAAGTTAGTTATTGAGCATTTTTCAAGGAGAAAAGCATTTTCTGTGATTTATGTAAGCTACAGACGAACACGACCAACAAAATTATACTGACAAGTGAATTCATGAAAGTGAAGTTCAGGTGAAATTATGTCTAGGAAAATACTTGCTTAGAAATCTGCAAATATTGAAGAGGGCATACAAGTTAGCGCCTATTCACTTTCTCACACTTAAAATATAAATCAAGATAGCGAATGTGACATGATTTTACTTGACAGTTTACTGAAGTAAAGACAAGAAACTCCCATGGTGTTCAATGTTTATGAATTTCAATCTATTACTCATATAAACTTATTGATGCGTATTAAAATACTTAATAGTAAGTGTCTAATGATTATGGCTGTTGGAATTTATATTAATTATTATCGTCTTACTTTCTTTAAGCCCTGCACAGTTTAGCAAGTTAGTGGTGTACATAACTTTTGAATATAAAATAAAGCGGACAACTTTCATTCAATCAGTAGCGTTGAGTAAATCTGTTCATATAGTAGGTTAAAATCCTCCAATTGATTTAATGATCATAGTTGATATTTGAAAGTATAGTCAATTTCACCCTGTTTATGTAAATAGATTTCATTTATCGTAAGCTCAAGTAAATATTGACCTCATCTGGTGTGTAAATAGTTGTATTGGTTAAATATTAATCTTTGTTAATGAGTTAAAGTGACAATCTCTTTTTATTGCAACACACGTATAATATATTACAGCAAATAACATACTTTGGAATTTTTCGGTACCATTTTTCATCTTACCACTGAAAAGACCAAAAGAAACATGGAACGAAACAAGTACATAAACGGGCATACACAGCAATTCACATGGACTTAAATACTAACATATTATGCATTGAGTGTTTGTTTTATGTAGTCCATTATTATTCAGAATTATTTTCATTGCAAATAGAAAATACATAAGATAATAGTAATGGGTTTAGAACATATAAATTGTGACTAGCATTTGAATCTATGATAAACGTTTTATTCAATTTGTAACTTATCAGCTGGATGCATGTGGATCTCAGTGTTGTTTTTTAAAATGCGACAAATCCACTAACTTAATGCGTTATCTACTAAGCCGCTGAGTACAGATAGTCGATAACTTGTGGAATGGATATTATATTTTATTTAACTCGTACAGTTTTGTGTTTTCATATTACTAATATCCAGAGCTGAAGTTCAATTAGTCTTTATGGAGGCATTTTGATCGATATGCACATATATCAACAAAGGCTAATTAATATTCATTCCTTAATGTAAGTAACGGGGTGATAAAGACTGTTTCTAATCACAAAATAGATTTAACTGAAAAGTGATTACAACAAGTAGCAGCGATTAGAACACGAACGACAAAAAAGATGATAAAGATAAATGGAGTTATGGAGTCTTAAGATATTGAAGTAGAAAAGATTTAATTGGAACTACTGGATTTTATGTTGTCTTTGTTCTTACCAAAGTAGGTAGTACTATTAATTCGTCCCTCTGCCATTCTCTATGTGAACTTTAACCTCTTGGTACTGGTTATTACTGATAAGTTATAAACTAATAAAATCATTTTCAGTAGTAATAATTACGTAATTAATATGTTGTAACTCATGATTGTGCATTTCGCCAAAATTTTATCCTTCGCAATTTTTATCAACTTCGAATTCAATGTTTAACTGGAGTAATTAAGTGTATCCTTTTTTTTAAAAATAATGTATCTCCGTCTTTTAAACAACTTGAAAATGCCTGTAAATTGGTGTATTTTTCCTAATTAATTTCAGAATATAATAATAATATCATTTAATTGCCAATAACAAGTCTCCATTGAATGGAACAATCATATAATTATGAAAATTTCTACAGTTATTTAAAATTTGTTTTGATAGTTTAAGTAAAAGCAATATCCGAATAAATACTACTCGGATGTCATGTTGCTCAAATAAACAAATTAAAGTATTACTTTGAAGGGATTCTATTTTCTCTTGTGTCTTCGTCATAGAGTTGGAGTGCCAATCGTAACCACAGTTTAGATAATGATAGTTTTTTATTAGTACGAAACTCCTCTGTAATCCACATTCATGATTGAACCAAGAATCAAACCTATGACTTTCAGGTCTCTAAAGCTAATTCATTAAACCGCTGATTCGCAACCTGGTGAAAATCACTCTATTTCATTGGCGACATTAGTTTAACTCATTTGGAGTTAGGTTAACTTTATAGTACTACAAGGAGTAGTGACTCCCTTGTAGTACTATAAAGTTACCCGGGAAACTGTTCTAGTTAGAACATCTTTAAATAATTTTACTATCATATTTAGATAACGAAATAACAGTAAAATTGAATGACTGGAGTTCTAATCATACAAGGATAACCAGTTTGCAACATTGCAGATAAACTTAGCTGACGAATGAGTAACTAGCACATAACTTATGTTCAGAACTTTAAGCTAAATGTCGCTTAGCATCTAACATCAGAGAAATATAGTTCTGTATATTTCATGCATATATCAGTGTAATCGCTAGAAAATTGATACTACTTATGAAAATGTAGATCGGTATCATTACTACCGTAATTATACCTTTATGACAACGTTAATGAACAAAATGAAAAAAATAATTTAGCAAACCAATAAAATGTGATGTTCAGCAAATAATAATAAGTGATACTAAGATTAGCGCTAGTGAATATTTTGCGTAAAAAAGTAGAATTGACCAAGAAAGACGAAGCTAGTCAGTATGAAGTATTTTTCGGAGATTGGTTTTTGATATTATGCTTACTTTTATCTTGGTTTGATCTCAGTTGGATGACCTTGAATTGAAACCTACCTATAATAGTTGCTTCATTAAAGACAAACTTCCTGATGTTTTTGATATTTAGTCAAAAGTTATGATTGCAGTTCATATACTTCGGTTGTAAGCTATCACTAAAAGTTAATTTGATATAACGGATTGGTCTGAATTAGACAACCACTGATCATCAGGAAGCATTGGATAGTTGCTTCGTCCTAGTACGGGACTTCTCTACAATAACATCCACAACCTCATCAGGAGTTGAACCTACAACCCTCTAACTCAGCGGCAATTACTTTACCATTGGATCACTAAGTTGGTTTCCAACTGTTCATATTTCTAATTTAGTCAATTTGCAATAAGCCTAGGCGACCTAACCCATTTCTTTCGGTAGGTAACTGCCTCATAACCGACCCGATTGAACTCCGCCCGTCACGTCTTCTCACTAGGACTTGAGGAATTACCTTGAAAAGACAGTCACTAATGTGCTGGTATTTAGCTAACGAAGGGTACTGATTGATTGTTTCTTAATATCACAAATTGATTGAAGTGGAAATCTTACTATGGTGTCGATGGCTAAATGTTTGTCTCAAAACCTGAAAGTCTTTGGTTTGATTCCCTGAAAACGTTGTGGGTGCGCTCTACAGTAAAGTCTCAAACTAGGATAACAAGGCTGTTCAGTGTCTAATGGCTATTAATACTACACTACCGAGATAAATTTTAGGCAAACAACGAAAACAAATTAAGAACTGAAATAAAGAGAGGCTCTCATTATTTGAGCTTGCCATTCTGTTTTCTGTTACGGCTAAAATATTAGCCTGAAAACAAACAGTTTTTGCTTAATATAAGTCTAACAGATTTTTAAAAGTCTTCAATAAATTATAAAACTTTAAATTTTCATTGATTTCATAGAGTGAAAGGAAAAAAAGCAAATCTTTCAAGTTTTTGAAAAAAAATTCCATTTTTCAGTCTTTTCAACTAATTTACTATCTTTCCTCATCTATTCTATGCTTTGATTTTCATTTGTCTGGAAATCTTTATGATACATTAACAAGTTTGTCAGTCAGATGACAGTAGACAATCTGTTATTACTAATTTTAATAAGCGAATGATAAAATTATTAGTGTAAGAATATCAGTACTTTGTATTAATATAAGAGGGGTTTGATAGATAGAATGACATTGAAAGATATAGCAATATTGATACCCGTTCAAAGAAAAGTGTTCATCAAATTTCTGGAATGTTTCTACAATCAGATAGTCACATATAATCAACAGGCTACAAGATCCTAAATAAAACAGGGTATAGTCAACAAGTGTTATTCTATTAAACTATGCCTTTATATGTACTAGTTTTATTACTGGAGGGAAAATGGATAGGTTTAAGCAGTCTACAGTCAATCTAATTTTACTCGAAACGTGACTTATTGACAAGTTAATGTAAGGTTTACTAGAAAAATGTCACATCATGCACTTACTTAAGATAGAAAATCACCGGAACCAGGAAGTAGTGGGCAACCGTTTTAGATTGTGATATCCACTATTTTGTTACATGTTGATCCCATAACGTGAGTGCTTAACCTTCAAATCTGTGAGTCAGAACCCAAGGTTAACTTACATTCTCGACTCCAGTTAATTAGGGATATTGTTCGACAGTCATCAGTTGCCATTAGCGATAATCGTGCAACGCTCGTTTGTTGTTTAAAATTAAAAGTTTTCTTTTGAGAAATTTCAGTGCAACTTATGATTCATGAACTCCATATATGCATGTTTAACTTAACAGTATTGAGGAGAAAGAGCTTAAGAACCAGACAACCAATATAAATCAAATCAACTAACTAGATTTTACTTTAAATCATCTTTGAATGGTCAATTGGCTTATCGCATGAAACCAATCCACCTAAAGTTGTAAGGTAAATATTTTAGAATCAAGAACTTAGAAATGGATCACATGTTTGATATCCTCTTGATTAAGAAAATATGGCATATCATTTTGATTTTCTACAGAAGAATTAACTCTGACTCCATAACTAGAACTGATTTAAAGCATATCGATAAAGTGTTAGTTAATAGACTGATCACTTTTCACAACGTTAGAAACTGAGGAACAAATGATCATTGATATATTTATTAAATTTCTAATAGATGTCATATATCACGATAGCACTGACTACACTGTCCTAAATGTCTTAATTACAAATTTCATTTTAATGACTTAAGAAATACACTAAAGCATTCAAAGGAATCTTTGTTCGAGTCTAATTTAAGTTAGTTAATTTATTGTACATGATGTTTTATAATAAACCTCTTTAAAAGGAAGTTGAATTCTGAGATTAATAATTATTAACTTTTGCAATAAAGTTTTAATCTCTTTTAACAATAACTGTGCATCATAATTACGTGTACAGACAGAAAATAGGAACAAAAAGTGATTGGTACAAATTACATTAATATAGTTCTACAGTATGTAATTGTGTCAATTTATTGTAACCCAACATATCACAATAGTGTTATTTTGTCAAATGTGTATATCGATTATTGTTTTTAGCTTTTTTTGTTGTTCATGAAAACAACTAGTCTAACTAAAATAAGAAGGGCGTGTTCCAACAAGTAAAAAAGACTGGATTATAGATAGTAATTGTCTTTTATGTTTCACTTAGAACAAACATAACGTTAACAAACACTTATATAATGCCTGAATATCGTGATTAATAAATCGTTTCATACAGTTTCTTATATACATTTTCAAAAGTATTACATGTATTCAGTCATTATATCAGGCTTATCTGTTGTACATAAAAATTTCTCCAAAAATCCTGTATACACTTGTTATTCTACAGAGGTTTTCAGTGGTTGATCACTATGTAGTAACCAATGATAACCTAATTATATCGACCTAGTTGTAATGTAGACTAGTAGCTACATTACAAGTGGAATTGAATGGAGATTATAAAAGACCTGAGGAACATATGATTGGTCACTCAACAATGGTCAACTAATAAATGTATCACACTACTGCAGAGATTCAACAGAAACATACTAACTTAGTGATAATGATTGCAGGTTGCAAAACTTGGTGACCCCGAATCGGGTTCCCCGGGGGGCACGAATTTTTTCAGATAATGCAGGTATACATTGATAACAAGTGCTAAATAATACAGAACCCAGATCTAGGGTTTTCTGTCGACTACCCTCCAAAACAACCTTCCATATAAACGAAGTATTCATTCATATAGATGCATGAACCAATTAACTTAAATTAAAGAAGTACTAAACTCTAATGAAGGGTAAATGGCCTCTAACTACTGGTGTATATCATTAATCATCTCAAATGTATGTATCACCATAAATCATTTCTGTTAGACGTTGATGGTGTACATACGTCCAAATTCAAACTTATTTGACACATGAACACCTAGAAACTTAATACTAGCTATCTTACTGTTTAGATAATTATTTCAAGTAATAAATGTAAATATTTGGCTATGAATGTTGAATTGTTTACTGCACTTTCTATTAACTTAACGTGTAAAATAACAAACTTTCTTGAATTAATCTTTCATATCACAGAGTTCATTAAAGTAGTTTTCATTTGAAACTTTCTGTTGGTAAGCCGTCATGAAGTAATGCCTAATAATTATATAAAAGAATATTGCAACATTATTATTATTAACAATAAAGGCAAAAAATTAAGCAGAAATGAGTACTTTAGGTCAACTAAACGAAAGCAGTACACACATAGTGATGAATAAATCTACGTGATTGTACTTCACATGAAAGGTAGATGCCAACTGTTTTTTAACTTATAATATTTCATCCAAAACACTAGTGTATAATGTTTTGAGAATGCGAATATCGATTATGAATTCTTATTTACAGGAAGTATTATGATGTATTTGATATGACCATAAATCCACAACGTTACAATCATTAAGACGGATACTTTTCTACTCAATAAAGCCCTAATCAAATGACCGAAGGACATAACTGTTTTACTTTGTTATTATTTTCTTGTTATTATTCAGAACACAAGATTATATACATCAAATAACAAATCATAATCTTTTGTGAATAATAATTGGGACGTACGTAAAATGAGGACATTGAAAATATAAAATTAAGTAACATCTTTATGATTAAAGGAAACTATAAAAGGATGCAAAAATAGTTAGTAGTTCTAACAGTAACTTTGGTTGGGCGAAAATAAAAAATTCATTACAAAAAGTATTTTTAGTAAATATACATGAGAAATTATAAATACCAGTCTCCCGAAAATTTGGCAATTAAGTTTTCCTTTCTTAGTCATTTGCCTGTATTTTAATAGTATTATATTAGTATTGACTTTCATTTCTTCGAACATTGTACAACACTATCCTTAGTTATCAGATGAATTTCAGTTCATCGGGGAGTGGATCAAAAGTCAATTCACATTGAATACCCAGACGTGTTTCGAAACATAATAACATAAAGTACTTACTCAGCATAAGGTTTAAATTAATAGTTTCATTCAACTAATACAAACCACCAGAAATTCACATATATATATATATGACAAGTCAATTCCTGTGTTAAATGCTTTAAGTTAATCAAACGATAGGTAAAACTAGAATCTCAGGGAAAAACTTTAAGATGTTATTGCCGTTAGTTACATGCACACACACATATATATTTCCTTAAGTTCTGTTTATTTTTCATCTGTAAATAAATAAATAAAAGTTTAGCTATCAGCTATGAAATTTAGTTTATTTAACTTTGTTTTGTATATTTTATAGAAAAATCGATAATTCATGTGTTTTTTTTTTACTTACCAACATATTACCAGTAAGTTGTTTAGGTAGCCGAAAAAAACTAAGATTGTATGTATTAGAATGCATTAGAAAAGAGTAAAACACTGATACATTAAATAGATAGCATGTCAATACAAGAACAGACTATTCCTACTTATCAATACAGTCATATTATTATTATCCTTATTATTATTGGTACTACAACATCTTCAATTTTCGGCATACATAATGCACATTTTTGCAAAATGTGAATTTAATGAGTACTAAAACAATTATTATCATACAAAAGATTAGGCTTAGTTCTAGAAACGCTTACTAGTAGTAATATATACCTGCATATAATTTAGAAATGCTACAGTAATTATGATATTGTAATTCGTTAACTAATCACATCTAATTTTATAGGATCAATGTATGGGGATTTATATCTATGGGGCGTAACAATCAAATGGTTTTCCTTTTTAGTAAAAAAGTGTACACCATGAAACAAGCGATTATAAATTTCTACTGACATTTAAACATCAGTTATCAAGATCCCATACTGTTTACTGCCCAAGTTATTAGTATTCATCAACAGGATATCAGGTCATTCCCAAAAAGTGCCTATATTATTTTAAAAGTTATTATACCACTTATTAATTCAGTAGTCAGATAATTCATTCCAGTAATGTGAGTTACATCATACTCAGTCTTTGTACATATGGTTCAATCAAAGCCTGTGTTTTTATTTCATCTACAGTGAAGAGATATAGAGAAGCATTCAACAGAGCTTGTAAAAACCCTTTGAAACTTTACACTTCAAATGTAATTCGAACGCTACAATGTAAACAATATCTACATCAGTACTGTAATTAAAAAACGGTGACTAAAAATTAAAAATATCGGGAAAATTTAGTTCTTTCTGTAACTAGCTTAAGTAAAGATGAATTTAAAAAGCACTAGTTATACTAGTTTTATTGGTTGATTATCAGTAAAATAAACAGCATTGTAATTTCTCAACAAAATGCATATTACGAAAAGAACCTATAAGTATCTGATGTCGTCTCTATTAATATTTGTAAAATATTTTTATATTGGCAAACTACATTATGGGATATACATTTACATACTTTCAAGAAATGTTTACTTGTAAAAAAGAAAACATACATAGTCCGATGTTTACAGTTAAATTTTCCATCTAAGTCTCCAGATAACTATTAATCATTATATTCAGTACAATTTCAAAAAAAGTAAATGAATCGCAAATTTGTTTGTTTACTGCTTTATTGATACTTTCAAAAATATATCCAACTCATGATGCTAAATATAATAGAACTGTTTGTTCATTTTAACTGATCATTTTTATTAAGTTAGTTAGTACTTAACTCCGGCTGGAGCCCCTCTAGGGTTGCTGCCGGTCCCAAGCCCGGATAAAGGAGGATGGTTGGGCATGGGGTTAGCAACCCCATCCCATAAAACAACAACCTTGCTAAAAAATCGCTAACCAGTAAAATGCTTTATAACTATTTTAACTCTGCCCTGGGAGTTGGAAGTTCATTTTGAAGAGTAATGACTCTTCATGGTGAAAGTCGAACTTCTTCGAAAGTCACGAGACCTTTGCTCTCTCTGCTAACCAGAGCGACAATCAATAAAGGTATATGGAATGTCCTCACGATGTTGGACACTGGGAGAAGCATGCAAATAGCTAAAGAAATGAAAAGATACAACCTGAAGATACTTGGGATAAGCAAAACCCATTGGTTACAAGCTGGACAGCAATGATTATCTTCAGGAGAAGTGCTTTTATACTCCGGTCACGAGGGTGAAAACGTCCCAAATACACAAAGAGTAGCACTGATGTTATCCCAAGAAGAATGAAAAGCCCTTACAGGATGGGAACTTCATGGACCTAGGATCATCAAAGCATCCTTCAAGACAAAGGAGGAAGGGATTACAATGAATGTCATCCAATACTATGCACTCACCTACGACAGCCACGAAGACGACAAAGACCAGTTCTATTCAAGGCTAAAATCAAACATCGATGAATGCTGAGCCAAGGACCTGACCATTCTGATGGGAGGCTTCAACGCCAAGGTTGGAATGGACAACACCGGATATGAAGACATCATGAAACGACATGGACTGGAGGAAACAAACAAAACGGTGAGGGGATTTGTAAACCTATGTGCTTTCAACAAAATGATTATAGATGGCACCATATTCTCTCACAAGTGTATAGACAAAACTAGATGGGTTTCACTGAATCACATTACGGAGAACTAAATATACCACATATGCATCAATAAGAAGTTTAGAAGGAACAGGAAAGATGTAAAAGCAAGGAAAGGAGCTGACATACTTTTGGATCACCATCTGGTTGTGGCTAAGATGAAAGTGAAGCTGACGAATTGGACAACCGGAGCAGCAGTATTATAAAAGTTTAACACAGCCCTTCTTCGGAAATTAGCAACCTCAACCAATTCAAAATAATTCTCAACAATAAGTTCCAAGCATTTCATAATATACTAGAAAAAGATGGAACTAATATGGAGGACAACTGGAAGGAAATTAAACAAACAATAACTTCAACATGTCAGGAGGTTTTGGGTAGCAAGAAACAACACCATAAAGAATGGATTTCTGTTGGTACTCTGGACACGATCCAAGAAAGGAGGAGTAGAAAGAAAGCAATTAATAACAACCGGATAAGAACATAGTAGGCCAAAGCACAAGCCGAATACACAGAAGTCAACAAGCAAGTGAAGAGGAGCATCGGGTCGGATAAACGCAAATATGTTAGGAACTTAGCTTTGACTGTGGGAAAAGCTGCAGGAGAAGAAAATATGAAACACCGATACGATACAACAAAGAAGCTAGCTGGAAAATCCAGTAAGTTAGAACGACTAATCAACAACAATGCTGGCAATCAATCACTAAAGTGCATGAACGAACGAAACAGGTGGGTAGAACACTTCAAAAAAGTGTTGAATAGACCAGCCCTACTGAGCCTACCAACCGTCGAAGCAGCAGCCACGGATCTCCCTATAAGCACTGACCCATCGACAGTCGTAGAAATTAAAATGGCCATCCGACAAACTAAGAGTGGCAAGTCAGTAGAGCCAAACAACATACCAGCTGAGCAATGTACTGTAAACAGATAAAGAAGTAACTGCAAAGATACTCTACACTCTCTTCAGAAAACTTTGGGGGGGGGGGAAGTGTCAGCAGACTGGAAAGAAGGATACCTTATCAAGATACCAAAGAAAGGAGATCACAGCAACTGCAAGAACTACAGAGGCATCACTCTTATTTAGATACCAAGAAAAGTCTTCACCAAAGTGTTATTGAGCCGAAAGAAAGATTCAGTTGACACCTAATTTCGAGACCAACAAGCCGGATTTCATTAAGACCGATCGTGTATCGACCAAATCACTACTCTACGGTTTATTGTTGAACAATCAATCAAATGGAATTCACCACTTTGGATCGACTTTCTCGACTACGAAGAAACATTCGACAGAGTGGATAGGAGAATATTATGGAGCCTTCTACAACATGACGTACCCGAAAACATAGTCAACATCATACGGAGTTCTTACGATGGACAACATCGTAAAGTCCTGCATGGAGGTCAGCTCATAGATTTATTCCAAGTAAAGATTGGTGTCAGACAAGGCTGCTTACTGTTGCCCTTCCTCTTCCTGTTAGTAGTTAACTGGATCATGAAGACCACAACTTCTCAAGACAAGTATGGAATACAGTGGGCAACATCGATGCAACTAGATGACTTGGATTTCGCAGATGACCTAGCTCTTCTATCCTGGCAACAGCAACTATTGTAGATGGAGAGGGACAAGGTAGTAGCCGCCTCTCCAGCCAGTAGTAGGCCTCAACATACATTAAGAGAAAGGCAAGATCCTCAGATATAAAGCAACAAACACTAACCCAATTTTATATGACGGAGAAATTCTGGAAGTTGTAGAAACCTTTACATACTTGGGCGGCATCAATGATAAACAAGGAGGGTGTTGTCTGATGCAGATGTGAAGGCGCGGATTGGAAAGGCAAGAGCAGCATTTCTATAACTGAAAAACATTTAGAACTCAAACCAACTGTCAGTTAACATTAAAGTCAAAATTTTCAACACAAATGTGAAAACAGTCAATTCTGTTGTGTGGAGCTGAAACTTGGAGGACTACGAAAAGCAATTATCCAAAAGATACAGGTACTTATAAACAATTGTATGTGTAAGATACTTCAGATCCGTTGGCCATATACCATCAACAACGACCTCCTATTGCAGAGAACAAATCAACATCCAGCCGAGGAGGAAATTAGAAAAAGAGGGTAGAGGTCGATAGGACACACACTGAGGAAATCGCCAAACTGTGTCACAAGACAAGCACTAACTTGAAATTCTGAAGGCCAAAGGAATAGAAGGTATACCCGAAAACACATTGCATCAGGAATCGGAAACAGACATGAAGAGGATGAAGAGCACTTAGGGAGAGCTGGAAAGTAAAGCTCAGGACAGAGTTGGCTGGAGAAGACTGGTCGGTGGCCTATGCTCCACATAGGGTGACAGGGATTGACTAATTAAGCTAGTACTTATTACAAAGATACCTTAAAGTTTTAGGTTGATTGCAACAAGACCAATCAAGCAGTAAAGTATTACTCGATTAATCTGGAATGAAGGACAATGAAAAAAATTACTAACTCATGCATACATTGTGCTATTAAAAAAGTGCTTAAAGAAGTCATACATCACAGACTAACTTTAGCTGAACAGCTGCTTAAAACTAGGAAGCAGTGAGAATTCACTTTTTAAGGCTATTCAAAAATAAGATATCTTAAGTCTACATACTCTTAACAACCTAAAGATAAAGAACTTGCATCACGGTCATAATATCCTGAATATGCACTATTAAGACGTACTATCCATTACTTCGTCTTAATCTAGCTGGAGTCTCAAATGAACTATCTTCATTGACTCCCATTTTAATAAGTATTCACCTATTCGTTAATAACAAATAACTCTTAAGTCAATGCGAAAATTCCTATGATTTTAACACAATATGTCCGAATGAAAATGACTGAAAGAGAGTTCATTTGAGAAATAGAATTGAAAACCCTGGAATTATTTTCAATAATGCAATAAAATCTATTTCATAACTCTTTACTTAAATGTAAATAACGGTTATACTTTTTCATTGATAATTCAGTTTGTTCAGCCGTAAATTGCATACTAAACGAACTAAAAGTAGGAAATGTAATACTGAATTTCTTTTTCCATATCAAGAATAAAATGCTTATTATAAAACTATAACTGAACAATTTCAGTATTCATGATAAATCTAACTCTGAATAAAATGAATCTTATATACAGTGCTCTTAGCTTCTAACAGCTAAACAACTCCTATCAGGTTAAGCTTACGTTATTTAATAGATTGATATTATTAGGACTTTAGTTTTAACCATTAAGTAGTAGGTTCAAAGTGTGATTTCACTACTTTAATTTGAACAAACAAGTAGTATTACCAGCGCTCATATAAAATATGTAGCTAAAAATGTAGAATATAATCTTATACCTAATTGTTTAGGCACCGACTTCCTAGTCTTTAGTAATCTCCTACTCAATAGTTTCATATAAGAAACAGAATGAATGAAGTATAGTAGTTTAACTCTAATTAGTTTAAATACGGCAAACAAGGCTATCTATTACTTGTGACCTTGAGAAAATGGTCTAAATTGAGTAACAAACAAATAAAATTGTCCAGTCTTGTCAGTACATGCATAATCTATTGTTTTTTCTTTTAGACGCTTCTACAGAACGCTAATTGGTCGACGTATTTTCAACAACCTAACTTGAAAAACTTTTTGAGAAAGCATAAGATACTTAATCGTTTCTAAAAAAGTTATCAAATCATCAGATTGAAAAAAAACTACCTTAGAAAAATGAATGAATTTAACAAATGATGTAATGAAATAGTTTTTAATGTAAATTAATCAATTTTTTTTTATTCCATCATCTTTTCTCCATTAAACTGTTACAGCTACAACAGCAAGTAATAATGCATTTTCATTGTAATTATGAATGATAATAATCGTCGCTTTGATTAGGAGTCTCTTTTTACTGAGTCCATAGAGTCTGGATTTTAGTTCATGTGTGATTTCTAATTACATATGAATTACTTGGAAACATGTAGATTGACCAAAACAGTAAGAAAATTGAGTTTCTCGTTGTAGACATTATGGATTACATTTGGTCATTTTTAACTGGTATACTTGGATAATGAGAGGGACATCTCAATAATATCTTTGTTTGTAAGTCTAGAGCAATTTTGTTGATGGTTTACTGGGGAATCTAGAACCCGAGTCATTTTTTGGATAAATAACTCGATATATTTGAGTAATGAGCCTCAAATATAGAGAACTTTATGTCCTGCATTCCGCTGCTAGTCACAATCCAACCTTACTATAACCAGGTATATAGCAATTTTCATTACTAAATGTCACTGGTTGTAAAATTCGATAGAAAAATTGAAGTACTACTAAGTTGTACCCAAGTTCTAGTTTGAAAGCCTCAAAATTGTTTATTAGTGACTTCAAACATGCCTAAAGATCCTTGTATAACCTCTAAATTCGAAACCAGCACCTGTGACTTTTCAGGTTCAATTTATCTGTGTGTACTGCACATCTAAACAAAACAAATTGAAGCGGCTGGTTTTCAAAAAGAAATATGTGCAACAGTTTTTTCTGATTTTATTGTTTAGATTTCATTCAACACATTTGTTTTCTGTAAAAGGCAACCATTAATTTCTTGTTTTAGATTTCTCCAAGTTTCATAGTTATTGCAACAATGACACAATAAATTACACTTAGTTTTAACAATTTTATTTTTATTTTAACCTCATTTGACTATGATAAGTAAGAAACGATTATTGTATGATTGAGCTTACTTAATTAGGACTTAGAAGATATGAATAGTTTTAAAGAACTATAATTATAATAATTGCTATTATTATAATTTCTACTACCATTACGATGGAAAAGGTTAAAAAGCAATGATTTCTCCCAGTCAAATAAATTTCATTCTGACTGTAATCTTGTCTAACACTAAATACTATGGTGTTATCTACACTATGTAATAGACAATCAGTGCGTAAGTAGTGAATCTATTGTTTAAGTTTTTACATGGTCAGGTTACAAGTTATGAAATTTCAACAAGTCAAATAATGTTGATTACTCAGTAAGTACATACTCGTCAAGGAAATTATGAATAGTAATTTGTAAATTTTCAGTGTTGTTTACTTCGTAAACTGGGGAAATTAATTACAATTCTAGAAATCACCTATTAATTCAGTTATATTTTTGGTTATTACTAAATATGTAATAGAAATTTCCTTCTGGATAAATGAAAACATTTTTCATCAGTTTACGTTGGCTTGCTTCCATTATGTTATCAGAAGAGACTTAATTCGACACAGTCAACACGTCGAAATCATATGAAGGAAGTCAAGAATTGATCCTCTTATTCACTTATCGGACGATGACCAAGATTCTCCAACCAACTCTATCCTCAAGTCTCCTTTACATTTCTTCCAAAATCTTATTAATCCTTTTCATATCCGCCTCTAATTTCGAGCGCAATGTGTTCTTTGGTCTTTCTCTTTTCCTCTGGCTATATGAATCAAAGTTAGGGTTTGCCTTTTGATGCAGTTTAGTGATTTCCGAAATGTGTACCCTACCCATCTCTAACGATTTTCACTAATTTCTTCCTCGGCTGGAAGTTGGTTTATTCAATGCCACAGAAGGTTTTTGCTGGTATTGTCTAGACAACGCATCTGAAGTATCTTGTGTAGATAACTGTTCGTAAATAACTGTATCTTGTGCATGATGGTTGTCGTAGTTCTCCAAGTTTCAGCTCTATACAACAGAAATGTCTTGATGTTTGTATTGAAAATTTCGGCTTTAGTTTTGGTTGACGGTTGTTTTGAGTTCCAGACGTTCCCGAATTTTAGAAACGCTGCATCTGATATTACACTGTCTGTCTTCACTTGCGTTTGATGATTTTGGCGGGCTATAAGAGCTAGGTAGTATGCGAAATCCAAGTCGTCTGGTTGTATCAATGTTGTCCACTGTATTCCATTCTTTCCATTAACAGGAAGAGGAAGGGCGAGAGTAGACATCCTTGTCTGATGCCGGTCTTTATTTCGAATAAATCTATGAGCTGACCTCCATGCACGATTTTGCAGTGTAGTCCGTCATAGGAATTTCGTAAGATGTTGACTATCCTTTCGGGTACGTTATATTGTCAAATAAGGCTCCATACTACTCTCCTGTCCACTCTGTCAAATGCTTTCTCATGGTCAATTAGGTTGATGCAAAGTGGTGAATTTCATTCAACCGATTGTTCAACAATTATCCGTAGTGCCGTGACTAACCGGTATTCGGTTAATCCATATGAAATCCGGCTAGTCGATCTCGAAGTTGGGAGTCTGATGGGGTTTTCTTGCGGTTCATCAACACTCGGTTCGGGACTTTGCCTGGTACTCACAGTAGAGTAATTTCAAATATACACATAAAGGAATTGTTTACTGTCCGTATTCATAAATAGTGGTTGCAAAACAGTAGTTTAAGATGATTGCAATTAATTACATAATTAGAACATGAATATTCAACGGCAGAACTTTGAAACCAAGTGAAAACAGTCACACGATGGTTCAATCAGTGACTAGGATTACTACCAAATAGGTTTTATTGCTCAGAATGCTATCTACAGTTTAAATAGCAAATTATTTTGAATACTCATGAAACAGAATGAAAGTAATTACTACTGTATACTAAATAGAGATCTTCAAAATTATTTCCCATCAGTCACTTCACTGTTTGCAATAACAAAAAAAGTCATCCTTAATTACTTAATTAATGATTATTTCACTGAATCAGTTGATTGACTGTTGTGATTCTAAGCATGTTCTTTAACAATATAGATTACTTTGTTTTCATTATTATTTTATTCAAAATTTTGCTTTAATAAAATTTTTACTATATGCTGATAAGGCTTGTCGCTTTTGATAAACAACACTCTTCTATCATTCTTCTTTTAGAATTATTTTAGGAAGAAGTACAAAACACTTTACTCACTGTTGAATACTCAAATTTTTTCAGCGTACTAATTGTATAGTCTACAGTAAAAATGTTTTTCACTTTATCATTGACTTTGTCAGTTTGACTTTTCTGTCTTCGTGTCGGGTTATTAAAAATGTCACTTGAAATTGTTCACTTTCTCTCTTTTCATCCGTCTTTTCTTTTAGTTCTTATTGACTTATTTGAAATTTGTTGCCATTTTAAATTCTATACTGACTTTTCTAAAAAAGCAAATGCATTCACATTTCATAAAGAATAAAACTCAGTAGTAGGTTGGTTGATTACTGATTAACTATTGTTGTACTCCCTATTTAGAGAATATTCATTAACTATCTCTTTATGATTAACACGATGACTTCAGACATATGTTCGAGCGTAGGTGTCTTAATATGCATAAAGTGTATGACATGATTTATGTTGTCTATATTATGCAGTGACTTAAGGATATCTGGTCATGTTCTGACTGGTGAATCGCCTCTAATCATTGGACATAAATCTTGGTAGGTGGACGAAATATGTACGACTGCTATTACTACCTTGTATATGCAACCTATCATCGGTTTTCGTCAATTTTCTTTCGGAGCTGAAATAAGAACACTTGAATAATGAGGCGAACGGTTTAGCAGTGCTGATCAAGATCAGTTATTCAAGTGTATTTATACGTCAACAAGTTATAGTAAATGCTGGTCGAAGAAAATCATTTGCTGAACAAACATCACAAAAGTAGCAGGAGTTATAATTATAATCATTAAATTAGTGCAATTAATGGTATAACATTAAAAGCTCACATCATGATGAATGATTCACAAAATCAATGCAAATTTTTTTATATGATTTCCTAAATAATTTGGGAATCCAGTATTCTCAACACTGTTTGGTGAAAGTGTACTAACGTTTTTGATCTCAGTTTCTATATTCACTGTTAGCTCGAAGTGTCGTGATCTGTGATCATGAGCAATATATTAGATGATAGCTTATACTTTTTGGTCTATACAAATAATTATACTAAGAATATATGGTTTTAAGGCATGTGCTTTATAATGTATTTACGTCAGCCTGCAAAAAGACCTCGGTTACCATTTTATCAAACCTAAATTTATAGTCATAAGTCTTTTGTTCAAGATTTGTTTTAATCGATTACCTATATCTGACAGTTGCGTACAAATGGTCATCTTCATAAATTATTTACAGATTATCGAAAGTTTGCTTACTGAGAAACTTAATGATTTGTTATTCAGAACAACGAGAGGCCGGTTACTGTAACACTAGTAAATCAAATGTATCCAAAAGTTTAAAAAGAGATGTAATAAAAGTAAGAATAATAATAAGCACATATAGGTGATTGTAAATGGTGGATAATTCTTGTTTATCGGCTTAATATGCCTATTTTATAAATATTGACAAATCGAATCACAATACAAAGAGAATTCGGTTTCAGTATTGTGTATATTGTGTTTAGAATTCTCTAAAGCAATCAAGGATGTTGAATAGAGTGATCATCATTATCACACAACAGAGGAAAATATCAAAGAAAGAAGAGCTATATTTTAGCCGATAAAGTGGCAACGTTTCACTTGTTTCAGTGAAATGTCTCTGGTGATTTTCACCTTACGTACTAAAAATTACCAAAAAGAAAACAATATTGTGTGTTGTACAGTGGATACAAATTTATCCACTAGTCGTTTACGCTAAAGATGAAAATTATGTTAATATAAAATTTATGGAGATTTGACCTGCGTCTAAGACTTTGTAAATACTAAAGAATTAGAATCGAGGTAGTTTTGCTGAGATCGACATTAAGTTTGGTCGATTGAATTAGTCATAAATTGATGCTAGTTAAGTACTACTAAAAAACAGGGTGCACTAGACAGCTGTTTTATCATAGTATGAGCTCCTCATTAGTGCTTACTCTTGAATCAGTCAAAGAATGGTGACTAGTAGAATTCAGGTATGTCGGAAGTCAGTTGTAACAGATTGATCAAAGTAGGAATTCCTGCACTGATCAACGGTTACTGGTGTAACTATTTAAGAGTTCTCTGTGAAACTTGAAGGTCTTGGGTTAGATTCCTTACTTGTCCAGCTTTCCGCGGTGTTTAATAATACTTAATCAACATTAACCTGTGATGTGTGCAATCAAGGAAACCAGTACGTTCAATACCTGAGGTAGTACAATACCTGAAACATGTCAATATCAAATAACAAATATTAAAAGAAAATTTGAAGTGTCTTACTCTACATGACATTTTATATAAAGTAATTCTATACAGGATAAGTATAAAAATAATCTATATCAGTTATGGTAACAAATAATGAAAATTAAACTGTTATTTTCAGTTGTTATGAATTAAATTAATGCAAAGAACTAAATGTAATGCAGTTTTAATTTTTTTTTTCATAAAATAAAATAATTAAAAGTTTGCAAAATTTTTAAAAAATATATGTGAAAAATAAAAATAAAATTAATTTAAAATGTATTGGACTCGATTTTTTAAAAAGTTTACTGTATCACTACAAAGAAAACGTATCTTGAATACAAAAGCCAAATGAACTTTAAGGTCAAAATAAAATTTTATAAAAAAATTACTTAAGTGTTTTGTAATTAAACTAAACAATCTAACATTGTGGTATATTGAAGAAGGTATTGTCATCGTAATATGAATTCATTTATAGTTTTTGTTATAATGCCAAAAACTATTATGGCTGATGCGTACTACTGATTAAATGACGTGATCATATGCTCATGAATCTTCAATAACAGTTGTCAATAACAGTGGCTAGTCGGTCGTTGTACGTCTACTCGATGCTCAATCAGTTCCAGGCTGGAATCGGAAGAGCACAAGCAGATGAATTAACCGGATGAAACATATTATATTTCGAAACAGTGGTTGTGAACTGGAGCACGTATACACAATTAAGTAACTGTAGTTCACAAATGTGAAATAACATAATAACAGACGATAGATTAAATCGGAGGATAGGGCAAGAGGGACGTAATAAAATGTTTATTTTACACACAACTAAAGCAGTTGAGATAGTCTTCTAAAACACAGTTTTGAAAGTAAGTTGTTCTTCCTAAATTTCCGGATATAACAGTCCTCATAATAGACTATGAAAAAGACATTTCAAAAATTGTTTTCATTGTGGAGTGGTATAAGTTGCTGGAGCAGTATGAGGTGGAGATTATCTATAACAGCTAAAGAATTTCTATAGACATAAAACTTAGCTTGTACTAATCATTCTTTCTCTCTACTGAATTTTGCTTATTTGCACTAAAATTTCATTTTAATTCTCAAGGGATCAGTAGCTAGTAAGGTTATAATGGAATGTATTTCCTGGATTCTACTCCAACAAACAATCAATGTATCAAAATACTTTTAACTAAAAAGAAGGTATATAGGTATTATCTAATTATGCTCATATATTAGCACAGATTGATCATAAACCAGTCCTGAATATTAATACATTATCAAACATATAACAGAGTATGTTTTAGCTTCCGAATTCCTCATTAGCCGGTCAGGCAAGTCTAACTAAATAAAATCCAATAGACTGTCTAGAAATTTGATTATGAGCTTAGGATTATTGAATAATATAATGAATTTTCTTTTACGTATTAAGTGTAATATTATTTTGTTCGCATTTAAAGTTATTGTTCTAAATTCACTCATTTACCAAATTAATATCATTTACAAGAATTAATTCGCGGAAACAAAACCACCACCAATTAACTTGAAATAACTCATGTTATCCAGAGATACATGTTATCTTGGCAGAATTAATAATCTGTATGAGGTTCAAATAACTGTTACTTAGTCTTGTTGTAGACTCTTTTCAATATAAATAGCTCGATAGTACTGTCTCAGAAATTGAAACGTGGTAACCAGAGTTCAAAATCCATACGAAGCATAGTTTTCTTCCAGTATTGCAAATATCGCTAGTAAACGAGAATCAGCTAACAGAAAACCTAAGTAGAGAAGCGTTTTTTGCTGTCTCCAGTTACTTAACATAATCTTTTAGAACTTACCGTGATCTAATTTTACAAAAGACATATCTGAAGGTTATCGTAAGTATCTAATCACACTAATGTCTTGATTATTAAATATAACCAGTAAAAGAATAATTCATAATATAGCTAACCAGTGTTGCAATGTATGATGTCGATAGATATAGCTATATATTCCTCAAATAAGGATAACAGATATTTGTAATGCTGTAAAATTTGACATTTTGCTTTACGATTTTCTGTAGGACCTACGCAAAATTAAAATATGATGGTAACCCTAACGGTAAAGACATTATGCTTTGTACCTTTACTTTTAAAGATATACAGTAAGTTTATAGAAACATACTTTCTATGACTGCCATTCATCAAGTTAATTCTTTGCAAATAAACATGAAAGAGTACAAATAGTTCCAAATTTCAGACAACAGATATAGTAATAAGTGTATCTGTAGTAATTTATTAAAATTCCTAAATAATTGTGCAAAAAAGTTATTCATAGTATTTTTATGATCAATAAACAATGAAGCTTTTTACATTTAGTATTTAATTTGCAATGATCTTCACTTACACTGTAACTGATTGAACAACGGTGCTGATAACATCTTAGTATCTAATGTTACTATCAAGTAATGCAGAAAGAATAGTGCTTTTATTCATTAATGTAATCAATTTGAAATACTATTTGACTTTTAGTTGAAAGGTCATGATTGATGTTACCTGTTATTCGTGTTAATTTAACTAGTAAAAGGGTTTCCAGACAACATACACTTGATATTTTCGGTACATGATGAAACGAAATATATAAGAGCTAAGGGTGTTTGTAATAATATGTAATGTGTATGAAGTTACCACGAGATTATTCTTGAATTACTTTAAATAGTTGAACTATGTACTTATTTATTATACCAACGTGATTAAACAAAGATGGAAATTTCAGTACCATATTCAATAATGTCATGTATAAGAATTAACTAACAAGGGTAATACTTAAATCAGTTTACTGGAATCTCCTTTGTTTTTTGTATGCATAGTGTTAAGTACGAAATGTTTGCCTCATAGATATGAATATAAAGTAAGTTGTATTTGTAGTTGCTTTTTGAAGATGATTTAGAATCAACTGGTAGATCGTTAACATTTGGAAAAGCATGACACTTATATGACTTTAGCCAGAGATGTAATACAAAGAAAGTATCGATGATAACTCAACAGTCAACCATGTAACCAGTGCGAGGTAAACTTTATTTGGACTAGATGTTATTAGTGACATGCGATTACATAGTTCAGGTTGCAACAGTAAAGTGCTGCATTATATCATAGTTTTTAGAGGCTCAGCACTTTGTTAGCATAACGTTTATAAGACTGAATTTCCTATGAGCAGCTAAGGGGGTTAAGAATGTTGATGAGGCGAAAAAACTGAAATCTGATTAACTTGCACATGTTTGTTTGTGTTTAGAGGGATTTTCGAATCAAAGACTTTCCAACATATCACCCAAAATGGTGTTTTTGTTTTTGGATATTCTTTTAATTCACAAAAAGAGATGCAAAGTGTTGTACATTATCTGTAGTTATCAAACTGAGACAGTTTGGAATGAAGAATAACCATCGAGGTTAGTTTAAATACGCGTAATCTTACCCACTGAAAATTCAAATTAATTGTTTGGGTAAGGAACTGTTCTATGTAAAGTTATTCATGTGAGTGTACATTACTGCTTAAACAAATATCACCACCAGTGATTCAACAAAAATTTGTTCCACAAATTGGAACAGTTAGTTCAAAATCAAGAAGTAAATAAGAATATTATTCTATCTTTTCGGGATAGATCATGTACTGTTTGTTCAAAAGGTAATGTATAAATCTATAGAAATATCAAAAGTTACCTGTCACAACACAATATATCAAGTTCCGAAAGTATGCTTAACCTACAATCAGAAAATACGTAAATCCAGTCAATTTGAGCTATACAATCAAGTGGGAGAATGAATCAATATGTCATCTGCCAAACCAAAACGTCAAGTAAAATGAAGTAGATTCAATCCATAAGAATCACAGAAATTTAGTAGTAACACAAGAAAGAACAAGTATTACAATAAGAATAAATAGCAATTATCTCATTTAGAGTCAAAAGATCAGCAAAATGTACAGCTGGTTGGATTACGAAAAATGAAATCACTTTTAAAAGTAAAACAACAAATTACAATAGAAGAACATTACTTGGAGGGAATTTTGCAAACAATACTTACAAATAAGATCTCACATTATCTTTCAAATTTACTGTATAATCGTTAGCCAGTGTGGTTAACATATTACTGATTGTTGCTCTGATCAACTAATTGTTAATTATTAATAAGACAGTTTTATAATTTTGTTAATTTAAACAAACATATCATGATAGTAACTAATTTAAGAGACGATTCTCTTCAATAAAGTACTTAAATAATAACGAGTTTTATCGTTATATACTATGAATAAAAGAACTGTTCAACTGAAAAATATGAGTTATAATGTCTCTGTAATATCATGAAGGTAGTGATTCATTTTACCCAGATATCTATCTTCTAAACTTAAGACAAGTTCAATAGCTTCTAAAGAATTTCGGATGTTTCCATTAGTCATGAAGTATGAATTCTGATTAGTGAAAGCTGAAATTAGTCCACAATACGAAATTTCCTTAGAATGAACAAATCTCTACCATCAAATAAAATGCAGGTGCGTAGAAGAAGGAAGACCTAAATATTGCGTTTTGGTTTTTGGAGCCTCAGAAAAAGGTTTCTAAATACCAATTTAACACTTTACATGAAAAAAAACCGATTCCGTCCGGCCATCCGAAATTTTTTTATAAAAGGGTAGAAGGTGATTTAAACCATAATAATCTTAGTCTATATTAAAATCGCAGTGTCTTATAGATGAATGCTTTGAGATTTTTAAGGATAGAAGTATCTTGAGTTCTAAAATTTTGAGAACATTTCCATAACGTTGTTAAATGATGAGATATAGAATCAATGACATCATACTACTTTATACATCCGACTCTTTTCAACAGTCAAAATACAACAAGATAAATCTACTGAATTTTGAAATCATAGACTTTTTCTCCGGAGAGAATTCTGGAAGTTAATATACTTATAAACGTAAAACTCTAGTCTATTAGTAAAAGTTTGTTCCAAAGTTACACAATGTTCGTAGATGGTCTGATAACGAAAATGTGCAAAGTAGTTGACATTGGTGAACTAATGTAAATCTGTAAATAAAAAGAAAACAATCAATTCATAGGGATTTTGATAACGTTTGAAAGTATAGAGACTAAGTGTTTGATAATGACTCCAGATATGACTTAAGAATACATACGCGTATTTTTTCACGTATGTGGAAAATTTCTTCACACTTTGGGTAAGCAAAAGGAGATTATCTCGAAAAGCACAAGAACAAATAATTCTGCTGAATAAGATAAATTCACTTTATTTTGTCTGGTTCTCGTCTACTGCATACAACTTATTATATTGTAACATCATCATTTAAACAAATATAATATACAAATAAATGATATATTTTGTAATATTCTAATGAATAGAAATTAATGTAACATACTTATGATGATAATTTTTATTGGAATTT
Organism: Schistosoma japonicum; assembly: GCA_025215515.1. Lineage (NCBI taxonomy): Eukaryota > Metazoa > Platyhelminthes > Trematoda > Strigeidida > Schistosomatidae > Schistosoma > Schistosoma japonicum. The sequence goes on along the minus strand of CM046063.1, from coordinate 17,438,345 downwards.
AGATGGAAAGTTGTTATGCCGGACCACTAAAGAAGAGTAACAAACTCTCAGAACTGTGTTTTAGAAGATTATTTCAATTATTCTAACTGTGTAATGTAAACATTTCGTTTCTATGGTTGTTAAGTTCCTCTTTCCCTATCCTCTCGATTAGTACATTTACTCTTTGTATGTTGTTTCTCACTATGAACTACAGTTCATTGGTTGTGTACAAGTTATCCCTATTCACTGCCACTATTCCCTTTGTTCTGTATTAATGTTAATTTCCTAATTGATTTGTTGTGTGGTCTGGTTTTAAGTAAATATAAAGGAATGTATACGATATAATTCGATTCTGTCTGATTGGTCTATTGGCTTGTGTTCTTCTTATTCCTGCTTGGAACTCAGTGGGTATAGGGCAGACGCGCAATTATCGACTAGGCACAGTTAATTGGCATTCGGCCACCCCACCCAAATTTCTCGCGTCATAACAAAAGTCTTTTAACTAAGCGGGAAAAATTTTATCCGAGTAATGTGAATGTATCATAGAATACTGCCAGTATCTATAGAATGTAAAAGCACTGTATTTTCAACATTAGCCATAAAACTGTCTACAAAAGTTGGACCTAGAAGACTACCCATTAATACACCATCACTTTAGTGGTATATCTTTCTGTCAAACTGGAACCAAATATCATCAATGAATAGAATTATCAATCTCCTGAAACCCGCTACAGGTAGCAGAAATAGATCGAAATGTTAGCACATAACTATGAAGGAGTTGTACTTAAAATCATTTCAATAAAACCAACTCTAAACAGGAGAGATAATAAAAATTCCGATAATTTTATTCACAGCTTCCTCTAAAATTATAAGTGGAATGAATAATACTTGGTGTAGTAGCAATCTTGTGAGATAATTGAGCTGCATAATGAGTTAACTGGTAACAGCAGATTAACAAATATTTCAGTGTTCAGTATCTAATAAAATTCATGTGAATACATTAAAAATATATGCATCACAGGCTGTCATGAATTGGTAATAGTGTTAACAAGTTAAGATGGAATTCCAAGCCTCTGACTAAATTATCTAATTCTCAAGTTACTGGAGCAACCTCATGAGATTTAATCCCTCGTTAGCTGGTGAATAGTATATATTAGTATGGTACATCTGTTCAACCAAGATTTTCAAAGGCCATGTTAATTGCTGGTTTACAATCAGATCTCTTTCATTTCCCAGAGGCTAACACTATATTCATCAGTCTGGTTTGGATATGAGACGTCCACCTTTTCCCCGTCTCATTGTAAAACGCACCATCTTTATATGAATCAGTCAAATATGATTTTATTAAAAGTCGCTATAGACACGCAGATGAATGAAATTATTTCAGGAGATAATGTGCACGCCTTCAACTCTGAATTTCGAGGATTAAAATTAATTTTTGATTAAACATATCTTCTGACAGAAAATTGTAAATTCTCCTAACGAATCAATTAATTCTTAGGAAGTGACTCATTACTTCATCGTTCAAATGAAATCAATGTATCTCAACCTAGTTAAATAGCTGTGATAAAGAAATTGAAAAAATTACAATCTAAATGATTAGCACAAAAACAGTCTAAAAACTAGCTACCGACATTGTTTGAAAATTGTTGTACATTTCATTATCTTTTGGGCACATCCTTCATTATTACAAAATGTAAACTGTTACTTTATAATAAAGTGACAGCATCCATGAAATCATTAAAAACAAGCAATGAGCACTAAGTAGTAGACTAGTTTCAGTTTATCACTTTTGAACATGAATATTAGTAAACAATGTCTTTAATCATAATGTGGTTGTTGAAAGATAATTCAGTCAATCACTAACATTTTAAGACATCAGTTTGTAACTACACGAAAATATTATTTCATGTGATCACTAAGTGAAATATACATCAATCACATCTCGCCTGACTATTCAGGTAATGTTTTCATAATAAAACTTCGTTATATCTATTTCAAAGGGAATGATTGATGACTACATGATTATCATAGTTTTATTCTAATTTGTGAAAATTTGTCTACAATTCGGAAATTTTCTTTTACTTTTAACTGGCTGTCTAGATTTCAAATTGTGTTCGCACTTAATGACAATATATTTCTTGATTGCAGTATTCAACAAAGATAATCATTTAATTATTCGAGATCACTGAATTTAGATGATGGGTAAATCAGTGAGATAATGCTATTTTTCAGATAAAAATATCACCGATATTTATTTTAGTCAGTCTGTCAGTCAGTTACAACGTAGAACTTGATACATGCATACATCAGTTCAAGTTGCCTTGCCCCAATCAGCAGATAGAGATTAGATTGATGTTAGTCATTTGGAGATATATATATGTAAAATATATTTATTTTAGGATGAAAGATTTGGTTTGGTTCATTACTTCCAAGGTTTTTTATGAAACTAGAAATCGTTGATTGGCATACTTTGACTTAGCTTAAAATCTTCAGGTTTCATGTATGACAAGTTATCTATTTTTAATCAGTTTTGGTTTTGTTGATTCTGAATCCAAGTATGAGTTGCCAGATGGTATAGAATACAACTAACTAATAGCACTTTAAGATTTCTATAAAAAAAATTTACTTATCGAAAAAATCCTTTTCGACGAATCTATTTCAAAAGTCTATCTATGTATGTCTCTACAAATATAACGATGATAAAAAAACAGAGAAAGTGAACCGTTGAAACTACAAATGAGAATGTAATACAAGGAAACAGTAAGGAATAAATAGATAAATCAGGTACAGTAAACTACAAACCATGGCTATGTTGATGTGTGAAATCTGATAAATTGTTTTTGTATGCACAACTCAGGATTCTCGTTGTCCATGGCTAAAGCTTATACAATATACACTATATTCACAATTTGATCTCTTGGAATATCTGACTGGATTTTATTTGTTATGTTGTCGATGAATCTGAAGCTAGATGAACTGAATCTACTATTTTTTGCAGAGTGGAAGATGATACTGATATGTAATGTCATTTGATTGGCCTTCTAGAAGATACTGTTGGATATGAAGAAGAAACGGCTCCAACCAGTGACCTACGTATAGATCCACACATTCAAGCATACTCAAAAATACGTATAGAATTATTCAGTCATGATAACTTCCTCTGTTGCCTGATGCGTATAAGTAGGTGTCTCCTGGATTGTATACGAAACTTTGCTTCGATAAAATTTCTTCTAATCGACCTCTTCAGATAACCTTTAACTATATCTCTAACAATATTTACTTTAGATTTATAGTCCACGTATATAGCTATTTTGAATCAGTTTCCTCTGTTTACGATACCTACTTCTCCTTTATATTCTATTAACAACGCGTGTCAAGTATCCACTTATTAAAATGAAGGATTTCTAGGCATTATGATTAGCAGATATTGCAGTATCATGAACATAAGGAGCCGATTAGGCTATGATTTTTCATTATTAAGCCCAGCTGTAAAAATTAGTCACTTGTCCGTTACATATAAGATACCTATAAATAATGTCTCAGTAGATATCCGTCATTTCTCCCAGTACGTAAAACGTCGAGGAATGGTAATGTAAATTTAAGTAACGGGTGAGAATTTATAAAAGATCTGCGGATATCTTGAATGTTGCAGTTTTTATCACATATTACCAGCGTGTCATAGGTATACTTTCTACACAATAGTATTTTATTGATTGTCATCTATGAAGTGTTAGTTTCGACGCTGACCATGAAGAAATCAGCTTGTAATTGATCCTGTAAAGTCCATTGCTATCCCATCTACCTCATCATTTAAGCTGAACTGTATGCTAGCAGTACATTTAAAAGTAAGTTCCTTTCAATAGGAAATATTTATTTCATTTGAATATATGTAGATGTAAATACAACATGCAGTTTCTGTTAACAGATACCTCGATCTTATTCCTTTTCTATTCAGGCTTTGAAAACTTGGTAGTGTAAGATAGTATATCCAGTATACCTTATAGGTAACATTTTCGATCAAATAGATTTACTATATCTCTACACTGTTCATTAAAATGACAATAAAAGTTTATATTAAATGTTTAGTCACAAAACTGAGTTGTTGATAACGTAATTGTATTATATGAATGAAAATTTGAATTTAGTTTTAGAGGATACGTTTTCCTAATTCTTCCGGCTAACAATAAATAAACAAATAAGGTGTCAACTTGGAAATATTACATTCATGGGTACACTGGAAATTTCCCATAGGCAATTGTAACTTTCATAGTCATTGATACGATATTAAGCAAAATAAAACAAAATTGACATAACATTCAAATAATTCTTTCATTCGTTCACATACAAAAGTCACTCTATGTGTGATCTTAACATAGTGATGTGGAAATTCAGAAAAGTATAAACTATGGTGTTATGTACTACTTATTCATTATTAGGATAGTACCATTTTCACAATGAAGTTACTATTCGATCTTTGATATTGGTATTGTTTTTTACTCATATTTACAACAATATACACAAGAATGTTGCTATGTTCATATTAACATACAAAGAATGATAAACTTAATCACAGTAAACTTAATAAAATGTCCATTTACTGAAATCTTATTTTTCAGATCAAAGAGTGTTTCTATGAAAAGAAACAATCATAAAATGCAAACATATTTTTATAAGTTTTAATAAAAAGAGGGTAATAGAATACACCATTAACCTTATTGCATATAATAAGACTGGTTTCAGTAAATTGTAAATTTATAAATTTATTGATATACATGGTAACATTACTAATCTAGTTATCTTTTGAATATAAGATATCATTTTGAAAATTTAACATTATCTAATATGATCCGTAAATGGCCAATTTCTAGTTCTTCTTCTTCCCTCCTCCCTTCGAAGTTCTTATAAAGCTATTACTATCAAGTATCAGAAACCATGATTTATCTGCTTAAAAGGATACATTTATCAATTTTTCGCTATCTTAGTTGCATGGTCTCTAGTTTATTGCACTATAAAAACATTCCAACTATTTCTTTTGTTTCACTAACATTGCGACTACTTTTGAGTGTCATCTACTTTATTGGTTTTATTCTTTAGCTAACTCAGGACGAAACAGCTGTCCAGTGCTTTCAGGTGATCAATAGTTATTTGATTCACATCAATTCGTGATATCGAAATTGACAGTTAGCTATCTCTCCCCAATTACAAATCAGTTTTATTCATTTTATTTTATTCTGCTCATCATTACTAGATATTGATTACGTAACAAATTAGTTTCTGCGGCATTTTGTTAGTCAATGTTTCAGGGTGTCTTTCCATACATCTGTGTTTTTAAGCTAGTCTATCATAATATATATATATTTCAAGCAGCTGAAGTAAACTGAATGCAATAAAATGAATACATATTATTCAGTCCAAATTTTTGTTCCTACTGTATTCAGATACCATTTTTACTTCAGGAACTGAATGTACTCTTTACTTAAATTTATGTTTATAATTAGGTGGATAGCGTATGTATTGTTCAAGCAACCCCTAAACTTTCAAGGTGACATTACAATTAAAGAAAGTAAGTTTGGATTGTGACTGACAACTGGAAAACAGGACGCACGTTCAGCTCCTTCTGTGACTGACCAAGCGGATGTAACTCCATCCTAGTGTTAAACTCAGCCCGTTCGTGACAAACGCCACTGCGCTAAACACTAAGTTCAAATAGTCAAACTTGTAGAACTGGTATGTTAGTTTTATTTCGCATATTAGTAATAAATTATATGAAGCCAAAATAAAACATGATTCTTTTGAAAGTGTAATAACGAAAAGTCAAATTAAAAAGTATAATTCGCTAACTTACTATACAGAAAACTTGTAAAATATGAACTGAACTGACCAAAACAATGTTGGTTGTTTGCTAAGAAGTAGTACGGTTGCTTATGAGTATATGTAAACATTTATTATTGAAAAGTATTTCGTTCTCTGTTTTATGTTATATCTCCTAGAAGTTACTAGTTCTAAAAGACGATGGTCTGATAATAACTTTAAAAACAATGAAGATATGAAGGTATACAGTTGTAAGTTTTCCATATAGATTTCTATATTTTAAGAAGAGGTGTCCCCTTTTTATAATGAGATCTAAATTTAAAATCTAATTTGAAAGTGTTTTTATCTTCTCATCGATAATATTATGGACTGAAATTGATTTCTCGGTTCCTATGTTTGTATCCTGAACCGATCACATTGATACACCTGTTGTGCACAGATAAAATTAAAGTTGTATTTGCGGCTTGCAAGCAGAATTCAAAACAGCAGTCTCCTTTTATTTAGAACTTGTCAAATCAGCTGAGTTCAAATCTCAGTGTGGACGTTAACACAGGGAAATAGGTACATCCAGACGATCAGTTCCAAACATGATGAAGCAGGTGTCTTGAATTCCACTTGTCAATCATAATGTAACTTTAGTTGTAGTATTTAAGCCATTCTGCTGTATTTCCAGTACACAGAACCTTTTCCACCTTACTAAATAAAAATGATATTTTCTGAGTACTTTCTAAATAGATTCTTCCCCCCCCCCAATTTCATCCAAGTTATAAAGAATATTAAAGTTTATTATTCTTTAAGGGATACACTGCACCACTAAATCACATAATCACTCTTTCTTATTAATAAAAAGTTAATTGTAGTGTACTGAAATTAGTGGGAAGAAGGGATTTAGCTGAATCAATATGCAAATAATTACTATGAAAATAACTGTGGTTCGAATCCTTAATAAAAAGTACTTGTTCAGTAAATCAGTTTAAATTTCTAAATAGATAAGTTCATTTATACCCCTTAATTATTACTAGTCAGATACTTAGGTATTATTGAATGTAAGAGCTGTTCTAGAGATTAGTTCACTACTGTGTTGAACTCACTTTGATTTTCAAGTTACCTAACTTCTTAAATATTGAGTCAGTCGGTTAGTTCTAATTCATTAAAGAGTGAGATACCTATAAAATTTATATAATTTAGTCTTTTTATGACAACCTATCATGTTTTCCTTCTCTTGACAGTTTGTATACAATCATCACAAACGTTAAGAGTCTAACGATGCTAGTAACTTGTTTCTCAATCATAATTCTCGGTTTCCTATGGTTGTCATATAGTTAACGTTGAAGCTAATTATTATTAAGATAACTGTTTATTACCTTTATCGACGCTCAGGAAATAACCTTCCAACTTCTTACATTTATATACCACTATGTATAAAATGTGTGCATGAAGATGGTAAAGACATAGCAAAACATGTTATTTTGCAGATCACAGTTTTACCTAGACCTTTGAAAGATACTAAATTAGATAGCTACTGAATAAAACTATAAATTTCGCTAAAAAAACACGTGTCTTTTACTACAACAGTTCATTTATAAAATTGTGCTTGATACAGAATTACAGATAAGCTTAAATTAGGTCAAATTCTGTGTTAATGCTGACAAACACTTATTTATTTTCTAATCGGAGGAGATCGTGATGCATACGGTTGAGGAGTCCTACTCAAGGACGAAACAGCCCTCCACTGCTTCCTAGTTACCTATGGTTATCTAATTCAGGTCAATTTATGATATCAAATTCTTATCCAGTTAACTTTGGCTAACTTAAAATTATTATAATTAGGATGAATTTGTATCTTCCCGTTGATTTGTTATGGACTGAAGCTGGTCAGTCTCTGTTGCCATATGTGCATCCTTAGTGCATCGCCTCGATAAGGCTATTAATCACAACTATTGTTTAAGTTGAATTGCAACTGGAAAGCGAAATCTAGGACGCGCTTTTCGTTCTATTCGGGATTCGTCAGCTGGATATACCTGCATTCCAATGTTGATGTTCACAGTGGGATTCTAACTCAGTCCGTTTCGTGTCAAACGCCACCTTGTCCACCACTAGACTACTGGATTCAGGCAGTCGAATAGGACGAAACGCACGTCCTGGATTCCACTTGCCAGTTACAATTCAACTTACTTTAACTACCAACTGTGGTATGTCATAAACTATAATCTATTCTGATTGGTTTCCTATGCAGTTTATTTCCTCTTTATTACAAGTTTGTCCTTTGTTATTTGGAAGACTATTTTGCTTCAAGTAAAATACAAATCCGTAAAATTTAGTGCATTACATATTGTAGTTTTCTTCAAGCCAAGAAAATCTCATAATGATATCCTTAAAACTCAATGAAAAAATCTAAAAATGAAATCCAAGTAGTTCCTTCTGAATAAATCATTCTTTATTAATGTTTATTGCAGTTAGAGCCTAAATGAAACGCTATTCAAATCAAGCAGCACTGGACACTTGTTTAGCTTTAGTAAGGGATTCTTCAGGCAGTCTAGGAATTAACTTAAGGATTAGTAAGCTCCAAAACCTTTCGGACCGCTAAATGTATAACCAGAAGTACAGAGGGCTTTTATGGTTGAGCTAAAAACTTGAAATTGTTTAGTTTTACAGTGAATTTTTATTCCATTATTAAATGAATAATCTAGTAGTCTGTATCATGTGTAAAAATGACTCAAGTCGGTTACTCAGTATTATACTGAACAGTATTTAATAGGTAAAAATACTGAATCGTGTACGTCTAAATCAGAGTTGTCTTGGAAAAAGTACGCTTACTGGCTTTTGTAAGATATCAATCAAGTGAAAATGTATCCAAATTTAAGGCTTTCATCCACATTCGTTTTTAGCTTCTGGTTTTCAAGTTAATATCTATAAAATTTACCAAAAATACATTTTAATTAAGGTGTCAATACACAAGGGGAATAGTTTACTGTCATTTAATACAATAATTCATTCATTCACCTTGCTATTCCGTGTAGAACATAGGCCGCTGACCAGCATTCTTCAAGCAGCTTCGTCCTCAAATCTCCTTCCTAGTTCTTCCAAAGTCTTATCAATTCTTTTCATACCCGCCTCTAATTACCGGCTCAATGTGTTCTTTCGTCTTTCTACTTTCCTTCGATTCTCAATATTCAAAGTTAGGGCTTACATTGTGACTCAGTTTGGTGATTTCCACAAAGTATGTCATATCCACCTCTAGCATTGTTTCCTGATTTCCTTATCAACTAGTAGTTGATTCGTTTTCTGCCACAGCAAGTTGTTATTGATGGTACCTTACGAATGGATTCAAAGCATCTCATGTCAACAACTGTTTGTAAATGTCTGCATCTTCTGAATGACAGTTTTCGTAGTTTTCCAAGTTTATCTCCATACAATAGAACTGTATATAAATAATGAATTATAAATAGATTAGATGGTGTCTCACTTCTGTTCGTTTGTATCTTGCAAGTATAATAAAGATTAATTTATTATACTTAATAATTAGCTTACAGCCAATTTGAGTTTAGCGAGTACTTTTAAATGATCTTAATGAATTCGTGTTTACTGTAGGTTTATTCTGTTTTGTTTCATCGACTGTTCATCACTGGTCTCAAATTCGCTCACACTTATTATTTCTAATTTATATCATAGGTAAAGTTGTGCATTAAATTCATGCTTACAGCACATGGCAACATATATATGTATGTCAAGTAGTGGCCTTTTTGTTTCTTAAACCTGATTTTTGTTCTATTATCACGCACTAATAGTTCTGCCCTACTACATAAGCCTCCAGTAAACTAGTTAAATATTCGATAATTGATTAAACCACTCCATAGGTGAACTCAACTTTAACTACGTTTTAATTACACCTTTATCATCTTAAATGACCTTTTTGATATATTAATGTACCAATTTAGCTTTAAAAATATGATTAAATAATATCTGATTTGAATTGTGACTGGCAAGAGAAATGCGGGATGCACGTTGCGTCCTATTTTGGGTTCTTTAGTTAGATGTACCTGTACACTAGTGTTGATACTCATATCAGGATTCTAACTCAATTCACTTTGTGCCAAACACCACAGCGTTCACTACTAGGCTACTGAGTCTAAATAGCCACATTTGTTCAAAGGGCATGTATATGCAAATAGAATGTGTTTAGATCTTCCTTTTAATTTGTTATGGACTAAAGCTGATCAGTCTTTATTGCCATATGTGCATCGTGAGCGGATTGACTCGATGTAATAACGATTCAATCCTCTCACGATGCACATATGGTAACACAGACTGATCAACTTTAGTTCATAATAAATCGACATAAAGATCCATATGCATTCTAATTATATGCTTAAGTAATGGTTAAATTGATCAAAACATCAATTCTTCTAAATGATATTATATAATTCATTAGTTTTATATTTACATATCTCAATTCCATCACTATGATTCATGATTTTTGAATAGTTTTCACTTCTAAAATTCATTTATGTGCTCAAAAGGGTTTATTTACAGAAAATAGACATTAAGTGGCCAGCTAATCAAATTCAATAACTGGAAACTATTGAACAAAAAGATCGGTTTCATTCACTCTTTATGTTGTCGGATAGGAAAATAATCTACAGGAATGAATGTATTCATGTAGAACTTGAATTTTTCAGAAAAAAACATAAACTAAAAATGGATATTCGGTGTGTTTTATAAATAAAAATCAGTCATATTTATTTTCATAAACACTTTGGTACTTGTTACATTATCATCTGACAGACCACTCCTTGAATGTATAGAATTTATGACTAATGTAAATTATACACATAGATATATTAGTGCAGAAGCTTAATCAGAAACTAATTGGATAAAAATTTCTAGTATTTTTCTACTAAATGCCTTAATTGAATTTTTCACTTTATTAAAATTTGTATTGTCTTAAAGTTGATTCATATTGACTAACTTTAATAAGCAATTGAAGATCATCTTCAAACATTCGTTAGTTGTGTATTTTGTAGGTCAATGATGTTAAAATTATTGCGTAAAACTAAATAAAATAACAATAGTCTGATAGATAATTTCAAACTTTAGTTATGGAATCGACTTTAGAAAGTGTGGTTATGATAGGTAGGTCGTGTAAATGAGTTCAGTAATGCTAAGTTCACTAGGCTAAACTATTTAAATGCTAAAATTTTATTATTTTTTTCTAAGTAATATCCGAGTTTACTTCAAAGAGAAGTGGATATTTCGGATTATTCATCAAATGTCAACTTTGTCCGTTCTGAGAGTTTTATTTCCAATTAGTTATCGTCAAAGGTTTTGTTATGGCCATTGATCATGTAATTTTATTGACTATTTGTGGATGGACTGATACATTTGATTATATGTCGATGAAAGATAAGTTCAAAAATACTAAAGGTTGTTGAATATTCATGGAATTTACTCAACTCAGGAATTCAATATTAAATTATTATGCAACCTTATTTTTTTTTGAGTAATAACAGTAAAATAGAGGTTTATTAAGAGTAATTCAAGAAAGTTTTTCTATTATTATTCAACTACTTAAAAAATTATAAAAATTCAACAATTTTCTTTTTAGTGATTATACAAAAAAATCTAACAATAACCCTTGATATAATAAAACAGTAAAAGTTAAAAGATTGTAATTCTGTTTAACTTGAAATAGAAAAATAGAAAAGAAGAATATTGACCTAGAAAAAAATTAAGTAAATTTACGTTAAAAGAAAATTATTCAGATAAATAAAGCTTCATCGACCTACATTCAATAGAATGTGAACATTGAATATTTTTTATTTTTTGGGGTTAACTCCTAAATATGAAAATTACATTGTCCTGAGAAAAAATAGAATAGAACTAATTTATTTGTTCATCTATTTTAATACAAAAGTTATGGATTTAACTAAGAAAACACCCTGTCAACTAATTTTAAAGTAATTGCATTTTTGTTTTCTTTTGATACTGCAGAGTGATCGTAAAATGCCATTTGTCATAATTGTTTTATTGCAGACAATTGTGAAGTTTAGTGATGAATTTTAGAAGCATCTTGGCTTTAGTCTTTAGTGATTTGATTACTAAAGTCAAAGTGATTTTGTTGATAAAGCTTGTAATTTGTTGTTGGTCTAGATGATAATCAAGTTATACCATAAACTGATTTCTTCGAGTATCTTAACGTTGAACGATGTCACAGTGGTGCGAAAGATTACGTTTTCGTCGTGGAACCTTAGTATCTTGAATTCGATTCCTGACAACATCGTTGATAAACATTACTGAAGAGCTTCACTCCAAAGTGAAACACCTATCTCATGTCCCCTAGCTATCAGTCATGCTCTATGGAGACCCAAAACAATACATTTAAACCATTCACAATAGAAAAAATGTCAATTTATCTGAATATTTCTATTGATCTGTCACAGACAGAAATTGATCAGTCCTTGTTACCGTACGTGTATCCTGACCGGATTTCATTGATGCAGCGATAGTTCACAATTACAACTTGAGTTGAATTGTGACTGTCAGCAGAATCCAGGATTCGTGGGTAAATGCAGATACATTCGAAATATGTATACATATCCGTTGCACAAGTGTGCTTATTTGGACTCAGTAGGGCAGTGGTGAACGCGGTGGCGTTTGTCACGAATCAACCTGAGTTCGAGTCCTAATTCGCAGGTACATCCAGCTGACGAGTTCAAAATAGGACAAAACATGAGTTCTGAATTCCACTTACTAGTCACAATCTAACTGAAAAAATCTCCACAGAGCCATATTAACTTAACTACAATACGGTTGAATAAAATATCGAAACGAGTACGAAAACACTATCGAAAATATTAAAGTGTAAACTATCTCTGTTGGCCTTAGTTATAAGTGGTGATAGACTGTTCTGTGACATATAAAAGTATTTAAAAGATTAATATGTGAAGTGGTGTATAAATAATTGCAGTATTTCGTTAGTAATTATTTAATTACTGACAGTGTACGACATACTTAACCAGTCATCTAGATGGATGACTAATACCTAATAATCTGATCTTACCATGAAATTTCATATTACTGACTAAATTCAGCTACGGAATAATTAAATAATAAGAGGTAATCCTTTTATCCTGTCGTAGGACATTAAAATGATCATCTATGATCTTACCCAATGAGATTTTGGATTGAAGGCATAACAGTTAGATTACTGAGTCCCGTTTTGCAACTTTAGATCTTTAAATTTCCCCAATTAAAAATATTATACTCTAATTGCTTAATGTGATTGATAGAAAACAACTTTACGCCTGACATGGTAATGTCAATCAGATCAACAGTAAAACTGTTCTGGATGTAAAACTGTAAGTGCTACAATCTACACACCACCTAATAATAATGATATTTTTTAATACTTTTCTTAGGTCGATTCTAAATGATTAAAATAATTTTATAATTGAACTGAAGTGTTTTGTGGATATTGGTAGTAAGTTTAGTTGACTGGATTCGTCACGGATTAATGTTGGTAGAGTACCACTGAAGAACAGAGAACATTGGATAACTATCTTGTCCAAGTCTGGGACTGGTTAGCAAAGTGCACCCTCAATTTCCCCATGGAAATGGAACGCAAGGCATTCAAGTTAGTGAACGCTTTATTCTCTGCACCACTGGGGCGGCGTCTAGTGGTGGAATTCTTGCTTGTACCAATTTGAAATAAAGTTCTGCGATCATTAATTGTCTTCAGTGATAACTGTTTCAGTCCCAACATATCTGAACTTTACTAGTCATGATTTCTCACTAAAGCTTTAGGAACATCCTGAAGTTAGTCACTAGTGAGCTGATTCGTGTTATTGAATTGGAGTGTTTTGTGGAGGTTAGTATTAAGTTTAGTTGATTTGATTCTTAACAGACTGTTTAAAATTAACAAAAATTGATGTAATAAATAATTTTATGGACTTTAATCTCTTTCTACAAAATATTTATGACCTCATTAAAGCATGCACTTAAGAATGAATGTGTAACAAGATGTGTATGAATATGAATAATTTCAATATCATATTTTAATGTAGTTTCGTATATACAGATATTTATCAAACTAATTTATAATGTATGATATAATATTTTGTCTTATGTTTCTTTGAATTGGTTTCAGGTTTTTAATTTCTGCCTAAAATTCAATAAAACTGAAATATTGCAATAAAAATTTTATCTTTGCTTCATTATTGATTCTACGATAAAATTGAAGTGCAAAATACACTTACTGAATAATCTCATGATGTGAATTCAATAAAGTAATAGGTGTTAAGTAAACTGATTGTTGATAATAAACAGGATTATTAACAATATTATGCAAATTAGATAATTACAATATTATAGTGTTCATTCAATTGTTACAACATTCAAATTGATTTTAATTTCTTTTCACATTCATTTGTTTGTTTGTAGACTTATTGAACTTTAGAAAAATTCTTTAATCTTCAACTCTCAAAATTTGCAGTACAAAACAAGTTTCAACTGAAGTATGTTCACGTTGTTATAATGAACAAATGTGCATATTTTTCATGTCCGAAAAACGTAAGATACAAATTTTTCATTTTAAATAAATCAAATTAAAGACTCATGTAAATCTCCGTCTACATGATGTGATAATATTCATAACGTATTTGTGAGAACCATTGTTAATCGACAATAAGTAGCTGATTGAAGAAAAGTTTTACTTTATGTTCAATTATACATAATTTTAAAGGTTAAATATGTTCTCCCTAAAATTACTAGTTGTAAATAATACGAAGATTGTATCAAGAAAGAATATTATGCACTTGTTCATGAGACTGATGTAAATCATTTTATAAATTATAGTGACGTTTAGTTGAATGTTCACAACTCAAAATAAACTAAATCTTTGGAGTAAAACCATTAAATAATTAAATATCAGATGATGGATAGCCTAGTGATGAACGCGGTGGCATTTGACTCAAATCTGGTTGAGTTTGAGATGTAGGTACATTCAGTCGACAAGTCCCGAATAGGATGAAACGCGCGTTCTGGATTCTGCTCGCCAGTTACAATCCAGCTAAAACAGTTAGATTATTTATGTAGAAAATGAATTATTCTTTCTGGCAAGGTGACATACTTCTAAATAAAATATTGCAGATTGATATAGAAGAAATTCAAACAAATTTTTATTGAATGATTACAGTTTGATTTTGTCTGGCAAGTGATCTTCGTGACATGCCTCTAGTTCTACTTAGGACTTGTCCAGTGGATGCACTTACAATCCAGTATTAATGTCTACACTAGAATGCAAGTAGATCCAAATAACAAGTCCCAGATAACAGGAAACTCGTATTCCAAATATCACGTGCCAACTGCAACCACGAGGACTATTATTGTATTAAGGCAATCAGCTTAGAACACATATATAACAATGAAAACTGATCAATCCATAACAACGTTAACAAGAAGACAAAAATACTTTCAAATTATGTAAATGTTTATAGAATATGAATATTTCATGATGCTCAGTTCTGTATGACATAATCACAGAATTATCAATCCTGGTTCTCATTCAGTATTAATACGGAAAAGGTAACTTCTCTGAAGTATTTAATTAGAATTAGCATTTGTGAATAGTTTCGTATTATAAAATGTGTGAATAATAAACGGTAGAATAAGATTTCTAGGATTGTTTTTGAAACAATCTAAGGCATAATCATTTAAAAGTTGTAAATACATTAATATGTCATGGCAACTAAATTGGAAAGTTATATAAGAGGTAATAATTTTGTTTATTGTTTGTTTCGATTATATCAAGATTAATATCTTCACTTTAAGCTTTCAGATATGCTAATGATTAGATACTGGAATTAAATTCTAAGTAATGAATCATTAATGTTAGAAATTTTCTCTTATAATCAATAAAGCATACATGCTTAATGCATTAAAGTTTCCTTGAATTAAAGTTAACTGCTACTGAATAATTCTTGGTTTTTGTGATTGAAATATTCCTCAGTTCACCTGACAATTGTTCACTGAACACAACTTTGATCTTGAATCTTGCTGGAGATAGGATTCTATATCACTTAATGTATCATCTTTGATACGTTTCAATAACAGAAAGTCATGAGACACCATTTACGCGCCTACTGAGATCATTTATTGAAAGTTGGATGATAGAAAGCATTAGTATCATGATATGATCTCAGAATTGCTATTCAGTTCTAACAAGATAACATATTTTACGAGTATCAGCATGTAAATCATAAACGATTAATAAATCATCAACTACTTCCTTTATTTGATTTGTTAAGATTTTCCAACGGCAACATCAGTTTCTTTCTGATCACATTTACAAAACCATTTTTCTGCTCATTTGTTATAATCACAAAACAATACCGTATAATGTATAAACTCATATATTTGCACTACTGTGTTGTTTTAATTATTGATATTAACGTAAAAAATGTTTCTAAATTTAGTTCTTCGGTGAAATCACTAGTGAAACTCTAAACAATTAAGAATTTTTGAACAGATTATGTCGAGAATAATCTTAAATTCGGCGTATGAGTTTACAGGCAACTAATGTAATTGACAAATGAATCAAGTTGAAATATACTAAAACATTCATGTGGAATAAAACAACATATTTTGTGTGTGTACATGTATGGAACAAAATGTTTTGAAATAAAGATTACTAAGATGTAGGCAATAAAATGTGATGTATTCACATAAAAAGATTGTTTTAATAACACATTGTAAATAGTAAGTATAGGTATCTGTTTATCCGAACTTTTTCATCAACAACTTTATAATCAAATGTTTTATATAAGGCTATATTAACAGGCGAATCTATTGACAATATATCATTTAATAAAGTAGTCACTGTCGTATCTATATATGTCTAACAAGCTCATCACCATATGTTGCATTAGAAAAAAATGTCAAGTAAAGAGTATTTACATTGTATGAATACTATAATGTCGGTGACTGGAAACTTCCATTTAAAATAAAATTATGGAAATAGTAAGTTAAATGTAATTATGTAATAATAATAATTGGTGCATTAATTAATCACAGATTGACATTGCAGTGGAGTTTTCTATGAGAAACTGTGACCTCTTGAGTCTGTGAAGGGCGGTGGTGATACAGTTACCTATCAGTATCAGTAGATAATGACTAAGAAATGCTAGGAATCAACTAATTAATACATCGACTTCAACGATTAATAGTCATGGGTACTATCTCTTGAAAGGCAACGGGGTGAGTACTTTCAAGGAATTACATATTAGAATGAAATCGATATTCACTGCTTCTTGATTTACATTGATTGTCCAACTGCAGTAAATTCAAAAAGTAAACTACAAATCAAATTTTTAAAATTTTTAAGAAATGATAATAATAATGTTGGAACTTACAGTTGAATGCGACCAATGGTTTATTAAATATAAACTACTTATTTCTTAGTTGTTTCGTTGACATGATAAAAATGTAATTTCTTTTTTTAAAGTAATAGCAATCAACCTACCTACTAAATTATTTCAGATAGTAGTATAAGCCAATTTATTCATGATAGTTTATTGTGATAACAGATTTAAATAGTTTGCTGAGTGAATTTGGTTTCAAGTTATTACATAATCAAGATACTTTGAATTCATCGATGTTCACTAATTGTTTCGAAAGATTTCCCAATGTATGAATTGATTTATAGTACATTCATCATCATGGATAAATAGAAAAATGTTTGGCAATTTTATTTCATCAAATATCACTTATTTTTATGCATTATTGCACCATAGTTTATTCTTGACTTAGTGAGTGATCTTTTATTGTTAACATGATGTAATTGCAGATATTATTGTCATAACAAGTTACATAAGCCGAATAACCACTGAAAAGCCAGGAGCCAGTTAAGACTATTCAGTTTTAACTTGCACTAATACCCACATAAACAATATTGGTGTTATAGAAAAACAATATTTTAGTTTTATTCAGATTTATCTAGACATCACTTTATGAGCAGTAAATTTTGATCGTAAGATTAATTAAATTATCTATCACCAATTGACGGAAGTGAGAATTGTACCACTGGATGTGAATCCAGTGGTGTGGAGGGTTGGGTATTCGCCAACCTGAAGCCCATAGGGCGGAATCCAGGGTGCACACTGGTAAGGAGTCCCACATTAGAACGAAACGGCTGTCTAGTGCTATGAATGAAGTTTTAATTAAGTTTATCTGGAAATGATTATGGTAAATATGACAAGAGCAAGCTGGTCATTTCACTAGCTTTTTTAAAGACAATCTGATCGGACTATAAAAATTCATGTTTTTGCTTTCGTCCACCTATGGAAGAACCATTAATATAATTTAAAAATTTTAAAAACCATTTAGACATGTAGAGATTAGTTAAACAAATCCAGCATACCTTTTCTGCTTTGTTGACATATTTTCAGCTAGAAAGATTATTTTCCATGTTTAGTGTTTTAAAAACGATATGTTATACTTCCACAAAAGTGTCATACTTTCCACTAACGTTGATAAAAACAAGTAATAATGAAGCTTAAAGAAAAGTGTAAATAATTTAAAATTTAAAATCTTTTCATATAGTCCGGGGTGCAAGAAAGAAAGCCTTACCGCTTGAGTAATTTTGAACTGTGGATGATAGTGTCATATTCAGGACCTGTCGACTGAATTCGCACACACTAAGATATTAACTCAATAATTTTTGCTTTAAATGCTATGGCATTATTTATCAAGCTACTTAGTCCAGAAATCCAATCACATATGAAACGGGTATCAGTTATTTCGGTCACAAACCATGCATTTTAAAAGAGTTTGATCATCTGAAAGCCTTAATATCAACAACAGGAAAATGTAGATCCTTAGTACTATTAACTCACTTACGTCAGCGTTTGTAACGGTATTTAGTGGTACGAGTAAGGGCAAATGCAGCAACCTAAGTATAAATATCATGACATCGTTTTGTTTCGAGGATTAACAATAATTTGATAAATTGTCAGCCAACTGTAGAGATATAATAGCTTAATTGATTCATATAACTTAGTCTCCTAATAAATACTGTTATTTTTAATCGACGATTATTGAACTGTATAGGATATCAATCGATTATTTGTTTGAGTATATAACTTTTAACCTCATTTTCGTCTTTTTTAAACTAATCCAGAATATATTTTCGTATAAGTATTGAAGGTGAACGTCAGCATATAATCTATAAACCCCGCTCCATAAGAATAAATTGCTTTGTCCAAGGACGGGAGAATTAAGGTTACAAGTCTTATCATCGAACATTTGATTGACTAATATAGCTCATCTAAGCCAGTCGGAAATTTAAAGGTTGTGCAGAATATTTTTAGTCGATGGTATTCATCACAGACTGATGTTGTTTGGGTACCACTGAAGACCAGAGAGCTTGGGTAGCCTTTCTGTCTTTATATGGGACTACTCAAAAGTGCACACCCTTGCTTTCATCAGCGCGTCGAACCAGGGCCATTCAGGTTTTACAGTAAACTCTTAAACATTGACACCACTTAGTAGGCGTCCAAAGACAGAATTCCACTTTCCGTAAATGTGTGCTATTAGAGCGACGATCAGTCAATGGTACTGGTGATAAGTATCGTAGTTTCGACATGTCTGAACTCCATCAGTTCAAACTCCTCACTAGAAGTCAGCGAGCATCCTGAAGTTAATTATTATTGAAACGATTTTGGTGGTTGAGTTGAAGTAGTTTTGTAAAATTAGGTAATAAGTTGAGCCAAATTTATTCATCATAGCTCACCGACCAATTTTAGGATGTTTTTGAAGATCCAGTTAAAAGCGATGACTTGTGGAGTTCAGACATTTTTGAAGTGGGACACTTATCACTAGTGCTATCGATAGATATCTTCCTATAACACAAATTTATAGTTGGTTGAACATTTTTATTGGACGCCTACCAACTGGTGATATTGAAACGCCTGGCATGAAACTTGAATAACATTGGTTTGATGCGCTGACAGATTCGAGGGTGCACACTGTTATGGAGTACTATACTAGGAAGAAACATCTGTCTAATGCTCTCTCTCATTAGTGGTACTCAAACAACATCAGTCTGATTAAAATACGAGCAACTAAACCTCATATCCAACCTCTCTTCACAAATCTCCTCAATTCAGTTATGCAGTATATGCTGGAATGAAGAAAATAATGTGATATTGTATTAAACTAACCAAAACGGTGAGCAAAATCGGTTATATCTGTATTTAATCAATCAAATTATTACTTTTAAAATAGCATATTTGGTCTTTTAGTAATTCGCTTCAACTTAAGCATGGAAAAATGGGTTTTATGAATAATGCTAAATTATTTCTTCTATCGGTTCGTACAACAATGTTAGCATACTGTGAATTTAATTGTTACCGACATAAAAAAATTCACATTTGTTGCTAAACAGGCTGGTAGATTATACAAATTTGATTTAACGTTAATGTTAACTTGATATACATTTCTCAGTCAATAGTAACCAGAGCTTTACCTTTAAGTGAATGAAAATCATGAATTATGCATAAACTTTGATTGGTTATAGTGTTTGCAAGTGTTTGAATGTGTGTGTTTGTCAAATGTACAAACATACTGTAAAACAAACATGATGAATTAATATGTCGTACAGCTGATCTTTTAAAATTAATTAATAAATGTGATGGCAATTGTTAAATCGCTTGAAATAACTAACAGGAGGCACTATTTTAATCAAAATTCATGCTTTTAAGCACTCTTCAATAGAGGTGTGTCTTCAATTTTAAGATGACTGATACCGTCTCTTGAATCGATACCCTCATCATCTAATTTCACGTTCTGTGATGTAATTACTGAGTGATTTGAGCTGAAACTGACCTTGTATAGCTGTCAACTTCTGCATGATGAATTACCACCTTCAAGACTGATGATGTAGCGTTTCTGGCAACAGCCGATTATCGCAAAACTTAAGTAAATTAGAGTTTTTTGGCAATAATCTCAAACCACGTATCGTGTAAACACAATGCATCTTAAGACACAGAGTAGTGAACACATTGTAACTTCATAAACAGAATCCGTTCATCATCTAACACCAGAGAGACTTTATATTGATTACTAATCAATGACTAATTATTGTGTAGAAAAAGGTGTAAATTCTAACTAGTTCAGAGCTTTAGTATCTGTTACTTTACTTGATTTTAATGAGTTTTTGAAATTTTTTAAACCTACATTTAAAAAATAGTTTATTTTCATCATATGACATCGTTACACTGATAATATAAATTTAACAGTCAATTAAAATATTGCAATAAAACATTACAATTTAATAACTTCATTTTATCTATTTATCCTTCTTAGATCTGTCTACTATTTGTACATTTATCCATAGGATGACAAATGGATAGAAACACAATAGTCTGATTTTTCTTTCAATATAAAGTTTGAAAATAGATGAAGTCAAACAATTCTGAGTATACTTGTACATTTAATCATACTTCACTGATGAATATTTTGTCGAATTTGTGTATATTTAAAATGTGACTAGCAGTAAAATCCAGGAAGTGTGCTTTATTCCATTTTGAAACTTGTTGAGAAAACAATCTGAATTAAAATGTTGATGCTCACATTAACACAAGTATTCAGTGCTTATTATTTTAATTAATAATGTTTAATCTACTTGGCTACTAAGTTTAGTAAGATAATTACTTGTTCAATTAACATTAGGGTATTATCAGGGAATTATAATTTCCCGTTGCTGATGTTTAGAACTACAGTAAAGTCATCTTATTCGATAGTTGTATTGAGTTAATCTTGTGAAATTTAGATGAATACGATATTAGTCACTACCCAGACTATTGGGTATACACCAAATCCGAGTAGTTTCATTGTAATCATTTTATTGCAATTAATAAAATGATCTAAATAAATTGTAAATTCAGTGAATTATACTTTCGTCATGCTAACATTAGACATTTCCTATAAATGCACATCAAAACAAGTATCGGTGTAAAGTAGCTGTTTCAGAGTGAACTCATTCAAGCCATATTAAGTGAATAGATGATTGTTTTCATTATATACAAACTGATGAATAAAAGATCGAAGGGTGAAGATGGTAATTTACTCTGTGAACAATATTAGCGTCTGTAACCAAGCCTTATTTAATATCAAATAATATTTTATAAAAATTTTGTTTAGCCCTTTTAAAGCCTCAGACTGTTGAATAACAAAGAAACATTAAATAGGCACATTTTCAGGTGCATCTGCAGTATATCGCCTTCCTAACTTAACAGTTACACATTAGTTAATTAGTTTATTCACAAGTGTTAAACTCATTTATAAACAGCTAGTTATTCGGTTGAAACTGTGGAATAAAAGACTGTGAAATGATG
Organism: Schistosoma japonicum; assembly: GCA_025215515.1. Taxonomy (NCBI): domain Eukaryota; kingdom Metazoa; phylum Platyhelminthes; class Trematoda; order Strigeidida; family Schistosomatidae; genus Schistosoma; species Schistosoma japonicum. Next base: position 17,416,161 of record CM046063.1, on the reverse strand, counting down.
AAGATTTATAACTCACGTAGATGTTTTGGTAATATTTAATTCCCTGAGATAGATGGTATATTTATAAAACTTTTGTTATTCTTTTTAACATCATTGTCAGCAGCAGCTTCAACATACGTCTATTTTAAGTAAGCATTAATTATTTTGTCCAGAATGACAAAGAAAGGTTGTCAGTTAAACTATCCAGCTTAAAGAATTCAATACAAGAACACATATTATGCTATATCCTTTCATTGGAAAGGTTATCTGTTAATAATGGTTGAAAGCGTTTGAGATCTTCAAACAAATTATTTCCTTTTATGTTATTATATACAGTACTAGTAAAGTGATACATAGCAAAGTTTAATAGAAGCTAATCTATGTAGATAAAAGTTGACTTAATTCTAAAGTTTGAACCATTTAATTGTTTAATTACTTTAATGTTCTTGTACTGTTTACAAAATCTATAGGTAATTAGTTAAGAGCTGTGTAATGTTAATGGTTTTAAGGATGGAATAAATCAGCCACTCGCCTCGTTTTTTAATGGTACTTCAGCTGACCTGCCTTACTATAGTGAAAAATATCAGCATGTTATGCAAATTCTGCCTTAGGTTGTCTGCACTGTCTCCAAGTTCACCAATATCTTATTCAACATATACAGTCAATTTTTCATTAGCTTTGTGGGTGAATGTTGTATTATGTTATATAGCTTCGATTAATTATTTCACTTTAAGCCTTGATGTCTATTGCATTTATGTAATACAGTCATCAGCACTTTAAGCTGCTCTACACTGAATATATACTTAATAAACAGTTTTAAATAGCTGGATTCCCAATTCTTCTACAAAATTAATTAAATCTACACGTGTATCTGTACAATTTTACAATAATGTTAAACTATCAAATGACCAATGAACAGCTACACAGATACACATAGATTTTATGAATCATAACATTTTTTGTTTGTTTTTCATATTCACTTCTATTCGATTAGATACAATGAAATACGGAAAAGTAACGTAAACAATCTTCATTTATTGACTAATTATTATTCGTGTTTATTTTACTGTTTCAATTAATTTCAAAAATGTAATACAAAGAAAATGGAAACCAATTTTTTATTGTATGTAACAATTTTTTTCTTATTTTTCAAAGAAAAAATTAATATTTAGTCAAAAAGTAAAATGAGGTTTATTTTTTTTCCTAAAAAAATGAGTAGGGGGAGGAAGAAATTGATAACATAAAATGATTAGCATAAAGATGAAACAGAGAAAAAAAAAGTTTCTTTGATTTTTGAAAATTCAATGATTTCAAATTTCATTATTTTCGTTTCTTTGGAAAAATAAAAGAAAAAAACAATGAGAAATCAATAGATTCAATAAATATTTTTTTTATAAATATATTTTGAACAAAAGTTTTTGTTTACTGTTTTCTGAAAATAAATACACCTATGAAATGTATATTATGCTAAACGAGGAAAATTTGATTAATATTAGTAATAATAAAACAATCTGATCATTGTTGATAATCAAGGTAAAACTATGTAGGAAAAATGGGAATATTTATTGTTCAGGAGGATGGTTTTGTTTATTTTGAGTTAACTGAATATTATTCTCTCATTAGTTAGCTCTGAAGTCCTTCACAATGACGACGCAAGTTTTTTCCTCCCACCCAATAGTTAAATCATTATGCATGGAGAATAAAGTATAACTAGAATGTAGAACACTTAGGAAGTGTCAAGATGTCTATATGTTTACTTGGGTATACTTAAGTATACATATGTTTAAATAAAAGTCTGCTCTGAAATATATTTGTTCTTGAAAAGTTTCTAATGCTAAACTAAACACAACTGTTTAAACAGTTTATTCAGTAGTTAACACACTATCTTAAACGAATTACAGTATCAGAAATCTCAATTGTTACGAACTCAGTTATTGGTTCATACTTTTCACTCTCTGCTCGCTTGAAAATCAAGTCATGGATGTCTTGGAATTAATGTATTTAGTGTACGACGGATGAAAAAAGTAGTTATAGTAAGTGGATTGGTTGAACTTTTGTGGCTGGAGGCGGATGGCATATACCGACTGATAAAAACCATAGAATAGGATTTTTTTTATTGATTACAGTTTGAATGAGTTTAGAAAAGAAACTTGCTTAAATGTTGCATAAGTGGTGGTGAGAATTCTATACTGTGATAAAATTTCAAGTAATGAATGCAAATATTATTGTATGTGAGGTATTCATAGAACTTATATGACAAATTATCACCCACAATTCCGAGTGATGTTAAGGCAGTAAATATTAGTGTAAATAGCAGAAATAAAAACGCTCATATATAGACGTTGATACAGAAAACGTCCGATAAAAATGTGACCATAACTGTATACAGAATAGTGTATTTGCATAGCATACCGTTGCATACATTGTGTATATTCAGATGAACACAAAATACAACGCAAAATGTTGTAGTATTTTAAGGCAATAAACTGAAATGTAACTTCTAAAATAAAGTACTGAACCCATATAAGCTAAGATAGATAAGTGAAACATATATTTGATTTCACTAGAATCAAATGACTATTGTAAGCGGGATAAAATTTTCTCTCCTTAACTAGTGTAAATTACAATATTCCTTCCTTTTAAAACTCTTTTATGCTTATCACGTTAAAAATTAGTATGTTCAGGATGAAAAGAGTGACAATAATTGAACATCTGAAGAATAAGTCATATAATGTATTTACATGTCTTCTACTTCTAATAAGGATCTCCGTAAAACCTCAGTTACACAAAATTTTCCTTATGAAAGATAATATAAAAGTTAGTAATAAAATGGAATCAAACAATTAGACGTGTGCTTAGCATCAAATTATGTTATCCAGATATTGTTAAACATTTAATTTAAGCTTTTTAAATTAAATTCCTTTTTGAAAACAACGATTTTCAGTTTAGATTGAAATCAGTAAAATGAATATTTATATGAAATTTTCATGTCTGAAGAAATGGATTACTGTCAAAATTATGCAAATTATAATTGTTCTGGTGAAAAATGTGAAAAAACAACATGTGTTTACTCCGGTTTTAGAAGGATGTTTATAGAATCTCATGCGTTGTTTATAAAACCTTTTTAATAATATACTCCTCGTATTACTATGCATCCCAGTCATAATTACATGTAGGACGAAATATATTTATCCTAAACAGTATAGATTAAGGACTTTCTCAGTGAAGGAATGCAGGAGAGTAATTAGTTGCAAAGACTACTAAGCTAGCGTCTAGTGCTAAACATTGCCGGCTTCACTATGCACGACTTCAAGAACGCGTTTCAAATGAAGTCATATGTAAAGATGATCAAAGAATAATCGATTGACTTTTCAGGAGATTAATTGATTAGGAATATTGTCGATAAACTTAAGTATACTTCAGAAAACATATTGTCGAAAGTTTTTATGTAAATAAACTGATATTTCCTAAAGAGTATGCAAATCTGATTTGTTAATTATTCACACAATATCTGTGATACAGAAATGTTCATATAGTTTCTTATGTCTGGAGTGTTAAACTATGGTTATTGTAAACTTCCATTTGTCTTATCAGCTATGAAATACGTATAATCCTTATCTTATGAATATGACCGTTGTACTGAACTTAGTAACGTCGCATCGAAGAAACTCACCACTTTGATAATTAAAAACTTGTGACACTAGGGAAGGTAGTTATACCTTATTAGCTTAATAACTGACGTTGCAATATCTGAAGTGTGCTACAGGCACATATAACTTGTGGTTTTGTAATGCGAACCAATCGTTTGATGACCGTAACATAATAAAATATTGGATGTGAGATGCTAGTATCAAGAAATATTTAAAATTCATTTCAAATCATCAAAAAAGCTTAGGAAACGATGCGATCCATGAGTTTCGAACAACGTGTTAGAGTGTTTTAGCTATCATGTCGTCAACATAAACAATGTCGTACTTAACATTTGAAACTTATTTTTGTCAGATGTGTTTGGTCGTGCACAGATTTATACTAACAACAGTTTAAGTTTTCACGAAAATCACTTTTAATCGTTCTAATCACTCACATATATTAAAGATCAATGTAAATTCATGAATTTAATTAATTCGTAAATCTGTTGAACATAGTTCAAGTCCTTTATTTTTGTATATTTAACATTTACGATTTCAGTTCTGTTCGATAATAAGTGATAAAATCAAGCCTAAATACTACCTAAAGCTTCCTAAAAATGAATTTTCAAAGGTAAATAAAACATTTTACCAATCTGTTTAGATTAGCATCAAATGTTAGTAATTATAACCTATCATTGTAAAAATCGGGCAACAACTAGTAATTATTTTACTCATTTACCTTTTCAGATATGACGGATACAACAGAAAACACTGGGTGGTTAGTGAAAAGTGGAAACGTTTCTTTACACAAATATTAGTGGATTTTCGTGTATACACTTAATTTGATGTACTAGTCACATTTTCATGGTACAGCTGATAGTTCTTAAAATTGTCGGTTTACTTTCTACTCCAGAAGATTGCTAAAATTTATATATCAATAAAGGTTTGTGTATACCGGAAGATTTTAATAGCATTTTCACAGTACGAAGTTGTCAAAATTTACATTAGTTCATGCAATATGGTGGCTCATAAAACTGCTTAGAAATACAAAATATTCTACAATAAATCATGGAATAATATGATTGCTGGTGGTAAATGCAAGAGTTATTAATACTTTGCTGCCTATTTTAAAACGAAATAACAACCTTTTAAATTCAGCTATGTAGTTTATTCATAATCCTACGAATAGCGTACTGTTGGTTCATTAATGTTTTCTTTCAATAATACGAATAATGAAATATAAATGTACCAACGAGTTCATGAAACCTGACCTTAATTCCATCCATAACCCTAAACTTTTATCCAAACTCTAAACCTTAACCTTTAATCATAATCTGCAGATATTTATTTGCTTCTCAATGTCTCGTCAATTCTCTCATCGTTAGCCATATATTTTTTTTCAGCGTGATTTATATTTTTACTATCACATAACTACATTCATGTTAAAACAGTCATATTGCAAACAAGTATAGGAATGTTACATTTTATCGTAAAGATATATATCATTTTCTTCTACATTGGTATTAATATTGTTACTTATGTGTAGGAGAATAGATTATTATTCACAGTGTTGTTATTATCTACAGCGCAATTCATATCAATTACTTAAGTTGTATTTATTTATATTTTAAATAATTAATTATTTCTTTGAAACAACTGAATCGTTTTTGACAAGGTGTACTTTTTAAACAAAAGTTAAAAAATTTTTTTTTTCAATATTTATGGTAGTTTTTAAAACTTCATTCTATATTGTAAATTCATCTTAAAGTAGAATGAATTTATTTAGTTCAATATTACAGGTATTATTATATAATCAGAATATTCTATGATGAATGTAATTTCTCGAAACCGAAATTATTATGAATAAATTTAATAAACACAAATTCATATACACATTTATTCAATAAAGATCTATTTCTAAGATAGAATCTATATACTGTCTTCGTTTCGCTTTAAACTTATCAGGAAAATACATTAGGTTGTAGTTTCAGCATAAACATTAACATTAAGACGTAAGTGAATTCAAATGTTAATTTCCAAATAGAATGAAATACATCTACCAGATTTCATTGCAGGTCATCATACCAGCTTATAGAATCTTATTACGTTTCGGATATATTAAATCAACTAACACCAAATGTACGCATAGCAACACTGATCTATAAACTGAATTCTTAAATACTAACAACAAGGGACTACGAACTCATAATTATTAGGATTCAGCATTTTAACTTGAGAAGTATCGTAAAGTTAAATGCATTTAAAAAGAATATTTATAACGTGAGGAATTGAACAATAAATTTTATATAATCTTTTAGTTATAGCATTGACAAAAGACACTTGACCATTTGTAAAGAATAGAATTCCCACTTCCCCTAATTCCTGATGTAGCGCTCCAATCACCCATCATCTTTAGTGATAACTGTCTCCCTTCCAACAAGTCTCAATTCCACACGTCTCAACTTCCAACTAGAGCTTCAGGGATATCAGGGAGTTAGTCACTAGTAAGCCGATTATTGTAATTGAATTGAGATAGTTTGTGGAGATTGGTGTTAAGTTTAGTTGACTGAATTCGTTACAGATTGATGTTGACAAGATACCACTGAAAACTAAGGAACATTTGACATCTGTTTTGTTCTTAAGTGGGGCTCCTCAGTAAAGCGCATCCTGGACTCCACGTCAGGGGCTTGATGTTGTCGAACACATTATATCACAAATCGATGGAAATGAAAATTCTACCATTGGATGTCACCCCAGTGGTATAGAGAGTTAGGCGTCCGCCAACCTGAAGCCCCTGGAGCAGAATCTTGGATGTGCACTACTGACGAATTCCATACCAAAACAAAGCAGCTGTCCAGTTCTCCCTGGTAGTGAATTGGACCCTGTCAACATCAGTATGTGACGAATTCAATCAACTAAACTTAATACTAATTTCCATCAACCATCTCATTTCATTTGCAAATGATTAATTTTCAGTTTATAAAGCAATTATCTGTAATTATAAAATCAGATTATAAATATGAATATTCATCAAGAATATCATGGAAGTTAAATTAGCGTCAAAAACAGTAAAAACTGGACTCCATAATGTGAAACTGAAATAAAATCTAGACGATTAGAAAACACGTCGGGTTGACTGATCTCACTTTTCTTCTCTGCCAACGTTCTACGTAAAAAGAAATTTACGTATGTTAAGATAACTATTCAAATCACAAAATGCGTTTATGGATTTCGATTAAAAAATCTGAATAGTAATCTTTATATTTTTCGTTTTTCTCTTCATTGAAACAAACAACGTATTTGTACGGTAATAGTCACTTGGTAGATTTATGCATCATAGATGATGGCATCTCAAAAATGGTTTTCCGAATTGATATGCATGACTCGTTGTATGCCATAACTCGCTCTTGTTATGTTATGTTGCCACTGAGCATTTAGTTTGCTCTGTTGGCTATATCTCATGACTAGAAATTTTAAAAATGTATATCGACTCCGGTTGTAAGGTAATGTCTAACAGCTGTTTATTATATTTATGTTATCAAGATGTTTTCTGTCTGACGTAACATCTGACTTTACAAAAAGTTGTACTTGTTGGCAATAGAATGTCTAGATAAACACAATATTTGAATTAGTTTTATTTGTTCTTGCTTATATATAATATGCATTACTACAGCATATTAAGTAACAATATAATTATCCAAATTGATGACTTTAACTGACTTACAGATATTTGTTTAATATGCATGTAGATTTATTTTGTTTGTCACTAGGCGCTAAAGTCATGAACACTAATTTTATTCTAAATTTAAGACTAACATCTAATATATTATGTTAGATTTTATGAACCATCCACCAGATTCATTTAAGTTACAGTGACTTACTAGAAACTCTCTAGTTATTCTGTGGCATTACTGAAACAAGTTTCACTGAATAAAATTATCAATTAGATGAGGAATGTGTGGAAATTGTTAGAATTATTCAAATTCATAATGGGTTGTCATGATTGCGATATATCGGTGAACGATATCATTTCGACACAGTGCTTTTAAAATGTTCTGTCTATTTGAAGACCTTAAAACTTTTGGTTACAGACCATATGACTCAGTGGGCACTTACATATAAAGGATCAATAAATAAAGCTGAAATGTCACTTGACACATAATGCCTAATTCATATATGATTTAACAAAGCTCATATCGTGCTAAGATGATCGAAAAGGTTTTTAACTGAAGAGGAAGTAGAAACATTTTAGTTGAGGTACATTTCCTTCACCGTCTACTCTTTAAAATGATGAGAGATAAATATGATGTGATACATGCATTTCATATAAAACGAATGAAAAACTAGTTACGGCACCCCAACTATTATCTGACTTGCGCGCAATTAAAAATGAGTAGAATATACCTACTGTTAAAGCCATTCCTAAGATATATTTTAAACAAATTCATTTGAATTCTTATTAAATAGAAAATTTTCACAGTTACTGGATGCTTTGAATTGTAGATGAAACATGGAATCGCTTATAGTTTTTCTCACCTAATTATTTAGGATAATAACATTAGAATCCTGGTAAAGTTAAACATCAGAGAAAAAAAATATTAAATTACGGTTTTATAGAAACTCTATGAAACACAAAATACATCTTAAAACACAGTTTATAAGAGATAAATGTTTATATAAAAATCTCATTGTATGATAAACTGATGAAAATATCTTTTTTCCTGTCTTTTGATAGAATGACTAGTCATGTGACTTCTGTTAGGAACTGGAAATCTCTAAAAATACAATTGTTCATAAAATCAAACGAAGTGAGTTGTATTAATTTTGTTAGATTGATTTATTAACTTTCATCACATTAATGTGAGTCAATGTGAGTTATATTCACGGAGCATATTTGACAATATTTCATTGTATTCATAAAATGTTTATAATTTCAATTTAATAAATAGTCACTATAAATATACGAATATATTATACAAAACTGACTTTGTCTATTTTATTGAAATAAAAATTCTTGTCTACTCGTCTTCTGAACTCGCTACTAGGGGGGGGGGGTGGTTAAGGCGTTCGTATGCTAAAGTTGTCTGCGGTTAGTCAAGCTATCAAGTACAAGTCATAACACTTCAATAAAGGATCCTAAGGTAATCAACTGGAAAGCAAATCTTACAAACTTGAAAATGCATTAAATGACTATTTACTAAAAACATCTAACCATTAGAATTTTGAACTATTTTGGCATAAATGCAACTCACATACTGACACTGTCACTACATTTCATTTTGTGTAAATCAACGGATACAATAATGAATCCGAATAAACCCCACATCTCCACATTGACGCAGTTAAGCCCTACTTTGGACAAAGATGAAGTTACCTCCAGTGATGTGGATTCTATTAATGTTTATAAACAACTACAAATATATATTCAACTTGAAACATATTAACATTACTAATCAAGGGAATTATAAAAGGTTAGCCATTTACATTACTGTGTGATTGATTGATGAATCTTTGTTTAATCAGTTAGATATTTAAAAGTCAACTTAATATACCGTTTAGTGAGAATATAACTGAGCTTAAAATAAACACGGTCTCTGAGGACAAGCACTCATTAACCAACTGATCCGTAAAGATTGATTTGGGACCTTCTGGACTATTCTAAAGTGCTCATTTTTATTTTACTTAGGGATTGATAAATTTCTTTCAGGACAATAATGACTTCTAGTTAAACTATGTGATTCAGAAGGCGTAATACTACCAAATACAAATAGATAAACAAAACCGGGTTTTATACGTTTGTTACCCTATACAAATTAATAAAAAGCAAAAACAACAAGATTTACAGAAAGTCATGAATTAATTGAATCTCGTGATTTCTCATCAACTACATCCAACCGAATAAGTTCTAAATAATAGAGGATCGACTCGCCATTTGGATCATTATAACTGTAAGGAAGGTCAGTTCCTTAAAAGTGGATAGCCTTTAAAAGTCAGTTTGATGAACATACTTTTCCCCTGATTTCTCTGTTACTTTCTTCATACTATTTTCATTACAACATTTCTTTATGAACGATATAGTGTTTTGTTAAAACTCTTCACTAAGTTACAAAATTCCTCGTCGAATTTATATGTCGAGCATAGTTTCCTGACTCTAACTATTAAAAAGCACTTATAAAATTATTGTCTTCATCTAAAGTTGACTGTCTCTACAGCTTCAATGATCTAAATGGTAAATTAATCCTTAAATATTTTTAACTTATTCTGTTGCATGTAGCTGATGAGAAACCCGAAATATAATGAATTCATAATATTCTGCCGATTGTGTTGTTCTCGCTTCATTTAAAACTGAATTTGAATGGACAATTTCGCCTTTTGAATCAAATCATTCAATGTTTAAAATTTATGAATCTAACTTTTAATTAGCATAAGCACCATCAGGTATTAGTTAATTTAATTCTTCCTAAGCGTCACCATTTGATATTATATAAGATATAATCTATGTAATACAAGAAATTCTGTAATCTCTCAAAAAAAATCTATTTCATTAAAACAATAAGTCTATTTTGAACTGTATGATTTATATTATCATGGAAATGACAGTTTGAATAGGTGATGCCTACTATTCAGCAACCAATCACTTATAACGCATACATAAACACATTAAATATATGTACGTGAATCTGTAAGTATCTACACGTAAACAAAGGTACATAAAGAACCTATTCAAATATATGTATATATATATATATATATATATATATATTCAAATATATATATATTCAAATATTCAAATATATGTATATATATATATATACATTTACACATATATATGTGTATATATACATAAATGCGTAACCATATATATATATATATATATATATATATACATATATATATATACGACAATGCATGCTTGTATAAACAAGTATATCGATATGTACACATATGTATATCTCATTGATTTTTTTTCCAGCCACAAAACTTTTTATATCGAATTATAAAATAATGAAAATTATTTGTTTGAATTAAGTACCAAATTTAAAAATATATTTGTAAATGAAGGATATTCATTTCATGAAACTCCCATCAATTTTGTGTATAATGAATCCAAAACTAATCATTACAAATGAAAAAAATTGGGTGTTTTGTGGAGATTGGCATTACTCTCTACACCACTGGAGTGGCGTCTAGTGGTAGCATTTCCACTTGCATCACTGTAATATGACGTGATGATCATCCATTGTCATCAGTGATAACTGTCTTGCTCCCAACAAATCTGAACTCCATTAGTTCTGACTTCTTACATGAAATTCAGGGACATCTAGACGTTATTCACTAATGGACTCGTGGGTGTACACTGTTGAAGAGTCCCATTCTAGGGTAAAATTGCTATTTAGTGCTCCCTAGTATCCAATGCTACCTTACCAACACCAATCTATGACGAATCTAATCAAATGAATAAATGACGAAATGTGAGGTAAATATATAATTGAAAATTTGGAAGTCTTAAAGTTGAGATGGTGATTATGTAAAGTTAATTTGTATGAGTTTATTCAGTAATTAAAATCGCATAAATTGTGACCAGAATATATATATATATTTTTATATATAATATATAATCGATATATATATATATATATATATATATATATATTGATTATCATTCACATTATTTCAATTATCGTACAAACTCATACAAGTCAAATTTACGCAGTCACCATTTCAACATTTACAATCTTGTTTTAATAACACTACCTGAATTTCATTGTAGTTCGTAGGTCAAATTTGGCCACTGTTTTTATTTGTTATTATTACCTTTAAACTCATTTGTGTAGAATGGTGAAGGGAATTTATCAAACAAAATATTCTTCATTTAAAAACATTTTTGTTTCAATAAACATGGGTATGTTTAAACAATTAGAATCTACAATTCAAATGCGTTTAAGTTTTCCCGTAGATCTGATATGGATTGAAATTAATCAGTTCTTGTTGTCATATATGCATCCAGAGTGGATCACCTCGATATTAGTGACAGTTCACAACTCCGTATAATTTGAATCTATACATGAAAAATATATTTATTTATCAAAGGATAATTTTAACGGATTTTAAATATATTTTGATTCGTATTTCCGATTATCAGATTGCCAATGTTTCACGCTTGTGTTCTTCATTATTTTGACCAACTTATTAAATTATTATGTGTGAATGTACCTGATGTGTTCGCTGAGTCATTGGCTCATCCTCTACTTTTACTTTTCTTCCATTTACATCTTCGCACGCACATGACTTTGTACTTATCAAAATGTAAAGTATCTTCTGGCTAGACGCGAATCATTGAAATGTCGAGTTCATTTTCAACACCGGACAACTATATGCAGATTTATACCATCGTTGATGAATACATATTTTAACAGCATAAAGATCTTTCATGAATCACTTACTTTAACATGATTAGCATTTAAACAAATGATCGAAAGAAAATATTAATAAAAATTTAATGTTCATTAACAAAATAATTAAATATATAACCAGGAAGTAATTTATGTTGAGAGAGATTAATTGTATGTTGTTAGCAAACTCTTGACTGAGTCTGAATATAATACAAAAAATAGTAAGAATTCCAAGAAAAATATCATATGGATTTTATATGAATAATAATAATAATAATAATAATAATAGTAAGAATAATGATATTTAGTACTTTACTCAACACAAGGAACTGTGAGAATATTATATCCGTAGACAATAATGTTTTTGATAAATGAATGCTTATTTCCCGATAATTCGACATGAATAAGATGAAAAATGGACTTTTCATAAATAATTTTTCTCTTGAATTATTAAGTGTCTTGTAAACTCTCATATTAAATATTACCAAATTGCAACCTAAATGACTGATTATGAAGGAGACCTAAACATGTGTAAATACTTAGTTATTCTTCCCTGTATTTTCATCATCTGGATTGAAGAATCCATTTTTAACTAACTTTTATCTATTGAGTTGCTGATGCTTGGGTCATCAGTTATTGTAAGGAATAGTACGAATCCTGATTGAATACTATTTACATGCGTTTATTGATAGCGTAGCTAGATTTTATTAATACTAGTTCTACATAGTAACTCTGTTAATCGCTATAATTCATCATAATCATCACTGATTGCAATCACTTGGTTTCTATGTATCTAGAAGAGATCAACAGAACAATTATCATTTGCATCCAGTTTGCTATTATATTACAAATGCTTTTCTATTAGGAACTCGAAATAAATAATTTCTTAATCCATTTGTTTGACGGTCCTAACATTTTCATTAACATAGAAGAATAATGAATTGTGAATATCGATACACAGTAACTACAATTCCTAATCCTCCTGAAATATCTTTCAGCTAACACGAAACAAGGTTCCAATTTGGTCACCAATAACGACTTTTCAAATGTAAAAGCCCCCTATTATGTAATGAATAAGTATTAATATTTTAAAGTCTACTAGTAAAACCAAAAATTATTTGGATTGATCATTTTTCTCAGAATATTAGCTTATTCGTGATCACAAACTGTATACCATACATATCATAGAAGTAAAATGTGCGGATGATTAGAATGACTTGTATCATACCGAGGAATTGATGATTATTAACCTACTAGAATAAAGAATTGATATTCATCATAAAACATTGTAGCTAAAGTTCATTCATAGCCTTTCTTGAAATATTCACGTTTATCTCCCGGAAAAGTATTGCAAAATTATACCATAGACATGGACTGAATACGGAATTCATTGAGTATGTACTTACTTTATTTGTTGAATTTAGACAATTCGTTCATACGCAGAAATTTGATAAATATTATAAAAAATATGCATAGATGAAATGAAATAACATACAGTTTGTTCTGTTTACCAACTTAAAAAGAACAAGAACAACAAATTATGCAGAATAAAGTGAATCCATTTCACCGCGCTTGGTTCTCCTCAACTATGTGCAACCTATATTATTACGAAATTGATATTTAAACAAAATATAGCATACTTAGAGTGATAAGTATGATTGGAACTTAGATGAAAATTATATCGTCATGGTGAAAAAACTAATGCAAACATATTTTAATAAGGTTGATTAAAATATTTCAGATAAACAAGTTATGCAAAAGGACAAAATCAATTGTGGTGTAATAACAAAAACATTAGTGAAACGAAAATTAAGTGAAAGCACAGTAAAGAAATAGTGAGTTGATGACAATTAAGTTTGGCAACTGTAGGTTGCAAGGGTAAAGAAAGTGTAACAACTGTTTCCCTTTAAACATATATATAATGTTTCAAGTGTTTGTTAGCAACAGCTCTAGAGAAATTTTAAAGTTAGGATTTCATTTGTGCATTAATTACCTTGAAAGATTTCAAGGAACTTACCTCATATCTTATATATTGTGATTCTCTCCTTCTCCGTCTTGAAGGATGCTTTGATGATCCTAGGTCCATGAGGTTCTCATCCTATAAGCGCTCTCCATGTTTCTTGTGAAGGCGTTAGTGCTACTCCTTGTGTGCGAGGCATTTTCCTCTTCGTAACGAGAGTATACCAGCACTTTTCCTGAGGATAATCTTTGTTGTCCAGCTTGTAAACAATGGGTTCCGCTTATTCTGGATATCTTCAGGCTGTATCTTCTCATCTCTTTAGCTGTTTGAATGCTTCTCCCCGTCTCCCACATCGTGCGAACATTCCATATACCTATATTAATTGTTGCTCTGGTTATCAGAAGCGGAATCTGCCTCGTGACTCTCAAAGAAACCCGACTTTCAGCATGAGGAGTCATTACTCTTCGAAATGAAGACCTTTCAATTTCCAGAATAAGGTGTAAATAGTTAGAATGTTTTTTTTCTGGTTAGAGCTTTTTTTTTAAAAAGTTGTTTGTTGCGAGAATGGAGTTGATAATTCCATGTTCAACCATCCTCCTTTGTCCGAGAATAAGACCGACAGTAACCCTTGAGAGATTTCAGGTGGGAGAACTGGAAAGGAAAGCCCAGGATAGAGTTGGTTGGAGAATGCTAGTCGATGGTCTATGCGCCACATGGGGTAACAATCATTGATTGATTTGTTGATCAACTTACCTTATATCTTTTGTAGCTAATGCACCTGGAGACTGTATTGTTGAATGTCATCCTTCCATTTAGATGAATACTTTTAGTAATATTTTCTTTGGATTTAAGATAAGCTCCTTTTCATTTTTACCAGTGTAACTGATTTGGCAAATATACATCGATTTGTACAAACAGGTGATGATAATGTAAGGAAGGCATTTGGGGATCTTAGATGGTTTCTGCGGACATTTTATTCACAGTAAAATCGGTATAACATTGGTGAATGTTACTGTTAATTTTGTGTTCACTCTTCTCCCGACTGTCAATTGAAGTATCGTCCCCTTTGAAATCAAGGTGAATAAAAATTAGATTTGCCAACCATATTTTTTAAAAACTATAGCGTACCATGTTTTCAAGATTAGGTATTAAGCTGTCTGCAAGTATGGAAGCCTAGTGGACTGCACATTACTACACTATAACTTCGACACTGTGTTGCGTTGTCAAACTGGACCTGAATGTCTTTTATGCGTAGTAGCATCGGTGTTCTGATATCTGTTCACCGAGCTAGGAAGCGAATCGGAATGTCGATACATAATTGTCGGCTGAAATCGATGCTTACCTCGAGGAACTACTTCTACTGTAGAAAGTAAAACCCTAAGGAGATGTTTATAATGAGTAAATTATTAAAAAGTTGACTCCATTTATGCTCTACAAGTAACCAGTTATTTTTTCAACAATGAATAGCTACTGGAGGAAAATATTTATGAAAATTGTTATTTCTACTTATTAAATAGTTAGTGACTACATTACTATAACATAAAAAGAAACATAAATCCCAAATGTTTACTTATTGAAATCACATAATCACACATATTCTTTTAGGGTTACAAAGTGACAGATTCATTTCTCTTAATTGTTAAAATAAGGCATCGATTGAGTAATAAAATTAGAAAACCTGAATGTCACATATATTTTACTCTGTAATTAGATAAAGCAGTACTGACCTTCTTTAAAGTATAAGTAATATTATTGTTGTTGTTATGGCAAATTAAAACATGATGAGACAAAGTCAACAGTTAACACAGATGATTACATAAACGGATGAAAAGTTAACTAGAAATTATAAATTAATAAGTATGTTAGTGTTTGATTGATGTATCATCCATATCATTTTGTAAGATAAAGAGTTAAATTTCACATGAGTTTTTATATTTCATCTACACTGGATATGGATAAATATGGTAACTATTCGAGTTTAAAATGAATTTCGTTATCATCTATTTCAGGTAACAATGGAACATTATGAAGGATTAAAAAAGCAGTATTATTTAAGTACTAAATAGTTGTTCATTGATATTTAGAGTAACAGTTAATTATAGTAGTTGGCGTGGAAATCTTCAGAATAACTGAAATTTAGAATGTTATGTTTAATCATAGGGTCCATCAATATTAAGGTAAGGATCAAATTGAACTTATTTTCAGGTAGGAAAAACAAATCGTTAATTAATTTACAAACAGTTTTCATTACATCTGAATATCATACAACTTAGAATTGAATATACCTACGAATTCCAAGCAAATAACAATAAATTACATTAGTGGAGATATTCAAAAGTAAATTACAAAATTATGTACAGCACTTATTCGTGCTTACTTATTATTCATTAGAAGTATTGAAAAACTACAAGTTGGTATAGTTAATAAAAAATAATTCATTTCTAGGGTGGAGGTGGTACTTTAAGTGATTAGTTAACTAGTCACTAAGGTTAGTAAATCAAATGCTGATCATCCATTTGTTAGTCTAATTCAACAAGCAAATAATCATTGATTGATTATAAAATGAGTTATATATATTTGTAAAATTCCAATGAGTAGAAATTAAAATGTATACAATCATTGATTGATGTTCCAACTTCGTGTATATAAAGTACTTTTTGTATAGTCTGATTTTCTAACTCATTGATAATGTTCAAAAGCTTCAGAATTTTCAGATGAATACATAACCTTTAGACAAATGAACTGATATCCATAGATTTACATTTCTACTTTAGGCTAATTCACTACATATTTCGCAACCCCATTTAATATCATTAGTCAGCAACTGCCAAACTACCAGTATAGTCTGCCGGTTTCACCTACCCTCTAGAATTCCAAAATTTTTCCTGAGATCTGTCAAATGTTGATTGATTTTGGATGTAGCAGTGATCAATTAATTTTAAGTTTGATATTCTAATTCTTGATCATAGGTTCTATTCATTAGTTACTTTGATGAATACCGATATTATCTAGTACGATTAAGAACGGATGCATTTTGAAGCAAATGGAACAAGGAAACGAGAACAGATGTAGGCAATATGCTCATTCTACCTTTAGTTTCTTTCCACAAATTAATTTGGCATTATATTGAGAAACTAAAGTATCATAAACATGAACAATGCATCATACCAACTTTCGTACGCAGTTTCAGACTGTGTATTTATTCTTACATTTGGTTTTACCTTTTATTAAACCTGTTAGTATTTTTTTACTTTCTTCAGATTCAAATTATATCAATTACAGTTTTTCATAGTGCAAATTTCTTTGTTTCAATCCATGGTGGATATGCCTTTTGGTAACCACTTATATTCCCTTTATAATCATATTACTCGCAAAATTAACCATATCAAGTACTAATCAGAACAATCAAAACTGTTTACTTATCTGACTTTAGCGATTATCAACAATTAACCAAAGAAGTGTTCAAGAGAGAGAGTCAATTTTAAATCTAACATCAATTCGATGTATTTATGGTTTCGTACACTGAATATCTTACTGAGTAGCTGTATGAAAACACTTATTTCTCTCTACTGTTATGATCTTAAACAAAACGTACGTATTTCGTAATATTAGATTGTTGATAATAAATAAGAAGGAACAAAGTGATTTAGGGTCACAGAGAAACAGCTTTTCTTGAAAGTAAATAACTGAGGTTTGTAATGAAATTGATTTTCGTTCAACTCGGTAGCCTATGGTAGACTGGGGGGTTCGACTGTGTGCTGTAATCTGAAGACGATTAACGGATTTACTTAAAATTTCATCGACTTGTCTTGGTCCAATTAAATATGGCTAGGCTCAAACTTATAAAATGGTTGGAAATCTGTTACTCTAACCACTCGGTCATTGCTCTGGCGGTTTTGGGAGTTTTTAAGTAAACATATATTTATAATGAAGGTACAAACGTGAAGGGAGAGCGATACTGAATTACAAGTTTGTTTATCGTTCAAAAATGGTAGTGGAATACAACCTAGATGTACAATTAAAAGGTGATCTAAAGATTTATCTTCAAGATTTTTAGTAAGAATCCTAAATATTTTTTTTGGTTTCGTGCAGTTAGATGACATATTTAAGTAATTGACATAGACTACTAAACTACGAATTAGGTTTAAATTATGATGCAGCACGAAAATCTAATTAGTATTGACTTCCATTCATGAGATTGTAGTATGAATGCAACATATAGAGAGTAGTATCAATGCATTTTATGTTGATTGACAAGCTCTACTTAGGCATAGATTTATATCTAAGGTAGCTGAACTTTGTAAATCGGGAGTATAACCAAAATAAATATTCAATTATTGAAAAGCGTACAGATCTATATATATATATTCAATCCTTTAATTGATCTACTTACAGTAATATATGTATGTCACGTTGCATTCAATGTACGAGAAATGGAAAACATATATAATAAAAGAAACTGTAATGTATGCAATAAAAAATAGTACAAGAATGTAATAAAATGTAATTAGGAAAAGAATAAGATAATCGCTTTGTTTTATCTCTTACTCTTATATTGGTGTGAATTCATGTGTTATCCCGACAACAGTATGTCTGTGTGATTTAATCAAACGATCATTACGTGGTTGGTATTTTACAGTGAGGACATTTGGTCGTTTAGCACCATAAAATTTATTACCTCTCATAAGTGCTGTAATTTCTTCTTTATTATTTGAATCAGAACGTAATGATTTTTCACGTTTCATTTGATTTAGTGCCAGCAACCAATCAGGTTTCTTATCTTCTAAACTTAGAGAACGTTTTATTCGTTTAGTATTACTCAGTAAGTTTTCAGATGTTTCATCAACTCCAGTAACACTTAAGGAACGCTGTTTTTGTGCATTTATTGGTACGGTCGTTAAATTATGACTTTGGTTGGATGGCTTAGGAGTGGATTCAAATACATCATCTTCATCATTATCACCAACAGGTGTCTCCTTCTCATCAATATTCAAATTTTTACAGGCTAATGCAGCTAATAATGTATCTTCGTCAGATGGAACACCTAAAGAACGTAATCGTAACCAAAATGGTTGGTTCGAACTGTCCTCTTCACTGTTTTCGTGCGAACGCAAACGACGATTTGAATTCCCAGCATCAATATGGAAAGAATTTTGTCTTATTTGCTTCATTCTCTTCATATCTGTAGTCACATTTTCTGTTGCAGTTGTTATCATCACTGGTTTTGGTGATAATTCTTCAAGTGAAATATTGAAGTTTGATTCAGAAAATCTTCGAGTAAATTGTAAACGTTGAAAATCCAATTGTCTACAAACCTTAATTTGTGCTTTAGCTAAACGATCACGATTTAGTTGAAGCTTACGATCTTCAAGTTCTTGTAATATTTTTAAACGTTTAACTTTGTGTTGATTAGAAGCATATGATGATGTTGAGGACGAAACTGATTGATATTTTTCTGAATTATTTGTTGGAACATCCATTATGTTTTAATGCTTTATCTTCATTAACTTAGTGAAATCAAATTCCCATAGATGATAAAGAAATATTAAGTGATTTTGTTTTATATTTTGATTGATTTGGAGGTAAATCTTTGTGCCTGGACCGTGAACTTTATATACATATTTATATAGGTTTCCATAATCACAGGTACACAACATATGTTGATCGATTTGTCCTAAATGAATCTTGACAAAGCTATATTACACGAATAGTATAAAACGAGTGTAGAATGTAATTCTGCTCTTAAAAAGATAATACCGTAGGGTGGATTATAAACTTGTTATTGGTGTATAACTCATAGTGAAAACAAAGAAATGCTAATGCGGCTATCGTGTGTGTGCATCTTTTCCATATATTCTTGTGAAAAACATTTACAAACTCAGTCATCATGGTCAAAGCACTTAGAATCATATGAATAAAGTTCGGTGTAGTAAATAACATGCAAAAAACAACTTAAGTAATATTTCTTTACACATTGGTGTCACTACATATAAATACACATTGCAGAAATATGGAGTAACTGAAGAAACGGCAAATTTTTAAATATCTAAATGCACATGAAAAGTTACCTAACTATCCGTTTATCGACTAAGTTAGATGTTTCTATGGAGACTTTGTATAACTTTTAGGTAATTTTCTACGTTCAGTAAATAAATTGTGTCCGAGGCTTCAGTTCATTTGGAGGGTGTATTGAATATTAATGAACTCTTCATCAAACCATAAGTTCCACTCTATTTCTGTTTTCCTATACCGCATGTTGCACTTCTCTACATGAATATTTAATGGTTAGCTTTAAGACATTTGAAGTGAAATTTGTAGTGAAATCAATAAAACAAGTTCATTTAAGACCAAGTTATTTGGATGACTTAAATTTCATCTTAATTTATCGACCTAGACAATTATTGGACTAACCATGAACTTCTGCTTATGTGATCTCTTGTCTGTCTAGTCATTTTGCTTCTTAGCAATATTGTTGAGAGTGAAAGATCGTACATACATTCATTTTGGATAATAGTATTAATCTCGAGGGGACGAATAATGTCAAAGTAGCCTGCATCACAGTCTGACATCAATCGTAAAACTATTGAGAGACAGGACAGTCAGTCAGTTACAACATAGAACATTGTACATGCGTACATCAGTTCAAGTTGCCATGCCTCAATTAGCAGATAAAGATTAAATTGTCGGACCAAATCCTAAAGTAGGGGAGGTAGTAACAGAGTAAGTACTAACGGGAAGGCATAGAGATCATAGATAAGATTTGAGATAAAAAGTGATTCAGTAAAGAGAAAATTATAATAAGCTCAGAAATTAGAATTTGGAGGAAGACAAGGAGTGGATGCACCTGCGCCATTGCAATCGATTTTGAGCCATATCACCTAAAGTCTCTAACCATTTGTTACGCTCATCGTGTGGGCCCCAACCAGGTAGTCTACATCTATTAACATGGCTCAGTCCAATTGTCAATGACTTCATGGATTGGTGCCATGTTTTCGTTTGGCCACCCCAAGCTTTCTTCCAGCCTACTCCCACACTAGACAACATTGCTCGTTTCGGTAGACGGTGGTCAGGCATACGCAACACATGTCCTAACCACCTTAGCCGGTGAAGATTCACTACTTCATCAATAGACTTACCGTATTTCCCTAGTACTCTATTCCTAACCCATGCATTGCTTACTCGGTTGTCCCAGCAAACACGAGCAATGTTTCGGAGACATCTATGATCGAATACTAGGAGCCTACGGATATCCTCTATCCTTAAAGGCCATGTTTCACATCCATAAAGTAAAACGGATCTGACTGCTGCACAATAAACACGTCCTTTTGTCATTAAACGAATGTTTCGCCTACGCCACAAGTGACGCAGATTGGCAAAAGCCGATCGAGCCTTATGTATACGGGCCGAGATTTCATCGGACACCAGACCGTTAGGACTGATGAGGCTCCCTAGATAAGTAAAGCGGTTAACGCATTCAATAGTTTCACCCCCTATCACTAACTTTGGTGCTGAATTAAGCCAGTCCTGAAGTAACATTTTACATTTGGATGGGGAGAATCGCATCCCAAACATGCTTACATTCATGTTTAAGGTGGTCAAAAAATCCTGCATTTTATCAGCATCTTCACTCAGTAGAACTATATCGTCGGCATATTCTAAGTCAGTAAGTTTATCTCCTGGAAAGAGGTCAACCCCAGGGAAATCAGACGATGACAATGTTAACTCTAAAAGTATGTCAATGATAAAATTAAATAAAAATGGAGATAGCGGACAACCCTGACGAACACCACTAGAAGTGGTCAATTCCGAAGACAATCTGCCATAAGCTCTAACACGACATGTGGTGTACGAGTAGAGAGCTTGTATAAGGTTAATGTACTTCTCCGGTACACCTTTCAATGACAGACATTGCCACATAACCTTACGATCAATAGAGTCAAACGCCGCCTTAAGGTCAAGGAATACAGCTATTGTTGGGCGTCTGAAAGTGTGCCTATGTTCCAGAACCTGTCTAAGTGTGAATATTTGGTCTATACAACCACGTCCGGGTCTGAAGCCACCTTGGTTTTCTCGAGTTTGCTCTTCACGAGCTTTAGTTAAACGTCGAAGTATTATTGAAGCTAGTATTTTAGACACTATATTCGTTAAACTGATTCCTCGGTAATTGTCACACGAGGACTTCTGTCCTTTCTTAAAGACCGGAATGGTTAGTGTTCGAGACCAGTCAGATGGGATTACGTCTAGTTCCCAAATTCTAGCCAAGATCTCAGTTCATCTCGCCGCTAAGACTGGACCACCTTCCTTAAATATCTCAGGGGTCAATCCATCTGGTCCTGCCGCTCTCCCTCGCTTTAAGTTTCCAATAGCCTTCACAACTTCACTGAGACTTGGGGGACCAATGTTAATTTGCCATTCAGATTGTTTGGGGATGGTGGGCAGCAGGGATGACGCCGTGGGCCAGTTGAACTGTTCCCTAAAGTGTTCTGCCCATCGGTCTAATCTTCTGGATTGACAGTGAATAATGGAGCCAAAACAAAGTCATTCTATTTCTCGCACTTTTGTCTATGAAAGAGAATTCATCTCATAAACTTTGGCCTAGTACATCAAAATCCAGTTTCAGATTTATTTCCGAAACCGTTTTAGTAGCACTAGAGCAATGATTATTTGTGCTTAGATTCAGCTAGGGGCCATCGATAATTTCACGAAAAACCCTTTAGACGTTATTAAATTCTGAAAGCATATCGGCAAATCTAAGTCCCTAATAAAATTTTTAGAGGATTTTAGATAGCGATGTCTCCATTTTCCGGAATGGACAATTACCCAGTTTGTTGTAAACTATAACATTCTTCATCTTTTAGTCACAGGATTATATGGAAACCAAAAGCCACTCTTGGTTTCTTTAAATAGTGTTCGAAGTGAAGCTTCATCCTGATGAATGCGAATTAGCACGAAATATAAGTAGAGTAGGGTTTGTTGTCGACTACTTTACGATATATATACATATATATATATAGGCATTTAGCTTCGTGGAATTCTTTTCGACTGAACAGAAACTGGTTAAAGGTAATCAAGACCGAATTTTTCTGAAATTCATTATAGATGTTAATCTAACGAGGAAAAAAGTGTTGGATCAGGGGAGACCAAACAATTACTGAACACTGATATATATTGTTACTTGTATGCAATACATGTTTATATCTTAGGTTGAAAAATAAAATGACCTTCGTGGCATGAAAGATATGAGGGTGATTATGCTTTGTTGAGATGGTATGGCCTTACGCTGATAAGAAGCTAAGATTAACGCCTAAAAATTGTGACCAGATACCTGGTTGTAACTTTTAACCATCTAACATCAAGATTTGAATTACTGTAGTAGATGATATTCATTTTAGTAAATTAACAAAGAATAACTCAAAGTACGTACAATTTAGCTTAACAGTTAAACTCAAATAAGAAAACTGGTCAATCTCCAACTATTCTGGTTGCAAAAGTAGGTCAACATTATCAGTGACTAATAACTCCAACTCTACTGTCAAGTTTTAAACATATATACTTCGCATATGACATTCATACACAATGCCTCTACTGGAGAATAGAAGCTAACATAACAAATTACGTCACTTCATCTTCAATCAAGTGTGAACTTATTGTTATTAAACTGTTTTTGTCGACCTACCATATGATCTACTAATTCTGATCAAATCCTGATGAATATTAGGAAGTTGTTTATATAAATTGGAATTAAATATCTATTGTCCAAATGACAAAACTACCATAGTATGAATTATGGTTCTTTTGAATTACTTTTATGAACAATATTATGAATTACATTTTCTTTCATCAAACAAGATGTGTACAGAACTCGTAACATAGTTTAACCTATATATCAAGTATAGATTCGTGTAGATGTCTTCGAGCCTGACTGACAGTGTGAAGATAAGTGGTATTACCTAGTTGCTTAAACCGAAGTAGGTGGAATTGAACTCGAGCCTAAGGTCTAACAGTTGAAAGCTCGAACGCTTATACTAATAGACCTTAGCTCTGTTACTCAATGACCTAATACTAGTATATTTTAAAAAGGACAGATAATCATAAGCTTAGTTACAAAAGTACTTATCAGGATAAATAAAACCCAAGAAAGTTGTCAATGAAAGGCATTTAATAATTAGTACATACTGATAAAAATACACAAAAGAAACACGTATAAATACAAAAACAAATTACAAAGACACAATGTATTAGCAAACCGATAAAAACTAAACTTTATATGCGTTTGTAAGAAAAACATCAGTTTAGAATATAAAAATAAGGTTAAAACGATATTCTGTGATCTACAAAGATACATAAACGTACATTCATAAGACAAAAGGGGTTATCATGTGCATAACGTAAATACTATTTATATAACATTCAAAACTATGCAGTCAAAAAAGACGAGATTTGGCCAGAAATTCCCGGGTGGAGGGACGCAGGAATAATGATATTCGATCGAAGTAATGTAAAAAGCTGTTTAAAGAGAAACAAAATAAGAGTAAAGGCATATAAATATGCTTCTTTTGCCAAAACAAGAGCGGTGTGTATGAACTTTGAAAAAAAAACCGCGAGATTCTTATCATTCTTAGTATGCATTTCATATTATTGTGAAAACGATTTTGATAAGTACGTAAAATAGAATAAACTAGAGATGTACGTAATTTTAGAAAGTTGGATTGTAGTTAGAAGTGGAATCATGAATACGTGCTTCTTCCTATTTCGGACTCGTCAACTGGATGAAATGTACTTAGTTGAGTTTATAACCGGTGATCAAAACAATAACTAGTCGAAGAAATAATAGAAATCATTCGCCTTCAAATATTTTTAGACACAAACCGTCAGTCAGCTGTGTTCAACATAGGAACTGGTATAAATATTCACCGGCACATGTTACCACACCACTTCAGTACGAATAAACGGAATCATAAACAAAGTAGGTCAAAATAATAACGAAATTAGTGAAAGTACGAAGGATTAAATATAAAGAACAAAAAGTACTAAATACTATTGAAATTTAAAACAAGGGGTAGATGAATGATGGGGAGGATGATGACAAATGAATACATTTGAAGATGATCGTAGCATAAAAACGTCACTTACGCATCGCAAACATGTGACAGTATGAATTATGTCAATACATTGAAATGACTGTTGACAATAACTTACAATTTAGGAAATAACAACAATATATCATAAAACAACACTAATCGCATATTAATAACAACATACCGTCTTTTGGTGGAAACTTCTTGTCTGGATTTCTCACCGCAGGCTAATACACGTAAAACTGGCAAATAGTCACAAGCTAATCTTTTTGAGTGGTTATGATAACTAACACCGATCCCATAACGATTCAAATCATGTACACATTTTGACAATGAAAGCCCCTGACTTCTAAAAAATGCATATGATTGAAAATAGGCGTTTACACTGACGAGATTAAAGAAGTTAAGCGGTATAAAATTCAACACTGTGTTAGTTATTTGACGAAAAATGTGACAGAACGGTATGAGTCAGTCAGTTACAACGTAGAACTTTGTACATGCGTACATCAGTTCAAGTTGCCAGAACGGTATGAAAATGATTATTTATTTATTTATCGATCTAGTTAAGCCGAAATCGTTTGCAGATGGGCACAAAATTGAATTCACCATACAATTAGAAACATACTATCATGAAGAAATAAAAGATAGAAGGCGATCATAAACAAAACAGGAGACAAGATAATATCATCCGCATAACACAATACTTGTAGACAAAATTTAGTAACAATATACACTCTCCTGCAAATACTCACTGAAAGTTCCCGAAAGATCAGATTAGTTCAAAGCAGAAAAATAAGGCTATAAGTACCTGTATCACTTTTAAGTATGCATATATATATATATATATATATATATATATATATATATATATATATATATATATATATATATATATATATATATATACCAAGCTTCATGTTGCATGTGACTGACCTTACTGGCCATCGATTCCAGTTGCAATACAGCACAGTGAAATGAAACTGTCAGCATGAGTACCAAAATAGTAGTAGCATTGGTAATAAAAAAGACTAAGTATAAATAATATCACTAGAAGAAGAATAAATTCTGTAGAGGTATTAATGATGACTTATTACCGATTCATCATCTTTCCTAGCCTTAACATCGCTAACTCAATAGTTTCAACATAAGCGAGCAATGGTTAAATACAAGTAACCTATGAATATCTTCTAATTTTGAAAAATATGTTTTAGTTCTGAAGGCAAACAACAGTGAACTGCTACGTAGCATACTTACAGCCTTGTTAGCAGGAGGATATCTGCCTATGTCATAAGAAAACAATCTGAAAGATTCTGAGTGAGCCTTTTGTATCCGTGCTATTATATTAAATAAGAAAAAACTAGGGCACATGAGGCATCCAGGACAAGCGAAATGATCGACGTTAACGTGGATCTATCATGATTCAACGATTAGAATTGAGAACAGGTGAGAAACAATTACGGTACTACCCAAATGTTTCGGACGTAGTCATCGACACCAAACTTTAATTTAGCTTATTTTTTAGGTACATCTCGATGTACTTGGTTTTGAGCCGCGCTTCAGATGGGAAAAGTAATGATGGATCAAAATCAAAGTAGGTGGAGTTGGATTTTAACCTAAAACACAATGGTTTAAAGTTACGTATTTTAATAACTGGAGTCACTATTCAGTAAGATGTACTCGAACTCCATAAAATCAATCTACTGTGTTAGAAAATATACTAAGGATAACGACTAAATGGTACACTGTATATCAACTGATTACGTGCTTCAAGTAAATTGAAAATTGCATTAATTGCAAGTCGATGATTACAAATTATCTACCAGATACAGATTCATGTACGCTATACGTGTAAAGGCTAGTAATACTGTCCAGTTGTCTAAAACGAATTAAAAGGACCAGAGTTCAAACCCACCGTTCCACTTATAAGTCAATATTAACTGACTACTCAAATGAAAACAACAATTAGTAGACAACCACGTTAGACATATTTTCAAGCTCTTGACAAGTATGAACAGACAAATTTTTAATGATAAGAGCTTAGATTTTTATAAAATCAATACGACTAGGTTACTAAACTTATCTTTCAGCCAATAAACTGTTGTAACTGAAGTTACGAAATATGCCATTTTAGAAAATAATCACCGACATCAAGTAACAGAACACAACTTACAAATCAGAAGATCTCAAATGAGCATCTGTCTTCATAGAATCGCCCAGACAAGAAAGATTGGTAGTGGCATTAAATTTAGTCTCAACTTCTCCAAGAGTAGTTCGAAATTGATTTAGCACAAGTTGTATCCAAAATACATTAAAGAACTCATCATTAATAATATCAAATGGAATAACTGGTCCCCAATGATGAATAGGCAAATTTATAACACTTTTAGTAGATCCAAGTTGTATAGAGCAATTTGAAGTGCGGTTAACATACGAATTTGTATTGAATGGTGCTGAATTACTGCTACTACTACTTGAATCAGATGTTATGTCAATGATTTGACTTATTGAGTCAATAACAGACCATAAGGATGCACGAGCTACACCCGATCGACATATATCCCAGAAGGAAAGATTATCACTCATTTGTTTTAGAGCATCTAAACTGAGATCAATTAATAGGGAATCTTGTTTGCTATCTTCAACACTTCGTTGACAACGTGCATCAATAAGTTTATCCATTTGAGTAGTCTAATAAAGATTAAATAATTGAAGCAATAGATAACTATTTGCAGCTGCTTAGGTAAAATGATAAACGTGTTAGGTCATTGGAAGAAGTAATGCTTGTAAAACAAGAGAATAAGAGAATGTTGGCTACATTGTGGTCGGTAAACCAGTTTAAGAAGTGTGGAATTTGGAAAATACTAGCTTCGTTTATGCAACCGCCAAATTTCGTAACTAGATTCCTTACTTGTCACCAGTAGACTTTAAAAGTATATAATATTGACCTTACTAAAACCAAGTGGAATTGCAGAACAATATACTGTGTACAATCCGCAACACTGCATATTACTGAAGAATAATGAAAATAATCCTGATAAGACTTAGAGAAAACATAAACTGCAATCGCTTCTACCATATATCCAAAGCCTTTTTAATCTTGTTTAACGGGGTTCGTCCATGAATTGAACACTGAAGAAAGGTCTATGGCATGTTCGTTTAGTGGTGTCAATCATTACAAACATGGTCACTAGTCAAAGTGATTCAAAATAATAGGAAATACGTTTTGATATCAGGTAGTTTGAAAGTAGTCGGCAAAGGTGAGCCTGAGGCACTATGTGGGATTTGAACCCCGGTCACCTAGTTTTTATCATCAAACTATTCAGACCGTCATTGATCCCCTGTAGGGTTGAGATATTTACAATGATCAGTTAGTAGTGAGCAATGACACAATTGTTTAGCATAAACTTAGGTCAACCAGAGTTACGAGCATACTAGCTCCAACCGCCACCTAACATAAAGTAATTGTGTTCAAATAACCGTTAATCACAAGTGATACACTAATTTCGAAAACAAAACTAACCGAATACGTACAGTTTTACCAGTTATTTTATTCGAATCATTCTCAATATCAGTAGAGAATAAATCATCCAAATCATTTCCAATCACACATTTAGGATTAACTGACGGTGTGTAGTTTGAACGTCCAGACAGTTTGCAAAGAGAAGGACAAAATTTTTCAACCAAAATTAATGGATCATCAATAAGGTCCCCTGAGATGAATTGCTAAAAGATACACAAAATAAAGATTTTGTGTGAAAGGGAAAAAATATGTACCTTACGATTATTATGAAGGTATGTTACAAGAAAGATGATAAATGTTGTTGAGAAGTATTAGGAAAAATAAACATCAAACGGAAATTCGAAGTGTGTATAATTTTTAAAGCTGACAAATTTAGTCGCCTTTAAAGATTGATCCTTAAAGAACTAGGTTAAGAAATATGTTTCGTCAAAATAATTCACTTTTAATGTATTTTATGTGAATTAGCTGCTTTGTGTCACTTAATTTATTGTGTTAATTGTCTTAGCTATCACTTGTTAAGTTTCACTTGGTAATTGAAAAACTCAACCAGAACACTGTAACATTCAAACCACATTCGAAAGACACGGCAACTTCTGTTGTCAGATAGTTTCCAAGTAACTGATAGGCCATAATTAGAAGTGAAAATTATTTGAGCTGGATTGTGGCTGGTAAGCGGAGAATTGTCAAGACTAGAGATATACTATTTAAAAAGTAAAGAAGTAGTGTGTAGTAATCAACTTTTCCATTATACCTAATTAATTAGACATCATCACCTAAGTACATTACACAAAAATAAAATGACACCTTTAACATCTGTTTCAAAGCAGTTACAGTGTACACATTAAAAGAATTTTTTACAAATCGAACGAAACAAATACAATATATAGAATGCAAAGTAGGTGAATACTATGAAGCGGACAATGGGGTAAAGAGGATTAAAGTCAACTTATAAAAACAAAATACTTTCGGTGAGTGTTTAGACAGTTACTACAACACTATATACGATAAGCATTGACGACGAAATAAGTTGCTCGTTATCATGCAGATAATTATCAACTACGTAGATAAATGCACAAATAACAAGATTATTTATTAAAACAAACAATTTAGTAAAAACGGACACTAAAAATGTATATGCCACATCAATTAAGTTGTCATTACTGCGCCAGAATACAGTGCCAAACCTGAGCATTACTAACACGATATTGACATCAGGATGTCAGCAATTCTTCAAAGACAACGATGGTGGAATATAGAGACACTGAACATCTTTAGCTCGGAGACCGGATTTCTCGAGTATATAGCAGAACCGCCCTCACTGAAAAGCTGTAAACTCGACAGTATACAGTCAGAATCACATTACGATAGCTACAAAGATGGTTCAGATTGATGCAGGCCGATCTAGCATTGGTTATCCGTTTTTATTCAGAAGTTGGAGTTTGTTGTGGATCCCTTTCTTCGTCACGTGCAGGGAGGAGTAAGAAAAACATAGTTATGTATGCAAGAACTTCAGTTTGACTGTTACTTTGTGGATAAAAATTAATCGCTACATTGCTACATCAAAGATAGGATTCAATCAGCATCAAAAACTAGAATGGAGCTGCAGTTCAGTCGTTAAGACGTTTAACTAAATCATAGGTTACAACCTTACTTTAGCTACTCCAGTTTGAGCAACCTGATAGATAAATTAATGATTTTAATGCAGGATTATATACCCACCAAAGTGGTTACCATTAAATAAACAAATTACTACAAATATCACAATCAGTTATCAAGCAAATAACTAAGTAGTAATTTGTGCAACTGTAATATGAGTTTGTATCACTCAAGATTGCAAAAACGCCTTGTTGATGAATATAGACATCGAAATAAAAATCAAGATTATCGACTCTTAACGAAACGACAGTTTAAGTTATTATTATCATTCAAATAAACATAACATATGCAATATATAATTTGGAAAGAAACTGAAACCATTTACATTGTATTTCATGTGATCATCTTCTCTATCCTCTTCAGGAGCACTGATACACAACCACTGTAGTTCATTGATAAGTCTTCGAAGATCAAGGTGTTCAGGAGACGGTTTGTTGAAAGTTAACTTAGGAGGCTGAATACTCTTAATTAAAGATTTGGCACTTTGTACATCTAAATCAAATCCTTCAGCTAAACACAGAACACGAATATATGGGACAACTAATTCCTTTAAAATAAAAAGCAAAAGTAGCAGATAAATATCTATCAAAAGAAAATAACCTTTCTGTGAACTTCAATAATTCATTACTTTGATTTCTTTCTATCTACAATCGTAAACACCACTATTACACCGAGTCCTTGCAACACAATAATCCGTTCAAACTTTTAGCCAACACTTTTTTAAACGCATTAATTGTTATAAATATCTGTGTTTTAGATGCGTTTTGATTAACTAATTATATCTGTCAAAAGCGTGTAATGATGAGTTTGCAAGGAATGTTTACAGCCTATTGTGAGGAATTCAAGCTTCACTACGATGGTTCGGGGATCAAAAGAAAAGAACTCATGTAGAATTATTTTGTTCCATATTCCAAAATAGAGGATATAAAGTTATCATTAGAACAGAATATCTTGATGAAGAATTTGACTGTTTTAGAAAAAAGTATATTCTTCAAATCGTCATGGGGTCGAACATTATTGTGAATTCGACAACAAAGTACATATTCGGTACTGAAAGTGGGATAACTTTTAAATATAGTTTAAACAGCATGAGGGCTTACTTATGAATAATTGTGAAGAGTAGGATGATGGCTCAAAAGTGAGACTGTTATTGTGGAAGCTGGATGTTTCTGAGAATACTCTAAAGTGCGGAAGCTCCGGTCATTTATGTGGATGGCAGAATATTCTAATTAGTTTGTGCTCCATTTTATGTACTATTAGCCATGAATATTAAGTGAGGTGAGAGATTTTGATATCTGAACCACTGCTTTCTCATTATGACCTTAAGCTAGATCACATAATGACTGTAGACGTAGACAAAGCTGCGGTTCTCCATTATTTCCCTAATGAATCTCAAAATACTATGGCTCATACTTCTCGAACACTACTGTGACAAAGAAAAGGTAAAATTAAATTGAGGAGGCACTTGAACTTGTGTTTGCTTTAAAGAATTCTAGTGAAATGTCATATGACAGGAAACTTATTACACAGATCGACCAAAATTCGCTACTAACCATCTTTCGTTTCGGGAAAGGCATATCCATCTACACTGCATAGGTCTGCCAGCTAGTGTATTACGGTCAACAGTTCATAACAGTTCACCATATAAAGATATAGTAGTTGCCTTAATTATTTTTAATACTTGAGGTTAAGAGATTACCTCGTGAATAAGGAAGAGTTCTAATCATAACTGCTGAGAATGTGAGAGTTAACTTAATGATCAGCCCATTGCTCACGATGATTAAAAAGATACTAGATGAATACTTGGAAGGAGAATAAATTTCACAAAGAATATCACTGGAATTTCTTACGTCTTGATTCAGTATCTCTCAATAAAAATTTTTGGACGCTTTGGTGCTAAATACATGCTATGCTTGAGGACGGTAACGCGATGTGTAAAGGTTGACAGCGATACTCTAAAATTGCATCGGAACACGTTTATTATTTTCAATTATTAATACTTTACATACCAAGCTTATGGATCACAGATTTAAGTATTTAACTTCCAACAAGTAAGTCACCAATTTTATAAAACCTTGTGTTAGTGGGATATAGACTGGATTAAAGCATGTTCTGGGCATGATCGTGATGGTGCACGCTGATTGGCTATTTCCAAACCAATCAGCTCTAGCGGATTATTGGGGAAGACTCTAGAAGCTTCTCATGTAAATCCTATAAATATATTGACGTTTCTCTATTTGTGAATTCCTACTTCTGCCTGTCCTTGTTATTTTGGAATACAATTTGTTCCTGTTCAAACGTGCTCTGATTCGGGGTCTAGTCGAGCGTCCAGTGTCTGAGAATACTAAGCAATAGGAGAAGCTGGGTCGTTATTAGCAAGAAACGCAACAGTGGCGATGGGGAAAAAGGAAAAATACATTTAAAATGCCGATATCAGATGACCAGCTCAATCTAATACTGCAACAACAGCAAGCATGACTTGATGCACAAATGCGGTTGTTAGAAACTCTGACACAACAGCTGAACATCCACTGCTCGAGTTCATTTGCTGGTTCAAGTACTTCTTGTGATGCAGTTGCCAGCAGCATACCAGAATTCTATTATGACCCCTAAAGTGGAAATATCTTCCTCATGTGGTCCAAACGTTAGGAAGGTACATTTAGAATAGAATTCTGTAAACAAGATGACGCGTGGAAGACTCGATTGTTGACGCGTAAGCTGGGAAGTAATGAATATGCACGCTTTACTGACCATATATTGCCAAAGTTACCTCGAGAGCTCAGTTTCGAGGAGACCGTAGCTCAATTATCTGAGATATTCGGCGAATCATCCTCATTGTTTAGTATTCGTTATCAGTGTCTGAATTTGGTGAAACGCGAAACCGATGAATATGGTGCTCTAGCAGACATGGTCAACAGAGTGTGAACGCTTCAAGTTACGCTCATTGACAGAAGACCAATTTAAATGCCTTATATTCATCAAAGCCCTTCAGTCACCACAAGATGCTGAGATTAGAACTAGACTCTTAACTCGACTGGATCAAGATCCTAACATCACACTCAGAACATTGACAGATGAGTGTAAGCGGCTACAAAACATCAAACATGACAATCAGCTAATTGAACAGGTAAATCCTAATTTAACCTACAGTAGTGTCAATGCTATTACTAGGTTAAAAGCTCAAAAACCGAGAACAAGTGATAGTAAACCAACGACTGCATGTTGGTTATGTGGTGATTGGCACTATGTACGATTCTGCCCGTTCAAGAAGCATAAATGTCAGATATGCAAAAAACGTGGACATAAAGAAAATCATTGTCCACCGAGTCGTACGTCTCAGCCCAAGAAGAAGCATAAACGTCCTCGACACGTGGTGAAGCCAGTCGAATCTCAATCACTTTCTCTCGTAGCAGCCTTTCAAACAGATTACGACATTAGGAGAAAGTACGTTACTATCCAGATTAACGGCATATCAGCTCGTCTGCAAATTGACACAGCATCCGATATCACCCTAGTGTCTAGAAAAACATATAACCTGCTTGGGAAACCGCCAATAAAGCCATCTAAGAAAACGCATCAGGAGGAGTTCTGAAACTGGTTGGCGAATTACATTGTGAATTTTCCTTCAATGGAAGTAGCTGTAAAGGAATAGGCGATCTAACAGAACCACTATACCTTGATCTTCTTGGTCTAGATATGCTAGATAAACTTGGAATAATGGATATGCCCATCAACAGTGTTTGTAATGTGTCATGTCCTTCATTAGACACTCCTATACATGAACAAGAAGATAAAGTGATGATCTCGCTACAATGCAAGGATCCCACAGTTTTTCGTGGGGGAGGACATCGGAAGCACAAAACAGTACAACGGTTGCAGGTGAATCCAAACACCAGATCCTATGGATCTTTTGAAAGGGGAGGTGTTGGCACGAGACGAGCCTGAT
Source organism: Schistosoma japonicum (assembly GCA_025215515.1). Lineage (NCBI taxonomy): Eukaryota > Metazoa > Platyhelminthes > Trematoda > Strigeidida > Schistosomatidae > Schistosoma > Schistosoma japonicum. Next base: position 17,382,000 of record CM046063.1, on the reverse strand, counting down.
TAAAGTACGCTCAAAACATGCTCACGAAGCTGTGCTGTGATTGGTCCATTCTTAGCCAACTAGAGCCAACGACTAATAGGGAAGTTTCTAGAATACTCAATGCCATTGTTTATATAAACCCTAGTGTAAATCATTTGCTTGACTTTGCCTTTTGCCTCCTGCCGTTAGTTTCTCAATACATCTTGCTACCTGTTCTACTCTTGTTCTGATTTGGGATCCAGTCGCGGTCGTTATCGAATCGTAGAATACTAAGCGTGTAGGACAATATATAACACAAAGGTATGTACATTGGCCGCAACTAGACATCCAACGTAAGCAGCTATCTCGTTCGTGTGCTAAATGTGCATTAGCGACAAAAGCACCGCGGAAAGCAGAGTTACAATCATGGCCAATACCACAGACATCGTGTCAGTCAGTCAGTTACAACGTAGAACTTGGCACATTCGTACATCGGTTCAAGTTGCCATGCCTCAATAAGCAGATATAGATTAAATTGTCGGACCAAATCCCAGAGTAGAGGAGGTAGTAACAGAGTAAGTACTAATGGAAAGGCATAGAGATCAGAGATGAGATTTGAAATAAAAAGTGATTCAGTAAAGAGAAAATTATAATAAGCTCAGAAATTAGAATTTGGAGGAAGACAAGGAGTGGATGCACCTGCGCCATTGCAATCGATTTTGAGCCATATCACCTAAAGTCTCTAACCATTTGTTACGCTCATCGTGTGGGCCCCAACCAGGTAGTCTACATCTATTAACATGGCTCAGCCCAATTGTCAATGACTTCATGGATTGGTGCCATGTTTTCGTTTGGCCACCCCAAGCTTTCTTCCAGCCTACTCCCACACTAGACAACAATGCTCGTTTCGGTAGACGGTGGTCAGGCATACGCAACACATGTCCTAACCACCTCAGCTGGTGAAGATTTACTACTTCATCAATAGACTTACCGTAGCTGCTACCATGACGTGGTGGTCGGGATTGCCTATCGTCATGACCCAACTGAGCTATATTGGTTGGAACGCATGTTCCTCAAGGTCCTACTATGCCAAGCAGGTCTGTTGGAGAGCGATAAGACTTAAGGCAGCATCCTAAGATCTGAGGGCGAAGTCGTACTGTTGACTGCAGCGAGGTGTTTCCCTCAGATAACCAGCATCTGCAGCAATGCTGCCTTCTTGACGGAAAGAAGGGGTTAGGAAAGGTCGACCCTAAAAATCTCACACCTCACCTTACTCCACAGATTTCCGTCACCGGCAGTAAGGCCTTCTAAAGAATCGAGCTAACACTTCAAAAACTCCCCATAACAAGGTCGTGCGTGATCGGCTTCAAGCAGTTACCCCTTGGGCTCTGTGACCGCGCTCCAAGGTCACTACGACCAACACTAACCCAGTTTCTTTTTCAGGTACCTCAAGAAGCAATATCCTTCCATGGTGTGGGCAGCCAGGAAGTGAAAATTGCCCTCATACCTCTAACAGCACACGAGATCATCTTGTTCGAGGTCGAATCCCACCATCAATTCTTAATAACTCTCTTATTACCATGCCTAATCCGTCTAACATCGTATCAGCGCATACACTTAGACTTCGTTGGTCCATTTCATGCACAAACTTACCTTCTAATAGTTGATTCATACAGCAAGTGGCCAGAAAGTTTCCTCATGGAACATCCAACTGCAAGAATACACAGTCAGAAAACTACGTCAATTATGGAGTCGTTTCGGGGTCCCAGAACAAATAGTCAGCGACAACGGAACACAATTTACGTCTTCTATATTCTCAGAATTTTGTCGACAGAACGAAATCAAGCATGTCCGAAAACCTCTATTCCATCATCAATCAAATGGTCAAGTAGAACACCTTGTTGGTACATTTAAAGATGCTCTGAAAAAATCAAGAGAGGAGGGGACCACCGAAGAGAATTTGGAAAGGTTCTTGCTTATCTACCGTTCCACACCGAACCCTCGGGGTCTCTCCAGCGGAAGCGTTACTGGGCAGAAAAATACGGACACATTTCGATAGCATTCGTTCGACGCCAGCTCTTAAGCAGCAACGAGACGTACGATGGAGAAGCAGTTCAATCATCGTCATCGGGCACGAAGACGATTATTCACTGTGGGTCAAAAGGTACTTGGCATGGACTATCGAGGTAAACATCCTACATGGACAGCTGGTTGGATCGTGCAAAAGAGAGGAAATGGGGTTTATGAAGTGTTTGTTGGCTCAGAAGTCTGGGTATGCCATGTGAACCAACTGAAATAAACCTGGATCACCAACAACGTGACGCGGCATAGACTACCTCTCAATGTCCTGCTAGACACATTTGAGAACAAAACACCTGAAACAGACGGAACAGTTGCTGTGCAGACGATGGATGATACCACTTCCTTATTACCTAGAAGGTGAACAGATCGGAACCACAAACCAATACAGCGGTTGCAAGTGAATTCAAACACCAGATCCTACGAATCTCCTCAAAGGGGAAGTGTTAGTGGGATATAGACTGGATTAAAGCATGTTCTGGGCATGATCGTGATGGTGCACGCTGATTGGCTGTTTCTAAACTAATCAGCTCTAGCGGATTATTGGGGAAGACTCTAGAAGCTTCTCATGTAAATCCTATAAATATATTGACGTTTCTCTATTTGTGAATTCCTACTTCTGTCTATCCTTGTTATTTGGAATACTACTTGTTCCAGTTCAAGCGTGTTCTGATTCGGGGTCTTGTCGAGTGTCCAGTGTCAAAGAATACTAAGCAATAGGAGGAGCTGGGTCGTTATTAGCAAGAAACACTATATATATATATATATATATATATATATATATATATATATATATATATATATATATATATATATATATAAACTACTGAGAATAAAAATGTAACTGTGAAAATTATATTTAGCAATAGTTCACATACCAATGAGGCTGATGTAATATGACAAACATAGGCTGGGACTGGTAGATTGTGAACTATAGAGGGATCTGAGGCAGTAAGTATGACTGGACGACGAGCAAGCTGAAGCATACTACTCAGGCCGGACCAAAAGCCACGATCACTTTCAAAAAGTACATCAACCTCAAAATAAATAAATATTTAGTGGGATTCACACAAACGAATAAACTTGAACGCACAAAATAACAGAAATTAAAACTAAAAACTAATAAATTTTTGCATACAATATTCGTCACCAAATATTTGGATAAACAACTACTTTCTAAGCGCAATTTTGGTAAATCGCATTCTCCCCTTGTGTTTTCTTTTTTATTTAACACCTACTCATTAACTCTGTTCAACTGTGTCAAAACATTTTATGCGACTCTTTTCGTAGGTTTACCTTGAGACAATCACATCCACACAAAAGTAATGGAAAAAACTTAATGTGTGATGTAAGTTGAACTAATCAAATCCCACTTTGTGATAACGGTTATTAAAATGAGTCTCAAGAATTTATGAAATTGAGTTGATATTCAGTAAACAATTTACATAATCTTCTTCTAGAACTAACATTTGAAATTTTATTCGGACATGTAGGGAGGGTTTAAATCTCACATGGAATATTAGTTTCTTTGATTTCTAAGTCTGCGGCCCATTACCTTCAACCATATGATACAAAAACAGAGTACATGACATCCAGTCACTCAGAATACTGATAATATGGGGACATAATCGATACAATCCGATCAGAACTAATGACTAGAAAAATGATGTTACCCACTAAGCAGTGATCAATTTGAGCAATCTTTGTATGATTGAAATAAGCTAAACAGATCAGCAAATTTACTACTAACAAGATTCTTTCAACTTGATACAAAATACTACAATACAACTGAATACACTTTCAATACTTACCTCATCAAATAAAACTATTGAATTGCAATTTAGATTTAAACCTGAATCTATAACATAATAGTGATAGGTAATTGGCAACATTAAATGTACCTTTTGTAGAAGACGCATCTTTCATGCATGAAGTATCCATTTTAGACACTGGTTTGAAGAAATTAGCTGCAGACTTATGGAGTGGCTTCGAAATAGCTTTAGACGCTTAAAAATTGTGATTTCAAAAGAATAAGACAACTTACTTATCATTTGGAATGTGCTAAAACTAGTGGATAGGTAATCTTTGGCAACATGGTGTGAATCAAGTGCTATCTGAAACTGGGATGTAATATCCTTTCCAGAGCGCCTGCTTGAAGAGTTTAACTCAAATACCTAAGCAAATAAAAATATGGATTCGATCATCCATTGATTCAAATTACTTTGAAACCTAAATCCTTAGCCAGTGCATAAATCAACGCAGATTTGCCTGTTCCGTGAGGTCCTACTAACAGGAAAGCTTTGAATCGCCAATTTCCCAGACGTCTCTTGACAGGATGCTCATAATTCTCTTCATCACTTCCAGATGAGCTAACCTCCTCTGAGCTGCTGGAGCCAGAAGCATCTATTTGATTGTGACTGTATCCAATGGGGAGGATCAGGTTACGATTTTTATAATTGTTTCCAACTGGTTCAAGATTAGAAGAGTTATATTTACAACGTTTATGTGCTGGTGGCTCGAAAACGAATTCGTCATCACTAGGATAACGAGGACTGGGTCGAAGTCTTTCTTTGAAAAAATAAGCATGCAAGATAGTTTGTTAATATTAAGTAATCGTAAAAGAAATGAATTTAAAAATATTACGAAAATGAAGAATATTAGCAGTTAGTACTACGCTTGAATTATAAATAACTGAAGTAGTGAAATGCGAAAACAGGTGACAGAAGCTATTCACATCAGTCTATGATAAGACATTGCCATGTAGTGTATGATTATTTCGTTGAATAGTATTATCAATTAAATTAGTGCATATGAGAGCTTTAAATCCAACTCAAGTAATGCATTCGAACATATCTAATTGTAATAAAAACAGTGATATATTTCGTAGTGAGTCAAGTTCATTACGTTATCAGAAAACAAAGTTACAATCAAGTTCCTACCACATACGACACTATTTCTAATTAAATTGACTCCGTTAATAACGCATACAATAGTATATGTATTTCTATCTCATATATATGAAACTATACAACTACATATTACGATACCTATCTCTTATAATAACTCACATGGACTGGAATTTCAAACTGTAAACTACAGTTCATGTAACTGATGTCACTGAACTATTTGGTCTTATTATTCCCCACTTATTCCTGATGGTTAATCTTACTGTGATTTTGGAAAAAGTACCTTTACTAAATAAGTACGGTGTCGTAGTGAGATAAACATTGGCAATCAGTATGAGAACTTAAAACCTGATCCATACTAATAACTAAGAAGAAAAAAAAGTCACCAGGTCACGAATTAACTGAAAAAAAGCTTCTGTTAAAAAATTCAAGGCTTACTTTTAGTAGAGTTTGGAGTTTGAGTTGCATTTAATGAGAGTTTTGGTGAGTTTTCCGGTTTGGAATTTTTGCTTTTCCATCTTTCCAACCACTGAACGAGTTTCAAAATGCCAGGACAAGTGTTCAAAAAGGAAGAGCAACTTTGCGGCGTATACTTATCTACCCACAATGACGCAACGTTTGAAACTGAATATAAAAGAGGTGTGAATTTCTATTAGTGCGGAAATTCTATAAAGTGACGGTTTCAAATTATTTTAAATTACTAGGATGAAAGGAAACGGAGCTTCTTTAATCCTTGATTTTACTGACCGACTTTTAAGTTCACACTTAGTACATATTCGCTCATTTTTTTACTACACCATCACCAAATGAAGTGGTTAAAACATCCCCTTGTTATACATGAGTTTCAATCTCTTCAGTTGTAGTGATTCAACAACAATTAATATTCTTAGTCCCAAAATTATGCTAAAATTCTATTATTGGTTCAAAAACTAGCAGTCACACATATAAGTGATTAGCATTTCTTATTGATCTATCATATACCGACAGGTACTACTAGGTTTTGTGGTTCTTGATGATGACTAATGATTAGGGTACCGAACGTTAAAATTAATGTTTAGAATGTGGGATCAGAAAATAAACTTACCGGATGGAATTTGCCTTGAGTTAGTGTACCTAGTAGGAAAAGATTGAAACTCTTGGAAACATTTCGAAATCGGGAAGTTAGGATAGTCATCCGCTATCCTTTTAAGATATACATCAGAATTAGCAACTTTTGACAGGCAAATAGCAGTTACTTTCTAAAATGTCAGAACTCATTCTGTATTATTGTTACCTGATCTATTTGATTTGCATAACGACCAAACCCGGAAAAATACGACTGGTCAGAGTAGTGGACAGGTTCATTCGCTACTATGCTTGCATTTCATGACTTAAAAACCTGAAAATGAAGTATGCATAAAATATTGTCATTATGACACATAAAGTACTAGGCTTTTTTATCAGACGAATGCATTGGTTTCAGTCGTTATTCATGGGCATTATAATAAGACAGATAAGGAATGTATACAAAATAAGTGTGCACAGAAACCGGTAATATTTGCAGCTTTCTTCGCTGTCCTAAACTGCATTAAATGCAGAAGTAGCTAGGTAGATAGGAGGTTCGAATTTCAACTATGAAGCGCTAAGACTAAAGAACCGGTACGAACTAATAATAAATCAAATTCCTACTTAAAGGTCATAGTGCAGAGAAATGTCAGTCAGTCAGTCAGTTACAATGTAGAACTTGGTACATGCGTACATCAGTTCAAGTTGCCATGCCTCAATTAGCAGATAAAGATTAAATTGTCGGACCAAATCCCAGAGTAGAGGAGGTAGTAACAGAGTAAGTACTAATGGAAAGGCATAGAGATCAGAGATGAGATTTGAAATAAAAAGTGATTCAGTAAAGAGAAAATTATAATAAGCTCAGAAATTAGAATTTGGAGGAAGACAAGGAGTGGATGCACCTGCGCCATTGCAATCGATTTTGAGCCATATCACCTAAAGTCTCTAACCATTTGTTACGCTCATCGTGTGGGCCCCAACCAGGTAGTCTACATCTATTAACATGGCTCAGCCCAATTGTCAATGACTTCATGGATTGGTGCCATGTTTTCGTTTGGCCACCCCAAGCTTTCTTCCAGCCTACTCCCACACCAGACAACATTGCTCGTTTCGGTAGACGGTGGTCAGGCATACGCAACACATGTCCTAACCACCTTAGCCGGTGAAGATTCACTACTTCATCAATAGCCTTACCGAATTTACCTAGTACTCTATTCCTAACCCATGCATTGCTTACTCGGTTGTCCCAGCAAACACGAGCAATGTTTCGGAGACATCTATGATCGAATACTAGGAGCCTACGGATATCCTCTATCCTTAAAGGCCATGTTTCACATCCATAAAGTAAAACGGATCTAACTGCTGCACAATAAACGCGTCCTTTTGTCATTAAACGAATGTTTCGCCTACGCCACAAGTGACGCAGATTGGCAAAAGCCGATCGAGCCTTATGTATACGGGCCGAGATTTCATCGGACACCAGACCGTTAGGACTGATGAGGCTCCCTAGATAAGTAAAGCGGTTAACGCATTCAATAGTTTCACCCCCTATCACTAACTTTGGTGCTGAATTAAGCCAGTCCTGAAGTAACATTTTACATTTGGATGGGGAGAATCGCATCCCAAACATGCTTACGTTCAAGTTTAAGGTAGTCAAAAAATTCTGCATTTTATCAGCATCTTCACTCAGTAGAACTATATCGTCGGCATATTCTAAGTCAGTAAGTTTATCTCCTGGAAAGAGGTCAACCCCGGAGAAATCAGACGATGCCATTGTTAATGCAGAGAAAGGTTATATTGACGATTCATTGTAAGCTAATTTCAATGAGAAAACTGTTATCAATTGCTTACATGAGGAAAGACCACTCTGCAAGGTCTGTTTATGCTGATTCTAGTTTGACCAACGTCAGGGCCATATTAACAGCTGCTAAAGTCTGTACTGTTTTCTAGGCCTGCTTAAGAAGTTGTAGGCTCAAGGCCAACTGTACTTGCTTCGACTTCGTCAACCGGCTAACCCAACCAACCACTACACTTAAACCGTGGCTCAGATGCAAAAGAGCTGGTAATTATGCACACTCGGCAACCAGATAACATTACCTTAGTGCGTGACGCCGTCAATAGCCGCATTAAAGCTGTGAAGTGTAGGTAAGCGATAACACAATGTCAATACACTTCTCCGGAACCTAAAATATTTGAATATACATTTTATTTAAAATACAAACTCTGGTGTAATAGAGAAACGATATAGAAATCAGTAAGTTAGTGAAACGAACATTTTTTAGACAACTCAGTTAGCAATAGCTAAGAAATGCCTAAATAAGTTAGGGAAATTTATACAACTTTTATACAGTGTGTAGTAGGAAACAACAGCACGTTCTTCGCTAAACTACTTTTGATAACAAATTTGACAACATATCACGCCAAAGTTGCATGATATTTAAGGCCTGAGCTGAAGAGTAGTGAAAGATCGACAGGTTAGGTTCAATACAGGTATCTTAAGTCAACTGACCATGCGTTTAGCTTTTTCCTCCTAACCACAGAATCGGAAACAATCAAGGATAAGAAATTAGATCAGAAAACATAACAATTACAATGAAGTTAGTGTTTTAAGATGGTTCAGAAGTTGGCTCTGATCGGTAGTTTTATCTCGGGCTTTCCGAATGAATTGACTTCACTTGCGACGCAAACACAGGGATACAGATACATGCATTTTTTAACTACATCAAACACTTCATCACAAGGAACGCAGATATGCTGACATTAACAGTGTAATACTATCCAAGTCACCCAAAGCGTACAGTAACCACAGGTAATGTTGTATAAAGCCATCGAACATGCACTCTGCAGTACAAACTATGAACACGCACTTTCTTTAATAAACCAGGATTTCATATTCAAATGTAGGAGAGAAATTCAATATAGAAACGATACCACTATAATCCTGGAGAAAGTGGCTTGTATGTATCGTCTCACTTTCCATTAAAGGATCGAGACCAGCAAGGCAAGGAGTAAGTGTATAAGATGTAAAGTCTACTTCATCAAAAGTGACTATAATTATAGTCGGTCACCATAAAGCTTAGACCTAGAAAAATAATTCAAAAACCATGTAAAGACCACCTTATTAGTCTACTTTTCACTATGCTTTGGCCAACAAATAGTTAACTCTGGCGGTTTGTATACTCAATGGACTGAAAAAGTCTATGAAACATCAAGATTAATTTTAACTATACAGCGGTTAGGCAGTGAAGTATAGTTTTTTTACTATAATCGTGTAAGTAACGTAAGTAACGTCTATTTTGATGCAAAAAGTAAGTAGGAATCCACACTTAAAAACAAAATATCCACTATAAAAGTGACAATTCTGAAAAAACTGGCTCACATATCCATACGGTTACTCACAACATATGAGCACCTAAACTACCGCCTGACCTTGACAAAGAAATCAAATCATAACTGGTGATATATACAAATTACTTCACATTATAAGTCATTTTAATAAGTCAGTATTAAAGCTGCGTGAAGTAAGAAAATGGTATTGCATAATATAATCAAGTTACGGTAACCTGTTAACATGTGTTTTGAAGGCTTTAGTAGTGTAGCAGTAAATAATCCCCTACATAAATAGTTGCATAGGGTCTTGACATTGATGCTGACCATTTTTGCTTTATCGGACACGGCTAGTAAAAAGCGTTCAGTCACGCATCACCACCAGATTGTGACACGACCCGACATGGAAAGCGTCTCTCTCTAGTTTGCCAGCCTAGACGTTGAAATCTCATTGACGCACCACTTACAATCAAATATAACTTATTCTCTATCCTTTATTGCCTTCTGATTTATTTTTATTCGCAAGAGCAAGTTTAATCGTTAGAAGCTGCTTTGGTTATACGACAAACGTAACTTGGTCATATACCGCGTACACTTAAGTAGTAAATCATACAAGCATGAGATGACTCTTAGTTGGGAACGAATCAAACCTCTAAAGCATTCATGTCATTCGACATGACTTTATGGCCTTCCTTTGAATTCGTTGCAGAGTGAAGAGGCAAATACTACGTTCCAATTCCTTAAATGAAGGTGAATAAAGCTATTGAAGTTACATGGAGAATTCTACTATCAAACTTGCTGAAAATTCATTTCATGGTTAAAAATGTGGGATTGGCTCAGAAGTCGTTTTTATGACAGTTATTCATCGACTTCTGGTTACAAAGGACCAGGGCAACTGAATTTTTCTCTACAAGTGACTCACTTAAGAGAAGATTACACTTAGAATTTATGTGTGGTCCGTTTCGAGCTGAAAATGGACAACTTTACAATCTATAGAATTCAAAGTTAACCCATTTTTAACTGCTCAACTTTGAACTCAAGTAAGATCGTTCTGTAATACCAACCTACCTACCTGATTGCTGACTGCCCATTAACGTTTGGTGTTGTTCTTAAACGGTAGTAGTTCTAAAGATACTTATTGAGGTAGATCGTCTCTATAGATTAGAATGAGGTGTGGTCCCAGGACTGAACCCTAGGTGATGCCAGTGTGACATCCTACAGACAGAGAGCATTAGTATTTCACCTTGAACTTGAATCGTCGTTCATCGAGATAAGACCTAAGTCAGTTTAGTAGTAGATGTTTACTGCCTATGTAAGCCAGGTTTTTGATAAGTCAAATATTATTAACTTAGTTGAAGACGTCTGAGAAACAGAGATGTATCACATCTATGATACCGTTTCTCTTAAGGATGGTAGTCTAATTGTTCACCAGAAACTGCAGGTTTGCGACGACAAAGTAATCTATCCTAAAACCATGCTGTTGGGGTGCGAGAAATTGATAGAATCTAGGTAGTCACTTAAGTTGTCACGGATTATGGATTCTGTTGTGACCTGAGGAAAAAGTTGTGGTCGAGTGCTGACTTATGAGGTCTTCCCGCTAGCCAATTTGACATGACGTGGGCGACCGAATTACGTACGTCCAGGTATTTCTTAGCCTATGGTCAATGTACCTTGGTTTTTTTATCCTCGAACCGGTAGATGGAAGAACACTTGTATGATGAACCAGTCATAACGAACAACTTTTATTATAGCACATTCATTTATTTATCGATTTTATTACACATTAAATGTAATTAGTGTACGAAAGTGGAACATTTCATTAATGTGATAGGAATCAGTCTACAGTATGACTCACATTGAATGGAAATTAATGAGACAAAAGTTCATAAATCAAGTTTGTATAAATCAATACACGTTTTAGTTTTGATTTCCAAATAGCTATATTCATAGGAAATCAAATCCTCCGACAGATTCGATGATCTTAGACGGCATAGAAAGGAGCGTCACTGAACGGTAATTTCCAGGGTCGGTCCCTTTTTAAGATGGGAGTGATGCAACCCGGCTTTCACTTCTTCTGAACCACTTAAGTTACGAATAGTTTGTTGATCGGCGATGCCACTCTTAAAAAAGACTAATTTTATTGGAACCAAGAAAAGTATTTTTGTTCAACTGTATCAACATTGAAACACTCTTCCGATAGTTAAATTAACTTCAGTGATCCATGTAGACCGTGAACTAGAAATAACGTATGTGTGACTAAACAGTATCGGTTAAAACGTTTTGCTGTATTTGGCGGTCAGAAGATCCGCAGCTTCAGTATCACTCTCAGTAGGTCTAATAAGACCCAACGACCAGAGGAATCCAAATCTTGTCTACCAGGGAGGAGTGACATGACAAAATAAACTTTTCAAGTTAACGACGAACGTATTTATCAGGTTACTTTGATAACAGAGTTCATTTTCTGGTAGAGCCGTCGAGGAGATTTTTCAAATTTTTTAAAAAGCTTGAAAGAGTAGACACTGCTCCGTCCAGTGGTAGCCTCAGTAGCTTGAGAGTATGACTAAGCGTAATTTCAGATCGCTTGAAAACTCCGGATACTGAGTAAAAAGCGAACTGTTTGGTGACTTTTGGAACGATGTTTAGTATGCATTGCACTGACATCAGAGTTTTGGCAAGTTTTCCAATCTACCTGTTTTTGAAACGTATGTTGACGTAGCCATGTTCGACGATGGTAGTTCGATATGTGCGTAATCGACATGGCTACTTAGCTGCATTTCGCAGATAAAATTTAAACGCAGAGTAACGTGGTCACTTTTCTCCAAAAGAGCTACATTCAAGAGGCTGCCTATCAAAATCTTCGTTTGTAAGGATGATTCAAGCTTGATAGTATCCCTCAGCCCCTCTGGCGATTTTAAATAACCCTAAACATCTAATAAGTTGAATGAATAAGGTTTCAATCGAATCGTCTCCTGCCACTATATGTATAGTCAACTAAATCGGTTTTTGAAAGATTGAAGTACTCCAAGATTATACCATATGTCATAATTTGGGGAAGCGACTTACTGCTTCCAAATCCTGGAACCCCCATTCTCTAGTGTTGTACAGTGAGTCCTCTGTATCCGAGGTTTTAGGTATTTCTTGAAAAATCATGTTCCTTCCCCTAAGATATAGTCCACAGTTTTCTTTCGGAAGGCTTCCTTATTAGGTTGCGTTGCAACTATAAGATATCCGGTAGTATTCGCACATCCCCCTCAAGGCTTAGTATGTGGCTTGTTAGTAGGTTATCTTCTACTTTCCCAGTGCTGAAAAATGTGGCTCTAAGCAGTCGTGGTTGATTGGAGTGAGTGGAGTCCCTGCTGTGGATGAGCCTCGTTAACGTTAACAATTCAGTTTTCGAGACGTAGAATTTAATATTGATCTTCAACTCTAGTAATCTGTCACATCCGTCCTAAAAACGTAGAAGCAGAACTGGATAATCCTTGAGGTTGTTGATTATAAGAGAGTCATCCCGGACGTTTGTATGCCCTCCCAGAAAATGATTACTTTGAGTTCTGAATGACGTCGGTAGTTGTTCAGAAGAATTTTTCGAGGCTGCTGGAGACTGACTATTACCTTTGAGATTTTTTTGTTTCAGTAAGTTATTTTTAATCATTCTGGTAACACTTACGTCAGCTTTAGTACTTCAGTGATTGACCAGATCGACTTTGAAAGCTTGAAAACTAAGTTGTTGAGTGTCTTCGCAATGACTTTTAGAACTTCTTATGCTATATGGAGACAGTCCAAGTAGTCTTATCAGTGGGCTCTTTTAGTAGGACTGTTGTGGTCGGGTGGGGATAGTATACTTGGAAAAATATTGCTGAATGAGTCCATGTTAACGAGTGCAATAAAGGAGCTGAGTTGTAGTAGTCCTCAAGTAGTGTTTACTTTGGGTAATCTTGATTCTGATCTAGTATGTATATATTTGAATTTCATATCACTAATTAGTCTGAGTTATACAACCACTGAAAACCAGTAGGCATAGAGAGCTGTTTGGTCAGAGTATAAAATTCTTTGGAAGTACACACCTACAACCCCACCAAGGGATTAAACTCAGGACCTTCATTACGAGAGTTTAATTATTAAACCACTGAGCCAGAATTCAAATGTTAATATTGCTAGCTCAGTAAATTCGTGACATATTTGTGCAATCTAATCCGATTTAACTAGTGAATATAGTTGTATTGCCTTCAACTTTATAAAACAGAATATACACCGAAATCTGACATACCATAATTTGATTGGTAAGCGAAATGATATTATTCATTCTAACTTGGCAAGAACCGCAAGACATTATATCAAAGTTTAAATTATCAAAAATTTATCAATCTACATATTGAGTTTAAACGTAAATAGACTAGTTTTATTAAAATAAAATATTGATAATTAATCTTTTAAATTTAGAAATATTTGGGTGAACGATTGTATATTCGGCCACTCAGTCTACCATGACCCACGACCATGCTACCCATTACACAAGGTGACTATAGTAAAACCAAAGTTTACTAGCAACTTTTCTGTTTATCTGTAAGCTCTCTCATTCCTACTTACTCATTCGGTCCTTTTAAATCACACCAATTTTCTTCTTCTTACTGTCATTATTGTTATCAACTTGACAATATGTTCCTTAATTTTACACAATTTATTTATCATTATTATCATTGTTGCCCTAACAAATAGTTTCTTTCATCACAGACTACAAAGTAATATTATTTTATTATTTTTATCATCGCAACTATATCAATATCGTTTCTCTTATTACATTACTGCATCCATATTATTTGGTTTATTTTACTATTGAATTTTAGTCAACACGTTATGGCAATTATTTGTTATTCGTACCACTATTCTTAAATGACCTTACAAATTTACATTCGACAAATTTTGAATATATTTCAATGGTGTTTGATGTGAAAGTCCATCATTCTAACATCGATGAGTGTCTAATTATATGATTTGTTCAACATATTCATACATACACGCCTTATTTCGTCCGTCGTAATGAAATTTTCATGGGTTTATAACTGTGAGAGCCTGGTTATCGAAATTAAATGTTCGCTCAAATACTTCTTATTTCTAATTATTTCATAGGGATCTTTAAACAATCAATTATTTCTTATGCATAACATTTATATCATATTTTGATTTTAAATTAAATTGCATGAAAATGTAGCTGAATACTTTGTGTTAATAATTGATGTAAAGTTAGAAAACTCGTTTCAGTGTATGTTATTTGCTTTGACAAAATTAAGGAAATCATTTCTGAAAATGAACTATGTACGTAAACCATTTTGAGTTGAGGTTGTCCCCAACATTTCCAATGATCATTATATGTCTTGTATACTGCATTTTCTGAAAAATTTCCTTTAGTTTATTGAATATTTCAGTGTAGAGTTTATCTCATGTTTCTATTGAATCGTGTTTTTTTTAATCCAAAATGTTGTGCTATAATCCACAGACATAATCATAGTAAACAGTTTCGGGTAAATCCAAACTATTGAAGTGAAATGTTTCGTGAAAATTACAGTTTAATAAACACATCTGATCTTCTAAATGAACGGGTAAATAACTGGAAATAATGAATACAACATACTAACTGATAAGTGCAGGCGTTGCATATAAACTTAGCTAATTTATGGAAGACGGTTTGGGAGGAAGGGGACAGAAAACTATGAACAAATGTTTCGTGCTATTAAGAACTCATCAACAATCCATACTTTCAGTCTTTGAGGGGACGTATGCCCCCCTGCGAATGCAATGTGACTATTAATCTATTTTACAACTAGACTGACAGAACTTGATCGACAGTATGAACAACTTGTTGAACACAATTACACGCTGATTAACCAATATACTCTTAGCCAATATATTTTATAAACCTAGAATGATTAAAAGTATAAGATTATCAATAGTACTTTTATCATGAGTATTATTGTATAGTGTAGCATATTACTAAGTAAAAGTTTATTCTTACTTGTTTCACATCGTTTGTCTTTAAATGAGGAAGAAGTATTTAATTAGCCAGAATCTAGTTCAATGAACCTTATTTAGTTTGTAAACATGAATCAATAATAAAAGTATGCAAATCATAAACTTAATTAATCAGTACAAGCGTATTCAATTTTCTTCATATCAGTAAGAAATCTGAGAAACATAAACAAATCATACTATATTTAAACAACTTGTCCCTCTGATAAATTTTGATAATGCAATAAGAAGACAAAGTTTATCAGGGCTATGTGATATATTTGCACAATACATTTCGAACAATCTGATCACACATACTATATTACTTGTTAACTAGGACAAATAAATGGGCGTAATTACAATCAGTATCAGTTCACTAGTGATTAGATTCTTTAAGTAATTCCTAGAGTTCTAATGAGAAGACGTGACCAGTGGAATCTAATCTTGTCGGATGCGAAGCAGTTATCCACTGATAGCCATGGTCGAGGTCGAGCAGACATTTCACGAATTGATTGAATTAGAAATATCGGTCGTTGGAAGTCTACTCAGTGGTCTATTGGCAAAGCGTTCACCATGTAGCCAGAGGGTTCTGAGTTATATCCCTGAATGGATTCTAGATGCATACTAATGAAGAGTTCCATACTAGAACAAAACAGTTTTTACTACTTCCTGGCAAACAATCATTGTATAATTCAAACTAATTCATGACATCAGAATTAAAAAGAATAATGAATACTTAAGGAAGTGCCTGAGATTGAATTTGCTTCATTTTTTCAAACTTTGGCATGAAAAAGCTGTCTCGAAACAATATGAAAGTTCAGCAGCTAAAGTTTACAAAAGAAGAAACAGCACTATCAAGAGCATTCATCTGAAATGAAAATCTTCGCCATCACTGTTCATTTACATCAGTAAACTAACATTCACTGAAGTACAACTGAAAACCAGGAAATATTAATCAATTGTCTCTTTGATGCTTGAAGTTACTCAAAATTAAATGATTACGGATCTGATCATCAGTCAGATATGATCACAAATATAATATTAAATATCTAATGGGTCAGGATGTATTAATTCTAATTTGTAGCTATAGTCATTTTGAAATGCAATCAAATCGGTTATTGCATTTCATTGGCCGGTAACTGCCTCAATTATAAGTTACATGGATTCAGAAAATAGACCATGCTCCACGGTGGTTGCACATGTAATCTGAAAACAAAATTCTATATGTATGAAACCAAAGTGTTGAGTTTCTTATCGGTCAATAAAGTCTACGTAATGTCAGACAAAAGTCTGTAACAATAGTGAATCACTAAATCTAAAGGTCATAATAAAAACAATATGATTTGTAGAAATCTAGTAAATACATTGGATTCTACAACTTAATTTCAATAATTTGATGGATTATAGTACTTAATTTATATGCATATTTTGCATTCTAGGTTATATTTTATTTCGAAAAATGCCTAAAGCTGTTGATCGATGCTCAAAGACAGTTCAATAGTTTTTTTTTTAACATTTAGTAATTTACCCATTTTTTTTCCTGGGGATAGGGGACGGTGGTAGTGGAGGAATCTAAACGAATATTCATTTTTTTCTTAATATTAAGCTAACAGTAAAAATATTTAATTTAAAGTAAACGTGATTGTATACCTCAAAAAAAGCCTCAAAACGAAACTGTTAACCTCATCGACTTATTTTATTAAATATTAAAAGAATTAACTTGATAAATATGAAAGAGTAGAGTTCGTGTAAATTTGTTTTTAATTTATTGAAATCCTCTAATATGTTGACAACTAAATCAAGACAATTCTGTATTTATAATTTTAGTTATGAATATAGTTTAATTTGATGAATAAATCGTTGAATTTGGAAAAAAAAGCATTAAATCATCTAAAGTATGGTCTACTTTTTCCCATTGGAAATATTAAATCATTAATGATTGTTCAGTGTCCTTATGGAATTTTAATTTACAATTTTGATAAAAATGAATAGAAATAAAAAGAATTTAGACAAATTTTGTAAACATAAGTAAAACTTACTTGTAAATGTTTAAATAAAAAAAAATTATAATTCATTTTTACACAAAGTAAATGTTGTTAGTGTAGTTCAAAACAACAATGAATACTTCGTAATTAAGCCATTCAGTTCAGAAAACATAACACTGACGAAATCATTCATCCACCTGCATAGTTTCTCCGTCAATTTTTAAAGTGATATAGCTTTTGAGCTGTTTAGTTGAAAACTGACTATAACTAATTAGAAAAAAAAACAGTAACAACAATTTGTACGGAATAATATAAATTCGTTTTACCACATTTGATTTTCATCAGGTGTATATAACTTGCGATACTTCAAATGACAAGTTTACAATTCAGATACAGAACAGATGAGCATGGTGTAAAAATTAATGCAAACAGTACAAAAAGTTGAGAGGAATATTGTATATATATAAGAGGCAAAAAAGAGTTTCTAGAAAATCAATCGACGTAATAGCAAAAGAATTTCAAGAATCAAAATTTAATAAATTCACGAGGATGAAATGAAATGCATATTAAGCCAACTTTTTGCACATATTATCGTGTATCTACCAGGCAGTTACATTGGTAGAGCTGTGTTATGACGACAAGAAACTGCTACTGATTGATGAGTACGTCCAGTTATTTGATGCGACTTTGTAGGCCCAAAGTCGCAATAACAAACACTAATGGTTGTCATTGTAGACCTTCTGGGTTTGTCCGGTGCCCAATCAATCCCATGGCCAGAATAGGAAGAACAAAAACCGATAAATCAACCACACAATGTAGTATTTAGCTAAAAGAAGGCCCTACTTTAGATTCAACGAACATGACACTAATGGTATTCATTTAAGTTAAAAGAAAACATCTAACGGCTCAATCTCTAGCCCAATCTCTAGTGACAAAGGACGAGAGGTGAATTTATTGAAACATTAAAAGGTGCTTAATTGATAAACAACACCTAGTTTAGAAAATTCTCCAAGACTATTGCTGTCAAACAAGTGAATTGTGATACATGTATTTAAAAGAAAACAATTATCGGTCTTTCTTTACCCTCCCAACTTATTGTTTATTGGGTTGTATCATTTCTCTTATTTTTAAAATATCATTCACTTTATTACATCACTATATCACGTTTCAGTCTTAATTTAAATAACTGACCTTATCTCATACTAATCTCAGTTATTATCAACATGCCATACTTTTCTTCATTACTTGTAATTCTTTTGTCACTACATTACAATGGATTTTCTAGAACACCTGATCGCATCATATATTTACTTTGCTCGAACACTTGGTTAAGTTTTCTCTCAGGTGAGGCAGACGCGTGGGTTTTTATAGGCTTAGCACGGTTTGCGATACGATATAGCTAAACTATCTAGGGTAACCGGATTCTATGCCTGATCCCCTCGATAGTCTGTACTGTTAGTGCAAATCATTATCTCTGATATTTGTACTATAATC
The DNA here is from genome assembly GCA_025215515.1 of Schistosoma japonicum. Taxonomy (NCBI): domain Eukaryota; kingdom Metazoa; phylum Platyhelminthes; class Trematoda; order Strigeidida; family Schistosomatidae; genus Schistosoma; species Schistosoma japonicum. The sequence goes on along the minus strand of CM046063.1, from coordinate 17,363,204 downwards.
GATTACCACGATTAGTTCCTTCTCGACCCACAGACTAGATTCGTAGGAAGATTACATTATCGAGCAAAATATATCTATATCAGACGAGACTAGCAAGCAACGTTATACATACCACATTTGAAATCGAATTAATTGATCAAAGTCTACAAATCAATCTTACAAAAAAAATCAATACAACGCCTTTTACTTTGGAATTTTGAATCCCCAACACACTTAAACTTCACTATCGAGGAGTTCAAATCTCCAAAAATACCTTTATTTAAAAGTCAACCGTAAGACTTTATACGTTGATCTATTGAAAGCCTGATTCTGTTAACACTTTACCGCATTCGAATAAAGCAAGAACGATAACATTTGTAGAATACTTTGAATTCAGCTACGTACGGGTTATGAATAGTAGATAAACTAAATTATCAATAAACATGTACAATGTGACTTGAAATGTCTAGTGGTGTCATTTCTACGTGACCTTTTGAATTGCATTTTTACTACAGTCATAATGAATCTTTGTCACTATTACGTAATTAGACTCTAGAATAATCGTCTAACCTTTTTACTCAAACTTTACCTTACAAACAGCCGATTGTTAACTGGTGAATATTGCAATGTATATTTTGCATGTTTATCAATAATTTGTATTATTTAGAATTCATAGCCTACATGTGGCTGATGCAAAAGCAACGGAATACATTGAATTCAAAGTACTCCGCAAATATTGTCGTTCTTGCTTTATTAAAATTTTTAAAGGAAATAAATTGTATAAAATATTATCACATTATTTAGTTCATCATGAGTTATACTTGTGTAAATGTGATGAGTTTTAATTCGATATCGCTAAATGGTCTGAATTAGACAGTCACTGACAACCAGAAGGCACTCAACAGTTGTTTCATCCCAGTATGAGGCTTTTTAGTAGTGCGTATCCACGACGGTACAAAAGATCAAACCGATGACCTTCCGGCTCCAAGGTAGACGCTTAATTATTAAACGCCTGAGTCGACAACTGACGGTTGATATTTTTTTACTCAATCAATTCCCTACATATTTACACTACCTCTTTTCTGCTACTGTTGGATACGCACTACTAGGACGAAACAGCTGTCCATGTGCTTCCTGGTAATCATTCGTTGTCTAATTCAAACCAATTTATAATATCAGATTGACATTCAACAATCTCTACAACACTCAATTACAATACATGTGATGATAATGAATTGTATTGATTTGTATTCAATTTGTTAAACAATCACTCATGTTAATCGTTGCAAAATGTTTTAAAGTTGATTATTTTCTTCAACTACTAATCATCGTAATTTAACTGTAATTTAGATGAAGGCACTTAAATAAATAATATTTAGTGATCCTTATTACAGTTTGAAATCTACCATTTATCTGGCCTACACAAGAGCTCTCTACATAGTTATTATATTTATTTGAATAAGTTTCTGTGCTATGACGACATACTTCCCATCCAATTTCCAAACATACACTCTAAGCATATTTTTTAAAATATTGATTTAGTTAAATCACAGTGTTGGCAGTTGATGAGATCCAAGAGAAGTAAGATGAATTTATCTTATTCTTCACATTTTGTTATTCCTGCTCTTTCTAACTTAATAAAGGAAATGAAATGTGTAATTGATTAATTAAATTTTCTTTACATGAAGTTAATTTTTTAGAATACCAATCATATTTATGTTCTTTGACCATTCTAATCCACCATTCCTTATCATCTCTTTTTAAGTACCCAACTTACATAACAACGTGATGCACTACAAAACAACTATCTGTTTAAATGAACGCTTAGAATGGGTAATTAAGTGTTACGTGATAACAAAATCTATTAAAATTATTAATGAATAATGAATATAGTCGGGTGTTGTGGAGATTGTTGACTGTCAATTTTGATATCACGAATCGGTCTAAATTAGACAACCATTGATTGCCTGGAAGCACTGGACAGCTGTTTCGTCCTAGTGTATAACTCTTCAGTAGTGCGCATAAGTGACCCCATCGGTGATCGAAACCCAGAACTCTCTTGTAATGGATGAGGTCGCGCAAACATTTCACAAATTGACTGAATTAGAAATATCAACCGTCAGTTGACGACTCAGCGGTTTAATGGCAAAGCCTTCACCATCCAGCCAGAGGGTCCTGGGTTCAATCCCCGATGGAGTCATGAGTGTGCACTACTGAAAAGTTATATTCTAGGACGAAACAGCTGTCCAGTGCTTCCAGGCAATCAATGGTTTTCTAATTCAGACCAATTCGTGATATTAAAATTGACAATGAAGTATATACTTGTATAACTAATTGAAAACTGTCCTAATATGAATTGAATGAAAATAGTGAATCTATGACACTTTAAATGACTTAAATCATATGACAAAGAAAACATAATTTTCAAAGTTTATATTTAGTCAGTTAAATCACATGATAATTAGATCACTTGAATCTTACATATAATTAAGCATATTTCTACTCTGTATATGCTATTTGTTGCCATGCTGACTGATACATCGTAACATGCTATTTTAAGGACGTACATAAAAATGCTCTTTTTATTTTGATTGAACTGCTACTTAGACTCAACTGCCTAAATGATATGCTACAGTTTTGTCTTGGGTAAATAATTGATTGAATTTTTTTCATTAATATTTGCTTATTTTCCTAAAATACCTTAGGAACTTAGGCAATTTCGGTGTAATGGTTAGGATGAAAGTTATTAGAACAAATTGATTCACAGGTTGTTGGATAATAATCAGAAAATTTACTTCTATGTGAAGTAGGCGTTTATCTATTTGCCCAGAAATACAACGATGGCACTAAAACTAAACCATTCAGTACATACAATACAACACCACACGAAAGAGTTGTTAATGATTTTGGCTATAGACAACAGTCGACCTCCTGTGTTAAAGATAGCACAATGTCCGATTAATAGCTGGTAAAGTGAATTTGAAAAAAGAACGATAATAAGAAGCCATAAAGTGATCAGAAAATTATGCGTGATGTTCATCATTATTCACTTACAAAAATTAAGAAAAAACGAATCATAGTTCTGTGACTAATATGTTAAGCTAAAATTACTACAGAACATATAACAACAAACCTGACTTCTGGTGACTCTCGGATATTTTTGAAACAACAAGAGCCAGGTTTACACAGGTTTATCTTCACAAATGAAAGTATTTTGAAGAGAATACGATTGAAGTACCCTAAATATTTGAAGATTTTTAATCTCAGCTAGAGTATCTTTTGCAGAAACTGAAAATGGGTAAATTTCTGTCATTAACGGACATGACAGATGGTAAGTTTAATGTTTTTTTACCAATAGGTTCTATCAGGTAACTTCAGTTGTTTGATGTCCTTCAAAAAAATTGTTAATTTAAACTACCTTGTAGTCCAACAGTTTTAAAACAGCTTTTATAAAAAATAGTCCTGCTTGTTAGTGTGTTTCAATGATTTCTGGTCAAAAACCATGGTCTTTGTATGGAAAAGTACCGACTTACCTATAATAAGAATAATAGATTAAAGGACAGATATTCATTTTATAAAAAATGAAGAACATTTGAATCTTTCCTTCATTAATTTATTGGAGCGGGAGTGGATAAGCTGATTCTCATTAGGGCAATAGATTAAAATATTTAGCATAGTTAATAGCAATGCGGAATAATGATTTAACCTACTTTCACACATGAATTGTTGCAAACCCAGTCTGATGATATGTGACGACAAGTGGACAAAACTATTATAAATAGTTTAAAGTTACCATTGATGGTGTTCATCATAAAATAAATCTAATAACTTTGCATATTAACATATGTAAATTTATATAAAGCACACTCAATGTAACTAACATGAATGATTATGATTGTATTGTTTACTCTAAGCTGCATGGTTTACTTGCTAAGTTTCCATTGCCATTTTAGAAATAAGTATTTACTTGAAGTAAGCTATGACGATGTTGTTCTGAATAGCAACGAAAGAATGTTTATTAAACCACTCAGTCAGAGGATACAATATAACTTAAGAAACTTATTTTATTACCAAGACGATCTTGACATTCATTAATGTTTTAGCATGAAAGATAATCCACTGTGATAATAATGAGTATTAAGTCATTTTTTCTCTAATTTACAAACAAATTAACATGGATATTCACTGTAGGATTCGTAATGACAACTTTGAAAAAAGCCGGAAGCTATATTGAATGTTGCGAGTATATATATATATATATATATATATATATATATATATATATATATATATACAAAACATAGATTCTGAATCATCTTTATCATTGGACTGTTTAGCTAATTCCTCCTTCTCCTGTTTTTGACCGTATAAAGGAGCTTACTAATGATAGATTAGGAATACCTTGTCGTTTCTGAAAGGTGTATACAACTTTGGCCCACCCACAATCTCATGGTACTATTAGCAAGCAGGAATTCATCGATCTGAAATCTACCAGTTCATAAACGCATCAAATATTTTAGGTAGATAATTCTGCTGATGCATATTTTCGATCAGATGGCTGTAGCTGAAGGTGTAAAATGTCTGCATAATTGTTACATTATTATAATTATTATTAATATTACCATCATTGATATTGACGATGTCCAACACAACGCTGCAGGTATGATGTTATGGAAATACGACTATCTGTATACATGAAAAATACTCAGGTTAAAGTAGGGAGAAATTTATTATGCAAGGTACATCAGATATTGCAAATACATATAAGTGTTAGAAGGATTGCATTTCATCGTGTTAGGGATTCACTTGTAATAAGACTCCTAAATCAAAATTACTACCAATTAGAAGGTCCGAACGATGCCGGCGGAAGACAGTGCGATTACAAGTGAATCCCTAACACTTCGTAATGTTCTTTGTAATGAAGTTATCTATTTTCCCTAAAAATATATTTTTGGCGTTTTACACTGTTGTAATATCAACGTAGATTTCTCTTACACAAAAGATGTAGTAATTCACAAATTATATATATCAAGGCATGGCTCATTAATTAGTTAATCATAACAACAATCATTTTTATCCCTCATTGAATACATACTAAGAAGGCAAGAAAAAAAGTCGAAGTGAATGTTGATACAATTTCAATATGTTTTACCTGCGACTTGACAAATCCAAAAACAATAGAAAAGATTATTTGTCATTTGTAGAAAAATTCTCTTATCTTACCTCTGTCTGAAGTTTATGTCAATCATAAGATTGAAAACGATGATTAAATGTTTACATTTAAACCATCCGACTCGAACTCAATTTCAATAAATTCTGTGTAAAAATATGTCTTGTACTGACAAACACTAATTTCTAGGCATTCAGCAGAAAGTCACTGAGCTTATGATTTACTTAGTTTCATTAAGTGAGTTAGAAATATGTGAATATACTGAATACACGCTACCGTAGGGCACAGACTTTATATTTGACAGAGAATTCGAAGGTGAATATACAACACTAGAAAACTGTCCACAACAAATAGGCAATCTAAGGACATTTATAAATAACTGCGGGAATAGTTTATGATAATTTTTAAAGAAATATGTTTTCGCCCAAATGGCGTTCAGACAATGGTCAAATAGGAAATAGAATTATTTAAAGATTTTAACCGATTACATTTAGTATATTTCCCACGTCCGTACTCTTTCCTGTATAGATAACATGATGCTCAATAGCTTTAAGAACTGCATATCAAAGCACTTTACATTTTATCTATAACTGTATTTAACAATTCGCAAACACATGCATTAGCTATAAGAAGACAAGATTTTAGGCATCAACTTGTTATATTAAGGATATCTAAAAGTACCAATGGATCGTTGGTTCGATCGCTGGTCATTTATTAGGCGCAGGAAGTATATAAAATAATCGATAAACAATTTAGTTTCTCGTTATAGAGATTTGCAGCAAAGAGATGGTACCTTAAACTTAGCCTCTGCATTTCTAAGAGTCAGTAATTAAATTTCCGCTGCCATGGTAACAGAAGCTAAACGTAAAATTGATTGTTCTAAATTATTTTTTAATTTCTATTTAATTATGATTTCCACCCATTGAGTTTAAATTAAAATCCTTCCTGTTTATTTTTCGTCATTCTTAATAAATTTCCATATTATTTATTTGTTATTCTAATAACTTGTTACAAAAATGACCCTAGGGAGGCAAGTCGCGAAAGAAGCACATATGTAAATCACTTCTAAATGTTAGCAACAAAATTACTCATGCACTTACGAACAATAATAATAAGTCATTAGTTGTTTAAAATCAATAGCCTAAAGGATAACACGGTGTTTAAAATAAAAAGTATTGCGGTTGATTCTCAGTAGGGATATCAACACGGTTCTTAAAGATGATATATTGGGAATTTTTGCAGTCATACACAAAGTATAAGAAGATGTTCCCGTCAACCATCAGTTATGAAATGAGTGAATCAGAACATTCAAATTATTCTTAAAATGTCTAATTATCCACTGCAATTGTTGTTGTATATGCCTCTTTTCCTTAGAGTGGTAAAGAATATTTTACAATCTCTGTAGAATGTTTAATTCATTAATTACAATAGTGATAGTAGGTTAGAATACTGATTAGTTTATTAATATAACTATAAAACAAAATGAAATGTCAATAAATATTGTAAAGAAAAACGTTTTATATTTAAACACTTCGTAATGGAATAGGGAGAAAGGTTACGTCAAACTCTACTATTATTAGAAGTGTAATTACTAGACAGACATTCACTTTTAAATACTTTCATAAATAAATCATGTGATCACGAAAAAACAGTAAAATAACTAAGCAAAAGAATAAAGAAGAAAAAAATTAAAAATTATAGTCTATTCTTACTAGAAATCTTATTATTTATAGATGGTAATTAATCATAAATGAAAAACAGTTTAACAATTCACGTAGTCTACTGATTACCAACTGTTGGTTATAACAAGATGAATAATCATAAATCACAATCTAAGAAGTGTCATGTAGCTAACATGAATCAATCATTTACTATAATCTATCATATGGTTATCTGCCAAGACCAGTTAGACTTAAGGTCCTTTAAACAGTAGGAATGATATCTATACTTGTTAAGAGGCCAGAACTTTATATATCAAAGAAATACAGTCACACTCTTCTTTACCTTTGTTTAATATGTAATCCACAAGCTAATATACACTTTAATTATAAGATAACTCAAGTGGACAAATGTACATATAACCTTCTATTTGTAGTTCCATAGCTTAAATTTAATATTTTCAAACATTATTTTCTTTGTCCTTATTATTCACAAATCTCCTTGCTACTATTCTTTATATCATTATTATTATTCATGAAAACTGAGCGAATTTGAATATCCCTTACTTCATACCTCTAATTCTTACTTCACTAGCATCATTTCATATATGACGTGATTTACGAACCAAACATTTAATCTAATAATTATTTGAATAAATTAAGATCAACAATTGATGCAGGATAATAACAATTTGCTTTTACCAAGTTGGTTCTCATCAACCACATTACAACTGTAATTTTTTATTGAATTATAACATAGTAATGGGTAATCACGTATATTAATAACAAAGACTGAAATGACACTAAATAGCCGTTCACTATACATGCATGTAAATTATTATTATTGTTATTACTATTATTATTATTAGATTTGTACGATTTGTGACGAATTCATACTCAACTGACGTCAATGTCTTTTATTGATCAATGCTGAACCGAATACTTGACGTGTTTGTAATTTTGTCACTCTTTGTCATCTATGTACATGTATTTGATTAATTTTATTATTTCAATCGCTCTATAAACTTAAGCAAGTGAAACACTACATGATTATTAGTAGTCAGTCTTTCACTCAGTCTTTGTTGAATGGCGATAATTATATAGTATCCTCACCGATCAGCTATTTCCAATCACATTACATCTCTCTTTGGCATTATTACCCAAGGTCGTTGCATTACTATAGTCAGAAAATTTCTAATTTGTTAGTCAAATCAACTTATTTTTGAAAATAATTTTGTTTTATAGTGATGTTGTAATTTCCTGGTCCCTTGGTAGCATGTGTTCTGTGAGCTCTGTTGTCTGATTGCAACGTGACTGTTATTATTAAAACTGTATTATTAAAACACTCATCAATTAGATGTGAACTGTTTCATAAGCTTTAAATAGACTGTTCTGATGGCCATGTGTTTACATAATTTGGTTGATTATGACACTTATTAACCAATAGCTAAATTTCGACTGTTATATAATAATTATGGGGACAATCGACTTTTATTTGAGTCACCTACTCTCGTTGTTAATCAGTTATCTTCAGTTCGATAACATACCTATATTCTACCTGATTCAATCAAATAAAAAGTATCAAGTGATTCCACAAAATGTCAAACATTAGGTTAAAGTCATAATCTACTACATTCTCATAAAACTTAGTTACTATCATAATTTGTTATAACTGTTAATCTTTTATTAACTTAGTTTAGTGACAAAAGAGGTTTATAAATCCACAAATCTTCAGTTTTAATTCACTTTTCAAAGTTAAACTTACCAGCATTTTCTAAAAAGTAAATTAAAATGATTCAGTATGCAGGAGTGTGCTATATAATTATAAGTACTTTGCAGAAAAAGATTAACTTAAACTCTCTGATACTTGATACTTTATAAGTAACCCATTTTCTTATTAACAATGAAGTGTAAGGAAGAATTATTACAGAGTTAAAAACATCTAGAAGCACAATTATCTTCCATGGAAAGTGATTTTTCTAGTCTTGGTTACTTGCATTAATCGATTGTTATGTAGTGTATAATGTCATATTTGTCTCTCTATCTAACATAGTGCAATTATATCACTGGCTCAAGCCACTTAACTTCGTTTGCTATATGCTCTGATGAAAGATGATTGAAGGTAGTTGATTAAAAAATTCTCGAGCTCTGTTTTGTGATAATCGACACTAATAATCATGGCTTACCTTCAGTCATAGAAGGATCCATATTCGCTATTTGCTTTGAAGACAGGTCATCTGGTTTTACAGTCTAAGATGCTACGACTGAGCTACCTAAGCTTCAACTATCATTCTGTTGTAGGAAAATAATTACATTAGTTGGTTGATCAGTACCGGTTCTTTCAAGATTACAGAAGCGGCTTTTAGACGAGTGACAACTAGGACGTAACATGGTTAAGCAAAGTTCCTTTTAGATATGTACCAGTTTTAAATGCTTAAAAGAATTCACAATGTGACTTTTGTATCACCCTTTTCAGATACTATAATCTTCAAATCAGTCACAATATCGATTAGTTAAAATGATACCCATCAAAAAATAAAGTGATTGTTTGTTTAGTTATAATGCGCTTTATTATTAATACTTTATTTCACTAATAAATAGACACATTTTTAATATTTTCAAATCACCGACATTGAAAATTACATGTGAATCTACTTAAAAGACACAACCTACGTAGAAATGGATGCACTATTTACCAGTAAATAGTTTTATGATCTGTTTCTGATATTCACTTATGAATTTGAAACGACAATACTTCATACGTATACACTCATTCTAAATTTAATCATATGATTAATTATTTACCATAATGTTTATCTATTCAAATACTGAAAAAAACAAGGAGAGAATTTCTTCTTCGCCACACACCATTAAAGTGACTGATAAATTTTTCAATTATCTTTTATTGTTAAAAATGCAAAATTTGAATTAGTTAGTATCAGTGGTACATGTAAGACATAAGCTACTCTCTTTATCATCATGAAGATTGACACAAATCATTATCGTATATTACTAATCAAGTAAACAATGTAATACTTGCTTATAACATTTTGAAGGTCATATCTAATTAATCAAATGTCAAATTGACGCAATACAATATTTGTGGTATACGAGAACCATGTTCCATGCACATAAACGTGCTATATATAACTTACTTGACATACCATATAATTCAGATTATATATTTATCAGAGAAAGGTTTTTTCTAGTAAGATACAGTAAACTGAAGTCATTCTAAACGTAGTAAATAAATAAATACGGAAAATGAAGTGGTGTTTATAGTTTCGTCCATGACACTTGACAGTAGATATGTTATATTACGAAACTATAAGAAACTTGTATAGTCCAGGTAACTACTGCATTTAATGTTAATCTCATCAAGGAAGATGATTAATCGTAAATGATTGTTAAAAGAAGCTATAAAATGCTTTCAGATAACTATAATGTAAATGTGCATTACAATTCAGTGTTAAGAATTATTTACATCTACATAACTCATGATAATGAATGAAACTATTAATTCTTTAGTAAATTTCTAAGGGTAATAGTTATAAAACTTATTTCTAAACGCTAAACAGTTTGTCTCTTCTACGGTGTATAATTAGCCATCAGGATGCTACTTCTCATAACTAATTTTAATTTACTCCATTTAAATTAAGTCTAGAATTATGCATAAATTTCAGTAATTCCATGCAACATACTATTAAATGTTTTCAGAAACGTTAATTTGGTGATCCTTACAACAAGGTTGAATTAAATAATAACAATTGTGATTTTATTCGTCGAATATTGCTTATGGTTGAGCACCACTGAAAATCAAGAAAACATAGCAGAGTGGAACTTCTCAGCTATGCAAACCATTTATTTCAGCAGAGCACGAAACACAAAACCTTTGAATGTATAGGTGAATAAATAACCATTAGTGTTTCTGAATCGGTTGATGCCCAGTGTCAGAGCTCATGCTTTATAAAATGATAAATATCCAACATCGTTGATGATAATTTTCTTGGTTCAGAAAATTTTAAACTCTACCAATCACGAATACTCATTAGAATGTCAGATCATCTTGAAGTTAATCATTAATATGCTGAGTGTTGAAGCTAATCTGATGTTGTTTTGTGAAATCCAATTTTAATTTTTTGCATTTTAATGTGAGATGCTTCACAAGTCTAGTGAGTAGTTGTGATTAGTGGAGTTCAAACGTGTCTGGATCAAGACAATTATTACCAGTTAGACTTAATGACCGTCCTGTTATATCACAAATTGACTAAAGCAGTAATCTTATTACTAGACACCAGTCGATTTTGTGTTGTTAACGGTCAAGCATTCGTCGCAAGAGTTGATGGTCCTAGGTCTGACTTATGGCAATGTTTTTCATGCCAATTGCTGGGAATTATCAAACTAAAACAAAACGGCTATCCTATCTAGTTTGGAATGTTATTTAACTAAGATCGATCTAGAATGTACAAGATAACAACAAATCAAAACCTATCTACATATAACAACATCAAATTAATAATAATAATTACCGAGTACGATAAAAAGATTACCATTCAAAAGTTTATTTGTATATGTATTTACATATGTATGTGTTTAGATTAGGGACAATTTATAATCATTCAATATAAATTCCATACACACTCATATGACCCTTTATTGTAACCCCTATTTCATTCTCAGGTAAGCTTAAATTAATCAACATGATTACTGAAATAATTAATAGAGTAGTTTCTTTTAGTTAATTAATTCAATGTAAACCTTATTTGATTGTATCGAAAAGTTAACTAACTTTCATCGTAGAGATTAAAAAGTGACTGATTATTTTTGTTAATTTATATATCGGGTTTTATTTCAAAAAAATAAAACACCTGATTTCTTTTATAAAAATGAAAAGTGAATATGTTTCTTTTGAACGAAGAATAAAAGTAACAAGTAGCAGGAAATCTTTTGTTCTCCTGTTATTGACTTTAATTATAACAAGGGCTAGTAATAGTAATAATAACGACTAAATTATAAAAAAAATTAATTGTATTTTCCAATTTCATATATTTTGAATAAATTAAACTTATTCACTTGTATGTTGCTGATGTGATTGCATGAAATACAAAGGATTTATAAAATTCTATAAATTTTGTAGTTTTTGCCTTATTTGCATTTCAAAGGGGGAAGTAGCGTAAAAGATAGTTATAATAAGTAACTTATTCCTAACTCATGTTAGCAACATAATTAATGTATTAATGACTCATCGTTCAAAATTAATCCATATAGATTCCACCACTGTGAGAGAATATTTCCCCTCCCCCCTCATATACATATTTCGTTGGCACTCTTATCTAGGTTTCAAATGCTCTGTTTACTCTCAACCGTTTCCTGGAATCATAACCTTAGAAACGAAAAGCGCTTTACTGATTGTCAGAAGTTCACGGGGATACAATACATACCTCTGATATCCTAGTACTGTAAACTTTGTTGCCGTTGGCTTCTTTTCCCAACAGTGGCTGTTTACTGAAAGCCTTGTATGTAGATAAACTCATATCATTCTCATCTTGCCTGTAAAATGGTATACTCTCATGTACAAAATTGTACTTGAGAATACAGTGATGATCATTTAAGGTAACTTTTGGCACAATGTTTTAAATGTTGGCATACACAAGCGATATATTGAATGTGAGAGTTAATCATATGAACATTATATTAAATGCAAATTTAAGAATAGTAGGTCATTGAACGTTTTTCAAATACGAAAACAAATATACTGGACAGAATTATTTAAATACAAATTTTTATATTGATGTTTTCAATAAATAAGTCTTTTTGTTAAATTGAACAAACTGATCAAAATTATGATTGAATGTTGTGGAGATTATCAAATTTCAACTTGATACTACCAACTGGTTTCAGTTAGACAACCAGTAGAAATCAGAAAAACCTTGAACAACTGATTCATCCTAGTAAAACATTTTCTGCAGTGTTCGTCAACGTCCCACCAGGGAAACTATTCCATCTTATTCAGGCCTGGTAAGGAACATTTAATCATTAAACTACCACACCGGGATCTAATGTTTGGTAGTTATAACTCAGTTAAACTGATATATATATATATATATATATATATATATATATATATAAACGGCCTTATCATTACCATCAGTGGATAACAACCTCATGCCCAATATGGTTAAAATTAACTATAGTATCTTCAAAGCAGTAAAGTACTACTGTGGTGGCTATATACTACTTACTACGATCTATTTAATGTGAAAGCACAGTAATGTACGTTATACCATACTTTTTAACTGTGTGGTGTTCAACCATGTCATTTCTGATTAGAAAAGTATGAACTTCACATATTAAACATGTTTCCGAATTGTAACTATTCGCTTGTATTAATGAATGACACGTTATGCAAACATAATGTAGAGAGATTTGGAGTTTACCTGGCGAGGAGGTATCTTAACACAAAAGATCCAGAATTCAAATCATAAATGAAAATAGAAATACAAATCAGTTCATTCTTTTAATAGTAAGATTTGTTCAGCCAATACATTTCATTGAAGCATATTTTTATTTATTAACAAGTAATTCACTCTAAAATTTGAAATTTTACACAATGAGTTGACCCAACAACTAAGAAAAGTGTTATTAACTAATGACAAGTTTCTTTATTTATACTAAAAATATGAGTTGGTTTCTCTTGCACAATTATTCCTTCCAGCAACTAATTGTTTTGCTTATAAATGTGTGATTATTGGACTTTCTATTAAATGTTTTAGTAAAGGCTTACGATTTCCTGTTAAGACCTTTATTGATTAGTTCTTGATAAATTTATGTATCATTAACGAATTGTCTGGATGAAGCTTTTTATCTCAAGTTAAGTTTAAATTTCAGTGGAACCCATGACGCATAGTTGGGAATTGTCTACTAAATGTACCTTCACCCAAAATATGATGTCAACATCAGAGCTCCAGCATAGTTTCAATCATTACGAACAACTGAAAAAATATAAAATACGATAAAAATGAGCTCTTAATGTCATTGCGACAACACACCGAAATATACTAGAACTTATTATAAAACGTTTCTAACTACACAAGAAATAATATTCTACACGATTTTTACATTACTTGGTAATTAAAACCTTGACTATACTAAAATTTTTTAAAGAATAAGCATTGAAAACACGAATAAATAGATAAAGTTTGTTAGTCTAAAATTCCGCATATTAAATTTTATATTGTAATACTATCCGTACATGGTTAATTTCCGTCAAACTGTATTTCCTAATAATCTACATTAGTTGCATACGTAATATGTGCTATTTCAAATCAAATACTAGTAAAAACATACTCATATAAATCGAAACCGTAAAGAAGAAAGACATTAAGTAATATTTATATAAACTTAAAATTATTAGTTATGCTTTTACTGGTTAAGACCGTCCCCAAGGATTTCAACTTGCTACGAATATGCGTTAACCAGCATTTTTATTTACCTATTCCCTTAATTTGGTGAATTAGTACTACATTTAGATTATAATGTTCACTAAATATTTCATTTTAAGCGTCTTTGGCTATTTCCTGTTAATATGTCAGTGAAGCGCAGACAGGCTGAAAGGAATATGGAAATATATTAGACGTTAGAGCCTGAAATAAAGCTTTTAATGATAATTACGCTTTCATATTCACTCAGTATTTACTTACTAAATAAACTGAAAAAATAATCAAAAGTTCCTTTTAAAAAACGCATCTGCAAAAAGTTGAAAATCTTGAACATGTCATCAGCTACTTTACTTAAAAAAAATTGTAACAGTAATTGTGTATCTGAATGTAACAAATCAATCAAATGAAAACATTTCAAAAAACAAAAACAGTAGGTACTAAAATGAGAAACAAGTTCTATTCACTTCTTGTACTAAAACTATTTATATAGTGAACTTAAAGATAAAGTGTTGAGGCTTAAACTAATAAGTACTGAGTTCATTTTTTACGAGAAAGACAATAGGAAGGTGACAAGTCTCGAAATAGATGAAAACATGTTCTTGATTTCACTACTAGCCAAATCTATAATAATATGAAAAACATGTATTATACATGTGGTTTTACGTGAAATATGCATAAAGCAATTCAATTCACTGATGAAAATTAAAATTTTGCAATCACATAGTTCTGATTTATGCAAAAACTGCATAACTAAGATTGATCAAATTAGTTTATGCATATAAAGTCAACTATTTTATGCAGATCTCATACAGACACATATTTTTAGCATTTTACATACGAGATTGTTAAGTATTTAGGGGAAGGGGTTATTTTAGCTGAAGCCTGTGTTCAAAATGGTGAACATCAAAAGTGGTTTTTGATACCCAGCATGCTGGTAAGCTTTTCCAATATACTAAGTGAGAAGTATCTGAATCCTGACTACAACGCAATTACTTGACAATATAGTGCATATTCAAAGCTTCAGATATACCGATGTAAAAGGGCATGATTTATTGACAAAACATTTACAAAGGCGACGTGCGTAAACGTGGCCATTAAACAAATGCAGTTAACATTCCAAGGTGATTTAACTACTATTAGAAACTGAATTATGGCCATATCAATGTGGTGAAAATGTGATTGCATATAAAGTAAATTAATATCTGTCGATTGAAAAAGTTATTTATCTTAAGCATCATTGTAGTGAAATTAGAATATGTAAAAACAATAAGAATGCTAATTTTCTGATAGTGATCGATTATACTTTCACAAAATAAAATTTGACTAGCAACAAAAAGATTACAAATCGTTTAAACATTGTACTTCTATTATAGGTCACTCTGTCAAACAAAATATAAAGTTATTTCAATGAATCAACAGAATACAATCATGTTCTAGGTAAAGTTGAGATAGATACAATAAAAGTAATCAGCATAATAAATAATCGATACTCGAGTATTCATGCACATAATTTGAATATGCACATTTAAACACTAAACAGCGTTACAATAATTAAAAATCATATGTAACGTGTAAATCATAGTATTAAATCACACCTTTTATGTTCTCTTTGAAGTTTTTTTATATTTAGTTAGTTAATAGATTATTCGGATTAATTTTGTTACATTGTAAATCGAACTTTAGACTCTTACTCTTTCATCTACCGACTTTATTGATGTGAACCATTATGATGTTAGTCTTTACTAATGAATACCTTTTTGATTAAAGATAATATATTACTTCACAATTATTCTTTTAGTTTATATTGGTTTTAACAAAATGTCAATATGATTGAAAAATATACAGTTTTTCACTATTAAATATTGTTCGGTAATCATCTACATTTAAGTCAACATGTTTTCTATGTCGAATTTTGAAAAAAATATAAAGTTTTATAGTGACATTTATTAATAAAAATTGTACGTTTATCAATTATATTGATGGTGCTTACCTATTCAGCTTACTACCATAATTTACTTAGATAAGAAAGATACAAGAATGTGGAACTGTGAAGCGATCTCTTTTCAGTGGATTCATTTTCAAAAATACGTAATCTCAAAATTTCTCCACTTTGTTACAGGATACTAATCAATACTATTTGCTAATAACAATAATTAAGCAAACACAGCAGCAACTATGGTACGAAAATGTCATTCATGTTAATGAACTGAGGATACAGTTGTAAGGTGATGTGCACTTATCACAAAAGTTAGCAGAAAACTAGTGATTACAAAAGAGCGATTGTGTTCAATGGTGAAGTAAAAATTAAAATTGAAATGAATTTTGATAGTAAATGGATATGGAAGGGAAAATAAGTTAGAGGTAAAATGTTAACAGGGAATAAAGAAGAGGGAGAGTGCAACGACATTTAGACACTAGAGACTAAGATCCTAGTAGAAACAGAGAATGAATATGTCTCCTTTTAAATAAACAATCCTGTCTTTTCTAAATGGATAAAAAGAGCCTCAGCAAACCTAAAGAGTTAGAAGCTCATTGTTTTTACTTACCTAGTAGATGACTGTGTTAGCAAGAGTCTGCTTTAACAGATTGATTCGCAATCACCAGGTGTAACATAATAAAGCTTCTCATGAATTAACTGCAGTTCATTACAAACAATGTTGTTGAATCTCCTTGAATATAAATTACTTAGCTTTACAAGAGCAATATTTAATCTAATTTATATAGTATTTCGATAAATACTCAAGCTCTTGGCAACTATACCTTCCGTTTTGTTAATGAAAATGTTATTTTTGTACCTTATTTACTGCTATGTTCGCCTAATTATTGTTACTAATAAACAATAATGATTAGCAGCATGCAACAAAATGTACATATTTGAGATTGTATATTTATGAAAACGAATTCTCTGAAAAGAGAACTCACTGTTAAGCCATATTCTTGCTCTTAATGACTCAATGTGTATAATTCGTTTATTTAAGAAATATGCATATCACTTATTACCAAATAACTAAAGTACTTATATATAATTCACCTAATGAATGATAGAAAAACACTTTTCTTTTATGAGTAAATACATACTTAAAATTATCACATAACACTTACGCATTTTGAAATTTCTAATGTTAATGACTAACTTTTATGATATAAATATGACGTATATTAACGTTTCTGTGTGTTTATACACTACTTATGTAATTATTAACCTTCATCATATTTGGTGTTGATAAATTTTGCTTTATTTATATGATAGTTTGATTAGATTATCAGTTATTGAATTTTCTGAAAAATAACAATCACATGTAAATTCTGCTAGTTTAATTCATTAATTCATCTGAAGTTGGAAATAATTACAGAGTATGAATATAATGAATTCGTGACATTTGAGTTATCGTGTTTTTCGAAACTTCAACACTTACACTCTATCTAAAATTCTTTAATTTAGTTAGTAATCTATATTTATGTAGACAATACAGTGACATTATGATGTATATCAGAGCTGATATGATGTACACTAGTGTAAACATTTCGAACAAATTGATAACTTATTAAGATACTTAAATACGTAAAAAACAGAGAAGGTTAAAATAGGTGAGGTAGTTTTGTAGATATTGGTATTTAATTTGTAATTTATACTTGTCACATATTGATCTTCGTTGGGTACTTATAAATGCTAGGGAATACCAGTCTCCATCAAATCACCCCAGACCAACGATTATCTGGGTAACTTCAGGATGTTCTTGAAGTTCTAGTGAAAAATCTAAACTATTAAAGTTCAGATGTAAGGAATTAAGAGGTATTGGCTCACCGTTTCTCCATCTGAGAAGTTGACTGAAGTGAGAATCATACTATTAAACCTTAGCCAGTCAAGTGGTGCTGTTGGTCAAGCTGATGTCAAGGATGCGCACTGTCACTGTAGAGTCCCATACTAGAACGAAACTGTTGTCTACTATTCTTTGATTTACGAATATGCACACTCTAGATAAATCGGTAACGAATAAAAACAGCGAAAGCCAAAATTGACAATTGGTTCAGCAGTAACTGAGAGTACAAAGAAAAACTATACACATCATTCCACACTGTGTATGAAATCAATATTACAAGAATAAGTAAGGATTATTTTTAAACACACAAAGATGGGAGGTTTGAACTTTCGAATGGTAAATTCTTCAACAAATCTAAGGATAACTATAATATTACGAAAGTTAAAATTGTTCAACGTTATTATCAAAGGGTAGATCTGTAATTACTTTTTATTATCACAACTTGGGGATAGGTAGTATTGAGACAAACTTTCAAGTTTTAGGATAAATTGCCAATAATCAAAGACTGTATATCACGCGGTCCCATTTTAAAGTCGTAAGTCGATTATCTAGTCAATGTCTCGGTATTTTATGACTGTCCAACGCAACGATATATCAATTTAGATTAATAGTGACTAGAAAACAACTTGTGGTTATATTTTGTTTTCTTAGCTAGATGGTCTAATTGAGGAGCTTCTATAGTAATTCTAGACTACTCCTTCGGTTTATACTTTAAACACAAGTGACTAACATATTGTTCTGTCAACCTTGAATTTGAATGGTTGTTGTTGATATTTATTGTCGTTTCATGCACATATTTTGATTCTCTTCTCTCTTCATCTAATTCTTATCACTGCAGTTGTTTATTGTTTCTTCAAATAGCTGGTAAATTGCATCTACCTCAATATATTTATTGACTTCCAATCAACATGAGTGCCAAGGTTTCAAAAATTCTCTAATCGAATTTATGTTTTCTTCGTCAAAAACCACAAATTTTTCCCAGTGAAAAGTGCCCTCATAATTGTCATTATACATTGATATAAAAGATGATTTCTTTCGTTTAGAGTTTTGAGAAGTTGGCAAGTTCATACTTTAGAATGTTTATTCTCTGCTCCCCGTGTCGTCTGCTAATATTTTTAAAAATGTTCTAGTGTGCTCTAATGCGAATGTTTCTTGGAGTACTTTCTTTTGGTCATTCATGATATTTGATATTTACGAGTCCTATAGTATGCATCACTAAATGTACTGTTCTCCCTTCATTTTGTTAAGAGATTTTCCATTCCACTGGACATTTGATCAGTGGTTATTATCTGACACTAGTGAAAAGAATATGCTGACGAAGACATTTGTAGAGATAATATAATTGTTCGCTTGTGTAGGCTTGTCTTTTGGCGAAGTTCGTTCATTTTCTAGCAGCCAGAACTCAGAGAACGCATTGTGATTAAAACTATCTATCTAAGCTGCAAATTATCGCAACCAACTCAAATACAACTCTAAAAGAGTTTCACACTGGCTTAAGGTATTTTACTGCCAATACATATATATTTGATAGCATACAATCATCAATCATGATTTATCAAATAAATAACTGAAACAATGAACTTATCATTTTGATGTATTTGGTTGGAAGATTTAATTATTTAACTATACATCATTTTTATTAATAGAAATTTCATGCTACACTAAGCAATCAATAAATTAGGATTTAAGTCAAGATGCCGAAACACCTAGTTACTCAACGTGTACTTATAGGCTGAATAAAATTATTCAGAGATAGAGAAAATAAATCAGTCTTGATATTACTATATCTACATTACTTTTATCATTATAATGTGATGAATTATTGCGACCTTAGAAATGCAGAAACGTGATTAATTATTCACATTCTTGCATGAGGTCAACATGACTTATCAGCTTATAGATCTCGCTTTTCGGGACTATGTCCTTCGATCAATAGCCTATTTCTACTTATAATTATTGTATGTATAAGTAAACTTTGATAGGGTCAGGCAACTAAAATCAAAGATATACATTTCTTCATATTAGAGACTCGTCTTCTAGGTCTACCTAAATCCTAGTGCTAATGCCCACAGCCCGAATCAAAATCAATCCATTTGTATTAAACACTAAGCTACTCAGCACATCCAAATTTGTGTAACAATAATATCTATTTAATTTATATTTATTAATTTTTGATTTTATCTACAAAAGGTATATTATGAAGATATTTTAATCGCGTTATTATCTAGTACAACAAACTAATCTTTTATCGTCGTCATTTCACACAGGTGCTGTTATTTGAAGTACTGTTGTTGCTATCCGAATTATGATTAAGCAATAGGGCTCGGTGAATGCACCACACAAATATCGTTTTCGTTAGTATGCAAATATTTAAATAAGCTGTGCAATCAATGCATACCATTTTCTTCGTGTAAAAAGAATATGCATTTTTAAATGCGTAATACAAATAACTCAAAATGTGGTGGACTAATTGGTTCAACGTTTTCGTAATGCTTTAATCTGTCAGTTAAATGGATAAATAAACGGTAACAAGTACTACAGCTTATATGTATATAGATATACTCTATTAATTACAGGTCTAAGTTGTTTGCAGCTGGAGCATGTGTTTGTTATCAACGTCGATGCGAGACACCTGTTGCGTAGAAGTAGGCTTCAAGAAGTAGAGTAAGCCAGATAAAGTTATAACGTCACTGCGTAAAGTTATTGGTTGCTAGCATGAGCTATGATGTAGGTAGAGTCTATCTGGTTTGGTGTCCGAGTAGTAAACACGATCAGTGGTTGAAGACGTTGGATAAAATAGCATACAGTCGGTCACAATGATGTATTCATACCACTTTTTCTCTAGATCTTGAATTACAGTATTTTTTCATGTATACCTTTTCGTTTCATATTCATCACGTCATGCTGGTATAGTTGGGTAACTCCAGACAACACGCATATGTGCCCGTCTATATACTGGTTATGACTAAGTGACAAGTTTATGGAGTTTGGAGTTGGGATATAAGTAATTTACTTTTCCATCTAATGACTACATAGTAGTTACACAGCGTTAGTAAGTACCCGCTCGGTTTCTGCATTTTTAGGATTCTTAATTTATTTAATATCGATGAAATGTAAGAATTGTGTAGAAATACAACTGCGACGAAATATATACAAATGTTGGTGTATTAGTAATTATATTGTTAATTTAGTACTAGGAATCGCTGGCTTCTAATTTGATTTCTGAAAAAAGTATATTTTCAACCAACACGAGTTTACTAGTGCAATTCCAGAGACTCATGAAATATATCTAGTAGAATTCAGCTATGTCGGGCGTGCAATAATTACCCACCAAAGGCATTAAATAAGTTCTCGTAATATATCCTGGATTGACTGAAGTTACAGTTATCAACCACAGGATGCCAACTCCCTATTTTAGAGATAAAGCGTTTGCTATGTGGCTTGATAGGTCTTAGCAGGATCCTCTGATGAGAACATGGGTGCACACTGTTGCGAGATCTTGTTCCTGGTTATCGATGATTGTTCAACCTAGGTTAATTCATGATACCGAATTCGAATTCAACAATATCTACATCATCTATTCATAATTGAAGTTTTATTTGTTAAGATTTTATGGCGACAATTATTTATATCACCACTTTACAGACAATTTAAGGTGTATACAGTTTAAAAAAACATGAAAACTTACTTATATTCATAATCCATGTGTTTTGTTTCATACAACTGATTACAAAATTTACACTTTCTAAAAGAATAGACTTCATAAGATAAATGAAGTTTTTTCTTACCTAATTTTATACGTAGATGAAAACATTTCAACTAACAAATAGTCTACACAAAATGAAGAATTTCCATGACAATAAAATTGAAACACCGTTGCATATTTGATGTAAGTACTTAAAACTATAGGGTTATAATATGTAAAAAAAAAACATTTACTACATGATCATTACAAGTAGAGAGAAATCTGTATTAGCTTGTATAGAACAGTTATTATTTTCGGAATAATGTCAAGCATATTTTTGAACTTACTTATTTGTAATTGGGTTAAGAAAGGAATGAAAGATTGGATTATTGAATTAAACAAATAACTTGTATAATTCTCATCATGGAACAAATGCATAAATGCTGCATTTTCACTTTCCGTTTATCTACATTATTTAAATTAAAATATTACTATCAAATACATGAAAACACTATTGATGCTTCAAATGTAATTTATATTAAAATAACAGGTCAACAAGATACAATTTCTTATTTTTGGCAGTTGTTATTAGAGTAGTTTAGAAAGAAATTCGTAGGAATACTATACTGGTTTACTGAATTTTTTTACTTATAGATCGTCATTACTTCCATAGAGAATAAGAATATATATATATATATATATATATATATATATATGCAAGATCTCAATTAATATTATTATAATAAAATATATAATAGTTCAAATACGATATAATTACTAATAGCTTCATTTTATCTTATGATAATTCATGTAATGTTACTATATTAGATCAAAGAAACGTGAAAATGACCACCTTTTTAATAAAACTACTAGAACCTCGAATTCATTTTAGTGTAAATATGGTTACTGAGAAGTCATGTATAATATTTTACTGTGATAAATTACGGGAAGTTTCAAAAGTTTAATTTATTCAAGAGGTATAAATACTAACAGACACTGATCAAATGTAGTCTTTACTGTCAACAGTAGAAATACTCAGAGCTTTACGTATACATATCAAATACATAATAACTGTTGTTTCCAACACAAACATATGAGAAATTTACTGTACAGGCTGTTTTTGGAAAGCTATGAACCATATTAATATCAATGTTTATCAAATTGTTCATGAAATTTATTGTTTTATGAAATATCACTAGTATTCATTTGAATGTTATGTTCCAATCTTCGTACTATCCATAGCTAGTTGCTGTGCAATTATCCATCCATCAGTATAAACATATGCAAAGAAGTAGTTTCACAACAATTTTCTCAATCATGACTCCTATTCAGAGCTGAATATGTGCATATAATTGTTGTTAAATAAAAGTAATTATTTCCTATTTATTCTAAAAATTACTTCCTAGGAATAAAATAAAATAATTGAAAAAATAAAATCTACAATGAAGTGGTTCTTTTTCAAGAAAATATAATTAAGTTGTACAGTATTATATATATATATATACAGAGAAAGAATTAATTTTCCATAAAATACTAGTTCAAAATAAGCCATTAAAACTAGCCAACCCTCTAAACTCTCTTTTTAAATGTGGCTATAGTTGTCATCTATGTTTCTACAGCTGAATGGTTACAAGGCCAGGATAATGTGACATGAAAATAGCATTCACGCTTCTATTAATGTTTGACTATTTCTTTATTGAATGCCTCTATAAAAATTTTAGTGAGTTGAACTTTGAAAGATCATGCAGTTCTGTGAATCATTTAAAACATTGTCACAGATATGTTCCTGAAGGAAACTTTGTCACTAAAAGTTCAGTAGAACACCAAACGCCAAAGATTGGTAAAAGTTTTCAAAAATCGCTAAACTTTAGAATACCTCGAACAAAAATTTACTGTTTAGTAATGTTAAATTTAACCCACTAAATTATGTTATCATTTCATGTTTTAAGTTTAAAAAGTCTAATTCATATCATTTGAAGTGTTGTTAGTCATTTCTAAATTTTCTTTTTATGTAATCACTTAAACTCTGATCTTCTATCCTGTTTCCTGACTTTAGTACTTCCTTTCGGCTTCGGATGTATATTTCCAACATTCTATCTAACTTTCGAATTATGTTTACATGTTTCTATAATTGTAATTTCAACCGATTTCAACCATTCTCATAAGTATGTTAAATTTTATTTCAAATATTATCCCTGGTTTCATGCAGCTGACGAAAAAAAAAACAAAATAAAATGAATTAATCTTATTCAGTACAAATAATTGTTCTTGCTCATTTGCATAACTCAGTAGCTAAACTGCTTGTTTGTTAGTACTCGATAGTGAATCAACAACATTTTAGCTTTAGGTTTCATACAAACCAATACTAAATTTAGACCTAATAGGATAGAGGATTCGAGTAAATTTTCAAAATGAAGTAGTCCAATCATGTCGGCGAAAAAGTAAAGACAAATTAGTGAAAAACACATTTTTGACGAAGTCATTTACAATCATATGCATAGGAATTCCTATAAAATATTAGTCTCTTGAAAAATTTAAATAGACTAATTCAAAAAGGTATACAGAAATTCCAATTGTCACATGAATTAAAGGGAAGTTACGTAATAGTCCGAATGCGATACAACATATTATGGGATGAATATAATTTACGTATCCGAAAAATATGACATAATTGTCCATTAGACAGAAGTCACGTAGCACGTGTTGAAAATAGTAGGAATTACGAAAATATTGGGTGAGTTTTATAAAAATTGATTGGTAAGTATGAGAAATAAAAAGAATGACTTTTGAATATGCCAAATAAAATGTTACAAGTAAATTTAGAAATTACTGATGGAAATTTCATTTGCATTACTCAAACTGATTATATAATTGAATTGTTTTTCAGTATCTTTACTCCTAACGTAATAAATATAAAAATTCCTTCCCAATTCTAAAAGTACAAGAATCTTAACATAAAGAGGAAAACTGTTAATGAAAGTCAAACTATCAACAAATTAATAACAAAATTAAATGAGATGGTTCCATGGAGATAGGTATTAAGTTTGGTTTTTGTATTTGGCACCATCGAAAACCAGGAAGCATTGGAAAGTCGGTCCGTTCTAGTGTTGGATGCATCAACAGTGACCACCCTCAATTTTATCGGCTAATCAAACCCATAGCCTACGGGTTTCATGGTGAACACCTAACTAACTGCATCACTAGGCAAAAGTTTCTTGGTATTGACTAGTCATCTGGCTATATCACAAACCGAAGCAAGTGTGAATTCTACTACATCATAACTATGACTAATATTTAGATCAAAAATTGGAAAATTTATTCAAAGTTAGGCTTTTAATCTTAGAAATTTGATTGAGGGTCAGATTTTAGAGTAAGAAATAAGCTTTGTAGAAAGAATTAACACAAACAAAGTGACTCAACAGGTTAGTGTCAAATCACAAAACCTTAAAAAAAAATAATCTGTGAAAAATCTGAGTTAAACGTACAAAAAGATTTAGTGTCTTGCAATATTTTACCAACGACTGCGTGTTACAGCCTTCTACCCAACATTCGTTGGAGTCTTCCTCGGTCGTTCAGCACTCCGAAACTTAAATTCAATAATACGATTGGGACTAAAGGCTAGAAGTAGTACTTAACATATAGACTGATATTAACAATAGGATGTAGAAATTCAGCACAAAACTATCTTTCAGCTCTAAATCCTTCACTTAAGTTTGACAGTTCTCTAGAACTGGACAAAGCGTAACACAATCCTCAAATTAGTATTGAGGTAAAGAATTTGCTGCAAGGTTAAAATCTAAAGTTTCAATCATGGTCATAATCCGATTGACATAGGTGGTATTTACGAGTAGTTCTATTATTATTTGGTAATAGGTTTTGGCATCGTTGATGAAATAATACTCATCATCTTACGGCTTCCATTTAGAAATCTTGAGTGAAGTGAGATTGATAATAAGCACCACATATATGAGAATTTATAGTTGGAACCACTGTGGTGTGTATCCATCTGTGGATTAATTGTTACTTTTAGTAGAGATTTCAGTAAGGGACGACATATTGTAATTAGTTTTAAATTTAAATTCTTTGACAGGTTTTCAGTTACATAAAATATTTTCTTTATTGTCATTGCAGCAGCTTAATAAAGGTAAGGCCACTACAAAACCATTATTTCTTTATTTTTATATAAGAAAGTTATATCCCCTGTAATCTAACTGTTATGTTCCGGGTAAACTATTCAGTCATTAATACTATCTTCTTATTTTCGTAAAGTGGTCGATGAATCAAAGTAACGATTGGCTTATTTGTAAACTGAGCTCGAGTATTTCAGGTATAGTGATTACTCGTTGCTAAGCTGTACTCTAGGCTGACGTTTCAACTATGTATTTAAAAGCCTATCTGTTAATTATTGACTAATGATTAATTATAAACTCCTACGAATACATAACGATGCTTATAATCGATAAAACAATCAAACATTTTGTTGTTTAATAACACCGTTTAGTCAATATTATTCATAATTTGAATTAATGATTTAAAGAAAACTACTTGCTTTCAAGTGATTATTTTGAATTACTTCATAGATTTTGCTAAAATAAATGTTTATTAATCGTCGGTTATGTAATTGTAATACAGTTACGTGTATACGCATGTAGCGACTAATTTACATCATATTTTATTTAGTATTTCATTAGAATCACACTAATCAGTACCTCCGTATAGTTGTATTAACACAATTTTCTAGTCTTTTACATACAATTTTAGTTTGATACTGTTTTTACATGTGCTCTTATTGAGTGGATTGAATCTGGATGTGCATACATATGGATTATTTGTATAAATACTAAATATCTTTTATTTAATCCAATAAACATTTGCTTTCGTAATAATGACGTAATAATAATGATAATAGCATACTTAAATAATTAGTAAACTTACACAATTCATTTGTTTTATAGTAAATATCAAGTATCTATAACAATTTACTGGTATATATATATATATATATATATATATATATATATATATATAAACGAATGCAAGTTGAAGGATAAAATGTTTGTCTTCCGTTAGCTCATCATCATTGTTCAATACTTGCATATTGCTTTACATTTCTACATATAATCGATATCAACTACTAAATGTTGGCTTGTAACTCATCAACATAATAATTAAAATATATTGTAACGGAATCAAAATCATTATGTATGATTCACTAACTCGTTCTGTTTTCTTTCTATGGCAGGGCGATCAAATGTAAACGCTCTGGAAGCCGAAGAACAAGCCCTGCGTGCTATAAACTTAGAGGATGACTCACAAGACGTGGCAAAAACTAGCTAGCCCTTTCTGTAAAAACCCCGCGTATTTTAATTTTAAAAAAATAAAAAGTTCCGTGACCACCATTGCGTGTTCTCTCTTAGTGCGAGGTGTTGAACTAACCCTGTGTGTTGTGGTTTTAGATCCTGCCCGCCTTTCAATGAGTGCTGGAAACACGTGTTACAATATCGATTGTTAATGTTAAGTGATTACGTAATGATAAAGTTTAAAAATGCTAACGTAAGTTTAGGTATAAAAATCATTTAATTATTTTAAGTGACTGTGTTACAATGAAATGATAAATGTAAATGCAAATTTAAAAATCATTTCTATAATCACAATTGATTACATAAGAATAAAGACGAAAGGTAAGTTTAGAATAAACTGTGGATTATTAGAAATAATTACAAATTAATAAAATTATAATAAAACTGAAGGTGAAATTGTACGTTTCCCATGAAAAAAAACAATTTTTAGTAACTCAAAAATAAACTCACTTGCCTTTCAAATGATCAAAAAGATTTCGTAATCGACAAAAAAAACATGTTTTTTGTCTGAAAAAACTATGTAAATGACTAATATACCTAAATAATGCGATATCTACCTGTCAATGAAGACTGTCAAAATGATTATTTACACTGATTGTATTCCATTTCTAATTGTTAAAAATAATTCTGTTAAGATTTTAATTCAAGTCAAAATGAATTTTCTAAGTAGACAAATTTACAGATTTTATCTGTTGTTTAATGAAGATGACAGAGTGAAACTAGATACCGTTTAACAGTTTATACATTGATAAATGTAAACAGACATAATGAGAAGGTAGAAGAAATTGTACTATATACAAATGTATTAGTTATACACAGTTTAGCAATGTTTATGAAAATAAAATGCTTATTGATTTCATAGAAATTTGTTTATCAGTGAATAGAAAGACGATATTCCAGATAATTGTCCTCTAAACAGAAAACACTAGTTGAGTCGTTTGACTAATCAATTTGAATCGACTATTAAATGTACATGAATATATAATTAGAGTATCGATAATATCATCTGATGCATAGTAAAGGTATTTAGAGATCTAACATTTCCCAATGCGAATCATTCATGATACAATGATTCTAGCTTTCTATGTTTCATAATATGATATAATAATATGTTTATTTTTCACCTTTCTATTCATCAGACGAAACAGCTAATCTCAAGCTGATCACTTATGATATATTTTACCTTTCCTTCTTTGATATTAGATTACTTTTCTATAAACGTTTTTGATACATAGAATATTTGAAAAACTGTTAAAAACACAATGCTAATGTGTTATTTACTAGACTATGTTAATTAATTATACGATGTCATTGCACTCCTGATTAGTATAATAGACAGAAAGATTTACTCTTCTAAATTAGATTTTACTGTTTTTCTAAGCCATTTAAAAAAAAAGATGTTAATAATAAAGAAATATATTATTTGTTAGACAAATTTAACATACTGTCTTGCAGCCGACGACTGAATACTGTTAATCTTTATATCACTAACTGGCTTCCATTGCATGACCACTAAAGACAAGTAGGCAATAAAGGGATGTTTTTTTCAAATGTGAATGCGTACATCCACGATCCAGCCAAGAATCAATCATTTTCTTTAGATTAAAAAATAAGTGTTTAACCTTCAGTCTAATGATCTTCGGTTTAATGGTTTATAACACAAATTTCAGTGATTTCACATCTATCATTAGATGCTACTTATGGGTAAAAGCCTTTCATTTGACACGGATTAACTTTACCAGTTACAGCGTCTAATTAAAATTTCTAGAATTATTTCTGCAAGTTAGTATCCAACTCATAGAGGGATTGTGGGTCCTTGATGATGAGAAGACACAAAGTAGGACAAAACGCCTATGTAGCTCTTCTTAGATTTTAATAGTCGCCTAGCTAAAGTCAGTTTTTAGTGTGAGAGTAAATTCAACAATTTCCACAACACTGAAATACAGACAAACATTCTCCATGTAATTTTCTCTCAGGCACAAGAGACAACTTAAAAAATCACCTTCAACTTTTTTATTGTATTTTAAAATTTTTATATTGGATGTCATGAAAAGTACAAATTTACTTGTATATTTCAACTTATTAAATAGAAATCAGTTACGGTCATAATATAACATAATGTAAAATAAGGTATTCTCAAATAAGATCTTCAGCTCAGTGAATATTGAATAAATGAAACAACTATGCTACCAAATCAGTATATTCACGATAATCAGTAATATTGTTTGTACTTCGAAGTTCGCTTTCATTTCATTACTTTCCACACCATTTGTATGTCATTTATGATAATTGTGCACAATCTTCCTCTTACTTTTCAGTTGATCCGGTTTCAGTATATATCAATTCGACGCATAATAACTTACTTTTTCTTTACCCTCTAACTTTATTCTCCTTCTTTTTCTCTGCATCAAATAGTTTAGAGTATTAGTTGTCACACATAGTGGCCACATCAGTAAGAGTTGTAATTAATCGTTTGATAAATTGTCTGTGATTATTCTTTACTTTACACACGTATCTGTGTCCATACTTTAACATCTTTGATACTCAGAACTTACTAATTAAACGTTGAGTAAATGAATATCAAAGGTTTTGAAAGTTCTATTTATAAGCGGAATGACATGAAAGTAGGTTTGTTCAAGTTATCTATAATATGTAACAACAATTATGCATTAGTAAACAAAGAGTAACTAATTCCATAAAAGCATATCTTAAGTGCAATCCCATCACAGAAGCACCGAATTTCACTGCATGAAATCATCTCAAAACCACGAAGAAGATTAAATCGACATGTAGAAATAAGTCAGTCTCAGATAAATGTTTAACTGCACATTATTCTTTCTGTGGTTGGCAATATTTATGACTTTACTATTATTTTGGCAATAGATTTCAGGAAGCTTGCTTTTAAGCTTCGGATTGTAAACGACATACAAAATAATTTTTAAGATTGCTCAAAGTGATTGATATTTCTAAGTTCTCACCTCAAGACCTAAATTATTAACAGCGATCATATTGTGAAAAGACCAATTGGGTAAGTAATGTTTATTGTGCGAAAACAGAATAGGTCATGAAATATTACATACATTACTTCCAAGCATCAATTTGCAAATCCTCTGCGTTGTCTGCACTGCATCGTTTCTCAGCCTGCTTCTCTTAGTTGTTCTCGATTGTCCTCTGTGTTTCAATCCTGTTTCACTTCTTGTCCTCTCGAAACTCGTCTTGTCTGCTGTTTACTGATTCTTCCCAATTTACTTTGACGCTCTGCTACCTACTACTTATTGATGACTTATAAGTAGTATCCACCACACTCGCCCCTCCATTAAATTGCTGTGCTCGTATGCGCGCTGACCTTCTTGCCTCTGCGGTCGCTGGTTGTTTCTGCGTATTCGCTCCATCATTCCAACACATCCATCTTTGCAATTGACTTATGTTTACACGCTTCTCTTTGTTGTCCTTTTTGATGGTGTATACCGGTCCACGACTAGCGATGACTGTATACGGGCCCTCCCATTTGGGGAGTACTTTCTTCGAGCCTAGTCCACTACCCGTTATGCTTCTCCGTCCTCTACACTTCACCAGATCTCCTACTGAAAAGTGTCTCAGCTGATTCCCATGATGCTGTTCTGATCGTTTAACGTCCATATCCTGTTTCCGTCGTATGTTTTCCACCGCTTGTTTCCGCTCTTCCTTCCATTTCCTATCATTCCACTTTTGTGGCTGAGGCCAGGCGATGTTGTTGCCTGGCAGTCGTGGTCTCCTTCCGTACATCAGCTGGAATGACGACTTCTTTGTTGTTCCTTGATTCGAGGCTCGATGTGCTAATAATATCATCGGTAATTCCGTCTCCCAGTTACCCCCCTTTGCTGCCAACCACTCTTTTAGAGTGTGATTATTTCGTTCAGTTAGTCCGTTGGTCTGAGGATGATACGGTGTTGTTCTGACTCTTTTGATACCTAACTGCCCAAGGCGAGATGTGAACTCCTCACTCTCGAAACATGGACCCTGGTCGGTCAATATCATTCTCGGGACGCCGTGGTCGGCCACGATGTGCCGCATCACTGCTTCGGTCACCGTCTTTCCTCGTTGATCAGGAATCGCCACAGCCTCTACCCAACGCGTAGCATGCTCGGTCATCACCAACACGTACTGGTTACCGCTCGATGTCTGGGGAAATGGACCCATTACGTCCACTGACCACAGATCGCCTACTGTCGTTACGGGAATGGGCTGTAACGAAGTGCGTATGCATTTATCCCCTTTCATTAACTGACATTGGGAGCAGGCGAGGACGTATCTCATCACGTCTTCTTGCATTCCTGGCCAGTAAGCACTCTGTCTCAGGAGGTCAGTGGTTCTTGCGACACCTGTGTGTGCTAATTGGTGGCATTCGCTGATTAGTTCATGTCGTAATGGCTTTGGAATTACAGGTATCCAGCTTCCATCATTGTCTTTCCATGTTAACACTCCAGCTGCATTTAATTTTAATCTGTCCTTTTGGCTTAACAACGTCTTTACCTCTCTGCTAAAGTGCACTGATTCGTCATCCACTGCTTCAGTTAACGCTCGTCTCACCGTCCTAAGCGTTGGGTCTGCTTTCTGGCAACGAAGTAGTCTTTCTAGGTCTGTTTGCACTCTGTTGACTCCACAGGCTACTTCCGGTAAGCTAGTGTCCTCACACGGTCTTGACAGGTAGTCAGCTATTACGTTTCGGCTTCCTGGTATGTGACCAATCGTGAAATCATATTCTTGCAGGCGTAGTGTCCATCGTGACAATTTTCCTCGGGGGTCTCTTGCCGTCTTCAACCACTGTAATGGCTTGTGGTCGGTCTCGATGTGAAATGGCTGGCCTAGCAGATACGGTCTCCACTTATCTACTGCCCAAACGATCGCTAGACACTCTTTCTCGATGGTCGAGTACTTCTGTTCCGTTGGTGTTAAAACGCGGCTGGCATATTCCACTACGCCGTCATCCTGCCGAAGTACTGCACCAATGCCAAAATCGCTGGCATCTGTGGCCACTGTGAACTGTTTTCCACGGACCGGAAGTCTCAATGTCATCTGCTTTGCGTTTAATAGCTGCTTGATCCGATCAAAGGTTCTCTGAGCCTCCTCTGTCCATATAAATTTTCCACTGCTCAGTAGTTTATATAGTGGTGCGGCGATCTCATTAAAGTTCTTTATAAAGCGGCTGTAGAATGCTGCTCTTCCTATAAACTGCCTGAGTTTCCTTTTCGAAGTGGGTGCCGTTATGTTCTGGATCGTCAAAATTTTCTCGGGTAATGGCTTCATTTCACCATCTCCTACTTTATACCCCAGCAGTGTGACATTACATTTGGCTATCTGTGACTTCTTCTTATTGATGCGCAACCCAAACTCCTCGATTCGTTTGAGTACTGCTTCTAGATGTTTTGCGTGATCTCTCTCTGTTTTACTGTAAACCACCAAATCGTCCCCGTACACCTCCACATTCTCAAGATTTCGTAACAATAAGTTCATTAATCTTCTAAATGTGAATGGCGCTCCCGCCAGCCCAAATGGCATTCTTCTAAACTGGTACTGTTTGTGACCCACAGTAAAGGCTGTCTTGTACCTGTCATCCGCTTTTATCGGTAGCTGCCAATACCCTGACCTGAGGTCCAGTACAGTAAACAACTTTGCTTGTTGTAAACGATCCAGGGTTTCGGCTACAGTTGGCATTGGGCATGGCTTCAACTCAGTTATGCTGTTTAGCTCTCTGAAATCGACGCAGAATCTGTATTTTCCGTTGGATTTCTTTACTAGCAGCACAGGTGAGTTGTAACGGCTATCAGCCTCTTCAATTATTCCATCCCGCAACATTTCTTCCACTTGCCGATTTACTTCCGTCTCTAGATGAACTGGTATTCGGCGTGTGTGGAATGTTGTCTTCTTACGACTGTTTACGGGGATTTCATGCGTCACCTTATCACAATAACCATAGGCCTCTCCGTCGTCAGTGAACAGACTTCCGTACTTTGCTATTACCTTATTGATATTTTCTATGTTCACTTGCGGTAGGATCGCGGCTTGTGTCTTAGCTATCTGGCTGTTCTCCTGTATGCTAAAATGCCCGTACTTAGTATTTACTGTCTTGTTCTTTGTGTCGATGACCGCCTCCACCTCTCTAAGGAAGTCTGCTCCCAGTATTGTTTGCTGTATGTCTTTAGTTACTACAAATGGGTATCGTACGACGCGATCTCCGACTTCGACACAACAGTCTGACACTCCTAAAATTTTCAGTGCATGCCCGCTCACTGTTTGTACTGCTAGTGAACATGCCCTGATCTCCCGACACAATCCTGCATCTATTAAGGATATGGCCGCGCCCGTATCAACTAGACACACCAGTACTCTTCCATTTATACGAACTCTTGTATACAACGCACCCTTGTTAACCAACCCTACAACCCGGAAAGACGTTTCAAAAAGAGAAGACTGTGTATAACGTTTAACATGTCTAAATCTTCGTTTCCTCGGGCAGTCTCTTCTGTAATGTCCATACTCTCCACACTCAAAGCACCTACTTCCCCTTTCCGCACGGATTCGCACCGCCGCGACTTTCTCTTCCAGCTCGGCGATCCGTTTCTCCAAAGGCGCCGTCCTGCTGTCTTCGGTTAACGAGGATACCGAAGTGCTAACAAGCTGTCTGCACATTCGAGCCATCTCCATCACGTTCAATGGCTGCACGGCATGCGCCAGTCGAAGCTGTGACGCTACGTCACCAGGGACACATTCCAGGAACTGGGATGTCAGGAGCTGCTGTCTCGACTCGTCGTCCAACGATGGCAACCCACGACGCAGCAAACTCGTCAGAGTGGTGGCCAGCACCGACGGATCGCCGTCTGGGGCCAGACGCACGGCCCTAAACTGCTGCAACGCCAGCTCCCTGTCCGCTGGACTGTCGAATTCAGACACCAACTTGGCCACCACCTCCTCCCACGTGGCCCCACCGTCAGCCAGCTCCACGTCGTCGAGCACCGCCTTTGCACGACCTCGCAGCAGGGTACCGAGGACCGTCACCTTCGCCTTTTGTCCTCGCACGCCGACCAGCTCCGCAGTGGCTTCAAACTGCCGCAGGAATGCACCGACGTCCCCATCCTCGAACGGCTGTGGCCACGGAATCTTCATCTCCTACGGAGGCAGCGACACCAATTGTGAAAAGACCAATTGGGTAAGTAATGTTTATTGTGCGAAAACAGAATAGGTCATGAAATATTACATACATTACTTCCAAGCATCAATTTGCAAATCCTCTGCGTTGTCTGCACTGCATCGTTTCTCAGCCTGCTTCTCTTAGTTGTTCTCGATTGTCCTCTGTGTTTCAATCCTGTTTCACTTCTTGTCCTCTCGAAACTCGTCTTGTCTGCTGTTTACTGATTCTTCCCAATTTACTTTGACGCTCTGCTACCTACTACTTATTGATGACTTATAAGTAGTATCCACCACAATATAATATAACCTATTTGTAGGTTATTTGAATGGAACTAATGTTTTGATTTTCAGATAACTCAATCGTAGTCGTGAGTTCAGTCGACTGGACAAAAATCATTTTAAGGACCTGAAAATTATTCATATTATTATTAATAATCGTTTTATTTACTACCATATGTTTAGTACAAAACAAATTACTTTCATTAAATACTTACAGTCTTACTTTAATTGCACTACTATATATATATATGCCCACAATGGAGCGTAACATTGAATTTTCACCCTACGTGAGATTGATTTATGATACGGTAGTCATGTTAGGCTTCATCCTCATTTGTTTCATTCCTGTGGGTCCTTCAAACAATCTCCAATTATCTGAACAACTATTGCCGGTTAATTTTTTTAGCCCACATTAAATTTGGAATTCTAATTCCACAACTTACCATGAAATGTAGCCATCATTGTTCAGTATTTCTTCTTCTGTTTAATGTATGTGAATGTCATTAAGTATGTTTCATTAAGATGACATATATCAAGGTAGAATCCAACATGTTGCCAAATGAATCATTTATGAACAAATGTCTGCTTCTACCTTAAGACATGTTCCACCTATCTAGAATGTCAACCTTTCGATAATTTATACATATGACTGACTTCGTACTACGAAATCAATCTTGCCAAATACTTTGAATGAAAATTAAGTAATAAGATAATCAAGAACTTATTAAGAAAAACACGTTAACGTGTTGAATACATTCTTACGAAAGGCAATTTGTTGATATATTTAACTACTTAACAAATTATTTACTCTAGAGATCTAACCAGGCTGCTTCTCAAATTAAGTCCAAAGTTTGTAGAGGAACTTAATTGTACGAAATATAAAATTCTCTTCCCAATATTCTTAGAAAATACCAACTATTCATAAAATCAATTAACCGTTACTCAACTTTACATACATAATTTTGTTCATTAAAAATGATTAGTAGACCATGAAAACAATTCATGATGAATTAGGTCATTTATCAATTCATTCGTCATAAAATGAAAGCTCAAAATTTTTTTTATTCCGAAAATATGATCAATATTTATTACGTCCCTCATTTGATTAACAAAATGAACTTGAAGCATACAATCAAACGTGGTACTAAACATATCAGGTAGATTGTAATAATTTTGAATTTTGTAATTGAAAGAAAAATAAAAATCAATGCATATGAATGACGTCTGGAGTATTTAGTGTTTCTCGTTTCATTTTTGTATTTAGAGCTAGCTGTTATTTCCTTTCTTCTAAAAGAGGAGATGTTTAAAGTGACTTTTCAACAGCTCAGTTGGTGTGATTGCATAGTTAATTCATTACAATAGGAATAAAGTACGAATAATATGCATTCACTTTTATTTCATCGATCCTCATCATGCCCATTACAACAGTAATTTCTATTGTAATATGACATCATAACAAGCATCATGAGCATTTTTAACTAAAAGCACGCAAACTGAGGCGACACTGGATATTCTATATATATATATATATATATATATATATATATATATATATATATATATATATATATATATACAAACGCACTGATAAAAACCGACGAAAGGGAGATAAATTCATACTATTCTGCGTCAGCTATTGTTTTTACTTTATTCAAATTCATAAAGGGAATTAGTTGTACGAAATTTTTAAAGAAACGCCTCCTTGTCTATATTCCCTTTCGTATAGATAAACACACTGAGTGTTAGTTGCGTTTTATTATGCTTTTTTTTAAATGTGACAGTAAAACAAAGAAACAATTCGAACAATGATATCCTACCTCTAGTGAATTTAAATACAACTGATGTTCACACTGACTGTAATACATATGCATGTGAAATAAATTAAAATATAGTAATTAGTTGTTTATTTTGTTACTTAACAAAACTATTATAACACAATAGTAAGGTACTGAAGCCATGAGTATGGTCTGATTGATAATTTTATTGTTAGAATTAATTTCTAGTAACTAAACAAACAGATTCATGATAACAGAATCGTCTACTCTGCTGGCTTAGCGTATGAAGAGAGAATGGACAACGAGTAGAACAGAACAATATAAATTCATTTTAATTTGTTTGGTTATTATCAGCTCTATACAATTTGTCAAACACAGAAATTAAAATTTTTTAAATTAAAGTTTATAATACTTAGAGGAGGAAAGTTGGTTGATATTTTTAAAATGTCACTAAAATGTAACAAACATCAAAGTAAATATCAAATGTAGAAGAAAATTTCAAAAAATAAGTCTGAAGCGTAACGAAACAATAAGCGATTATATAATCAAGTAATAGAATACAAGTTAAAGAAAACTGAGAACGATAATCCTTGGCATGTAGTTAACAAGGATGGAACGAAATAAAATGAAACATTTTTATTCTCCTCAACTCATTATTCACCATTTTCTCAAGTTTGTATGGGGAGCAATATGTACTAGATTTTGTGTTTATTAGATGCATGGAAATGATATTACATGTGCATTATTCCGTTTTCAAGTATTGATCATATATGAGAAGGATTTTGAAGAAACCCGTGGTAGTTTGCACCTAGAACAATTCATTTTGACTGTTAATCACTCGTTAGATCTATGCTGTTGGTATGCGTTTTACTCTTTACAGATACTCGTTCATTATTTTCACGGTAAACAACGGTCTAACAATCAAGATTCTAACTGACCTAGTTAAACCAGTTAGTTACTTTGTAGACTATTCTCTATACGTTCATATTGTTGGCAGAATAACATTAATAATGCAATTTACAACTAGTTATACTCATCATTCATTCTGTTACAAGTTAATAGCAAGGAAAATCTTTGATAGTATAGTACAGAATATCCGTATACTCATTTATTCGTTTGCTTGTAAGCCGGATGGCACAATAAGAAAATTATTATACACTAGATAACGATTCGAAAATAATGTATAGTTCATAGCCAAAGTTATTTAGAATAACAACAACAAGTAGTTAATCATAACTTGAACGTTGACTACAAAGTATAGTACTGTTCCACTATCTAGGATCTATTAACAAACTGACATATACCTGTTCGCTAAAAAAACAGCTCATAGGCCGTCTGGAATGAAGAAAAGCCAGTTATAATTTAAAAAAGTATTTTATAAACACTAAGTAAAGCGTGTGAATGTAATGTCCGTTACATAATAAACATATATGAATATGTCAGATTCAGTCACTTATTCACTTTCCGTCAAATGCCAAGCTTGATAGATTTAATAAAACTTTTACTAAGATCAATTAAACTTGAAATGTACAATAGAAACGGATGAATTAAAGAGAGAAACTAGATAAATAAAATGACAAACAATAGAACTAATACAGCAACCAATACAAAGATCTGCAGATACTATATTAGTAATTATCATTATCAAAATCTCACAGATAATGACAGCAAAGCATAATTCCTATCTAGCATAAGATTAATAAATGATAAGTCAGTCAGTCAGTCAGTTACAACGTAGAACTTGGTACATGTGTACATCAGTTCAAGTTGCCATGCCTCAATAAGCAGATAGGGATTAAATTGTCGGACCAAATCCCAGAGTAGGGAAGGTAGTAACAGAGTAAGTACTAATGGAATGGCATAGAGATCAGACATGAGTAATAAATGACAAACTCCTTTTTGACTTTCAAAATATAATAAACTCTTTATAAAAGCAAGTTGAATAGCTGAATTTTGAAAGTTAGTATAAAATCTGCATCATTTCACTAGAATGATTTGTTTGATATGAACTGCTAAATAATAACTTTTCAAAAATTTAACCTAAAACTTTTTGAAGTAATATGATGCCCAGGTTACATCAAAATGAGTGTTTGGTACTAAATTGTAGTTAATATTAAATTTAAAAACAATGTATGGAGGGGATGTACGTGACTAAGTGAATCGATTTTACAGCATAACATTAATATTTGCGTGTTTTTCATAATCTAAAATTTAACATGCATAGGGTTCTCATTAGTGAATACTGAAATGCTAAAACGGCAATATGAATGATTCATTAAGTGAGTTTTAATATGAAAAACACCACCATAGAGGGTATGTTATATAATCTAATTATTAAAACTGCTTGATTATTCTCATAATTTCATAGAAAGCTTTCAGGACAGTAATAAGATGAGAGGTACTATGATCCATCCAATTTTTTATAAATGAAATCAATCGCAATTATATTTTATTACATTTCCATCCAATTAATATTCAAACT
The DNA here is from genome assembly GCA_025215515.1 of Schistosoma japonicum. NCBI lineage: Eukaryota > Metazoa > Platyhelminthes > Trematoda > Strigeidida > Schistosomatidae > Schistosoma > Schistosoma japonicum. The sequence continues at coordinate 17,324,389 of CM046063.1, read as the reverse complement.
AAAATATGATTTTTTTTTTCTTAGTCAACATATTACGACATTACGTTATCATAAAGTTTGTATTATTTTCAAGTGTCTTTTATTAATTTTTCAGATCAGTAACTGTGTGCTCCATGTAGTGAAATTTATTTTCGCATGTTTTATGTTATGTATTCTCACTTTGTAAACTATAAAATCATGAAGTTTCAAAAGCACACATGCATCCATTAATTGAATATAAAAGAAATTAATATACAGTAGATGTTAGTAAACTAACATGTTTTTATTTCTATTTAATCAACTGATGCATTCATGTGACAAATTTATATTTTCTAAGAAACAATTATCAGTCACTACTTAATAATGAATGCAGTTCTTTTAATCGCTATCAGTGCTAATGTATAGTATTGTTCATAAGACCATATGTCTGAGTACGATATGCATAAGTAAACTGAAATTAAATACTGTTACTATTAATTATATACACTTACTATGTGAAATATTGTCGATGACATTGTTAGACAAGCATAGGCTTCATATCTATGATTATACATATCTTCGAAGAGTTGTTCATGTATTGTAATATGACAGAATGAGTAATGCTGAGGTTACTAACAGAGTATTAGCCGCAGGTGTGAAATCAGTTGATGAGGTTTTGAATTTTCACCGATTGAAATGGTTGCGCAATGTATTAAGTCTGCTAAACTACCACTTACCACTTATTGTGCGATGTTGTCTTGTGTAGGAGTAGGCTGAAAGAAAGCTAGTGGTAGCCTAACAAATACATGGCATTAACCCGTGAAGTTAGTGATTGTTGATGTGGGCTACATTAGAAAATGTAAACTATCTGATTTGGGTCGGCGATAACCATAAACAATTGCTAGAAATACTATGTGAAATGATTTGAAATCCGCCACAATGGAGCATGCTCATTTACTCTTTATCTTCTTCTACATCTTGAGCTGGATTATTCATTCACAGATATCTTTTCATTGCATCTTATTCAAAAATATTCTGGTTGTATAGCCTTTCTGACTGTGACTGGTACTACATTATTTCAAATTTCGCGGTACTCAACTTGTTACTAATATAGTCGTGCAAATGCAGAATGATAACCTGTGTTAACGCTCTGCGTAATTTACCACCGTCTGACGTTATTTCTTGGCAGCCATAATTTCAAATCACGTTAACTAGTTAACGATAGTTGCAAAGTATACATACACTATTATGATAAGTGAAGTCACTTTTTGCATGATAAATCAAATCACACAGAAATTGTGGAGCAATTAGCAATAGTTTCACTCTAATCTAGTAGTTATCAGTTTGAAAACAGCAGGAACAAGTAATTAAACAAAATAACATAAATCAATTTCGTTTCGTTAGGTTTGCCGGCTGCTTATGACTAGTAATGTTTCAAAATCAACAATTTAAATAAAGTTCAGAGCACTTAGATAAGTAAGGCTGGTTGAAATTTAAACATAAACCAATCGGCACAATACCGTAAACATCCAATTTAAAAGATTGAATACATACATAAAACATAGAAGAAGGTATTAGGACTTCATTTTGTTTAGTGACAAAAGAACATAAAGCTAAAATTGAAAGGCTACGTAATGAAGTGATGGAATACAAATTAACGACAACCCAGAATGATATTAACTAAACCTTGTCATCTAGTAATAGAATTATTCACTAGAAATGATATAACGATGTAATAGAATCGAGATTTTGAAAAGTTGACTATAGATTAAGAAGGAATCACCAGCGACTAGCTGTTTACGCATTGAAAGATTTATTTCAACTCGCCAAAAAGTCGCACCAACTGGACAACTACAGTAAGTCGATAGTTTCATTTGACATAACATCTTTGTTTATGAAACTACCATTATTTAAAACAATTGACCCAATTCGCCAGCATTCTGATCTTCCACCACTACTAGAGACAAATTTTTAACAATTAATGTTTATATATAGGAATTTTTCTCGATTTCATTTAGACAGTACCATATACAGGCAAACTGATTGTGTAGCAAACGGAAGTTTACGACGCCCTGTTCTAGCCTATATTTTTATTGCAAATCTTGATAAAATCTAACTTAAATACGCGATTAAAGAAATGACATATTACTCAAGGTATATTAGTGACACTTTTATCGTTTGTAACAATTAATAACATGCAGGCAACCTCTCCGAACTTTTCAACCCAGAGCAAAAGAATGTAATGCTTACTAATGAATACGGAAAAGGTGATAAGTTCCATTTTCTTGATGATGGAATACAACGGAGAAAGGGCAGAGCTATTTAACTTTCAGTTTATCTCAAGGATACATAGAATAGGATTTGTCTGAATTTTAAGTTACTGTCCTATCATTTACAAAAAGGGATCAGTCAACATACTGTTTCACAGAATCAAAATAATATATACTGATGATAAACTTAAAGGAAGACTAATGTATGTCAGAAAAAGCTTAAGAAACAAAGAGTATCCACAGAAATGTGTCGACGTATACGGTAAAAGCGAAGCAGAAAATCCAGAAGAAACTACAGTAAACGAAATCCCCTGTTACGTAACTGAAATTCAAAGAGGATGACGGTTCAAAAACAATCAACAGAAGACTAAGATCTTGGTTAACCAGAATATAACTTGCTGCCAAAATCGTCATCCACAGAACAACATGCTCTTCAATCCCACTAAAGACTGAGCTTTATCACGTCTCCGCCAACTCCATACATAGATGTACATGTACCTGCTAAGTAGTCATATTATTATAAAGGAAAGAAGGGCCTGTGTTTGTATTAAAGATCATATCTCAAGAAGTCTCCTATTAAACGGATCAAGAAAACGGAGAGGTACTAATGGAAAACATTTAGCTGACATAGGATATATAGTTTATACGTTGAACTTTTAAGGTTATTAGTTGTCAGTCAAACTGTAGTATTATTAAATTCACTGTAGTAATCACAGTTGAATATTTCAAACCATATTTACGCGTTTAAAAATAAAGTAGTTAATTGGCTAGAGTTCAGTATAGGAGCAAGCAACCGTGGTACATAAATGACAGAGTAAAATTTCATAATTAATCAACAAGGGACGCGTTTTTGGATTGAAGGATGCCGCGAATTCGGACTAATTTAAATTAATCCAAACCACAATGTAATATTGCATCACAGCTAAGATTAATATTCAAGAAAAAAATTGGAAAATTTATTCAAAGTTAGGCTTTTAATCTTAGAAATTTGATTGAGGGTCAGATTTTAGAGTAAGAAATAAGCTTTGTAGAAAGAATTAACACAAACAAAGTGACTCAACAGGTTAGTGTCAAATCACAAAACCTTAAAAAAAAATAATCTGTGAAAAATCTGAGTTAAACGTACAAAAAGATTTAGTGTCTTGCAATATTTTACCAACGACTACGTGTTACAGCCTTCTACCCAACATTCGTTGGAGTCTTCCTCGGTCGTTCAGCACTCCGAAACTTAAATTCAATAATACGATTGGGACTAAAGGCTAGAAGTAGTACTTAACATATAGACTGATATTAACAATAGGATGTAGAAATTCAGCACAAAACTATCTTTCAGCTCTAAATCCTTCACTTAAGTTTGACAGTTCTCTAGAACTGGACAAAGCATAACACAATCCTCAAATTAGTATTGAGGTAAAGAATTTGTTGCAAGGTTAGAATCTAGTTCCAATCATGGTCATAATCCGATTGACATAGGTGGTATTTACGAGTAGTTCTATTATTATTTGGTAATAGGTTTTGGCATCGTTGATGAAATAATACTCATCATCTTACGGGCTTCCATTTAGAAATCTTGAGTGAAATGAGATTGGTAATAGAAAATATATATATACTTAATTTGAATGCATCATTTTATTTTTTGCAACTTCGGAATTTCGTTTTTTTCACTGATTGATCTAAATAATTTTATTCTCGTTATTCCACAACAGAATCGATTAATTATTTGGTTGTATGAATCTTCGCTACCAACTCCGTTCTAGAATTTTGATTTACACATTATATTTACATGCCTCATCTTAACTTTACTTGTGTCTTTCATTTCACCGTGAATATACATTATGACCTCTGACCAGTTGCACTCATAATGTATGCCAGATTTTACGTATAATCTTGATTACGAAATATCACAGATTACACACGCTGATAAGAATTTGACGAAATAAAATGGATTCACTATAATCTGCCCATTTCTTTGTTCATGCTCTCCTTAAATTAGTAAACGAAACTGTGTATGGAAAATTAATTTAATAGAATATGAGCTAAATAACCAGAGTAAAGAAAGACTAACAGCTGTTTCCTGATATATATACAAACAAGCTTTCAAGCGTTTAATGGTGGCAGCTTCTTTAAATTCTAAACCGGCTTGCTATTTTGTTTAATACAGAGATTTTAGATAACCTACCTGATATCCAGTGTTATTGAGAAATCATCATTTAAGACAATAAATTCTTTTTTCAGTAGCTTGGATGACTGAATATGCTTTCACACTCATCGAGACTTATTAACAAAATCCAAGTTACTTATAATTACTTGTCTAAATTATAGTTCACAAAGTGCATTATACAAAGTTAACAAACTTAAATCTTCTGGAATCATGACCCCCCCTCTATTGAAATTATGACCACACACTAAATTGTGCATGGTATAATGTACTGAGAAAAGAGTTATCCCCACCTCGTTAAGTTGTGAGTATAAGTGTCACTGACTTAAAGCCAACTGTTATATCGAGATGATTCAGAATTATTAATTAATATCAGACAGTTCGCGTGATTAGTCTCAAACCCCATCAACAACTGGATTAGAAACCCTAAACTCAGAAGTTATTAGTACAAGCTATTAATAAAACATTGTATACACATCTTCTGATTACTTATTATTTGTATTACTATGAAAAGTAAGTTAAACAAGTTTACATGGAACAAATGCATACATAAACTGTAAATAATCTCTTAAAACTGATAAAGAGATCCTGAGACTTTAATATTTACAAGGCTTGACCGTAAAATACGAATTCACTTACTTGAGTTCCTGATAAGCAGCTATATTAAACAGTTGGGCAAAAAGATGGGTAAAATCTGTAATAAAGTGAAGCCGAGTAAACCTATTACAGTATATTAATATTCATACCTTAAAGTAGAACACTGGCAAGCAAGAAATGTCACAAACAAACTACTCAACCATATTAAAACAACCAAAGAAGGAAAAATGAAGTAACTGCTTAACTATATATAAAACAAATGAAAAGCCATTAGGCATACAATGAAGAAGGAAGCAGTCAATAGCCCTCAAAATCATCTGAAAAAACTTCTGGTAGATAAAACAATCCTTTTGTGTGTTGACATATGGTGAGAAATATACATAGGATTTTACCCTTCATTTTACTGTTAATTAATCTACCATTAGGAGGCATGACTAACTAGGCAACAGATTCAATTAGAAATTAACATAAGCAACCTGAAATCTAATTTACAAAGTGCAACAAGTAGCAAGACACAATCGAAGTAGCGTTTTCAAGATTGAATTAAAGTAGATAGACTGGAGAATAAAGAAGAATAACGAAAGATTAATAAGAATACACTATTTCAATGATACAACGAAAACTAAATTATCATGCAGAGCAATGAGATTATATAAAATTGTTCACATTTACTAAATATAGGATGTGTTAAAACATAAGATCTAAATGATCAAGAGAAACAAAACTGAAATTTTTTTATGATACTGAAGAACAAAGCGATTTCGTAGCACAATAATTAATTAATCTATTTGTCAGTGTATATTAGTAATAAAAATATCTACAACATTTTCCATGTACTTTAAGTAGGATGTTCATCGTATAACCAATATTTTCTTAGGAATTTTCTTTTCTGTTTCTAGAATTAAACTAATAATATAATTAGGACTTCAATCTTTGGTGTTTTCGTAGACCGATAGCTGGCCTTAGTTGTAACGGAAGGTGTAGCCAGTTTGCTTACATAAATCAATTTAGAATACATTTGATGCACGCCAAAATTTAAATTTGACGCATACCACGGTATAGTAAGAACTCGCACAGGTATTGCAGAAGAATCGACAGGTTTACACGTAACCATACTAGTAGCTTATCACAATTCGACCGATTCGGGTACGAGCTTGAGTTACAAAAGTTGAAAGTTGGGAAATACGGTCAATAACTGTTAAAAGTTTGTGCTAGATAGAAAAGGGAGGCGTGTTAAACCAAGCTTCAGAAAAGGTTCTGTTACACAACGTGCAATCATAGAACTCCTAGTGGCCACCAAAGTGAATCCTCTATCCCAAATGCCTAAGGTACCCATTCAAATTCCCAACTGGCACTAAAATAAATGTAAAGCGAGCCTTATCGATATCAATTGGATATTTTTCGACTCTTTTTGAGCTAAAATCCATCGGAGTGGGAGTCGAGATTACGAAGAAACGAGGTTCCTCGCGCCAGTTTTTCCACTTTCGTGAGAAATTCTAACCTAACACTATACGGAATGTCTGTTAACAAGAATACATCTGAGCAGCGATATCTCAGAACTGGCACAGTGCGATACCAGTCCAAACGAAACCAAACACTAACTCTACAGGGTTTCTTGATAAGTGTAAATGAAACTGATGCGTCGAAAAGACAGGTAGAAAACGAATTCATAATCATGCATAAAATCAACCACTGAAACCGTTGATATAAGACAAAATTTTTGATAGAGACGAACTACTAAGTGGAATGGAGAAAAAAAAGTATTTACTTAGTAGAAATACGACAATAGGAAGTTGAGTCATCATTATAAATGGTGTGAATACTACAGGTTATTTCACCACCTCAAATAATTTTTTATCCGCGTTAGACAAATATCGGATAAAGATACTGGGGATGACGTGAAATGTCAGCTACACTCCGAAAAGCTTTTAACAAGCGTCCTTAAAAAATTGTCGAACAACGTATCGTCTCCCCATAAAACTGTATAACTGAAAACAGTCAGAAAATATTTTAGCATTCAAAAGTTTTTGACGCCCCAGACGTAGGCTTAGTGTAAGTCGTAATATTATGGACCTAAGGCAGAACTACACGTTACTCTCGGAAAATGATCTCTGTTAGCCCACTTGCGATTCCTTTAGGCTGAGCGGTCAGTCCACACCTTAATGGACCTACTGCTTTAACAAAGTTTAACTACATTTATTAAACACCTGCTATCAACAATTCCATTATCTTCCTTCTAATACTGCATATTATGATCTCACTGAAAAACAGGTTCCGCGTTCAACGATATGATAAAACCACCTCGTAACAACATGGTTTTCAAATTACTACGAACTAAGTTCGTACGTAAATGGTATTCTACAGAAAAACAAAGTTACATGGGACAACTGTTGAAACAAGCAGACAATTGCAAATTGAGTATTACTGAGAAATCGAAGTATTTGTACTGTACTAGGTCTCCGAATACTGTAATAGTGCATAATCTTGACCGCTTAGTTGAAGGTATATTGACTTGACTATTGTATGTACGAAGTGAAAGTTAAAATATACCAGCTATATGTTTCATTACAAATTTAGAGGCCACTGACTACAGTTTGGAGATTTCGGTGAAAAGAAGACGTTACGGCGCTACAAGACTCTAAAAATACTACACCGCAGTTAGTAAACTAGTACGCTCCTAATATTTATCTTAAAATGTGAGCACGTTGGGGTCTATTAACTGAAATGTAATAAAAAAAGTTGAAAGATTTTATAATCTTTATTTATACAGGCGTCTTAATAAGTTGAGTAGAAACTTCTGTAGCGTGCATAAGCATAAAAGGCTCGTCGATGGTGAAATGCAGTAATTACAATGAAAACATGGCGCCTACTGTTATGAAATACAACAGATGGAGATTATTATACAATGATAAGTCGATAACAAACATGGGCAGAGGTCTGTACATTATTTTATCTCTAGTGAAATTAAACAGAGACGAAAGAAAAAGATTTTAGAAATTGAAAGTCGAGATAAACATGAAACAAAACAGCAGATTGTAAGAGTTTAGTCATAACAGTGAAGTGATTAACTAACATAAATGATACATTAAGTTGCCAAGTTTTTAACAACTGTACATAATCAAATTACTGGTTCATGTAGTCTCCATGGCCTCAGGAAACTGATAACTTACGATGAGATATAGCAACAACTCATTTGTCTTCGAGTTTAGAATTTCTAGGAGGAGTGGTAGGCCATCCAGAATTGAGAGACCGAAAGTTGAATTTTTTCTTATCTGCAGGTTTTAATATCTATGCATAGTGATAATCAAATCTTACGAATTCCTCACCTGAAATGAACAAGTAAGAGTTTCATCAACAGACATCATAGCCCCAGCATTATCAAACTCTCCACAATAGTTCGGAGCAGAAAATAAGGTCACAAGCTGGCGTTTGGCGAAAAATTCATAGCCATCCTCTACAACCTAAAAGGTTAGAGTTATTGATACGGGATTTAACTTTACTTGATGTGCTCTGCAGATGAGATCCAGCTCATGGCTATGAAGAAATTTGGTAACAATATCTGCGCCGAACGTATAGCTTACACCGCGGTCATTCTCTCCCCAGCCAGTAATATCTTTATCTGGATCGGACCACAGAAGGTCACATAGTAAACCTTGTTCTGGGACATCGGTAGGGCGCATAATCCTACGGATTTGTTCCATTGAATGGAGGTCAGGAGAGAGGCCTGTGTGCTTAAAGGTTCACGCTACAACCTACCACCATGGCAGCAGAAGATCTTTTCATCCACAATGGCGACTATTGGCAGGCAGTTGAAGCAATCAGTAAACGTTTTCCATAACTTTATGTTGTATCTACGTTTGCCTGCAAAATTTAAGTAAATCGATAACTTGCTTACACTCATCATAAAAGCCATATATACGATTAATCGATGCACATTCATGATTTCCACGCAGAAGAAAAAAAGTTTTCAGGGTACTTTATTTTGTAAGCAAGTAAAAGACAAATGGTTTCGAGGGACTGTTTTCCACGATCAACGTAGTCCCCCAGAAATAAATAATTTGCATCTGGTGGGAAGCCTCCATACTCAAACAAACGAAGGAGATCATAATACTGTCCATGAATATCACCGCAAATCTTCAACGGTGCTTCCAGCTCAAGCAGAATGGGCTGTCGAAGGAAAATTTCCCTAGACTTCAGAGCTAACCCTCGTATTTCTCCTTCTGATAGTTGAACATTCTTTCCCGGACGAGACCCACGGACTACAGAGTATAAAAAATGCACATATACTAAAATAAGTCACAGAATACCTTCCAAAAGCCTAGATATCAAACTGTCAATGTTTAACTTATCAGATTCAGCCATCAATTCCCAGCACAAATGACCTTCATTTACGACCTAATATAACTTTGATTTAAGCAAACTAAGCCACACACACCTCCCCCCACCGCCCACTAAATCCCAAAGTCGCAGCTTGTTGGTCCATAAATAACAGAAAAAGAGCATTCTAAAACCTTTCTCGAAATTTTCAATCATTATTTTAAAGCTGAATAATGAGATTATAAGTTGCATCTCTGTCTAGACATTGAGGAATGTGATTGGATAATGATTCTGTTCTTGCTCAATAGGATAGAACTATGAAAATTCGTATACTGTTAGGCTGATATTATTCGTCTTCAGATTATTCTTTGAAATAAAGATCTATATGTTTATACCATATTACCTGAAAAATATCTGCAATTTGGTTTTGGTAAAAACGTGATGTAAACTCTTGAAATACCACTAGTTTCACGATGGGTATTAAGTCCTTTTTCAAGGTAATAGGTCTGCATTATTTATCCTTTTTATTCAAAACTTAGTAAAAATTTTATACGCAGGAATATGACTCTAAGCTGGTAGATATTGTCGTAGGCATCTGTATGATTACAGATAGTGAGGTAATATCAGTGTGAATTCTGCTTCATTGGAAGATGCAGTGGGTGCTACTCCACTACTCAGAACAGTGTTAGTTGTGCTGATGTCACTTAGTGTTGGTGCAGGTTATCCTGCTAGTGATAATGATAGTCTAAATGTAAGTATCGACATGTAGTTTCGAAATTCATGGAACCCTCTGTTTGTTCTCACTCATTGACTGAAGATCGATACGTACTGGGTTCTTCTAATTTTAAGGGTGGTGGTGTTGTAGGGTAATTAATACTGAAAATGTTGCTTTCTATGTACACTGCTTTAAGATGGTCAGTACTGACGCTTCATTACTGGTTATTTCTGTCATTTGTACAGTACTTTGATCAATCCTACAGAGCCTTGCATCGTCCTCTGTGGATTACAACTGGGTATCAACATCTTCTGATTTGGAACATATTAAAAGTGCCCCTTCCTGTTGTTCTGTTACAAATCTACAAAAACCTGGTTGTTATAATGAAGTAATAAGTACTTTCCCAATACGTAATCACGTTCCTTCCTCTGCTATATTTCATTTTTCATATGATTCATTTATCTGTTACTTCAACATTTCCAACGCGTTGGAAAGTCGGATGTAACCTCAGCATACTTTTTAATCATACAACTCAGCAATACTGGCACAATTGCAGTCGCATGTTCCAAATCCCGAAATGTCTATTATCTTAAGCACCTAAAGCAGCACTATCTGACCAACCTGCTATCCGCTAATCAACCCCTCCCCGTCATGCTAACTAACGAGATATTCCAATATCGTTATGTAGTACTGTTACCGGCGAAAAAACACTTTAATACTAAGATGAACTTGTATCTTCCTGTTGTTTTGCTATAAACTAAACTAGTCAGTCTCTGTTCTTGAATTGCATCCTGAGCGGATCGCTTCGAGTTAGCTATTGTTCTCAAGTATTGTGTAAGATTGTGGCTGGCAAGTGGAATCCAGAACACTCGTCTCATCCTATTTAGAACTCATCGGCTGATTGTACCCGCATCCCGAATTTGATGTTAACAGTGGGATTCGAACTCAGTTCGTTTCGTGCAAAATGCCAAATATTAACTGCAACTTATTGAAAGCTAGAACAATAAGTTTAAACCTTGTTTTATTTGGATACACTTTTGCGTACTAGTAAGTTTAAGATCTAGTAATATATCTATGACTTAAAATACTTAGAACAGCTTTAACCTGGCTATAAGTATGTGCATTATTGCAAAGTCAAATCACAGTTTAGCATGAATAAGGTCGAGAAATTTCCTCTGGAACTAAACTGGCCGGTCCTATAGAACCGGCCATTATATCCCCCAACCAGTCGTATATACAAGACCTGAGATCCTCACCACGTATCTCGGCGTACGTGAAAATATCGTAATAGTGACGTAAGGTTGAAGTGAGATAAGAGAACCAAACTACATAACACGTGCACGTACCTATGACTCTGGATTCTGATCATAACCGAAACATAGTTATAACCAGACGCTTCAGACGGGTATGTATGGAAAGCGTGTCAATATTCGGAAGGGACATGGAGTACACCAAAGTAGGTATGGTGGCGGTATTCGTCAATTATCAACTTAACGTCACCAGATTTCTCACAAACCATCTCTTCCGATCTCTCATAGTCCTTTTATTACTGCTTCAGGTCAAACGCGAATGGAATACTTTATCCATTAAATATAGTAACACCATACACAATTTCTAATAATATGGGGCAAGTCATTTAGGTAAAGTCGATACTCCAAAACCTTCAGCAAGAGCAGGAAATCATTTCCGGTGATTTCGGTATACCATCATTGGAAATATCACCAAAGGAACTGTTCGAAAACAACTCACTGTAGCCATAAATAACGATGGTTTATTTGAACACATACGATGCGACACGAGGTAGATTTGTGACAGAAAACTATCAAGGTTGAACTATTTAATGACAAACAATATACTTTTGGTCGAAAACGTCCAAGAACATCCTCCACTAGAAGACAGTGACCACTAAACACTTACTTTTAACATCACCACCGGCGAGTGGCTACTGTGGTGCGAAATTCTTCTTCGTATATTTTACAGTAAAGCGATTTATACAGCAACAGAAACGCAGCATCCGTTCATAAATAATAATTAGAGTGCTATTAAAAACTCCGAAGCGATATGTGAGAACATCCACACAGTAACTAGCAAACCAATAGAGAGAACCTTCTAGGTAAAAAAAAGCCTAAATACGTGTACTGAAAAAGAAAAGTCTTATACAAATAGAAGACCTCTACTAAGGGATCGTAAAGGGAAACCTACTTAGCTTTTTGTAACTGACGCAATATTAGGGTTAGTGAAAACAGGAAATTTTAACAAGCCTGCCTGATCAAAAAAATATAAACAAAAATCCGTAATACAAAACAAACCAAATGTTTTATTATCATAGGGGTTAGGTAAGGAAATCTCACTAACAACTAGATGAAAAAGATTTTAACAACACACTTCATAAAGTAGCTTAACTATAGTAATCCTAAAATTACTGACAGCACCAGACTAGCAACAGGCACATCAGTTCATACTCACTCCTCATCGGTGGTTGATCCTGTGAAAGCCGAAATCCCTTCATGCAGGCAAAACCTAAGGCGGCGTCAGCATTCGCATACCTGTTCTACAGCAATACTCAGAGTCAATATGTTAGCCTATCTACAACCTATTACAGCACTATTCCGAGTGAGAAATAGAAGTCACTATTTTTTCAGTATCCAAAAGAGAGAGCAGGCGATATCTAACTAGTTTTTGGAAAGTGACCTTACACCTAATAATGCCAAAATTATAAGAAAGCTTGGCAATCGATCAAATAAGAAACATCAATCAGCACCTGACAGTTCATAAAACGCAGCACGGCTTCAAAAAAAACAGACCCTGTAGCACGAGTGCTTTTCTAAAATTTGATAGTTAGACGGACTTTCGGGACCGTAAAATCCCGGTCTACACAGAATTTCCCCAACTTTACCGAAGCTCTCTGTCCAGTGAATATCATGTTTTTCCTAAGATCTAGGATGTAAGCTTCACTGGTTTATTACACAGGTGATTGCGAAACCTTTTTATAAGGCCAAGGATATCGCAAAATAGTAAACATATTTCATATAGCTTGGAGAATAGCAATGTCTGGAGCCATCATTTGACACCTACGCCTAACCATTTTCATCATCGACCGCCTCCAACGAACTTGTGTCATCAGTGCTGACCTGAGCAGACAAAGTAAAGATATGAAGAGCCATGCATAGTGATAAAGATATTTAGGCGCTTCAACATGACTTGTTTCAGCTCAAACAGTTGTTCTAAGTCAACGGTTTTTAATTCAACACGATAATATGCCATATTAAGATCTGAATTAGATCATTCATTGTTCTCAACCAACCGCCACAGGGTCGCACGCTTAGGAGTAAACGCTCTTATCAGGTCGCACTTTTTCTAACTCGGGGTCTGCCTGATCTGGAGCTTGTGCCACAGCCGTGACGCCAGCCGTCGCACTCCACACATTTCTGTGGCTATTGAATTAATATGTATATACAAACGGGATTTCTTTCACCTCGCGAAGCAAATGCCAACTAAATTTTATTTGCTTCCCTCGTCATGCATATATTATTTATCAACGCAGCACATATCGTCACCGTCAATTCACCTATCCTTTTATTGGCTATTGGACGATCATTTAGACTTCTGGAAGTGGGTTGTACAAAGGTTTCGGTGATCAAGGTTGTACACATTGCCTTTTAACTGGTTTGTTATTTTATAAGCAAATATGCACAGAACTAAAAGCGTGTCATTGTTTTTCTAAAAGAAACTTTAAGATATTTCTATTAGATTATTGTGAATACTGTTACTAGAATTTTTTCGCAGTTATTGTTATAATTCTGTGTCTATATAGTTCTGTGTAAACTTTTCACACAACTATTAAGGAAATGTTATAATATATCATATTACTGCTAAAAGCCTTACATCCAAAGATAGAAGTAGGTTTTCAGTGATGGCTGAAAAATAAATGATGTACGTTACTTACTTACGCCTGTTACCCCTCTCGGAGGAGCATAGGCCGCTCACCAGTATTCTCCATTCAACTCTGTCCTGAGCAATCCTTTCCAGCTGTCTCCAGTTACTGTTCATCCTTTTTATGTCTGCTTCCAGTTCTCGACGCAGGGTGTTCTTTGGCCTTCCTCTTTTCCGTTTTCCAACAGGATTCCAAGTTAGTGCTTGTCTCGTGATGCAGTCTGATGATTTCCGCAATGTATGTCCTATCCATTTCCAACGTCGTTTCCTGATTTCCTCTTCAGTCGGAAGTTGGTTTGTTCTCTTCCATAGTAGGCTGTTGCTGATGGTTTCCGGCCAACAGACATTCAATATTCTACGTAGACAGTTGTTGATAAATACCTGTACTCTCCTGAGGATGTTTGCAGTAGTTCTCCACGTTTCAGCTCCATACAGAAGAACTGACTTGACGTTCGAGTTGAAGAGTCTAACTTTGAGATTGGTATACAGTTGTTTGGGCTCCCATATATTTTTCAGCTGTAGGAATGCTGCCCTTGCTTTGCCGATCCTTGCCCTTACATCTGCATCGGATCCTCCTTGTTCATCGATGATGCTCCCCAGGTATGTGAAGGTATCCACTTCTTCCAGAGTTTCACCATCAAGTTCAATTAGGTCGGTGCCCTCGGTGTTGAATTTGAGGATCTTGCTCTTTCTCTTATGTATGTTCAGGCCTATTGATGCTGAGGTTGCTGCTACTTTGGTTGTCTTCACTCTCATTCGCTGTTGTGTATGGGATAGAAGTGCTAGATCATCCGCGGATGTACGTTAAGCGTTGACTAAAGTATTCGCTGTCCATCGATCTGATTAATCATACTTCCTGTTTTGTATACGCCAGGCGAAGACTGTAAAATAACATCTTACCCACAGCATTGATAGTGAAACATATCTGCTGTTGTTTTGAACGTTCCTAGCACGTAAGGTTATCTGGATGGACCTGTCCAGTTTACAAAACGTGGTATATCAATATAATCTCGGATCTAGTTACACTCATCTCATTTAGACTAGCCAAAATGCTTGCAAGGAGAGTACATTGCGAGTGGTTTACATTGTGTGGATGATGGGGCATTTTATCGTATTACAAATGACAGTGTAGTTCTGATCCTGATGGCAACAACTTCAGAGACACTTTTAGTAATATACTAATTGCAAGGACGAATTCGTTGGTGTTATGTTACCGACATTATTATCCGCGTCATAACGCAGAAAATATCTCGAATAACAACGCCAATGTACTCCTAGATTCAATTTACCGACTACAATATCTGGCAAGTTAAGCGCCACAGTGAAATGGAGAATATCCACTACAATAAACTAGTATATAAAGCCATAAATCTAGATCAACCACTGAGCTGTGAAAAGTATAACAGGTACTACTGTACATCAATATAATCAGTTAAAACCTTGAAACAACCCGCCAGTTGGGTTATTTAGCAATTATTAGCTACAAAAACACAGCATGCATGCTTCCCTCGAAACACTAATTAAACTACATAACTGGGGTTTAGCTGCCCGATGTAAGCATGCAAGCAATCGTATTAGATCTAGTTCTGGACTATGTTTGTTAGTTCCAGAATTCGAATGTGGTGTTGACTCTCATGGCTAGATTTTGTGTATACTTATTGATTTTCTTGACTAATCGCACGCGGAAGCCTCTCTATGTGCACTTAGGATCAAGTAATAGTTCTCTAAGATTTCTACGCGCTGATAAGATTAGTCCCTCTAGGGAACCAGGTTTCTTATCAGTTAATCATCTTCAACGTCTAGTTTCAGAAAATTGGTGACAGTTTTGCTTATCGTCATATGCCGAACTTCAAACTACTTTGTATAACTTCGACACGTCGACTAATCTCGTATAATTTAGTATCAATGTCGCATAACTAAATATAATGAATATTAGTAGTGGATGCACTTATTGATTCGGTAATTCTGGAGTTTAAGACGTATCTGCGAATGGTCAGGTGATTGATGATGGACCGTCGACGCAGGTGCTACATTGATGTTATTGGTAATTATGTACGTTGCACTTAGCATTTCATACAAACATCATACCACGGTAATACAATTCACCCGAAATTTTAATAAAAGGACTACTTGCTGCAAAAGATATAGCGACAGCAAACATAATTATCATGGAAATGTATTTACTCATAATATTGCACATTATTTTCAGATTGTAGAATTCTCCCTATGACATTATAAGGAGAGTGTCACTGTATAAAGTAATGATCTAGGAAAAACATCTTACTTTCAATAAACCTACTTCAGCGATATCTGAGACGATTTACCATTTGTAGTAAGGTGAACTAGGGAGACCAGTACAACAGTTATGCCCTGCACTGCGATCTTTGTCATTTTTTGTGAGAAATGAGTGCTCAAAGTTACTTGCCCCGTGTAAATTGTCCATAGCTATTTCACTAACTACTGCCATCTTTCCTTGACTTGTATCAGTTAACGGAAAGATGTATTTACTTTAGTTATAACCACTTACAACCTACAACAAGTAAAGTGTAATTAGGTGTTAAAAGTAACCAAATAACAATTCATCTGGGCAGTAATGGGCTTTTTTTTCAGATGGCCGAACTGTTTCTAGATCCATGTATTCGATCTTGGGTGTTCCTTCCTCTTGTCATAATTACTTTTCTGTTTGGAGTTCTACGTCATTATATGACCATCATGTTCACGAGTGAGAAGAAAGGTGAACTTGAAAATATCGGTGATAGGTAAAATTATTATTTCGACTCTTAATTTTCCAGTCATGCTTTAATCCGCAGTAGACTTTTACGTGAAAATGGAAGATTCTTGCCAGTCAAAGTAAGACCTAAAAATGTATATATTAGTGCTATAGGCTTTTAAGATGCGCAAGTATTTCTTTAACGATAAAGAACATGGATTTTTTAAAACGCAAAAGCGAGAAAGTCCAATGAGTAATCCAATGGCCGGTACGTCTTATATTCCTAACCAAGGTTTCAACAGACCCTTCAATGGCAACTGAGATGCTTAGAAGTAATGCACTCAACATGGTTCCAATGATTGTCATTGGCAGCTGGATAAATTGGGCTTTCTCAGGTTTCCTGACTACAAAAGTCCCGTTTCCGCTAACTTATCGATTTAAGCCCATGCTTCAAAGAGGCTGCGAGTCTCTTACTTCGCTGGACGCATCTTGGTAAGTTGTAATTTGATCATTTTACTGGTTGCAGGGTTAGCTCCGCATCTTGGTATTTCTTAAATATTTTTGGTCTCAGAAGTATGTATGGTCTGGTACTTGGATCGGACAACGCAGCTGACCACTCCATGGTCTTGTCAGACCCTCAGATACCTGCACCCCAAGGTCCGCAGGATATGCAAAAAGCATTCAAGGCAGAGTGGGAAGCACTAGAAATAGTTGATCACCAATGGGCTTTAGCAGACTGCGAGACAAGACTGCTTAACAGACAATAGTGATATATTTTATTCATCCACATTTTATTTTATTTTTTAAAATAATTTTTTATTAGAAGAAATTAACAGGAATTTGACCCTTATATAGGTGTATTGTGGAAAGGCAACACCAGATTGATAGAGAATAAAACAGAACTACAAAAAAGTTCACGTGCACGAATCCTTATATAAATGCACTTAGAAAGAAATATAATTTACAAAGAAATATTACTCGGTAGTTAATAATAGGTAAAGGCTTTGGGATGCAATGCGAACTAAGCAGTAAAGACAAACAAATTAATTCGACACGAGGAACTCGAGACCGGATGAACGAAGTACTAAAACAAATCCCCAGACATTGAATTCAAAATATAAAGTGGGATCTCTTCTATAGGACGAAACTGAGATTTTACCGCCTATGAAAAAAGAAAAAAATAATTCGTCTAAAACTCCCGTTTAAGGAATAGCAAATGAATGGTAAATATGTGACCCTCACTAACCCCACTTAAAATGATTAGACTTAATGAAGTCCCTAGATAAGACATATTTGCATCCAGCACTTTGGTTAGTTGTGTTAGGTTTCTCCGTTAAGCCTTATATTCTCTGGAAGTTCCAAGCACTATTAGTTTGCATTAGTTTCCCATTAAAAGTATGTTATTCGGTTTCATTAAATAGCAGTTATATTTACCCTTCAACCTACATCAAGGTATGCCAAAGGAGTAGATATAGCAAAATATAGTCTATGAATCAATTAAAGTAAAATCATGTTTTGCACTTAGCTAGCAAGTAATACAAGTGGGATGACATGAACAGATTAAGATTTCTAAAATATTTACTTTCGTTTTGGAGTTATTTGAGATGAGTTCGAGCTGGATTGAGACGGAGATAAAAGCTTTTGTCTGGCGACTGCTGCACTTGTCCTTGAGGATGGCCGTCTTGACACGGTACCAGAATTTTTATGGTTAGTGTTTTTAAGTCTTAAAGAACTTCTTATATTATTTTTGACAGGTCTTTCATTAATAGACTGTGAGACTCTTAAAGGCTTGTCTTTAAGTTTCTGTGAAATTTTCGCAGTTGTGCTCCTCAATCTTAGAGTAGTATTTTGATTCTTTAGAGTGGATGATACGGGAGTTTTGATATTCTTTTTAATATTTCGATGATTATTAGGACGAGGTAACACAACATGCGGAGACTGGTTTTTGTCTATTTTGTCAGATAATGAAATCATTCTTTTTACCCCAGCATCTACATCTCCATCTAAAGAAACAACAGATAATTGTTGACATGTATCGTTTACATGCAATACTGTTTTATTTGAGGATATTTTATTGACTTTAACAACACAATCAAGTGTGGATTGCTTTCCATTTGAAGTTGAATCTGATATCTCGCCAATGCGTGGACATTTAAAATTTTTAGGTGAAGTTGTGTTTTGACGTTTTTTTATATTAGTAGATATCCTATTGGATGAAGATGATAGCAGTGTACGTGTTATCGGGCTAACATTATCACAATCTTTAGGGTCTGTTTTCGTTGATGAAGTTCTGCTAGTAGATGCAACACAAACTGATACAATTTTCTGAGTAATTATATCTCCATTGACCAGCGATAACTCATTAGAGTTGATGCTTTCATGATCTAGTAGATCATTAGCTGACTTGATCCTAGAGTTCACCTCATTTGTCTTTTTCTTAAAATTATCCGTTTCCTTTTTCGTCCTATACGAGAAAATATTCGGTGAGTTTCATAATGGTTTATAAAACAATAAAAAGCAGAACATTATAATATTTTAGCAACTGCCAATAGCTCTATCTTAATGGAGAAAACTGTAACCATAAGAATAAAACAGTGAATCCAGTTTTTAATTTAGTGGTACGACATCAGGGAAAGTAACTCAATGTTAAATATGTAGATAGATAACCGAGCGTCCAATTATCCAAATACGCATTTGGTTCACAACGTGGAATTTCTAAGCTGATAAAAATCATCTGGCGAATTGGTAGGTTTTGTGATAAATACCTAACTACTCTGAAAGTAGGAGCAATATGCTTGATTTAGCAGGAATTTTTAATTTCTCTAACACACCTAGTAGGTCACTATATTTGTTAGTATTATCAATAAAAGTTCTGAATGCATAAAGTCGCGGAATCAATTAGAGATCTGAATAGAAACCACAGAATCGTTACGATTTTTGCCAATACACAGTTCTCCTAAATACGAGATTTCTGGCGGGGAGCTTAACATTTCTACTGTTAACATAGGCCAGGAGGCAATTCAAGTCGCTAAAAGACTGATTAGATAGTACATAAGCAGGTATTAAAAATTAGGTTAGAAACATTGTAAGCTAATAGATGGTCTCATTTAAATGAAAAAGTATATCCATTACCGACAGCCAATTTAGTTAGAAATAGCTATTGACACACCTTGGCTTCATAGTATTAACACCTTTGGTTTTTACGAGCTCAGGAGGAATCAGACCTTCTTTAAACGCCTTTGTGTGCTTGTTCGGAGTGAACTGTAGGATTGGTTGCGGTTTACCTTTGGTAGATATTTCCAAAGATGGATCTGCATTGTCTATATTACTGTGCGTCTGATTGTCTGGACATATATTTAGAAGTTGTTTGAAGTCGGGGTTACGAAAATCCATTGGCGCAGAGGTAAAAAGAGTTTTAGGTAACTTGACATCAACTGGATATTCTTTAATTGTTGGGTTAGTGCAGCGCGATAATAAAAGACCCAGACAAATGTCACATACAGTATACAATTTCTGTTGAACGAATGTTAAGAAGAAAACAGTAAGGTTATTTAGGTTAACAGAAGCTTCGAACGGGAAACTAAATATATCATCTATCTAAAACTTACAGTGTTAGGACATCGAAATACCTTTAAAAAGAGTACTCAACCGTATCCAATTATCAACAGCTAATATAAACAGATCTTAATTAAGTATACCTGTTTCATATGTAGTACTTTGTTAAGTAAAAAATACAATGGTCCTAAGGATAGTAACCAGCTACTTTTATCTAATAAATCGTGGATGATGTCCCTGTTTTTACTTTTTGCACTGACCTTGCTGTTATACGATTAATTACTGTCATTTCTAGTTTGCTCACAAGGTCCTTTTTGTTATCATGTATACAAAGTTGAAGTAAGACAACTTTGGCCTTGGAGCATTAAGTTATCTATTACTCTTATCTCCTCTTCAAGGATTATTGGTTTCATCGTGTCACTGGCCGCTATTTCGTTTGCGTAAACCTAGTTTCCCGTGTGAGCGAAATCCTAAGTGATATGGATACGCATATAGCCCGGACCCATAATACAGAAAAGACAAAATTAATTAAAATCTGACATCGATGGCATAAACTGTAAGTTTTCAAAGTCAGTGAGCAGATGATGAGTATGATTTCTAGTGTGAAAATACCTCCCTGCAAAATGATCTTTGTTATTCCTGAAAACTTATGCATGGTTAGATATAAAGAGAATGCAACATGTGTGCTTAAATATTCCGTTAGCAATCAAACGACAATTTAGTTATTATAAGTGCTGTAAACAGTGAACCAAATAGCCTACGTTATGGTCCTTTTAACACGAGTTAGTGTAGCAATGATACTGATTCTTTATTTGATCATCGTTGTATAGATCCCTCTAGGTATACGAAATAGCAATCAGACGGACACATACTACAGAAGCAATTACACTTGCAAGCGTATGATGCTACAGATTATACGATGATGCCAGTAACAGCTAAGCTTGGCAATATATGTCTGTTTACGCCCCAGGTGGATGCTGGTCAGATTCTAAATACCGAATGCTAATTCCAGATAACAACCTAGTGTATTTATATCTACAATAACTTTTCCTACACTTGGAATTACTCCTATTTATTTGAATTAAGATCTCAGTACTATGAATTTCTAACTAGTTATTCTTGAAATGATATTCCCTGTCGTTAATATTTATTCATATTCCTAATGAATACCTCTTGTCGTCAGATATAATTATCGAAAAATGTAATTTCTATTTGATATCACGGGCTTACCTGGGTTATACAACCAATTAAAACCGTAAAACAATGGAGACCTGTTGATTTCTAGTACCAGCAAATAGCAATGAATGAGATCACTTAATATACTGTGAACTAAGTAAAATTAGGAATATCAACCGTTGGATGCCAGCTCAGTGATCTGACGGTTGGGCGTTAGCCGCGAAACCTGATGGTCCTAGACTCGACTCCCGGTGGGAGTATGGATGTGCGCTCCTGGGTAAAGATGTACTAGGGTGAAACAGCAGTTTTGTGCTCTCTAGTTATCAATTGTTGACTAACCCAGGTCAATTTTTCATAACAAATTCAAGTTGAACAATCTCTGTAATACCCAATTACAGTCTAATTTCTATTACAAGAAGTGATTGGCCGTATTTCAATATGCTGTCACATGGATGATTAACTTTACCCAATTAGTTAATTATATTTTCAGACTTATGTGTAGAGGTTTACTATTTTAAAAAAGCTAAGTGAAAATAATTCACAAAGTTCAAGTTCTGACGTAAAGTGAATATCAAGATTCACACTCCTTGTCTTTTATATACAGTCATAAAAAATTCAATCACATGACATCAAGTTTACAGAATAAAAAGTATCTTTAAAGCAAGAAAAAATACAAGCTGTGATACCAATTCGACTAAACACCAAGAAACCAGTTTTTACAGTGTAATATCATCTGAAGAAAATTGAACAGTGAATGAGCCTACGGAAAATAGAAAAATTACCTCATTAACTACAGTATCATCAGGGTAAATGGCATCTCGTGCGTATTTGATTTTTTCAATAATCTTCCGCAAAAAACTGAAATTGTCACCATGAGACATAATCGGTTCCATTATGAACCATAAGGCACTAAATATAATGTAAATAAAATTTTTTTAGAAAATGTAATTATCTTTAGCTAAATCCAAGAGCAATTACGAAAAATCTGAAATCACTGTATTGATAAGAAAATGACAGGAGAACAATGAAGCTTGAAGTGTTGCTATATGATCACTGTGATAATAATGTAGTGCAGATCGACAGAGCATTAAATATTCACATTATTGGTGAAATATTTTACAGATTTACATCACTGTATACCCATTTAAAATTCTTTACACTATCATAAAGAAAACCGTCTACTTTGACCTAAGTAGATTGTTGTTCGTTATTATTGTTTCCAGTCGTTAAGTTAGATTGTTCATTATTAGATTACAAATCAATACATCTTAGAATTGATATAGACTCGTTTAATTAAGATATTTACATTAAGAAAAAACACACCTTTTGATTTTGTTAAGTATATCCACATTATCTAGTTTCGTCCATTTGGAATCATGGGATAGTAAGTAAATAACATACGGTAACACATAGTCGGGTAACAAACCAAATAAAAATCCTGTAGGGATTGTAAGAACAAATATTTCATCAAAGTACGAATCTATCTATAAACTATTCATAAAATTTCAAATATAATGGTTTATGTAATCATTTATTTATGGTTAAGACTAACTTTAAGTAAACGTAAAACATTACTAAACCTAGCACATTCAACATGAAATCAACCATGTACACAAGCAGATTATGTATCCAGCAGCCATCGTAAAAAGTGGTCGTCAGGATACCGCAGCTTTTTTTGGAGTACATGACAGGACTACTATAATCTTTTAGTTCAACTACGAGCTTGGTTGCATCTTATTGGACGCAGGTAAATTTCAACAAACGAAATTTATAGAGCTAAGCTCAAGGATAAAATTCTAACAGTATATTAAGGAAAAAACTGGCAAAGAACTTTGTGTATTATGAAGGGGATTTTTATCTCGGCGTACATTCGCACCGAAATAGCTAAAAATATGGCAGTGATATATATCAGTAACCTTAAAAAGACTAGTTAGTTCCTACCGAATAAATGAATCCTTGAAAAGCATCTAGGGAAGGTCTTAACCCAGGTGATGAAAACTGGTAAAAAGTCCGTGTAATGACTGAGCAAGAAAAGAGGTAGAAGAAGTAGCGGTAAAAAGTAAGCATCTATTCAAAGTCACCACTATAAAAGTAACTGGTATTAAAAAGTTGTTCAGAAGACCGAAACGTGATTTACTCGTAGAACAGGCGGATTAAAATGAGTGGAACATATTGGGGGATAGTTTAATTGGCCTCCGAGGATTCACTACTACCAAATAGCTTATAAAATCCACAAAACCACTCCAAGTTCACCAAAAGCTAGAGTAGAGTACAATCGTACATGGTAGATTAACTCCAGAGTTCCTCGAGGGCTGTGTGCCAGGTATGGTCCTTATTATTGATTAAAGTGTCAAGCTGAATTAGCTAGAGGAATGGAAGTAAACTCATCTAATTGGTGTCGGTTACTGGATATTCCAGCCTACAAGAAAGGACAAGAATCTTTTTGTATAACCACAGAAGAATCAGCTTAACTAGCATAGTATCTAAAGAATTCGTCTTAATAATAATTTGACACTTAACTAGTGATAGCGAACAAAAAACTAGATAAAAGAGAGCAGACATTTAGACTGACATAGATGTACTGACTTGATCTTTACTCGTAAGGAAGTGCAATCATACTGCGCAGCAATCCGCACTACTATAATTTATGGCCGTGAAAAGTGAACTGATGTTGAAAGGTATTGGTTAGTAGAATACAACCAAATATGTCTTCATTGTTAACAAATACTGGCTAGAAACCCAAGACCAATTAACCTAAGACGTAACATTAGTCCATGAAGAGACTAACTGTTGGTTTGAGTCATGTAAGAAGACTTAGGCTACCTAGTGAGAGGTTGTGCAATATTCTTAATTACTGAGAGAAGACTAGATGATATGGTTCAAAATTGGTATAATGCTAATGCATTCCTTTTTTATATTCTTCTACATTAAAACTTCTAACTTGATTCTCTTTAGTTCAACATAGGTACAATGAATGATCTTACAAACCATATGGCTGCAAAACTCACGCGCAGTTACACAACTGCTCTATTGGAATTTATAAAATAACAAGTTTAATCGTAATATATGTATAACATATACGAATGAAAATGATACCTCTTTTGTATTTCATGTGACTGTTGTCTTCTGAGGATAAATGAAAAATACGAGGGTTCAATACAAGCAAAAAAGAAAATATTTTGAGACTAGTTTGATCTAAGTATCGTATCTGCCTACATTTCGTGTTATTTCCTGACATCCTTGAGGTAAAAACTATGTAGATTGATCTACAGAAGTAGCGAGAGCATATTTAAATAACCAGGAAGTTATTCACTTCAGAAAATTTTAGTGCGAATTGTACAGCATGTAAAGAGTAGGTAAATCATTCTACAAACGATTAGTTAGTTTTTCTGCACGCAACAACCGAAATTTGAAAATAGTAATACAATCAAACTATGTTACTAAAAATAAAATCTTAAAGTAAATAACTTACTAGCATCACGGAAATATGAAGGATGTTTACTTAAAAATGCTCGACGCCGTTGAATATTTGCGATGAGAAATTGTTTTGCACGTTGTTTAAATGCAGGTTCAGACACTTTAGCGGAGTGTGCAAAAATAGCCATGTACTCAAGAGGAAGACTCAATTTATACAATCCCTTGTTGAGTTTAGTAAGAAAGTGGGACCGCACCTGTGGACACGGATCCTTAAATAGAATAAATATTACAAATCTAAGTTTGGTAGAAAATACATCCATGCTAACAAATTTTAACCATCCACCTAAGCACTCAACATCTTTGAATAATTTATTAGTTCAACTCACTATATGCTATAAACCATAAAATACTTTAATAACACTGTTGTTTGGTTTGATGACAAAAACGTTAAATTTACTATCTGCAATTTATTTATGAGAACTTGAATCTAGTGTTTTTTGCTCCGGAAATGGTGCCTGTGTTGTTTTCCACTTCAAAGGATGCTTATACTTTATAGGTTTGTTTGTGTTTTATTATATTGATACGAAAGAGCTGGATGCTTATTCACTTGTCTATGTGACTTAGTTGTGGAATAGCCAATGTTGAAATAATTAGCTGGATGGCAGACAATACAGTGACGAGAAGGCTAGTGAAATTATGGACTCTGAGAAAGTAGAACCATTAATGAAGAAATAACTAAAATTTATTGAAGTGCTGACGAACACGAGAATAACGTCCACTTTATTATCTAGTACACCTACTCTTTGCTGCACTTCTGATAGTGTTGCAGGTTTCAATTATGATGTGAGTTTTAATGCAACACTTGATACGAGGTTTCGACGGTATTAGGGTCCATGTATATTTGATCTACAGGGCAGGACGATGCATAGGAAGAAGGGTTTATCAAAGTTTTAAAGAAATACTGTAATTTAATTCTGACATGGAACCTATATGACTGTAAATTTGATAACACTGTACTATTGCTGAGTCAGCAGTTAGGAGATACTTCTTTATTACTGAACACTCGACACAGATGTTTGAGACTGATAACGAACTATGATTTCTTAGCTCATCGTAAATCGTGAGTGTGAACAATTTTGATTAAAGTTATTAACGGAAGACTAAACGCTGAATTCTTTATTTGTAGCCTGGAGTTACAAAAGTTACGCGCTATTAGAACACGTTTACTTTGTCGTCTTGATAAAGACGTAAAACTAAGCCTGAGAGACAATGAGGATAAGTATCAACAGATAATCAATCTTCAGTATGATTCAACTCCAGTTTAGTATGGAGGTAGTATAGTAGTTCCGAATTCCATGCCATCTGTTGGACATCAAGTCATATTATACCTCTGTCATGATTCTAATATACCTATTCATCGAAGCCGAGCTTATCGTCATACATAACAAAGAATCTACTAATACCATGGTGGCTTTTGTAAACGAAATACTTCGTCAGAACCAGCCTATACAATCAATATTTTCGTCGTAAATGTAGACCTGTTGGCAACAGAGACGGTTGCTGCTAAAGTCAGAAGCTTAGCGAAAACCAAGCTAGGTCTAAAAGCAAGAGGAAGTTTATTTATAAACCAGCCACCAGCTCTTTAAACCTGGTAGCGAAATGTCAAAGCACGAACACAGGTTGGAATTTATTATTGTGGATACGAGTACTCATCTAAATCACAGCTGAATATAGCTTTTAATACTACCGTTATTTGACGGACGCTTTGCAGTAGGTTGAGAAAATCAAGCATTGACAAACCAACCGATCTAGCTAGAAGCACACGAGAAGGCCATCTGTTTATTAGCACAGCTACAGTGAGCTGCGTCTTCTGGAGAATCTACGTTCACCGATGTAAATTATTTGATACAAAATAACTCACATTTGCTTGGTCATAATTGTGTAGATAGCTTGAAGTTAACTGATAACCTGATATGCTGCATATAATTTGGTAAAACCACCCAGTGAATTCAAGGATTATTCAAAAAGTTATTAAAATAATCCCCGCTATTTTTCGATTGGGTCTCTGATTAACTAGGAAATTAATTTTTTCGCCTGCAGCTAGACTAGTCTTCCTTTCCAAAAAAAAATACAGTGCTATGCGCATCATTGCTTAAAGCCAACAAGCTCAATCGTTTTCAGAAGCAAGTTGTGATTATATCTGTTTATTACTCTGCAAGTGTACAAAACGACACTGTGACGTATGGTAATGGGTTCCGGCTCCGTCCTGAGAATAGCCAGATTTTCTAAAGTTTATCAAGTGTCCGGGACTTATTTTTCTGCGAACGGTCTCCAAGTAGGTCAGGAAAACACCTCAATCATTAGAGATGCGTAAACATCTAGTTTACTTGATATAATATGTCAATCGTTAAACGAATAGCTTAGTGATAGGATCTCTGTAGTGCATATATACGTGAATTGAAATTACATGATTTCATATACACCCCATCGGTAGACGTTAAAGACAGAGAAACATGGGTCTAGGGAGAACTGATGTTTTCACTAGGAAATGTGTCTAAAATGTCCAAGTTTAAACATAATTAAAGGGGTAAGTGTTCGAAAGTAAAAGACTCTCATTTCGAAAAACTTACACAAAGCATATTGCTCATTGACAAATACCAACCTATCTCGATACATTCGACATAAGCCTGAGAACGTGCAAGCTTTAACCAAGATGTAGCGGCAACTAACCTCAATCTCGACATTTCACCGTATCTAAATGTAATAACCGTAAAAAGCTTAATTCAATTTACTAAGAATTAAATACAATTTCTATTCCGTTAGCAAAAGTGTAAAATATCTCACAAAAACGTTATGCTATCAGACTTAAAGACTCAACCCAAACGTACGAAAAACAGTAAACAAATAATTTCAAAAACAGAAAAGATACATCATTTGTAAAAGAGGAACAGGAAACGTACAGATTGTTTACCATGGGAATTCTAGCAAACAGTTGGATTAGTAAATTAACACTGAGGTTATATTTCAGTAGTCTTCATCCTACAAAACATCAACTTCAAACTATCTTCAAAATCTGGCCTAAGCCAACGTCAAAACAGGGAAAAACTTTATTACTTAAATAATAACTAAGTATGCATCAAAAAGGAATCATTATAAGTAACCAAGTGTGTAAAAAGAGTACAATTATGTGATTGGTGGGTCAACATAGTCCACACTAGGGTGAGATTGAGTTTAAGTGATAAACATTTAAATATTATCAGTTAATTTGGTTATGAACATAACAAATGAGGACCCACAATCGCTGAGTAGTCTGCCAAGTGTAGAGGTTTAATATAATCTTGACTCAGATTTAAACTTTTAAGATGGTCTTTGCAACAGCAAAATATGCAGGGCAGTGACAAAGATACAGCCTTTTGAAGTAAACAACTAAATCATACCCACTTCAGACTTCAACTAAACACAATATGATTTTAACACCTATAATTCTTTTGTATAAGATAAATTATAGCTAATTTTTAACCTTGGTCATCGAAGTAGTAGGAAAATTACAAGTATCGAGCAGATAAAAAATATCTAAGGCATATGAAGAGATAAATAGCTACAAAACTTGAAAAAACTATAGACATGATTTTCAAATAAAACGAGAATTAATGAATCATTTTCGAGATAAAGTGGAATTTACAACCCGTAATGTATAATACATTGAAACGCAGTAGTTAGCCTTGTTTTAGTTTACGGTTGTGAAGCGTGACCTTTACTAACATACATGATCATAAATCTCATCAAAACACTGCTCAAGTGTGTTGCCCAGTCCTAGTGTTAGCAAATAATGACCAAAATGAAAGCTGCTGGGATGACATTAGTAAAACATGACTAGGTCACCTGGATAGATGTTTCGAGAAGCTAACGCCAAATGAATTACCACTGCACCGAAACACATTCCTGAACCCCAGCATTACTAATGTGATGTTGTCATTAGATCCTAGAAGTCATTCGTCAACAACGATGACAGAATACGAAGTCGTCGAACATCCTAAGCTAGGAGAAACAAGGTTTCACAAGCGTAAAGCAGAACTGTGCTCACTGACACATCGTAAACCTGAACTTTTTAATCGGCGTAATACAACAGACTATTTCTAAGTGCGACATTAGCTGAAGCAGGTTAACAAATTAGTCAGAACGAGGCAAGAGTTCATAAGAACGCTGACTGTCAGTCTGAATTATGTTAGCAGACACAAACTACGAGTCCATGCAATTATAGTAACCAATCGATGGAGATTTTCGGTGACATGGATCAGAATCGGTCACAACAGTGCAAAAGTGTTCACTTTTTTTTCAAATACTGAAAAACAAAATCGTATTATGCTTATTCTTCCACAAACCGACTATTTCGTAATGGATCATCTGTATGTTCAACTTTTTTGAAATTACAACTACTACTTTGTTACACATCTCACTGTGCTGATGTAGTGTTGCAAATTAAACCGGTTTCTACAGCTTTTTGATTAACTGACTAAATACATCGATTAAACATTCCATTTTAGTTGCCTGAAAAACGATAAGTATTAAAACTTACGACAGTTTGCCACCCTTTGTCAAATCTCCATCATGGATAATTATACGATAAAGAAGTCGAATAATCGCTTGGACAACAGGTTTTACTTCATTTTTCAAACCTACCAACCAATTCGTTATGAGCTTAATGGCTGAAATCTGAAAGGAAAATTTTGAATATTACATCCCCTCCCATCCCAATAAAAATTAACTTGTTTCGAAATTTAAAAAAGTTTTTTGAAGCACATAATATGAAATTTTTCGCTATATTTATGTTTACCTCATCGAAATGCTGAATATATCTAAAGTCCAGTGGAGTATGTCTGTGCAGTTTATGCAATGCCTCATCCTATTTACCCATGTATTTTATATAGGATCAATTGTTCGACTGATATATTTATATTGCGTGATTTATCCCAGGTCATCAGAATTAAAGTTTTTAACATTGCAGAAGTACCATTATGTTCGCAAAGGTATATTTCCTCGACCAATCCGTCCTATTTTCATATTGTTTAAGTATAAACTTTTACTTTAGTAAAGAAATTTCGCACTTAAAAAATACATCCTTACTTTCATTTATTTACCGACTCAGGCAGCGAATATCGGCTTAAATTTGTTTATACTGAATACAGAAATTACCTATAGTACTATCACATTTATTTACTTCTAGAAGTATAATGTTTTCGATGCGTATCAACTATGCGAAGGCTATTTACTTGAATACCGTTAATTGAAACGGGGGTTATGCCAAACTATCTGCGCTTGTAACCTCATATAGCGTTCACCAAGGCTATCTACTATTCCCACATTTGCTTCATTTTATTATGATCTACTTCCATAAATAACGTTCTAATCGTCCGAATTTTCAGGAATTGATCTCCTACCAGGTGATTTAATGATTATCTTAGAATACGCAGATGACAGAGTCCTGTTGGGCGAAGACTGTGGCTTTTACCAACTTGCGTCACCTATAGCGTAGGCGAGGTATCAATTGAAGGACGAGTATACTGAACAACAGTTCGGTATGTCTTACTGCATGGATCTGAAATGTAGCCTATAAGAGTAAATGACATTCGTAGGTTATTAGTATTTGATCATAGATATCTTCAAAATATCTCTCGCGTTTGCTGGGATCACCAGGTAAGCATTAATGAGGTTAAATTTAGGAAATAATGGAAAGCAGGTAAATCAAGTGATGGGGTTATAAATCTTTATCGACTGAGATGGTTGAGACATGTATTATGTATGCCTAACCATCACCTACTTCGATGAGCAGTGCTTATTGATTACGAAGTAGGATGAAAGAAAGCCAATGGCGGCCAAACCAAAATGTTGCATCAGTCCATGAAGTCACTGACTGCTGATCTGAGCTATGTTGATAGATACAGACTATTTTGTTGAGATCTGGGTAAATGTCATAACCAATGGCTGAAAACCCAGTGTGGTATGGCTAGTTGAAATTCAAAAATGCCTACCCTCAAATAAAAAGTATGACCCAACATTGAGTAAATAAGTCTATTTTTAGTAAATGAGCGAACAACATTGTGAGTGTAATTAGTCTCAAAAATGAAAAATTGATGAATTTCAGTTTACTTATAAGTAACCAAGAGAATTAATATACAACATAAACAAGTTACTAATGTTGACTTACCTTCGCTTTAGTTAAACTACTAATCAAACCATCGGGTGACCAAGAACTGAGAGAACTATATTCGGATTTTGACTGATTCGACAATTTTTTTGACATAACACTTTTTGTTTGAGACATGGCATTTTCCTCTTGAATTGGCAGATCAACTGGTTCAAGTGATAATACTTGTTGGACCAAAGATTTTGTAATTAAAGTTTTGATATCTTCATTGTATATACCAGGAAACAATAACGAAATGTGACTTAATGAAGTAAGGCAAGCTATGTAACCGTTAGATAAAATAGGACACGAAATGCAAACCTGATAGAAAGAAATTAAGTGATATAAGATTACATGCTAATAATGGAGGTCTAAGAAAATTACAAGTTCCAGTTGCTAAATAATATACTACTATGAGCGGTCATCCGCGGTAACCTTAATACCAAGTCAATAAAAAGTCAGAAATTACTATCCAAATTATGACAAATTAAGATATGTGCAACTAAGAACCTGGAACATATGCACATCGGTTCAAGTTGCCACTACTCATTAGCACAGTAAGATATCAAAGTAGTAAAAGTGTGAGGAAAACTGCTTAAACGGAGAGTATGCTTTATGTAGTGGAAACAGAGAACATCAAGAATAATCTATGTGTTGCCTTTAGTTATCTATTAGACGGTTATTTGCGTCACTCTAATAAGTTGATTCTAGGCTAGCTCCCCTTGATTGCCTTCATATCTCTCACGTACTATGATCACTCGTTGCTCTCATCGCCATTATCACGCAACGTTCCGTTACCTACTACTTATAGACGACTTTATAGGTAGCATTCATCACAAAAGTATTGGTTACATCAGTGATGGTAAAAATAAATGAATATAGAGAATATAACAGAAGAAAGAAAAGATAGTGGAAAGATATGAATCAAAGACGGTTGCAATATGCGCAGTTAGTAAATGACTACTGATATAAGTCATAGAAACTGTTATATCAAGGTAAGGAATCAAAGATCACAATCTGTAGTCTATTCTTCGTGATATCTGGACCATACTGGTACACTTTATTTGTTGAACATTTAGTAACTATGTCATTTGTATTGCATACATCGTAAGCTTTTCATAGACTGATTAATTGTTGTCATATATGTTTTCCTTATCTTATCATAACCTAATTATCCCAATTTCTGAACACGACTCTCCTAGCCCGGTCTTTAATGTATTTTGTATTTCCTGTTACTGTTTGGTTGAGAACATCATACATAAAAACCATTATTTGTATTCAATAAATAACTTAGTCTTAGCATTGATTGGTCAGTGCTTGTTCTCTCTATCTATACCTCTGGAGCAAACTTCGGTCGCTTAGGTATGGTGCCATCTAATCATCGTTTCACAAGTCTGTTAGGGTATGGTCGTAACGAAAGTTCCATAAGCTAATTTTTCTGTAGGCAATTGCAAGGATCATTTCAGAAGCAATGAAATGAGTTGTTAAGTATAAATGGGAAAAATTATTTATTTGCAAAACAATATGAAATTTAGTACAAATCACCGATTACCCCAAACTATCTTCCAACCCTCACAATTAGGAGCATAATACTGTGAAGAAATAAAGGCTGTGATAATAAAAAAGACAAGATTTAATAAGATACAAGGAGTATGGCACAGTATGAGACCCACATCTGAAAGAAATACAAACTAGAAAATGTAATTCCAATTAGGAAAAGTCATCACGCTGATAGGAAACTGCAGCAGGACAGTAAATGTTCCTTGAGTTATGGAAGTAATGTAGTGAGTAGATCATATTCTTCACTATTATTGATCATCACAATTGTGTGTGGGCTAGGATATCGCTCGAGCGCCCAGACCTAAAGCAGGTGGTTTTCTTATCAGAAATCTACCACATATAAATATATTTATATTGTAACCATTCTGAAAAGGTTACTATTAACCAACAAACTGCAATGATTGTATTCGATAAAAAAATTGAAAAACAAACTTATTAGTGGAAATAAGAGAATCTCTCCCTCCCCATAATGAAAATTTGAAAGTAATTGCTATAACTATGAATAATGTAAGCACTTGCCTTTACAATATCATTGAGGGTTTCATTAATTTTAGATTTCAAAGAGGATAATCTCTTAATTTCACCAGTCAAATGATCATCTGTCAATTTACTAGATTCCTCATCCAAGTCTACAGCATCTGTTTTCTTCGATCTACTTTCTGAATCATTCAATAGATGACGTACAACATTGCATAAGCAAAACAGAATACGTACAGAGAGCTTGGAACGACGACGTTCACGACGCCAAAAAAGGCCTCTATAAGGAACATCTTCAGCATTTACTGTAGGTGAATTTATTATTTTGCGTTTCATTTCCTTTCGATTATCTAAATATTCAAATGATACATATGAAAGTTATCAGAATTTTACGTTTAAAAGTAAACACTAAAATAAGTATTTCTTGAGTAAATATAGGCTTAATAAATTGAAATAAAGAGGCCAAATCTAAAAAGCTAATCAGGAAGTTTAAATGTGATCTTTATGATTAAACACCAAACAACATTCAAAGAAATATATACATATATACTTTTTATAGACTTTTCTTTATCTGATTTATTATGAAATGACTCCAAAGAGACGGGAAGAATTCCTGTACAACAAAAACGACGCAACGTCGGTAACAATTCTTCTGAATGTTTGCTTAATTGAGCATAAATATTAAGAGTTTGTTGGTCAGTAACAATTTGAAGAGGTTCAGTTGAATCAGTACCACCAAATATACCACTTGGACCTCCACCGAGTACACAGCACAGGATCTGTAAAAAGTGATGAAAAATCATATAAAGTATGAAGAATTAACAAGATGATACCCTTCCACTGACCAAACGTTTAGTGAATGATAATGGAAATGTCAAATGCAAAATAGATGTTTCCTGGCAAGCCAGTAGCCATTTTAATGAGAAATATGCTTATTAATGCAGAGTGAAATTATTCACAAAAACGAAAATGCATAAAATTCTCGTTAGATGCAGGGGTAAGCACATTTGTCTGAGGGATTAAGCTATTAAACTGGATTATGGTACTTAGTTCATTAATGTTAGTTAAAATACCATAAAATTTAGGACCTAATCATAGCGCTTGGAGATAAACGGGAGAAACTAGAATAGTTGAACAAATATTTCTAAGAAGTTTCAGCAAATGAAATGTGCACATTTGGTTGTAGACTTTACTTTCGATGCCCTTTTGTCTAATTTCTCATACTTAATAATCAATTTTGATAAATATCTTCCAACTTGTCCTAATTACTATCTTCGGTACGTATCTCTTCTTAATATCGGTCAACTGGATAATTATTACCCACTTTACCAATTCGTAAATTATTTCCACTTCAGAACAATCCCCCCATCATTTAAAGCATTACGTAATAACTTTGCTATTTTGTTATACTTGCGACTCCCAAATACCTTGTTACGTAATCTCCTGTCTTTTAATAAACTAATATCTTGTAAAAACGACTACGTATACGAGTGTACGGCAATAGTGAAAGATACTGTAGAAAAGAAAATGTTTTTTCACGTAATGATATTTATTTCATTCTCAATGACATAATAGGTTTTCTCGGTTAATAATTTTTTTCTTCTTCAATTACATCCCCTATGTCTAGTCTTCTTTACTGATATTGATTATGACTACTAGTACTATTACTACTCTGTTTATCTTGTTATGCGAATGGATTGTGGTATCTTGAACAGATGTATGTGTCAAGTCCTAGGTGGCACATGGTTGACTAACATGACGATTGCTTATAGGGTGATACTTCAGGTAATCTCTGTCAAAACTCAGTGAATAGTATTAGGGTTTTGTTACCATGACACAGTATTTTCTTTCAGAAACAGAAATTTCAATACTGACAAACAATCAATGAGATAAAACAAATAACTGCATATCAGATGACAATAAAGATTAATTATGATAAAAGTTTAAAAAATGTTAATTTGCTTACACTTAGAGCCATTTCTTGTAGTGTATACGGATTGTCATCAGAATCGATATTAGTTGATGTCAATACATTCTCATTAAAGTCGTCATAATTTGTTGAGGAATTTCCGTTAGATAAAATATACAGTAAGTAATTCATAACTTCTCTTGAAGGCAGTATCTCCTAAGGTTAATGAAGAAATTATCAAGAACGAAAAAGCAGTTATAATGATAATAATAAAAGGATTAAGTACAAATGAAAGGTCCCATAAATGACGATGACAACTAGACTCTCACTGAATAAGGTGAATTATAATTGACAGATTAGTAACATGCAACTTACGTGAATATTTCCATAGACTGCAAGCAGTCGTATAACTTAGATTCCTAAATAATCAACAACAATAATTGACTTTTAACTGTACAGAGAATAATATATGATATGGGCTAGTGTACAATATAAATGGCAACTTGGACCCATGCGCATACTAAAACTAAGAATACTTAGGGGAAATCACATGAGGAACCATTATTTGAATTAGCAACCAGTCACCTACAAAGAAACAAGCAATTTAGTTGCGAATGCACAAACAATCAGTTTTAGGCTACAGCTTGCCGGCATCATAACTTGGCTGTGAAGTAACTGGAAACGAATCCGAGCAATTTTTGCCTCCAGTTGAACAGTAGCATGGAGGGGGCAGCCTGAAACCTAGGTTACATACACGTACGTAATTAATGAGTTATACACTCATACTGTAATTCAACATTGTTTTAGTGTTTGAAAATAAAAATGCATGGTGTAAGTTAAAAAGTAAAACCACCACTAGTAACCAAGACTAATAAACAGACTTTTACTGGTCCCACCATATTTTCTGGATCATTGAAGAACAATCACGAATAGTTTAACTGAGCCAAGAAGTTTATAAACTAACATTACGCGTAAGATTAGGAACACTAGTCATTCACTGTATACCACTCGTAATGATACAAACGAATTTCATAGAAAATATGATGCAAAAATAAAATACAAACGATGTTCAATAATTTTAGTTTCTTTGTGAATACTCAACTATTTTCTTCGTTAATTTGAAAGAATTCCTTTAAAATTAGCAACGACTAAAAGGATTGATGACATTATCACTACACGCAAATCAACTTACTTTAAAATAAACAGATACTGCAAGTAAAAGACGTAGTGAACGTGTTACGCTCATACATCCAGCACCTCCAGAGAAGCAACCAGTTTTCTGAATGATTGACAGCTGATTGACTAGTTCCGTGCCAAAATTTCTATCGAAAAGAACAGGTGCACATCGTTCTAGTAAAATCTTTACAACACGTGCATAATTTGTTTGATTATCATTGACATTTGCACTGATATTCTCTGTTGCTGCCCCTATTTTCTTTAATATGTCCTTCTAAAAACAGAGTTGGATATAAAAGAATACAGTAATTTGTTAAAAATCGGAACCCCTATGAAAGTCATAATTACATTTGTTATATAAACATATACAACGCAAACACTAACAACCAGAGCAATAAACACTTACTAACGCTGCTGTTGCTTGAGCACAAGTGCATTGTGGCTTGGTCAGTTTGACTAAGTGGTTTCGCAGGCTTTTATCAGTATGAACTTGATTGAAGAAACGTTTAAGATGTTCAACTGACTTTTCTGATTTTGGTATCAATGCTTTAGAAAAACGAAAGGATTATGGATTGAAAAATGGACATAAAGAATTGATATTATAAACCTACAGTACCAAACAAATGTTAGCACCGTCTGACTTCAATCACAAACGATAAAAATACATGAACCATGAAGTTTTTACACAGACTTGAGGGTTACCACAAATTGTGAAAAAGGTGTAAGTGGTAAGTATTTAACTAGAATGAATGTTTGTAAAGCTTAGGCAATACAGTAAACTGAAATCACATAACTAACTAGATAAATAACAAGAGATTACAATCCACACTTGATTTTTTGGCATCGTATACAGATTGTTATAGACTATTGAAAATGAAGTTGGTAATTTATTTCTAAAAATGAGAAGAAAAACTAATGATTCAGTAAATTTTCTATAAAAGCAATATATAGGCTACGACCACTTCCAGATGTGGTTTGAAGTGAAATAAATTAAAACACGAATTATCACAATGATCACGGTCAGTAGCTTGCTTTAAAGTCTGGAAAACGATCAAATACGTTAAATTTCCAATTACTTTCGAAGATGAGTTTACCTGAAAACTTGTGCTAACCTTCTGAAAGTAACTAACACGAGTAGCTTAAAGCAAAAACTATATTTATAAATAATCATTGATATAATCAGTATTGTCTGCATGATTTTCGCATTATTGGCAGTAATTGCTATATCGTACGTATACTACGGTTTCTATTTTTACTCATTACAATGTCAACCCGAACTTTGCACTCTTTAGGATGCTATCAACTAGATCATAAAATTAATGATGAGTGATGAAATAAGACAACTCACTTCACTTAAAGTATCGATTTAAAACGATGGAAATATACAATTGTATTCTACTATTTTCAATTACGGTTGTATGAGACATAGAAACGTGGAACAAAATAATAGAGTAAAATTTCTGAGCACTTACTACTAAGATGTTGTATAGCATCCATTATTTCAGTATTAACTTCTGAGGGGATTTTCGAAACACCTTGATCAGTTAATAAATTAACGACATCACGAAGAAGTTTGAGGGCACTAGAAAAAGAATATTTGTAATTATTGACGCTGTTACTGACAAACCATTAAATGGTATATAAGCTACTCTACGGGGTGAATTTATGTTTCGAATATCTAAATTCATTACTGAGATTATAAGATATACATTTTTAACCACTCTGAAAACTAGGTGTGATAACACCTTACAATAAAGATGTTTGTATTTTCTAAATAACATACAAAGGCACATATATGCAAGACTATTGTACATACATACATGTCTAACGTGTATCAGTTATCATTAAGTGTTAGTTACTATACATATTGTTATTCCTAAATAGTGTAACTTATACCCAGAGTCAAGGCGAACACTCCAGCCTCAAGAAGAATGAAGAAAGTTATGCATTAAATTGAATGATTTTCATCCAACACAACCAACAAGAGGGGAGCGGCGTTGGTTTAATAATGAAGAGGGGAAAGACTAAATTATTGTAATGATATGAAAAAAGGCACTCACAATATTCTAAATAGACGAGTGGGTAGTACCTTTGGTGTCAGTAAGACAAAGAATATTATACGCTGTATCAATTTAAATTCCAACACACCTTCGGAACACAGATGTATCAGAATGATCTATAAGTATACACGTAATCTGAATACAAATAACCACAAAAAGATGAAAATTCTGAAGCCGCATGTACCGTTGAGACTGGTCTGCTTCAACGATCGTACACTGATTTAAATCGGACAACAGATAGAAAGTCCTAGAATTGGTGTGTTATATCTCTGAGAGCTAGATTAGAAGGTTTCATCAGAGTGAGAAGAAACGAGTTGGGAACGATGCTTTTTCGTAACCCTTGCCTGCACATCCACAGACTGTAACCTGGATGCAGTCAAGAGTGAGTTCCATTAAATAAGCGATCTTCTGAAGGAAGTGCATTCAACAGATAATGTAGCACTAGCTAAGAACTGGATGCTCAATTCGGGAGTTTAAGTGAGGAGGAGAGTTCTTAGGTAGCTAATGCAAACTAGATAGTCGCAGGTGACCGTTTCCCACAGCATGGTTCAGACTGCTACCCGTTTCGGACCAACATCAACTCTCAGTAGAATCACTAGTGGTGTGCTGCCTGGCGTTTTTTCCTCTGCAACCCAAACCTGGACGAAAATTGGTCACCTCGAGCTAAGCTGCCGTTGGTGTGGTTGTGTTCATCACTGTGGTTCGTTTTGGAACACCAATATGAACTTTGATTATGGTTTGCTTTGCGACACACTTGTCTTCCATTCCTGTGGCCAACAAACGTCTTGGTCTAACAGGATTGATAACATCAAATTGACGGCAGCTTCTATTGTAACCAAATATCAACTCGAGTTAGGCTCTTGGCTAAACATGACAATAATTGAAACCATAGGAATTCCAGCGAATTAAGTTGATAAACTTACAGATACTGAGTTTTGAAAATTTCTTGCATCGCTTTGATTGAAGCTTCATCCATCAAACTGTAACAGCGAAATAGGGCTTGGACACGGGCAGTATTTTCAAAATGATAAGGAATGATTGAGCTTTTTAATAACCGTTCGACGATAACCCTATAAAACAGTTATTAATGAGGGGAAAACTTATAATTGGGAACCATAACAATAAATGAGTGAATAAGTTCAATATGCCTAAGAAATCTCTGCAGCTATTATCGTCAAATTTCGCCATATATGCTGTGATGACAACAGTTACTCACAAGATAAATGTTACTAAGTTGTTAGAACGTTTTCTACTACAATAAACTTCACAATAATTCAACGTTACTGGCCGAAAGTAACAGTTATTTAGGTCTCTTGCGAGATAATTGTTGTTCCTAGCCTATTTACGACGAAACATTAGAGATCAGAACCAAGCGATCTACTCAAAAAGGCTGCTCATTGTTCTTGACCAAACAATAGGCAGTTGTTAAACTATAAAATCAAACTATTAATCACAAAAACTCGAAAAGAGTTTTAAGCATAATTAAATCACACTGAACATATTGCTCAAAACGAATATTCAATCCATTAGTAAAAATAAATAAAACTTGGACAGTAATCATTGCATGATTTAAGAGTAGGATTCTCCCAAGTGTATCAGTCATTTGGATATTATCTTAATACGCATAGGGAACTATGCTAACTGGTCGATATTGCAACTCACTTGTCGAGTACAGATTTGTATACTAGGTTTGGAGCCATAATTTAAGTGTGAGTGCTAGTGAAAATACTCAGCAGCCAGAACCGAAGATGGAGTGAGACTCAGACCTGAGACCAATTGTTTAAAAGTTGACCGTATTAATCAATTAACAACTGCTCTACATGCGAACTGGACAGACGATATAGTTAGTATACAAAAACAGCTCAACAATAAAAACTTTACAGTGAACTTAAGAGAGAATGTGATTTTACGTAATTTTTGCATCACCAGAAAATGCGTAATGCATGAATTAAAGACACAGGATACATAGCATAAAAACCAATCATAACTATCTTTGGATTATTAGTCGATAATACTACTTGTTGCCTCCAATAAAAACATCGAAAGCCCACAGCGACCTATATTTCATACCAATCAGTACATAGGAACCCAAACTAGAAGTATTAAACAGCCACAACGGCGTGTACAGACAAATCATTAGCTTCTGAATGACTTGGAAAAGCGAGATAAAATACGAAATGGAAGAATTTATCCTCCAAACAAGAGTGCAAAGAGCATCAAAGCAACTCGAGATTCAGTTATTAGTATAAGATGTGGTCCCATAGCAACTCCAGGAAATTTCTTTAACGTTGAATTTGTCGATCAAGATGACTTGTTGTTACATCTGCACGAACAAAGGGAGGTAAAGCTCAATAAAGAACATTCTATTTAACAAAATCTCAACGCCTGAATTGTGTGAAATTGTATTCTTGAGAAAATACATTTTACTGTCAACACCTAAACAGAGCTTGTTAGAGTTAAAGCTACAGAAGGTTTTATGGAAATAAAAATATCCAAAAACAACAATAACTAGGAAGATCTCTGGAACTAACTTGTCATCGGATGAGTTTTGATAATACAAGTGCAAAATCGTATTTAACGCGGAAGCCGACTTAGTAGTAGACAAGCATCCCGATTGCAAACCTCCTTTATACAGAGAAGCTAAAGCAGAAGATGCTTCTTTACGAATGGACAGGGTTTTGTCTCTGGAACGTTCCTTCAACAGTTCAAATACGTCGCCGTCGACCTCACTCTCCGACTG
This sequence comes from Schistosoma japonicum, assembly GCA_025215515.1. NCBI lineage: Eukaryota > Metazoa > Platyhelminthes > Trematoda > Strigeidida > Schistosomatidae > Schistosoma > Schistosoma japonicum. The sequence goes on along the minus strand of CM046063.1, from coordinate 17,283,477 downwards.
TCTAACAAGAGCAGTCATTGTCCTTAAAGCCAAAAGTCGGACCTCTATGAAGAAACAAAATGAGAAAACATAGTCAATGCAGCCTACTAACATCTGGTGGTGGCAAGACATTACATTTCTAACTACAAGAGAATCAATAAGATAAATGGAGACAAATATGGGTTTCAAGAGATCTTTATTTTGTTTTTCAGCACATGTGAGGGAACGAAAGACACTCACATGTCAAAAAAATAGTCATATGTCGGCTATCGAATATTTCCATCAAACTATGGATAAGCAGAGGCATGAATCAGCATTCCGTGACAGCAGCTTCTATTAGTTAGTTTAAAGTTGAATCGTTTGACGTACTCTTGCATTAGTAACTAGCCTATTCTTACCAAATTAACAAGAAGACAAATAAATATTGTAAGTGGCAGTCACTTGCATAAATCTGCTAAATACATGGTCAGACCAAATGAAACACGGTAAAGCTACTCCTTTTAAATCGTATGAATGAATGCAACTACGAGTTAATCTAAAAATATGTAGCGATGGGACTTACCTTCATCGGGGTCGTAGATGCGCTGCTGAAAATTAGTCAGTAATTGTCCATGGAGTAAATCTTGGTTTTGTTTTAAGAGTTGAGGCAGCATATGGATGCATAACTTGCGAACCTCACAATCAATATCATTGAAACGCCCCAAGAATGCATCCCAAAGACTAGGATTCTTCCTGTGAAGTAAAGAGTTCTTAAACGATTAATAATATGAAATCCAAGTGCATACCGGTTCAGAAAATAGGCGTGCCAATAATCTGAAGGCTCGTTTACGCTCACGTACAATAGGGGACTTTAGCTTTAACTCAATAGTTGGAAGAACTGGAGCTACTATACTGCTTTGGATTGTATGTAGAGCGTATATGATAAGAAAGGCGTGCTCCCCGAGTGGATCAACATCTTTTTCATCATTCTCTGAATCTCTAACATAGGAATGCTCTGCAACGCTGTCTTCCGAAACCACTTCAGAAGAACCACTAGATTTGTTTTGAGATTTTATTTCCGTCTCATTGCATTTACCCACAATCAGAGAGTTTTGCAATAACTTGCAGCTAAAAGAACATTATCAAGTTAACTTACCATTTGAATTCGATACTCTAGCTGGTCAGCAGTCCTAATTATTAAGTCTCGAGCAAACGTATGTTGAGCCGGCTGAGTGCTCTTTGCAGGTTCTATGAGATACTGGAGGACATATGCGACTACGTCTGAAGGTAGAAATCTCTCAGATTGGATAATAACCTTAACAGTCATATCCAAAACCATCTGACGAACAATGGAATTATCAGTCCAAGACCACACGTCCAGGTTCCTATCACTATTATTCCGTAATATGAGTCATACTTAACAATGGTAAAAACCATCTTCACAAAGCCAAGCAAGACAGATTCATCCTCCAAGACCGAACACCACATAAACACATCGATTTGTGCACAAATCTAAAGTAAATTATTACGGAAATGTTTTGCATACATAAAGCATTGTATGAAGTTTAATGTATATAGCGTCTGTCTTTGACTTTACACTTGAAAGTAATCCAATGCAATCCATTAGAAAAAACAAAACTTCCTAAAAACTCAATTTAAAAAAAAGTTATACTTTCGTGAGAACTTTTTCTTCAGAGATACCAGAAAGAGGGTTATGTGGACAGAATATTTTTAGTAGCTTGCAAATACAGACTCCAGACCTTAGTTGAATATCTCTGTCTGCATGTTTCAAGAACTCTGGAGACAAAAGCAAGAGGAAAAGCCCTTTATATTTTGAGTGGTCCTGTGAAAAAGATACTCTCTCCCCATCTAGAGAGGTTTCAGTAAGTGTTTCTTCATCTTCCATCACATTATCTAGGGCGTTACAGAGCTCCTAAGGAATAATGATGGATACAATCACCTACTACAAGCCTTCTTCTTAATTCCGCTGTCGATAGGTCACCATTTATAGGTTTACAATTACGTGGATAAGCCAACTCAAAACCTACAGACATCGTAAGCCGAAAAAGATCAACCCGCCAAAAGTGAACGAATCGAATTCTCGCCAAGCAATAAAGTTAGATAAACAAAATACTGGTAATGAGTTTCTGTATTATTTTCGTACTCGTTTCTTGATTGCAATTTAGGCGCCAAGCGAAGTATTAGACAATCTGCTTTTCAATTTTTGTGTTTACGTTGTATGTTGTGTGAAGTACTCGGAAAACTTTTGGAACTAGGAATTCTGCTTTTCTACGTAGAGAAATAATTTACTTTTGACGTTTTTTACGATGGAAATTCATAGGCAGATTCGTATTTCAAGGATAAAGTTATGTTAACAAAACATTGTTAATACGCTTTATTGCTTTGCTAATAAAAATACCAGTAGATTTATTTCACATTTGGAAATTTTGGACTTTGTGTAATTGTACATATAGTGTCCAGATGTCGTACAATTATGCGCCAGGACAAACTTTGATCGTTCTCTTGGGTCAAGAAATATTTTTGTATTATCCGGTTTACTTACCTATTATATATTCTTTAGTTTCCAGGTTGACAAGAATAATGAAATCCGTAAAATGAAATATTTCAAAATGTCCATTGGTCTTCCCTCCGTTGATCACGGACGTAGCAGTTAATCGATTACAAGTAGGCCATAATCGAAACGCTTTCAGAAATTTAACTAGGCGCTTGATCGTATCTAGTAAATATCCGGAATACGTATATATTATTAATGTTTGATTAAGAATAATTTACTTAAATAAATAGTTGTGTAAACATGTATAATTGATCCTGATTGCACTTTCTTCAGTGAATGATGCTTCCAGAAGCCTCTCGGTAACACATTGTTGTCGGATGGCAATACAGCTCATCTTGAAAAGTAACTGTTGAGCTAGAAAGCTAGTATAGAGGTTGAAGATCCTCTTATGCCATATCAACTAATAAGTACTTCGTTCTCATCCAGGGGTATCCCGTATTTACTTATGGTTTATGGGTTCGATCTCTGAATGTATCCACGAAGTAATACACGTACAACTTGGTTGTATTCAGAGTATCCTTTAAACTGTTTGACAAAACTGTTTATAATGTACTTGATTTCAGATAGTCGGCTATCTACCTTTGTAAAAATCTGTCGAAAGTTAAATCAAAAACAAGGAAGGTACTTAATGTTTAACGAAAGTAAATATCAAACACGTCCTAAAACTCATAGGTACTTATAGTTTTAAGATTACTGAAGATCGCTAGCTTGATTTATTTATTTTGAGGTTAGAAAATTGTAGGATTGACAAACAGAATAATGTAAATCAATCAATCATTGGCTGTTCCCTTACATGGTGCACAGGCTGCCGACCATCATTCTCCAGCTGACTCTGTTCTGAGCTTTTCTTTCCAGCTCCTCCCAAGTAATATTCATTCTTTTCATATCTGCCTCCAAGCTTGGACTCAGTGTGTTCTTTGGTCGTCCTCTTTTCCTTTGACCCTCAGAATTCCAAGTTTGTACTTGTCGTGTGACACAGTTTGATAATTCATGCAATGTGTGTCCTATTCACTTTCAGCGTATTCTAATTTCCTCCTCAGTTGAAAGTTGATTATTCTCTAACACAGGTAGCTGTTGTTAATGGTATCTTGCCAACGGATCCGAAGTATCTTACGCAGACAGTTTTTATGAATACATGTAACTTTTGGATAGTGCTTTCCGTAGTTCTCCAAGATTCAGCTCCATTTAATAGAACTGTCTTCACACTTGTATTAAAATTTTCCACATGTTTTTAGTTGTAGAAACGGGGATGATACAAAGTCAACTAAAAATAACCTCTACAGAGCAGGAAATGAATAAAACACTTTCAGGGTTTGTCAAATCAGCCGACTGAAAGCTACGACTGAGCGAATTACCGGAGCTCAGAATACTATTGTATTTCCTCCACCGACCGAATGCTACTAATTAATCGAGTATCGACCTTGATTATTATCCCCAAAACCCAAAGGAATAACAACAAGTCGTTCAAAAACGATTAATTACTCCGATTACACCGAATACAATAACAGCAGCGACAGCAATAACAATAACGATGACAATAACAATAGTCTAAAACAATACAATAAATATAGAAAGTAATTAGAAGTGTACTTCTGAATAATATTGACTCCGACAGTAACAGAACGTTCGCCCAATCGTTCCGGAACCAATGGCCGCTAACAATGGAACTCGATGCAACCAAACAACATTTAGTGGAACCAATTTTCAACTTCCTTGATAGGGTTCTTCATAAGTCAGTTGCGACTAACTTCAGGATGGCCCTGTAGCTCTAGCGAGAAATCGTAACTGATGGGGCTTAAGCTTATCAGGAGTGTTACAGTTATCACCAATGGCAATGTATGACCGTCGTGCCATGTCACAAATTGATAGAAGTAGGAATTTTATTATGGGATGCTGGCCATGGGGTTCGGAGTGTTAGGTCTTTGCCAATCTGGAGCCCTTGTTGCAAAATCTGGGGTGCGCATTCCTAAGGTGTCCCATACTATGACTGAATATGTCGAGTGCTACATATTTTTTCAATGTCACGCTATCAATCTAAGTCTGTGACCAATCAAATCAACTAAAACTCTACCCCAATCTCCACACACAGCCTCTATCCAATTACTATGCTTCCGTCCCTACTGGAAACGCGTAGTTGATAATAAGAAATTGAAATCCGATATTGGTTAACCAAAGCAACTTACAGTGTAAAATGTTTAGGAAGGGGTGTATTTTGTTTTAAGAAACTGCCTAGAAACGGAAGTTGTAATTTAGTTTTCCCAGGTTTACGTTTTAACTCCATCGGTTATTCTCTTGGTTCTGATCCTACGGGGATCAAGCATAAGCGAACAAAACATTTTCAACTGATTTCAATTAAGAATGTCATCTACAAACATACTTTTTGTTCTGATACTTAATTTGACATAATGTTCACGAAGGCCTATCGTTGTATAAAACAGAAGCCGCTAGCCAATTTCCGTTCATTTCAAACTATACAAGGAACCCATTCGATCCCGAAGTAAAGGGACTTACAATAAGTACTGTTACAAAGCACCTACAAACACTCAGTGTCTTAACTGACGTCGGACATCTAGGTTCACAATACAATCGCTAATATTGATTTAGTCTTACAGCCAAACTAGCTGACAGATTGGTAACATCGAATATTATTGATGACTCATCAAAGTCAGAGAAATTGTGTTAATGTTATAAACGTTACATTATCATGTAGTTTGGTTGTCTAATTAATATACGCCTACATTCACAAGTTTTTTACCGTCGATCTGGTTTCTGGTATAAGAATGACCAGTATTCTGAAAGCCTACCATCACTACAAATCAGGAGTATCTGAATAACTTATCTAACACTTATTAGTCACAATCATTATATCGTTACTTCTGGAAAATTCACTTATTGACAAAATTCACTATAACCAGCCTACACCATACCCACCCTACTCAGGTCCTGTAGGCAGTTTCAGTCTCCCTCTTCACCATTTTAATCGAACCTGTGATGGGCTATTAGTATATCTTTTGTCATTTTCACAACGAGCCACCACATCTTTTAACCAAAATTGCTCTAAACATCGTGATAGTTTTAACTACTGTAGTAATATTTTTGGGATCCTGCCAGCCCAAGTCCCACTTGCACTACAGGTTATTTAGAGATTAACTCAGACAACTAGAGTTACTTTCCATGTCTAGACGCAAATACGGCTAACAAACATGATATGGATGAAGATTTTATATATCTCTTCGCAACCCACACATTATTTTGAAACGTTTTAGATATTAATGCAAGCTCACTTGTGCGTAATTCATCTATGGTAAGAACTATAATCTTATTGACTGGATCTTCTATAATACTTGTCACAAGGCAGTGGTATCCATTTTTACTAATCGACTACAAACTAGGCATTCAAAACTATAAATGATATAGAGTGTAAACGTGGTTGTGGTTGTTTAATATACGCTACTGCCTGCTTTCTGGCCAATGAAATTAATGACAAAATACCTAGTAAAGTTCATGGGTCGGTTCGGATTTCTACTGACACTTGGAGCCTTATAGCGCATATAAACAGAACCGTTAGCACATTGACTACTCTCTCAAATCTTACTACTAATGCTTTTACAAATATTTCTCTCCGAAATTATAATGCAAAAGTAGTCTAGGCAACTTGAACCTCCATGTGATAAACTGGAATGTTCTTAGATCTCAGTCACATGACTAAAAATTTTAATTGCTGAATCAAACCTACACTGTTGGACATAGTGTGTTTATACTCCCATTAGACATGATAGCATTCTCCATCTAGTTTTATGTAACGATATCATCCTTCTATCAGTTCAAGTTAACAAAGAACTCGAAAGCAGTGATTGTGAATTAGTTATGTGTGTTTGTTTTTATGTCCACCTATTCTAGTAGCATTACATTACGAAACATTAGAAAATATTAAGATTATAAAACTGTGGATCAAAACCTCATCCACGCCACTTTAAAATGATCTGACTAGGGTTATTTTTCATGTCTAGAGGTCTAGCAGACTCGGTAGACGTATTTTGTCAGATTAATAAGTCATGTTTAGACCTCTTTGCATCTATGAAACCGGGAAATATAATTAAGTTTAATGGCATATACATACCACTTAATTAAGGTCATAAATTAAAAATCATACAGGAATGTTGTTCTAAGTCTAATGACTTTTCAGCATTTGTGCAAATTACTACTATTTTGGTAAAACTAGTGGAACTCACAAGTTAATGGCTATTAATAAGGAGTTATGAGCAATACATATTAGCCAGAAGGTACAGAACTTGGCATATCTATTCAATGAGCTTTCATTTTCCTAAAATACTGACATTCTTCATATCATACAAGAACCTTGTTATTGTCGATAACCTGCTCAGTGACGATTTTGCAAGGAGAAATAAACACCTAAGTAGATATCATGTACATGGCTACAAAATACATGGAATCCATCTCCTTTACTTACAACAACCTCTATTAAACCATGGACTTATCTAACACCTTAGGTAAGCATGAAAAAGGTGGCATGTTATCCATAAGCTTCAACTTCTGTAGACCCAATATCTGATTACTACTAATGAACGTTTTTACTTTATTCTTGGAAACAGGCATTTGTCCCAATGGGTGGCAAACTTCATTCACAATTTCTTGATCTAGATCAGCTGACGGGACCAACCTACATAACTACAGACTAACAAATATCACTCCAGTTCAATATTCAGTAAAGTTGTGATGTGCTAGTATAAACCTGGTGGTTTCAAGTTTTGGTGGTATCCTGCTAGCCTTCTCTGGCTCTGACGACGTGAGCAGGAAAGAAATGCGAACACTTTTTTCTTTTCTTTTTACCGTATCCGGTCGAATGTGACTTTTGGAACTATATCTTCTTTCTCCCTTTTTAATGTGCATTTTTCATTCTGACTCGATTTTTCCGATCATTTTTACCTTTCTTCTCCACTGCGTAGTTGCTGTTTCAGATATTTTGAAGGTCAGGAGGACTATCGGTTGAGAAGAGAGAGGAATGGTTTCAGCAGGTAGAAGGCCGAATGGATGTAGAATAACTAACAAGGTAGGGGAGAAAGATATAGAAGAGCAATTGCAGTCTGTGGGGATATTGGACATGATGATGATAACAGTGTGTCCATGATGGTAATACTTATTGTTATTGTTATTATAACTATTATTTCATAGATAACAGCGATGATACAATAATAATATGGTAAGAGCTCACAGCTGAACTGCCAATGTGATAGTAAGCCGATTGGTAGAAACCGGGATAGTAGGAAGCAAGTTGGGGTACATATAGGTGACGACAGGCCTTTAAGGCATGTAGGGTTACATAGATTCATTTTAACGTCCTCTGCCATGTGGTGGAAGCTTGAGAAACATTTAATGGAAAGGCGTCCCAGGCAGATCAGACCCCTAATGCGACAAAAAGAAATCTCGTGTATCATCGCCTATAGGTGTGGGAATTTTTCGGGATTCCACCTCCGGTTGGAATAACTGGAGAGGGAAAGAGTAAGTTTTTTAATGTGTTCTGGGGTATAGGCAATGCTGTAAATAGTTATTAGGTCACTCCAAAGTAGTTTTTAGTTTCGTAAAATAAGGTCCGGCTTTCCGAGCCTTCATTTGTATGACTTGTTTCGTAAGCCGACTGCTCATCTGATCGCTATTTTTGAAACCATTCTTGGAAATCTCCGTCCATCTAAATGATAATGAAGGGGGAATGGGATGCGTGAAGTTGAAATTTTCAAGGTGGCACTAGATGTACGTTTTGAGTATGGCAAGAGAACGTTTCGATGCCGGACTGCCTAGCTAGCTGAGGACTCAATAAAACATACGGAAGGTCTCTTAGGTAGCTACATAGTAGCTCGTTAGTGTTTAGTCTGTTGGCAAGGAGTAGTTTTGGATAACGTGATTGTTCGCCCACAGAGTAGGCAAAGTACTTCTCTATGGGAGTTAGAATGAATAGTTTGGAGTTTTTCTCCATCAAATTCAAGCCCATAGTTCTAGGTCTGTTTTCTTATGGTTCGAATGTCTTTTTGCAATTCTCATTAATCTAAATCATATTAGATAGGTGTTACGTCTCGTACTTGATACTTGACTAGCCGCGGACTAAATTAGCACCCGAGCTTTTGAACCCTCTTGGTCGTAAAATAAGAAGACAGAAGAAGAGTAGACAGGAACTTAATTCCAGTAGATGGAGGATAAGTTATGTACAAAATATTCGTGTATTTATAGTTTTCTGAACAACAAAAATCAATGTTATAATCCATCCAGTCCGAATTAATAATTCCCAACTATTACACAATCAGAACGTGCCACGTCAAGATTCTGGAAGAGAGAGAACGGCCCTCCTCTATTCCTTGTTGAGTTGTTTGGTGCCTTATGAGCGTTGGTAAAAGTCGGCAGAAGGATAGCAAGTGGCTGAGGAGCATTCCTCTTGGACACCCGGGCGCATATTGACACAACCAGAGGACTTACTAGTTTTAAGGACAGATAGTTTAAATGAGACGTATCCAAACGTATCACGTCGGGCTCACCAGTTTAGTGTTTAGGTACGTTCCGTTCTATTTAACGGAAGAAACAATAATCTTTGGTAACAGGCCTTTATTTCGTATCGTGGGTAGGAGACAGTTCGAGCGGGATGCTAGTCATTCAAACACACAATGTCCTTCAACATTCAATTTAAGATAATAGAAAACATAATCCCTATAAAGAATATAGAAGTAAATAAATACTTAAGCCTTCTTATTTTCGTGTATACATAAGTTATGAAGTCAACCCTTAACTAGTCAACTGAAGTCGCTACAATAGGATCATTTCTGCCATTCTGGTTTGTGAAGGCAGGGTGAGCTAGGATCCCGGCTTTTGGTTTAGTTGCATTCCGAAGTGCGTATTACAGGCTTTGGTGGCCCCTGAGTTGATGAGAGTTATCCCAAAAGGTCCCGTGATTAACATAGTTACGTTTATCAAGCCAATTAAGATATTTCTCATGGTAAGAGGCGCTGAGTGAGGTCCATCACTTGTACTACGCTCTCGTCTTGGCCTTTAGGAGACATACTGTACTCTATCTTGCCCATGTTTTTCTGTTTAGTGGGTTGTACACTGTCTGCAGAGTAGTCCTCTGGACGACACCGAGAAAGATATTATTTACAGTGAGCCAATATTCATCTATTGATATCTCACTCCAGTTTGAGGTCCATGAGGCTTATTTTGGGTACTCTCTCATAAAATAATAGTTGGTATTCGTATAGTTAATGCGTGGTTCTTGGCCATTTTTGGGAACGGCTTTATTTGTTATTATGCGGAATGCGATGAGCATGTGGTCGCTGCAACCTATGGAAGTGTTGATTCTAACGTCCTCGATGAGATGTTTATCATTAGATAGTAGGTAGTTGAGTTTTGAAGGAACTGCCATCTGGGCCTCACTGTGTGTAATTCTAACGAATCTACTTGACTCTGTTTGTATGATGCAGCTAACTAGCTATTATGGAAACTACTTCCTTATAATAACACTTTCAGTTACGATGTCGAGAGTTGCTGTGTTAAAGTCCCCTGTTATTAATATTTTTAAATCTAATATATGACAGACGGGATATTACTTGGAATATAATGTGATTGCGAGTGTGCATATTTGTAGGCGGGCGGTACACTCCCCCCAAGTCAGGTATCTAGTGTCTTCAATTAAGAAGTGCCGCTAAGTAGGTTTTTCCAGCCCCGTCAGTGCAATGTAGGCACTGTGATGAACGAAGACTGCGTTTCCGAGGCTGCTTACACAGATTGTAACTACTTCTCCTGTCACTTATTCCCCGTGTTTTCTGAACACTATCATACTCTGTGTACATACTTTATCACTTGTTACTTCGAATGTCAACCGTGTTTCAGTGAGGAGTGTTCTTTTCGAATTCAAAAAGATTGTAAGCTATAGAGCTAGTTTTTTTTCTTTTTCAGTTATTGTAAAAGCACCTGATTGTTTGCCGATGTACAATTACTTTAAATTGAGGGTTTCCTAAAGAGGCAGTACTGGTACTAAGGTCTATGTCTAAAAGCGGATCAGCTTCATTAGAACTGGTCTGAAGGGGTTTTTGGATAGCTCGGTGCTTATGCCTTCCATCTCGCCAACTTGGTTACCGTTCCAGATACTGTTCAATCTGTCTAGTGCTACCGATACAGTGTCTGAGTGAAACAGTTAGTGGATTTCTGAAGCAATCTTGCGTGTACTTTTAGAACAGTGAGTGCCAAAGTTTATTTTGTGACTAGCGCTATACCACGTGTGCAGGGCCGAGTACAAACCTTTCGTAGTTCTAAACTTACTTGCCGGTAGACGGGGTGAGCCTGCGGTCTTAAGGAGTGTAGAACGAGATAATTGTCAAATACTGATCGCAGTAATTTCTCCTAGGTTGAGGTGGAAAGAAGGCCACTCTCATGGCTGCAGGTCATGTAGGTAGAGTTCGCTTGGGTCTCCACTAGGTATTTCCTATATATCATGAGGTGCCAATATTGTCGAATCCGGTATTCTGTTTCCATGAGCTTTATTTGTCTATCTCAGGGTCTGTGATTCATAGTGTTTAACCCCAATCCGTGGGGTTTTGTAAGTGATAGTTTCTAAAAGGCTAGATTGACTCTTTTCACCTTCTTGACTGAGCCGAATTGTACCCTGAAAGGAGGAAGGGATTATTTTGCAACAAGTAGATTACAATGAAGATGGCAGTGTGAATGGCTTGAAGATAACCCTAGAAGGTTGCAGTAGTCCTGCATCTGGTACTTGTCAAGAGTTTTCGACTCTCCATTAAACTTTCTGTAAACACCAGGATGATTATTTCGAAATTTAGTACAGAGTTCACTCTAGTTTACAGCTATGATAATTATGATACAGGAAGGTCAACTCTGACATACAAGTACATATAAGTTTTACAGAAATAAATGCCTGATAGCAATAACATTTACAGAATACTAGATTCTTATGCAAGGAGATTAAATGTAAGCAAAAATCCGTCAACCATCAGCTCGAAGGTACTTTGTAATCCTAAGTTTTCAGGGAGAAACGAGTAGAGAATACCTATTGATATATGCAGTAAGTTCAAGTAAAAGCGTGTCATAAACGTGACACTAGGAAGATTTAGATAATAGATGGTTATTTGAAACAGTCAATTGTAGTGTCAAGTACGAACATGACCATCTGTGAGCAGCATTTTTCATAGGATATCGATAGAGATCGAAAGTATCACATTAAAGTATCGTGAATAGACTACAAAGATCCACTTCCCTTTTCAGCGTAGATTCTAAGTGATGATATCAAAATGACACAGAAGTTTCGAACTGAAAGATATGGAAAAAAGAATAAGCACCAGGATGAGAGGACACAAATAACCAATTAAGTATAGCTGTTAACAGTTGAACCTAACGTGTACCTGTTGTATTACATGAAGCATATTTGTTATTCCTCATTTTTTATTCTAAGAAACATCGGCTAATATTAGAGATAACTACGATAGATTTTAGATCTACTCTGGGACAAAGAGCTCAGAAAATATAGTATAGGAAAATAAAAAGTAAACAGCATCACCTCTTAGAATTGCGTAGACATTACAAGATCCCAGAGCACTATCTGCCAGGAAGGAAAACGTTTTATTTTCTGCAGGTGAATAGTCAAAAGGCTCTTAAGATCTGCAGGTAAATTTTTTCGAAGTGTCATTAAAAATAACTAAATATCTGAAGGTTAATTGATAAATGTACCCCATTCTACATAAATTGTATTAAGTTACAGATACTGGGATTGTCTAAGTAGAGGTTTATTGCGAATCTAAACTCTGACAAGGGGCTACATTGTCGTATGCTTTCTGGTAACCGGTTCCAGGGCTTGGCATAGCGTGCAACAAAGAAGGAGGATTTTAACTTACTAGTGGCTTTCTGCACTCTTACCAGAGAATTTAGGTTTCGCATGTTATGCTTACGTTTTCAAGGATATGTCAAATAAGTACAATCTGTTATAATTTTGTTATGAAGAATTTTATAGAGTATCGTAAGATTAAGTTTAATCCTTCTGACTCATTAAGGATCTAATTTCCACGCATAACATTTATCATTATATAACAGCCAGGAAATAGTAGCCTATTAAGATGTCGTTAAACCTCTATTTTCTGCTGATCTAGTGAACGCATGCAACTACATATAATTGGGCAGTTTATCAAACAGGGGTCTGACACAGGTTTTATATAACTTTATATTCGTCAAGGTGATAGTTATGATGAATAAAACCAATAAGTCTGAGAGCTTTAGAGATAAAGCGTGCCCGGTAGAGGATGAACTTTTTGAATACTTTACTCTTAAATCCCAGATACTACTTAGTTGACAAAATTCGTGTTTGTTAAGGTATAGGTTCAACAAGGGGTTAAATTCTCTGAAATATAGGTACTCTGACTTTTGTGTGTTGAAGGGAAGAAACCAGTTATTACATCATTCACTTAGTTTATTTAGATATCTCTGTGTTATTTCGTTAGCCTTTCGACTTTTATCTGGGTAAAATGCATAAAAGACTTTGAGGTCGTCTGCTAGTATAAAGGTTATACCCTTTTTAAAAACAGTGGTATATGTAATATACATACATAATAAATAATAACGATCCTATGGCAGAATTCTGAAAGACACCACTAGTGATATTTTATGGTCGTAAGCGAAATCATCCTAGTTTTACTAATTGAATGCGGTCTTTCAAAAATGAAGCTATCCAGCTATGCAATTCGCCCATTATTTCGGAGGCTTTCAACTTAAATAAGAGAGATGGATGATGTACTATGTCAAACGCCTTAGTGAAGTCGAAGTATAGGGTAACAATTAGTTTTCCGTCATCTCTATTTCTAATTATATAGTCAAAGTATTCTAGATGGCAAGTTATGCAGGATTTCTTAGACCTGAAGCCGTGCTGGGGAAATATAATTAGTTTGTGTTTAACTAAGTGAGTGTAAATCTTCTCTTTTATAATTTTCTCCATGGCTCTTGATAAAACAGAAGAGTGATTAGTTGGACGGTCGTTTTGATACTAAGCCTAGAGTCTTTCTTAAAGTGAGGAATTATATGTGTGATTTGCCGCGATCTAGGAAAAGTTCCATCTTCTAAGGAGTGATAAAATATTTTGTGATCAGTATTGGGAAGACTGAGCTACCATATTTAATAAAATTAACCGGTATTCTGTCCTCTACATTACTAAATGAAGGTTTTAGTGATCTTATGGCATCTCCATCGTTACTGATTGTAAACTCCAAGCCAGATAATTTATACTGGATGGAATTGTTAATCGTTCCTACACACAAACTATTTTCGGCAAAAGAGTGTACAAATGATTCATTAAACGCTTCACAGATCTTCATAGGGTTACTAGTCATTTTATTTTTGACATTCAGGATAGTAGGAAGACTGGACTGGGCATGAAGTTTCTTTTTTAGAGTGGCTGCTAAACAGGTTATCTTGTCAGGTAATTTTAGATGCATTTTTTCGGCTTCTAATTCTCTCGTTTCCTGTTTGCTAAATTTATGATTACTGACTAAATACTAAAAATAACAAGAAATTCATGTTAAACAAATAATCTCTTTCGTACCTTCCTTAGTTTGTTTTCAGATTTAACAGTGATGTATTCGCTATTCAGGATATGTGATTTAATCACTTTGAAAGGTGCAACACAGTCAAGACGTGAATTTATAATATGGTAAAAAGCATCTAGTGAGTTACTAACTTCGCAAGAGGAAAAAAATATCCTAATTGAGATAATATAGCAATTTTTCGGTATGAGACCAGTTAATCTGAGCACAGTTTCTCCAAAAGTCAATTGAATTGTTCGTTCCACTGTTATTATATGAACATTCACTGACAATTACCTGGCGAATGACAACTTTGTGGTCAATGCCAGGAAATTCAAGACTACTATTCTCTGTATAGTTGAGAGCATTATGTAAAAAGATTGTCTAATAAATTTGACTTGCTTGTAGCTTTGTGTACTACTTGAGTCCATTCATTACTTTCAAGTATTTCGAAGAATTCACCAAGGTGTGGAGGTTTATGTAAGGGGTTCCAAGTAACAGAAAGCATTGTTAAGTCTTATCCTATTAACTTGGTCACAGGCAGCAATGATAATGATGCGAATAAATAATTTAATTGTTGGGTAAAGGTATAAGTAGCCTTAGGCCGTCTATAAATATAACCTGTCAGGAACTGATGATGGGGATAGTTGTCTGTGGTGACAAATATAGCGTCACCTAAAAGTTAACTACATCTTCGGGAGATAAGCAGTGATGAAAAATCGGATCGAACATATATTACCCATCCACCTTTTCCTTAACTTTGATCTTTGCGGTATATAACCTAATTATCAATCTCAATTGTTTGGTCTGAAATATCGGGAGTACACCAAGTTTCGGTTATTAAGACACACCAAGGGTTAACTAAGTACAGTAAGGATTTAAGCTGAACGATTTTATTGCAGAGAGAATGGAAGTTAAATAGAATAAAGGAGAACTGTGTGAGTATAATGAAGTTAGATAGGTCACGAATTAGCTGAACTAGGGGAGAATCTTTATGAACGTTGTTTGGACTGGAAAAAGAAGACGGAATATAGGCAAGTGATATGAGTGAGATATTGGTTATAAGGGGGTTGGAAGGAGATACTTTATCACCTGGTAGGTTACCATCTATATGTCGATGTGAAATAAGTAAGGACTGAACAGAAGCGACTATGACAGGATAATGAAACGGCAGACTTAGGAGATTTTTTGTTTGTAAAAAGTGGTAAGTTATGAAATGAGGATCCATCTAAGTCTATCGGGGCAAGGAATAGCGTGCATAGCGCTTCATGTTAACAAATCTAATGGATTGTAGGCAGCCAGTAATTATGCAGTGACACATTGTTATTGTATACCATAGAAGCATTACCAAGCAACCCGTGGTTATGATGTACTGAAGTTTGGGGGGAGATTTGTTAAGTGTGTGTGCGAACTCGATGTGAGCAAGGGGCTGTTAAAGGGAAGTACAAGGATACTGGTGTGGGTGTAATAGGCCTGCTGAGCAAGGTTTATAGGTATCTTGTTGGCGCACCCCATCCTGTGTTGATGCTGATTTTTGTTGTTTAGTTGTATGGATTTTGCGTACATTTGGTTGGGATTCAAAGAATATGTGGACTGTACATTGTTAGGCACAGGAGGTCTGTCCTGACGAACTGTCAAGAGATTGGGAGTGCGTCTTGCCCTGCTGAATATATGGTACCTAGATTTATCGCGATTGTCTTTGGTGGTACTCCACTTCACAGGGTGTTGGTTTGCAACGAAATATATCTCTCTAGTATTTGACGCAAAGTGCAAAATATCTGCTTGCTTGGAATACCTCTGCTGCTTTGTTGTCCGGCTTGGTTTTGTAGGTATTTACAAAGAGCTCTGGTTGGTCAAAGGTGAAATATTTTATGTAAAGAATGGTACGGTATCCTGCAACTTGAGAGAAGTCTTGCTTTTTCTCCGCTTTGATGTTATGGGCAAAGTTTGCATACTTTTGTGGGCTTGGGTTTTAGAGTGCCTTGATACCTTAGGAAAGCATTGAGATATGTAGTCAGGTTCCTCTAGCTCACCGTACATAGTCGTATTTTGGCTGGTTAATATTCGGCTAGCCTCTGATACATGTTCACTATCTAGTCGATCTAGAGTGAGGTTATCAGAATGAGAGCAGCCTTGGAGGGTACTAGTGGTATTTTTATATTTGCTAGTAAAAATGGAAATGGGAGTGTGCGGATTATCTTTTGACACCTGGGTTGTTAACGTGTCCAAATCAACAAATTTAACGCTTTTAGGTTTAATTACCTTTCTGCGGAATAGAGAGTATTTATCCGATTTAGTAAAGCTGACACCAAGACACGACGATGGGTGCGGTATGGTTAGGTGAGTTCGAAAGCCTGAATTATGTTTTGGTTCAAACTTAATTACATTTTTATGTAGCATAATGTGATCAGCGTCCTTCGTTGCAAAGTTGTTTTTTCTGCAACTATCTTAATATGCCTTAGTCCAGTAACAGATCTAATGTTGCCTACGGAGTCGATAAAACACATAGCGTCAAAAACTGACGTGAGGTGGAACAAGAGTAGATAACTAACTTGTCAGTCTTTTTTCCTGAATTTTCTACAGCCGCATGGGACATGCAACATATTACAGGCTTTTAAATCGATCGAATTCGCTATATGCAGAGAAAATTTTTCAGATATATTATAAACAACAGTTTCATGGTGGAATTTTATCTTATCATAACTTCGTCGTCTATAAAGTTAATAAAGGTCTCCATCTGCAAAAGTTTTTCAACATCTAGGTCATTAGTCTTACGTGGTAGATAGGATATAGGTTCTAAATTTGACAAAATACTGTTGATATGGCTGAGAGTAGACTTCACTTCTGCTAGTTCGGCCATATAATTTAAATCATCATTCAAGTTCTTCATGATCCCCACAGCTCTAACAAGTAGTGATAGCCGCCGCATCACCGCAGAATCAAGAAAAAAATCACTAACAGTGGAAATATTACTTGGTTTTGGTGAACTCCTATAAGGTTAAAGCGCTTAGCCTTATTTCGTTCTATTTGAGTATTAGAACATACGACGTAGTTATCAGTATAGAGCAAATATAGTGTTACAAAGTGAGATATGAGCCGAACTCAATTAAGTATAAAAATCACAGATCAGGCAATAAAGTTTACAAACTTTAGAGAAGATTAATGGCTTGTGACCGCAGTCAGTCATGTTGCATGTGACTAACTGCGTGGTTTAGTGGCCTTTGTCAAGGACAGAAACTGCATTACGCCTAAGTTTTACTCTAACAGTAGATCGTGAAGAGTGATGGTGCTGCCTTGCTTAAAGTACCGGGATTTTCAGGTCATTCAATAAATGGGCGGTAGGAGGGGGTGTATCGATATCCGTTGGGGAGGGGAAGTCAACGCAAGAGCTCCAGATTTCATTTTACTGGCTTTACGTTTCATTACGTTAGGAGAACCTTTTTCGGTAGATAGTGCGTCATGCACCTACTCTTCATCAGAATATTTTAGTCGGACCTATTCCACAACTTGAACATACGTATCAAAACCATGAGGAAGGGTAGTTGGTTATAAATTTGTGGTTTTCGCATGGTATCGTTGTGTCAAGTGAGCAGTACACCCATGTGTTACAGAAGTTGAGCTCGAAGTCTTGGTTGTTACTGCCTACTGATATTGAGCAGTCTTTGCAGGTGTACTTTGTAATCTGTGACGCAACATTGTTGAGCTTAACACGGCGATGCTAGTGTTTCTATCTTGTCTGCAAAGGTTGTTGTTGCTGGCTGGTGGCGTAGGCAAATCTGAAATGTTGGTATCTGGGATGTCACCGTTGAGTATACTCACAGTTAAGGGAGATGGACTTTGGGTTAGTCGAATGGTGAGGGGGATGGTGCAAGAGACCTGTGATTGCTTATTGAGGAATGGTTATGGGAGGTCTCTATAGCTATTACTACATGTGAGATGCTGTCTTAGCCATAGGTGTCGGGGTAGCTGCGGAACACAGCATTAATTTATCTAAGATAATGACACTATCTGGAGATAATGAGCTCTAACAAGTAACTAGAATGGTGCTGTTGCTTGATCGCACTATGCCCTGCTAAGCGTCAAGAGCCTGAAATTAACTAATACTTGAAGACTATAAAGCTGGTGGGCTGTAGGTAAGCAGCTTCGTAATAATTGTTCAAAATGTACCAAATGTTTACTGATTTTCTATCCATTTACCATATTTAACAGTGGATATTTACCAAATATCGACAACCTCGTTGACAATTACATAGTTCGATCTTTCAATTTGTAATCGGATTATAAGTTGTTTAATAAACCTGTTCGTACTAAATCTATGCTATAATTACCTATTGATTTTTCACATCACATACTTAACTGTTTGCATTCACCTCTAATTATTCAGAATTTTTCAGTTCTCTGTAATCACTTGTGTGAACACTCACAATCTCATTGAACAGTCTGACCTCTTAATTATTACAATCGAAATATTATTTGTCTAATAAATCACATTACACTACATTTATGCACCAAATGGCTTTTGGTTTCTCATCTATTTCATATATTTAATAGTGCATATTTTCATTTCATTCAAGTCTTTTTTACCACCTTTTATATCTTCACCTTTTTCTCTTTTCTTTAGTGTTATATATGTATGTATATGATAGTCCATATTTGGGTTTTATTCCAAATATCTTTACTCCTTGTTAACCAACTTTTAGCAGTGAATATGAATACTCCCTTGATAAAACCCAAAACAATTTCTTCACAACCCTTATCGTAAGTTGCATGTGATTAAAATAAAATAAGTAAATCAATGTTTCAAATGACAACAATAGGGAAGGTCATAAATAAAATGACACATGCTGAGTTGACACGAATCCAATGATATGAGTTAATTAGTTAGCTATCATCAGTTTCATTTTTTTCATGTTCTCTTTAAACAGTGTAATGTTCAATCAGCATTCAACATGGATAAAAATCCATGTAGTAGGGTTAAGTATTCCAATGACCCCAACAGTTCCTTATTTGAAACGTTGCTCTGATTTTTTCAAATTGGTCTTTACTAAATGCATACTTGTTCAGCTGGTATTTCACCTAGGTTTATAACTTTTCACATAGTTAACTTCAAGCCTCTAATAAACAAACTCTTATGTTATGGAATTAAAGACTTATTACTCACTTGGCTAAAATCTTTTTTTCATTGATAAACATCAAAATGTTTAGATTAACTTGTTAGTATCGACTGCTAAATCAGTTACAAGTGTTGTTATACAGAGTAGGCGTTTTAGGCTTACTTGTTCGTACAGCTTATATGAATAATATATGCAAATGTTCCAGTTTCTATTTTAAAAACTGTGTACTCATTCCCTCCTCCTAAAGTTACCAATATACTCAGTGGCGTCGATGCTTAGCTCAATAAGGCTGACGTGAAGTACTTGAAGTGGAAATTAAAACTTGATGCTTCTAAGTGCTGTATAATATGTTTCGGAGGCTAGTACCTTTATTTTGATCACTCCGTAAGAGATAATAAGTTAATTTTATATTAACCACATACAATTCATTTACAATAAGCGTTGTGAAGAAACCTTGTTGGGCTTCATCAAATAAGTATAAATATATAATATTTAAAATCAGTTCACATGGCGATACAGTATTTCGAATAAAACGCGAATGTAAATTAGTATGTATAAAAATATATATGACGTTAAGGAAAGAAATTATAGACCGAATTCTGAGGAGTCCAATAGGCAGTTGCGGCATAAATTCAGTTTGAATAAGCTCATTAGACAGCTAATAAACCCAAAATAGTTTAAAGGTCAAAGTATTATCGAAATTGTGAATTCCCGTACATGTGGTTATAGAAGATGTGTAAAAGGAAGACAGAAATAAAATGGGAATATGTACTATCAAGTATGTGAAATGGATAAAAAATCAACAGATATTTGGTTCGTAAGTACAATGTGATGAAATTTATTGAAGAGGTCAAACTATGCAATTATCAGTGTAATAAAATTATGAATGTTCACACAAGTGGTATTAGAATGGTAACATTTCTAAATAAAGAGTTCCAGCCAGTGGTTGACTCAGGACCTGAATATTCTTGTAGTCCGTTATTTTCAGAGTTGGCTTTTTACAAGCCTCTGAATCACGCTGTTTTATGGATTATATGCCACTTAACTTTAATAAAAATGATTCTCGTGCTGTACTTTATGCAACATGTGTCCAACCGCTACCCAAATACTTCATTATTATTCTCAGGATTCTTTGTATTAAGGATAGACTTAGACTGGAACCTGTTCAGTGTGGTTCCTCTTAATCCGTCCAAGTGTACATTCCAATGACTTTTTGACTCTAAACGAGATATTCGCTATTTATTTTCATCGCAATACGTTTTTCTTTGAGTTTATACTGAATTTCTATTATTCTTATGGACTGTATATACTTTGTTTACTTGGACATTTTAGCTTTGGTGGCTGCCATATTGATCTGTTCCTCTTCTTGATTGTACTGCCTTAATTGACTGGATTTGTGCATTTTCTGATTGTTGCTTGACGCACACTTCTAGAATTTGAAATACTATGTTGTAAGAAGTAACTTTGATGCTTTGCTTTTAGTATTTCTAAAGATTTAAACCTTACGTTCTGGACAGGCAATGCGTGACTTATCCTGAAAGAATGGAATAATATTCTGGTTTGTTTATTGGAACTGAATTGAATATTCAAATTTTTGGGATAAATTTTGGTTGAATAACTAGTGGTGATATTTGTTTAAGCAATAATGCACACTTTTATAAATAATTTCATATAAAGCCGTTCCTCACCTAATCATACGTTTTGAATTTCGATTGGGTAAGAGCATGCATTTCTGTAGAAACTTAGGTTGACTAATCAAGAGTTGACTTCATACCTTAAGCATACGCTAAGACAATAAAGCTCAAGTATTCACTTATCTACTTATTTTTAATAGGGATTATATTTCCTATTATCTTATATTGAATCCTGGTGTTATTGAGTGTATTGCCTAGTTTAGTTATTTCGTTTTCGGTCTTAAAAGATTTTTCAGTAACGGAATAAACCTAATTGTGGTGATAAAATGAGTTATATATATTTGTAAAATTCCAATGAGTACTCATTGGAATTTTACAAATATATATAACTCATTTTATAAACAACCTATTCAATGCTCAATTTATTTGAAATTATCAAAATTAACCTTGGTAATGATGTATACTAATTGTGGTGAGTTCTGGTGATCTCCAGAATTCGACCAGCAGGTGAAGCTAGTTCATCTACTGAGTTGCTGTTAAATGTTATCAATACTGCATGCACTTGTTGTGGCAGTTTTTATAAGAAGAGTTGATGGAAGAGACCTTCGTCAAAAGTGCGTTGATCAATTACCTCTTTCATACGCGATTACATTTCCGTCGCTGAACCGCTGTCAAGCGCGATAGTGTTCAACAATTCGTCAGGACTTTGTCTGTCGGACAAGTCTTCACGTTTACGAATTTATCTTTTTAGCTGTTCGTAAGGTTCTAGGAAGTCGGGACTGAAAAAAGAAGGGTTGACGTACCTGTTTAATTCACGCGAAAGTGAACTTACAACCGCCAGAAATTGAACGCGTTGATCTGTCACACCGTGGTCTAGAAATTCCGCTTCTGCGTAGCAGAACCAAGCTTCTACATTTCCTGCCCAAGAAGGAATAAGCTAAAAGCCTGGAGGCGTAGGGGTTTAATCCTAAAAAGCTAAGGAGCAGTTATTTGTCCAAGATTAACGTTTACCAGTATTTATTAATACATGGACTCCGTCATGCCTGAAAATTGGAGCAGTTTTGTTGGTCAGTTCATAATATATTGTACAGTACATTATATTATATCAAAAAAGGAGGAAGAGTGGTGATTCTAGCCAGTAGACATGCTGTTGAGGGGGGAAATCCCCTAAATCTGATTGTCCATAGGGGGAACCTGTTTTATTTACAAGGGCATGTGCTTTGATTTTGATTGGGGATATCGAGAGCTACAATGTCATATGTGCTTTTACATTTTTCAATCTGATCAGCTCATGTAACGTCTAATTAGCTTTACTTATTTATCATGACGTCTTTCTATGTGGACAACTAAGTTACTGCCTGCTATATCACTAACTAATTAATAATAACTCTAAACCAATTTATATGCAGATACTTATTATACTGCATGCTTACTTGCGAATCTTAATATTTTCCTCAATTACTTATCATTTTACAATCTTTCACAGCAATCTTCAACATTAATAAACCTGTTGACACAATTATGAATACGTCGAACGAAAATACGGTATATCATAATCGTTCACACCGTAAAGCCATATTGTCTCAGCAATCCAAGTTCTTTCGTTCTGCTGTTCGTTTTTCTTTTACTTTTAAGAAAAACGACAGTGCATCACACCAAGCATATAGTGGGGCATTTACGCATTTACCGTAGTAATATATTGCCCTAATAACCTGCCCTAGACCATCTTTCCCACTACCTTACAGCTGTCAGATAATCGCCGCTATAAGATCATATTTCATAACATGCGTCACATAACAATTTTTGAACTATTACTATTATTACCATAAAAATCCATGTACATGCATCTTGTGTATCGTGAATTTTACCATTATTCATAAGAATCATTAGTTACCCATATTAATTTGGAACACAAGTCACTTCCAATATCTCACATTTTAACTATATCACTTCCGATCAATGCCTCTACAACAACGAGCGTTGGATCCAGTAGTCTCGACTTATTACTCCTTACCACCACCACAGCGTCATCTACCCACAACGTTCAAGACGTACAGTTTTAAAAAAATTTACACAGTGTCTTTCTTTAGGACAGTTAAAATAAAATCAAAAGTTCGTTCATTCCATTATTTCCTTTATTTTAAACAGTGCATAGATTATTTTCATAACGCTTCATTTATCCAACTAAGTTTTATTGTATTACTACTATTTCAATTACATACTAAATTCCCTATCAACCCACATTCTATTCAACCTATGCCCCATTCTCATCATCTTTCATATTTTTGCGACAAATTGCTACTAGACTCAACGTTTATTGGCGCTTATCATCAGTAGGTAATGACATTATTTCATGACTCATATTTGTGAAACCTCTTATGATCAGTAGTCAGTTTAACACCTATGGCTAGTAGTAATTAATACATAATAGTGGCTCAGGGATTTTTCGGAGTAGTGCCTCACTATTCGAAGGTTAATTCAAAAAAGGACCCGGTGACAGCAAACGTTTCGGTCGGCGACGACCCAAGTACCAACATTCTGCTTTTATCCTCGCCACCCATCAGTATCCAAAATACTTAAAGACAAAACAAAAAACCGTTCCTGCTGAGACGATAAGTAATGTAGGTCTTTAGGTGAGGGGGAGCGACTGACATCCCGTTTATTGCACTATACATCCAAACAGCATCTAAACTATCGTATACTCGTTGACTGAATACACTTATGCAGTAAGCGTATCATAAATATATAGAAAAGTCAATAACGATTATTTAGATAAGGATGTATTTGGAACAGATTAAGACGTATAGAGGACCAGAAATCAAACCAGCCATCAAAAGTCAAGTGAATCCAATCTCAAGTTAGACATATATACTAACATATAAATGTACAATACGGAAGTCGCTATACTCAGGGATAATTACCGCCCCTACAGGGCCACACTAGGATCTAACGAGTAACATTATAAAACACGTTCTAAAGCAGTAAGCTACAACAACCAGGGGCTAAATTTAAATTTTTACAACATATCAGTGCACCTACTTCTATAACACGATAGTATCCAGCAAACACTATAATTTTATGACAAACAACTCATGCTTGCAATTTCGTTACATGTGCACCGATAGTAGGATAGACTCGGCTTTATCATCCGCTGTAAAGGACAGACAAAGACAAAACACTCTGATTTCTTTTTACGCGACACTGTAAGATGTTTGGCAATAAAACCAAGACTAGGCAACTTACCCAGACACTTCTGATAATAGTAATAATCGTTTGTACATAAAGACACACTAGTTTACAAGTATGATTAAAATGGTATGGCTTACTTTTAAAGGGGTTTTGATAGAGAGTCGCTGTTATGGAATTCACGCTACATGAAAATATTAACTGATTACAAAGCCAACGGTAACAAGCTTCATAGTTTACAGTACCAGGGTATTAGAAGTATATTTTGTATATTTTACTTCCAACAAACATCCACGCGGTTTTCGTCTGTGGCGCTGTAATTCCAGGAAATGGCAGTGAGTAAGCAGAATGGACCATAGAGACTATCCAGATACTGGATAAAGCTAAGAGTATTTGAATAAGAGAGCCGATCTACGTGGGTTGATTTTGAGCGGTGAGTTATTGATGCATTAATTACGTTCCATACCAGCGTTAGGAACAAGTTGCTTAAAGTACACCGATTCTTTACAAGAGCATACCACAAACTCGGAGAGAAGGTGATATAGAAGAATACATGAAATAGAAAGAAAAAACTTAACTAATAGTAGAAAAATAGTTGGTTTTAAACCAGAATCTTCTTTTTACCGTTTCTTTTTTTTTGCTACAACTTACACGATTGTAATGTTTGCAGTTTTAGAACTCTAATAAGCCATTGCTGATTGCTTCGAGGTTAAGTAGTAAGTCGTCGAAGATTTGGTACAAGTCTTTAGATTCTAGATATAGGGTGATCAGTAGTTTGAAT
The DNA here is from genome assembly GCA_025215515.1 of Schistosoma japonicum. Classification (NCBI taxonomy): domain Eukaryota; kingdom Metazoa; phylum Platyhelminthes; class Trematoda; order Strigeidida; family Schistosomatidae; genus Schistosoma; species Schistosoma japonicum. Next base: position 17,258,650 of record CM046063.1, on the reverse strand, counting down.
CTAAGGATAGAATTAGTAGTGCGAATATTTTGTGGTAGTTCATTCCAGAGTTCGCTGTCGACTACGATAAAGAACTTACAGTGATATTGTGTTTCGTACTTGCTGATAAGTAATGTTGCCTCTTAGTTCCGGAGATCGTATCTAGGCATTTGATTTTACGAGGAAGAGAAAGCCGAAGATGATATTCCGTTGATTGTTTTATAGAAAAATATTAAGCTATGTCGTAGTCGGTGACGACACAGGGGTTCTAAAGAGAGTGTTTTATATCTAGTTGTGTAGTTCATCTCACGGTTAGTTTTCGGTATTCGACATGCGAAACTTTTTGTACACTTTCTATACGTATCCTGTCTATGCTCGAAAAGATAAATGAGCAGTACCCGAGTAAAGGACTAACAGATTTTAAACAAAGTAAGTTTAAACTCCATTGTTTGGAAGTTTTTATAAAGAAAGCTCGTTAATCTTCTAGTTCTAGAGACTATAGAGAAGGCGTGTTTCGTGAACTTTAAGTTACCAAAATATTTAATACCCAAGTCGCTTGTTGATTAGAGGATTTGAACCTTGAACCCACTTAAATAAAACGTGAACTGGGGGTTATAGCTGCCTAAGTATATGATTCCTTATTTACAGTAGTCAAGTGGTAGTTGCCATTTTCGGCTCCAGGGAGTTAGGCTATCGAGGTCCTTTTGAATTAGTCATACCTTCTTCTAAATCATCCTGTTTAAAGATATATACTGCCTTAAGATCGTCCGCATATAAATACAGTCGGTCATGTTTTATGACGTTATTTATGTCATATATGTAAATAACGAATAGTTAGGGACCCAGTACACATCTCTGTATAACGCCACTGATAATTGGTTTAGGTGGTTATAAACTGTTAATAAACTTTACTGTTTACTGCCTTCCTTCCGGAAAGGATGAAAACCATGAATAAAGTGGGACTTTAACTCCGAATAACTTTAGTTTAATAAGCGATCGCTTGTGTGCGACTTTGTCAATAACTTTACTGAAATCAAGAAATAAACCGGACTCTAGGAGCCCTTTGTCCCCTTGTATATTTATGTCATTCAGATAGTCTAACAAGCATGTGTCACACGACCTAGTCTTTAAGAATCCGTGTTGGGAAGGGGAGAGCAGTTCGTTCTTAAGTAAGTATCGGAGTAATTTCTCCTTGATTATCTTTTCCATTACTTTTGATGCAACAGGGATTAGGTTGATAGGGCGGTAGTTCTCTATATTCCCTACAGGTCTGGATTTAAACCTAGGAATAATATGTGTAATTTTTCATAGGGTAGGGTAGCATGCAGAAGAAAGTGATATTTCAAGTAGTTTAGGAAGAGCCAAGCGGAAGTTAGTACTACCACTTTTAAGAACATTGGCTAGCATATCATAAGGGCCCAGGGTGTATGAACGTTTCAGCGTAGCGATGGCCTTCGAGATATTTTCTATAAAGCAATTTGACCACAGCACTTTTCACTAAGGTGTATCGAACACCCACCAGTTGTGTTCATAATGAATCTTTAACGCCTTGGTACGTCCCGTTCTATTTGACAGAAGAAACCAGATTATTAGGGACAAGGTCATTATTATACTATTGTGGGCAGGAAACAGTGGAGCGGGTTCCTGGTTATTCAAACACACAATGCTTCTCAACATTCAATATAAGATAATATGAAATATAATCCCAACGCAGAATAAGAAAGTAAATGGATAGTTGAGCTTTATTGTTTTAGCATATGCTTAAGGTTTGAGGTCAACTTTTAAATAATCAACGTAAGTTACTGGATTAGCTTCCTCCTAGAATGGATTTCAGTAGGAACGTTGGTTCGATTAGCATATCAAACGAAATCAACGTAGTTCTGTCCCTGTCGCTCAATGGAGAATTACTATTTCGTCCAGCTCTTGAAATTAAATTGATTATAAATAGTCACTTAGTATTCGACGATACTATATGAATGACATTTACTCTAAGAACTTGGTATCTAATCTTCTAGAGTTTACGTTCTCTCATAAATGATAGTCGAATACTTTGTGAACTTAAGATCATAACGGTGACCGGAACTTGGAAAATAACATAGGGTAAGAAAATGATCTGGTCGTAGCACAACTCATTGGGAGTGTTAAAAGTCTCACAGGGGCTGTCAGCGAAATGCAAATAAGTCATAGAGATAGGAGTAGGTCACCACAACGAAGGAGATCTAAGTCACGGGACAGGTCACAAGGGTCACGACAATCTGGACACTTTTGTTGGTGTTACTGAAAATTTGGTGTTCAATCGACCAAAGGCAGCCAACCATGCACCTGGCAAAAACAAACCCCGAAGAATATGGAAAACGAATAACTCCTCCCCAGTTTGCGACAATGGAGGAGAGGTTCCTAAACAGTCGCTTATTTTAGGTGCAGTAATTTAGGCTTGAACGTTTTGGTGGATACTGGTGCTGCACTTAGTATCATTACTCAGAACAAAACCGAACTGGGTCTAGAAACTTCCTCAGTTACACATCAAGCTGCCAACTAAGACTAAAATCGCGACTTTGGGCAGAAAACTATGACGCTAGATCTGGGGTTTAGAAGACAATGTCCCATGGGTTTTCACTGTAGCCGATCTAGATCTGGTAATATTTGGGATGGATTTCTTAGAGAGATATGAATTTCTAGTTGACACTAAAAACGACGTTTGACATTGAAAAAAACTTCAAAATATACAAAAGGTACAGAAAATCATATCTTATCTCTAAATTTAATACAAACTACGCCCACCAACAAAAGCAAAGTTCCGAGATATACTCACGGAATTTCCAAACCCAATTAAACCGAACCCTCAACCTTCCAATAGTAAGTTAAAAGTACGTTATATAATCAAAACAGAAGGTGCACCCGTCCCGACTCATCTTCAACCATGGTAGTTTGCACAAATTTTGGACTGTTTACAGGACGTCCGGAAAATCATTACTAGCAGTGCCTGTAGTAAAACGACTGAGTGTCAGTTTACTTAGGGCTAAAGTAAATCACTTAGATAAGCATCAAAATATTGCTTTGTCTCAAACAGATAACGATAGTAAGCCGGTACTGCCTGATGACGAATAATTTTTAACCAGGAATGAATCAAATTCGGACCTCCTGGATGGACATGGCTTCAAACATAGATAGGCATATCCAATCCTACGAAAGCAGATCAAAACTACGTAATCTAAAAGCTAACAGGGGTTTTTATCTAGAAGAGTTCCGGGGTAAATGGCTCTCATTTAGACACGGTTCCATTTACTTGCACCACATCTGTTTGATTTCTCTCACTTTCTAGTGAACGATACTGCAGCAGGCAGTTGAGCGTTTCTACTGCCACGTGAGGGGAGTGATAAGCACACTGTTTGGGCTTTGCATCGATTGGTCGGGCCTAGAGGCAAAGGGTATAATTAAGACCCAAACATCGCTAACGGTGGAAGCAAGAGAAGATTAAGTGTGTTTGACCATACTCGCCAATAAGTACTTAACACCAACCTTCTACTCCCTTTACTTATTTATACTGCATACTGCACTATCCTCACTACCATCCTCTCACACCAGTCTAGGCACTCGCTATATCTCCTCCCCTCTCATTTTCACTTTACGACTCATCTCACATCATTCTGTTTCCGTTTCGACGTCCTAACTATCTGAATAGTGACGGATTATGATTAATGGCATACACATGATTATTCAAAAATTAATTTTCAAATAACAAAAAGTTATAATGATAAATTTGTGACAGCGGCTGCAGTAACTGCCATGATTATTAATACGTTACATACGACTTATGTAAGCTGAAAATTATTTATCTGTGCATTCAAACAACAGGAATGGGATGCCTCATATCACTCAAATCACTCATTACGGCTACTTCAGGAGATAACCCTTGTGATACAGAACCGAAGACAAAAGAGCAACAATATGTGAACATAAGGAAACTTACAGGTTCACATAAACCTGTTGAAAGATATTTGATCATGTTTTCTTCGTAAAAGAATTGAGCTTTGAATTGGCTATGTCCAGACAAGGTCGTGCTGCCTAAGGAAACGAGGTAGGTTTACTTGTTACTTACCCGTAGTCGATTGCTCAATTGTTTACTCACTTCTACGTATTCTTTTCTCAAACAGATCCTCGTCTTTACTAGCTGGTCATCCATTTCTAGACTGACATTTTTGTGCACATACCTACATTGATGTAGGTATAAGTCTACGAATCGAAACTATTTGAAACTCGTATATCATGACTAATTTATTGACATTTCATCGTTACGAATAATGGATTATTTGTATCTGCACCTTTCGAAATGAGAGAAACAGGTAAGCAAAGTGTATAGTGTTTACTCAGTTCCTGATGAGGTACACGTTATTGAACTGCGAATTTCGGACTTGCTCTTTACAACATATTTTTCGCAATGCTTAACTAAATCTCTATTTTAAGGATTTAGGTTATGCTGGATCCAGATTTTTCACTGCAGTAGACGAATTTCAGAAGTCAAAAATTAAATGCTTTCGTCAACTTTATACTAGTGATATTGTCTGGCTTTACTCTCTCCATATCTGGTTTTACTAAAAATTTATAATCACAGTAGACATTTAACATTACGGTTCATAAAAGCTAGGAGATAAATTAATCTATCGGCCGATATTTTACTGTAGTGAAGGTTAATTGCTACATTGATTTTGTCTATTAATTTGACAGGTATGCTTCAAGACGTCATACTGTGTAAATAGTTATTGTGAGACGACTAAAGAGCTACGTAGGACACCTGCTATGCAAACTACAGATGCTGAGTCATTGCTGTATTGGATTCAGCTGAATATAAATTATATGTACATATAATTTTTGTTTACCAATTGGCTCCACGCACATACGGTTGATTGGTTGCACATACATGAAGAAGTCGATGTGAAGAATTAAGTAGGAATGTATTTTGGAACCAGTATAATCTGATAAGTGATCAAGACTCAAAACGCCCAGAGAAAGAGAGGGTTCAACCACAACTTGAACGTACACAAAGAAATGTACAATTTGAGGGTTAGAATATTTAAGGGATAATCTGGGCCTCTATAACATAAATGCATATTAGGTTAGGTAACCAACTGCACACCAACTTATAGTAACATAAAATTAAAACCATCAGTAGTGTCAAAATATTGAGACCAAACTGAAATCGGAAGACCTATGCAGTTGAGTATTTGATATATTATGATACGAAATTCAGGACCTAACAAGTCTGGGATTTAAAATTGCACAATGTTTTCTTAAATGCCTAGGAAGCCATTCTTAGGTTCAGCTGATCTATTGTAGTTTTTATGATTTGTTTGTAAACAGTAGGCATTAGTTCCTCCCAAAGTTTATCCTTCACATATATAAATACTTTGTAGACGTGGTAGTATTTCCATAAATCGACGGGCTCTTTGGGACTAGTCAGCAATACTTTCAGTTAAATACGCATCCAATCTGTCCTTTCTGTGTTAGAGGATTTCGCGCTTATTGAAAGTCACCTGTATTATTTGGGTGCTACATCATGGACCCTACCCTTTATGAAGCGGATTAGCGGTTTATGGGGTCTCTATTTCTGTTTAATGTCTTTATTGTGTCTGGGAACTACAATCGAGATTGACTTACCGTTTATAGTTTCACGGACTTCTTTGTTCTCACAAAAAGACCTTCATGACTGTAGAAATACGTCTAAATGGATCTGGTTATCTAGTTCTTTAAACCGAGTCGCCTTAGTTGTAGACACTAGGTGTGCGATTTCTGACGAGCAAATATTTGATAAAAGCATCCTCTCCCAGGTCTGAAACCAACCTACTTTTTCTGAATTTGCTGATCCCTAGAGTCAGGCAAACATCAGATGCTTACAGACGCATTTTTATTAGTCAAACAGACTCTTTTGTGGTTATCACAATAGAATTTCTGTTATTTCTTATAAACTGGGACGATCAGCAGTCAAGACCAGTCAGATGGCAATACGTCTAGTTCTCAGACATTTGCTGAAATATCAGTCAACCCACCAACTTAGGTTGCACTACCATCCTTGAACATATCTGGAGTCAACCTGCCAGATCCTGCTTTTTTTCTCGTTTCGAATTACTTATAGTCTTTTCAATCTCAGTGAGAGTTTGGGAATCCGTATCAACTCCCCGTTCGAGTGTTTTGGAGACAGTTAGTAACTGATTAGTAGCTGGATACTAAATGGACTCCTGAAAACGCTCCGTTAATCCCTCTAATTTTAAATGAGAGTGGACCGTAAACCCATCTTTTGAAATAGTCTCGTTTACAGCAGATCTAACACTAGTCTCATTAATTAGTCGGGACAGTTTCTTGATATTGCCGCAGCCGTTCCCATTGCTTTCTTTCCGCCCACTGCTGCTTGTAGTCCTTTGCGCTTACTTGCTAGTCTACACGTGAGTTATCATCGTTGTTTACCGGGCTTACTGAATTGAGTTTTCTTATCTCCAATTCAGTAGAAGCTTCAAAAACCGATTAACTTTTCTTAACCTTTTGAATTAGCCTTTATGCAGGTACGGTTGGCCCATTTATAGTGGCTTTAAAATCGTTCCGTACTTCTTCGGGATGAACCTAATGTATATCAACGGTTGTGTTTAGTTTTTCCTTCTCTGAATATACTCTTGACCTTTTCGTTCTCGAACTGACATCCAAGAAGCTCCCCTACCATAATTTTTCTATGTTCAGTAAAATGCACATAAATGAATGCTCTCACTAGGGCGTGGTCAGGGTCCAAACTTGTACTTCATATTGTGACAGCCGTCTATAGAGCCTTTCCAACGATGATTGATGGGGATATGGTCTATTTGTGCCCATCGTCGTGTTGATATTACAGATAGCATGTTACATTCTCTCCTTGTGCTCAGTGTTTGCTCTTGATAAGAATAAACGGTAACCTGAACATAATTATAGAAGACGGTCACTGTTGTCCGCTCGTTGGACCGAAAATTCCGCTTAAGTATTTTTCAGGAAAACATCCTACCGAAATGAGCACCAAAGTCTCCCGCTATGATCACTGTGTTTGGGTGTTGAGTTTTCTGAAGGGGGTTAGGTAATTTCCTGTAGAATTAACCTTTCATTCCATCAGAGTTGCAGTCAGTTGGGGGTGGAGTCATATGGATACAATACTGAAAGATATCGATTTGTTTCATTATCTTTCCTAGTTCTTACTGTACTATTTAGACGGACAGCACATACGCGGCTGTCGACAAGAATTCACTCATGAAGTACCTATTCTGCTTACGAACCAAGTGCTATGCCTACACCAGTAAGGTCACGATAGCCTATTGTAAGGCCTCTAGATTAACGACGAGTAGATCAAGCTGTTTCTGCACACGGATTTGATAAGGACAAGTGAATAACTACTCTACGGCTTTGTGTGCGTGTTTCAGCGATACATCATACGTCAATGGTGAGAGATTCCATGGTTTTAGCTCAAGAAGCTTGTTTGGCCGATTTAACAGTGTTCACACGCCAAATGCTCCAACATTTAATTTAGAGTTCAGTTTCAGGAAACCTGTGATAGAGCTTCATGTATTCGAATCAGTGGCACCAGTGGGACCTACGGTTTGAGGTTGAAGAATGGTGAGAGTTGGAAGTTAAAGTTGAGGCTATCTAATTGTGAACAGAGTGATCTCGAATGCTTTTAGATGTAGGAGGACAGTTATCATTTCCCAGTTACCCACACCGTCAAAAGGTTCTACTGCTTGAAGAACTTGAAAAAAATCTGGATTGAAGGTCTTGAAGACCTGAGTGTGACTGGAGTACTAAAGAGACAGTTGCTTGAGGTCGACCAAACATAGTCTTTCTACAAATGGTTTTTGATGTGCTAGCTCCGTATTTGTTAAGGCTTTACTGTCGGAGGTGGAAACCCGTAGAGTAAGATAATGTGTGTATTTTTGGGGTCAGCCTTTTCTAGTCGCACTTTTTCTTTATGGGAAGGCAGTATTACTGTCATGCCGGTTGTCTGATGGAAACACCTCTGTACACACATCTGTACAGCCGGTAATACGATTTCACCCTTGGACCTTAGTTATACTGCTTTTATTATTACGTCTGTTTAGCCAACCTTCCGTGGAATGGCTGGTCCTGAGCGAGCGATTGCTGCAGCCGATGTAGCTAGATTGGCCCATCACGTTAGACGCGCTCGATCACCACGTCGAGGTAACTGCAACTGTTTTGATATAATCTCGATACTTTGAATACATTGACTGAACTTGATCACCATTTTTTTTTAAAATGAAAATCGCGGAGGTAATCTTGCCAAACTTTAGTTTTCTATTCGTAGGATATATAGAATTTAGCTCACGAATTCCATTTAGTATTGTGCACTCAGCAACAAGCTACTTATGAAATCCCTTAATTCTACTCGTTTACACAAGTCAAAGTAATTTGAGTGCACGTAGACTCGTTGCTCAGTGGGTGAGCATGTTGTTTCGGAGTTATTATGAAACAGCTCACAGAAATGTCATTCAGACTATTATTTTCAAGCGAGCTGGGATGGTTTGTTTCCTTTGATTTATTTTAATTTGTCCTCTGTACTCAATTTTTGTTTCTGTTACCTAGATGTGAATGTTGATTTCTCTTCTCTATACAACAATCAATTCGGACTACTTTTCGGACGTTCAGAGTGAGTCCTTCCGTTGCATGCTATAAGATTGGTAACTGTTTGTCAGCTGACTGTAAACTGACAACTTAGGATGTGTTAGTCTGTTGGAACATATCTGTAAGGTGAACATAATCGAGGATACTGTACAGAGTAGCCAAAGTGATAACGCTTTTATTATCTCTATACAGTCATCATTTATAACACTACTTTATATGAAGCTAGGCCAAATTTTCGAATCTTAAATGTGTTAAATTATTCGTGTAATTTTTGATATTGGTTCTAGTTACTGATTCACATAGTTCCACAGTATTATACAAGTGTGTATTCTACTGGCTATTGGTGTCAGGTTTTCCAAATTTTCTGTTACAGATAACATTAATAGACATAATCCTTTGTCATTATTCTTGCCTGTTTATTTACTCTCAATCTACGATGGATTTGGCAAACTAGGTAAACACTTAGTTAGTGTGTTTGAAGTGATATGAACCAATGGCTTGGATCTGTCAGTTCAGTGATTGAAAGTCGATTATAATAACGATGTTTTGAGTATGCTTTAATCAGGCTCGTTTCGTGTTAACATATTCAAATGGTCTTATTAACTTGGTTAGTTTAAAGATTATTTTCGTTACAACGTGAATTACTTCGGAGATCCACTTGAAGCCTTTTGTCTTAAGTTTTCCTTTCTGACAGTGCCTATCCTATGCCCTGTCTCAATCGTCGTATAACTTTAAATGTAACATCTAGTGATATATACTGTTTAGTTTGAAGTCAACAGTTTTTTTAAATTATATTCATTATCGTTTCGTAATTGAAAACGTTCTGATGTTTTCAATTCATGATTATTTGTAATCTCAGGATGGATGATTGTTGTCACTTATTCGAACAATAAATTATGTGTTCAATTACTCACATATCTTCAAATTTTCAGACAAACTAATTGTATTTTTACTTTCTGCTAGTAGCATCAATTTAGCAGCTTCTACCTCTGTAATTGAAGGACTACCTGATGAACAGAGGACATCTCCGGTGCGACGTACATTTCTGTTGGCTGTTCTTTTTGACATCATTTTAAGTTTCATTTTGTGGATTATATACATTAAAGTAAGAACCAGTTAAACTTCCGTCATAGTTTGCTAAACATCTTACTGTCTTAAAAATTTAATTTCAGTTGTCACACAATTGTCCTATTCATTTGTATTCGCTTATGTAAAAGCCATGACGCTATGTGGCAACCTATTTTTACTTATCGACAGCACTTTTTATGTTCACCTATTGATTGTAAAATATCTTGTAATACTCGCATTAGTACTTAGTATTACAAATAGCAGTAACAGTGTAACCGAGTGAGAGCTCAATAATAGTAGTTGTATTGTATTGTACGGAATAGAATCGGAATTACGAGCAAGTCCACAGACAAACCAAAGTGTCATATATATGCGCGAAACTGTGTCCATAATGTGAGTCATTCTATGTGAATGGAGTTAGGTCAATATCATGTACCAAATATGAAGGTCATTGGTGTACAGCGTTACCGTTATTACGTGCTTCATTCATTTCACCGAGCTAAGAATGTGACTTATAAAGAAAGAAGAAAGCTAGGGACGACCAAACCAAAGCATGGCACCAGTCCATGAAGTTATTGACAATTGGACTAAGCCATGTTAATAGATGCAGACTGCCTGACTGGGGTCTGCGTGATGATCGTAACCACTGGTTAGAGACTTTAGGTGGCATGGCTCGAAATCGTCCGCAATGGCGCAGGTGCATCCACTCCTTGTCTCCCTCTAAAGTCTAAGCTTCTAAATTCATCATAACTTTATTTTTTACTGAATTATACTTTCTTAAATCTTATCTTCGATCTCTAATTCTCTCAATTAATGCTAACTCTGTTACTACCTCCACTACTTTGGGATTTGGTCCAACAATGTCATCTCTATCTGCTAATTGGAGCATGGCAACTTGAACTGATATACGTATATACCAGGTTTTACGTTGTAACTGACTGACTATAAAGATAAATACGTCATTTTGTTTACATTATATTCTATGGTTTCAACAATAATTTTAACTGATAATTAAAAATTGATTATAAAATACAATTATACTCATCTCGTTGTTCGATCGCGATACAGAATATGTATTAATCGTTTATTGTGTACATATTGCTCACTCAAAATGGTTTTATGGGACCGCTAAGAGTACATCACCAAGTTGGTGTATTTTCGTTGCTGTGTATTTACTCTCTGTCGTCCCTCAAATTTTCAGTTTAAAATGGTTTTGTACCTGTCAACGGTCTAATTCTTACTCCCTGTATCATATTCTATATGACTACACTTTTTTCTTACTACCGTTGAATTAACTACTACTACAATTTGGTGTTCATCTTGTTGTGCTGTTGATGTGTAGCAACTCTGACCGATGCACATATGTACCAGGCTCTCTATTGTGCATACATACATATGCATTAGGTTTTTTCCAACATTTTAGCAAGGTTGCCTAAACGATCCATTTGATGTTTATCAGTATACCAGAAAGTAAGGCGAGGTCATTTTAATCAATTTTAACTGCGAAATTTTCGAGCTGATTGCTAGTTTGCCTTCCTATTACTAAATTTATTGCAGCAAACTTATTCTTGCAACATCGGTCCTGCAATGTGGGAAGAAATTAACAAATATTCTTTTTCTAAATCACTTTTCGATACAGTGGTAAGTTTTTTCTACTAATATTTAATTTGACTTTCGGATAGTTATTTTAATCTCAAACTTCATGCTCTCTGTGTTTACGAGTCAAGGAAGATATTGGGATGTTACAAATTGGTAAATTGTGGTAACGTGGAAGAGGAAACAAAATCAATTAGAGTGATATACCGTTTACCATCAAAATTTCCTAATGAGATCCATATTCTTTTATTACACATAGCAGGAGCTATAGAAATTCGAACCAACAACCCTATTATGTGGGTTCAGAGATCTGTGGCACCCCTATCTCTTCCTTGTCCAAATATGACTTAATTAATATCTTCATAAACTCGACATATCTTTAGTTTTGTGTTTATTTTACTTTAATTGCGTTTCCCTCACTCATTTCATATATTGTCTTCATTAAGTATTTGACTGGAACTTTTACTCATCAATATAAGTTACGAAGTCAAGTAACTCTGACATAGATGGTTGTATAGCAGTGGCTTCTATCAGTTCACCGAAATTCCCCGGCAGATATCCTAAAAATGAAATAGTTCGATTTGCTTTAACTGTTACCAAATATATGTCTAAATATGTTATGACGAGAGAGAATTGGGGGGTGAGTGGGGTTGGCCGAATGCCAGATTACTTGTTCCTAGTTGGTTATTGCACGTCTGCCCTGTGTCCACTTAGTCCCAAGCCGAAATAAGAAGAATGCGAGCCAATAGATCAGCCAGACAGAATCGAATCGAATCCTATTATATTTCAAGCATTCTTTTATATATACATAAAATCAGACCACACGGCAAACCAATTAGAAAATTAACATGAATACAGAACGAGGGGAATTGTGGTAGTGAATAGAAACACCTTGTACACAACTAATTGACTGTAGTCCATAACAAGAGACAATATAATAACAGTAATTATGCTAAATGGGAGGATAGGGCAAGCGGAGCGTCACAATAATAGAAACAAAATGTTTACATTACAGACAGTTAGAATAAATGAAATAGTGTTCGCAAACACAGTTCTGAAAGTTTGTTACGCTTCTTTGTGGTCCGACCTAACAAAATAGAAGTCAGGGGCTATTCTTATGTAGCCCACTATCAAACTCCGTTAAAGTGAGATAGGCTTTTTCAACCTTTTTTTAGTTAACTTTAACTGGATTCTATCTATTCCAATTGACTATCCATACTCATTTATGTATTTTTGCCCTATTTTTTTTTGATGTCTCTCCTTTTACTTCACAATATTATCTCCTCATTTACTTGACACATTTCGTTTTGTCCCTATCCACTCTGAAATTTGTGTTTTAAATAAACTTGGAATTTTTTGTGAAGTGAAAACAGTAAACATTGCGGGATATAGTGAGTTCATTTCATTTCATGTGCTATAATTCTTCTACATACGCACAATATCGTAAAATATGTTACAAGTGTAATATTGAATATCAGATGCAAGCAGAATTCATTTGCCTTTAGTAGTGATTAACAATTATAGATGAATTGGATGAGTAAGACAGGGAGATCATGACGTAATCTGGCGTGAGAGACATGTACTATTGTTACAGTAGTGATGGGGATCGATATAAATTACTTAAATTACCTATCATGATAATGGTGATGACAATAATAGTTTAAGGTTATGTGAAAATACCTAGAATGCTAGGTTGATAGGAGGTCAGATGCAAGTCATTTACCAATGATTTTCGTGTACATTCAACAAAAGAAATATTGCACTGCTGCAAATCCCAATCTTTAAACTAAATACACCACTTAATAACAGAGTACATATTTCTATATATACTTCGTAGCCGCATATAGTCTGAGGACCGGTTACTCAAATTAAAATAAGTGGTGTTGGATTCGGACTTGTGACACATCAATTCAGAGTCCATTTCTTTGATTGTTGGATTACCTCTACATGTTTTCAATACATTATTTGCATATATTATTTATGTTTCCACTGTATTATTTGAAAAGAATAATTCGTATATATTTTACATGAATTACCATCTTAGAACAAATAAACGAACAATATTGTTTTCAACTAGATCGTCATCCGACAGCAGTATTTATATGCAAATAGGAAAATTATTGTGCTAGTGAAGATAATATGTGAGTCAATGGTAAAAATGAAACAGATGGATTACATAACTAATCATGATAAGTGAAAAATGTGAATTTGTAGTAGGATGGAATGTGTATTAGTAGTAATCATAAGCAGGCTAATAACAACATGAATGTATATTTCAACATCAGATGAATACGAACAATTATAAGTTGGATGTAGATAAATACGTGTGAAATTAAGCTCGTTGAAACAACAAATAATAATAATTCTTCAAAACTAGTTGTGACAATAATGTGGTCAATTACATAGAGGATGGCGAAGAGGTATGAAAAGGGTGAAGTAAGAACAAAAAAACAGTAAAAGGTCTAAAAAATTGAGTAAATTGTTTATTTAGTCTTATATAGCCATGGAAGAGATAAAAATGTTACACATCTCTTCTGGTCACTTAAATTTGGGTTTTTAACTCGAATTCCTATGGCTTCAGGAATGTGTAGGGGACAAAATCGAATCCCTTTTAGAAACTTTGATGGTATGCAGCATACAACTCCGAATGTTCCTAGTTCTATCTATTGCATGTTCACTATCTGTCAAGTGTGACAAAATATAACTGCGTATAGATTTCACTGACCCGTTTCCAAACAATCATGGTAGATGTTCATTAACCTGTTGATCTAGTCATCTGGTCGTAATCTCAACATTGCTTTCTCCATAGGAGCAGCTGAATCCATACATATACATTAATGCAGCAAAACCAGGCAACTTATCCTTCAACTAAGCAATTAATGCTGGTCGGCTAGTGAATTACAGATAGGAATTCGTTTCATTACATGCTCTTTACAGCTCTAGCTAGTCTCACTAACTGCGTCTCCGTTGGATTAAAGTGTAATGAAGAGAAGTTTCTTCCTGATGGTCAGTGATTCAGGCTTGCTATTGACTTCAGACATGTTTTTCCCTTACAAAACTATGTGGATAACCAATTTGTGGCAACATACTGAATATGATATCTAGTTCATTGTTTATAGCCTTCCAGGCAATTGATGCTAGTCCTGGTTGCTAGACATCTAGCTACGTTTCTGCTGTAACACATAAGCACGAAACTGAAGAAGTGTGTGTATTGACGTGTAGTGCTCTTTCTACACACTTCTATTTATTGACCCGTCTTCTCGTTTTCTTGATAGGTTATTTAAGAAATGTGATTTATTATCTCTCGCAAGTGAAACAGATTACTGGGTGAACATCATTAAACTGCTTTACGAGTTCTTCCCTACTGGTGTTCTGATTGATGATAATAATATATCATCAATTTAACGGCAACATAAATCTAGTTCCTCGACCTCCTTCAGAGGTCCGTTTTCTATTTTAGTTAAAAAGAAACCAGCCAGAATCAGGTCTGAGGGTGAGCTCATGGCTGTACCATTAGTTTGTAGATTATAACCATTCTTGAAGACAAAATGGACATTCATTATACACTTTAAGGGCGATTCTTTCAGACTATCTTCCGGAATTCCAATGTTGATTTTTCTATTATTTGTTCGTATATGAATTCGATTATTTCAGTTGATGGTATATTAGTGAATAGGGATACGACATTTAGAGATAACATATGTTTACCGTTAACATTCAAGTCCTTTACTTCGGAAATGGAGTCAAATACTCCTTTGTTACTTTTATTTGCAATTTTATTTTATTTACTTTTGTTTACAATTTGTAAGTAGGCCATTACGCAATCTTGTCATATGGAAAATTGTACATATCTAAAACGGGATGTAGGGAAGCCTGACTTGTGAATTTTAGGGGGTACCATAGTTTTGCGGTATGTTTGAACCCATAAGTTTAATGGAATCATAAATTTCTGGTGAGATAATTCATTTTTGTTTTAGCTCTCAAGGGAGTTGGTCAGTCGCTGTCCTGTCTTCGGGTTTGTCTTTATTTTCACAAAATTTCCGAAATTTAGTATAGTCATTTAGTGTCGAATTCATTTTATTAGCATATTTAGCTTTATCTGTTAGAACTACACCTCCTCCTTTATTTGGCTTATTATCAGATTGTCGTTTTTTCTTAACCTTCTTAAAGCGTCTCAATGTTGTTTGGTTAGTAGGTTCGTTGAATAATTTTTGCAATTTTTATACTATCGGTAACTGTCAATTAATGTAGTTTTAAACTTAATTAGTTCGTCGATTGATGTTGGGACCAAGTCTATCGTTTGTGTGAATAATTTTCAAACTGTACATCTGTTTCTGCTGATTAATCTTATTTCCACAAGCCCAGAATTTAGGACCCAAGGATAAAACCTCTAAATTAAATTCTGTCTAATATAGCACTGGAAAAGTTGTAAACATACCGACTTGGGTTTTTAGAAAGTTTTTTTTCCAGAGATGTGATTCATTTTATTTTTGTCTTTTTGTTATTTACTACACCTTTTGGTTACATGTTTGTTTATTCCAATTTAGGTATTATCTGGTTTTAGGTTTATTCTTCTGGAAACAACATATGGTGCAATTCGAAGTCGTGGACCCTGGTGGTCAGCTGTAAGCTTTGCTCATTAACCCACACATAAACGTCTTAATAAACCGTAATTTTTATTTTTATTCATAGCAAACAGCTGTAGTGCATTATATTACCAATAAATAAGTTTTAATTATGTTATATAAAATTATTGAATAATGCATACATAATTCTTAGTGATAACATTTAAATAACAGCACAGTCAGCATTGGTTTTATCTCTAGTTTCGCAAAACGCACAACTGTTTACGTAAAAGGCTGGGTCATCTATTATTCACGACCGATAACTATCTAAGTAATTGAATTAGACGATCTCTAAGACCCTATCAAGGAAGTCGTGATTGAATAACAAATGTAAGGTAAGCACAAGTTTTATTTTATTCCATGGTGTCATGCAACCACTCTGCATTTTATATTTAATCCGAGCGATAATGCAAAATATTCACCTTAGGAGCCTCTGGAGCTACTCACCAAACCAAATCCAATTCAGGAATGATGAAATCACTTGTTGAATGACCTTTTCTTTGCCCTAGCTGTGAATTATTTGTAGCGTTGACACAGAATGCTAGTAATCCTTCAAAGCCAAAGGTGACTGACTAAAGTCAAGTATAAGTATAGGTACAAGCTCCTGATATTCTTGTAGACCTTCTTTACATCTTAATAGTACTGAGTACATTACATATTAGCGAACCCTTATGACTAACTGTATTGATGTTGTTTGGATAGCGTATGCTTCGTGTCATGATATTATCATGATCGTGTTTCTGTAGACGAGATATCTAAACTATAACAATGTATTGCATGATTTTATCTACTAATTAAAAGCAAGTCAAAACATACTACAGCTTTCATACTTGAACAACTTACGAAGTATTTTAAGTATCAATTCATTTTTTATGAGCTGTTCCTAGCTATATTAAGTCGTAATATTAAGGTTGCGAAAGTCGTTTGCAGCTATCCAAGTTATTAAAAATAATGATCCTTAATTAGGTTTAAATAATTAGGTTTATGGATTATTACCTGTTTTTAACTTTATATTTTGATTTACTTATAGTGATTCCTAGTAAATATAAACATTTTTCATTATTTTCGTATTAGATCTCTACTGGTTTAACAAGTTTAATTCTGGTCATTAAATGTTTTATTTTTAATGTAAGTATTTTTGCTCTAAAAATAGTATTTTCCTCTGTTTATTTCTGACTTAACTTATATATTACTAGGCACAAGTTCGGATTTCAACCAAATTATTTGTGTAATGGCCATTAATAATACATGTCTACTTAAACCGATATTTGTTTATAGTTAAATTTGTTTAATGGATTCATGCCTTACTATCAGGATACCCTGACGTCAAATATGAAAACGAAGATTTGTTGTAAACCGGATGAGGTTTTATTTAAGTATGATAAATACGTATATGATTACAAGCCTCAATTCATGAAGTGTCTAAACGCCTGTGACGCGCCTAAGTTTTAACATGAGGGGAATTTTTTACAAATGAAGTAGTAAGAATCTACAGAAACATTCAGCAAGCAATAGACAACAAGAGACTTTGTCGAAGGCCACAATGACATTTAGAATTGGAAGCGACATAAACGAACGGGATTGGTGAAGATTGATACTAACAAACAAAATTAAGCAGTTATTGAATTTTAATTGAGTCGAAAGGTAGTACAATTATAATAATAAAATAAGTTATGCATCAAAAATAGTTCAATTGAGGCTGAGAATATACCTACATGAGGTCATAACGGAAAACTGTGTTTAACAACGTAAACTACTATCTAATAATAAGAAGTATAAATATACGCGCCAAAAGTGAATAAGCCACCTCATTAGGTCGAAAATGTTACATATATATTCTTACTTTATCCTTTTCTAAAATTCTAGTTTCATCAAAAAACTCCGGATAATCAAGGTTTAGCATATGCTGTTTTAATTGCATCATTAATTATTTCATGGATCGAAACCACCTTCCTAATTTATCGCGTCATTCCTCAAGAAAAAGCTGCTGATCGTGGTAGGTTTTAGGATGGTAATATTATGTACGTACCCGATATTGATTATCTGGAATTATTGTTTTTGTTCTTAGGGCTTGTATTTTTTTAGAACCTCTGTCTGTGCATTTCATCACTTTAGTTACACCAGCTTTAATTAACATAAACAGTAAAATACCAGACGTTTAGGCAGTTGAAGGCCTTTCACTAGGTTCTTACACATTTCCATGCGAAGATTCTTCTCTTATACATGTACATGAGCAACCAACTTATTGAATACTCAGTAAAAAGTTGGAGTAATTATTACACTACGCGACTCACTTTCTACTTAAACACAAAATCCTATAATATTTACAGAACTTGGAAAGTGCAAATGACTGGTTCAACACCAGCATGTTCAGTATAATTTGCTCTACACTATAGACAATACGTACAACTAATAAGAAACTTGATACCAGTACAAACTGGCTTGTGCTTATCGTCTCTAGGACCAGTTCAGTTCCTCTTACCATTATCATTACAACTATTTGGTCTTTCGATTACTTTGATCCTATTTTCAGTATACGCTTGCATTCGACAGTTTTATTTCATGATAACCAAAAGTCAGGCAAAGAAAACTTTCATGACTTCCTGTAATACATTACGTATGTGTCGTCTCTGATGTAAGGAATACAGTATTTGTTGATTTCGTTTAAATTTTAGGTATAATTCATGAATCGATGTCTTTCAGTAGTTAAGAAAGACGATAACATCATATTATTGAGTCGGGTTTTAGTCATACTTTTCTGTAGAATTTTGTGACTATTCATACTCAACGTAACAGTAGTGTGACGTAAATGTATTAAATATTTTGATTCTTCATAGTTTCTCTGTTACTTGTTTACAGTTGTGTTTATTCTTTAATCATTTTCCCCACTTCATAAAGTAACAATGTGTCTAAAGGAGCAGGACGAAACTCGAAGCTTGTTAAGTGCAAGATTTGGAAATCGGGTTCCTTTTTATTCTGGTCTTTCTGTGCGATCCATGAGCAACGCAGATTTTTATACGCCTCAAGGTACGTTATAATTTCCTCCATAATGCGTCACTTCGTTTTGTTTTCCCTGTATATACATTTTATAATTGCCCTCTATATATATTATTCTTAAGAATGTATATTCCACTTTATTATTGAGTTTGTAATATGAGGATGGTTTGCTAGATTTCCGTTAATAAAATCGTTCCAAAAGATAGTGTTTTTTCTCATGAGTCTTCACTTTTACACCTTTCTGCAATCGATTAAGTATTAAATTAAATAAATCATGTTATATCCTTATCTTAACTCGAAATTATCCAGAGCCAGCTTTTATGAACATGTCAGTATTGCGCAGCCCAATATCCTAGATAAAACTATGAAAGGCTTGAAATGATATCTCTGATGAAAATTGCACTATAATATTCTTCATTGATCAACTTAATGAACTAAAGAAATTACGGGAAATGCTGAATATTAATAACACTGCAGATAACCTTAGTAACTCACCGATACATATTGGTTGAAATTCAATCTCATTATAAATATTTGATGCTTGAATATCAATAGAAAATACCAAAAAACTTTGGTTGCTGGTTGCTATTTCCGTAAGGGTCTAAAAGTTCTCCACATTTGTAAATGCATTATTATTGGTGGTTACTGACAGGTAAGAAACCTCGTTTTAGTGCGTTGTATTGATTTCACACAAGTTACCAGCTATGTTGTGATTACAATGTTTCGCACAATTTTTAAATATTAGATCACTTTTATAATGAGGCACTCTTTTTGTCATGAGGCGAGAAATTTTCGGGTTGGGGTGAGCAAATGCCAAATTAGGTGTGCCTAGTCAATAATTGCGCGTCTGCCCTATGCCCACTGAGTCCTAAGCCGGAATAAGAAGAACGCGAGCCGATAGACCAACCAGACAGAATCGAATTATATTTCATACATTCCTTTATATATACATAAAACCAGACCACACAGCGAAGCCGATTAGGACATTAACACTAATACAGAACAAAGGAAACAATGGTAGTGAATAGGGACAACTTGTACACAAACAAAGAACTGTACTTCATAGTAAGAGACAATATACTAAGAGTAAATATACTAATCGGGAGGATAGGGTAAGAGGAATGTAACTATCATAGAAACGAAATGTTCACATTACCCACGGTTAGAATAATTGAAATAGTGTTCTAAAACACAGTTCTGAGAGTTTGTTACTTTTCTTTAGTCGCCCAGCATAACACTTTTAGCCGCTATAAGTAATGGTTTACTCATTAGTTAGTATGTATAATATCAGTTATTCATTATTTTACTTTCAATGAAAGTGACTTTACAAATTGTCTGTTGTCATTCTTCACACGGTGATATTAAATTCATATAGCTTGTTCTCATCACCAACTTAAATAAAGCCTATATATATATATATATATATATATATATATATATATATATATATATCAATGTCTGTTACCCCACGTGAAACATAGACCGCCGACCAACATTCTCCAACCAACTCAGTCCTGAGCTTTCCTTTCCAGCTCTTCCCAAGTGCAATTCATTATTTTCATGCTTACCTCCAATTCCCGACACAATGTGTTCTTTGGTCGTCCTTCTTTCGTTTGACCTTGGAGATCCCAAATTAGTGCTTGTCTTATGACGCAGTTCGATGATTTTTTCAGTATGAGTTCTATCCATCGCCAGCGTTTTTTCCTAATTTCTTCCTCATCTGGATTTTGGTTGGTTTGTTCTCTACCACAGAGAGTTGTTGCTTATGGTATCTAACCAATGGATCCGAAGTATCTTGCATAGATAGCTGTTAGTAAATACTTGTATCTTCTGAATGATGCTTTTCGTATTTTTCCTTACAAGCTTCAGCTACATGCAATAGAACTGTCTTGACGTTTGCACTGAAAATTCTGACTTCGATGTTGGCTGATAGCTGGTTTGAGTTCCAGGTGTTTTTTAGTTATAGAAATGCTACCCTTGCCTTGTCAGTCTGCGCCTTCACATTAGCATTAGATCCTCCTTGTTTACCGATGATTCTGCCACCCAGGTATGTGAAAGTTTCCACATCCTCCAGGGTTTCTTCGTTGAAATCCATTGTAATAGGGTTGGTGCTCGTTGTTTTGTCTGGGAAGATCGTGCGTTTCCCTTTGTGTATGTTGAGGCATACTTTTGGCTGCAGAGGTTGCTGCTACACTGTCCGTCTTCACCTGCATCTGTTGCTGTATGTAGCATAGATGGGCTAGGTCGTTTACATAATTCAAGTCGTCTAGTAGCACCCACATTGTCCACTGTATTCCATGTTTGTTTTTAGATGTCACAGTTTTTATAATCCAGTCACCCGTCAGCAGAAAGGGAAAGAACCAGAATATGCAGCCTTGTCTGATACTAGTCTTCTCCACAGGTGACTCTGTGAGCTGCCCACCAATCACGATTTTTCATTGTAGTCTGTTGTAAGAATTCCGTATGATATTGATTATCTTCTCAGGAACATTATTGTGACGAAGAAGGCTCCATAATGTTTTCTTCTCCACGCTATCAATTGTCTTCTCATAGTGAAAGAAATTGATGCGAAGTGGTGAGTTTCATTCAATTGATTGTTCAACAATGATCAGTAGTCTCACGACTTAGTCGGTACACGACCGATCCTTACGGAGTCCGGCCTGTTGACTTCGAAGTTGGGTGTCGACTGGATCTCTCATTAGGTTCAATAACACTCCGTCGAAGACTTTTCTTTGTACTGAATATAGAGAAGTGCCTCTGTAGTTCTCGCAATCGCTATTCTCTTCTTTCTTTGGTATCCTGTAGAGGTACCCTTCTTTCCAGTCTGTTGACAACTTGTTCTTCCTTCCAAATTGTCTTAAAGAGAATGTGAAATATCTTTTGCAGTTACTTCTATGTCTGACGTCAGTGCTGTACTGGACTGGGCAGTTCGATATCCACCATTTTAAAATTCATCTGACTATATGTGTCGTTACACCGAATGCAACTATATATTACTCCAGTCAATCAATTAGTTATGTACAACTTAGAACGTGGCACACATGTACACCGGTTCACCTCAGTAACACGTCAAGGTAAACTCCAAAATTAGTGGGAGTAGTAGTTAACACCAATAGTAGTAAGAAAAAAGAGTGGATATATAGAATATGGTTCAAGGAGAAGGAATTATTTGGTAGAATGGAAGGCATGTAATAATTCTAAACAAACTCATAATTTGAAGAAGGACACAGAGTGAATACACCTACACCACTATAACTTATTCTGAGCCATGTTATACAGAATCTACAACTTTCAGTTACGACATTCATGCAAATCACAACTCAGTCCATAACAGCAATCGGTGACTGATGCAATGATTTTGTGTGGCCAGCACTAGCTTTCTCCTATTGTACTATAATGCCAGTCAGTATAGCACACCGGGGTAAGTGGATGTTAGGCATATGTAGTATGTGTTATAACCATCTTAGCCGATGGAGATTCGTAACCACATCGACGGATTTATCATCGATTCACGATACTCTGGGTCTAACCTCATTATTACTTATCTGGTGGTTTCAGCTAGCGCGAGCGATGTTTCGAAGACGGCGACAATCAAATCCTAATGACCAGCGAACGTTATGTACTCTTTTGGTCACGCTTCGGATACATACAGTAAGACAGAAAGGACTGCAGTGCAGTATACTTCTTTAATTGGTAGATGGATATCTCATTTACACTCATAGGTAATGAGAGTTGGCGAAAGTCAGACGGGTTCTTCGAATGCATACAGAGATTTCGTCAGACGCCAACCCATCAGGTCTGATCAATCTCCAGAGACAAGTAAAGTGATCGACATGCTCAACTACCTCACTCTCTATCATTAATTTAGTTCAGGTGTTGACACAGACCAATCATGAAACAACAGTTTACATATAGAGATGCCGAAACACATCCAGAAAATGCTTGTATTGTTACTCAATGTTACCAAGCTACTCTGCATTTTACCAAAACCTTCACTAGACAGGATTGTCATCCGCGTATTCTAAGTCAATAAGTAGATCTTCTGGTAGGAGATGTGTTCCTGAAAATCCAGACGACGAGAGCGTTATTTTCAGCAGTAAGTTTATTATAACATTAAACAGGATAGTGGACAGCCTTGACGGAAACAACTTGAGATTACAAGTTCACATGATAGTTCGCCATGTGCTCTGAATTGACTAATAGAGTACGAGTAAAGACCCTACACAAGGTTTATGTATCT
Organism: Schistosoma japonicum; assembly: GCA_025215515.1. Classification (NCBI taxonomy): domain Eukaryota; kingdom Metazoa; phylum Platyhelminthes; class Trematoda; order Strigeidida; family Schistosomatidae; genus Schistosoma; species Schistosoma japonicum. Next base: position 17,235,502 of record CM046063.1, on the reverse strand, counting down.
CGGAGGTACGTCATTCAATGACACAATGCTATCAGTCTACGGAGTCGAATTGCTGCTTTCAAGTCAATAAAAATCACCTTCGTTGAAAGTCGACACAGTATATCTGTGTTCTGAAACCTGACGAATAGTGAATATTTGGTCGAAAAAGCCATGATCAAGTTTGAAACCAGTCTTATTTTGTTTCATTTGCATTTCATGATTATTAGTTGAGCATTCAGTAATTATTGAAGCTAATATTTTAGACACCATATTAGTCAAACTAATTCTTTTATCATAAGATGAATTTGGTTCTTTCTTATACACTGGAACTACCTACGATCGAAACCACTCAGATGGGATTACATCCAGCTACCTGACTTCAGTTGATATCAATCAACTTAATTGCTAAACCTGGATCACCTTCGTTTAAGACCTACGAAGTTAACCAATCTGGACTCGCTGCTCTTTTTGCTTCAAATTAGATATGTCATTTTCAACTCCGACAAGAGTTGAGAGGGGCGGCTGTTTTTTTTTTAAATTAGACTGTGTAGAAATATTAAGTAGTTAAGAAGTAGCTGAAGGCCAACTGGATTACCCTTTGAAATGATCCGTCTATCGTTTTAAACGTTTAGGCTGACAACATACAAATGTTCTATTGTTTTCACAGATTGTTCCACTAATACTTGATTTTTTGATCAAGTTCCCCTCTATTTAATCTGAAAATCTATCTAGTGATACCTATTGCTGCTGCCTTTTATTTCGCTTGCTCATCACAGCCTACAGTCGCAGCATACACTTTTACAAGTTTACATCTAAGTTGTTTTCGTTTTTCATCATGTGCTGAGCCTGATGGGGAAGTATATGTGAGTCCACCAATTCAATAGACATATCTGAAATCCATTGATTTTTCTTGATGTTTTGGTTCTGGACGTTAATAGATGTCGCTGATGATCCCATAGTTGCTTGATTATCTTGCCAAGCAACATCTAGGTTAGTCTCGTTCATATAATTACCTAAGCGATTCATTAGTTGTACATAAAATTACTCTTGGCTTCCTCATCAATGAACTGAATTCTAATGCGCCTTCCTGTTGTAGTTTTTCCGCGTCTAGTAAGATGCAAGTAATTGTGTGCTCGTACTAGAGCATGATCTAAATCCAAACGTATACTGCAGAAAGACAGGCAGTTTTGTATCAAGCCGCCCCAACGACGACTGGTGGCGATATAGTTTATCTAAGTTCATCGTTGGGTAGGTGCACGGAATTGACTTGTAAAACGACGATCTCTCCTTACGCTTAAAATCCGTCCTTGCTAGAAATAAACGATTTTTAGAGCATAGTTACAGCGGGCAGTTACTATAGCCCGTTTCCTGAGCTAGAATACCGAAACACATAAGCGTCATTCACTTTTATCTAAACCACCAACTTCGAAGCTAAGATCACTTGCTTTGAACTTTAAAAATGAAGGTTTTGTCCTATGAAGAAGTTCAGAGAGCTGTCTTTAAAACTCATTTTTCAATTCGTCTGGGATGCAATCAGTGGGAATGTAGACAGAAACTATGAAACGGTAATGACGTGTGTCTCTATCATTCTGAATTCTTAAACAATCATTTAATCGAACAGCTCACAGGGGATGGTCGAAAGAGATCAATTCAAAAAGTGCTTGTTTCGCATTAACACTAAGTGCAATACCTACAGCGGCAACCCATGAGAAGTGACTGACGACTCGCCACATAGGCAAACAGTATATTCCGTAGGTTTGCTGTTTAAAAGAATAGGTCAAGTGAATGGGGACGCTAAGATCCTGTATGAGTGCTTTAGAGATACAGCACATATCTATGGCATAAAGGAGGTATTTCACCCGATTTTACATAGAGTTTGAACGTTGATGTCTCCAAAAAGCAGCTTGAAGCGTGAACTATAGCAGTTGCATTGCTGGCACACGACGCAGAAGTTGAAGACAGAAATTTAAGGTTGATAGTGGAGGGAGAAGCACTATTAGGAATTGACGAAGGAATATGATTACGAATACGGTGATCTTGAGTGCTGTTAGGGGTATGAAAGTAGTTGCCATTTCCCAATTGCCCACATTATAAAAGGGTTCCAGTGTTTGAAGAACCTGAAAAAAAGCTGAATTGGAGGTGGTCTTGACTACTCATGAGTGTGACAATAATGACAAAGGAATTACCGCTTGAGGGACGTCGTACGCGACCTTAATGCAAATGGTTTTGATGCTCTAGCTGCGTACTTGTTAAGGTCCTACTGTCGGAGATGAAAATCCACGGAGTATGATGAGGTGTGTGCTTTTGGGGCTGACCCTTCCATTATAGGAAGGTAGCATTACTGTCATACTGATTGTCTGGTGGGAACACCTTATTACAATTGCACCTCTGTACAATCGGCCATATGCTTTTACCCTCGGATCTTAGTTTTCCTGTTCATAATATTACCGCTCGTCAATCGATCTGTCTTAGAGTGGTTAGGCCTTAGAAAGCGATTGTTCCAGTCAGTATAGCCCAACGGATTCATCACGATAGGAAAGCCAACCACCATGTCTAGGTAGTAGCAAAAAGTCGGGCGTCAATTATGGCTGACTGACCGATGAGGTAGATGTAGCAGTAGATGTTCATCAGCCGAGGTGGTTAGGATATGTGTTACGCATGCCCGACCACCGCCTACCTCGACGAGCAATGCTGTCTGGTGTAGGCTGGAAAAAAGCTAGGGGCGGTCAAAGCATGGCACTAGTCCATGAAGTCATTGACAATTGAACTAAGCCATGTTAATAGATGCAGACTACCTGACTGGGGTCTGCGTGATGATCGTAACCACTGGTTAGAGACTTTAGGTGACATGGCTCGAAATCGTCCGCAATGGCGCAGGTGCATCCACTCCTTGTCTCCCTCTAAAGTCTAAGCTTCTAAATTCATCATAACTTTATTTTTTACTGAATTATACTTTCTTAAATCTTATCTTCGATCTCTAATTCTCTCAATTAATGCTAACTCTGTTACTGCCTCAACTACTTTGGGATTTGGTCCAACAATGTCATCTCTATCTGCTAATTGGAGCATGGCAACTTGAACTGATGTACGCATATACCAGGTTTGACGTTGTAACTAACTGACTGACTGACCTGTATACAGAGTTATGGGAAGTTTCATTAGTCAATCTGTGATTATTGATAATTAAATATTGAAACGTTAATGAAATATGAATAATGAGACTAAATTGGAGTACTCAGATGCTAGTAATATATCCTGAGAAATTGAGCGGAAAAGTTAAATAGTTCATTTCAGAGGGTATAGTTACCATTATTCAAAGGATAGACTTTCGTTATTTGAAAATAAAAATGAATTAGGTTTCACATCTTAAGTATACTCTGAGTTGTGTCATGCACTCTGTTAAATTCATTTGTAGTGATTCACGTTTCACGACTATTTTAGTTCTGCTAGAACACAGAATACCATCATTGCATACAGATGAAGTATTAGGGAAAATAGTAAGCTGAATGAATACTAAACCAACCTCTATACGATAGACTTTGGAAGGATAATTAGGCAAAGCTTCAGATCGAAAAGGATACTGTATATTGACAGATGGTGAATTGTCACCCCAAATATCATGTTCATATAGATTCCACATTTCTGTTTGCAAAGAAGCAGTTCGATGCAACAAAGCAGCTACCTGAGAAATCAGGAGAAATAAATCTGAATGATTCTAATCAAATAAAAAAAATAGTATGTTTACATGACTAAATTAAGTTTATACGCTGGTAATGTATAGATTTAAACCTCAAATAAACCAAATTATATGTCCGAATGTACGATTAACTAAATGACCGGTAGCCGATGTACACGACCAGGCATCTAACAACAGCATATTGTAACTGACATATATATATATATATATTCCATTTGTGTAACCGCCTTATATCTAACGATAATACGTCAGTGATTTTCTTCGAAATTGTAAGCTTTATTTTCTTTAATTGTATATGTTTTTACTTATCTTGATTGTTTCACTGTAATTCAACAGTTATTTTATGTTTCTTCATATTGAAACTATATATATAGGTTCTGTGTTTGGAGACGAATCACATGTAAAACTTCCCATATGTCATAATCTTGAAGCTGCTGTTGATGTAAGTCCTACAAGTAATCGGACATATTGTTTTTTAATTATTACTTACTGAGATCAGAGATAAGACTTTAACTCAGAAGGAATATTTTTGGTGATTCTTCAACCACTGACGTGTATAGTTTACTCATGAATCTTTTCTTTTCTTTCTGGACATCACCTCCATTAAATTTAAAGAGTTATCTTTCATTAGTATTCACAAAGATGTTGATCAATTACCAGACCTAACGATGCAACTTACGTAATAATGTATGTTGACGATTGTTAACATGAATTTGATTATGAAAATGTTAAAATCTTGAATTGAGACAATTAGAAGACTTGATAATCTCCTTCAGCTTTAAATCTAGATTATCCAGTAGCCAACATATTTACTAATATACAACTAATTTTTCAGTTTATGAGGTGAGAGATAATCAGATACACAGTATAAAATAAAACTTTTCACAATTACTGTTAAGAACCAATTCCAACCTATTTAGATACTACAAACTGTTAATCACTCCGAAAACAGTTTTAGTTCGTTGACCTTTTGAAGTTTGTGCTGGTATTATTTTATTTTCTTAAACCTATTTGGTTCGATATGTCTTAATAACTGTTGATCGTATTCAATATATATGTAAAAAGACCAAAGTGAGTAGGTCGGCTTAATTTCTAAAATCGAATGATAATGTACACATATCTGAGTGTCAATACGTTTATCCCTCTGATTTAAAAAAAAGATATGTAGACTGTGATTTCTGTAAGTGAATATTTCATTAACTTCATATTCTCTAGAAACATTGATTGCTTAAAAATTACAATACTTGATTGTCTGTATGAAGTTTAATTTATCGTTAATTTTCATTTTATGTACGTTGTATCGTAAAGTGATATTTGCTGTGCACACTTCTAATCAGTGATAGCCATGTGTTCCTGAGCTATATTTTGAGCCATTGTACCTTGTGATTATAGAAATCATCAATCCTAAAAGTTGTTCATTTTACTTTACCCTAAAGCTTCCTGTTGCTTGATGTAGAATGTATTGGATAATGAATAAAGATCTAAGGAAATACTCTTTATTCCCTGTTCCAAAACTAGTTTTCTGTTTAAAGAAACTTAGAGGTATACTTCCGAATCTTGTGGCTGTTTTATTTGCTCACTTTGAGAAAACGACAATTCATCTCTCTCTTTTTTCGTACTTACATTATTATCCGTTAGCAGTAAAGTCCCTAATTATTATCATTACGTATATCCTCAACCTGATTGAAAATTTAAAAACTCTATTAATAATAACATTAAGCCACCCCCTAATTTACACATTCAATGCCCTTTCATTGATTGAAGTCGGTCGCAATGGCGCATATGTATTCATTCTGTATCATCCTTCAAATTACTAGCTTAAGATTACTTTAAACCTTTCTACGAATTATTTCCCTTTCGTTTCGCACTCTCTATGTCTACCCTTTTTTACTACCTTTGATATTAGCTACTACTACTTTAGTGTTCATCCTAGTGTAATAATGAGGTGTCGCAATTTAAACCGATTCACATATATGCTAGGTCTTATGTTGTATCCAACTGACTGAATGACTCTGCATCTCTTTGAGGAAGTTAATTACCTTAATCTAATGTCTAGCAAACACCGACCAATTAAAGCATGAATGTCAACAGCTGGATAATTCAAATCATTTTCCGTCCCTGAGATTCGTTAGTATACCAGTATAATACGATACTGTAATATATTTTAACTACTAGATAATATGACACTGAATCAGTCGCCTGGTCGGATGATATCTCCACATTAAATTCGATTACGAATCAACACTAACGTATTATCGTTAGATATAAGGCGGTTACACAAATGGAATATATATATATATATATATGTCAGTTACAATATGCTGTTGTTAGATGCCTGGTCGTGTACATCGGCTACCGGTCATTTAGTTAATCGTACATTCGGACATATAATTTGGTTTATTTGAGGTTTAAATCTATACATTACCAGCGTATAAACTTAATTTAGTCATGTAAACATACTATTTTTTTTATTTGATTAGAATCATTCAGATTTATTTCTCCTGATTTCTCAGGTAGCTGCTTTGTTGCATCGAACTGCTTCTTTGCAAACAGAAATGTGGAATCTATATGAACATGATATTTGGGGTGACAATTCACCATCTGTCAATATACAGTATCCTTTTCGATCTGAAGCTTTGCCTAATTATCCTTCCAAAGTCTATCGTATAGAGGTTGGTTTAGTATTCATTCAGCTTACTATTTTCCCTAATACTTCATCTGTATGCAATGATGGTATTCTGTGTTCTAGCAGAACTAAAATAGTCGTGAAACGTGAATCACTACAAATGAATTTAACAGAGTGCATGACACAACTCAGAGTATACTTAAGATGTGAAACCTAATTCATTTTTATTTTCAAATAACGAAAGTCTATCCTTTGAATAATGGTAACTATACCCTCTGAAATGAACTATTTAACTTTTCCGCTCAATTTCTCAGGATATATTACTAGCATCTGAGTACTCCAATTTAGTCTCATTATTCATATTTCATTAACGTTTCAATATTTAATTATCAATAATCACAGATTGACTAATGAAACTTCCCATAACTCTGTATACAGGTCAGTCAGTCAGTTAGTTACAACGTCAAACCTGGTATATGCGTACATCAGTTCAAGTTGCCATGCTCCAATTAGCAGATAGAGATGACATTGTTGGACCAAATCCCAAAGTAGTTGAGGCAGTAACAGAGTTAGCATTAATTGAGAGAATTAGAGATCGAAGATAAGATTTAAGAAAGTATAATTCAGTAAAAAATAAAGTTATGATGAATTTAGAAGCTTAGACTTTAGAGGGAGACAAGGAGTGGATGCACCTGCGCCATTGCGGACGATTTCGAGCCATGTCACCTAAAGTCTCTAACCAGTGGTTACGATCATCACGCAGACCCCAGTCAGGTAGTCTGCATCTATTAACATGGCTTAGTTCAATTGTCAATGACTTCATGGACTAGTGCCATGCTTTGACCGCCCCTAGCTTTTTTCCAGCCTACACCAGACAGCATTGCTCGTCGAGGTAGGCGGTGGTCGGGCATGCGTAACACATATCCTAACCACCTCGGCTGATGAACATCTACTACTACATCTACCTCATCGGTCAGTCAGCCATAATTGACGCCCGACTTTTTGCTACTACCTAGACATGGTGGTTGGCTTTCCTATCGTGATGAATCCGTTGGGCTATACTGACTGGAACAATCGCTTTCTAAGGCCTAACCACTCTAAGACAGATCGATTGACGAGCGGTAATATTATGAACAGGAAGACTAAGATCCGAGGGTAAAAGCATATGGCCGATTGTACAGAGGTGCAATTGTAATAAGGTGTTCCCACCAGACAATCAGTATGACAGTAATGCTACCTTCCTATAATGGAAGGGTCAGCCCCAAAAGCACACACCTCATCATACTCCGTGGATTTTCATCTCCGACAGTAGGACCTTAACAAGTACGCAGCCAGAGCATCAAAACCATTTGCATTAAGGTCGCGTACGACGTCCCTCAAGCGGTAATTCCTTTGTCATTATTGTCACACTCATGAGTAGTCAAGACCACCTCCAATTCAGCTTTTTTTCAGGTTCTTCAAACACTGGAACCCTTTTATAATGTGGGCAATTGGGAAATGGCAACTACTTTCATACCCCTAACAGCACTCAAGATCACCGTATTCGTAATCATATTCCTTCGTCAATTCCTAATAGTGCTTCTCCCTCCACTATCAACCTTAAATTTCTGTCTTCAACTTCTGCGTCGTGTGCCAGCAATGCAACTGCTATAGTTCACGCTTCAAGCTGCTTTTTGGAGACATCAACGTTCAAACTCTATGTAAAATCGGGTGAAATACCTCCTTTATGCCATAGATATGTGCTGTATCTCTAAAGCACTCATACAGGATCTTAGCGTCCCCATTCACTTGACCTATTCTTTTAAACAGCAAACCTACGGAATATACTGTTTGCCTATGTGGCGAGTCGTCAGTCACTTCTCATGGGTTGCCGCTGTAGGTATTGCACTTAGTGTTAATGCGAAACAAGCACTTTTTGAATTGATCTCTTTCGACCATCCCCTGTGAGCTGTTCGATTAAATGATTGTTTAAGAATTCAGAATGATAGAGACACACGTCATTACCGTTTCATAGTTTCTGTCTACATTCCCACTGATTGCATCCCAGACGAATTGAAAAATGAGTTTTAAAGACAGCTCTCTGAACTTCTTCATAGGACAAAACCTTCATTTTTAAAGTTCAAAGCAAGTGATCTTAGCTTCGAAGTTGGTGGTTTAGATAAAAGTGAATGACGCTTATGTGTTTCGGTATTCTAGCTCAGGAAACGGGCTATAGTAACTGCCCGCTGTAACTATGCTCTAAAAATCGTTTATTTCTAGCAAGGACGGATTTTAAGCGTAAGGAGAGATCGTCGTTTTACAAGTCAATTCCGTGCACCTACCCAACGATGAACTTAGATAAACTATATCGCCACCAGTCGTCGTTGGGGCGGCTTGATACAAAACTGCCTGTCTTTCTGCAGTATACGTTTGGATTTAGATCATGCTCTAGTACGAGCACACAATTACTTGCATCTTACTAGACGCGGAAAAACTACAACAGGAAGGCGCATTAGAATTCAGTTCATTGATGAGGAAGCCAAGAGTAATTTTATGTACAACTAATGAATCGCTTAGGTAATTATATGAACGAGACTAACCTAGATGTTGCTTGGCAAGATAATCAAGCAACTATGGGATCATCAGCGACATCTATTAACGTCCAGAACCAAAACATCAAGAAAAATCAATGGATTTCAGATATGTCTATTGAATTGGTGGACTCACATATACTTCCCCATCAGGCTCAGCACATGATGAAAAACGAAAACAACTTAGATGTAAACTTGTAAAAGTGTATGCTGCGACTGTAGGCTGTGATGAGCAAGCGAAATAAAAGGCAGCAGCAATAGGTATCACTAGATAGATTTTCAGATTAAATAGAGGGGAACTTGATCAAAAAATCAAGTATTAGTGGAACAATCTGTGAAAACAATAGAACATTTGTATGTTGTCAGCCTAAACGTTTAAAACGATAGACGGATCATTTCAAAGGGTAATCCAGTTGGCCTTCAGCTACTTCTTAACTACTTAATATTTCTACACAGTCTAATTTAAAAAAAAAACAGCCGCCCCTCTCAACTCTTGTCGGAGTTGAAAATGACATATCTAATTTGAAGCAAAAAGAGCAGCGAGTCCAGATTGGTTAACTTCGTAGGTCTTAAACGAAGGTGATCCAGGTTTAGCAATTAAGTTGATTGATATCAACTGAAGTCAGGTAGCTGGATGTAATCCCATCTGAGTGGTTTCGATCGTAGGTAGTTCCAGTGTATAAGAAAGAACCAAATTCATCTTATGATAAAAGAATTAGTTTGACTAATATGGTGTCTAAAATATTAGCTTCAATAATTACTGAATGCTCAACTAATAATCATGAAATGCAAATGAAACAAAATAAGACTGGTTTCAAACTTGATCATGGCTTTTTCGACCAAATATTCACTATTCGTCAGGTTTCAGAACACAGATATACTGTGTCGACTTTCAACGAAGGTGATTTTTATTGACTTGAAAGCAGCAATTCGACTCCGTAGACTGATAGCATTGTGTCATTGAATGACGTACCTCCGAGATACATAAACCTTGTGTAGGGTCTTTACTCGTACTCTATTAGTCAATTCAGAGCACATGGCGAACTATCATGTGAACTTGTAATCTCAAGTTGTTTCCGTCAAGGCTGTCCACTATCCTGTTTAATGTTATAATAAACTTACTGCTGAAAATAACGCTCTCGTCGTCTGGATTTTCAGGAACACATCTCCTACCAGAAGATCTACTTATTGACTTAGAATACGCGGATGACAATCCTGTCTAGTGAAGGTTTTGGTAAAATGCAGAGTAGCTTGGTAACATTGAGTAACAATACAAGCATTTTCTGGATGTGTTTCGGCATCTCTATATGTAAACTGTTGTTTCATGATTGGTCTGTGTCAACACCTGAACTAAATTAATGATAGAGAGTGAGGTAGTTGAGCATGTCGATCACTTTACTTGTCTCTGGAGATTGATCAGACCTGATGGGTTGGCGTCTGACGAAATCTCTGTATGCATTCGAAGAACCCGTCTGACTTTCGCCAACTCTCATTACCTATGAGTGTAAATGAGATATCCATCTACCAATTAAAGAAGTATACTGCACTGCAGTCCTTTCTGTCTTACTGTATGTATCCGAAGCGTGACCAAAAGAGTACATAACGTTCGCTGGTCATTAGGATTTGATTGTCGCCGTCTTCGAAACATCGCTCGCGCTAGCTGAAACCACCAGATAAGTAATAATGAGGTTAGACCCAGAGTATCGTGAATCGATGATAAATCCGTCGATGTGGTTACGAATCTCCATCGGCTAAGATGGTTATAACACATACTACATATGCCTAACATCCACTTACCCCGGTGTGCTATACTGACTGGCATTATAGTACAATAGGAGAAAGCTAGTGCTGGCCACACAAAATCATTGCATCAGTCACCGATTGCTGTTATGGACTGAGTTGTGATTTGCATGAATGTCGTAACTGAAAGTTGTAGATTCTGTATAACATGGCTCAGAATAAGTTATAGTGGTGTAGGTGTATTCACTCTGTGTCCTTCTTCAAATTATGAGTTTGTTTAGAATTATTACATGCCTTCCATTCTACCAAATAATTCCTTCTCCTTGAACCATATTCTATATATCCACTCTTTTTTCTTACTACTATTGGTGTTAACTACTACTCCCACTAATTTTGGAGTTTACCTTGACGTGTTACTGAGGTGAACCGGTGTACATGTGTGCCACGTTCTAAGTTGTACATAACTAATTGATTGACTGGAGTAATATATAGTTGCATTCGGTGTAACGACACATATAGTCAGATGAATTTTAAAATGGTTAATTTCGAACTATGCTTCATATTTTTGGGTGCAAATTCACTATATTTTTTGATAATAATCACCTGTCCTACTTATGAGCAACGAAATAATCTTGTTCATATCAGTTTATAAAATAATTTATTTTTTATTCTGTTTAATGTGAAGTCGCTCCTATTACGACTTTGATGTTACAGTGAAATTGTGATCAAACCTCTATATCTGCTAAATACATTTAATACACTGGGTTTTGTTATATTCTACCAAGCTATATACAGTCGAAATTATTTTAGTTTATGTATCGTGTTAATATCATTACCGATCAATCTATTGATTGTGTTTATTAGCAGATACAGGTGAATGTAATAGATCTGAAATCAACGATATTTAATTCAGGTAGTATTTAAAGGTTAATTTCTGTGATTTCCTCTCTGGTACATTCTTTTATATCCGTTCATTACAAATGTAAATTGTTTAACCCATAATGATATTTACACGATATTCAAATTATTAATAAATTGCCTGTATTTTGATCAAGAACATGTAACGAAATACAGTGAATTTAATTCATTTTGCAAATATGATCGTCATGGATATATTTAAACCCCTCCTGGAATCCCCATAGGATCATGAATGATGTAAGAGCAAAGAGGGGAGCTGATATAGCTTCTGATCACTATCTGGTAGTGGTTAAAATGAAACTGAAGTGAAGAAAGCACTGGCCAACTGCAGCAACAGTATTACAAAAGTTTAATTCAACTTTTCTTCAGTATACTAACAAAACAAATTCAAGATAACTCACAACAATAAGTTCTGGGCATTTCACGATTTCTCGGAAGATGCAACTACTATGAAAGAAAACTGGAAAGGAATCAAAGCAGCAATAACTTCAACATGTCAGGAGGTTATGGGTTGCGAGGAACACCATGAATCATGAATTTCCGTTGGTACTCTTTATAAGATCAAAGAAAGGAGGAGCAAGAAGATATAGCAATTAACAACAGCCTAAGAAGAACAACGAAAACCAAGGCAGAGGCTGAATACGCCGAAGCTAAAAAGCATGTGAAGAGGATCATTAAGACGGATTAACGGAAATATGCAGAGGATCTAATAACGATGGCGGGCAAAGCTGCACGGAAAAATAAATACTAGTCACCTATACTATACAACGAAGACTATCTGGAAATTTTGGTAAGCCAGAATGCCCAACAAAGAACAAAGTTGAAAACCAATCACTGAGATGCAAGAGCAACGAAACAGGTGAGTAGAATACTTCGAGGAACTCTTAAATAGACCAGCCCCATTGAACCCACCAGTCATCAAAGAAACAGCCACGGATCTCCCTATAAACACCGACCCACCAACAGTCAAAGAAATCAAGTTAGCCATCGTTTTAAGTTTGTTATGTCTGTCTTTTTACCCTTTATCTTATAATTTCTGACATTAAGCTCATTTGATTTATTAAAAAACCTTTTGAATTTCTTTAAAATCCTCACCTGTTGGAATATATTGTATATATCCTTCCTTGTCACACGTTGTTCCTAACATGTTTTGCTGAACTGAATATAATTCTGACTTAGTGTATATTTCTGCACTATAACATGTTCATTTAATTTATTCCAGCTAATTAATGCTAGATAGTCGTCTTTGTTCGATTTATTGTTAGTGGATAACTGCTTACGTACATCTAAATTGTAGCGGCGGCCCAATATATAAACTGTTCGAACGGCACTTTAACGTTCACACTTAGATTAGCTTTGAGGCTAAGTACATGTATCTGTACCAAGTAAGTGAGTTATTAATAAACTGGTCATATTTAAAAAAAAAACAGATTAATTGATCGTCCCTGAATTATTGTGCTAGTCTTAGTCCAACATTATCTTACTATTATTACTTTTCATCGATTTTCCAGAATTTTCACTTTGTTTTCCTACAAATCTTCAATCATTTCCATATTTTTTTGTTTAGAGCTTATTGTCAATTCCACCTCTTCATTTATTTAATGACATGGTGGTGAATGTCCACGAAACACCCAGTTGGAATACTAATCTATCATCTGTTGAGGTCAGTATATATTTCCATTTGTTTTGCATATAGTATTTATGATAAGTCCCCACTGTATTTAGCTGAGAATCGTCACCGACATTTTCAACATTTACTAAGTGTATTGTATTCATCATTTTAGGTCATTTTTACCTTTCATTTAGTCAGAGAATGTAATTTCCATTTCAGATTTGATTACAAAGTCAAAATTTTTTGATGTGTTTATAATTCAGTTTATCAAGTTAGGCTCTGCTGATGTGTTCATAGCATACAGATGCCGATAACTACAAGCTTGTGCAATAAAATCGTTGGTAAAAGTTCCACACTATCCATGCACTAAATGAACAGAAAAAGTGACCTTGGCGAACATCAAAACTTTTCAATTAACCTCAGTCTCAAATTTTCAAAGCTTTAGCTGATTGATAAATTGTATATTGTTAGCGTTATAACTCATATGTATCAAATCAAATTATTTACTTATTAGAAAAACATTAGTAAACGGCTGATCATTGTTGTTTGTTCCATAAGGGACAATGATAACCTAAACATTTTATTACCGATTTGCAATTGTTGTCATAGTGCTAAAATACTTCTTTAATAAATTATACGTTAAGCATTATAAAGACTGACTGTAATTTTATGGTCATTGATTTTTTAGTTAGTCTAATTTAGGGATACAAATTTTGTTATTTACTTGAAAAACATATTGTTGTATCTGAACAGGGATGGCCGATATTATCGATTCTGTTATCTGCAACGCTATGTCCTACAGCTAGCACCCAGCCTTGCCTTAATTTATTGCTCAGGCACAATAATCCGACTGATTTATCAAGAAGCCAACTAATCACTCACACGCATGAATTACAACAACGATAAACCAATAATATACAAGATATATATATATAAGGTCTAGCCTTTGACTCATATGTCTGTCACACTATATTAACCAATCTCATATCTTCTTCCAAATATGTCACATATTTTTACTCCTGTTATCCAAGTGCTACCTATTGTTCTGACATATTAGTGGAAGTTTTTAACCGTCGTGAGCCAGATTTTACTATCTAAAATACTCATCTCTTATGAGTTAGCTATCACATAGTCGTCGTAACATATGTAATCACTAGGAAAAAAGTTTTAGGTTTTAATATTTACTCAGCTGTTATTTATTTGACTCATTAAATTCTTTGATAAGTCCTTTATCTCTCGAATGAATAAATTCGATTCCAATTACCTATATTCCTAAATATTCTAAAGTATTCCTACATCGAGATGAAATAAATTCTATCCATCTACTCATTCGTTAATTGTAGATTGCTTGCTTATAAAAAATAATGAATATGATAGATACATTTTGTATATTATTGTGTATGCATGTAACAGGTGGAAATTATATACCCACTTATAGGTTCGAATAAATTTAACTTTGCTTACATATGTAATGATATTCAGCCTGATATCTCATGTGGCTTTTATCCAATTTTGAAATACATAAAATTTTAATGCTATTTTTTTCCTCATGAATTGTCCAGCGTTCGTTGTAAAGTAGGTAAAACTTTGCTGGTGAGACAGTGAAATCAAACATAGCGATCTCTGGATTTTGTTTGAAATTTAAACGTGATGAAGTTAGCTTTTACTTTATTAAGCTAAGTGAGCTCAACGAAATCTATCAACATTTAAACACTAAGACGCCGGAAATCGATATAGCAAATTAAACAGTGCATATAACCTAGGATTTTTCTTTAAGTGACTTTGAGTGGAAAACTTCTTCATAATGAAAAGAAGTAACAAAGACAGACAGACAGATACAACGCAGAACTTCGTACGTACGTACATCAGTTCAGGTCGCCATACCACATCAGCACAGAGACGCAACTGTCAGTTCAAATCCAAGAGTGATAGCGATAGTAGAAGTATTAGCAGTAATGCAGAAAATTAGGGGGCGAAGATATGATTCGAAAAGTATAATTCAGTGAGATAAATTTGAAAGGAGAAAGATAGAGAATTCAGAAGGTTAGATTTTGAGAGTAACAAAGATACAAAAAGTAACTTAAGACATAGGAAGCAATAATTTACAGAAATATTATGCTTTGCACCATTAAGGGAATAAGATTTTTTAAAATAGATTATTTATCCTTCTTGTGGTCTTAAGCAAAGTAAGAGAGATTTTCCTGCAAATTAGGGGGACATAAATTCATTACTAGTATTAGAATTTATGATTGATGTGTAGATAAATTTTTACTCAGAGTATTTTTTAATTCATAGTAATGGCAGCGTGATAAATGACATGATACTTGTGATTGATTAGACCTTAAGCTGTTGGATAGACGCCTATTAGGTATGACCCAATTATCTGAAAGCTCTACGACCGGTACAATATATTCATGGGCAAAATATTTTTGTTGAGAGACGGAACACACCTTCCAAGTAGAGTCATTTAGTAAGAACAACTACTTTAATATGCCACGTCATAGACCGCTTTATAATGTGAAATACAAAACATAAGAAAAACAAAATTGGAGATTTGCGTACATAAATATAGTGGTACATTTTTGAACAGAAATTACAGTAATTCGTGAATAGAAAGTGGTATGATAACCGTTAATGAAGTCATGAAAAGCTTACAACCTGGGAAATACGATTATCTCATATACTACATGTTTAGTAAATACAATTTAACAATACATTTCCAGATGGCTTAAAATGCAAGTTTCTTTGGTTGGTATTCCTAATTATTCGCCCAGTTGTAACAAACTTTGGTTTCTTATTATCAGTGTTAAATTATATTGTACATGTCGAATTATCTATTACAAGCGAAGATTTATCAGTACCATCAGTTTCTTGTATTTACTTAGTGTATCCAAACGTTGGCTTCGGAGAATATTGACATCATACACAATATGGCCAAGGAGGCTATGGGTGGTTTAATATCTGCGAGGTTAGTTGGTTCTGCTTTGATTATGCTTTTATTAATGCGTTTATTATTTTCAAGCATTTGTGTAATCTAAGTTGAATTTTAATGAAGATATATGAAGTTCGTATTTATTCTAGGTTCACTAATAGTATTTTTATATGTTTATATCAACGTCGTGAGAAAAACTACTTGACTTTTGATAGGTATTCTATGTACTTAGGTGTTGATACCCACATTTCCAAAATATTAAGTATCGTATAATTTATAATTGTATGTATTTTGTATTTTCTTGTCTTTGATACTTTAAACTGAGGTGATCTTGTTGACATATAGTCTTCTTGAACGAATGCCACGGTGTTACCTGCATTGAAAAGTTGATTATATATAAATATTGTAAACAAAAGTTGGACGTAGTACGCGCGTTTCGTGTATGTATGCTCGATTGGACCATTTACAATTAAATCGATAGGCGGAACAGCTTGTGTGCATTTGAAAGTGCCTGGAAAAGAAGGTAGTTTTTATGGCAATAATCATACAACATTTCCTCCTTCTCTACATGAGCGTTTTCAACAACATAAATCATCAACATTTGTCATAATGGGACCAACTATGGAGGAAAAACAATCATAAGCAGTATATACGAGACTACAAATCGAAATGTAGGGGAATAAGCAAAGGGAATCGTCGTAGATAAACGAGCCTTTTTCACAATATCAGTAGAAGAGGTAATATCAATAAGCTATAATAACCGATTTGGACTCTCGTGCTTTTGCGGGTATGAGGGCGGTTGTCACTTTCCGGCTGCCCACACCGTGGAAGGGTGTTTCTTGAGGAACCTGAGAAAGAAGGCAGATTAGTGTCGGTCTCAGAGACCTGAGAGCGTGACCGCAGAGCCCAAGGGACAACTGCTTGAGGCCTGTCACGCACGGCCGATTACTCAAATAACTTAGTGAAAAATGACAAACGGAAGCCACTGTTTCATTCAATACTCTCCTTAATGTCTTTAAGCATCTGGTGAATATGTCACCGATAGTATTAAAAAGCATTGTAGACAATTCTCACGAACCGTCAAAAGAATTTCTATCAATGAGTCTAAGTGAACTCCAACAAAAATGACTAATATTTCAATTGAAATGAACATATCCCAGTGTATAAAGTGCTAGTACATAAGTCATTGATTCTTTTGTCAGTAAGTAATATTTCTAACGACTATGCATTTACCCTCTTATTTTCCATTCATAATTATGAAGTTACCTTTGCCATTACTTGTTAATTTCAGTATTACTTTACCAACTTCATTATTTACTTACGTGATCATTTTCGCTACTATATAGACAAATCTGTGGTGATACAATTTTTGCGTTTCCATCACTCCAGTTTTATTATTTGAACTGTTAAAATCATACTTCACTCATCTCTAACAGCACTAAAAGTCCGGTATAATCTAGAGAATGAGTTCACTTTCCAAAACACCATGTGGAAGCTGTTACCTTTCAATATTTTCTCCAAATATTTTATTTTGCCCCTTTTCTTGAAACACCTATGATCTACCCGTCAGAAAATGAGTATATTAATGCTACCTAACTGTATATTCTCTCCAACTTAATTGTCAGGATTAAACGTTTCATTTAACCTAGGTACTTATTCTCCATAGAATTTTTTATTGTATTTCTACTTATTAACAGTCCACTAATTAATCAGCTGTACGTCAAAATTCTTGCTGTAAATGCATTTTGTCCACATAAAATCGAAGAGCACTTAAATCCTACCCTACTATGAGTACAGATATTTTCATACATTTTTTCGCATACATAAGTGGTAAATCTAATTTTTCTGATACCATAGCGACCTTGTTTTAATCCAAATTCACGACCATATATTTACGATTTGATAGTCAGTCAGTCAGTCAGTTACAACGTAGAACTTTGTACATGCGTACATCAGTTCAAGTTGCCATGCCTCAATTAGCAGATAAAGATTAAATTGTCGGACCAAATCCCAGAGTAGAGGAGGTAGTAACAGAGTAAGTACTAATGGAAAGGCATCGAGATCAGAGATGAGATTTGAGATATAAAGTGATTCAGTCAAGAGAAAATTATAATAAGCTCAAAAATTAGAATTTGGAGGAAGACAAGGAGTGGATGCACCTGCGCCATTGCGAACGATTTTGAGCCATATCACCTAAAGTCTCTAACCATTTGTTACGATCATCGTGTGGGCCCCAACCAGGTAGTCTACATCTATTAACATGGCTCAGCCTAATTGTCAATGACTTGATGGATTGGTGCCATGTTTTTGTTTGGCCACCCCAAGCTTTCTTCCAGCCTACTCCCACACTAGACAACATCGCTCGTCGAGGTAGACGGTGGTCAGGCATACGCAACACATGTCCTAACCACCTCAGCCGGTGAAGATTCACTACTTCATCAATAGCCTTACCGTATTTACCTAGTACTCTATTCCTAACCCATGCATTGCTTACTCGGTTGTCCCAGCAAACACGAGCAATGTTTCGGAGACATCTATGATCGAATACTAGGAGCCTACGAATATCCTCTATCCTTAAAGGCCATGTTTCACATCCATAAAGTAAATCGGATCTGACTGCTGCACAGTAAACGCGTCCTTTTGTCATTAAACAAATGTCTCGCCTACGCCACAAGTGACGCAGATTGGCAAAAGCCGATCGAGCCTTATGTATACGGGCCGAGATTTCATCGGACACCAGACCGTTAGGACTGATGAGGCTCCCTAGATAAGTAAAGCGGTTAACACATTCAATAGTTTCACTTCCTATCACTAACTTTGGTGCCGAATTAAGCCAATCCTGAAGTAACATTTTACATTTGGATGGGGAGAATCGCATCCCAAACATGCTTACGTTCAAGTTTAAGGTAGTCAAGAAATTCTGCATTTTATCAACATCTTCACTCAGTAGAACTATTTCATCGGCATATTCTAAGTCAGTAAGTTTATCTCCTGGAAAGAGGTCAACCCCAGAGAAATCAGACGATGACAATGTTAACTCTAAAAGTATGTCCATGATAAAATTAAATAAAAATGGAGATAGCGGACAACCTTGACGAACACCACTAGAAGTGGTCAATTCCGAAGACAATCTGCCATAAGCTCTAACACGACATGTGGTGTTCGAGTAGAGAGCTTGTATAAGGTTAATGTATTTCTCCGGTACGCCTTTCAATGACAGACATTGCCACATAACCTTACGATCAATAGAGTCAAACGCCGCCTTAAGGTCAAGGAATACAGCTATTGTTGGGCGTCTGAAAGTGTGCCTATGTTCCAGAACATGCCTAAGTGTGAATATTTGGTCTATACAACCACGTCCGGGTCTGAAGCCACCTTGGTTTTCTCGAGTTTGCTCTTCACGAGCTTTAGTTAGACGTCGAAGTATTATTCTAGCTAGTATTTTAGACAGACAGATACAACGCAGAACTTCGTACGTACGTACATCAGTTCAGGTCGCCATACCACATCAGCACAGAGACGCAACTGTCAGTTCAAATCCAAGAGTGATAGCGATAGTAGAAGTATTAGCAGTAATGCAGAAAATTAGGGGGCGAAGATATGATTCGAAAAGTATAATTCAGTGAGATAAATTTGAAAGGAGAAAGATAGAGAATTCAGAAGGTTAGATTTTGAGAGAACACAAAGAGTGGATACACCTGCGCCATTGCGAACGATTCTGAGCCATGTCGTTCAAGGTCTCTAATTATTGGTGACTTTCGTCTCGCGGACCCCAACCACGCAGCCTACATCTACCAACATAACTCAGTCCACTTGTCATTGACTTCATCGATTTCTGCCATGTTTGGATTTGGCCGCCCCTAGCTTTCTTCCAACCTATTCCTACGCCGCAAAACATAGCCCGTCGAGGCAGACGGTAGTTAGACATGCGTAACACATGTCCCAACCACCTCAACTGATGAAGTTTCAATACCTCATCTATTGATTTGCTATCCTTTCCTAGAACCCGTTTCCTAACGACAGCATTGCTCACTCGGTTGTCCCACAATACTCGAGCAATGCTTCGGAGACACCTATGATCGAAGACCGGTAACTTACGAATGTCCTCTACTCTTAACGGCCATGTTTCGCTCCCGTATAGTAGGACAGAGCGAACTGCTGCACGGTACACTCGTCCTTTGGTTAGCAAGCGGATATCTCACCTGCGCCATAAGTGACGCAACTTGGCAAAAGCCAATCGAGCTTCCTGTATCCGTGCTGAGATTTCGTCAGTCACCAGACCATCAGCACTGATGAGACTCCCCAGATACGTGAAGCGGTCTACACACTCGACTACTTCACTCCCTATCACTAGTTCAGGTGCTGATGCAACCCAATTCTGAAGCAACGTTTTGCATTTCGAGGGGGAAAACCGCATCCCGAACATGCTTGCATTGTTGCTCAGGGTAGTCAGAAGACTGCATTTTGTCAGCGTCTTTACCAAACCACAGGCTTTGTTGATGGAAATTCGGTGATATGTTGCCCATTTCAAGGCTAAATAGTCCCGTTACAAGGTATAATACTTTCTTTGTACAGTGTCCCATGGGGTATTACATTATATGTTTTGATGCCAACCTCTAGTCCACGAGGATCTGTATGAAGGTCGGTGTTTAATCAGTGAGATTGTACCGTTCTGCCTTTAGTAATTTCACTTGTGTGTATCTGCTCACAAGTGGAATACAAAATTACAATGATGTCTTTCACGACGAAAATAAACGTAATAGGCAAACAGAATTAAGTAACGCGCAAACACCGATGAGATGAAGTATGTTGGTTGCAGCCACTCTTCGTACTTGGTGGTCAAAAATAAAATGATGTCCAATGAGTAACACTGATCAAGGAAGAAAAATTGATAAAATACGCACAATTGACTAATGAGCAATTTTGTATCATCGGCTCCTGTTTCATACTTTTTTGAAATAATGGTACATCGATAATACTGTATGGGTATTTAGAACACCTTTGAGACCTGTAGTTTTAGAGTAGAGAGCTCGTATAAGGTTAATGTACTTCTTTGGTACACCTTTCAATGACAGACACTGCCACAAAACCTCACGATCAACAGAGTCGAATGCCGCCTTTAGGTCCAGGAAGACAATTATTGTAGGACGCCTAAATGTGTGTCTGTGTTCCAGGACCTGTCGCAGTGTGAAGATGTGGTCTATTCAGCCACGTCCAGGCCTGAATCCAGCCTGGTTTTCTCTAGTCTGCTCTTCACGAGCTCTAGTTAGGCGTCTAAGTATAATCGAGGCTAATAATTTAGAAACTATATTAGTCAGACTGATTCCCCTGTGATTGTCACAAGAAGACTTTTGTCCTTTCTTATAAATTGGGACAATCAGGGATTGAGACCAGTCAGATGGTATTACGCCCAGTTCCCAGATTCTACCTAAGATTTCAGTTAACCTAGCTGCTAAAACTGGACCACCATCCTTAAAAATTTCAGGGGTAAGCCTATCAGGACCTGCTGCTCTACCTCGCTTCAGATTTCCTATAGCCTTCTCAACTTCATGAAGACTAGGAGGTGTTAAGTCGATTTGCCATTCAGGATGACTGGGGATCGTGGGCAACCGAAGTGTGGCTGAAGGCCAGTTGAACTGATCCCTAAAGTGTTCTGCCCACCGGTCCAATCATCGGACTGAGAATGAATTATAATCCCATCCTTTTCGGTGATAGTCTCACTCACATTCGAATCCTAATACCAGTTTCCTTGATAAGTCGAAAAAGTTGCCTTCTGTTGCCTATTGCCGCTGCCTTTTCCATCGTTTTTGCTTTCGCCACCCACCACTGTTCACGGTCGTTGCGTAGGCTTTTTATCAGCCTGCTCTTAAGCTCACTTCGCTCTTCATCATGTTCAGAGCCAGGTGGGATGAGTTTACGAGCATCCATCAGTTCGGTGGATGCTACTGAAATCCACGGCTTCAACCTAGCCTTATGATTCACCTTACTAGCAGATATCACTGCTGTTTCCACAGCTTTTTTGATATCATTCCAACCTGCTTCCGGATGGGAATCGCTTACACGGTTGCCTAACTGTGAGGTAGGGTGAGGTGTGACATTTTTAGGGCCGACCTTTTCTAACCCCTCCTTCCTTGTGAGAAGGCAGCATCGCTGCAGATGCTGGTTGTCCGAGGGAAACACCTTACTGCTGTCACACCCCTCTGCAGTCAGCAGTACGACTTCGCCCTCAGACCTTGAGTAGCTGCTTTTAGTCTCATCGTTCTCCAAACGACCTGCCTGGCATGGTATAACCTACAGGAATATATGTTCCAGCCAATATAGCTCGGTTGGGTCATCACGATAGGCAAGCCCGACCACCACGTCAAGGTAGCTGCTACGGTCGGGTACGATTTGATAAGATTAAGATTTCTAGCATATTGCTAAGCCAGTCGTGAATTCCTAAATTGTAGTTCGATGACTAGGTATCCGATGTATTATCATATAATTGAAATACTATTCGAATTCACTCGATCAGGTATTCGGGTGCTCTTAATACTTTCGAATAGCTTCGGTTGATGATTTTCTTTGATTAGTTCACCTTTGTTCGAACAGTTACTTGATTTATATGTGCTTTCATTATATTCGTGTCTTTGTTCACATAACTACTATGTATTCATTGATATATGTGATAGTTTATGTCTGCATGTTATTTCGCTAACATTTGTCTAGGAGAATACTTTAGTGTGATCTTCATACATCTACCGCGTCACTTGTCTCCTTTCATTTCTACATTTTAATGGTGAATGATATCAGAGACATTTAAGCTCATGTTTACTTATTTCGGCTTAATTATGGAATTGTATGGATCGCCGTTAATACTAATTCAATTTTGTACTACAGAGTGTATCCTTATTTCGTTATTTATTTTGTCATTGTTGCGAAGGTCTGCATTTCAATTACTAGTGGTGCTAAAAACACTAATCTTAGCAACATGCTGGTTATCCAAAACCAGTTTGACAGTAACCTTTAATTATTTCTCTTTTATCCATATATTTTCCTCATTTGTGTGGGAATATTGACCTAGAGGACGTCCTATGTGTTCATTTAACGTCTGCTACTCGGTTCCAAAATGCACACTAGAGAATTGAGTAGATTCATTTGTATCATTTCTCAGTGCATTTCTGACATGCGGGCTGCGGGAGTGATGATACTTTAAAAAGGCCCGTCTGTAGAGAACCAACATGGAACAATTAGCTGACCAGTTTCTATAGTTGCGCACCAATCAACAGAAAGAGGAACCTCCTTTACTCTTCATGCTATCGAATAAGGAGAATCGGCAGTATTAAATGCATTGAGGAGAACCGTCATTTAATCACAGAAATGTTTAATGCATATTATAAATAAGGACATTTAATAAACTCAAACTAAGCGGTCTAATAGTCCTGCTCCCAAGAGGTTTTTTTTTCTGAATCTAGAATTTAAAGGGGAAGGGGCAAGTTCTTGATATACTTAGAAACCGTTTGTGTACAGCAATTAAGCGAACGGTCTACGGTGCTAAACTGAGATCAATCAATGCCTGTTACTCCATGTGGAGCATAGGCCGCCGACCAGTATTCTCCAACCAACTCTGTCCTGAGCTTTCCTTTCCAGTCCTTCCCAAGTGCTATTCAGTCTCTTCATATCTGACTCTAGTTCCCGACACTGTGTATTCTTAGGTCTCCTCCTTTTCCTTTGACCTCCAGGGTTCCATGTTAATGCTTGTCTTGTGACACAATTTGATGGTTTACTCAGTGTGTTTACTATCCACCTCCAGCGTTTTTTCCTAATTTATTCCTCTACTGGAAGTTGATTTGTTCTTTGCCATAGGAGGTTGTTGTTGTTGGTATCCGGCCAACGGATTCGAAGTATCCTACGCAGACAATTGTTCATAAATACTTGTATCTTATGAAGGATTCTTTTCGTAGTTCTCCAAGTTTCAGCTCCATACAACAGAACTGTCTTCCCATATGTATTGAAAATTCTAACTTTAATGTTGGCTGACAGTTGGTTTGATTTCCAGATGTTTTTCAGTTGTAGAAATGCTGCTCTTGCCTTTCCAATCCGTACCTTCACATCTGCATTAGACCCTCGTTGTTTATCAATGATGCTGCCCAAGTTTGTAAAAGAATTCCACATCTACCCGAATTTCTCCGTCAAGTGAAATTGGGTTAGTGTTGGTTGTTATGTATCTAAGGTTCTTGCTTTTCCCTTTGTGTATGTTGAGGCCAACTGGTGGCCTGCCGAGGCTGCTGCTACCTTTTCCGTCTTCATCTGCATTTATTGTTGTGTGTGTGATAAGAAAGCTAGATCATCTGCAAAGTCTAAGTCATCTAGTTGCATCGATGTTGTCCACTGTATTCCGAGATCGCCTTGAGATATTGCGGTCTTCATGATCCAGTCAACTACCAGCATGAAGAGGAAGGGCTAGAGTAAGCAGCCTTATCTAACACTGGTCTTCACTTCGAGTGAATTCGTGAGTTGACCTTCATACAGGATTTTACAATGTAGTCCGTTACAGGAGTTCCGTACGATGCTGACTATCTTCTCGGTTACGCCATAATGTCTTAGAAGGCTCTATAATACTCTCCTGTTCACGCTGTCGAATGCTTTTTCGTAGTTGAGGAAGTTAATGTAAAGGGGTGAATTCCATTCAGTTGACTGCTCAACAATGAACCGTAGGGTAACGACTAGGTCGATACACTATCGGTCTTTACGGAATCCGGCCTGTCAATCTCCAAGTTGGGCGTTCATTTGATCTTTAATTTGGTTCACTCACACTCTGTTGAAGACTTTTCCTCGTATCGAAAGAAGAGTGATGCCTCTGTAGTTTTCGCAGTTGCTAAAATCTTCTTTCTTTGGTATCTTGATGAGGTATCCTTCTTTCTAGTCTGCTGGAACTTGTTCTTTCAACCAAATCTTTCTTAAGAGAATGTGGAGTATCTTTGCAGTTGCTTCCATATCTACCTTCAGTGCCTCAGCTGGTATGTTGTCTGTCCCTGCTGACATTACCACTCTTGATTTGTCAAATGGCCATTTTGATTTCCTCAACTGTTGGTGTGTCGATGTTTATAGGAAGATCTGTTGCTGCTGCTTCGATGACTGGTGGGTTCAGTGGAGCTGGTCTATTTAACAGTTGTTCGAAGTTTTCTACCCACCTGTTTTGTTGTTCATTCACTTCAGTGAATAGTTTGCCAGTCTTGTTCTTGATTGGCTGTTCTGGTTTACTGAATTTCCCAGCCAACTTCTTCGTTGTATCGTATAAGTGCCTCACGTTTCTTTCTTTTGCAGCTTTTTCTCCGTCATTGCTAGGTCCTCCACATATCTTCGTTCATCCGATCTAATGCTCCTCTTCACTTGTTTATCGACTTCTGTGTATTCGGCCTGTGCCTTGGCTTTCTCCGCTCTTGTCTGGCTGTCATTAATTGCTACTTTCTTACTCCTTCTTTCTCGGATTTTGTCTAGAGTACCAACAGAAATCCATTCTTTATGGTGTTGTTTCATGCGGCCCAAAATCTCCTGACATGTTGAAGTTATTGTTTATGTAATCTCTTTCCAATTGTCCTGCATATTAGTTCCACCTTCTTCTAGTACTTCATGAAATACTTGGAACTTATTATTGAGAGTTATGTTGAAATCGTTGCGTTTGTTAGTATCCCGGAGATGAGCTGTGTTAAACTTTTGTAATAATGCTGCTCCAGTTCTCCAGTACTTCTTTAGCTTTAGTTTCATTTTAGCCACCACCAGATGGTGATCTGAAGCTATGTTAGCTTCTCTCCTTGAGTTTATATCTTCCATGGTCCTTGTGAACTTCTTATTAATGCAGTTGTGGTTGATTTGGTTCTCCGTAATGTGATTCGGTGAAACCCATGTAATTTTGTGTATACGTTTGTTGGAGATTACGGTGCTACCTTTAATCATTTTGTTGAAGGCATATACGTTTTCAAATCTCTCACCGTTTTCGTTCCTTTCCCTTAGTTCATGTAGTCCCATGATGTCTTCATTACCGGTGTTGTCCATTCTCCTATCAGAATGGTCAGGTCTTTGGCTGAGCATTTATCGATGATTGACTGCAGCCTTGTGTAAAACTGATCTTTGTCGTCTTCGTGGCTGTCGTTGGTGGGTGCATAGCATTGGATAACATTCATTGTATTCCTCTCCTTCTTTGTCTTTAATGATGCTTTGATGATCCTAGGTCCATGAAGTTCCCATCCTATAAGGGCCTTCCATGCTTCATGGACAAGATTAGTGCCACTCTTTGTGTGTGTGAGGCGTTTACTTCTTCGTGACCGGAGTATTAAAGCACTTCTCCTGAGGATAATCTTTGCTGCCCAGCTTGTAGCCAATGAGTTTCACTTATTCCAAATATCTTCAGGTTGTATCTTTTCATTTCTTTGGCAATTTTCCCTGTCTCCTACATCGTGCGGACGTTCCATGTACCTATATAAATAGTTGCTCTGGTTGTCAGAAGGGCTATCGGCCTCGTGGCTTTCGAAGGAACTCGGCTTTCACCACGAGGCTTCCTAACAGATCTTCCAACTCTCTAGACAGAGTTAAAGTGGTTATAAAGGTTTTTACTGGTTAACGTTTGTTTTTTAGCAAGGTTGTTGTTTTACGGGGTGGGGTCGCTAACCTTATTACTCCAGTCAATCAATTAGTTATGTACAACTTAGAACGTGGCACACATGTACACCGGTTCACCTCAGTAACACGTCAAGGTAAACTCCAAAATTAGTGGGAGTAGTAGTTAACACCAATAGTAGTAAGAAAAAAGAGTGGATATATAGAATATGGTTCAAGGAGAAGGAATTATTTGGTAGAATGGAAGGCATGTAATAATTCTAAACAAACTCATAATTTGAAGAAGGACACAGAGTGAATACATCTACACCAGGCAATCAGTTACAACGTAAAAATCGGTATGTGCGGACATCAGTTAAAGATACATTGACCCAATTAGAAGATAGGGATGAAAGTTTCGGATAAATTCTCAGAGTAGTGGAGGTAGTGACAGACTTAATATTGATGGAAATGATTACAGATTGAATATATGATTCAGAAAAAACATGTATGATTCAATAAGTAGATAACTATTATAAAATTATAAGATGTGCCTTACTGCAATATGTCGTATTGTTTTGGTTTATTGTTTATGATCAAGATTGTTGTTCGCAGACAGAGTTTATCAATTTGCGTATGGATAACCTTTGGATGCACTCGTGTTTTGATTAGTATGTCGTCGATAGAACCTTCGATCAATGTTAATCTAAGGATTTATCATGAAACTACTACGTATGTTACTATTGTATTCAACTGGGTAACTTCATCTCCCTGTCATGATATGACATAAAACTTGGATTTTCCCTCTATCCTCGGATCTATATTAGTCTTAACAAAATATTTCTATGTTTGCGTATTTTGAACTTAGATTTACTTTGCTTCTTTCTTTCACAAACGATCGTAAAATGTTATTACTCATGTCCTCTTTTGATTATATGGATTTACTGTTTCAAATAGTAATAACCATTTGTTAGACACATAAGAAACATAGTGTAATATAATGCTGTAATATTATTGGGCTTTTAAAAAATAAACGTAAATAAAAAATATTGTACCTTGTTACTGCGTTGATTCGAAAATTCATTCAACTATTATATAGAAATTTGAATGTTAGCATAATCAGTGTGAGGAGCTATGACTCGATGATTAAAGCGCTTGATTAACAATCACTAATTCCCAGCCTCAAACCCACCTCTCTACTCCGTTTAGACTACCGAATAGTGTCACTAGACATCACGCTTAAAGTGCGGTTGTAAGCCAGCAACACAATTCACACCTAATTAAATAATAATAAATTCCCACTGTTGTTTAATTTATATGCTATTATTATTTTTATTTAGGGATTTTGTTTTGCTGAGGTCGTGGGGAAAGCGTGACAACTGTTACTTTATATGCTGTACATCTGTTGAACATCCTAAATGTCCACCGATTCCAAACTATGTTCGGTAAGTATTTAGCTCTATATAAACTGCCTATTTTTCATTTATCGTGAAATAGTTTTTATTAAAACAACGTATATTACTGTTATTTCCAGATAAACAAAAGTAACACTGTTGCTTCATGTAACCACTATTATATGTTATTTAAATGCAAGTTTTATAATATACGGTTTTTAGCATATCAATAAATTCAATCCGAGTCATTCTCATTCATTTATTGGTGCTACTGTCTCTACAGATCTTAATAGTTCTAGAAGATTAAATTTTAAATTTGACTAGTATGTGAAATCTAGGATATTGCGTCTTATTTGGAACTGGCTAGCTCAATATGCCTTATTCTATTGTTAGCTTTCATATAAGGACTCGACTTCCATCGATTGACTTCAGACTCCGTCGCGTTTTCCACTGAGCTACTTAGTCCAGACAGCCACACTTGCCGGTTCTGTGCTTACTTTGTCGGGATTGATATCTTTCCGTTACTAATGGTAAGGACTGAAGTTGATTAGTCATTGCTGACATGTGTACATTTTGACTAGAGTGCCACAAACTAATTTTAGTAGAACTTGTTAATTAACACTATTTCGAGGTTCTTAATATCAACAACAGAAAGACAAACCCTTACAAATTAATGAGCATTACCTTTTGGATCTAATTTCTACAAAGTCTGCTTATCATTACCAACTGAATTTACGAAATTTACTCTCTTGATAATAAATAAGGTACTTGCTTAGTTATGTTACGATTTCTATCCCTAAGAATAATGCCTTCATTTAACCTTATGACTACTAGTTTTCCATTTGTTCTTAAAGGTTCATAATGCCTTCATACTCAGTTGATAACCTTTTCTTTCTTACTTTTCTTCTGAATCAAATATTTATTTTTTTTCATCTCAAATTTATTATTAGGGTTTTCCAGATATTTTGTTTTAAATATGTAAAAATTCCTTTGGGATTCTTTTTTATGTCATATTATTGTATGCTGTCACAGTGGCGTAAACGTATTCACTCTTTATTTTCTGCTAGATCCTAAAATCCATCATTCTTTCGTACTTTTGCTTTTTCATTCCTATCTACTGGATTATACTGTTTTGTTAATCTTATGAATTTGATTTCATCATGCTGATATAGTGTGGCAACTTGGACTCGTGCGCATATGCGTCGGGTTCTACGTTGTATATGAATGCGTGAAATGATCTTTTAAACAGTCACTTTATACTTTTTAATCATGATTCCCCAGTGTACCATATTTGCCAATCAGCTCTTATGTATTTTAAATACACTCATTTTGATGGACATTGAATTTATGAGCAATTATCACTCGATTACAGCGAATCCCGGCAATCGATCACCTACCTTGCGATCAGCATATTTCATAATCTTTCCTTCTATTATAAGATTTCCTATATTTCCATTGTTTTTATTTGTCTATAGTATGTAGTTTCAGACCTTGAATTTTACATAATTTGTTTCATGTTTAATTGTCCTCATGTAATTAACATCCCTCAGTTGTTAACTGTAGTATCTGCGTAAGTTATTACAAATGCTAAGTGATCATAGTATATGTAATGTTCTTGTATATTATTAGTAATTGCTAGTGGGATATAGACTGGACTAAAGCATGTTCTGTGCGTGATTGTAATGACGCACGCAGATTGGCTATCTCTAAACCAATCAGCTCTAGCGGATTATTGGGGAAGACTCTAGAAGCTTCTTATGTAAATATTATAAATATATTAACGTTTCTCTATTTGTGGATTCCTACTTCTGCCCGTCCTTGTTATTTTGGAATACAATTTGTTCCTGTTCAAACGTGTTCTGATTTGGGGTCTTGTCGAGTGTTCAGTGTCAAAGAATACTAAGCAATAGGAGAAGCTGGGTTATTATTAGCAAGAAACGCAACATTAATTATATCACAGAATTACCGCACTAGTAGCAACGCAGTAAGAATATTCTTTGTGATATAGAAGGTGTACTGAATTAGTTATGACGATCCATACTATCCTTTTAGCAAACCAAATCAAGTAAACATGCGTTTGAACCTGTCTTAAATGAGTCAGGTGAAGAAATGAAAATAAGAAGGATTAATGAAACATAATAAGGAGAATAAGTGAACAGGTACAACTAGTCATACATAAAGTATAATGTAAATAGTAGTCTAGTTAATAAAAATGCTAGGTATTGAGGTACTCTTAAGTTATACGATTGTTTGAATTTATGCGAACTTATGAGAATTCATCATAACTAGTAAGGAGAAAAACTGCATACACTGATCATAATATGTTCACTGGGTGGCGTTCCAGCGACAGCATATTTGTCCATTATCAAGGGCTATCATTATTTACATCAGTTTACTAGTTCAATTGACGTTATCTGTGTAGTTGGCACTTGCTTTTCGATTACTTGTCAAACTTCTTTTATGAGGTGAACAGGTTTACGGGATTCTTTCATCTGTATCTAGTTTTGATTTTCGTGTGTTTTATTTATTTTTATCTCCAACAGTCTTAGTTTATGTTTATTCTTAATTTCCTGCAGTGCTGAACAAGTGATTAGCGCATGCATATTTAGACCGCTACCTGGATGTTCGAATCAGTGCAACTTAGTGTGGTTTCTATGCAATGATTTAAAGGTATATTTTTATTTTCCGTTATAAATGTTTAAAGCAATAAATTTATATTTAGTGTTTTGAAAAGCTAATTAGATACTAAATGACCTCTTATTTAAAACAGTATTCTTTTTTGTGGATGAGTTATATTCTCTACTATCTTTCAGTTTGTAAAGTAAAAATTTCATCATTTGCTCAAGGGTGTCTACAATTTCGAGATGAGTAATAATTCGAAAGTTAGTCGCTTTAGTTGAAATGTAGTTGCCACATTGCTGTTGTAGCTTATAAAGAAACAAATGCAAATGTAATATTTGGTGAACATAAGGAGTTATTATAACTTTTGAACAGCAGCTATCACGTTCGTGGCCTACAAATTGTTTTCATTACAATATATGGATCTAATACTTTTTATATACCTGAAATGTATACCATATTTGTTCATCGTTTAATTTCTAGTCTTTTTTAATTTTCTGTTAATCGGTATTTTTTGTCACACAATATGAAGTCCACTGATCAGTATTATGCCTCTTATGTTTTAGCTTGCTCTTCCTCAGCGGCTTCTAGATAGAGCATTGAATTCTCTTCTACCTTCAATGATGACCGGTTTGATTGAAAGATCTCAATTAATTGCAAATACTCCTCTTGATGACTTTTTTATTGATATTCAACCACACCGTACATCCAGGAAGAAAAAACGTGCTAAACGATCAAGCAAAAAGCACCATGTTCGGTCGCAAACCGTGATAAAAACTTTGGATTCGGTGAAAGAAAATGTCACTCATTCGTCTGATGATAGTGATGCTGCCGCTGATGGTGATAATTTACTACCAAGAAACCACAGGTTATTATAATAAATTCAGATACTCATATTTTTGTACTTCTGTTGCTTGCTTCGATTATCAGTTGCTTCATTTAGTGATATAATATGATTGTCTATGTACTTACACAATATTTTCTACAGTACTCATTGCGTAACTAACATGCTATCATGTCTAATGTTCGTGTGTTTGTCCAACACCCTTATCTTTTACAGTTTTTAATTATGAATTTCAAGGATACTCGTTTTTTCGACGAATTTATTCAAAATCCTGAACATCTGTAGTCGATGTGATTTCTGTAAGTAATTTTAAGATTTTTTATTATTGCTTTTAAAAAGTTATAAAATATTGTTGTCATTACTATCCCGGAAACAATATTTTATGAAAGTTTTTATAAAATTAACAACGTAAATTTCTTTTGTTTTTGAATCAGTTGTTTTCGATATTGTGTTGTTTATATGTTATTATTTTTCTAAATAAATGTAACAGAAAATTTTTATGAAGTTGATAATTTTCAATTTTTGCAAAATGAGAGTAACAGACATTGTGGATTTGAGTGAATTCATTTTTTTCCATGTTGTCTTATTCTAAACACACTAATATGTTAATTATTAACATTTTTAAAAACGCGATTTAATGAATTTTCCTGACTAAACTAGAAATCGATTGTTTCTTAAGTAGTGTATAGTATTACTCTAGGTAATGGTTCATCACACACGACAGAATTAGTGCTTATGGGAAAATAAGCGAGATCTACAAATCTGTTGAGATTATCCGTAGAAATCTCATAGCACCTGAGGACATTTTATTCATTCATCGCCTAATTTTAACGTAGGTTGGTAACTCTCTACCCAAAGATTGGATGAAGGATAATGTAAAAGTATAAGTACACGTTGCACATGTTATACGTTTGCTCAAATACATATTTCTTTCCTTCTTCTGTCTTCTTATTTACGATTTCGTATTCGTGTCCAGAAAGTAGCACATGGAACTCAGAATTACCAAATACAACACATTAGTATCAAACGAAGTGTAGAAACGTAGTCTTTGATCTTTATAAGTTTCTACACGCTATCCCCTGAAGCAGATGAATCGCCGGATATTTGTATGGTACGTATGCTGATGGACTTCCAGAAAGTTTTGCATAAATACTTTCACTTCATTTTACTCAGCTGTAGTTAGAACAAATGTAAGAAACTGGTAAATAGTTTCAACTCAAATGTGTGCTTCGTAGCCGATTATACACATTTCGATGTAATAACAACAAGGATTTCAGAGTAGAATGAATTTACTACGTTTCGTAGCTTCTCATTAGCTGCAAACGACATAAAATTACAATTTGCGTTATTCTTATTGTAGACAACCTCATGTATATCTTAATTGACGAATGACATTGAGTTTGTAGTGTGACTGTAAGGAACGCCAAATATTTACACTAATCTAATCAGTTTCTAAATAGGTACGAACAATACATTCTAAATAATATAATTAACTTTACAAATCTATAGTTTATATTAGCACAGTTTACTTGGAATAACAGCAAGACTGGAATTAGAAAGTGTCTTCCCAACTTGATCACTGCTGCAAGGTATACGTTATTTTAGGTATCTACTAGAGGTAACATAGCGAGGTAAAGAGGATGATTACAGGGGATTTTTCAAACAATGTCAGTGTGACGTTGGATTATTCAAATCGATTATCGACTCAGCGAAGAGGAGTGTGTAGACATTCATTATTGTACCACAGCGTATAAGAGAAAATCCATATTTTTTGAAAGTATTAATGACAAAATGGAACAATATTTACACAATATGCATTTCAAGCGTATTATCGGAAATCCATTACATGAATATTGTTAATAAGCTTTCAAGAAAATAAAAAAATTCAATTGCATTCTGCACAAATTCAACAAGGAACAAAAAATTTTGAAAACAAGAAGAAACTGAAATTGTTTAATACAACAGTCGAAGTATCTAAAATGAAATAAAGCAAAGGTAGTGTGAGATAATAAAAGAAATAAAATAGAATAATAATAATAATCAGGTGGGTGATTATTACAGTCAAACCAGTTGGTTGATACGAAATTGTAATTGATGTTATGAATTTATGTCAGTAGCGAAAAATAAACGTCTCACCAATATAATAATTTTTAACTTGACAATGTAGTTGATAATGGTATCCGATACTTATAAAATAATAATTAATATCTCAGTACACCCATTTTTAACAGACAATTCAGGATCGATTTCAGCAAATATGTTGAGAAAAACAATGCTTATAAAACTAAATAAAATTACAGTGTTTCGACATTTGGCGAGTAGTGGAAACAAAGCTAGTGTATCCATCAATTAACCGTAAAACAGCCAAATCTTAGCGAATAGAAATGTTACGGATTTTGCACGGTTTACAAAGTATGATGGGATCCAAAAGTTTTCAAGAAACGAGGACAGAAAAATTATCCGTGAGTTGTCATGAAGGTTACGCTAGGCGACAGTCTTATTGTTTAAAATAATAGCAAACGGCTAGTTTCCCAAACAATTTTTCTGACAATTGTCTGAGTACACTGATAAAGTTTTGATCATCTACAAAAGCTAAAAGTAAGCAGTCGCGGAACGGTGAATTGATAGGATTCTGAAGTAAATGTTCCTTAAAGATATCCACATTGAAAAACAGATCAGTGGCCACAGTTTTTGGGAGTATAACAATTCAGTCTACATTGCTAAAAAACGACTAATACAGAAGACATTAAAAAAACTCGATAAAAGTCAAGACAATAAACAATAGAAGCAAAAGTCAATAAAATGGAGGCAAAACCCTACAACAGGAATATTTAATATTCAAACATTACCCATAAGAAGTGATTCGGTCTGAATACATTCACACTTGAAAAAACGGATGAGTTTGTACTTTCCAAACCGTTAAGTTTGCTTGAAGAAATACCTTGTGATATAAGACGATTTAACTGTATTCGAAGGGCTCTTGCATCAGAACTCACTTCAGCCAACTGACCACGGAGTTTGGATGCCTCACGATCACCATCTTCCCTTTGATGCACCATGTCTAATCGTAACTGGTCAAGTTCATTTTGGGTGACATGTAATTTCAGTTTTAACTCATCGATACTTAAAGCATCTACATCTTGTAGTTCGTTATTTGTATGAATACTTTTTAGCAAACTGGGAATTAGGACTTAGAACAAAAGTTAAAAAAATAATAATGTATACATTATATGCAGAAGCAATGCAAAGACTTTCATGAGACACATAGATAGACTAAATCGAATAACTAGATGACGAAAAAGTAATACTTGGCTACTGACAAACAAGATTGATTGATATCATTGTAATAAGATAAAACTCTAGTGACCTGTTAAACAGCAGCAAAAAGTGATTGAAATTTGGATATTATTTATTTATCTTTGTCTGGGAAAATATGGTTTGTTGACCAACCTATAGCTAAGAGACTTTGGAGTATTTTTAACTACTTGTGACTTTGATGACATCGATCAAGAATGATAAGCCTGATCCACTAGTTTGATTCCAGTTATCATGAGAATATGAAGTATGGTGGCAGAAAGAAGTAACTAAATATCTAGTCACCCAAAAAGGAACAAATCACATTTCGGATATCACGTCTAAGAGAGTAACATGTCACTTGCGAAGGTGATAGTAGTGGTAACCTTTTTCTATATACTATGTCTGGATTTATAAGCAAATCTTCAGCGAAGTGCAACCTTATCTGTCAAGATAGTTAAAGCCTGAAGTGGACTTCACTGTGAGAGACAAGAGCAGGAACAATTATAAATCGATGACATCATAGATGCTGCGTACTACAGCACACGTTGCTGTAATGGCAAAACACTAGACGACGTTTTCAAACATTAGATACATTTGTTTCGATCATTAAGTATGAGCATTTCTCTTTTTGAAGTATTTTGGAATGTTATCTAATAAATTTATGATTCATTTTGTCTTGTCTACAGTCAATGATAACGTTGGCAGAAACGATAAAAGAACAGAAACACGTACCCTAATCTTTAAAATTCTCGATCGGAAAAAACATATGCAACTTTCTACAGAAATCAACATAGGTCCTACTATCTTACTTAGTGCTATATTTACCCCGGTCACCCTATTGTAAGGTGCCGTCGAATCACCACATCACCCGGGAGTGTATTACACTGGCTACTCATGATATCTAACTAAAATCAATCTAATGCCATACTTAGATTTCATAATCGGTGAAACGCTGACTTTACTTGTTTAGTATGAATATATACATATTCATAACTTATTCTATACAGAGCTAAACTGCAAAAACTACAAACGCATCCATGTAATCTGACAGTGTATTATTTAGGTTATCATGGTGTGTTTTGGTAAGTCATCCGAAGGGTAGTCATAAATATGCAACAGAAAACTCGACATTACGTCAAAATACTTCGGATTCACCCTACCGATCGATCGATTTGAGTAGTCGTCGCTACAAAGACAAAACATTAGACGATTTTCGAAGTTACTCAACAACTCATTCAAAAAATTAACAGGATGAATACTAAAGTGGTAGTATCATCAGTGGTAGTAAAAAAGAGTAAACACAGAGAATATGATATGCAAGGAAACAATTAATTCGTAGTAAGGTATAGAGTAATTCCAGGCTAGGGATTTAAAGAGTGAATGCACCTAAGCCACTCTGGATAATTCATAGTCATGACATTAGGAGCCACCACCTGTGTATTACGACAATCGCACCGACCTCAGACAAGTAGTCTCCAACTACCAGCACGGTTCAGACTAATATCTAACGACTTCATGGACCGGTTCCACGTCCTGGTCTGACTGTCACTAACTTTCTTCTATTCTACGCTAGCCAACGGCACACCGGTTAATCAGTCATGGACAACGTAAGGTCTAGCACACATGTGTATAGGTCTAAGTTCCAAAACTACGAAACATCGACGAGATCAAATTTACAAGATTAACACAACAATAGAATACAACATGAAGGAATAATACAAAATATGTGTGCAGAAGAATAACTGAACTTAAAATCTACAAGGAGGTAAAGAGTGAACACACTTGTGGCACTGTGACTGATTTTGAATAGTGTCACTCGATTTCTCTAGGCACTGGTCGCAATTATCAGATGGACCTCAACCAGATAGTCTGCTTCTATCAACATGGGTTAGACTAGTATTCTAAGACTTCATGGACTGACGTCATGTTTTAGTTTGGCCGCCCCTAGTCTTTTTCCAACCTACTCCTACGAGGGCCAACATCCACATCAAGGTAGGTGGTGGTTGTGTACATACACTACATGTCGCAACCACTTCAAACAACGAACATTCACAGTCTCATCAACTCGTTTACAAACTTTTCCTAGTACCATGCGTCTAACCTTATTATTACCTAGTCGGTCATTCTATGATATGCAAGCGATATTCCGAAAATATCTATTATTGAATACTAGTAACTTTAAAATATAATCTGTTTTTAATGGTCAAGTCCCATACAGTGAAACGATGCTGACTTGCTCAGTACACTAGTACAACGGAGGTAACTTAAGTTAGCAAAAGCAAAATGAGCTTTGAACATTACAGAGATTTTGTTTGGCACCAAAGTATTAGACTTACGAGATAACTGATGTGGTCGACACGCTCAACTACTTCACTTATTACCCTTAGCTTAGGTATTGGCACACACAAGCCCTAAAGTAAAAATTAGCATTTAGAGAATGGGAAAGATGCACCCCGAAAATGGCTGGATTGTTGGTAATAGAATTAAAATAATCTGGATTTAGTCAGCATCCACGTAGAACTGGACAGTGTAATCAGCGTATTGTAAGTCGACAAATTGACTTTCTAATAATTCAGACAATTAAAGTTATCATTAATAGTATGAGGTGAATAGAGTACGGCCGTGTATTATATGGTCAAAACTTACGATACTTCAGATATAACAGAATGTGGTGATATTTGTTTTTGATATGTAGGACAATATTCCCCGAGAAGCATTTGGTATTTATGTAGCTCTTGTGTACGCTCATACAAAGAGTCTTCAAGTAAAGCAACCTGTGAATAAAATATAGGAACAAACACATTGTCATTTTATTCAAACGATTAATAAAAAACGAATGAACCAAAGAGTTTTCATAACAAACTGTTAACTCACCTGTTCATCTAATCCCTCAATAGTTGCTTTTAAGTGTGCACGTTCTACAGTTGCATGAGATAAACGTTCCTTCAAAGTTAGAAATTCTGCGTTACTTGCCCTTAATTGGTCCATAGCCATAATTGCTTCTTCTTCAGCTCCTTTTAATCGATGCAGCAATTGTGAATGAAACGATTCTTCACTGACGTTCTGGCTTCCATTGACATTATAAATACTTTTGAAGTCAGTACTTGAATTTCGATGGTCATTTATAGTTGCTTCGTCACTTTTCCTTAACGATACTTCAGCGTGTTTACTGGATACATGAGAACTATGTAACTGGCTTTCATTTAGACAGATTGGTTCTCCTACATCACCATATCTTATAATTTCACTAATAAGTGATATTTCACCGGCTAACGAAGTTTCAGATGGCATAATATCATTACCTTTTAAAAATCGAAGCGAAAAATAAGAACGTATCATTGTTAACGTTAGACTTGATAATAAAAATAAAATAATCATTAGGTAGATTTACAGAGATAAGGTACTCATAAATAAGAGAAACATCGGAAAAGATTG
This sequence comes from Schistosoma japonicum, assembly GCA_025215515.1. Lineage (NCBI taxonomy): Eukaryota > Metazoa > Platyhelminthes > Trematoda > Strigeidida > Schistosomatidae > Schistosoma > Schistosoma japonicum. The sequence goes on along the minus strand of CM046063.1, from coordinate 17,197,264 downwards.
CAATAATCATTAGCTAATTATTTATATAGCATAGATTAGTAATAAGTAGAAAAAAGTCTATTCTCTATGTAATTTCATTATACTAACTAAACATGAAAGATGACAATACTAACTAGTTTACCGAATACAGAATAGTGCATTTGTCTGCAGTCAAAGATTTTATAAACTGATGACATGTTTTAGCACACCTATTTTCTTCCCATCCCACATGCTAGCCAGGTAGGCGGTGGTCGGGAATATATAATATATATTCGAACCAATTCAGTCGATGAATGTTCACAACCGCAACTACTGATTTGCCACTATTTGTCTTTGCATTTCAAGTCCAAACAACAATATTGCTTGCTTGGCCATTCCATGTTGTCCGAGTGGTACTCTGAAGACTTATGTAATTAAACACGTGAAGTGTGTGAATATCTTTTCGTTGCACAGGCCATAACTCCTTTGTGGTTATTACAATAATATTTTTGTCATTTCTTAGAAACTTGGACGAATAGCAATCGATACCGGTAAAAAGGCATTACGTCTAGTTCTTAGACATTAGCAGAAATATCAATCAACCACCATCCATAAACATAGCTGGGATCAACCTATTAGGTCCTGCTGCTTTCCGAGATTCAAATTGCGTATAGCTTTTTCGAATATGTGTCAATTCCACATTCAGGCATTTTGAAGACAGTCAGTAATTGAAAAGAAGCTAAAAGTTAATTAAACTGTCCCTGGAAATGTTCCACCCATCGGCCGAATTTTCTCGAATGAGAATAGACCATGGACCCATCTTGTTCCGAAATAGTCTGGCTTAGAGCCTATATTCTAAAACCAGTATCAATGATGAGCCAGATTAGTTGTTTAGTATTGCAAAAAGAAGTTTCCGTAGTCCCTGATACTATCGCCCATCACTGTAAGTCCTCTGTGTGCAGACAATTGTCAACCTACGTCTGAGTTGACGTCGCGCTACATCTATCTAAAAACATGCTGAATAGAGTTTACAGGCTTCAATCAATTTACTAAAAGTTTCAGAAATCCATCGATAATAATTATTGTAAAGATTTACGTTGCATACAATAAGTCAATAATCCTGAAAAAGTAGTCATTAAAAAAAAGCAAAAATAAAATTCATAAAAGACATTTATATTTGTACTTGTTTGGTCAATATATTTGGGCTTAGTAACTGAATTTCGATTATTATGAATCAATAGTTATAAGATAATTACTACGACATCTAAAATAAACACTATTGCTTAAATATTCTCGTACGCCAGGGTCATGTGGACAAAGAGAAATATACGCGACAACCAGACGTTTGATTATAATATACACAAGCAAGTAGGTTGTCAGTAATTATTAAGTGATATGTTAATGAGTGTTTATTTAGAGCTACTAACATAAAGACTAGATTTCGTCAGCTGATTACAACACTGAACTGTGTACATAAACCAACCATATTCATCATATTACAATCGCTAGTGATGGAGAAGTTTAATCTCATCGGGAGACAAAAACTAATACAAGCAAAAGGTATTGAAATGGAGACAAAATCGTACAACAGGAATATTTAATATTCAAACATTACCCATAAGGAGTGATTCGGTCTGAATACATTCACACTTTGAGATTGGAAGATGTGGTAAAATGTTAGTGTATTCGTTTGTAGGGTCAGTAGCTACATCAACTTTTTGAATACAGTTCGTTGTTGGGATAGCACTTAATAAATCTGTTTGAACGGAACTGCTTACCACATTTTCTCTATGCGTTACCTTCTGAGTAAAGGCACTATTCTCACAAACGAAATTTTCATGATTCATTACATTTCCTTGATGATTGATTAAATCAGGAAAAGAATTCATTTTAGACTGTTTACGCTGTAAAACATCATTGAGACGTTGAAGTTTCTGACAATTGATACAACTTGAAGAATCGGATGAGTTTGTACTTTCCAAACCGTTAAGTTTGCTTGAAGAAATACCTTGTGATATAAGACGATTTAACTGTATTCGAAGGGCTCTTGCATCAGAACTCACTTCAGCCAACTGACCACGGAGTTTGGATGCCTCACGATCACCATCTTCCCTTTGATGCACCATGTCTAATCGTAACTGGTCAAGTTCATTTTGGGTGACATGTAATTTCAGTTTTAACTCATCGATACTTAAAGCATCTACATCTTGTAGTTCGTTATTTGTATGAATACTTTTTAGCAAACTGGGAATTAGGACTTAGAACAAAAGTTAAAAAAATAATAATGTATACATTATATGCAGAAGCAATGCAAAGACTTTCATGAGACACATAGATAGACTAAATCGAATAACTAGATGACGAAAAAGTAATACTTGGCTACTGACAAACAAGATTGATTGATATCATTGTAATAAGATAAAACTCTAGTGACCTGTTAAACAGCAGCAAAAAGTGATTGAAATTTGGATATTATTTATTTATCTTTGTCTGGGAAAATATGGTTTGTTGACCAACCTATAGCTAAGAGACTTTGGAGTATTTTTAACTACTTGTGACTTTGATGACATCGATCAAGAATGATAAGCCTGATCCACTAGTTTGATTCCAGTTATCATGAGAATATGAAGTATGGTGGCAGAAAGAAGTAACTAAATATCTAGTCACCCAAAAAGGAACAAATCACATTTCGGATATCACGTCTAAGAGAGTAACATGTCACTTGCGAAGGTGATAGTAGTGGTAACCTTTTTCTATATACTATGTCTGGATTTATAAGCAAATCTTCAGCGAAGTGCAACCTTATCTGTCAAGATAGTTAAAGCCTGAAGTGGACTTCACTGTGAGAGACAAGAGCAGGAACAATTATAAATCGATGACATCATAGATGCTGCGTACTACAGCACACGTTGCTGTAATGGCAAAACACTAGACGATGTTTTCAAACATTAGATACATTTGTTTCGATCATTAAGTATGAGCATTTCTCTTTTTGAAGTATTTTGGAATGTTATCTAATAAATTTATGATTCATTTTGTCTTGTCTACAGTCAATGATAACGTTGGCAGAAACGATAAAAGAACAGAAACACGTACCCTAATCTTTAAAATTCTCGATCGGAAAAAACATATGCAACTTTCTACAGAAATCAACATAGGTCCTACTATCTTACTTAGTGCTATATTTACCCCGGTCACCCTATTGTAAGGTGCCGTCGAATCACCACATCACCCGGGAGTGTATTACACTGGCTACTCATGATATCTAACTAAAATCAATCTAATGCCATACTTAGATTTCATAATCGGTGAAACGCTGACTTTACTTGTTTAGTATGAATATATACATATTCATAACTTATTCTATACAGAGCTAAACTGCAAAAACTACAAACGCATCCATGTAATCTGACAGTGTATTATTTAGGTTATCATGGTGTGTTTTGGTAAGTCATCCGAAGGGTAGTCATAAATATGCAACAGAAAACTCGACATTACGTCAAAATACTTCGGATTCACCCTACCGATCGATCGATTTGAGTAGTCGTCGCTACAAAGACAAAACATTAGACGATTTTCGAAGTTACTCAACAACTCATTCAAAAAATTAACAGGATTGTATTCTACATACACCACTAATCATGTAATTGCTTCAATTTTTTTATAATAGATACCACACAAGATGTATATTAATAACTTATTTAATAAGTCACACGCTAGATGCAACTTCAGGTAGACGTTATCATTAGTTATAAGAAGACGTGTATGTGGTTCACACATGTTATCAAGTTGAATTTCTTTGTGGTTATTTTTCTCGTTTGACATTGTTTATGGACAAAAATGGAAAAGTTGGGTTTCAGTTAATAGATGTCTTAGAACCCATTGACTGAAGGTAGATATTGTATTATTTTCTTTCATTTATTTCGCTAACTTTTTAAGAAGTTTGCCATACTGATTTATTATACAACTTCAATAACAATTCATTTCAACATACTGACACGAAAAAAGACTCATGGACTAAATACAGGGAAATCTAAAACTAAGGGAACAAATGTGACAACACTATCTACATAACAAGCAGATCATAAACTCTCTTGCGAGTATAGTGACGTAACTTCAGTTACTTGCTGAAAGTGATTTTAGCGAACGTCTCATATCGAAAAACTAACGCTACGAAATGAAGATAGTAAACCAACAATGTAGAAACAGCGAGAGAAGTAATCACTAGTAACTCAATTAACACATTAAAATGTATTCAAATCCTAAGAATGCAAACCTCGTATATTTTGATTCAAAGAAGTCGTGTTCAAGTTTGCTTTACTGAAGAATAGCTTGAACTGGTCCAACAGAACAGTTGTTTTGGCCAGTTGATTGCGTAAATGATTGATTTCCATAGCGGTTCTGCGCTTTTGTGCTTCATAATTTGTTTGATGATGACGAATAGTATCCACACTAGAATCTAGTTCGCTTCCCATATGATCTAATCGTTCTTGTAACTGATCAATACGTGTTTTTTGGGTCAAACGGTATTTTTTTAAACGATCCAACTGACAAAGAGCATTCAACAAGGCTTCCTGTAATTCACTTTTAGTTGGTTTATGGGATTCAAAACAACCAGAATGCTTCGACGTACGATTGAGAACATTTCTTGGATTAACCAGTCCATATTTTAATAGCTAAAAGTGAAAGAATAACAAATGAGCTTAGATCAATATACTTAGTGAATAGAAATACTAAGTAGGTAAACTAGTTCATACATACATCCGGATTACACACGATTTTGTTACAATTAGGATGTAATAGGCCATATTGATGATATATGAAACCTTTTGCAAAAGCAAACCACAAACGGGTGTGAGTACACTAAAACTAGACAAACACGATACTGCTCACTACGAAGTAATCAATCAATATAGATATCATAGTTATATGGGTCAGGCGCAGTTCGAACAGCGTAGCGAGGAAGCTAAATGCTGTGTAACTGGTTGACGCGGGTCCCAATCACACAGGGAGTATGAATTCACTCAATGTACCTTTGTTGATAAGTGCCAACTAGTGGGATGATGTTAGGACGAAACGAGCTGTACTGTGATTGGTCCATTCTTAGCCAACTAGAGCCAACGAACAATCGGAAGGTTTCTAGAATACTCTATACCATCGTTTATAATAAACCCTCGTGTAATTATTTGCTTTGCTTTTGCCTTTTGCTGTTATTTTCTCAATACATCTTGCGACCGGCTCTACTCTTCTTCTGATTTGGGATCAAGTCGCTGTCGTTGCCAAGCTGTAGAATACTAAGCGGGATTAATACATAATATTGCCGGGACTAATAGAGATAACACAACATAACAGTAGGACACTCCAACAAAAATTTAGGTCCAGAATTTCGACTACATCTAACCACTTAACATCAAACATAGTACACACGATGTTGAGTCACTCAGACTAGTGGCCATATCACAATCTGGTCGATAGAATGGGATCAGAACTAAAGACAAGACAAACATAACGTTGGCCACTACTCAATAATCAATTAAAAACGTATGACAACACAGTTCTCTCCAATCTATAAAGTACAATATAATAAGTTAAGCTAGTGATCAGTGTTTTTTTTGTCAGGAATAGCCTCACGGCTTTGTAAATAATTCAACGTGTTCCTCCAATTTTTGTTAAACACTCCTTGAATTCTTTCTAACTTGAGAATCACTACAACAGATAAATTGACAATTAACAAATGCGAGATGGTATTTCATAATTTTAGAAAATCTCCACTCATTTTATTGTGTAAAACGGTTACAGAACTTAAGGACTGAATCTAAACAAATAAAACTGTAAGATTAATTGAGTGATAGCTCAATGGTTGAAGTGCTCAACATTCAACTATTATACTTGAGGCTCGGATCCCACTTCACTTACCTTGGTTCAGGCATAAGACGTAAAAATTGCTATCCCAAAGCTTAGCATGCCTGTACCTGGTACATTAGGCAATAATACATTCAAACCCAACCTAATTTATTTTGGCCTAAACGCCTGAACTTCAATAACTCTTAATTTCTACAGATGCGTTACATTTTATGTCATTGGATGTTTTATCCGAATAATAAAAATATATACACAGAGACTGAAACTACTGAGAAGATTTGTCAAAATGTTAACAACGAACATCTTACGGTTTCATATTTAACTTCTGAAGCATTTTTAAATCCGTTAAGTTTTGAATTAGATATTTGTTGATTCGATTGTTCATTATTTGTCAGAAAATCAGTTTGAACAGAATTGTGTTTAGTATTTTTAAGCGTATTTTGAGTTTCAGTTTTGCACGCTGTAATATGTTCTAATTTTTGTTGAAATGCATAAGTAAGTTTTAAAGTATCTGAAGCATCTTGTTCACGAGATAGTAAAAGAGATTGAATATGTTTTATGTGATCATAAGTTGATGTTATGCTAGAGTAAACCTCTAAAACACCAGGATCAGAATGAAATTGAGATAAAGTTAGTAAAGTAACTGAAAATGAATCACTGCATTCCTTCAAATTATTCAATAATTCTCCATGTTGAAAAATATCTGTTGAAAGACGATCATATAATATGGAAGCTATCCGACTACAAGCAATCAATTGAGACTCAAAATCTCCAACTAAAGACAATTCGTCATTGTTCAAAGGCTTTGATTGCGTTCCAAATTGCTATTTATTGAAAATAATAATATCAAAATAAAGTCTCTTCAACAACAAAGGCTACATTCATTAAGTGTGATGAAAATTAAGTTATGCTGTACACTATATTAAGATAATCCACGTAAAATAGGATTGGTGAAATTAAACTACCTAACAACTCAAATCACTTTCACGTTTATTTTTGAATGAGTGGGAGTGTAAAAATACGCAATAAAGTAAATAAATAAAAGACAAACAAAATCAACAATATTCACTCAGCACTAATCAACTTAAAAAGAACTCATTCTAATTGGAATATGGCATAGCAGATATCGAACGCCCTGAACCATATTCATTTTGCAAAATCCAGAACAAAAAAAAATACTAATGAACTGTAACTGATTGTCTAAGACCAGTATCCCTAGGAGGACGAGCTGTCTGAAAAAATTTTTCAACAGCATGATCTTCCCTATCAAAAAGAACAGGTATAATAGGAATATTTGAGGCCATTTAGTAAACAATTCAACAATAATGAAGTAATTTTGTCATATAAGCGGGCATATAAAGTGGGCATGCAATCAAGACTGTGGGTTTCATGCACTAGCTCAGAAATTATCCCTTTTCGGCGGTAATTTAGCTATTAGTACAGATCTTGGACGCTTCTTTACTATATTTTCGACTTTATTGTTCATCATCTGCTACTGTACTGGTCTGTGTGCCAACAAATTAATACGTTTCTTACTAAAGCGATATGAATAGGATTCTTTAATTACTCGATATAAGAAAATGGGTAGTACTACAACGGGACAAATATATGGAAATCCCAACCTGTGGAATCTACTTTTTGGCGAGATCAAATCTTCAACTGATAAGCTACATTTGCAAAACATCCAGTAAATATGATATTTGAATTCCTCAAACTACAAGTTTTCTATACATCTGTTATCTATTGTCATACCCATTTTCATTCTCAAGTTGCTACGAACATATTATCATAATTATGTATACATCTTATTTAATTTAGTCTTTACTGTGGTATGTAATTCCTTTTACGTTTCAGTCTTTCATTTGATATATAGAAGCAGTTATTTTTACTTTAAAAATGATTTAATCAGAATTCGGTCCATTCGTTAGTGAAGATTCATCAATCAGAATATCGGCAAACGTGAGGCTGAAACTAGTTCATATACAAGGTTACAAAGGTTAAGATAACTATACTCTTTCCGAACCGCTAACTGACACTGAGTAAAGTCATCGGAAATACTCCATCAGATGAATCTTAACTCTAAGCTCGACCATCGTGAATACAATGTGTGGTTTATTGGTGCCTACGACAGGCTGGTGTAGCATCCTGGATCATAGTCCTTGCTAATGACAAGGCTTGAAGCCTAGAAACAAATGTGGAATGCTGAAGTATGATAAATTTGTAAAACGAATTTATTACAAATTTAAACGTTAACAAAACCATTATAATGTTCTTATATTTACGCAGAATATTTGGTTGGTACTTTGAAAAGAGCTGAATAAACAGAACACAAATATCAAACCCATCATATTATAATTAGAGAAAATAACAACATTTGCGTATTTCTAAATGCAGCCGCAAAATACGTAAGATTTAATGTCTAAAATGTACATACTATTCTAATTTGAGTTACTGCATACAATTATAAAACCGGATTAAACGCTAGTTGATCTATTCACTAGAGCAACATTTTCCTAAAATCTGTATATTTAAAGTAGGTAAACCTCTAAGAATTACAATTTAGATACTTGTCTACTTCGTGCAAACTTTAAAACAACTTATTACTGTGAGTTGTTTGAAATGACCAATGATTTTTGAGTAACAGTTGTAAATAAGTTTCAGACTGGTAATTGATTAAATGTAGGTGTCGCGTTGAATAAAAAGAATTATTAGTATTTTGATCACTGTAAAAATCGTTTATTTATCGACAGGACTGGCAGCCAACAAATGCTTCGACTTGTATCATATCTGAATCTGGAATTCCCGCTTAATAGAAAGCATGATGTCGAACATCTCTCTCAGCGACCGACTTCAAATGAAATGTGCAAAAGATAAACTAGTCAGTGTTGTCTGGGCCAATACACTAAACATAGGAACCGGATATCGTTTCATATCACTAATACATGCAATGAACTATTGAATATTTAAATATAAAACATAAATACATGCGCGTATCGTAGAAGGTATAAAACACTACATGTATAAGCTAGACTTACAACATAAATAACAAAGAAAACATAATTAGTGATGTTCTAATACATTAGGGAGGTGGAAAATGAAAATATGAAAAATGACAGCCATTATCCAAAGAAAAATATATTAGTTTACAAATAAAAACCAAAGAAGGACTTAAGGACGAAGCAATGAAGGTTAAGAACAACATACAGCGGTTACTAAACATGAATTTACTACTGGTTAAAAGTAAAAATGAAAGAGACAATCACGAAATTGTAAAAAGGTTCAGATTGAATGGCATTTTGCAAAACCGTAAAATTAAAATGAGACAATGTAAGTCATGGTATTAATGTGAAATATGTGTATATATAAACAATGAATGGCAAGATTTAGAACTATTTAACTAGTACTAGTAGCAAATATTCATGTTATCTTAGAATGTAATTAAATCTCATTTAGATAACTTTGCAGGCGAATTCGCAATAATTAAAATCCGCGATAGTAAATATATATCTACGTTGTATATGACTTACAGACTGAATATATGTAGAGGTAAATCAAAATGAATTTTAAATTGTGAGAAATAATCTGAAAAAGTATTCATTCCTATAATGTTTCATAATTACGTCGTATTGAAAAAATTAATTCTGGGATTATTCCTATATGATTCAGCGAAGAGATCTACTCCCAATGATTTCATTTACAAAGTGATATTACACTATACTATGCTAAACTACACTACGCAGTACTATGCTATACTACAAAAACTACACTACACGATATATTATGTATGCGTAATATAATTACGAATGACCAAACACGAAAACGAAAAGAAATAAGCATGCGATTGTACAGCCTCGAAAACGAGACCCCACAAGAGGTCCCTCTGCTGAACCATATCGATTTACGTTTCAATGGATGTTTTCAGTTTATTGCTTTTATAACCAGGAAAGGATAGCCAATCAGTCATGTACAATAAAGGAATTGAACCACGCGCAGCAGTCTAACTTGCCACACATACACACACCCCCTCATCAACGCAGCAAGATGAATACTAAAGTGGTAGTATCATCAGTGGTAGTAAAAAAGAGTAAACACAGAGAATATGATATGCAAGGAAACAATTAATTCGTAGTAAGGTATAGAGTAATTCCAGGCTAGGGATTTAAAGAGTGAATGCACCTAAGCCACTCTGGATAATTCATAGTCATGACATTAGGAGCCACCACCTGTGTATTACGACAATCGCACCGACCTCAGACAAGTAGTCTCCAACTACCAGCACGGTTCAGACTAATATCTAACGACTTCATGGACCGGTTCCACGTCCTGGTCTGACTGTCACTAACTTTCTTCTATTCTACGCTAGCCAACGGCACACCGGTTAATCAGTCATGGACAACGTAAGGTCTAGCACACATGTGTATAGGTCTAAGTTCCAAAACTACGAAACATCGACGAGATCAAATTTACAAGATTAACACAACAATAGAATACAACATGAAGGAATAATACAAAATATGTGTGCAGAAGAATAACTGAACTTAAAATCTACAAGGAGGTAAAGAGTGAACACACTTGTGGCACTGTGACTGATTTTGAATAGTGTCACTCGATTTCTCTAGGCACTGGTCGCAATTATCAGATGGACCTCAACCAGATAGTCTGCTTCTATCAACATGGGTTAGACTAGTATTCTAAGACTTCATGGACTGACGTCATGTTTTAGTTTGGCCGCCCCTAGTCTTTTTCCAACCTACTCCTACGAGGGCCAACATCCACATCAAGGTAGGTGGTGGTTGTGTACATACACTACATGTCGCAACCACTTCAAACAACGAACATTCACAATCTCATCAACTCGTTTACAAACTTTTCCTAGTACCATGCGTCTAACCTTATTATTACCTAGTCGGTCATTCTATGATATGCAAGCGATATTCCGAAAATATCTATTATCAAATACTGGTAACTTGCAAATGTCATACACTTTTAATGACACAGGAGGATGGTATTAATATTTCTGAATGCATTACTTCACCTAATATTACACGACAATATCTTATTAATACTGCCATATTAAAAACTATCTGAAACAAAAAATGGTACAATAAATAAGACATCGGAAACATTATAACATATACATGTTCGTTCTATAAGCATCAACATATAAAGCATGCAAGAGACAGATTAAGAAACGGATCATTTACCAATTCAGAACATTTCGCTAATGTATATGCCTGGCTTTCATCACTGAACATAAAAGTGGACTCTATAATTTTCCTCTGCGCGGCAGAATTTGGTTGAAAGGTATCTGCATGACGGCTAGCTTTATGGTTGCTACAGTGCTGTACATGAGAATCTGTGTTTAGTGTTTTGGAAACAGACATGTAGTCTAACAAATCAACTTGCGTAGATTTCGACAAGCAATGATTTCGCTTATAGCTGTATAGACGTTCTGTAATAAGCTTATTACATTCACGCAAATGATGTACTTCACATTCTAACTTTTGCGACTGTTCGAGTTGACTTTCTGCTTCTTCGAGTTTATCAAAGAGAACGAATAATATCGCTTTTATGTTAACACGAATGATTACAACACGATTTTATTGAGAAGTTCATTTTAATTTGCTGAAGCAATTACTTGTCATCATATTTTAATCTTAAGTAATCTTTAAATTTGGATACTTATAACTAAACTTGAACGTATTTGATTTTGTTGTAGATCTATCACATTTAACGTGCAAAATAAACCAATACATATACGTCAAATAATTAAAACGTAATTTATTCTATATGTAACTTATTTTTACGAAATACTGTGTCAATAGACGGTGAACAAATTATTTAAGATATTAAACATTGGACTGTGTAAGACCAAAATATTCAAAGAATGCGTTACCTCCTGAATTTTGTGTTGCGTAATTAGTTCTTCATTTTCTCTATATTTGGTGACACTATTGACTAAAATTGATGGAAGGGCAAGTAAGAAACAAATATAACAGTTATATATAATTTTTTTATACAATAAGTGTGTTTCTTTTTTTTAAATCTTTTTTGATATATTTTAGTTGATGTGTTCTGTTATCTATTTTTTATCTTATCAAGTGTTCGTTATAATATTGTTATTCATCGTCTTAAAATATTGCGCTCAATGTTGAGTCCTGCTCTTTTCCTTCAAATTAGTTTTTTTACTTTTTATAATTGTTTTTAAACATGTCTTCGACTTGTATCATTTTATAAAGTCTCATTGTTTGGTAACACTCACACGGTTTTGACTTTATGCGTGAACAGAATAAATTTTTTACTTTATTGTGTTTCAACTGAGATCGTATTATGCTTCCAGTAAAACCTCTAGTCCTTGAATACGATTGCGTAGTTTGAAACGTTGTGGTTCTGGCAGCCATGTGTTGCCGGCTGGCGTTATTCCTGGTGTGTGATTGGAAGCCTATCATCCAAACTTGTACTTGACTACTGATTCGCAACTGATGAAATAAATATCGTCATATGTCATAAAGGAGTATAATGATTGTTTAGAAAGTAGATCGCTTTAACTTGTATGTAGTTCATGCTAGTGTTGTAATCATCTCAACTGCAGTTAATTTCGATTTAAATTGATTTATTAAATGTCCTGTTTTGATAAATTTTTAAATATTGCTGACGTTTAATTACGGTTACTTAAATCTTTACTTGATGTCTAGCAACATTTGATGAACTACGAACAGTTTATCGTCACTGATCAACTAAACACTACAAATGATAACACGAAACACATCGATCCATGCCAGCCGATGTTTTCCCAACGTGTAGAGGAAAATAATAACCTCGCTCGTTTAAATGAATGCCTCAAACAATTTGACCAAAGTATGAACTATATTGGTAATAAATTCACTCAGTTTGGTTCGCTGCTTAATACTTACTTAACCGCTTCCACCAGTAAATCATCTGGTTGTGCGGAATCAGATTTGCAAACATCTTTCGACGCATTAATGAAGCACTTTCAAACTGTTTTTAAGCAGATTAATCATATGAGATCTCAGGTAAATAAAATGATAGTTCACTCTTTTTCGTAATGACTTTTTAGTTGAACGTATGTTTTTCTCTTTAAATTGTCGTGATGCGCGATAAATTCGTAAGAAATTTCACAGGACTGAGTTCAGTCTACGGCAGTCCAATTAACATTGATAGTTTTAAAAGGAAAGTGTGCTTCTCAGTTCATCATTCTTTCTAAACAGCTAATGTCAAAGAAACAGCCTTTGTAGACGGATTTAAGATAAATTATTCGATTCGCGTTTGTACAGTAGTTATTTGCTGCATTTCGATTAATAACAGATAATAGAAATTTATTTTAATTTGGGTATATGTTTACCTTATATCGGTTTCACGGTCGTGTTACCTATGATCATGATGTGCATTCCTTTTTTTCGTTTCATTTTTCCACTGTTTACAAACTGTTAATGATAAGTTGTACAGTTAAGTAGCTGTGAAATGCAAAAAATCTGCTGCGGGATCGTGTTAGATCCGTATTTTCTAATCATCTTATACCACCCCTATGACTTTCTGAAATTAACTACATTTTTCGATTGCTTATCCTTTTATTTCTTAGCTACCTTCTAGCGAACAAAGTGAAAAGTATCAATATTTATTAGCTTTACTAGGAAATCAAATAATTTTAATTGTCAATGATAATAAGGGGAGAGATTGATAAAAGCTATTTTTCATGTATCAGCGCTTAAATGAAGTCTAGGATATAATATCCCCCATTTCTACACTACCTTATATTTGCTGGTCTTCCTTTTTTTCTCACTTTCAAAAATGATAAGGTCGAAGAGGAACGTAATGCAAATATTGTGAGGTTACGATCTATCTCAAGTTTAAAGTCTACTCTCGAAGAGGCAGAAAGTCAACTCGAACAGTCGCAAAAGTTAGAATGTGAAGTACATCATTTGCGTGAATGTAATAAGCTTATTACAGAACGTCTATACAGCTATAAGCGAAATCATTGCTTGTCGAAATCTACGCAAGTTGATTTGTTAGACTACATGTCTGTTTCCAAAACACTAAACACAGATTCTCATGTACAGCACTGTAGCAACCATAAAGCTAGCCGTCATGCAGATACCTTCCAACCAAATTCTGCCGCGCAGAGGAAAATTATAGAGTCCACTTTTATGTTCAGTGATGAAAGCCAGGCATATACATTAGCGAAATGTTCTGAATTGGTAAATGATCCGTTTCTTAATCTGTCTCTTGCATGCTTTATATGTTGATGCTTATAGAACGAACATGTATATGTTATAATGTTTCCGATGTCTTATTTATTGTACCATTTTTTGTTTCAGATAGTTTTTAATATGGCAGTATTAATAAGATATTGTCGTGTAATATTAGGTGAAGTAATGCATTCAGAAATATTAATACCATCCTCCTGTGTCATTAAAAGTGTATGACATTTGCAAGTTACCAGTATTTGATAATAGATATTTTCGGAATATCGCTTGCATATCATAGAATGACCGACTAGGTAATAATAAGGTTAGACGCATGGTACTAGGAAAAGTTTGTAAACGAGTTGATGAGATTGTGAATGTTCGTTGTTTGAAGTGGTTGCGACATGTAGTGTATGTACACAACCACCACCTACCTTGATGTGGATGTTGGCCCTCGTAGGAGTAGGTTGGAAAAAGACTAGGGGCGGCCAAACTAAAACATGACGTCAGTCCATGAAGTCTTAGAATACTAGTCTAACCCATGTTGATAGAAGCAGACTATCTGGTTGAGGTCCATCTGATAATTGCGACCAGTGCCTAGAGAAATCGAGTGACACTATTCAAAATCAGTCACAGTGCCACAAGTGTGTTCACTCTTTACCTCCTTGTAGATTTTAAGTTCAGTTATTCTTCTGCACACATATTTTGTATTATTCCTTCATGTTGTATTCTATTGTTGTGTTAATCTTGTAAATTTGATCTCGTCGATGTTTCGTAGTTTTGGAACTTAGACCTATACACATGTGTGCTAGACCTTACGTTGTCCATGACTGATTAACCGGTGTGCCGTTGGCTAGCGTAGAATAGAAGAAAGTTAGTGACAGTCAGACCAGGACGTGGAACCGGTCCATGAAGTCGTTAGATATTAGTCTGAACCGTGCTGGTAGTTGGAGACTACTTGTCTGAGGTCGGTGCGATTGTCGTAATACACAGGTGGTGGCTCCTAATGTCATGACTATGAATTATCCAGAGTGGCTTAGGTACATTCACTCTTTAAATCCCTAGCCTGGAATTACTCTATACCTTACTACGAATTAATTGTTTCCTTGCATATCATATTCTCTGTGTTTACTCTTTTTTACTACCACTGATGATACTACCACTTTAGTATTCATCTTGCTGCGTTGATGAGGGGGTGTGTGTATGTGTGGCAAGTTAGACTGCTGCGCGTGGTTCAATTCCTTTATTGTACATGACTGATTGGCTATCCTTTCCTGGTTATAAAAGCAATAAACTGAAAACATCCATTGAAACGTAAATCGATATGGTTCAGCAGAGGGACCTCTTGTGGGGTCTCGTTTTCGAGGCTGTACAATCGCATGCTTATTTCTTTTCGTTTTCGTGTTTGGTCATTCGTAATTATATTACGCATACATAATATATCGTGTAGTGTAGTTTTTGTAGTATAGCATAGTACTGCGTAGTGTAGTTTAGCATAGTATAGTGTAATATCACTTTGTAAATGAAATCATTGGGAGTAGATCTCTTCGCTGAATCATATAGGAATAATCCCAGAATTAATTTTTTCAATACGACGTAATTATGAAACATTATAGGAATGAATACTTTTTCAGATTATTTCTCACAATTTAAAATTCATTTTGATTTACCTCTACATATATTCAGTCTGTAAGTCATATACAACGTAGATATATATTTACTATCGCGGATTTTAATTATTGCGAATTCGCCTGCAAAGTTATCTAAATGAGATTTAATTACATTCTAAGATAACATGAATATTTGCTACTAGTACTAGTTAAATAGTTCTAAATCTTGCCATTCATTGTTTATATATACACATATTTCACATTAATACCATGACTTACATTGTCTCATTTTAATTTTACGGTTTTGCAAAATGCCATTCAATCTGAACCTTTTTACAATTTCGTGATTGTCTCTTTCATTTTTACTTTTAACCAGTAGTAAATTCATGTTTAGTAACCGCTGTATGTTGTTCTTAACCTTCATTGCTTCGTCCTTAAGTCCTTCTTTGGTTTTTATTTGTAAACTAATATATTTTTCTTTGGATAATGGCTGTCATTTTTCATATTTTCATTTTCCACCTCCCTAATGTATTAGAACATCACTTATTATGTTTTCTTTGTTATTTATGTTGTAAGTCTAGCTTATACATGTAGTGTTTTATACCTTCTACGATACGCGCATGTATTTATGTTTTATATTTAAATATTCAATAGTTCATTGCATGTATTAGTGATATGAAACGATATCCGGTTCCTATGTTTAGTGTATTGGCCCAGACAACACTGACTAGTTTATCTTTTGCACATTTCATTTGAAGTCGGTCGCTGAGAGAGATGTTCGACATCATGCTTTCTATTAAGCGGGAATTCCAGATTCAGATATGATACAAGTCGAAGCATTTGTTGGCTGCCAGTCCTGTCGATAAATAAACGATTTTTACAGTGATCAAAATACTAATAATTCTTTTTATTCAACGCGACACCTACATTTAATCAATTACCAGTCTGAAACTTATTTACAACTGTTACTCAAAAATCATTGGTCATTTCAAACAACTCACAGTAATAAGTTGTTTTAAAGTTTGCACGAAGTAGACAAGTATCTAAATTGTAATTCTTAGAGGTTTACCTACTTTAAATATACAGATTTTAGGAAAATGTTGCTCTAGTGAATAGATCAACTAGCGTTTAATCCGGTTTTATAATTGTATGCAGTAACTCAATTTAGAATAGTATGTACATTTTAGACATTAAATCTTACGTATTTTGCGGCTGCATTTAGAAATACGCAAATGTTGTTATTTTCTCTAATTATAATATGATGGGTTTGATATTTGTGTTCTGTTTATTCAGCTCTTTTCAAAGTACCAACCAAATATTCTGCGTAAATATAAGAACATTATAATGGTTTTGTTAACGTTTAAATTTGTAATAAATTCGTTTTACAAATTTATCATACTTCAGCATTCCACATTTGTTTCTAGGCTTCAAGCCTTGTCATTAGCAAGGACTATGATCCAGGATGCTACACCAGCCTGTCGTAGGCACCAATAAACCACACATTGTATTCACGATGGTCGAGCTTAGAGTTAAGATTCATCTGATGGAGTATTTCCGATGACTTTACTCAGTGTCAGTTAGCGGTTCGGAAAGAGTATAGTTATCTTAACCTTTGTAACCTTGTATATGAACTAGTTTCAGCCTCACGTTTGCCGATATTCTGATTGATGAATCTTCACTAACGAATGGACCGAATTCTGATTAAATCATTTTTAAAGTAAAAATAACTGCTTCTATATATCAAATGAAAGACTGAAACGTAAAAGGAATTACATACCACAGTAAAGACTAAATTAAATAAGATGTATACATAATTATGATAATATGTTCGTAGCAACTTGAGAATGAAAATGGGTATGACAATAGATAACAGATGTATAGAAAACTTGTAGTTTGAGGAATTCAAATATCATATTTACTGGATGTTTTGCAAATGTAGCTTATCAGTTGAAGATTTGATCTCGCCAAAAAGTAGATTCCACAGGTTGGGATTTCCATATATTTGTCCCGTTGTAGTACTACCCATTTTCTTATATCGAGTAATTAAAGAATCCTATTCATATCGCTTTAGTAAGAAACGTATTAATTTGTTGGCACACAGACCAGTACAGTAGCAGATGATGAACAATAAAGTCGAAAATATAGTAAAGAAGCGTCCAAGATCTGTACTAATAGCTAAATTACCGCCGAAAAGGGATAATTTCTGAGCTAGTGCATGAAACCCACAGTCTTGATTGCATGCCCACTTTATATGCCCGCTTATATGACAAAATTACTTCATTATTGTTGAATTGTTTACTAAATGGCCTCAAATATTCCTATTATACCTGTTCTTTTTGATAGGGAAGATCATGCTGTTGAAAAATTTTTTCAGACAGCTCGTCCTCCTAGGGATACTGGTCTTAGACAATCAGTTACAGTTCATTAGTATTTTTTTTTGTTCTGGATTTTGCAAAATGAATATGGTTCAGGGCGTTCGATATCTGCTATGCCATATTCCAATTAGAATGAGTTCTTTTTAAGTTGATTAGTGCTGAGTGAATATTGTTGATTTTGTTTGTCTTTTATTTATTTACTTTATTGCGTATTTTTACACTCCCACTCATTCAAAAATAAACGTGAAAGTGATTTGAGTTGTTAGGTAGTTTAATTTCACCAATCCTATTTTACGTGGATTATCTTAATATAGTGTACAGCATAACTTAATTTTCATCACACTTAATGAATGTAGCCTTTGTTGTTGAAGAGACTTTATTTTGATATTATTATTTTCAATAAATAGCAATTTGGAACGCAATCAAAGCCTTTGAACAATGACGAATTGTCTTTAGTTGGAGATTTTGAGTCTCAATTGATTGCTTGTAGTCGGATAGCTTCCATATTATATGATCGTCTTTCAACAGATATTTTTCAACATGGAGAATTATTGAATAATTTGAAGGAATGCAGTGATTCATTTTCAGTTACTTTACTAACTTTATCTCAATTTCATTCTGATCCTGGTGTTTTAGAGGTTTACTCTAGCATAACATCAACTTATGATCACATAAAACATATTCAATCTCTTTTACTATCTCGTGAACAAGATGCTTCAGATACTTTAAAACTTACTTATGCATTTCAACAAAAATTAGAACATATTACAGCGTGCAAAACTGAAACTCAAAATACGCTTAAAAATACTAAACACAATTCTGTTCAAACTGATTTTCTGACAAATAATGAACAATCGAATCAACAAATATCTAATTCAAAACTTAACGGATTTAAAAATGCTTCAGAAGTTAAATATGAAACCGTAAGATGTTCGTTGTTAACATTTTGACAAATCTTCTCAGTAGTTTCAGTCTCTGTGTATATATTTTTATTATTCGGATAAAACATCCAATGACATAAAATGTAACGCATCTGTAGAAATTAAGAGTTATTGAAGTTCAGGCGTTTAGGCCAAAATAAATTAGGTTGGGTTTGAATGTATTATTGCCTAATGTACCAGGTACAGGCATGCTAAGCTTTGGGATAGCAATTTTTACGTCTTATGCCTGAACCAAGGTAAGTGAAGTGGGATCCGAGCCTCAAGTATAATAGTTGAATGTTGAGCACTTCAACCATTGAGCTATCACTCAATTAATCTTACAGTTTTATTTGTTTAGATTCAGTCCTTAAGTTCTGTAACCGTTTTACACAATAAAATGAGTGGAGATTTTCTAAAATTATGAAATACCATCTCGCATTTGTTAATTGTCAATTTATCTGTTGTAGTGATTCTCAAGTTAGAAAGAATTCAAGGAGTGTTTAACAAAAATTGGAGGAACACGTTGAATTATTTACAAAGCCGTGAGGCTATTCCTGACAAAAAAAACACTGATCACTAGCTTAACTTATTATATTGTACTTTATAGATTGGAGAGAACTGTGTTGTCATACGTTTTTAATTGATTATTGAGTAGTGGCCAACGTTATGTTTGTCTTGTCTTTAGTTCTGATCCCATTCTATCGACCAGATTGTGATATGGCCACTAGTCTGAGTGACTCAACATCGTGTGTACTATGTTTGATGTTAAGTGGTTAGATGTAGTCGAAATTCTGGACCTAAATTTTTGTTGGAGTGTCCTACTGTTATGTTGTGTTATCTCTATTAGTCCCGGCAATATTATGTATTAATCCCGCTTAGTATTCTACAGCTTGGCAACGACAGCGACTTGATCCCAAATCAGAAGAAGAGTAGAGCCGGTCGCAAGATGTATTGAGAAAATAACAGCAAAAGGCAAAAGCAAAGCAAATAATTACACGAGGGTTTATTATAAACGATGGTATAGAGTATTCTAGAAACCTTCCGATTGTTCGTTGGCTCTAGTTGGCTAAGAATGGACCAATCACAGTACAGCTCGTTTCGTCCTAACATCATCCCACTAGTTGGCACTTATCAACAAAGGTACATTGAGTGAATTCATACTCCCTGTGTGATTGGGACCCGCGTCAACCAGTTACACAGCATTTAGCTTCCTCGCTACGCTGTTCGAACTGCGCCTGACCCATATAACTGAGATATCTATATTGATTGATTACTTCGTAGTGAGCAGTATCGTGTTTGTCTAGTTTTAGTGTACTCACACCCGTTTGTGGTTTGCTTTTGCAAAAGGTTTCATATATCATCAATATGGCCTATTACATCCTAATTGTAACAAAATCGTGTGTAATCCGGATGTATGTATGAACTAGTTTACCTACTTAGTATTTCTATTCACTAAGTATATTGATCTAAGCTCATTTGTTATTCTTTCACTTTTAGCTATTAAAATATGGACTGGTTAATCCAAGAAATGTTCTCAATCGTACGTCGAAGCATTCTGGTTGTTTTGAATCCCATAAACCAACTAAAAGTGAATTACAGGAAGCCTTGTTGAATGCTCTTTGTCAGTTGGATCGTTTAAAAAAATACCGTTTGACCCAAAAAACACGTATTGATCAGTTACAAGAACGATTAGATCATATGGGAAGCGAACTAGATTCTAGTGTGGATACTATTCGTCATCATCAAACAAATTATGAAGCACAAAAGCGCAGAACCGCTATGGAAATCAATCATTTACGCAATCAACTGGCCAAAACAACTGTTCTGTTGGACCAGTTCAAGCTATTCTTCAGTAAAGCAAACTTGAACACGACTTCTTTGAATCAAAATATACGAGGTTTGCATTCTTAGGATTTGAATACATTTTAATGTGTTAATTGAGTTACTAGTGATTACTTCTCTCGCTGTTTCTACATTGTTGGTTTACTATCTTCATTTCGTAGCGTTAGTTTTTCGATATGAGACGTTCGCTAAAATCACTTTCAGCAAGTAACTGAAGTTACGTCACTATACTCGCAAGAGAGTTTATGATCTGCTTGTTATGTAGATAGTGTTGTCACATTTGTTCCCTTAGTTTTAGATTTCCCTGTATTTAGTCCATGAGTCTTTTTTCGTGTCAGTATGTTGAAATGAATTGTTATTGAAGTTGTATAATAAATCAGTATGGCAAACTTCTTAAAAAGTTAGCGAAATAAATGAAAGAAAATAATACAATATCTACCTTCAGTCAATGGGTTCTAAGACATCTATTAACTGAAACCCAACTTTTCCATTTTTGTCCATAAACAATGTCAAACGAGAAAAATAACCACAAAGAAATTCAACTTGATAACATGTGTGAACCACATACACGTCTTCTTATAACTAATGATAACGTCTACCTGAAGTTGCATCTAGCGTGTGACTTATTAAATAAGTTATTAATATACATCTTGTGTGGTATCTATTATAAAAAAATTGAAGCAATTACATGATTAGTGGTGTATGTAGAATACAATCCTGTTAATTTTTTGAATGAGTTGTTGAGTAACTTCGAAAATCGTCTAATGTTTTGTCTTTGTAGCGACGACTACTCAAATCGATCGATCGGTAGGGTGAATCCGAAGTATTTTGACGTAATGTCGAGTTTTCTGTTGCATATTTATGATTACCCTTCGGATGACTTACCAAAACACACCATGATAACCTAAATAATACACTGTCAGATTACATGGATGCGTTTGTAGTTTTTGCAGTTTAGCTCTGTATAGAATAAGTTATGAATATGTATATATTCATACTAAACAAGTAAAGTCAGCGTTTCACCGATTATGAAATCTAAGTATGGCATTAGATTGATTTTAGTTAGATATCATGAGTAGCCAGTGTAATACACTCCCGGGTGATGTGGTGATTCGACGGCACCTTACAATAGGGTGACCGGGGTAAATATAGCACTAAGTAAGATAGTAGGACCTATGTTGATTTCTGTAGAAAGTTGCATATGTTTTTTCCGATCGAGAATTTTAAAGATTAGGGTACGTGTTTCTGTTCTTTTATCGTTTCTGCCAACGTTATCATTGACTGTAGACAAGACAAAATGAATCATAAATTTATTAGATAACATTCCAAAATACTTCAAAAAGAGAAATGCTCATACTTAATGATCGAAACAAATGTATCTAATGTTTGAAAACGTCGTCTAGTGTTTTGCCATTACAGCAACGTGTGCTGTAGTACGCAGCATCTATGATGTCATCGATTTATAATTGTTCCTGCTCTTGTCTCTCACAGTGAAGTCCACTTCAGGCTTTAACTATCTTGACAGATAAGGTTGCACTTCGCTGAAGATTTGCTTATAAATCCAGACATAGTATATAGAAAAAGGTTACCACTACTATCACCTTCGCAAGTGACATGTTACTCTCTTAGACGTGATATCCGAAATGTGATTTGTTCCTTTTTGGGTGACTAGATATTTAGTTACTTCTTTCTGCCACCATACTTCATATTCTCATGATAACTGGAATCAAACTAGTGGATCAGGCTTATCATTCTTGATCGATGTCATCAAAGTCACAAGTAGTTAAAAATACTCCAAAGTCTCTTAGCTATAGGTTGGTCAACAAACCATATTTTCCCAGACAAAGATAAATAAATAATATCCAAATTTCAATCACTTTTTGCTGCTGTTTAACAGGTCACTAGAGTTTTATCTTATTACAATGATATCAATCAATCTTGTTTGTCAGTAGCCAAGTATTACTTTTTCGTCATCTAGTTATTCGATTTAGTCTATCTATGTGTCTCATGAAAGTCTTTGCATTGCTTCTGCATATAATGTATACATTATTATTTTTTTAACTTTTGTTCTAAGTCCTAATTCCCAGTTTGCTAAAAAGTATTCATACAAATAACGAACTACAAGATGTAGATGCTTTAAGTATCGATGAGTTAAAACTGAAATTACATGTCACCCAAAATGAACTTGACCAGTTACGATTAGACATGGTGCATCAAAGGGAAGATGGTGATCGTGAGGCATCCAAACTCCGTGGTCAGTTGGCTGAAGTGAGTTCTGATGCAAGAGCCCTTCGAATACAGTTAAATCGTCTTATATCACAAGGTATTTCTTCAAGCAAACTTAACGGTTTGGAAAGTACAAACTCATCCGATTCTTCAAGTTGTATCAATTGTCAGAAACTTCAACGTCTCAATGATGTTTTACAGCGTAAACAGTCTAAAATGAATTCTTTTCCTGATTTAATCAATCATCAAGGAAATGTAATGAATCATGAAAATTTCGTTTGTGAGAATAGTGCCTTTACTCAGAAGGTAACGCATAGAGAAAATGTGGTAAGCAGTTCCGTTCAAACAGATTTATTAAGTGCTATCCCAACAACGAACTGTATTCAAAAAGTTGATGTAGCTACTGACCCTACAAACGAATACACTAACATTTTACCACATCTTCCAATCTCAAAGTGTGAATGTATTCAGACCGAATCACTCCTTATGGGTAATGTTTGAATATTAAATATTCCTGTTGTACGATTTTGTCTCCATTTCAATACCTTTTGCTTGTATTAGTTTTTGTCTCCCGATGAGATTAAACTTCTCCATCACTAGCGATTGTAATATGATGAATATGGTTGGTTTATGTACACAGTTCAGTGTTGTAATCAGCTGACGAAATCTAGTCTTTATGTTAGTAGCTCTAAATAAACACTCATTAACATATCACTTAATAATTACTGACAACCTACTTGCTTGTGTATATTATAATCAAACGTCTGGTTGTCGCGTATATTTCTCTTTGTCCACATGACCCTGGCGTACGAGAATATTTAAGCAATAGTGTTTATTTTAGATGTCGTAGTAATTATCTTATAACTATTGATTCATAATAATCGAAATTCAGTTACTAAGCCCGAATATATTGACCAAACAAGTACAAATATAAATGTCTTTTATGAATTTTATTTTTGCTTTTTTTTAATGACTACTTTTTCAGGATTATTGACTTATTGTATGCAACGTAAATCTTTACAATAATTATTATCGATGGATTTCTGAAACTTTTAGTAAATTGATTGAAGCCTGTAAACTCTATTCAGCATGTTTTTAGATAGATGTAGCGCGACGTCAACTCAGACGTAGGTTGACAATTGTCTGCACACAGAGGACTTACAGTGATGGGCGATAGTATCAGGGACTACGGAAACTTCTTTTTGCAATACTAAACAACTAATCTGGCTCATCATTGATACTGGTTTTAGAATATAGGCTCTAAGCCAGACTATTTCGGAACAAGATGGGTCCATGGTCTATTCTCATTCGAGAAAATTCGGCCGATGGGTGGAACATTTCCAGGGACAGTTTAATTAACTTTTAGCTTCTTTTCAATTACTGACTGTCTTCAAAATGCCTGAATGTGGAATTGACACATATTCGAAAAAGCTATACGCAATTTGAATCTCGGAAAGCAGCAGGACCTAATAGGTTGATCCCAGCTATGTTTATGGATGGTGGTTGATTGATATTTCTGCTAATGTCTAAGAACTAGACGTAATGCCTTTTTACCGGTATCGATTGCTATTCGTCCAAGTTTCTAAGAAATGACAAAAATATTATTGTAATAACCACAAAGGAGTTATGGCCTGTGCAACGAAAAGATATTCACACACTTCACGTGTTTAATTACATAAGTCTTCAGAGTACCACTCGGACAACATGGAATGGCCAAGCAAGCAATATTGTTGTTTGGACTTGAAATGCAAAGACAAATAGTGGCAAATCAGTAGTTGCGGTTGTGAACATTCATCGACTGAATTGGTTCGAATATATATTATATATTCCCGACCACCGCCTACCTGGCTAGCATGTGGGATGGGAAGAAAATAGGTGTGCTAAAACATGTCATCAGTTTATAAAATCTTTGACTGCAGACAAATGCACTATTCTGTATTCGGTAAACTAGTTAGTATTGTCATCTTTCATGTTTAGTTAGTATAATGAAATTACATAGAGAATAGACTTTTTTCTACTTATTACTAATCTATGCTATATAAATAATTAGCTAATGATTATTGCAATCTTTTCCGATGTTTCTCTTATTTATGAGTACCTTATCTCTGTAAATCTACCTAATGATTATTTTATTTTTATTATCAAGTCTAACGTTAACAATGATACGTTCTTATTTTTCGCTTCGATTTTTAAAAGGTAATGATATTATGCCATCTGAAACTTCGTTAGCCGGTGAAATATCACTTATTAGTGAAATTATAAGATATGGTGATGTAGGAGAACCAATCTGTCTAAATGAAAGCCAGTTACATAGTTCTCATGTATCCAGTAAACACGCTGAAGTATCGTTAAGGAAAAGTGACGAAGCAACTATAAATGACCATCGAAATTCAAGTACTGACTTCAAAAGTATTTATAATGTCAATGGAAGCCAGAACGTCAGTGAAGAATCGTTTCATTCACAATTGCTGCATCGATTAAAAGGAGCTGAAGAAGAAGCAATTATGGCTATGGACCAATTAAGGGCAAGTAACGCAGAATTTCTAACTTTGAAGGAACGTTTATCTCATGCAACTGTAGAACGTGCACACTTAAAAGCAACTATTGAGGGATTAGATGAACAGGTGAGTTAACAGTTTGTTATGAAAACTCTTTGGTTCATTCGTTTTTTATTAATCGTTTGAATAAAATGACAATGTGTTTGTTCCTATATTTTATTCACAGGTTGCTTTACTTGAAGACTCTTTGTATGAGCGTACACAAGAGCTACATAAATACCAAATGCTTCTCGGGGAATATTGTCCTACATATCAAAAACAAATATCACCACATTCTGTTATATCTGAAGTATCGTAAGTTTTCGACCATATAATACACGGCCGTACTCTATTCACCTCATACTATTAATGATAACTTTAATTGTCTGAATTATTAGAAAGTCAATTTGTCGACTTACAATACGCTGATTACACTGTCCAGTTCTACGTGGATGCTGACTAAATCCAGATTATTTTAATTCTATTACCAACAATCCAGC
Organism: Schistosoma japonicum; assembly: GCA_025215515.1. Lineage (NCBI taxonomy): Eukaryota > Metazoa > Platyhelminthes > Trematoda > Strigeidida > Schistosomatidae > Schistosoma > Schistosoma japonicum. The sequence goes on along the minus strand of CM046063.1, from coordinate 17,171,230 downwards.
CATTTTCGGGGTGCATCTTTCCCATTCTCTAAATGCTAATTTTTACTTTAGGGCTTGTGTGTGCCAATACCTAAGCTAAGGGTAATAAGTGAAGTAGTTGAGCGTGTCGACCACATCAGTTATCTCGTAAGTCTAATACTTTGGTGCCAAACAAAATCTCTGTAATGTTCAAAGCTCATTTTGCTTTTGCTAACTTAAGTTACCTCCGTTGTACTAGTGTACTGAGCAAGTCAGCATCGTTTCACTGTATGGGACTTGACCATTAAAAACAGATTATATTTTAAAGTTACTAGTATTCAATAATAGATATTTTCGGAATATCGCTTGCATATCATAGAATGACCGACTAGGTAATAATAAGGTTAGACGCATGGTACTAGGAAAAGTTTGTAAACGAGTTGATGAGACTTGTGAATGTTCGTTGTTTGAAGTGGTTGCGACATGTAGTGTATGTACACAACCACCACCTACCTTGATGTGGATGTTGGCCCTCGTAGGAGTAGGTTGGAAAAAGACTAGGGGCGGCCAAACTAAAACATGACGTCAGTCCATGAAGTCTTAGAATACTAGTCTAACCCATGTTGATAGAAGCAGACTATCTGGTTGAGGTCCATCTGATAATTGCGACCAGTGCCTAGAGAAATCGAGTGACACTATTCAAAATCAGTCACAGTGCCACAAGTGTGTTCACTCTTTACCTCCTTGTAGATTTTAAGTTCAGTTATTCTTCTGCACACATATTTTGTATTATTCCTTCATGTTGTATTCTATTGTTGTGTTAATCTTGTAAATTTGATCTCGTCGATGTTTCGTAGTTTTGGAACTTAGACCTATACACATGTGTGCTAGACCTTACGTTGTCCATGACTGATTAACCGGTGTGCCGTTGGCTAGCGTAGAATAGAAGAAAGTTAGTGACAGTCAGACCAGGACGTGGAACCGGTCCATGAAGTCGTTAGATATTAGTCTGAACCGTGCTGGTAGTTGGAGACTACTTGTCTGAGGTCGGTGCGATTGTCGTAATACACAGGTGGTGGCTCCTAATGTCATGACTATGAATTATCCAGAGTGGCTTAGGTGCATTCACTCTTTAAATCCCTAGCCTGGAATTACTCTATACCTTACTACGAATTAATTGTTTCCTTGCATATCATATTCTCTGTGTTTACTCTTTTTTACTACCACTGATGATACTACCACTTTAGTATTCATCTTGCTGCGTTGATGAGGGGGTGTGTGTATGTGTGGCAAATCAGACTATTATCCGTCTGTCAGTTTAATTTTTGTTCATACTTAGTGTTAGATTGTTGATAGTATTTGGTTATTCTTAGCCTTCTGAATGGCATTAACTGAAATAATGTGCATATTTGTCACTGTATATTGGTTGTCTTACAACCATTTTCTTCTCTCAACTTATTTGGTTTGCTTTCTTATGATTTCTTTTGTGTTTAAGTCTGTTAATGTCATCTTCAGTTATAGAAGTTATACACTATATTGGCCTACCATATTTATTTACACATCTTAATTACGTGTACACATTTATACATTTTGCAATCGAATTTTAGCTAAGACTCAACCTCAGATCTCGGGTAGTATATTTAGTGTTTTGAATTAAAATGTTAACCCCATGTTAAGCACACAAATCTGTATTTACAATAGGTTTATCATTATACAAATCATGTGATAATAGTCTTTTACTTGTTGCTCCTCTTCAGAGCGCCCCATCTGTCTATTGAAGCATATGAGTCAAAGTTACCAAATGATGGTTTTGGAAGTAAATCAGCAGTTGTTCATTTATGCAGTTTTTCTGATTTTAATGAGGTTACAGGAATATTTCAACGTTCTTCTTTCACTAACTTCAAATACGTGATTCAATTAAGTAAGATTTTGTATTGTATTTACTATTTGATTTAATATGATATTGCTACTTGATAACATGTTCTAGTTTGATTTTAAAGTATTCAATAATACAATCGTCAGAAAAGAACTTTAATTCTCACTTTGAGAATTGTTATAATTATTCATGAGAATTTTACTGTGGTAATTCTGCATCCACTGAAACATAAGTACACTCTTACAATTAGTTTTACTGTTTTATCCTAAACTAGTTTTAAGATCTCATCAAGGATTGCTGCTTAAATTTCTCATTGAACACATTTATATATCTTGATACTACCACAAAAAAAACTCAAGTTGAACTAAAACTAGCGTGTTGTATAAAAGTGTTCTTTTAGTGAAGATGTTGAAAAATATTATTATTGCCTATTGTTTTTCTCCGGCCAATTACAAATAGTGATTTCTTCAGAACTGATATAATGACTGAAAAGACGCATACTTGATATGTCTGTAGGTTGGTTCCATTACTAACTTGCACTAGATTGGTGAGCCAACCAGCTTTAGTTCTGAATTATATTTTCTACACATTTTAATACATGCATTCAGATTCAAACCATGAAACAAACCAATTAGAACAATAATACTGTTGTAAAACAGTAACATTAATAACAGATAAATGGCGTATTGCGTACACAAATAATTTTTTCTAGATTGTGAATAGCAATTCATAGTTTAAATGAAAGCTTGAGACAAGGACAGTATGGAAATATGAAAACAAAATACTTAATAAGCATGCAATCAATATATATAAGTGAAACCATTGAAAGTACTTTCGGAAGTTTTTACCTATTAATTTAATCGTCTATCATAGCATTAACCAACTTCTATCTCGTTATCAAGTGAAAAATATCGAATCTCAGAATGCAGCTGTACACCAAAGAAATGTTGACTCATATTGTCTAACTTGTCTGGAACAATTAACTCTTGTACTCAGTCACCACCATCTTCTGTATGTCATACTTACTGTAATAAATATGTAGTATAGAAACATTATGGGTACTTCGAGCTGTGTACTTATTTACTATTACCATCACATGTACTAACTGTTTTTATGTTAATGTTTTGGGCAGTAAAATGTATTTTCTTTTATAAATTGTACTTATTGTGAAGAATTTCGAACTGAAACTGGAAGATATTATTTACTTATTTATTTTGTTTTATTATTACAGATATAGGCAAACTTAATGACCAACTATCTATTCCGTTGAGGCACTTAGTTTCGCTAAGTAAACAGTTAACTTCCAGATTATCTAGTGCTATTCAACATACTTCACTTCATATTCAAAGCCAACCTAGACCTAAACAAATGCTTATATTTTTAATTTACTTCAGCTTCATACACTTACTACTATTACACTGTTGGTTGTTTTGAGTGTCTCTTTATTTATTGCTTTCTATGCCCCACTTTTTATTTTACTGTATATTGATTTAAATCAGTGTGTAATGATTAGTTTTCTCATTGAGTGATTCTTTTTTCTGATAGCCATTGTGATATATTTCTATTTTTTTTACTTATAAATTCAAAGACTTTGTCCATTCTTTAGACTCCATAATTCGTACATCCGTCTTTATCCGTTAATGTGATGTTTTGGATTCGCATTCCCTATATATATTTTACTTAATACTTTAGGCTGTGTTTCTGTAAATCTGTGTTAAACGTAATTAAATTTACTAATAAAATAATAATTATTTTCATAAATTTGCTTGTAATTTGTATTTTAGTCTTTTTTGTTGATATGTGTGCATTATTCATATGATGTGTTTGGCTTGTTATACGTCCACTTAGCATAAAATTGGTGTACTTCGTGTATTGAGTTTTAAAGCTAGGTCATTAACGTTATCGCCTCATCATAACGCTATTCTTACTTCCATCCGCTATTATGTTTGACACTAAAGTATGCAAAAATATAAATAATCACTGATTTTTCATTATTTTGGCAATATAGAATTTTCCGAGAGAAAAATTAGGGATCAAGTTTGAGAAATAGATCAGGTTGCAATTACTTTATCCATATGTTTTTATATTTTCCAATATATTTCCTGTCTTTTAATATGCAATTATGACTTTCATTAGTTGTATAAGTTATTATATAATTTAGAGAGTTTCTTCAAACGTTTGCTCGTAAATATCTTAATTTCATATCATCGTTATGAGTCATTGAGTGATATGATAGGACGTTCTCTTTTTCAAACTTGAAATCATGCTCCAATATGGTTTCGAAAAATTTTATCGGGAAATCTACTAATTAAAGAGCAGTCTACATGATTTATTTAAATTACTGTCCTGTCTCATATCCCATTCGTTGTGTAATTCTGCCGAATCCGTTGCATGTTGTTGTATTAATTCGATAAGACATTTTAACTCCACCAAGTAGTAAATTTACCATGATTCTATAACAACTCATTATCAGGTGTACTGAAAAACTGATTGAAGTTAACCATATACGCTTCCATCACACTTACACAAACTACTTTATTCTTTAAGAGCATGAAATTCCACGTATATTTTCGTTCAAACTTTCAAACTTAAGCAATGTTGGGAAATACAATATGCATCCGTAGGTAGGCCTCCTTATATTTTCATCTGGTTTGAATCCAACTGAGCGTGTCTGTCAACTTTATAAGCGTCGATGCGATTAAAAATACTTTACAGTTCTGGCACACCTATACTTTTAAAAATTCCGAAAGCTATAAATCAAATAATGTAAGGAAATTATTAAATATGTGTGACATTTTGAAGTTCGTAATGTAATACATTTAATATTAATTTATTGCTACGGTTACTGTAGAGTAATATTTATACAAATACATTTTTAATAAGAAAGTAAGGGACTTATGGCTGGTCACTTCTGATCAGACTTAAAATTACTGGAAAATGAAAGACCATTAGATTGTACATCTCATAATTTCGCTAGACTAAATAGAATATATATTTGTTGTCTTTATAGACTATGCTATGGTACAAGCTAACACTAAATCTGTAGTTCATTTCTTGTATACTTCTCCATAAAATTTGCTATGTAACAAGAGACTGTGCAATGATGGATTTGAGGGCGCGTAACTGCATCGTTTCTGCTATGTTATATGAGACTTAGTATATCTATCACAGATGAGCACGATCGAATGATTTATGTTACTGTTATGAAGCTAAAAAATAAACTGTTATGATGGCCGAGTACCACCAGTTAATTGATATGACCTTGTGTGCACGAAATTACAATAACAAACGCCAATGAGAGTGCCTAGGTGGTTCCTATATGTTTGACTGACGCCCACTCAGTTTCAGGCCACAAATAGAAAGAACACAAGCAGATGAATCAACCAGACAAATCATATTACATTTCAAGCATTCCTTAATATATGCATAAACCAGATCACACAGTCAACTGATTAGGAAACTAATATCAATGCAAAACGAGGGAGACATTGGTAGTGAGTCGGAGTAACGTGTAGACAATCAATTAACTGTAGTTCATAAATAAGAGATGATATACTAACAGTGCACGTGCTAAACGGGAGGATAGAGCACGAGGGACATAATTATGATACATACAACTAAATTAATTGAAATATTCTTCTAAAACATAGTTCTGAAAGTTAGTTATTCTTCTTTAATTGCCCAAGAACAGTTTTAAGTATCATATTTAGGTATGGATACAATTTTCACTTTCCACTGTCTTTTGGCCAGCTGACTCTTATTAATAATATGCAGCCTCTGAGTTACTGATTTCTGGGTTCTTACAAGTGTTCATATGATTTTTCATGCTCTTCTGTGTTATAAACCAAGGCAAGCTAAAAACTTTTACCTAGTGGCGTGGAGGAATCTTTTTGCATAAATGGAAATAAAATTTGAGACAGTGCTTGTGTTTGAATGTTAAATTTTAGAAAGTATAGATACTTTACTCGTAGACTTCAGGGTTGTCGGTACTCATTATCAATCAATATTCTTATTCACATGCTTGTAGGAAATGGAAACCTGTGCGTTCTATATTGAGAGAGATTACTAATTTAGTGAGTTATTAATAAGTGATACTTATTGAGTGATTCACAAAAATGATGTTTTCTATAAATCCTAGCTGTCTTTAGACATTCATTTTCTGATATTATGGATTTTACATTTATTTCTGTGTGTATTTTACTGAATCCTAATGAAGTCTTTGACGTCCTCCATGCTGAACGTCTTGATAATATCGTCACAGAACTGATAAGCCATGTCACGTCATTGTCTATGTTCTACTGTAATACTGCTAAAGCAGAAATGTTATCCACGTTTCAAAGGGATAGAACGTTTTCAGAATTTTTCCAGAAAGGCTGATGAAACAGAAGCCATGAAGTTCAAACTTTTTGCCGAATATTGGTGGGATCCTAATGGTGAGTCTTGTATATTTCCTTTCATGTTATTTATCCTTGTCTTTCCTTCCTAATTATCTGTACATGTATGAATATTAAATGGTGCTGTCGTGTACTTTATGTAATTATTAGAACTGAATCTTGACAATACAATAAGAAGACAAAGTTTATCAGAGCTATGTGATATGTTTACGCAATTCATTTCGAAGAATTTGATCACACTTGCACTTGTTAAGGCATTTATCTATGAAAAATAGGTTACTAGACAAATTAGAGTATAAGCTAAGTAAACAAGGCTAATGAAGAAAACAATGTAAGTCACACTCTACCAAGGTAGGTTAAGTCAAAGTACAAGCTGAATCGTTGATTATAATAGTTTTCTTTGATGCTTTTAAACCGTCATATTTTAGAACGCTAGACTTTTTCATGTCAGGATTTTCGCTCAGTGTACATCTGACTCTTTCTGTGGTGGTGCCTTATTGGCTATGGCGCTCAACTTTTAAACTTTAAGTCGCCAGTTCGATTTCTTCATCAACTACTTTGATTTTTTTTAGCTTAGTATTATAACCTTACAAGCAGTATGACTTTGTTATGACGTGAGAAATTGGGTGATTGGATGGATGGCCGAGTGCAAATGACTTGTGCCTAGTAGGTTATAGCGCGTCTGCCCTCTGCCCACTTAGTCCCAAGCCGAAATGAGAAGAATGCGATCGAATAAGTCAGCCAGACAGAATCATATTATATTTCATGCATTCTTTTATATATACACAAATTCAGACCACATAACAAACCAATTAGAAAATTAACATTAATACAAAACGAGGGGAATAGTGGTAGTGAATAAGCACAACATGTACACAACTAATTAACTGTAGTCCATAATAAGAAACAGTTTATTAACAGCGATTATGCTTAACGGGAGGACAGGGCAAGCGGAGCGTAACAATAATAGAAACAAAATGTTTACATTATAGAAAGTTCAAATAAATGAGATAATGTTCGCGAACACACTTCTGAAAGTTTGTTACGCTTCTTTCTATTCCGGCATAACAGACTTAAATCCTAGCACTGTAACCTATACTTAGTAAATAAGATGATACATACAATGCATACTCTCAGTATATAATGTGACTTATTGATTGAAAGATTCATTAGACTTACCACCAAACACAATGTGCTATTATGCTTATAAGGTCAGCTTAGTAGCTGTAAAACCAAAGATGGTTAGCTACATGTACAGTTGCAAACTCGTGCTTTTGAATACACCAGGTTATAGTAACACTTAGGGGTTTTATACAGATAACCAGCCTCTTTAAAGATGGGCTCTGGTTAAGGCATGCTGTATAATTGCATTTATGAAGAGATCTGGTGCATATTACGAATTCATAAAATATTAAATACCCGTGTAACGTTGAAATAAATTATATAGCTATGTTGGTTATTCTTGTATTTAAAAAACAGCATGTACATATAGTGGATTATCTTTGTATGGATTATGGGTTGTCTGAACAGTATTAAGTCATTTACCAATGATGAGTTTTATAAACTCATCTTTCTGCCACACTATTAGCGTATAGGTGAAAGTTACTACCCGGCTGTTTAAACTGATAGAATTCGAATGGGGTTTATAGCTGTAACGTATTAGTTTAAAGGTGGATACTTTGGCCAGTGGGCCACCACCACAATTGTATTCCAGTCACAACCCTTTTTCTCATTGTGTTAATTCGTATGTAATCATCAGTTGAGGTGGTTGGGACATGTGTTACGCATGTCTAACTACCGACTGCCTCGACGTGCTATGTTTTGCGGTGTAGGAATAGGTTGGAAGAAAGCTAGGGGCGGCCAAACCAAAACATGGCAGAAATCGATGAAGTCACTGACAAGCAGACTAAGTCATGTTGGTAGATGTAGGCTGCGTGGTTGGGGTCCGCGAGACGAAAGTCACCAATGGTTAGAGACCTTGAACGACATGGCTCAGAATCGTTCGCAATGGCGCAGGTGCATCCACTCTTTGTGTTCTCTCAAAATCTAACCTTCCGAATTCTCTATCTTTCTCCTTTCAAATTTATCTCACTGAATTATACTTTTCGAATCATATCTTCGCTCCCTAATTTTCTGCATTACTGCTAATACTTCTATTATCGTTATCACTCTTGGATTTGAACTGACAGTTGCGTCTCTGTGCTGATGTGGTATGGCGACCTGAACTGATGTACGTACGTACGAAGTTCTGCGTTGTATCTGTCTGTCTGTATGTAATCACTGTTTACGTTCAAGGAATAATATGCTTCGAGCATTTCAGATAATACAGTATTTGATTTCACTTCAGTAGTTGTACATTATATCTAATTATTTAATGAATGAAGGAAATGTGTCACTTTTCATGTAAGTGCTCTGTAACTATTAGTTAGCATTCTGAGTTCATCTTGGCTTAACTGTCCATTGACTTTTATTTTGTAGCAAATAAATGTATTAATTTTACGTGTTTGCAATTAGAGAAAGAATTACTTTATATTTGCATTACATGTTTTATTTTCTAAGGCGATTTACAACCATTACATGCAATGAATCGTCTACGTGTGCCATTTATTCGAAATGGTCTTTGTCCTTCAACTGCAGAATCTATAAGTGATTCAACATATTTGCCGTTGAAAGGCAAACGGATTCTTGATGTTGGGTGTGGTGGAGGTATTCTAACGGAAGTAAGCCGATTCATTTTGTATGATCGTTTCTTTATTTGTAGTTTGTACACTTGCTTTCCTTTGTATGTAATATATATCGTAGTAATAGTTTTCCACGAACATTGCTATTTTGCTTCCACTCTCCATTGTTGAATGGGAAGATGTTAGGTGGTCGAAAGTGAACGGAAGAGTCCAGCAATTCTTATCTCGTGTCAGTTTGGAGTTGTTTATGTGGTACATCTGCATTATTTAGAGAGCTAATACGTGCTATATAACTTAATCTCACAGTCTGTAAAATTATCTCTGGGCTATCTGGGTTTCGACTAACATCCTTTAAGATTGAGTTGCTTATGTTAATAGATCATTTAGTAATAAACTTTATCATACTATTTGCTTCTTAAAACTGGTCGTATTTGCCCCAGGTGTTCAGATTTAAAAGTAATGCTGATTCATGTCATATCACAACTGTCTTAGTTGTCATACTTTGATATAATTTAGTTTAGAAAGGTTGTATAAACTAGTTATTCAGAAGATCATAGAAGTAGTCCAATTTCAACGTTGTAAGTATTTTTTATAGTAGTTCATAAATTTTATTCTTATAAAACTGTTTATTATTCATCTTTCTGTATTTAGCAGTACATTTTCGTATTTTATTTGTCTTTGTTTGAGCTATTATTTATTAATTCTTTTTCTAAGTCTAGTAACTAAAATGGTTGTATCTTATGTCAACTGTTTTATTTATTCTGCCTCTTCATTTATTCACAATAGTTTGAAAGATATAACTTTTACCGACTACAATAAAAGTGTGAGTGTAATGATGCCATTGTCCTAGGTTTTATGTACTTGCCTTCGTTTATTTATGTCGTAATAAAATGTAGCTTATTAGATTACTATTGAAATAGATATTTTTCAAAAGTACTATTTTATAGGTTGCTAGATAAGATGTGAAAAAAATCGAAAAATTTTTATAGTTTTTTGTGAGTTTTCCGTAATAGTTTTAAATTACATTTTTGAAATATAAGAACACGAAAGACACACTAAATATTTTTTAAGTTTCATTCAAAATACTAAGATCAATCCACTTCTGTAGAAATATTTCTTACTCTCGGCTGATCATGTGTGCACTGTGGCAGTGATTAGGCTGTTTTAAGATGAATTCAATGCAGTTACGTGAGTTGAACGTTGAATGTTAATGTAGTTACCCAGTCATTACAGAGAACTACGTAATTTTAAGATCAAGTACTATTGTCGTGATTTGTGAGTCTACTTATTATTCAATTGTAATTCAATGGACACATTCTTTAAGTTTTGTTTGCATCTTATTCAACTGTCTGTATTCTTTTGAGTTCAAGAGTCTGGTTAACATTGATCTACTTTATAATTTAAAACATTACTCGGCTATTTACTCACTCGGTCGAAGGTAGTTTACTTAGATGATGTTTCATGGTTTCAGTGAAATCTATCACTTTTTAGGATATTTTATATAAGTTACTTTTATATTTTAGTATTAAGTGAAGATCTCTTGTATTATATTTATATTGTCGAAACATGCCGATTTCGAATTATTCCTTCCTACTAGGCATTATCCTTTTTGGGTGCAGATGTTTTGGGCATAGACTTAGTAGAAGAAGGTATAAAAGCTGCAGAAGAACATGTTGAAGCCACATCTTATCGTTGGAATGATCATTCGAACTTACAGAAACCTACATATAGATTTACAAGTGTACAAACAATAGCCGAAGAGTTCCCATATCATTTCGATGCAGTTGTCGCATCGGAAGTTTTGGAGCATGTTACGGATTGGGAAGAGATGTTGAGAAGTTTGACAGTCTGCTTAAAGGTAACTAATATTTCATGTATATCATTTCATAATGTGTATAGGAGCATTTTGTTTAGAGGAACTTCTCAAATAGGATCAACAGTTGGTTCAAAACTAACACAAAGTACATGTTAATCTACTTCGAGAAAATAATTTAAACATTCTATTCATCATTTGTTATATATTTAAGTTCAGCTTATATTGGCGTTCCTGTTGCTTGACATCCACTTACACAGAAAATGTGCTATGTACAAACAAGGTAGACTGATACCTATAACTAAGTTCGTTGATACATGTCACATCAGGCAGAATATCCCAATTATTGATTGAGAGAGCCAGATAGGGAATGTTCAAAAGTATTTTGACACTAATTGCACAGCAGCTTCATACTTTGAAATTCGTGAAATCAATCACACATAAAACACAGAGAAATATGTGAGCTTACAGTTCTTTCTTCGAGTTATTGTGATGTGTCATCTGTCTGTCTGGGCGCTGATTCACCGGTAACAGTTCACATAGTTTGAACGTATCATTTCTACAGAGTTCTTATTTTGATCCTAGTCCTTCCAATCTGTTTGTGAAATATAAATATATTGTTCTACGTTAAAAATAAATTCCTCGTTCATGTACGTATAAATATAAAAATAACAATAACCTTTTAAGTTTAATATTATACAAAAAACAAGATGTCTTGAAATCATTTTGGTTGATATGGACTGAAATCTTTCAACGTGGATGTGAAGGCGAAACATTCTTAATGTTGATGTCGGATGCATGTTATTACTCTCGATATGGATCGTAGTTGTGTTAGATTTAGTTAAATATGTCTTATTTTTATACAAACCTTCGTATATCTTCTTTATTTAACATACATATACGGATGATTGGATGCACGTAAATTAAGAAGTTGATACCACGAATTAGCCAGGAATATATTTGGAACTATATCAATCCAGAAATCTATCTATGTTCAATCAACCATCTAGATATTGTTTTTTACAAAGTAATTCAACCATATCTTCTACATACGTACTAACAAAAAATTGTGCAAGGTAAAGCTTGCTATTTTTAAGAGATAGTAATGGTCTCTACCTAACACAAACTTAGATCTAGGTTTTCCTGCCGACTAACTCCAAATATTTAATCATGTATATGTCAAAAAATCTGATAACGTTTTTGACTATTAGCTACAGCATTTTCAACGTTGTTCAAAGCACAGGATCATTTTAAAATGGATTTCATTTTGATGGTAGTAAATATTACGAAACTTTCCATGTAGTAACAGTTTTATATTTCAAACCTTAATGTTGTGTCGCTAAGTTTGATGATCATCAAGAGTATGCAGAGAATTAATATTTTTTTTGTTCAATAGTAATAGAACCGAAACCACTTATTATTAAACATAGGATTAATTAAACTTACCGATTTCTGTATCAGTGTCAAAAAAGTAGTTGTAATAATTAATATCAATTATATCTTCACTCAGCTTTAATTCCTACTAGAAAAGATATTAATCAACTCTTTAGCCTTGTACAAATTTTTGTAATTTGCTTTCAGTCGTACTTTATGCTATCGGATTTTCTAGACTGAAACAAGTGGATCATGACCGGAACCAGAGGTTTAGTGGCTGAGAGTCGAACACTAAACATCGAACTACCACTCCTGTGATATGCGCGAAGATTATTTATTATCGTGGCATATACACCATACATTGATTAATATTTCGTTACATTTTCAAAGGATAGGTAGTCAATCAATTTGTGGAGTAAAGTTTATCGAGAATATCCAGAATACCTGGTGAAATTCTATATGATATTCGCTAATTTAAACTGATTACATATCCTGAATAGAACTACTTAGAGTGTAATTACACACCGTGATCTACTTCAAAGTAATACTGACTGTTCAGCGATTTAAGTATAACGAAATCCGTCGTAGTTAGACTAATTATACATGTATTTACTAATGTGATAAACCTTGCCCGATATCTTAATATTTATCGTCATGTCAATAATGTATGTTTAAAGGTCAGGTAGTATTTAATTAAAAAAATTGAACAAGCTTACCTGTATAGTAAAGGAGGTTGATCAGTTATGTAAATATCACCATTCATTCTAATCTAGTCAATAATGAAAACATCTGTTTGTTATTCTAATTTTTTTCTCTTCAGCTGGAAGGAATGTTATTTGTAACTACAATAAATCGTACCACAGCTTCATTGTTACTAGGGATTTGGTTAGCTGAATATATAGCTCGTTTGGTCCCACGTGGTACTCATGAATGGAATAAGTTTATTGAACCAAGTCGATTACAGTTTGCTTGTATAAAGCGTAAGTTTTACTCGTGATTTTAACTTTATAACTTTACATTTTCGTAGGCGCTCCGAGAGTAACCACTTTAAATTAAATATCACTACGTAAACAGAAATCACGTTTCTCACAGTCGTCTTCCATATAATGACTTACAAGTTTGGATTTTGTCTTAATTATTTTTGTCTAAACAGTTAAGCTTTTATTACAGCTGGATTGCGGCTAGCGAGTCGAATCTAAGGCAGTTGCTCCCTTCTTTTTTAGACTCGTTTGCTGGATGCGCTCACATCCCAGTGGTTCATTCTGGAGCTCGAATGCGGCTCATTCCTTTCAAACATCCTCTCGTTATTCATTGAGAGTCTGGGTCCAGACTATCGTATTTGTGCTTCAGGGGGAGATGTATGTATCGAAACAGTCCGCCAAGGTTGCATATTTACCGGTGGAGATTTATACATTCCATTTCTTAACAACACCGGGAAGTTACGAATATATTCAAATTATAGTTCAGATTTATGTTTCATCAACGTAATTTAGATTCATGCTCTAATAAATAAGTTTGGAATCAATTGCTAAACTTCCTTATGATTGTTTGAGACTCTTTAGAAATGTAGCTCAGATTTGATTACCTTATCGTGTAAATTCTTTGTTTAATGTATAACACTAGTATAGGTTAAAGACATTTAACAAATTAGACAAACAATTTTCTCATAGTCGGTAGTAATATCATAAAGCTAATTTTCTATACTATTCTAATCGTTGTAAAGTGCTAAAAAAATTTTGTTATAGTATTTGTGTAAATCAACACTGATATGCATAGACTGATATAAATCCGTATGTCCACATTGTTTAGTACTGGATGTGTTGTAGTTAATACACAGTCATTCTTATATTCATCTAGTGGATGACTGCTTCACGTTTCATTTTAAGTCTTAGCATCTACCGTATTTATGTTTTCTGCCAGTATGTTAGGATATACTACACTGATATTGTTGGGAATGTTAAACCCTCAAAACAATCATTCATTTAGAAAATCAATTTATAAATGCTCCGTTTTTTTATTAACTTCCATTACAATTAATATAATGCAATCTGATAACTTCAGGTTTAGTCATTGTATCAATTTAATGTAATTTTAGCATAATAATTGTTCATATCAGTTTTGTGATGCTTATTCAATTGACTGTTTTTTAAATAATTCACTGTAATTTTGTCGATTTATATATATATATATATATATATATATATATATATATATATATATATATATATATATATGAACATGAATAGTGTTTGATTCTTTCATTTTCTTGGCTGCTTGTGAATTACAATTTCTCCACTTACGCTGAACTCCATGCTTTAGTTTTCGTTTTGAGATGCAGAGAATAGCTTAGCTGCGTTCAGTGTCATTCGTATCGCTGGTCATTGCTTTTGGTTTCGGTCGTATCGCCATAATATACTTATCCCGGATACCCTATCAGATATGTTCGTTGATACCAGTTGTAGATTACCTTTAGTACTTAAAATAAAATTGTTGATGACAAATATAGTCTAATTTACTGAATACAGTGTAGTGGATATTCGTAGCTCTTGATTGTTTGGATCAAAATCTTGCTATTTCATTTCTTTTTGGCTAAATGATTAGACGTAATGCTGTTAAGAAGTCACAAAGTTTGAACTTAAATTTTTTTATGTGCCCACAAACGAACACATTTTAAAATAGAATATTTCTCTTTTTATCTTAACCGCATGTTGAACCTCAATTGTACCTAAACCTAACCAACATGCCATAGCACACGATATTTGTGACATTTTTTTCTGCTCGCATTATATTACCATCTTGTTATCTTCTAGTAGATTTTAACTGCTAAACATTCAACGGTAAAATGATACAATGGTCAAGCTTTTTTATATGTGTAAACTTTTGAATTGTAGCCTTACTTTCTGATTTATTCCGTATATTTGCTTGTATAGATGGTTTACAACCAAGACAAATCACTGGGATGGTGTATAACCCGTTGAGTGGTAGATGGCATTGGAGTAGTAATTTGTCAATCAATTATGCACTTAGTGCTATGAAAATTGATGATTTTGATAAAGAAAATTAATATTTCGTCATCGCAACTGAAAACTAGTGTTTTTATTCTGTTTCTCATCAAAATGTTTATTAGTTTATAAATTTTGTAAATACAAAATGTAAATGATTCTTGCAGATTTTTTGGTACATTATTTTCACTGTCTGATATGACGAATTGATAGTAAATCGGAAATCTTGAAAACCCAATCGATATTCATTAAGATATTAAGCATTAAACTATTTCAACATTCGAACACTTAATTCATCGGCGAGATTCAAGTACTCTCCACTTTTCCAGCAGTCCTTAAAGCTATCTTTATTGTACATTAGTGTACTATTTCATCGTGACTACAAACAGATATGTTTTGTCTTCTTGTTTATTGATAACCTAATGTTTTAATTCAAATTCACAAATTTGTTCACTTAACATAGTATTTCTTCATCATGTTGCGATTTAATGACTTGCAATGACCCATTCATACACTACTTTTTTCCGAATTAAATTGCTTTGGCTGAAACTGTTATTATAAATAATTTTGTACTATCCAATTGTATCTAGTTTAAATCTCAAATTACACGAAGATTAAACTTTTCCGAGTTTCCCAGCATATATCATCTTACAAATGTTTAAGTTTCAATTTCTTGTATCTTTATCATGAATCACAATGTATATGCAGCATTGTCTAGTTCATTTTTAAATTAATATAAGTGACCCTAGTTTTTAAAATGTCATGATATGTACTTTTATTTGCAAGTGACTTTTCTGATGTCTTCAAATTCTATCGATAGTTACCATACTTAATCGTCTAGATGCCTTAACATGTAGTTATTTAAATACTAATGATTTCTTTGTGTACATATATGACATTTTCTAAAAGCTAACACATCGGAAAATATCTATTTTATATATCAGCAAATGCTCTATCAACTGGGATGATTGCAAATTGAGTTGAATTTAGTGGTGTCCACACTAAATAACTGCGAAAGAAACTGTAAGAATACTAAACGAATAGGGTATACAAGTGTTTTTCCTAACGAATGTTACAGTTAGTTTCTCTCTAGTGAACATCAAGGATAGAGTATCGAAGTAAGAACAATAGAGCTGTGTCTACGAGATAAAATATACTTGGTGTAGTGCTGTATATTTAGGGAAGATGTCAAGATAGCTTAGTGGAATGAAGACAAACTTTGAAGCATATTCCTAAATCTTTCGAAGCACTAAAAAGATTGGGAGATAGGTTAGCAATAGCACTAAATTCATCAGAAGCAAAATACATCATCGACTTCCTTGGAACCACAATGTTGGTTCATATAAAATGAAATTAATAGCTGAACCTTTAAATTTATGCGCAAACCAAAACAATATAAACATAAACAGAATTCTGTCAGCTGCGCCATTTCTACTGGTGATTAATAAATGAATTAAGATAAAATCTTTTGCATACTTTGGTTCTCAAGTCTATGAACTATACTTAATCACATCTCATTAGTATTCAGTTATTACATATTTACATTTACCTTTGAAATCCAGTTTAGCAAATACGGCAACATAAACATCTTTCTTTTGTAAGTTGTATCCAAGATCGATTGAACAAACATAAAATTTGATCTCTGAGTATACTGTAAACATCGAAAATAAGTTATTGTTTAAAGTCTCAGATAATAAAATTAATAATACGTTTTCCTTGCCAGACTCGTTTGAGTTTCATCAGATGATTTTGTCAAAATCAGCGAATATAAGTACGTATAAGAACTATTGTTCAACTATACATTTAATGGTTGGTAAGTATGGACTTTTCTGAAATCTGAGTTATTACAAATGAAACAAATGTTAAAAATCCATTTATTCTTTGACTTACGATATCTTCAAATTTTGAATGGTCTAACAAGTTAAACTTTGTATTGTAAAATCTTATTTTTAACTATGGCCTAGGTTTATGCATGTTCTGCGGTTTCTGTAACATATGAACTACATACGTATACATGCCTTTGTCAGCTACATTTTGAACACTTGTTACGCTTATAGTGGCCCACCCTTTAAAATTTTAAATACTCAGTATATGGCAATCCTTAAATACATACATGGATTGTGTTTCTTACGTATACTTACACTTGACAGCTTTGGTTTTCGGTTACATTTCTTATGGAACTCTGACCAGTTTGCTATGCTAGAGTTTTTACTTATTTTATTTTCTGAGATAGTTTCCATAATGATTTATTACATTTAAGCTGTGTTTGCAAGTTTCATTAGACGTTTCCGCGAATTTACAAAGGTTTCCAAAGTGTCTCTGTTACATTTCGCCCAATCTGACGATAATGTAAATATCTAAAGAACTGAAGCACGTATTCACTAGGATGTGCATTACCAATAATTGGGAAACATGGTTAAAAATGTGAAACTTTAACAGAAAATCTAATAGTTGGTTTTCATTGTCAAAATCTGTAGGTAGTCTCTGTGACCTAAATGCTGAATAATTTTGTTATCGGATTCTTTTCTATAGAATCATTATTACAGTAAAAGCCACCCATTTTAGGATATCAAGATACGCACATAGAGATGTCATGGAAGTATTTAATCTAATGCTGATTAAATACTTGTTCAGTTTGTATGAAAAATAATACAAGCAGTCAATAACTTTCTGTCAAATGATAGATGAAATTAGGATTTTAAATTTTGTGAATAAACCATAAGCTTTTGGTATAGTATTCGAAAACATCCATTATTAAAAAAAGCTTTTCTTGGTCGATTCAGGTCATCATTGTAACGAATAAAGCACTTATTGTAATCTGATGGTCCTCTAGAATGGATATATTTTTCATACGAGTCAACTTATTGATTGTTAACATGAAAATTTGAAAATAAGTAATTCACTGTAATGTATTATTTTCGGTAACGAATTCTAACTTGTCAACGTGATTAAATTATTTCCTTTTGCATAAGTAATTCAGTCTGTGTATTTTCTTTATTCTACTCTTCAATGTTATCTGTTCTGTTAGTTGAAGATTAAAGAAAATCAACGTTTAATACCGATTCAACAAATGTTATTCGTAAAAAGCGTAAACAATTACAACAAACTGATCGAAATCGGTATTTTTAGTTTCAGATAGACGCAGTCTGCTTTTTTTTTTTTACTAAAATCCCTGACTTGCTGTCAGTATGCTGTTTAACGATGAATTTCCTTCTAGACTATATGTTTGTATTGCACAGACAATCAGTTTATAGGGACCTCCATTGGTATCATCAATTGCTTTCAAGTTTATTGTGGTCATTTTATGTAATTGATTTGCTGATTAACACAAACGGTGACTTGATTGAGGTATTACTATCATTTCGTGTTTACTTACTATTTAATTGTGCTTAGAGTTGTTGTAGTTTAGAAAAAAATTGTTCAAGTACCTTATAAGAGAAATATATTCATCAAATATTCATGCAAATATATTCATCAAACATATATCGGATTCCATTTCGAGGATACAAATCCATGGTAGACAAAAAATCCTGCCGTTCACATTTATTATTTAGTAAGAAATAAACAAACTTTAATTAATTATTAGAATTGAATTGTGGCTAGTAAAGGATGTGCACTTCGTCTTACTTAGGATTCACCAGCTGGATGTGTCAGCAATCAAATTTTGATAGTCACACTGCAACTGGAACGTAATAGCTTTTGTTTCAAACGCGTAATTTGTTATCTATTTGGGTGCTGTGTCCAGTTAACCGTTAACTAAATGTGGTTGAACGCGCATAGTAGGTGCACTACTCGTTACAATCCATCTGTTCTAAATACCTGTAAAAGATGGGTCAGAATGCAAATATTTCATGTTACTATTCATTCTTGAATATCAACAGTGGTATAAATCAAAACCATACTAATAATGATATAGACCTCAATTAAATTTTATCTTGAACTAAGTGAATATGCGATCACTTTTATCTACAAGTTGTTGGTGTTTGGAACGAAGACTAAGATCGTTATTTCTACCATTGCCATCATGAAGTACAAAGTTGTGATCAACAGTCTTTTACACTTCCTTTCATCCTATTCAATATATGGTCAGTGATGTTAATAATTTGCACACATTTGGTATACATGTACACATTTTCGAAATGAAATCGTACTTCTGCTTCTGTGATAATTCAGTAATTAAAATAGAATCGTATAACGATACGGTAATTGCAGATTTATGACTTGGTAATTCTACTAATTCTTACTAAAGAATTTTAAATCTTGAATCATTTACAAACTATTTTGGTAACAAGGCTTCAATTCCTTAATAAACTGTATCATCAAATATATGGATATTTAGCTAAATGATAAAGGTGCCAGTTAAATGCTTTTGAGGAAGCCTTTTAAAAATTTATTACTGTAAAACAACTGTTTCTTACAATTCCGGAGGTTATTTATGGTGTTTTTCATTGTTTATTGCGTTTTATCCAAAACTTTCAATCATTTTTCCTTCATTTTGTGAGTGTTGCATATCCGAGTGAAATTTTTATTGAATAAGTGATCTCAAGTTTATAGAGTTATTCGCTACTTCCTACTATGGACATGATCCATATAGCGATATCTCTTGTATGAATGGGGAATCTAGTACACGTTAAGACTTGAAATAAAGTCTTCTATCAAACCTGCATATCTTATGGAGGAATGTTTTCGTTAATTTTCAGCTGCACTGTGTACATAAACATTCAAGTAGGGTATATAGAGATCTCAAAGAATCAGAATGTACGAAATCTGCCGTGTATAGGACTCTCTGCTATCTACAATAACGAAAATCTGCAGCCACTTCCTTTCTTATCATCAGTAAATATATAATTGTGCTGTATCACTTCACCTTAATATCTCATTCAATTCTTATGTTACAATTTAATTATAGACATAATCTTATTGTCTGCATAGTCTACCAGCATCTGGCCATTTATAACATAGATTATTCGATTTAGGTCAGCAACACAGTCTATTCAACGTAATATAGTTAATAGATGGAATATTACCGAATTGTCTATTTTCAAGAGTTTTATTAATGAGTTATGATGTAGATAAAGTGGACATATTAACTAAACATTTTCCGCACTTTAAAACTAAATTTCTTAGTTTTTTATTGATATTCACAAAATAGGCGGTTACGAAATACTTGCCTATATGATAATTTTCACTAGCATAAAATTTTCTTATGCGTATCGGTTTTAATTGGTAAAGAGATATTTCACACAATTGTTTATTAAATTCCTCAGGTTTGTAATGAGTTAATCATCTAGTGGACTTATTCAGTTAGGCATAACTTAGCCTCATGCAGGTTTCTGATTAAGCTTTTCTCATTCGTTATTCGAAGTTTCATGTTAAGTGATAAAATTTCTAATGGATGATAGCATATATATGTATAATCAAACAGTGTACGACACATAAGTTTCCAGGAAGTAACTGTTGTTTAGATATTAGAAATGATTTAGTTCATTTTATAAGAACATAAATCTCAAGCAGCTTACTTTAGTGTATGCAAATGCATTTTCTAAAATTACTTTATTAGTTTACTTCCTGTAGTCATCGTTTAGATAACCTATAAATTATCTTGAATCAGGTTGTTTTCCAAATATAATAAGAATGTTTATTCGAATAAAGATACATTCTGTTTGATAATTATTTATAGAAGCTGTTGAATCTCATTGAAAATATTAGGACTCTATGCTATATAATTCAATAGGTAATATTCATTGAATTTAGAGATTAAAATCACGGACAACTAACGAAATCAAGAATATGACAGCCATTATATCTTCTTAATATGGAACTCATGAAGAATGCTTTTCGGTTCCCAGTAGTTGTACAACCAAAGTCAATCCGTGATATTCAACTTAAAATCCAACAATATTCTATACCATCCTGTAATAATCATCATATACTTATTAAACATTGACTTCAATATATAATGTAGAAACTTTGCTGAAAAGCCGTGGCTAGTGCAGTTAACCTATGTTTAACATAAACCGAATACCCCCCCCCCCCCAATAGCATGAAACATGGCTAACCTACTAAGTTTAAGAATAAAAATCTCTGATTGTTCAACTTTGTGGCCTGTAGGCTAAGCGTTCACCGTGAACCATTAGTGCAATTAGAGTTAAACTGTTTCTAGCAGGACTCATCAGCCGAACGGATACTGTATCTAAATTGATTAGAATTCAGTTTATTCGCATCAAATGTCATTGAATTATCCTGACGACTCTCAGTTAGGACAAATCATACATTCTACTTTTCAAACACAATCCGACTGTAATCATACTTATGAATTAACTTCGTTTGAAGATAATGCGTTGAGAGTATACAGATATCAACAGAGATAGATCATGCTTCCGAATTGTTGATTGCTAAGAAGGTTGTATAAACGCTCTATATAGTTGTTAAATACGTTATATTGTTAGCAACCAACCAAGATGCTTTAGTATATGTGATTTGTATAGATTGCTGAGTTTCGTCACCTGCATCACGGACTGTGGTTAGGAAGTTGATTGACGTAAGGTATGTAAAGAACTGAATAATAACCCAGTAGACTAAATATTAAGAGCTCTCAGCAATGCTTGAAAATTATTAGTTCCATTTCTGAAGATGCTGTGAATCTTCATTGTTATGGAATCTAATATAGGATGAAATAGCTGTACGATGCCACTTAGTTTTCAATGGTTATTTGATTTTTGGTGTAAATTATAAACCGTTTCATTTACTATATAAAATATGTGATCATCATCGGTGTCTTCCTTCAGTTCAGTACATTATTATTATTATTAAATTTTGCTATTTCGTCTGTTGAATAAAGCACCGTCAATTAGTGAATTAAAATGTTGGTAAGGAAAACTGGAGACTTCCGTATTTCATAAGACCCATCCAATCAATACGATAATAAGAATTGATTTCATTTAACAACAGAATCGATTGTCCCCTAATCAACGTCAATATATCAGTAATTACCATTTACGTAGTCGCATTCTTCACTTACAACTCGAATCAATCAAAGAATTCATCAAAAAGATGATTGACCTATATACATTGATTCATCTGACAACAGGTTAAACTAATGAACAGTATTATTTGAATCAAATACTGGCGTGAATTGGAATTTTAAGGTGAAAAACCTACTTCATCCACCAGCAGCCAAAAACGTTACTTCAAAATTTAGCTACTTTTTACTGATATCCAACTTCTATTTGTTATTGAATTTATACCTTTTTCGTGAATATAATTGTACCCATACAATATACTGACGTCTCTAATGAGGAAAAGCATACTAGTGAAAAAATTCACACTTCATCATTGATGAGATCTGTCGGTAAATATGCATTAGTGTTTTTGAAAGCGTAACATTGTTTCTGTGAAATCAGCTAAACACCACTACTATTATTATCATTTTATGCACACATGCATGAGTAGCAACAACCATCACATAATGTGCAGTTTTATGAATCTCTTTTTCAGTTATTCGAAATGTATAAACATTTGAAAGCATATAAGAATCCACGGTTTTATATATCATCGTTTAAATATGATCGCTTCTACTTGTTCGCAACGTTTTATGAACTTTTGTTTTTTAAATGGTAAAATAAACAAAACAAAATTTGTATTACTTATTGATTTATTGGATTATATTTTAGCGTAATCTCCTTGCGAAATCAATATTTTTTAAATGTTTTTTTCATTTCAATTGTTCTCAATGGTACGACTGTCGAAGTTCCTTGTTCAACATTTTCTCATTATGCAATAATTCTTTTGCATAGATTTTATAAGCTTCAAAGTCCTACATTCAAACAAACAATGATGGTTGAATCAACAGATTTCTAAAAGATAAGAACATTTCCATCGTAACTAATAAAAATAATCGAGTATTAAACAGCTTTGTTAGTTTATCCAAAAACATCACTTTATTTAACATTCATGATATTACAAAGGATAGAATGAAACACTGCCATGTAAGTTAGAATATAACACGACGATTGTCAAATGCTTTCTTATCTGCAATGGAAATTAACTACAAGCTAAGTCAATAGTTATTTTCGTACTTTTGTCACCAAAATATAATAAAAGTTATGATTAGATGTAGTATATAATTTTTTGTCTACTAACCTGAATACAATCTGTCAAATACGAATATGCCACTCGCTAAATAGACTACAGGACAATCAACTAACCTGCATATTTGAATAAGTTTAAATCAATTAATGATAGAGTAAAAGTGAATATTACGATTTTAAGTAGTTAACATTCCTCAAATGTTGATAATTTTTATACTCGATTTGAATGTGAATTTATATTTTTAGTTCCATTTTGCTAGTTTAATCCCAAAAGACATATGTGAAGCTTACAGCTGGTTCAAGTCGATTGAACATTGAATTCAGATTTATGGTTAACGAACATTATTTTTTGATGAACATCCCCGTTATGACATCAAAAAAAGCTGTTATGTTGGGCAAGTACTACTAATTAATTGATATGACCTTGTGTGCACGAAATTACGATAACAAACGCCAATGAGAGTGCCTAGCTGATCCCTGAATGTTTGACTGACGCCCACTCAGTTTCAGGCCACAAATAGAAAGAACACAAGCAGATGAATCAACCAGACAAATCATATTACATTTCAATTATCCTTAATATATACATAAACCAGATCACACAGTCAACTGATTAGGAAACTAATATCAATGCAAAACGAGGGAGACATTGGTAGTGAGTCGGAGTAACGTGTAGACAATCAATTAACTGTAGTTCATAAATAAGAGATGATATACTAACAGTGCACGTGCTAAACGGGAGGATAGAGCACGAGGGACATGATGATAGAAATAAAATCTTTACATACAACTAAACTAATCGAAATAGTCTGTTAAAACAGTTCTGAAAGTTAGTTAACCATTTTTGGTCGCCCACCATAACAATTCCTTTCTGGAATTATTTAGTCACATGACCAAACTGCATACTCAGTATACTTTGATTGATCCATCATATGTGTATTATTCATATTACATAAACGACTGTCAATCCTTATTTTTTATGGCCACTTGATCGATTTAGTAGGATACAAATAAATGAAGCTTGTTAACATAAAATTATTTGATTTCCACGTAATACTGTTTACAAATATTTTATCAGTTGAACGAATGAATTAGGCTTATATACACTGACTACTGTCAAAAAATTTAAGTAACTATAATAGTTTGACTTTTTTTATCTACTAGTTTATAGCATTTTTGATTGAATTGGATATTTCTGTCAATATATGCGCAACTTGAACTAAAAGAATAGATACAGCGTTAATTTACAAGTATAATTAAAATTGAATTGTGGTTGAAAAGTGGAATGCAGGATACGTTTTTCATATTACTTGGGGCTGTTTAGTTGTGTGTATCACATTCGAAATCGAACTCACTCCATTAATGCTAAATACTACGACGTTATCTACTGATTGCGAGTGTGAACATAAACACATGGATACAGTTTCATTCAGCTGACGAGCCCCAAGTAAAACGAAACGCGCTTCCTGGATTATATAAACAACCCGACTTTCATAGTAACTGAGACAGCCTTGAACAACTGATGAATGATACCTAAATGCTAGAAAGAACTTTTACAAGTATTTTTTTCAGTAATACACTGAAACGTGTTATTTAGGAAATTTTTTATTAGTAATTTACACTATTTAAGAGTTATTATGTTAGTTTGATAATGAATTCATAACGATTTCGGTTTTAAACCTACAGAATGAATATACCAACAAATTCAACTTCATTAATAATATAACTACAAATTAGTTATATTTAAGTTGGATTGTGACTGGCAAATGGAATTCAGGACGCGCTTTTCGTCCTATTTGGGACTCATCGGATGGATGTGCCCGCATCCCAATATTGATGTTCACACTGGGACTCGAACTCAGTCCTCTTCGTGCAAAACGCCACCGCGATCACTACTAGGCTACTGTGTCCAGACAGTTACACTTGTGTAACGGGTACATATGTGAGTTAGAACTTAAACATAATTTGTTTATCACTACTATATAGAGGTGATCCGCCCAGGATGCACACATGGCAACAGAGGCTGACCAGTTTCAGTCGATTACAAATCAATCGGATGATACAAGCTTATTCTAATTAACTACAAATTGTTTACAATAATTTCAAAATTTCTTAATGACATTAAAATGGTAGCAAAAACAATAATACAACAGCAAATCGAAAATGTTTACAACATGCAGAAAATCCATTACACAAGTGAACTGGAAAAAAAATTGACTTACAATTATCAAGTAGACTTAAAACGTAATAGAAATGAATTATTTATTATAATTCAATTTTACAGACAGAATATAGTTCATTTAAAAATGAATTATTATTCACGGTTTTTTTATTTATTGGATTGAATTTATACGTTTACCTCAGTGAAGATGCTTGAATGTTTTCGATAACCGAACGGCATCGTAAGACATCAGATGATCTGATTTTCTCGTTTGTTGAAACACATCAGTAAGGCATAATTAACATAAGTAACTTAACTGTTACACCATTTGTGCAAAGATTATTGATACTACCTGACTGACCAAATTAAGGTGGGTGATGATGGGTGCTGTACCAGCAACATACAAGTTTAAAATGAATGCTTTAAGCATTAAACAAATTCCGGATAAGGTATGTTTATAAACTGATGTATCAGTACAACGTAGAATTCATGCCATGAAGGACAAATTCATTAGCATCACCTCTAAATTATCTACAGTTTCAATTATCCTAATCAGACTGAACTTAATACACTAATCGGTCACTAAGCAACAATTTAGTTTTCAAGGGCAGTTTGTTTTATGAAATTCTAATTTAATTTCAGAGAGGTTCTCAGCATCAATGTAAATGGGTCACTTTGCATAGTGTTTGGAGTCTCTGACTTTTCGGTTAAAATTGATCGTTTCTATGTACCAATACTTTTGTACTCTTACGAGTTTTCAGCTAGAGAACCAATTAATTAAAGATGAACAACAAATTATTAAAGTGCTCTGTGGCAATTTTTACAACAAAAAAGTAACTGTGTAGAATTTGTTTGTTGTTCACAAATGATTCAATATTGATGAAAAGTATAATAATCAAGACAACTCTTCAAATAGCACGTACTTCAAATAATGCAGTTCCATAAATAAATCTATATTTCTATGAAATAATCTGTAAGTACCACTAAATCGTATTGTAATAATTTTAATCTATTCTAAAACTGAACCTGGGTATATTGTTAGTAAAACCTAGTTTCGTGTCATTTGTGAGTAAAATCGGATCATCGACCGACATAAAGTTTCTGAGAGCTACTGTTCGAAGGAAAACAACACTGTTTAAATAACTATTGGTTCTAAAATGAGTCCTTTTATAATAACTATTAAATTCATTAGTTATAATGTACTTCGAATTTTACCTGTTTTATTTGTTCCAATTGAAGGTAGGAATTGGCAAGCTCCTCCTTCAAACGTTTTACTTGTTTATTAGCGTTGAATTTTTTCATTTCGCGACTATAATTAGAAAAAAAGGGTATAAAATAGAAGAAGCTGAGCTTAATGTATGCATATCAGTTGTTGTCCTGGTAAAAGAAATTAACATACCATACGAATTACATTAGCCATTTAAAATATAAATGAGAGAACTTTACATAGGTCAAATGACATTAATTATGTAACTGAGACAATTAATTCAGTTGATTAAACGAATTCCATTTTAGCACAGTGAGGATCTGAACAGAATAACCTCAAAACGTACATATAACTCAAATATGACGAATAAAAGTCCCAACCTGTAGGTAAATTGTTTATAACTGAATATGGATGGATTCAATATATTTGAAAGACAATAATTGTTAACAACAATGTTAACCTTTTAAATGTCTATTTATTAAACAGAATAAATTATATTAAACTTTGTTTCTTAATAGAAATCTTTGTTAAATGCTTCAAACTTTTCATGAAAAAAAAATGCAAAATACGAACAACAACTAGGGTGTAGTAATGTTCACTACTCGATAATTGAATAATCTGAAAAGATACGAAATGATAACTTAAAAATATAAAGATATTCTATAACTAACTTACTGAACACTGAAATATTTTACACTATTTCCTAGTATTCTAGATTGAGAAAATGTGCCACTTTAAGAAAACTAAATAATCTTTCACTTGCCTCGTAGTGCACAGTTTGTTTTTCAGTTTGTGTTACAATCTATATTATGTACTTTATTACTATCTCAGGTATCAGGTACATTCGTGTATTTGACGTTCATCCAGTATGATTGTAATGTCTAATGATGCTACTTGATTATGTAAATCAATGTATTTAGGAAATGTTTGAACCAACAACATAGCCCGTGAAATTGAAATGCCTTAACCACTGAGCCACTACTTCAAAATAAATGTGTAGTCAGCCATTATTAGACAACAAATTTATGAAGCTAAGGATAAAAGTAAAGTGTATCTGCTTTGAATAGCCAATCATACGAAAGTTAAGCTAGTAGCATTTTTATTCAAGTCTTCATTAAAATGAATAATGGAAAAGCAGAAATCATCTGGTTACTTACTCTTTTTGTTCTTTTAATTTAATTATAGGTATTTTCTAACTCTAACTTATCTGTTTCCACAATATTTAGTTTGGTGCGAATCGCCTAAAACAAAAGATAATTAATTAAGGTTTTCATGATTTACCAATACGAAATGCTACAACTGATAACTGGACTCAGTGACAGGACATTTAGATTTTATTTTAATTTGAAATACAGTTCCTAAATCCAGTGTACACAATCAAAACTGAATATAAAGATCTGTCAGTATCCGAGTGGTATTTCCTTCTGTTTTGAAAGTTTTCCTCCGTATACATTTACGATACCACTGAAAATAATCTAACTCCTAGCCTTTGTGATAGTAACCACTTTATAACAGACGTTTTACTGTCAAGATATTTAAATCTACATTTACGAGAACAGTAGTCAGTAGGTCAAAAGTTAATTTGTTTCTTATTGAGCTTAGTGAGAATGTTATTCTAGGTAGGTGAACCGACAATCAATAAATTTAGTGCTTTTTGATTTCGACATGTTTTCTTTAATTTATTTCAATATGTAGCATAGTCATTCCTAACATCACATTTTGCTTATTGTATAACAGATAAATTTTCATTCAGGTTCATACAAAATTGAATAATTGGGTGGAGTAAGTAAACTGAAATTTTGATTGGAATGTAAAATTGGTTATTTTCTAAACCCAACTTCAGTATTTAGTTTACTCAACAGGATGATCTAGAGTGCCGTGAGAAGTATAAGGGCAATTATCACTTCCAGGTTGCCCATGCCATAAAAAGGCTCTTCTTGATGCACCTGCAAAACAAACTGGGTCAAAGTTGGTCTTGAAGGCCTGGGAGTGTGACCGCAGTGCTTAAGAAACAACTGCTTGAAGCCGGTCACACACAACATTTTTGAGAGAGGTTTTAGTTATGCCAGCTCCGTACTTGTTAAGCCCTTACCACCTGAGACGAAAATCCGTGGAGTAAGGTGAGATGTCAAATTTTTTGGGTCGACCTTTCATAACCTCACCCAGCCTTTGTGGTTATCTAGGGGAAACACCCTACTGCCATCACACCTCTGTACAGTCAGCAGTACGACTTCGCCCTCGGACCTTAGTTTTACTGCCTTTAGTCTCATCGTTCTTCAATCGACCTGCCCGGCATTGCAGGACCTTGAGGAACGATTGTTCTAGCCAGTATAGCCCAATTAGGTCATTACGGTAGGCAAGACCAACCACATGTAAATGTAAAATGTTACTCCAGGATTGGTCTGCATCATCGCCCATATTCGTCATAGTGAATGAATAGTTGAGTTAGTTGACCACTTTATTTATTTCAAAAGTCTCACGCCCTTGATGAATCGTTGTCTGACGAAATCTCAGCCCGGATTAAAAAAACTCGTTTGGATTTTACTGACATACGTCATTTGCGGCGTAGGAGATATCCGGCTTTCAGCGATAGGTCCTATCTATTTTAACATGGACCATGAAAAAAGGTGATATGTGTAGGCTCCAGGTCTATGATCATAGAAATCTTTATACTATCACCCGCATATCATGGAACGAGCGAATGAGTAATATTAGTGTTAGATACAAAGTACCAGAAGAAATTTGCAAGGTCATAAACGCGCATCGATTAAGATGGTTGGGGAATGTGTTGCGTATGCCTGGCCACCGTTCGCCTCATCGCGCTATACTAGATGGAGTAGAAGTAGGATGGAAAAAGAGATGGGACGGCTAAACAAAAATGGCCGTTGACTGCTGGTCTAGGTCATGATGGTAGATGCAGGCTACATGGTTGTGGTCTGCGTGATAGTTGTGGTCAATAGTTGGAGACGCTGGGTGACATGGTTCAATGTCGGTAACAGTTGTGTAAATTTATTCATTCTTTATGTTCTGCTAGATTCTAAGTTCCGTTATTTGTCTGTATTTTCATTTATTTCACTTCTTCTTGCTGAATTATGCTGTTTTGTTAATCTTGTGAAATTTGATCTCGTCGTACTAATTTAACATGGCAACTTGGGCCCATGAGTACACGCGTCTGATTCTATGTTGCACATAATTGGATGATTTAGTTCACTCATATACTTATTAGTTTATTTATTACAGCACAAATAAATAACGTTCAGTAGGATTCTTAACAATACTAACTAGATTATCAGTTAACTGAAAAGAATAACATTTTACTAGAAAGTACTATTAGCATGAATAATGACTACTAATTATGATACATTTGTGATTATAGCAAACATAATATTGAAAAGCGATGTAAAATTAAGGGTGAGCAGTTGTTGAATGATCTTAAGTTTTATCTGCTTATTAAAATGAAGGGTTCTAAATAAGCTTGTCTAATAAACATTTATAATATCCTCTTTTGACTGAGAGATAAATCATACTGTTGTTTCGAAATCTTCCGAAGCTTTTATTGAATGCTCTGCGATGTTGAAAAACCTTTTGAAATTTTAGTAAGCTTTATGAAGAGATAATCTACATGTTTTTGATTACAAATTAAGTGGCTTTAATTGAATTAAGTCGTTCTCTATTAAGATATCATTTGGTTCTATTCGTTTGCCACCTACTGATACTTATTATCCTAATTCCTGATTTTTAAGTAAAGTATAGTGATTATACTGTTGTACTAAAGTCAATCTTATTCTAGTAAAATAGCGAAACAATAAACACCAATCATACTATTAAGATACTTTTAAAACCACTTGTATAATATTGGGTAACACATTACCTACTTCGTTTGAACACCTTTCATTCTCTAACTGTAATAGTAAAGATTGTCTCTCATTCTTACAAACCGTCAAAAATAAGTCTGTCAAAATTTTCAGATTATCTTGGATTGTTTTTTGATGTTGTGCAAACACTGACTTCGTTTCATTTACCAACTGTGACAGTTCATTAATCTCTTTGTATAACTCACTTAAAACAGAAAAGTTCAAAACTGAAAATGATTTATACACAGATATGTATGCATATAATAATGTTGCAAGTGAAAATTAATATAAATGTTTGAATGTAACGATTACATTGATAATAGATCTAAGAACTCATGGGTTGAAGGTAATTTTTTTTCAGATGACAAACTTTTGACTAATTCATGTTGTAAAAACATGTGATATCAAGTTAAGCTATTATTATTTTAAACCAGTAGAAATAGTTACGCATCAAAGGATAACGCATTTCAGTTATATCCTCCCCAGCTTGTCAATACTTTATACAACCAAAGCAGTGACATTTAAATCTTGAAATTTACACCATGCAAGTATTATACAGCCAAAAATCAAATGTATGAAATTTATTACGCAAGGACTACAAAGCGGTTGTTTGTAATATAAAAGGTATCGCTAAATTATCTTATTTTGAATAAATTTTATACATTAAGTGACCAGAAATATATATATACGAGGATATATTGTCGTAATGAAAATAGTGTCATTAATCTGGAAATGAACAACCCGATCATCTTATTAATTTGTACAACAATAAAAAATTGTAAAATTTAACTTATTAAGTCAATTCTGATCGTAGCTGCTACCTTGACGTGGTGGTCAGACTTGTTTGTCGTGATGAGCCAACCGAACTATATTGGCTAGAATGCATGTTCCTATAGGTCCTACCATACCAAGCAGGTCTGTTGGAGAGCGATAAGACTAAACGCAGCGACCTAAGTTCTAAGAGCGAAGTCGTACTGCTGACTGCAGCGAGATGTGACAGAGGTATGGTGTTTCCCACAGATAACCATTATCTGAAGCGATGCCGCCTTTTTGACGGAAGGAGGCGCTTAGGAAGAGTCGACCCTAAAAATGTCATACCCTACTACATGGATTTCCGTCTCCGGCAGTAAGGCCTTTTAAATAATGGAGCTAACACTTCAAAAACTTCCCATAACAAGAACGAGGTTGATCGACCTCAAGCAGTTGTCCCTTGGGTTGTACGATCACGCTCCTAGGTCACTATGACCAACACTAACCCAGATTCCTTTACAGGTACCTCAAGAAGTAATATCCTTCCATGGTGTGGGCAGCCAGGAAGTGACAATTGCCTTCATACCTCTAACAGCGCACGAGATCATCTTGTTCGAGGTCGAATACCAACATCGACTCCTAATAACTCTTTTATCCCCATGGCTAATCCTACTAATATGACTTTATCACCACACGCCTAAAATGTTAATGGTTAGAGTTAACGAAATATCGTTCCTAGTCTCCTGAAACCTCGTACTAAACTATATATCGGAACTTTTAACGTTGAAACCCTATGCCAAGAAGAACAACAAACCTCCTTAGCTATGACTCTAGAATCCTCCTCCACCTATGTCTGCTGCGTCTCTGAAAGGCATATTCAGGATCTAAGTATAATCCTTCACTGGACCTCAGCTTATCAAAATGAAAAACCGGCCCGATTCACTATTCGTATTTCCGGAAACCACACTACTACTACTACTACCCGAGGACTTGCTGGTGTAGGTATACAACTAAGTTTAAAAGCCGAACAGGCTCTCCTTGACTGGATTTCAATAGACAGTCGCCTATGTGCTGTCCGTCTAAAAGGGACAGTAAGAACTCTAAAAGATAGAGACACACAGCGTTGCCTTATTGTTGTCTCAGCCTACATTCCTACTGATCGCAGCTTAGATGAAGTGAAAGATGAATTTTATAGATAGCTTTCCGACCTTTGAAAAGTTAAACGCACAGATGTAGTGTTGCTGGCTGGTGATTTTAATGCCCAAGTAGGTAGACTAAACAAAACTGAAAGGCACTTAAGTAAATCCTAAAGCGTCATTGCTCAACGAACAGATAATGGTGACCGTTTACTACAAATATGTTCAAATAACCGCCTATTCCCCGCAAGCACCAACTTTAGGCATAAGGAAAAATATAATTTGACATGGAGACCTACACAATCAACTCAACGCTGAACTCAAATAGGTCACATTACCATCAGCCACCGTTGGAGAGGCTCGATAGAAGACTGCCACTCATTCTGAGGATCATGCTTTAGTATAAGATCGTATTAGTCTGTGTTTCACTGGACGTAAAAGATTCACGGCTAGGGTCCTCCTCAAAGTTCAACATAATGATGTGAAAGTCGAGAATACATTTCAGGAACAACTACAAAAACCAATTAGTCAACAATGTAAGCAATATCCACCCCGAATCAGCTTGGAATAATGTCCAAAAAGCTATTGAAACAGCAGTAATATCTACTAGTATGGTGAACCAAAAGGTTAGGAAAAATCATTGGATTTCAGCTTTATCTACTGATCTTATAGATGCTTGGTAACTCACCTCTTTTGCCTCAGAACACAATGAGAATCAAAGACAACTTAAACACAAGCTGGTTTAAAGCTAAAGTACTTATCGTGAGCAATGATGGGTAGCAACGCTAAAGAGATGGAAAAGGCAGCGACAAGAGGTAACGGCAGGCAACCGTTCAGACCTATCAAGAAAACGGACATCAAAAATCCGATTGTAAATGGGACTATCTCTGAAAAAGATGGGACTATTATTCACTGTCAGTCCAAAAGATTAGACCAATGGGTAGAACACTCTAGGGAACAGTTCAACTGGCCTTCGGCCTCACCTCAAATGCCTACCATCCCCATCCAATCTGAGTGGCAAATTGATATCGGTCCTCCAAGTCTTAATCAGGGTAAAGATGCTATAAGGACCCTTATATAAGGGAGAGCAGCAGGACCTGATGGATTAATCCCCGAGATATTTAAGGACGGTGGTACAGCTTTAGCAGCGAGATTAACTGAGATTTCGGCTCGAATCTAGGAACTAAACGTAATTCCATCTGATTGGTCTAGAATAGTAATCGTCGCAGTCTACGAAAATGAATAGAAGTCCACATGTGATAAATACTGAGGAATCAGTTTAACGAATGTAGTGCATAAAATA
The DNA here is from genome assembly GCA_025215515.1 of Schistosoma japonicum. Classification (NCBI taxonomy): domain Eukaryota; kingdom Metazoa; phylum Platyhelminthes; class Trematoda; order Strigeidida; family Schistosomatidae; genus Schistosoma; species Schistosoma japonicum. Next base: position 17,137,631 of record CM046063.1, on the reverse strand, counting down.
TTAGCTTCGACAATACTTCGACGCCTAACTAAAGCTCGTGAAGAGCAAACTCGAGAAAACCAAGGTGGTTTCAGACCTGGACGTGGTTGTATAGACCAAATATTGACTCTTCGGTAGGTTTTGGAACAAAGACATTTCTAGATGTCCAACAATAGCTGTATTCCATGACCTTAAGGCGACATTTAACTCTATCGATCGTGAGGTTGTGGCAATGTCTGCCATTTAAAGGCGTACCAGAGAAGTACATTAACCTTATGCAAGCACTCTACTTGAACACTACATATCTAGTAACAGCTTATGGTGGAATGTAGTAGGGATTGATTACTTCAAGTGGTATTCCCCATTTTTATTTAAGTTTATTATTGACATGCTTTTAAAGTTAACATTTCCGTCGTCTGAGCTCTCAGGGGTTAATCTCTATTAAGGAGATAAACTTGTTAACTAAAATAGGCGAATGAAATAGTTCTATTGGGTGATGATGTTAACAAAACGCAGCGTCTTATAAACGCCTTAGGTATCAAAATGTATATGTTTGGAACGCGATTCTCCTCATTCAAATGCAAAATGTTTGTTCAGGATTTGCTTTATTCAGCAGTGAAATTATTTATCCTGAGCGAAGATGTTGAACATGTTGACCCCGTTACTTATCTTGAAAGTCTCATCAGACTTGATGTTCAAGTATCTGATGAAATCTCCGCAAGTATATAGAAGGCTCGATTGGATTTTGCCAACCTGCATCACTTGTGGCGTAGTCGAGACATTCATCAACTGATCGCGTTTACTGCGCAGCAGTTCGATCCGTTCTACTTTATGGATGTAAGACATGGCGATTAGGGTGAAGAATATTCGAGGGCTGGTAGTAATCGATCATATATATCTTCGAAGTATCAAACATGCTTCCAAAACTACCGAATAAGCAGTACGTGAGTTAGAAATAAAGTACTAGGTAAATATGGGAAATCGACTGATGAAGTAGTGGATGTTCATCAGCTGAGGTGGTTAGGATATGTGTTACGTATGCCCGAACACCGCCTACCTCGACGAGCGATGCTGTCTGGTGTAGGTGTAGGCTGGAGAAAAGCTAGGGGCGGCCAAACCAAAGCATGGCACTAGTCCATGATGTCATTGACAATTGAATTGAGCATTGTTAATAGGAACAGACTACCGGATTGGGATCCGCGTGATGACTGTAATCAATAATTAGAAACTTTGGGTGACATGCTTCGAAACGATCTGCAATAGCGCAAGCGTATTTAATCCTTGTCATCCTGCAAAGTCTAAGCCTTTAAATTTATCATAATTATCTATTTATTGAATCATACATATTTTTTTGAATCACATATTCAATCTGTAATCATTTCCATCAATATTAAGTCTGTCACTACCTCCACTACTCTGAGAATTGATCCGAAACTTTTATCCCTATATTCTAATTGTGCCAATGCATCTTTAACTGATGTACACACGTACCAATTTCTACACTGTAACTGATTGCCTAGCGTAGATGTATTCACTCTGTATCCTTCTTTAAATTATGAGTTTAGAATTATTACATGCCTTCCATTCTACCAACTAATTCCTTCTCCCTGAACCATATTTTATATATCCACTCTTTTTTCTTACTACTATTGGTGTTAACTACTACTCCCACTAATTTTGGAGTTTACCTTGATGTGTTACTGAGGTAAAGCTGTGTACATGTGTGCCACGTTCTAAGTTGTACATAACTAATTGATTGACTGGAGTAATATATGGTTGCATTTGGTGTAACGATACATATAGTTAGATGAATTTTAAAATGGTGGATTTCAAACTACACTTCATATATTTTAATGAAAATTTACTATATTTAATGTTTATTTTAATGTGTTGCTGAGGTGTAGCGAATTTGGCAGATGAACATATGTTTTGGATTCAATCTTCTGTATCTACACATACGATCAAGTAAACTGAGTAATTTTGACTGTACGATAATACTACAGTACTAATTTGCGTAATTCATTCAACATAAGTACGGAATTAGTAATGAGATGTAAATCTAATTATGCTAACAATAGATTAAGGTGTGAATACTTTAAAATAATTAAAATAGTTTTCTCAAAAACCAGAAATATTCACGAAAATAAAGTCGGTTACAGCACTGTACTTATAAGTTAGTAAAACTATAAGATGTGTGAGAAACAACAAGAAAGAGTAAGCATAATTTTTTGATGAAACGTCACTGAAATAAAGTGAATAATATTAGCTTGTGGTAATAATTAATACATACTTCATTTGAACACACATTTTCTAATTTCAATTTATGGATAGCCAGAGATTCTGCTGTCTCAAGAATTTAACTACAAAACAATCCCAGTGAGTTAAGACGAATCCAATAAACAACATAAAAGTCGGCATGTTGGTTGAATGTATAATCTAGGTGAATTAAGTGTTCAAGGAGGAGACTGTTGGCTGCTTTCCTCATCTTTATTGAACTATACTGAAATATGTTTATATATTTTTGATAAAAGCAAGCGCTGACTACAGCCTCTATACCTTGCTTAACAAAAGTAAATGAACTGATAGTGATCAAACATGAGGTCTAACTCTTTACAGAAGCGGAGACTGACTGTTAAGTCAGACAGCCAGTTGTTCAGTTTTCTTAAACTTATCTAACTGGTATTTAATAGTCCGTTTTGTGAGCATTTATTTATCTTATTTATTCTATTGCATTGTCAAAACAGTTGTGTCTTTACGGAACGATACAGAGGTGATGTAACATAAAGAGAAACTATAACCATAACAGGATCTAAATAAGTGGATACCTGGTTATTAACCTAGGTTTCTCTAAAACCTTGCTTCTGCCTAGTTATTTTTTCAACACCTAAAGTTCGGATATTTGTTTTAAAAAATTTGTACAACATGTATTTACTGTATTAGCGACTTTTATTAGCATTATTTTGACATATTTTATCAAATATGAATTTTATATCGGCAAGTGTAGTAGTGATTCATATGGTTTAACAACTATGTTCTCACTAATTTTATAACGGAATGATTACCTGAATTAGCTGGTTGTCATGTATGTGGCTGATATCTTGACTCAATTGTAGTCGAATTATAATTACTAACAAATCTGAGTGATTAATGTGATGCCTTAGAATGGATGTATATCAAAAGACAAAATAACTTGTCCTCAAATATGAGTCGTTTGTCCGAACGAAATAATACACATATATATAATATTTTACATAGGTTAATCTTAATCAAAACTTGTCTAATTTACGAGTGTTGTTGAATATCAGTTTCGCAGTTCACCGGCGAACCTATGAAATTAGTGCCTCAAACCCAGGTTTACTTATTACCCGCATAATCAACATGTTAGAACTTAGGTAACTATTTTGAAGTTTCGAAAATAAAGGATAACAAACCATCAGTAACTTATCAAAATCTAAATAAAAATTTCTGATTCAGAAGAAAAAGGATATGTTGATCAGTATTTCTCTCAAGAACTTGCCTAAAGAAACTAAATCGAAGCTACTCAAAATCTGAATAAGTTAAGACTGTACATTCGAGACTAATTGCATTGAAATTGACAAATGTAACAACTACTGAGTTTGACGAGAGATAACTATAGTATGTAAGTTGATGAGTAAATTTTTTGGTCATATAATTATGTTTTACTTCATAAGAATCTGAAATATCTAAAACGTTTTGGACTGTATAGGAATAATATTTAACATAAACTCAAGGAATCTTCAGAAATGAACATTCTTTTCACACTGTTAAAAATCTGACTTTATCTACATCAATACACAAAAGTATGCCTATAGTAGACATATAAGCATTCTCTTAACCTGCTAACAAGTAATTAAAAGCTACGGTGTCTTGTATGTTATCATTTTTTTAAAAACAACTAAGTGCATCCGCTATCACTTTCCATCGACAAATGGTTAAGGTAAATTCTTAAAAGAAAAATGCAAATGAAAACATGACTTTGTGGAATATCTGTAGTTTGGATTTTGTAATACGTTAAGACGCACACGTCTTATAACAGTATCGCATGCAATATTAAAGTTTGGAATTATTGGCGAAATATTGTCCCCGTCAACCAGAGTTTCAAAAATGTCTGAATGTTATAGTTAATCACAATTTCTTGGTTGAATGAACAAAAACGGGCAAAATTCTACTATTCTATTCTACTAAGTAATGATGAAAACAATGAACAATAATCTCTTTTGAAGTTGTACAACTAGACGGGTAAACAATTTGATGACAAAAGCAACTTGACTATCTTTTAATTAAAGTACATTTACCTACAGTGATGCTAGTCCATGGTCACTTAAAAAAATAATGACGTTAATAAATCTTGCAAAAGCTTTTTAAAGCATGAAGGCAAATTAAGGCTCAGTCGTAAGCTTAAATAAGTTTGTGTTGCAATCTTTTGTGTTAAAGAGATAAACTAAAATATTCTAATATATCCTAAAAGCCTATTTCTAGCTTTTACTTCCTAATGACTTTAATTTAACTGACTTAATTAAAAATAATGATGATTTGGGAATAACACATACTCGCATGAATCATAACAGTAATTAAAACAAGAACTTATATAAAATTTCGATGAGAAACTTCTATTTATTCTTGATACGCTCAGTGGTACTTGCACTTAACCGACACCCACTAAGATCTGTTATTGAGATTTATCTGCATCAATTTGGCTGACCTGCAAGTTTGATCTCCCCACCTTGGTGTGCCTCATGGTACTGGATGAGATATTTCTTTGTAAATCCATTTTGTTTGGATAAGTGAGCTAAACAGAGAAATAGTTGAATTTCGTGGAACAGATGTTACGCGATCCATGATGTATCATTAGTTCGTCGAAGAGTAACCAATTAAAAAATAAGTTACTTAATCGGCCTCTATCCCTAATAATGAGAACCATGACAGTGTATCACTTTATATTTTAACAGACACCTTACAGTTTAATAGATCAAATATAAGCTAGAAGTTACTCGTGTAAATCATAAGTACTCTTTCATCTTTACTAACAAAAACGATTGAAACTGTCCTATTTGACTAGGAAATATGTTATTTCAGACTATTCTTACTACTATATGAGGGCATAACGAGTGTTTGGAAATTATCCTTCAGATTTCTTACAAAATGCTCAAATTTATCGTAAGTACAGCAAACAATTTGTCAATACGTTAAAATAACGACGAACCTGAACTTCAATAGATGTGTCTCAAAAATTTCTTCCATTCTAGGCCCCACTGAAGTATTATCATTATGATGAATCTCAATTTCAGTTTGCATTGATACATCGACCTTTGGAATAACAGTGTTCGAACTCCTAACTAACGTTTGGCTCAGTATTTCCTCACTTAAATCATTTATTGTAGACCGCAACACACAATTATTAACTTCGGCATCACACATCCTAGAAGTAATCCGCATTAAGATGTGCTTTAAGTTACTAGCCTCCGTTGGCAATCCAAAAGCTGCTGATGGAGATCTTGACTTTTGCTTAATTCCTCTAACAACTTATACTCAGCTTCTTTACGACGTTTCATCTCAAAGTCAGCCCTTGATTTAAGGACCATTATTAGCTCAGACTGTTCTTGCAACCTTGAAGTTACATCAAGATTCATTTTCGTAACTAGGGTTAACTACCAACGTAAGCGTCCTATGGTATTGAAAAAGAAAAACAATCTAAATGCAAACACCTTTTAAAGACAAAAACAGCACTTCTTAGCTTTTTTTCCATGTTAGATTATCTTTCTACGACTATTTTTTCAAATTTATTATATATATGACTCTTCTGTAAATTTATATTTTAACTCCTAAGGAAAATCGAAATAAGTTTCTGTCTGAGTAATTAGTTTAAGGATTCTATGTCATTGAAGACGATCTCAGTTATAGCGTTTAGGATGATTTTAGCATTATTATTATCACATTTTTCAATGAAATTATGTATTTATTTGTTTTCTAGTTATATTAATCTTTGGTGTCAAATTCAGTAATTCTATCTTACAAGCAATATTTTTAGGGAACGGAAACTTTTTCTTCGTAACATTTTTAGTCTTAAAGCTGAAGTTTTTGTTGGATATCTTTATATTTCTTAGTATTGTTGGATTAGCGTGTGTACGTTAAACCTTTACGAAGTTACATTGCATTTTAGGGTCGACGGTAGTTCAAGAAGTATTTTGACTTTCCAAGGCCACTCACATTTTAATTGTTACAGTTTTTGGTGAAGCTCGGTCATAAACCTCTTTGTGTGTTAATCCCCCTTCTACATCTTCCTACATATACTCTACGTCGTTGGATTGTCACTTATATGGTAAGCATTGGAGTAACGGGAAAGCCTGGTCACTGCGATCAGGATGAGACAGGCTAAAATACCAATGAGTGGTGTAGCCTATTCACACATTTGTTTAAGCCAGACAGTTACACCATTCTGACCAAATCGAGCAGAGTTGGATTATTTGTCGACGTCAGCCCAAAATTTACAATTAGTTTCAACCACACAACCCATTAGACGAACTCGTAAAATGTTGTGTTGCGATGGTAACGTTATGACTAATTCACTGCATCAAATACTATCCCACATCATTAATATCTAAAGGAGATACTGTACACACTAGATTTCTACTTGGGTTACGTAGTGCTTATTTCGTTTTTTCTCAGCAACAGTAATCGATCGAACACTTCAAATATTATAATCGTACAAATTTTCAGAGAATGAATTCGAATTATATGTATGTTCTGAAACATTTCACAGAGTTTATGCCAATTCACAGGCACAGTTGCTCCAGATTCTTGAGAATTCATTTGTAAAATAATTCATACAAGAGTAGATTTAGAATATGACATCTTTATTTTCGAAGCAGGAAGGTTCCGCGAACTTGATTGCATTAGACAATGAAAAGCCGATATGTTTAGTATCTTGTAAAGAAAAACTAAGCTTAACACAAACTTTATGTAGCAGAGCAAGAATAAAGGGAGAAAAAAGATAACAGGAAATGTGTGAAAACATTGGAATAAAAAGGAAGTATGCACCGTTAAATATGTAAAATGGATTAAAAAAATCAATAAACATTTGGTTCATCAATTTATTATGATGAGGCTTACTAGACAACTAATATTCCTATATCAATAATTAAAAGGTAAAACTGTGGAAGTATCGTTTGTGCCTTTATTAAATAATGTTATCATATTCTTGTTGACAAACATGTTCTTATCTTTGTTCACATTGATTCCCATGGATGAACGCAATTTTATTCTATTCGACTTTACGGTCTTGTTGTAAGCTACTATGGTTCGTTGCTCTAGACTATTTGTTTCTTAGTAGTTTCAGTTAGTTGGTTGGTTGCGGATAGAATCCGACCCCACCGTTGCTGTAAACGTATTCTCCTTGGACAATTGGTTAGTTCTGTTTTTCGCTGCCAGCGTTTTGTATTATATTTATTGTATCTTAGATTAGTTGTACGAATTGTCTGAATTTCTTTAGCAGTATAAGTAAAGGAAACTGTTGATACTGGATTGAAAAATGTGTGTTCACTCTTCAATGTAGTGCCAACTCAGCACCAAATTTTATCCTGTTAGCCTCGTGCGTGATTTAAGAACCTATCATCTCTAGATAGGGTAAACATTTTTGTTGATACTGGTCAAATTATGGATGCATGCTTTTAATTGGTAGTATAGTTGAGCTACGTAATCAAAATAAACGATTCTAGACAAAATAAATGTGTGTGATTTTTAATGTTGACCGAACTGGTCTGCGACAGCTAGTTTAATTATTGAAGAGACTCGAATGATAAAATGTAATACTTTGAAGTCGATTGTGCTAAATTGTATAAGGGTGTTGAAGCGACAGACAAATTTATTTATTAGGAATTACCGTGGTGTAGTAAACAGCATCTTGCCCAATTTGTCTACATTATTTAAATTTCCTTAAGTATTTGGTGATTTTGCTGCTAATCCTTTATTACAAGAAGCAATCCGTTTTAGAGGATTTTTACATTATCAATATTGATGCTGTATTTTTCTTTGGTTTGCATTATTTTGTTGCCTATTTATTTTTAAGACTTTTTAGTTGTTTGGAGGATTTAGTGATATTTCTTAAACAAAGTGTAGGTTTGAAAACATTTACACTCAATTAATGTTATGTCACACCTACTTATATTACATCAAATCTAGTACATTTTATCTCGTAGACACACTTTATCTGTTTTTTAATAATAATAAAATAATTTGCTCCTGCGAGTCAAGAATAATCCACTTCCACAGACAACGGTAAAAATTTAGCAATTCACAGTAAGACTGAGTTATTATGTAAATGAATTTGACCGAGATAAATAATCATTTGGATTTACAACGCATAATAATGTGGTGAAACAACCAATCACGTGGATGTTAATTGGAAATAAAGCAGTTTATATACATGTGGGCACGCTGAATGAAAGTTACACAGTTCGAAATTTCAAACTAAATAGAGCAACAGAAAAGCACGTTTAGAATGTGTTGCATCAAAAGGCGACATAGCGACTGATAGAGCGCCACTGTTTATAACGTCGGAAAACCCTAGATTGAAGTTGTCACTTTAAACAACTTTGCTGGATTTTATGAAATTAAAATGGTGTCAATCTTGTATAATATCTAGTGATGGCTGAAAATAAAAATAATAATTTATACACCATAATTAAATACAGGATAATGCTAAAAGTATTTTTTACACTTATTAAAACCCCAACTAGACACGTTTGTGAACATATTTCACTCTGGCGAGGGCATCCACCTGAGTAATTATTGAACAGTGAGTTGTTATTTTAGGCAATCATCTTTAGAAGTTGCCTAGGAAAGGCTAACTCCTAATTAGAAGGGCTCTCAAATCTGGTGTACATGGGGAGATAGAACAGAATACATAAAAATATGTGCAGAAAAACAGCATGTCTTTCGTCACAATCTTTGTTTTAATGTTTTATTATTACTACAGGAAACATGAATTTTTGTATCTAAAACTATGTAAACTTAATAAGCCAGTGCTTAGTGTTTCAGGGTTATGTACTATTTCAGGGGAAACTCTGATAGAGACCGGTTAATTCAAAAATTGATGTTATCAGTCGTCTGAATGAGTCGGTACTCCAGATATTTCACAGCAATTTGTTGTGAAATTCGTTGTTGTATAAATTAGAGAAATCGAAACGATATTGATTTCGGTACTTATAAGTAAATAATATCAACACATAGTCTCGGAAATCGTATACAGCTATAGAACTAAAAGTTGGAGAAAAAGTTTAAAAATGAAATTGTTTATTGTTTATTATTTCGTCGAAGAATAATTAAATGTTGTGGACTAGACTATGAATGCTCCAAGGTAAGTAATCTGCACCGAGTTATATAATTCAGATTACAATCATATTCTAAAATCTGAAGCGTGAAGATTCTTTAGACATATTCAACCCGCATTCTATTTATGTTGCTCACACTTGAAAAAATAAATAAGCACTACTCATTTTCGGTCTTATATATATTTTAAGTAAACCAAGCTTGCCTTCCCATGTGCAGAGATCTTTATTGATGAATTTTCGGTTATCTTCTTTTGATTATTATGAAAGAAACATGTTTAATGATTCAAAGGTGGCCGTAGCACTTTATACTTAAGTTGCTAAGGAATTGGGATTTCTGCGCCATTGATTTACTTAGGTAGAGTGTATGCTGAGGATTATGTCTGCTATCGAGTATGATTTCACATTTGCTGAGATTAAATTTCAGTTAGCACTTTTGACTCCAGATTTGTGAAGTGATTTAATAAAACGTAGTAGGGATTTGGAGGTCCTAATATCCATTGGAAGCCTGTTCCGTATTTGGGAATATTTAGCCAAGAAAACGTTGCCTCTAAAAGTGTTTATAAAGGTGCTGACGGTAATTCTAGATATATGATTTCGTAGATTATAGGGAGGGTTTAGCTTGAACTAAAATTTCTTTACAGCGAGAGAATGCTAACCTGTGGAATGGTTAGTATTGAAAAATGAGGGTAATTTTAAGACGCCGAAGCCATAGGGTAGGGAGTTTAGTTGTCTGAGATCATGTCAGGTATTTTCGTTTTCGGTGTTTCCTAATATATAGGAAGTGGAGTAACTTTAAGCAGATTTTAGAGATAAGGAAAATTTTAAGTAAACGTTTTGAGATATCATGCCCATTTGTCAAATTAGCCTCGCTAATTTGTTGTGACTGAGCCGTTAGTGGAGCTTCTGAACGCTGTGTAAGTCATGTTCTAGACTGTTGGTGAATTTCGAACCTTAATTGACCGTAACCGTGTTTTTCCCAATTAGCCATTTGAAATAAAAAATACGCTGTCACGATACAATTTATGATGTCAACACAAACAGGAACATACAAAGTCTACAGTAATTCGGAAAATTATATACATAATAGATAAAGTTTTACTTAGAGACAATATCGACTCCTAAGGTCCGCTTAATCAATTTTATAACCATTGTCGGTCAGATACTGAGATTCAATCTGACTAAACAACGTTTAATATCACCAACATCCTAGCTTTCCTTGATAACACTTTTTTCTGTATATAAGAATTCATTCCGCCAACACTAGTTCACTGAAGTCATGATGGATAAAAACGCTTTGCAGAGGGATTGCAGCTTGTATTGAACTTGCGGCGGGATGAAATATATATTACTTCTTCGCCATATAAGCTACTTTAGAGAAACAAGCACATTGAGACAAATATATAAGATACTCATAGCAAGTTGGGGATCATTAGTCGCAAACAACACAGTCTATTCTGACAAACAAGTTAACGCAGAAAAGAGATCATAATCAGCAGCACTATAGTTTCGGAAAACTACTGGCGGATTACGGTTATAATATATGGCGCCGTGAAATAAAGATAAGAGTGACAACGAGCAGAACACCACTTTGTGGTCACTCGGTTAACTCGTGAGCTACACAAACTTTGAGAAGACTGATATTGTTACGTAAAATAAGATCCAGGATGTTGTCACCTTTCGTGTGATTGATGACGCATTGTCGTCAGCTATGATTATCAGTGGTGTACGAAAGTTCATCGTGCTTAAATGGACCAGAGTATACATTCCAATAGATCCCTCAAAGGTTTAAGTCACCAGAGATGACCTTATGGTCATATGAAAGAGACGAAGCGACTTTGATAGTACTTGCAAAAAGGGTGTTTTTATAAGACGCCAGGAGTGTCTATACATTCGGCAGCGTGGCGTTCGACAGATAAGTAGCGAAATAAATAAATTATTCCATAGTAACGAGAGAGTTGAGTTACTAGGACATACGGGGTAGAGTTAGAGTAGAACACGAAATAAGCAACCACCTTCTATCTTGTTCTTTTCCTCATAGCGGTAATGAATATATGAATCTACGTCTAATTCATAATCCAATATACCAAAATAACACAGGATCCCGTGGTTATCAGTATAGATGGGGTGAATGCTAAGGGATGGTTTGAAGGTGAAACATCTTACCAATTATGGATGTAACATTAATGAGAAGAAAGTATAAATGGGATTTGTAAGATTTGTAAAGGCATGTTAGGTCATCAGAAAAACTTATTTTACTTTACTACTCAGTGTATTATGCTTAGTAGATGACTGATTTAGTCCGGTTTCATTCCGAGTATCATCGAGGATGCTAGGGTCTGTAACCTTTTGAAAGTTAGTTGAATGTATAGTGTAGTCAGAATTGTGAGCATAGAACACTGATGGGTCTGCAGAATTAGGGATTACTTGGCTTATATCAGGATGCTTGACAACGAATGTAATATTGGATATGAAAAAAGTGGTGATATTGGAAGTGGTAAAGGTGTAGAGAATGGAGTATTGGTTAAACAGCACGCATACTCATTATGTTTGGACCTAAGGAATTTAAATATTTTAGTGGATTTTCAGAAAGCAGGAGATGACTGTCTTTTGGTAGAATTTTTGTTATGGCTATATCAAGAGTAAGCGCTAAATTCGAAATGGGTTGAAATTAACTGTATCTGTATTCGGACTTAGATACACTTGAGGTACAATTATACCTCTCAGCAATATGAAGTTGGTTGAAAGTGGGAAATTGTATAAAATGACATAAAAAACGAACCACGTTAAGAGAAGCTACGACTTGTACTTTAGCCATATTGAATCCGCTACTATGTCAAGAACGTTGCTGTTGATGTTTTCCACTTTTACAGTCTTTAATACACATGTCACACACCCCACCAATTTTCTTAGTGGCTCAATTGCAATGAAGTGCAGTGCAGTCAACTGTAACAAGGTACGCGTTAGAAACATTGAAAGGTGGACAATGTTGAATAGGTTTTAAAAGTGTCACGGTGCTTTAAGGAACTTTTGAGACATAAAATTTAGCTTATCTGAGTCACTCCGCATCCTGTGGTAACTAGCTGCGGCTTTGATAGCTTTTGATAGTTGACTACGGTTTTATATTTACGGCTACCTACTATGGTTCTGACATGAACAAGCATTTAGTAGTGATGTTAGAAATTCCATGATATGTGCTACTTAAAATCACACATAAGTCTAATTGGAAATACTTATCTATCAAGCAGTTCTACTGCAAGTCAAACCCGACTTTTACGCTACAGACAATGATGCTGATTCCTTATAAAGTTAAGATTAATGAAGATTATCCACATATACAAACATTTATTACATCTATCGACATACTGTGGACTAAATTAATAATCACCATCATCATTATCAAAAATAACAAATCAGCTCCTAATAAATGCACTATGATATTCAAGTCCTTTATTAATTCAAAGTTATTCTTTTTGATTGCTTAAATAATTACAAAAGTATAGCTGTCATAATACTGTTGCTCTGTTCTACTGTTTGTTTCACTTTTTTCTTTTCAGCACTTCTAGATAGCTTCATAATACACAAAAAGGTTGAATATCTACCTTTTTTATCACAATGTAACTCTTAAATATGGTGCCTTGAACCTATCCTACAATTTTTCTGTGTCACAACATTTTTTATGTTTAGTTCATAATAAACGTTTTATAAATGACTAACTTTAAACAGGGTTCATTATTCCACTATCTCTACATATCACTGTATAAACAGTCTATGCAACAATCAAACACTGTTATAATCATGTGTTTTTGCTTATATTGTCTGTAAAAATGGCTTGCTTCTGATAGCAGGAAATAAATTTTTATCAGTTGTACTGTCAGGAAGATCTAGAGTTAAATACTCAGATTAAGAACAGCCTGGAAGGGTGCTGATAGTGTTTCTAAGTCTACGAGTGGAATTATAGGTTGTTTGGTGACACGACGGTCTTGAAATACTTTGTTAGCTATTTGTATTTTGTTCAGATTTATGTTTGAGTGGGGATGCTTTTCATTTAGTGTACAGTTGCTGTCGACAAGAAATAGACGCAACACTATGTAAACTAATTGTACGTACCTCAACCTTAGATGCTGATTAAAAAGTGGTTACTGGAGATTTCCATCTATCACACATTATCTGAGAAAAACAGAGGCCTACGAAGGCACGACGACATATTTACCGCTGTAGATTTACATGAATGGAAGCAGAATGTCATACAACCTACAAGCGGCAGCAATATCCTAGATATGATATTTTGCTACAGTATTATACTCATCATGATGCAAGTTGGAAAAGAATGGTCTACTAGAGACCACTAAGTGATTTTCTGTTATTTGTTTATCCCCTCACTGAAAACAGCACATGAACACTACCGATGTGATACAGACACCCGATACTTTAGTAATATAGACTGGAAGCTTTGGCGAGACTCATAAAATACTTTGATTGGAACAGCTCTCTAACTATTGACTCACTTCAAGACTAACTAATTTTACACGACACTCCCATCATATTTAGATAATAATAATAATAATTTATTTCCTAATATCACGAGCAAGCCATTTTTACAGGCAAGATCAACAAAATATGTCAAGTGGTAAAAAGGTTCAGTTGTTGTGCAAACTTATTATACTGTGATACACAGAGATTGTGGAATGATAGACGCTGTTTGAAATCGGTATTGATGTAGAGTCAATTAAAGACGTGACTTTGTGGTACAGAAGAATTACAGGATCGACTTATGCCACCATTTCGAGGAGTTACATTATGACGGTAAATGTAGATGTTCAACTTTTTGCATAGTATGAAGCGATCTAGAAGTGCTGAAATCGAGAATCGATTTTCAGGGTCTCAGTGCAAGATGTTGGTTTCAGAAGGGATGCGCGTAATCTTTGAAAAGAGGTTTATTTCCCACGTAAATTTGAAACATTTGTGGCGGATTAATATGTAGCAACTTAGGTTGACTAGTTAAGAGTTAAATTCAAAACTTACGTATACACTAAAACTATAAAACTTAAGTATTTATTTACTTCCTTATTTTTCGTAGGGATTTTATTTCCTATTATCTTATATTGAATGCTGATAAGCATTGAGTTTGAATAACTAGGAACCCGCTCCACTGTCTCCTACCCACGAAACTGAAATAAAGATCAATCACCAAATATTCTGGTTTCTTCTGTTAAATGGAGCGATACGTACCTAAGTGCTAAGGTGGTGAGCCCTGTATTGAACACTATATTTAATTTTTTATTGTATGTTGAAAAAGGCTTCTGTTTTCGCAGTAACTAAGATTACGTATATATATATTTCATATATAGTATTTGATTTTTATCGTTCTGTGCAACTAATAAACTCATTGTTTTTCTGTTTTTATTACATTATTACATTGCTCATAACATGTCAGACTCAACTCCATCCAAAAGCCTAGGGAATATGTCATCGTAGACATAGACAGCGTTATGACTACGAATGTCCGACTCCTAGGATTCGATCGTAGTGATCCTGAATTGTGGTTTGCTCAACTAGATCATTATTTCACGAGACACAATATTAGATCTGAAGGAGTTCGCCGTCAAGACTTATGTTAAGCCTTTCCTCCTTCAGTAGCTGAATGAAGTCCGAGACTTGATTTTAAGTCGACCAACACCTCAACCATACACCATCCTAAGACAAGAGATAATGAATCGCCTATCATTATCAGATATACAAAGAATTTGAAGGCTGTTCCAAGGAGAAACATTAGGTGATAGGTCACCTTCACAGTTTTGCGTCATCTTCAAGCTTTAGTGGGTGACAACACAGTGAGTGAAGCAGCCCTAAAACAAGGAAGGATACAAGCTCTCCCATGCTACTTTCAACACTGTTTGGACGCACAAGATCCTGACACCTCTCTATCTCATTTAGCACGGATTGCAGATTAGGATAATGGAAAGAGGTCCTCCCCAACCTCATCATCATACTTAGAAAGAGGAATGAACAAATGATTCAGTAATTGCACAACTTATTGTAGGTGTTAAAAGTCTCACAGAGGCTGTCAGTAAAGTGAAAATGAATTCATAGAGATAGAAGCAGGTCATCACAACGACCGAGATCAATGTCACGGAACAGGTCACAAGGGTCTAGATAATCTTAACGATTTTGTTGGTATTACTGTAAATTTGGTGTTCAATCGACCAAAGGCAGCCAACTATGGGCCTAGCCCTAACAGACCTCGAAGAATACGAAAAACGAATAATCCCTGCTTGGGTTGCGACAACTGAGTAGGGGTGCCTAAGCAGTCGCTTGTTCTACGATAGAGACCGAAACTTCAGGCTTGAACGTTTTGATGGATACTGGTGCTGCACTTAATATCATTACTCAGAACAAAACCGAACTGGGTCTAGAAACTTCCTCAGTTACACATCAAGCTGCCAATAAGACTAAAATCGCGATCTTTGGGCAGTAAACTATGACGCTAGATCTGGGGTTTAGAAGACAATGTCCCATGGGTTTTCACTGTAACCGATCTAGATCTGGTAATATTTGAGATGAATTTCTTAGAGAGATATGAATTTCTAGTTGACACTAAAAACGACGTTTGACATTAAAAGAAACTTCAAAATATACAAAAGGTACAGAAAATCATATCTTATCTCTAAATTTAATACAAACTACGCCAGTAACAACGGAAAAGTTCCGAGATATACTCACGGAATTTCCAAACCTAACAAAATCGAACCCTCAACCTTTCAAAAGTAACTGAAAAGTATGTTATATAATTAAAACAGAAGGTGCACCTGTTTCCACCTAAATCCTAGGAAGACTAGCACCATGATAAGCCTAAAATAGCTAAGCTTGAATCCGACTACATGCTGCAGCTGGGCATAGTACGTCCATCTGATAGCTAATAGATATCTCCTTTGTATATGGTTCCAAAGAAAAATAAGTGCGATTGGAGAAAGGGCAGGGATTACAGAGCCCTTAACCGTCAAATAGTACCAGACAGGTACCCAATACCACATACACAAGACTTTACGAATGGTTTACAGGATATGAAGTTATTTACTACAATCGACTTAGCCAGGGCATATCACAATATTCCAGTAGCTGAGAATGATATTCCGAAGACAGTTATCCCAACACCTTCTGGTCTATTCGAGTTTGTACACATGCTATTTGGCGTACAGAACGCGGCACAGATATTCTGAAGTTAATGGATAATCTACTTCGAGATACTGCCATTATCACAGAGTTACATAGATGACTTACTGATTGCAAGCCACGGACTTTAAATCACATGAGCAACATGTGAGGGCAGTATTGAAACGACTCAACGAAAATGGCATAAACAGACAATAAAGTAAATGTGTTTTCGGTGTAGAAACACTGAAATTCCGTGGGCATACCATAAGTCGTGGAAGAATTACACCAATCAAACAGGAGGTAGACACTATTAAACTATACCATATACCAAGCTCCCTAACACAACTTAGAAGTTTCCCTGGTTTAATAAATTTTTATCGCAGATCCATATCTAGCTGTGCACAACTAATGCAACCACTGACGGATTAGCTTAAAGGAAAACCGAAATAATTCAAACTGACCTCTTTGGCCGTCCAGGCTATTAACCAATTAAAGGATAAACTTGCTCAAGAATCTACATCAACTCATTAAAATTTTCACTATTCACTGGCTTTGATGGTAGATGCTTTGGACAAAGTCGTTGGCGTCACTCTTAAACAACTAGTTAAAAACGTCTGGAAACCGTTTACATTAATCCTGGGTGAAAGAGGGTAAGAAAACGAAGCAATGAATATCTGAGGAAGTACCACGAGCGGACTACCGAACACCATGTTAGGGATGTTCGATTTTCTAATGCTCTAGTCCGGCTATCAGGTGCTTACGCACCTGCCACTTCAGTCGCCTTCAAGTTAAAATAAATTAAGAATCTACTTCAAAAAATAGAGATGAAACTCCATCACAACTAAAGAATCGCTCCACTGTTTTACACGAAAAGTCAAAGTACAAAAATAAAATGTACAATTATAAATGATAGGTCTTGCTTCTACGTAAGTGTTCGGTTTCCAGGATGGTTTGGTAACCTGTAAGAAAATAGACATGATGTAGATATCTGTGCACGCAAATGAAATAAAAAGATATTTACATATCTTAATTTAATGAAAAATGTGTATAAGTGCTTGAAGTTGCTAAAAGTCAGACCAAATAAACGACCTTGAACATGTGATGACCACCTTCCATGACTGGGTTTGCGAACGGTGGGTGCTGATAATACCCGTCAGAACGGAAAATCATAGCAGATGCTTAGGAAAAAAATGAATTACATGTGAGTGCTTAGGCTCATTAGGATCAAAGATATAATCTGCGTTTTGCAGATTGCTTACTCGATGAGTGGTAGGTATGCAAGTCATAGTGAAGCTATATTTTCTAAAATCAACTAAGAAATAAATCGGCTCTAATCTTACAAGTAAGCGAATGCTAATACTTATAGATCTCGGTAGTAATCGACCAACGTAAGGTACAGTGCAGTTGTTCGAAGTCCGTGTGGGTGTAGTGTTTTTGCAGTTGTGAGCACTAGGTCAAAACAAGCTATAAATGAAGGAAAACTGTGAGGCTAATATTGTAAGCTTACTGGTAAAGTACTGGGCAATATTCGCAGTTAATTAAGTGTTCGAATGTCGACACAGTGAATGCAAACTATGTGGTTATCCGAGAGAGCATTAGGTTTTAGTCAAGGGAAGTATTACTCCTAATTAATGTTTAGAATAATGGTATGGATATATAATAGCTGTTCGTATGAACCTGTCTGTGGGAAAATCACACTATTTATCTACTCGGTTTGTTAGTAGTTTCATTAACTTTATCAATCATATTACGTGGTTACCAAGTCATGACAATCCATTATGACTGATATCCCGAAACTATCATAATTAACTAGTGGCAGTGTTGATTTACGATAAGCTATTAAAAAAATGAATGGATGTTTTATATTTCTTTTTATTTGTGATTCACATATAGTAGATATGTTTAGCCGTTAACGGATCCACGCTGCCTGATTATATTATTATTTTTCGGTCCAGTAGTAATCGTGTATTTAAGATTATTTATAATGTTAGGTTCTGGAGTTTATCTGAATGTCGATTCGACTAATAAGTACATGATAATTTACTCATTATATCAGTGAAGTACGATAGTACCTAAATGCTGCTGACTTTATAGTCTGGACTATGCTAAGCATCTTTTTGAGGCAACTGATATGTTTGCCCAATTTATAGGAGTAAATATGTCCTGCATTAACTACTAAGATAGGTTACGTGACAAATTCAAGGTTGAGTCAGAAAAAAATTTATAAATTCAAGTAGCATGGAGAGAATACAACTTATGTGTATGTTAGTTCGTCGTGTAAGTTCATATAAATTATAAAGAAAATTGGAAAATGTACCAACAAAACTTAAAATTTTAGACATGACTTATGCCCCTACGGTTGGAAAGATGCCTAGAGATACTATAAACGTTTAATAAGTTACTGTAATTAGCTTAGTGATATTTATATATTGTGGTAAAAATGATTAAACTAAGAACACTCGAATTCCTAAGGTAATTCGATATGTTTCACCTGAAAACAACACACTCTTTCGTAGTAGTATGTTGCCGTATAAACTTATTAAAAATATATCTGTTATGAAGAGGGGAATTTGGGGGGTGATTGGGTTGGCCGAGTGCCAATGACTGGTGCCTAGTTGGTTATAGCGCGTCTGCCCTGTGCCCACTTAGTCCCAATCCGAAATAAGAAGAACGCGAGCCAATAGGTCAGTCAGACAGAATAGAATCGAATCCTATTATATTCCAGGCATTCTTTTATATATACACAAAATCAGACCACACAACAAACCAATTAGAAAATTAGCATGATTACAGAACGAGGGGAAATAGTGGTAGTGAATAGAAACAACTTGTACACAACTAATTGACTGTAGTCCATAACAAGAGACAATAAAATAACAGTAATTATGCTAACCGGGAGGATAGGGCAAGTGGAGCGTAACAATAATAGAAACAAAATGTTTGCATTACAGGTAGTTCGAATGAATGAAATAATGTTCGCAAACACAGTTCTGAAAGTTTGTTACGCTTCTTTGTATTCCGGCATAACAATATCTCAGGTGGAAAACGGTTTTAGTATTGGTTTATATCAAATATATATGGTTAGTCTAGTAACTAAGCATAAATGTTAAGTACTTGTGTGGTGTGTGTAATAAATTAACTGGCAAAACAGTGAAACTCGCCTAAGTTATTTTCAGAAGCTACAATAATCGTCAGAAGACACTGGTCAAGTGGTTGAAATTGATGAAGCAGTCATAAGAAAAATAAAATATAATAGATGAAGGAATATGAAGATGGATTCATAGGTGTCAATCACCTTAATTTTAGTCTTAGGTTTTCTGGAATTGATAATAAAACTTCTAGTAGGAAACATCTTCAAAGTTTCCTGAACAAAAAAGAATAATTAAAACTAATTTTAATTGTTTCATTACATTTTCTTCTGGAAGCAACTATATATACACGTAGCAGAAAACAATACCTCCAAATAAAAAGTTTCATAGGCTGACTATGTTTGTTTTGGCGGACACGACTAGTTGAAGGTGTTTGGTTACGCGTCACTACCACATTACGACACGACACAACGTGAGAAGCAACTCTCTCTCTCTAGTTAGCCAGCCTAGACGTTGTTATCGCAATGACGCTGCACTTACGAGCATATGTAACTTCCCCATCCTTAACTGCCTTCTAATTTATTCTCAGTCATAGGAATGGATTTAATTGTTAGAAGTTGCTCTGGTTATACGACAAACGTAACTTGTTCACATACCGAGTGCACTTTATACAGATGTATGCAAAGGTTACTAGTCTCCACGGGAGACTCGATTACGAGCATTGTATCATCGTCTATGAAGGACATTTTGTAGATGCAACCACCAGGATGTGCACTCAAGAGTAAGGGTATATTGTTTTTGTGTATAAGAGCTACCGAAAAAATTTCACGGTTAAAGAAATGATATGATTTGGAGCCATACTGATAAGTTTTTGTACAGGACATTATGAATGAACCGATTCACAATCTTATTAAATTAACTAAGCACTTTAAAATAATCTACCTCCTTCACTTATTTCTTGCGTTTTCATCGATCTTTCATAAAATATAACAATTTGCCTGATAAACTATTTCTAATTTGCTGGTAAACATTTCAAGGTCGCAAGTTTAGATCCAATGCAAAACGTTACATTAGTGTGGTAGATTTGAAGTCACCACATTGCTTGCTGCCTAACCGTTTCGTCATTCTCTATTCCAATGGGTAGGTTAATCTGGTGCACTTGGTTGTCGGTTCACATTTTCATTTAAAGAGAATCCGGTGTTTTAAGCTTTTGCACACTCCTTTCATCACGTAACTTTATACCAGACAAAAATTACCAAGGACTTAACGTTATATAAGCGTACATTCAAGACTCAGTTGACTGCTTAGAGAGTTGTTTATCATGAGTAGGCTCGATGGTTGTGGGTAAAACGGCATACATAAAGTCTCCTGATATAGGGACTAGGAACTTAGTGTTAGTTCCTTGAACTGACCTTCAACTCTAGTTCCCTCTATGCTTATCAACTATCGAAATCTTTAAAGCCTAACTCATGAGCCAGGCTACCTGGGACTAAACAAAGGGATGAAGACGAATGCATAAATCTACAAGGGTAAAAATGGATAAATCATAAGAAAATAGTATAAAGAAAAAACAAACGGAAACTAGGATCAAACCAAGACACGGGTGCATTTAAATCAATCGGTTTACAATACCTTAGCTTAGCAGACCTCTAGGCGTCTAGTCTTCGAAACAGTTAGTTTCTGTTTCATTGTTTGTCTCTCAACGTCAGATCTCTGCGCTAATCCTACACTAAATAATTGCTTGTTCACTATGCGTAGGTTTTGATTTATGTATGTAGTAAGCATCGCTTAAGTTGTGACTTATGTCTTGATATTTTCATGGAGACATTTGTATTTGCTCTTTACATTGCCATCAGAAACACGTCAAGTTCCTCTCCAAGTAAAAAACAAGAGCTCAAGGTAGATATAATCGACTTTTAAAACAAACCACAGCTTTTGTAATCTGATAGTAATCAGCGCAAAAATCTGTAACCTGACCGTTTAAGAGTAGTTTTGATGCACACTTTGACATCTGTTTCTGCCTCCTGGTTTTGCATTACCTGAAGGATGTGTTCTAATTGCGTATGTTGCACGCTTGTGCATTTCTGTCAGCGGTGTCATAGGTAATTAGTTCCCAAACCACTTCTTAAATGCCTTTACACACTAAAAATCTTGTGACTTGGGTTTAGTTACTATAATAACTACTTCATCACTTTCAGCTTTCAATGTGAAATAATAGCTACAACTCTGGAATATGTAAATGTACTTCTTTTGCTTCTATTAGGATATCGATGTACACGAAACTAGAGCAAATACTATTCGATACCAAGTACCACACACTACTCAAGGAAACAGTTCAGAATTTGTTCGCCAGACAAATTATATTTACTTTCAAGTCATCTGACTTTTATGTTTGATTATTTCCAAATCAGAACAAAAATTTAAAGATGGAATCAATGAATTTCTTCCCAGGTAAAAGCATTGAGTTTTTCTAACATTGCAAAGCGCCCTTTTCATTAGGTACAAGCGATATGATGGTAACAGATGTTTTGCCAGCACATGTTGATGTTTGTTTACAGAATATCGAAAAATCGACTGTGGTACTTATAAATCCTTAACCTACTTTTCATCAAATTCTTAGAGCTGTCAGGTTGGCAATGTGGTCTACAGTAGCAAATTAAAGTCTCCATTGAGAGATTCTAAGTACGCATTTTTTGTCATGTGTAGTAATTGTATAAAAGTTATCATCGTGTGCTAACAATTTTTTCGGAGCTAACAGTCAGTCAGTCAGTTACAACGTAGAACTTGGTACATGCGTACATCAGTTCAAGTTGCCATGCCTCAATTAGCAGATAAAGATTAAATTGTCGGACCAAATCCCAGAGTAGGGGAGGTAGTAACAGAGTAAGTACTAATGGAAAGGCATAGAGATCAGAGATGAGATTTGAGATAAAAAGTGATTCAGTAAAGAGAAAATTATAATAAGCTCAGAAATTAGAATTTGGAGGAAGATAAGGAGTGGATGCACCTGCGCCATTGCAATCGATTTTGAGCAATATCACCTAAAGTCTCTAACCATTTGTTACGCTCATCGTGTGGGCCCCAACCAGGCAGTCTACATCTATTAACATGGCTCAGCCCAATTGTCAATGACTTCATGGATTGGTGCCATGTTTTTGTTTGGCCACCCCTAGCTTTCTTCCAGCCTACTCCCACACTAGACAACATTGCTCGTTTCGGTAGACGGTGGTCAGGCATACGCAACACATGTCCTAACCACCTCAGCCGGTGAAGATTCACTACTTCATCAATAGGCTTACCGTATTTCCCTAGTACTCTATTCCTAACCCATGCATTGCTTACTCGGTTGTCCCAGCAAACACGAGCAATGTTTCGGAGACATCTATGATCGAATACTAGGAGCCTACGATCACCTCTATCCTTAAAGGCCATGTTTCACATCCATAAAGTAAAACGGATCTAACTGCTGCACAGTAAACGCGTCCTTTCGTCATTAAACGAATGTCTCGCCTACGCCACAAGTGACGCAGATTGGCAAAAGCCGATCGAGCCTTATGTATACGGAGCTGACAAGTTATTATGGTCTTTGATTAACCATTATAATCATTCTTAATTACGGAACTTTAATCAGGAGTTTATTCATATGTTACGTGGATTCTCAATTAATGTGGAAATTTTCTTTTTAATCCGGTACTTAAAACAATATAAGTGTTCTTGTTAAAGGAGTACCTCTGACGTTTTCTGTATAAAGGTCGTGTTTTCAGGAGAGTAATGTAGCGTCAGATGTCCTCATAATAGATATTTAAAGTATACCTGCAGACAGATACAACGCAGAACTTCGTACGTACGTACATCAGTTCAGGTCGCCATACCACATCAGCACAGAGACGCAACTGTCAGTTCAAATCCAAGAGTGATAACGATAATAGAAGTATTAGCAGTAATGCAGATAATTAGGGAGCGAAGATATGATTCGAAAAGTATAATTCAGTGAGACAAATTTGAAAGGAGAAAGATAGAGAATTCAGAAGGTTAGATTTTGAGAGAACACAAAGAGTGGATGCACCTGCGCCATTGCAAACGATTCTGAGCCATGTCGTTCAAGGTCTCTAACCATTGGTGACTTTCGTCTCGCGGACCCCAACCACGCAGCCTACATCTACCAACATGACTTAGTCTGCTTGTCAGTGACTTCATCGATTTCTGCCATGTTTTGGTTTGGCCGCCCCTAGCTTTCTTCCAACCTATTCCTACACCGCAAAACATAGCACGTCGAAGCAGTCGGTAGTTAGACATGCGTAACACATGTCCCAACCACCTCAACTGATGAAGTTTCAATACTTCATCTATTGACTTGCCCTCCTTTCCTAGAACCCGTTTCCTAACGACAGCATTGCTCACTCGGTTGTCCCACGATACTCGAGCAATGCTTCGGAGACACCTATGATCGAAGACCAGTAACTTACGAATGTCCTCTACTCTTAACGGCCATGTTTCGCTCCCGTATAGTAGGACAGAGCGAACTGCTGCACGGTACACTCGTCCTTTGGTTAGCAAGCGGATATCTCGCCTGCGCCATAAGTGACGCAACTTGGCAAAAGCCAATCGAGCTTTCCGTATCCGTGCTGAGATTTCGTCAGTCACCAGGCCATCAGCACTGATGAGACTCCCCAGATACGTGAAGCGGTCTACACGCTCGACTACTTCACTCCCTATCACTAGTTCAGGTGCCGATGCAACCCAATCCTGGAGCAACATTTTGCATTTCGAGGGGGAAAACCGCATCCCGAACATGCTTGCATTGTTGCTCAGGGTAGTCAGAAGACTCTGCATTTTGTCAGCGTCTTCACCAAATAGGACTATGTCATCAGCATACTCTAAGTCAGTAAGCGAGGCTCCTGGTAGTAAGTCAACTCCTGAAAAGTCAGACGAAGACATGGTTATATCTAGGAGCATGTCTATGACAAAATTAAACAAGAATGGGGAAAGTGGACATCCTTGACGGACACCACTTGAAGTGAGGAATTCCGATGACAGTTCGCCATAAGCTCTCACTCGACCTGTAGTTTTAGAGTAGAGAGCTTGTATAAGGTTAATATACTTCTTTGGTACACCTTTCAATGACAGACACTGCCACAGAACCTCACGATCAACAGAGTCGAATGCCGCCTTTAGGTCCAGGAAGACAACTATTGTAGGACGCCTAAATGTGTGTCTGTGTTCCAGGACCTGTCGCAGTGTGAAGATGTGGTCTATACAGCCACGTCCAGGTCTGAATCCAGCCTGGTTTTCTCTAGTCTGCTCTTCACGAGCTCTAGTTAAGCGTCTAAGTATAATCGATGCTAACAGCTTAAAAACTATATTAGTCAGACTGATTCCCCTGTGATTGTCGCAGGAAGACTTTTGTCCTTTCTTATAAATTGGGACAATCAGGGATTCAGACCAGTCAGATGGTATTACGCCCAGTTCCCAGATTCTACCTAAGATTTCAGTCAATCTAGCTGCTAAAACTGGACCACAATCCTTAAACATTTCAGGGGTAAGCCTATCAGGACCTGCTGCTCTACCTCGCTTCAGATTTCCTATAGCCTTCTCAATTTCATAAAGACTAGGAGGAGTTAAGTCGATTTGCCATTCAGGATGACTGGGGATCGTGGGCAACCGAAGTGTGGCTGAAGGCCAGTTGAACTGATCCCTAAAATGTTCCGCCTATCGGTCCAATCTCCTGGACTGAGAATGAATTGTAATCCCATCCCTTTCCGAGATAGTCTCACTCACATTCGGATCCCTAATACCAGTTTCCTTAATAAGTCGAAAAAGTTGCCTACTGTTGCCTATCGCCGCTGCCTTTTCCATCGTTTTTGCTTTCGCCACCCACCACTGTTCACGGTCGTTGCGTAGGCTTTTTATCAGCCTGCGCTTAAGCTCACTTCGCTCATCACCATGTTCAGAGCCAGGTGGGATGAGTTTACGAGCATCCATCAGTTCGGTGGATGCTACTGAAATCCACGGCTTCATCCTAGCCTTATGATTTACCTTACTAGCAGATATCATTGCTGTTTCCACAGCATTTTTGATATCATTCCAACCTGCTTCCGGATGGCAATCGCTTACACGGTGGCCTAACTGTTTTTCTAGTTGTTCCTTAAATATATTCTTAGCTTTATTATCATTAAGTAAATCCCTAAGAGGCTTCATTGCAATGTCTTTCCTACGTCCAGTAAGCCTCAAACAAATACGCGCTCGCACTAGAGCATGGTCTGAATCTAAACATGTGCCCCAGAACGAGCGACAGTCCTCTATCGAACCCCTCCATCGGTGGCTGATGGCGATGTGATCTAGTTGGGTCCAACGTTGGGACGATTTTGGGGGTCGCCAGGTCAAAAGATGCTTTTCCTTATGCCTAAAGTTAGTATTCGCTAGAAACAGGCGGTTATCTGAGCATAGTTGCAACAGACGATCGCCATTATCTGTTCTTTGAGCCATGACACCATAACGACCACCCAAGTGTCTCTCATTTTCACTTAGTTTACCTACTTGAGCATTAAGGTCACCAGCCATTATAACTATATCAGAGCGCCTAGCTTTTCGGAGAAGGTCCGTAAGCTTGCTGTAAAACTCATTTTTCACCTCGTCTGAACTGCAGTCAGTGGGGGCATAGGCAGATACGACAAAGAGGCAACGACGAGTGTCCCTATCTTTCCGAGTCCTAACTGTCCCGTTCAGTCGGATAGCGCACAAGCGACTATCTACAGGGATCCAGTCTAGGAGAGCTAGTTCTGCCCTACTACTCAATGCTATACCTACACCAGCGAGACCCCGGGAAGCAGCATCCGGGCTACCGGATACACGAAGAGTAAATCGGGCTGCTTCTTTGTTTTGATACGGTGAGATCAGGTTAATGATTTTACTAGGATCCTGTATGCGCGTTTCCGAGACGCAGCATACATCGATTGAGTGAGATTCTAAAGTCTTAGCTAAGGAAGCCTGTTGCCCTATTTGACTTAATGTCCGTACATTAAAAGCTCCAACATATAGTCTAGAACGGGGTTTCAAGAGACCAGGAATGATTTTTCGTGAGCTCGCATCGTTTGCATTAGCGGTGCAGTGAGATGAAGGAATGTGAGTAGAGTTAGTCGTAGAGATAAGAGAGATATTATGGGGTGTAGAACGGATTTGATTTTGACCAATTTGGACTCTCGTGCTTTTGCGGGTATGAGGGCAGTTGTCACTTTCCGGCTGCCCACACCGTGGAAGGGTGTTTCTTGAGGAACCTGAAAAAGAAGGCAGATTAGTGTCGTTCTCAGAGACCTGAGAGCGTGACCGCAGAGCCCAAGGGACAACTGCTTGAGGCCTGTCACGCACGGCCTTTTTATGAAAAGTTTTCTGAGTATTAGCTCCGCACTTTAAAGCCCTTAGTGGGCACCCTTACCGCCGGAGACGGAAATCCGTGAGGTAGGGTGAGGTGTGACATTTTTAGGGCCGACCTTTTCTAACCCCTCCTTCCTTGTGAGAAGGCAGCATCGCTGCAGATGCTGGTTGTCCGAGGGAAACACCTTACTGCTGTCACACCCCTCTGCAGTCAGCAGTACGACTTCGCCCTCAGACCTTGAGTAGCTGCTTTTAGTCTCATCGTTTTCCAATCGACCTACCTAGCATGGTAGAACCTACAGGAACATATGTTCCAGCCAGTATAGCTCGGTTGGGTCATCACGATAGGCAAGCCCGACCACCACGACAAGGTAGCAGCTACGGTCGGGAAAAGTATACCTGCACTCCATTACTACCTTATTTAAGGCTTTATTATTTTACTTTAACCTTGCTACTTTACATTGAAAAACAAACCACCTCTAGTATGTATTTTTCATTAATTGTTAGTTACGCATTGGTCTTACAAATCTAATGATATATGACAACGTTCATGGTAAACGTTTAAAAGATGACAATGTTTGTCCTCAGAATATTTAGACTATTTGTTCACTTTAGGAGAGAGTAACCTTTCAGAACACACCACTTACAGTATCGTATCTATTAATTACCATGTTTATATTTCGTATTAATTATTTACATTTGAGTAATATGAAAACCTAATTTTCATGTAGTTATGCTACTATAATTTACAACAAACGAACAAAAACTGTGGAAGTCATTCACAAGAAGCCGGAATTCCTTGAGCCTTGTTTCGATGGTTTGTTGTTTGCTTTTGATGACTTTGTTTTCAGATGATGTAATTGAGGTCCCAAATGCATTGAAAGCTGATGTAAGTCGAAACACATTTTTAGTGGGTGAAGTTTTCTTGGTGTAGAAGGGTCAAAGTAATTCAAACTTTCACTTACTTCTTTATCCTTAGTTGTATCACAATCATGTCTATAACTGAAGTGCATATTTAATGTATTTTTTGCTGTACATTTACAATTTTTGAACAGACACTTAAACCAAGATGTCGAAGGCATCTCATAAATGTCTACTGTTGTGCTTAAAACGGTTTTAGTAATCATTAAAATAAATTATATACCCCGTTAGTTGTATTGTTAAATAGGTGTATTTTATACTGAATGCTGTTCTTAATTGACAAACTACAGGGTTATGTCCTTGTATCCTAGACATTAATATTTAGAGCCGATTCATAGTGTGCTGTTCAATGATATCAAATTCTCAATGCATGATTGGTATTATTAAACATCTGAGGAAACATTTGAATTTTTTATGTAAACACAATACTATGTGGTATAGATGACCTGAAAAAAATAAGTATCAGGCCATGAGTCTTCAGGAGTCAAAAAAACATGATCTTAATCACTTGCAATAAAGACAAACAGAGTTCCTTTATCCTTATCACACTTTATTGTTCATGACAAAAGTAAACAAAAACTATATTTGAATAATGTTTCAAGGCCCTAAACTTTGTGACCTCAACAAATTATTGCTACTGATCCTAAAATTTTATACACAATAGCATTATAGATTACTAGAACTTTTTATTAAAAACTGATATCGTTAAAAATACCTTGTCTCATATTCCCTTAGATTTCGAATTGTTAGTTAAATTTATTATTTATTTCAAGTCATTCAAATTTTGATTCAGTTGTGTTATCATCATTTTTACTTACAGAGAGCTACTCTTATCAATGCTTTTGGCTCTGTCAAAAAGCAGCGTGCTATGCGTGAAATCGAAAGAAATAAAACACACAAAGACTCAGTAACCAATGCCCAAGTGATTGATCGCGCCATGCATGGTCAAACTAAATTAAAAACTGATAATGAAGCAAGCTCAAATAACCGTAAGTTTCAATTTTTTCTGCAAAATTATGTGTTGTTATTTCTGGTCATATCTACAAAACGTTTTGTTTGATAGTAATGTTTGATGCTGAAATCATATTAAATTTGTAAACAATTTGAAAGTTGCTGTTCAATATGGAAGCCTACCGTGATTATAAACTTGATTGCTTATGTACATTTTATGTGCAGCTAGCAGTGGCATGCAAAACGCTAGCTGTATCCCAATACTAACCACTTAGCAGATATACTGAAACCTTTAACTAATGATTATACCGAGACATTTTGCAACTAACCGGTTAGTTGCGGTCCTGCAATTGAGGGAATAATAATCATTTATCATAATAAGTCGGACTACTCGTTTATTTGGGGAAACTAATTTGTCATGTGGACTCACCTTTAATATTTGTTAGCTTACTTAGTCCTTTCCTTCTTTTTATTACTTTGTATCTAAACTTGTCCAACACTTAAAAATAACGCCTTTGATCGTTCTGATTATTACTCAACTACGTAAAGTGTATTGACATATTTATACATTTGGTCGTATTTTAGTCTATTCACAATAATGCAACTGAGGAACTGCATCAACAAAATCTGTATTTCATCTCATGAAAAGAAAATAGAAGCCTGTCAGTTGCTATAAGTTCTATAGTTTTTGTTCTTAATTTCATATCTTCAAATGTATCATAAAAGTGTGTTTTTCATTTATTTAGCTGACAATGAAATTGGTTGTTCTAATTCTCAAATTGATGAACGTTTCCGCCTTCTCCCACCAATAGATTTGAAAGCTTCTCGTCCTGAAGATGTTTATCCTTATAACAAATTAGTTCCTCCTAAGATTGTAGAAGCATTGAATTCTGAGGTGCAACACCTTATATCTCTTGATGCCTAGTTCAGTTGATACTCTACTAACTAAAAGCATCTATCCACAATGGGTGATGGACAAACTATGTTGCTTATGTTCCAACAAGTCTGCAGATTATTCCAAACATGTAACAAGTTTAGTGCTACTTAGTCATATGCTTGCTTTATTTCATTTACCTAAACGAGATCTGATGCGTAAAGTTCCACTTCCAGATACACCTAATAATGTTAGCAAACATCTTCTTACTCAGTTTACAGCATCAATTAGTCGACAAGGTATGGGACGTCTACAAGTACGGTATGCAAATTTTATTCACTTTAAAGATTAAAATTGGTCTATAGTTTCTACTTACTGCAACATTTTATGTGATTTTATAACAGTTCGTTGCTAATTAATTTTACTGGCTGGTGTTTAAAGGATATAATCTTGGTGTTGTGCGTAGTCTAGAAAATTCCCTGCGATTTGTTTGTTTAGGTCTATGTTATGGCTTTAAAAGGCTATGGTTGCGATATCAGCGCCAATAGGTGCCTAGTCGCTCACTGTATGCCCTATGACCACTGAGTCCCAAATCAAAATAAGAGAATACAAGATTGACGAACCAGCTAGACAGAATCGTATTATATTTCAGGCATTACTTTATATATACATAAAGTCAGACCATAACGAACTAATTAGGAATTTAACGTTAATACTTAAACGAAGGAGATAGTAGCAGTTGTTGATGGTATCTGACCAACGGATCTGAAGTATCTTAGGCAGACAGTTATTTGTAAATGCTTGTATCTTTAGAATGGTTGCTTTTCGTAGTCCTCCAAGTTTCAGCTCCATACAACAGAACTGACTGTCTTCACATTTGCGTTGAAAATTTTGACTTTAATGTTAACTGACAGTTGGTTTGAGTTCTAAATGTTTTTCAGTTATGGAAATTCTGCTGTAGCCTTTCCAATCCGTGCCTTCACATCTGCATCAGACAACACCCTCCTTATTTATAAATGATGCCGCCTAAGTTTGTAAAGGTTTCTACACCTTCCAGAATTTCTCCTTTAAGTGAAATCGGGTTAGTGTTTGTTGTTTTGTATCGAAGGATCTTGCTTTTCCTTTGGTGTGTTAAGGTTTACTTCTGCCGAGGCTCCTGTTACCTTATCTGTCTTCATCTGCATTTGTTGCTGTGTGTGGGATAGAAGAGCCAGGTCATCTGCAAAGTCCAAGTGGTCTAGTTGCATCGATGTTGTCCACTGTATTCCGAGATTGCCTTTGAGATGTTGCAGTCTTCATGATCCAGTCAACCACCATCAGGAAGAGAAAGGGGAGAGTAAGCAGTCTTGTCTAACGCCGGTCTTTACTTCGAATAAATCTGTGGGCTGACCTCCATGCACGATTTTACAATGTAGTCCGTCGTAAGAATTCCGTATGATGTTGACTATCAGTCGTCGAACATAACAGTCTGAAAGTGTATTTCGGTAAAAGCTTTTGGAAGAGAATTCCTTTAACCTATTTCTGCTCTGAGATCTGTTAAAAAATCTATACACTTTCTTAAAAAACTCGATAATTTCTAGAAGTTTGTAGTATTTCATTTGTAATTCATCTGTATATGCGCTATAAATAATTCTCACTGTTATTTGCCATATTACTCATAAAAATGTTACGGTTAGTCTTTTACATAAAATAATTTTTTTTAAGTTGTCATTAACTTGACTGTCATAGTTTGGTGTTAAATTAAGTACTAACATCCTAACTTTATCTTCATCAATTAATTTATTATAAAGCAGGAGCAATAACAACACAAGGTGATTAGTGCTAGACACTCCAACTTACACGATTCAAAGTGAAGCTTGTTTATTACTCCGCATGCTTTAACGAGTAACAAAATATGAGTATGACGTTAAACGACATCACACTTGTCTAGACGTATACGTAAACACGCTGAGGAATATCTGTGCATTACTTACATTTGCGATTGCGCCTTTACGTAGATGAGATCGTTTCTGTCTCACGTAGCTGGATTGTTTCCACAAAAGTTAAATGTAGGCGTTCAGTTTTTAAACTGGATTTCATTTAGAATAGTTGGAAAACTGACTTCAGTTATGTGATATAGATAGAAACTAATATCATGACGTAAGAAATGCTGCCTAGTTCTCTGTTAACTACCTGATAATTCGCGGATACATGTGACTTCTGTTTAATATCCTGCAAATAATTCTTGTGATTAATCGTTCGAGAAAACTGTTTTCGTTTATATATCTCGGTAGTATCACAGCGTTAAGCGTTGTTTGAAATATATATCGAATTGAGAGTGATCGATCACTGGCATAAACCAGGGTTTTGTCTGGATGATCGGTGCACTACATCACTTCAGATATGGGCGTATAGGCACTAGAATTCTCCTGATGCCAGCAAGAACGGTGGTTTTCACATTTAGATGGTAAAAGCTATTACCATTATTCAGTGAACTATTAAGTGCTGAGTTTTTGATTGTTTATACAATGTTCCAGATCCTTGTCAAGGCTTCTTCAAATGTCAGTTCAATATTCCTCATGTGACTATTTAAGTGAATGCAGTAATACTGAAGTCGTCGTTTTGCTCTTGTAATTTGTATTGTAGCGTGTAATAGATTCCTACCGTGTTTTGTCGGAAAACGTGTTATAAGTTGCTGTTACTTGGAAACATACGAGAAGATTACGTGAAATAATTAACACCAATTTATCTAAACTAACAATGCGAAATCAAGGAAACCATCCACTCTACTCCACTAAAATTTATTTATGGTAGATGCTGACATTATTTAACATACAGTATGCACATAATTAGTGATTTTAACCCTAAAGCATTATTCATGTATAGGAATCATGCCATCATATATCGAAGCACTAATCCAACCATGTTTGGAATGCGTCTCTCTCCGTCTAAATCTAAACTGTTATTTCAAGACTGGCCTTTGTCAACACCTGAACTAAAGATAGAGAGTGAAGTAGTTGAGCACGTCGACCACTTCACTTATCTCGGAAGTCTGATTAACCCTAATCGATTGGTCTCTGACGAAGTCTCAATACGAATTCAAAAGCTCGTCTGGCCTTCGTCACCTGTTGTGCAGGCGACATGTTTGTATCTCAACTAAGGGAAGAGTATACTACGCAGCAGTACACTCTGTTGTGAATCTTCATTGACTGAGGTGGATGGGACATGTGTTATATATGCCTAGCCGTCGTCTACCTCATCGCGCGATGATGGCTGGTATAGGAGCAGGATGAAAGAGTTAGGGGCGGCCAAACCAAAACATGGCTTTAGTCCATGAAGTCGCTGACTGCTAGTTTGAGTCGTGTCGGTAGATGCAGACCACCTGGTTGGGGTCCGTGCGAATACCGTAACCAGTGGTTGGAAACATAGGGTGATATGGCTCAGAATCGGTGGCGCAGATGTATTCACTCATTGTCCTCCCTTAAATCATTAGCTTAGAATTACTACGTAGATTCCTTTCCACGCTCCATCTCTTCCTCCCCGAACCATATTCTACATATCCACTCTTTGTTTTTATTATTTTTATGATGATTGAAGTAACTTCTACTTCTGTGATGTTAATCTTGCTATGCTTTAGAGGTATGGTAACTTGGACCGATAAACATGTGCCAGGTTTTGTGTTGACTATACATACATCATATATCGAAATGTTGTACAGATCATGCAGTTTGTTGCGTTAATCCTAAGCAACTGTATCGTTATATTTGTATATTGCGTATAAAGAAAGAATGGTGATGGACTTTAGCTGTGGTCATTTAATTTTTTCACTACTTCCTATTTGTAACTCTTGAATTTTTGCAACATTTTAGTGCAATGTCACCAATGCTTCGTGATAAATTGATTACTCATATACTTGTCCTGATACTTCATTGTGACAACTTTAAGACCATAATTGACAATTTAACCGTTGACTTAAAGATTGGACGTGACAGGTGAGTGCTATATTTTACTATCATAAATGTGTAAGTGAACTGATATGCTTGATATTACATGAACATAAAATCATTTTTGTGACATCTTAATGAAGCCTCATGTGATCACTGCTAGATCCAGACGCTTGTCTTTATAAGAAATATATTTCATCGGCAATACAGTTTAGAGGTATGAAAAACAATAACATCCAGTGCCATCAGAGCAAGAAATGTGTTCAGATGCCTTCTTTTAAATTTCGTGTGAGCTAGTGATACTTACTGGTTGTTCAAAGCGATGTAAGTAAAGGGAAGTTCGAACCCTCAATTTAATGAATGGAAGTCGGATGCCTTAACAATTAAGCCGTCAGTGTGGAGCGGTGTTTGAATTGCTATAGCATCTGACTTTTAGCCACGAAGTTGCGGGTTCGATTTCCCCCTTTACCTAAGTCCGTTTGAGCAACCAGAAAGTATCACTATCCTACACACTAAATGTGCGACTTTAGGGTAAATATAAAAGATCGTACCCTACAATTTAGACAGAAAGTCAATACAGTAACACTACTTTACCCCTCCAACATACTGACTGTGGAGCTGCACAGGTTTAGCTCGGTGGGAACATCCCTAATATTGCTTATTCGCGACTTTACCCTTTTCGTAGTTCAGAAAGTACATACGGTTTGTAGTATTTTGTATTCCTTCATATTGTGGTCCTTAGTTCATGTCTTATTGCATCTCACTGCTTAAATGACATTGATAATAATTCTTAGTGATCCAATTCCATCTTTAAATATGAATTTTGTTGGTGAGTGGGATTATATTTCTCATTACTTAATGGTTTTAGTCTGGAATTGTGTTTTTTTAATTAATATTAGCATATAGTTAGACTTTTATTTTTTAGGTTGGCTCAATTTTTCCAATATTTGGGATGCAGGTGTACTAAAGTCGAAAATGCTCAAAAGAAATCCGAGAGTAACATAATTGCTGAATTGGTGACGCCTGTTAAACTGTTGGACTTCAAGCCGAGTAGAAGACCTCATTGACCCTATTAAAACATTTCGTGATGTTATATGGTTTCGCTCTTAAATATTTTGTAGTTCCTTGTCGTGGACCACTTCAATCTTGCGTCAATGTACAACTCGACATGAATTCCGAAAAGGTTCTGAAAATATAATACAGTCGCCGAATTGTTTACTAAAAATGTGTTATTAAACCGTACATGTTAATAAAGGTGTTAACAGTAAATTCCTAAGCAAGCTGCATTAATCCAAAGTAACAAATTATTTTGACATTATGTACATACGGAACCATACAGTTGAATAAATAGCTATATTCCTACAGTTACTCAATGAACTGAAATTAAACGGATACTAATAGTCAGCTTAATGTTTCAGTTACCTTTCATGCGATGTAAACAAACTGTAGGTCGATGTGTTTTTAAGTAGTGCAACTTTCGGATTGCTCAATCTCAGCTAGCTTATGGACGCGCGGTCTACACGGGTGACTGAGTTGTACACAACCTTAACAGAGACCTAGGTATTCTTAGCACACGGTCTGCCTTGATACTTACTAGCCTCAAGCCAGACAGTCCAGTAGCAGAGACTTAGAATTACTAATTTCATGGAATCCTTTACTATATAAATACATATATGGGCAACAGAAACTGAACAATTTCAGTCCATGGCAAATCAACGGGAAGATCCAACTCAATAGCATCCAGAAAGCTCCTTATTTATTAAAATTTGGGACGTATCGGTAAATGCATATGCCTAACATTCACTTCTGGTTGATTAAGTATTCCCAGTTCATTGACTGTTCGAGTTGGAGCCTATAGCGAATTGTCACAAAAAATATCATTCTTAAGTGGGGTTCGTCAGGGTTGCCCCTTGTCCCTTTTATTTGTTTTCATCATAAATGTTTTCTTAGAAGTTTTACTCACTTCTTTTAACTCTTCAGGAATTAATCTCCTTCCAGGAAGTCCTGTCATCGACTTAGAATACTCAGATGATATAGTCCTATTCGGTGAAGTCGCCGACAATATGCAGTAACCTTGAGTAACAATGCAGGCATATTCAGGATGCACTTCTCCCCCTCTAAATGCAAAATGTTACTTTAGAATTGGTCTGCTTCTTCACCTAGATTAGTTATAGGGAGTGAAGTAGTTGAATGCTTTAACCACTTCACTTATCTCGAAAGTCCCATCACTCCTGGTCGGTTGGTGTCTAATGAAATCTCAGCACAGATTTGAAAAGCTCAATTAGCGTTTGCCAATTTACGCCAGAGGTGAGATATTTGTCTCTCAATAAAAGACTGTGTACTGCATAGCAGTCCGCGCCGTCCTAACATATGGCTGCGAAACGTAGGTCATAACCCAAGATGTGCGTTGTCTTCTGGTGTAAGAACCATAGAGATCTTCGTTGCATTTCTCGTATATTATAGAACAGTAGAATAAGTCATATGGAGGTTAGACCAAAGGTTCTTGGGAAATATGGTAAATCAGTTGAAGAGGTCATTAACCTTCATCAACTGAAATGGTTGGGACATGTGTCACGCATGCCCGATCACTGCCTACCTCGTCGCGCGATGTTGGCTAAGGTTCAAGGAGGATGGAAGAAGGGTAGGGACGGCCAAACCAAAACATGGCATTAGTCCATGAAGTCTTTGACTGTTAGTCCAAGCCATGTTAGTAGATGCAGATTACCTGGTTGGGGTCCACTCGATAATCACATTGAATGGCTGGACGACATGGCTCAGAACCGGTCACAGTAGCGCAAGCGTATTCACTCTTTACCTTCATCTAGATCTTAAATCCTATTATTTATTCCTGCACACTTTTACTTCACTCTTCCCTTTTGTGTTCTGTTGTTGTGTTACCTCTGAATTTAATCTCGCAGTGCTAATGTGGCTTACCAGCTTGAACTTATGGGCATATTTGCCCTGTTCTACATCGTTGATGAATGAATTTCACTGGATGGATATGATGAACCATTAGAAGCATTTCGAGATTCGAACCATATTTACCGTAATTTCTTTTAATGATCGTCTTACAGCAATTTTCGAGTATGACCAACTTTCACAGTGAATTAAGCTCCCACTGGATTCATTTATGAACGACCTATACTCCTTTGAAATTTTATTAGGAAATTTGACGGAGACAGACTGTCCGTGGTACAACACATCAATAAGTTTCTTAATAAGACCTCTGGCTGGAATGCTGACAGAGTAATGAGGGTTCGTTGTTTATACATTGTAGATGTCTTAGCCAATCAAAAATTAAATTCGAATGAAGACGTACTTCTGATTCCCTTATTATCATGACTTTAGATATTTAATGCCTAATTCTTTTATGCTAGTATCTCAGCGACACTATTTCTTTAGCTTCTTAGTAATGTTCTGATTTGACCAAATTCTTTATTGGTGAACATCAGTTTATTAACCAATACAGATAGTTGGTAGGTAGTGAGATTAACACGCTTCTAACAGGTCACTCCACTATCCCAATGTTTTGGGTTTTTTAGAACTTTGTCATCGCTTATTTGAACTCGACGACCTTCAATAAATCATTATTTGATTGAACCGTCTTTATGAAAAATTACAAAAACAAGGTACTTCATGATTAATGATGTATTTTTTAAATTCACTTAGTGATGTGTTACTTTACGAAAAGTGCCAACCAACTGTACCATGATATGTATTAGAAATAAACTATTAAACCAAGTGTCGGAACAACTGGAATTATGGGTTAACAGCTTTTAAAAATTATTTACAATGAAGGAACATAGTATTTCGCAACTTGTATCACAGTTAGACTGAATTATGCACTAAAACAGACGAAATTGATAAAAATGGCACAGAAAAAGCGTGAAATTCCAATTCATGATAAGTGATATCACATAAATGATAACGGCAGCTGTTATTGGCCATAGTAAAAGGGTTGTACATTTAAGGAATGGTAATGCTAAAAAGCAAAAAAACGTTTACACTTCTTACTATTGCAAGAGTGCATAATGACAATCAGTACCTAAAATATTTCTGGAAATTTGATATGACTTATGCGATATCGAATTGAACAGCGCTCTGAAATCCGATGTTAATTGGTTGGTAAGGTTCCGTATGAAAATAAGCATGGTTAAACTGTAATAAGCAGTTGCTTCTGACAGCTATTGCAATACGGACTCACTGTTGACTTTTTTATTAGATTTATTCCACTAACAATTTCGAAACTAACTAAATCTTATCAGCCGGTCGGCCGTTATATTTACTTCAATTTTCTAACGCTATTCGATACTTTACTAACTTCTACTCGCTACCTGGTTTATTTTAATTCTTTTATTCTGCTGGCGCTTCTGTTGTCGAAAATCCCAGCGATATAAGTCGAAAAATTAAAGCTAAGCGCAACAACAAGTTACGGAGGATTGTTATCAGAAGCTTTTGACACGTGACGTTTTGGTATATTCAACTGCCAGTTAGATTCTCATTAGCGCAACTAATTAGCCACCAGTAACTAATTTTTATATTTAAATACAATATAGCACTAATTTTATTCCCCTCATAGCAAATCAGTCTTCCACGCGTGCTGCACAATCTGCGAGGTATGACAAGTCATTCGTTCGAAAGCAATCAAGTAGACTTACTCCTCCTTATAAGTTGTTACACGAATTACGTGAGCTCCTGTTTTCCTAAGGCTATAGAAACATTAGTTTCATCTAGTCTTGAGGAAAACACCAGTAGTAAATGATTTATAAAGCAATGTAAACTTACTACGGTAGCCCAAGAATGTGATGTAGATGTAATAGGTGAAACTCGCTAACCAAAAGGTATTACCCACTAGCCTTCCAATAAACCAATTCTGAAGAATAACTAAAAATTGAAGAAGGTAGAGCTTGAAAAACTAAGAAAACTCTATGATATATTTATAAATGTATAAAATAGATCTAGGGTAACAAACTTAAGGGAAAATAAGAAATGAGTAAACCTGAGTCAGTGATCATTTCTGAGCCATCCCACCCAGGGTCTACAACCATTGATCACAAGAATCGCACAGACCCCAACCAATTGGTCTGTATCTACCAGATCGGCTTAGACCAAAAGTTAGTAGTTTTATAGGTAGATACCATGTTTCGGATTGGCCGCCTCCCCAGCTTTGTTCAATCCAACCATAATATCACGCGCTGTCGCGTGTCGATGAATGTGCATACCTGATACATGTCTCAACCACCTCAGTCGATGAAAATTCACATCCTCATAAACTGAAATATCACCGCATTATATCTATATCATTATATATATATATAAGTTTAACCTCATTATTATTTACCCGATAAAGCCAGAAAACGCGAGCCGTATCTCGAAGACATCTATGACGGAATACCAATAACCTACAAATGTCATCTACTCTTAATGGCCATGTTCCACACACATAAAGCAATACAGAGAGGAATAAAGCGCACAGACTCGTTACTTAATTGGTAAACAGATATCTTGCCTAGGTCATAGGTGATGTAAGTTGGAGGAATTCAAAGGAGCTTTCCGAAACACATACCGGGGTTACGTCAGACGACTGATTAGAACGCAAACCTCGATAGATTGAGGTATGGTACAACTTGAAATGCTGGCTGGCATACGTGATTTATGTTAAAAACAGTTAAAGACATGAGGATCCACCAAGCTATCTATTAGTGACCTGGTCAGTGTGAAGTTCACCATTTAATGATCGGCTGCCTGATCCAACTACGATTCGATGATTTTTTTTTAACTCAGAAGGTAACTGCAAAGATATCAGCAGTAAAGTGCATTTAAGTTGTTCAAGAAAATACATTTTAGAAACTTACAAAATTAAAGTAACTTTAAATTCTCAAAACTTACTGTACAGGAAAGGTAACTGTAACAAGTGCAAAATACACAATGATGGAAAAAAACCCATTCAAATGGACATCAAAAGCATATCCCCACTCAACTTCTGGATTAGTTTCAGTAGAAGGAGATAGTGTACTCAGTTGTGAGGAGCGACTTCTAGATGAATCAATAAAGAAATGGTTCGTGATGATCCAAAAGAATGTCGCCTGGAGGAGACTGATTGCAATAAAGTCAACGAATACGACCCAGAAAATGAATTCAATCGACTGAATAAAGTTTAATGACATACACACAGCAAATCCTGATGAAGTAACTACAATATATTAAGAAACAAAGTCATTACTAAAGGGGTTTATTGAGAAGACAAGTGTAATTTACAAAGACACACAACAAATCAACTACAGTCAAATAGACACAACGTGGTAAATGACTGATAAACTAGTTATCTAGAAGTTAAAATTAGCCTTAAATGCTCTTGGCGTGTAAAATGTTCCCAAGTTGTCAAATTGTTAGTGTTCTAAAATAATACCGTGGTTCTGATTTTAAGGCATAAGGATGCTCACTAAAAAAAATATTACGACTGTGAACGCCTTTAAGTGGAGTTACATATTCGAATCCAAGTTGAGATATATTCACTTTAGCAGTACTTATCACAACAGTTTATTAGTCACATTAAAAATTTCTTAAAATACATAAACTGTCACCATCGCCATAAAATTAGACAGCATAGAAATACCGACCGACAACTTTATCGATCCTCACATCTGTAAGTTGTTTGTCTATTACGGATCAACCAGGCCATTACTTTATTAAAAAAGGCCCCATCACAATGTTTCTAATGAGCAACAACAGATGTAATATATTGTAAATAAAATCATATTTTTGAGATATTTCACGTATATAATGCCGAAATCACACACTGTGAATAGGGAGCCTATCGAAACAAACGTTCCAAGAATCTACAGAGCGATAGAATAGAAGTGTCCTGGTACTGGATTTGGCGTCTTATGAAAACCTATTTCGGAGTTTCTAATGTGCGGATTGCCGGTATTACATTAATTTAAATATACCATTAACTCAATTGAATTTCGCCTCACATTTTAAACGATATCTTACATGGTATTGTGTTCTGGAAAGTAAATCATTTTACATGATG
This sequence comes from Schistosoma japonicum, assembly GCA_025215515.1. Classification (NCBI taxonomy): domain Eukaryota; kingdom Metazoa; phylum Platyhelminthes; class Trematoda; order Strigeidida; family Schistosomatidae; genus Schistosoma; species Schistosoma japonicum. Next base: position 17,096,985 of record CM046063.1, on the reverse strand, counting down.
CATCCCAGGACTTACTTGACTATTTTTTTCTACGTGTTTTAAACTCGTCACTTATCATTTACTAACAAACTAAATTCCATTGATGCTAAGTAAACAAATCATTGGTTAATTTGAGACAATTATCTTTAACTCCATTTGGTTACTCATCCCTTATTAGTCATACGTAACGTAAAACCTAGCACGTGTACGTTACACAAACCTTTAGTCTGAATCTTTGATGAGGCGTGGCTACACATAGCACGGTAAGATGAATAACATTAGTCAGTGGTAGTAAAAACAACTAGGCATACAAGAAGAGATTTAAAAATAAGGAATCAACTATAGAAATAAGTACGATGCAACCTCGAACAAGGAATCTATACGGAGACAGACCAAATGCATTAACTCAACTACGAACTGATGCGACGATTTGGTCCGGTCGCACAATACCCGGGCATAAAGTATACTTGTTTATAATATTCTCATGAATATTTACAACTGAAAAATGGGACTTAGAAAAAAGCAAAAATAAAAGCGTAAACTAATTTATCCCAGAACTTACAGATCAAAAAAGGTATCATCAGAACTAAAAATGCTGGATCATCTCTAGCCCATTGCTGACGCGAACCTGCCGAAAATCCAATGAGTTATAAACAATATACATACATTTACGGTAATTGAAATTTCTAAACACCCGTTGCGGCTCAAAGAAAAGTTGCCACATCTGCCATATAGCATACTCAAAATCCATGTGCCTGACATAAAACAGTCGACGGAAATATCGACTACGTTTTTCAGCTGCAGACAAAATTCTGTTCACTGAGTGGGAAGTACATGGGTTTGCACAACTAAATATTTTTCCGAACATAGGTTTCGCAGTTTGGTCTACTAACTTAATGCAAGCTGAAGCTCCGAAATCAGTCATCAGACAGCATAACGCACACTTTTTGGAGACCGCCAGTTAACTCCAATATCCAATATCGTTTTTAAGAGTTAGATGATTTTAGCTATCTTGTCAATCTAATAATGTAAGTAAGAATGAAAAAATAGGCCTAAAAAAACACCTCGGGAGATGCTGCTAAGTGCAGGCTTCTACTTAGAGTGTGTTCCATTAACTCCGAATGCTTAATAAAGCTCGCATGACATGTTATTTATCCAACTTTGAATTGATCATGTTATCGTAAAGTTTGATGAATTAAGCTTAGAACAAACTTTGTAAACTCTGTCAAATGTTCTTCTGGAGTCAATAAAAATTGTACCACTAGACAGTCATTTTTCTGTAAATTCTACCGAGTCCTCCCTCGCAGTCGGTAAAACATAGAGGGGGCTTACAAATTTATGCTATTTTGGGGTCATCAAGTTTTATGACTAAACATGATTTTTTATTTTTAAACTTATTATTTTCTCCACAATTTCAACCATTAAGCTAGTTAAACTGGTAGGTCTATAGTTGGGTAATGGTTTCTTATTTTCACCTGAAGTATACCCCAGAATATGAACAAGTTGCATTTATCGTGTAACCAGAACAACTTTAAGCAATAGAACTCACTCGTACGAATAAGAATAAATCAGAAGATAATGAAAGGTGTTAAAGAAGTTATATTTGATCATGAATAGAACACCAACGAGTAACAAAGTCAAGGCTGACAGAGATGATTCCCACGGTGCGTCGTGTCGTGATCTGATGGTAATGCGTGACTGCACATTTTTAACAGGTTGTGTCCGCTAAAACAAACATAGTCAGCATCAAATGTAGAGAGCCTATGCAACTATTTATTTTTAGGATTATTTACCACTATACGCCCTTGGAAACAGGAAGTATTTTTAATCTTTTGGAAGCAAGATAGGGGTATGATTGGCGATGAAAAAGCACTACTTTGTGGTCACACCGAGTATATATTCAGTGGCCAATGGCACTGTAAGGAAATTAATTTTGTTATACTAAATACGATTTAAAATGTCATTAGCTCTCGTGGGGTTGATGACACATTGTTGACTACTAATTATATGTGTTACTCCAAAGGTCATCGTTCATACGTGGGTCAGAATATGTATTCAGCTGATGTTTGGAAGGTCAAAGCTACCACAGATGATTTTATAATCGCATGCAAGCGAAAGAGCTATTTCGATAATTCATAAAAAATTGATTTCTTTTGAAATTTTATAATGTCTGTATATACAGATATTAAATAATGCAGCTTTGGTAGTAATTTAGGTAAGCACCTAGAGCTACAAAATGTAAATGGCTGATAAATCCATAATTGTTTATAATGAAAGTGTTCGTGGACTCTTAATAACAAAATAAGTTGGTATCTAATTTTCTAAGAGTCAGTAAATTGATTATTAGGTTAATTTTGATAATGTGAGTATCTAGTGGTTCCTTATGGATCGATTAATTCCGAAACCGTGCACACTCCAAGCCTACTTACAGATATGGCAATCATGGCACCAAAGAAGAAATACTCCGAAGAATAAACACAAAATTTAGCGAATTTCCTAAACAGCAGTGAAGTTTAGGAATTATAAGTTTCACTTATTAAGAACCATCACAGCTATAATATTAATTACTTGAAAATTATTTTATGTTGCTCATCGTACGGGATATGACCTAGTTGTGTCGACTGCTAAGCAGCTGAAATTGGTTTAGTGGACTGTCTAAGGTGGCTTGTTGCAGTAAGGTGTTACGGCAGCACATACACCCTTTGCTACCGTACGTAATATCTGGCGATGTACACAGAATAACGTTTCAACGACTACTATAGAGAAAAAGAAAAACCAGCAAAAGAAATTAAAATGAATGCTTGATACCATATAACTGTTTGTTGTTTAAATGACTAAGGTTTGTCAGCTCTATCATACGGAGCATTTGTTATTTTTTTCAACCTGACTAACACTGATGATCATTGTAAAGGATTACAAAACAGTCAACTGTGAAAAGTTGAAATTATCACAGGGTTTATTCGAACAATAGTGCACACTTATAATTAAAAAATGAAGATTCCTAGATATGAATGTAGTACAGCAAATATTTACATTAAGATGGACTTAGAATTTCAATTTTTTAAGTATTAACATCCTAAACACCAGCCTCACAGTCTGTTTAACCTTGTAAAAAGATATCTCAATGTTTAGGCATAGCCAACTTGATGTTATGTGCTCAAAGTATAGTGGCATATATAGATAATCATGCGTTATTACTGTTTGATTATATTAGTCATAACCATTATACGTGGCCCTAAACATAAAACAGGCTCAGCCCCACAGGTATGGGGTTTTTGAAGTATTTTCTACACTATCACATCTGCTAACCAGAATCTCCACTATTCCTTCCATTGTAGGACGAGGACGTGCATTTAGTGGTTTGAAGGCATTTTAGTAATACCACAGGTATTTTACGTTACAAATCCTTCCTACGTTAGAGTGTAGTTTCTCATAGAGCATGTTGTATAATACTTTATCAAAGGCCTTAGATATAACGAAGTATAGAACTATTTTACGCAATCAGCGGCAGGATGTGATTAGTATGGAGAGGTTAGAGTGGTAGGTCTATCCCAGTCGACTTTTCAGGAAACCGATGTTGTGATTTTAATATGTCTTTGAGTCAGTAGATAACCTGCCACCTTAGGACCTTTTCCATAAGTTATGAAAGAACTGCTGGGGAGAAGTGAGAACTGATGCCAGCCAAGACTATTTAGAACTTAAGGTGTGTCCAAAAAATTTAAACACGATTGTTGTAGATGGAGAAGTTAGTGTGGGTGGACGACTAAACCTTAGTATTCTGTCTAGATCTACACGCTCGTCATTACTACGGGTCAATGAGAAATCGCTAAAGTAAATAAGTATTCGAGCTAAGTACTGGATTCGTAAGGACGAAGCAGCGACAAGAAGGGTGATAGGTAGTTTAATGGATTTCAGACAAAGGAATGCTCGTCTAAAACAACAAGTGATGGGTTCGATAGAAAAACATATATACAACATATCGAATCATTTTTAAAAAAAATATATAAAACCATAGTCTAAGCAATGAATATACACACTTTGTCCCTAAAAATATCAACATATACATAATTGTTTCCTAGAAAAATAACAACTCATAACATAACTAGTACAAACAGTATAAATGAGAAAGGTTCAGAAGTAAATAAAAACATGAAAGGAGAAAGTAAAAAGATTATATTCCCGAATCCGGAAATATTGCAATGAAAATAACATTTGCTCAAAAAATCGCCACACAAAGAAAGTTTTAGTCACGGTGTATCTTTATTAGGAGTAGAAAGGCTTAAGAGTTACAAAAAAAGTTAGATATGCATAAGATTGTCTAAACTAATACCCATTAAATATTCGCTAACTCGTTTCCACTTAAAACTGTATCGAACTGATGGAAATAAATCTGAAGAATTCACGTTTGAATTTAAATCGACAGAATTACTAACGTGGATGGTATGTTCTTGACGTGAATCAGAGTTTGATTCTGAATAACTATTATGTGTTAACATTTTCAACCTTTCATCTCTCAACCAGAAGTTTAGAATAACTGATTTTAAACGTTGCATATCGTTTGAATTGAACTGAATATGATCAATCCATTCCCAAGAATCAGACAAATGGCTGTTAAATGAAACGCTCATATCCTCTTGAGAATTATCACACGGATTTGCAAATGCACATTTATCAGTAAAAGAATCATTAGTAAGTTTCACGTAGTTTGACTTTGCTCCAATCACGTTGTTGATTAAACTTTTGAAAACCTTATTAGGTAAATGTTCGAACCACGAGAAGTAGGAATTATTAATCTCACTTGTAATAACAGATGCATACACCATCTTCTGAAAAAGAAAACAGAAAATAATTTAATTCAGACATGTAGTAATACAGGCTAAATCTATATGAATTCAGTAAGAACAAAGTGCCAACAAACAACTTTATTAACCCAAACAAATTTAATTTATTACTGATATTTGTTGCATGATTGACTCTCTAGTGAACTAGTGAGAAATTTAAGTCAGTTCAACATAACATAGGATGTAAACACATGTAAATCAGTTGAATTTTCCACCTAATTTCATTAGAATGAGATAAGTGGAATAAGGTAAGATGTAATGATAGCACAGAAGATTAAGTATGGAGTAAATTTTTCGAGAAGAAAGGATGGATTTATCGAATAAATGGCATAATATAATTTAAAATTCACTGTGCAAGGAAAGACAAAGTAAGTCAACCCGCTTCCTAGCCATGTCGTTCAACGCCCGAAACTATTAAGCAGACTAATCGTATAGATCTCAACTAGGTGGTCTGAGTCCGTCTTTTGGGCTCACACTAACAGTTAACGACTTTATAGACTGGTATTAAGTCTTAATTTTTTCAACCAGCCGTTCTAGGATTAAACTTTTTAGCAGAAGACAACAACTATCCCACCAGAGATCAAACTAAGGGCCTGGGACCTTATGGTATATGCTTGATATTTAAACCACTGAGTTGGCATCCAATGACTTACATAAATAACTCCAGTCGATTCGTGATACTACAGGACCACTATTAAACCTTAATGGGGGGTAACTACATTACTCTCGACATGGTTGAACTTGATTACTGGTGGCTTTGTATGAATCACCTCTCAAAGTCAGTTACTGGTAAACACAAGATGCACGGTTTTGAGAAGTCTCATTCTAAGGCAAAACAGATGTCTAGTGCTTAGTACATTTTAATAATTGTGTCTAACCGAAGCTAGTTCAAAATAGAGAACTTCGAATACCTTACTGACACAAACAATAATGAATAATTTAATTAGATTTTTATATCATACTATACAGTGCAAATAGACATCAAAAAATACTCAGAAGTAAAAAAAGTTTAAGTACATCAGTTATAAGCCTTATATGGTGTAAACATACAAATCATGCACATAATATCACGTAGAAAGAATATTTCAGTATATATTTATATGACAAGTTAAATTGATTGAGTTCTCTAGATAATAAAAGCATTTATTAGGCTCAAAAAAGTAGCCAATATTTAGTACACAATTTGATTATTGATTATCATGGATAAATTTATGACTAAACTTACCAGATCTAATGATGCTGCAATCCAAATGACCATGTCATTTGCACTATGTGACTGTGTTAAAGAATCACTTTGAATATTGTAAGTATGAATCTCAGTAGAAAACCAGGAACAAAATGATAACTCTCCACTGTTACAATCAGAAGTTAAAAAGTTTGAGTGTGCATGTTTAAGTGTAAGTGACCCCCAATTACACAAGATCATACTATCTACATTTTGATAATGTAAACGCAAACCAGCTTCAGATGAAATGTATGGTCTACATGAAATATAAGAAACGGTTAACAAAAAATGTACAACTATTACGCGTAAGTTATTCAATCATATTCGAAACAGTGAATTGTTGAAAAAGTTTACTAATATCAGCATTAATTAGAAGTGGAAAGGAAATGGCAGGTAAAATCGAAATATATTAGGCATAAATCTCAAAAAAAATTTAAAACTCAACAATTACATATCGAGAGTGACTTAAAGTACCATAATGTAGTGATTCTCACTGGAAACAACTGAATACACAACAAAATTCGAAGATTATTTAGACTAACTAACATAGATGGACTCAACCACCCACTCAAACAGGCAAGTGAAAGGAAACAATACAGCCAGGGTTTAGAGATCATACAAAACCTTAGTTTACCAACTTCTAGTGTCTGTTGTCTTTATTTCACGACTGAGTTATTGATTTGTGTAATCGACTGCTTTCATTATGCGCTAAGCTTCCATATTGTTCTTCTCTTTTCCTGAATTTCTTCACACAAGCTGCTCCGCACACTTTTACAACCAAGACTGCACCTTCATGATAGATGCAAACTGCAGCATATTTGGTGAGTATGTGTTAGCACGAAACAAGCCTGATTAAAGCATGCTCACGAAGCTGTGCTGTGATTGGTCCATTCTTAGCCAACTAGAGCTAACGACCAATCAGGAAGTTTCTAGAATACTCTATACCATTGTTTATATAAACCCTATTGTAACTATTTGCTTTGCTTTGGCCTTTTGCCTACTGCTGTTATTTTCTCAATACATCTTGCTACCTGCTCTTCTCTTGTTCTGATTTGGGATCAAGTCGCTGTCGTTGTCGAACCGTAGAATACTAAGCGGGATTAGCAATAATATTACTGGGACTAATAGAGATAACAGTAGGCTAATTTAACAGTATGCTGGAATGCAAACCGTAGCGATTAAATGTGGATCTATCTATAACCTTAATAAAAGTGCTACAAGCACTAGAACAGTGCTGATAATATTAGACGAACGTCTAATTTCAAATTATTCGAGATGTGGATATTAACAAACGAGCATTAAGAGTAAAATGAAACAGAAAACAGAGATTACTAAGTTCGGAGAAGTAATAGGAAATATACATCTAGAATTTTAACATAGAATAACCCGGATAATAGATAAGGTTGTAATTTCTACTTACTCTCCATATTTATTTGGAAAGGTCATATCCATTGGATTACTTGTGCGATGTAATAAACCCTTGCTAGTTTGGGCAATTAATTCAGCAGCTCCAGCAGCAGGTTTGGTGACTACCCCAACAAGACCACGACCAAAGCCTCCAAGAGTGGACAACAAAAAATTTGATTGAGTTGACTGAATGTCAACGGATGAATCCAAAATATCTTCTGGTGAAACAGTTGTAGTTGGATTATTCATTGTATTAAAAATAGCTTGTAATGGTTGGTCAGCTACTCCAGCTACAGCGCTCAATAAACACAATCCTAAACTACTTAACCCTTGCTGAATTCCTTCACCAAGTCCTTTAGGTGTATTATGTCTTCGAATATGATCTTGATGTTGTTCATAATGGGGATCAAGAGAGAGATAATCCAAATTTCTAGCTAAACTAGAGGCCATTCCACTAACAGACAATAGTAACCCGCTAAAAGGTTATAAAATTAAATAAAGTGTCAGCATTTAAATGAAAACATCATTAGTTTATATGATAAATCATATTTAATTTCAGTAATTAGGTGGTACAAAACATCATGTAACTGAAACTCTTCGTTGAAATACGAGGACAAACTTTAAGTACTCAGTCAGTCAGTCAGTTACAACGTAGAACTTGGTACATGCGTACATCAGTTCAAGTTGCCATGCCTCAATTAGCAGATAAAGATTAAATTGTCGGACCAAATCCCAGAGTAGGGGAAGGTAGTAACAGAGTAAGTACTAATGGAAAGGCATAAAGATCAGAGATGAGATTTGAGATAAAAAGTGATTCAGTAAAGAGAAAATTATAATAAGCTCAGAAATTAGAATTTGGAGGAAGACAAGGAGTGGATGCACCTGCGCCATTGCCAACGATTTTGAGCAATATCACCTAAAGTCTCTAACCATTTGTTACGCTCATCGTGTGGGCCCCAACCAGGCAGTCTACATCTATTAACATGGCTCAGCCCAATTGTCAATGACTTCATGGATTGGTGCCATGTTTATGTTTGGCCACCCCTAGCTTTCTTCCAGCCTACTCCCACACCAGACAACATTGCTCGTTTTCGGTAGACGGTGGGCAGGCATACGCAACACATGTCCTAACCACCTCAGCCGGTAAAACTTTAAGTACTACAGTTGAATAAAGAGGATAAACGAACTTTAGTTTTAATAATATTTAATCAGTCAATAATGATTACAAATACTGATGTTCAAGACTCAAAATATTACTGTTTTATGAGGCGATAGTGTTCCTGTTTGGTACAGAAAGGTAAAAATCTACAACTATTAGTGATCGGCTACACCATTATTTACTACTTTGAAAGGTTACCTGAATAGAGAATTTGTGTAAAGGTCCAGGGATAGATACTCGATGAAGACATCGGTGCGCACTATTGAGGAGTCCCGTGTTAATACGAAAATGTTATCTAGTACTTTTTGGTTTCCAGTAGATGTCTAATGCAGGTCAATCAGTAAAATCAAATCCCAATTTTTAAAGTTCGTTTAACTGTAGAGTTCTACAGTGTTTTCACCCGATCAAAATATTATAAATTCAATTTAGATGGTTATTTTTGTGAAGATTATTTATTTAGTTGATCGAATATATCACAGAGTGATGTTGGCAGGGTACCACTGAAAACCAGGAAGCACTAGACAGCTATTTAGTTCTAGTGTGAAACCCCTCAACAGTGCGCATCCCAGATTCCGCACCCGGAGCTTCAAGTTGACGGCGAACGCCTAACACTGCGCGAATGGGTCGGCACCCAATCGCTGAATTCCCACTTCCATCAATTTGTGGTATATAGCGTGACGATAATAAATTTACAATATAGTGGTCTACGTTATTTAGATGACTTTAATCAAGGAAATCTGATAAGTAAAATCCAACTGGCTCTGAGTCATAAAGGTTGAATTAATTTAATTGTTCGTAATGAATGATGTTTAGGGATTGACAAGTCAAATAAACAGAATGTCGATCAATAGACAAACTAAATTATGCAATACGACCAAGTTATGACTACTTACGTGGTTAGTTTATTGACTCAAACTTCCGAATGTAATAATATCCCTAAAAGGTCACAAGCCAGTAGAATAGACACCCAATAATAGGCATCTAATAAATAGCACCCCACGTGAAACATACGCCACCGACCAACATTCTCCAACCAACTCTGTCCTGCGGTTCTCTTCCCAGTTCTTCCCAACTAATACTCATTCTTTACATGTCTGTCTCTTCATTTGCCTTTGTTTCTGGATGTGGGATCGTAGAGCTAAGCCATCTGTGAAATTCACATCATCTAACTGCATCCATGTTGTCTACTGTATTCCGTGGGATGTTTTAGTTCTCATGATCCAGTCAACCACTAAAAGGAAGAGAGTAAGCAGCCTTGTCTGACGTCGGTTCTAACTTCGAATAAATCTGTGAGCTTCCCTCTGTGCACGATTTCGCAGTGTAGTCCGTTGTAAGAATTCCGTTTGATATTGACTACATAATCAGGTATACTCTAGTGCTTATATGTAAATTGTAGGAAGAAATAAGTATGTTTAAACAGAGGTATTAAATTTTGTCAATCACTCACTCTCAAATGAATTCGGAGCCGACTTTCAACTTAACTTCTTGCTTATCATATCACTGTACCAGGTACGAACGTCCGAAAAATGAACAGGGAACTATTTACATTTATGAAGTTTATCCAATAAATATTGTAAGAACTTAATTCATTAACCACTTCAGCAAATTATAAATCTAAAGCAACATAAATGTGTCATATAAGATTTCTTTATTTAAAACATATATAGAAGTCTATAGAAGTTATTATTTTCTAGTGTGTCAGAAGTAATCTAGCGTTTTGATAAAAGTAGTCTCAGTTAAATAAGATATAAAGTGTATGGTCGCAGTGTGCATGTTTAACATACACATTTTGTATCAAGTTCCTGATGTATGTTCACAGTAGTAAGAAATTCTAATTTCTCGTTGTTAGTGCCCATCTGAACCTGATAACAAGGTGCATAAGAAAGCGGAATTTGAGATGAAATGTACTGGGTTAGTCTTAGTGTGAGGATTAACATTCGGATGCGGATATATTCAACTGGGGAATTTACAAAGGAAACGAAGAAAATATCCTGAATTTCACTGCTAACCGCATAACAAGTATGTTTACATTACAATAATTAAATAAAATCAAATGATAAATCGAAAATAGTCAAAAACTGATCAACAATATTAGGTATCAAGACGAAATAAACGGTTGTATCAGTTACATATACTAAAAATGTGAATAAAACAATGTTTATTTACCCAGTTGTTCGACGAGTAAGTGATCTAAGTCCTTGCGTGAGACGAAATAAAAATCCAACGTTTCGATTATATTTCAATGAAGCAACAGCACCCATAGTAGTCATAGAAGGCAAATCGACATACTCTTTACATAAGGGTAGCTTTGTTTCTGATAAAGAAATTATTTTCACACTGTCTTGATCATCATCATCTTCATTATCATTTGATGAACGTAAATGTATTAAATCATTAAGACCATTGACTAGGGAATATAACAGACCAGTTACATTACCTAATAAATCTAGGCTACCAACTAGCCAACCTGAACGAAATAACATTTGAGTAAAGTAATGCATTGTTAATAAATGCTTCACTGAACTGTAATACATTAATGAGCCGGATAAAATATCCCAATTGTGTTGGTTATCACTATAGTTTGTATTCTCGACATTTATCAATCTAAATGAAGTGAAATTTAATGGAGCTGAATGACATGATAAGTACAAACGTAACATTGCATGTAGACTTAAATTGATTTTAAATGAATCCACTGTAAATTGCTTAAATATAATGCATGCTTGATCTATAGGTTTTGATGATGACGAGGACGACGATGAAATATTTAAATCCCTACAAGATGAAGAGAATCCATTTATAATTTGGACCAAGTTACTAAATTCTCCAACGAGGTCATATATCAGTGAATCTTCCAGATAAACATCTAGATTAGGAGGATAGAGGTGTAAAGTGAACACAGGAAAAGAAGTTGATAAAGTGTTTAATAGTGTGTCATCTAATAAAGCTGGTGATGATGAGGTTAAACTGATTTGGCAAACAGTCTTTGGCTTCCGCAATTGAAATGTTTGTGCAATTACAGGAAAATCATAAGCATTAGTCCAAGCATGACACCAATTATCTAACTGAAAATGCTGTAAAAGAATTTCAATAATGAATCGTTTATTAACGATGAAATTCTTATCATACAGCTGAATAGTACGACTGATCAATGATGAATTTTCTACGAGAATAATTCTCAGATTTAATGTTGTTAAACGTATAAATTCATCTTGTGGTGGTAGTAATTCATACAGCTTGTGTTTTGATGATAGGGCTGATGAAACCAATGATTTTTTTTTCTGATAATAATGACTTCTGGTGGTGTGATTTTCTATTGTTATCAAATGCATACAAAATTCATTGATAGTTAAATGAATTTTATTCAGATACTTTAATCTTGTTGATGAAACCAACTGGTTGGCAATAGGACTCCAATTTCGGCAAGAAACAAGATCAGCATCAATTAATTGAACAATCAAACCAAATGAAGTTTCACACATTGAAAAGCACAGTTCAATAATTAGATGATTATTGATTACCTTTTGTTCATGCCATAAGCCATTTGATGTTACTAATATTTTGGATACATCAACAGTAGAATATAATTCCTTCAGATTTATATTAACAGGAGATTTCACATGATTATCATCAATATCTTTTGATTGTACACAAAGATTTAATTCGAGTACACTGAAATGAGAAGGATTGAAAAAGTTTAAACATAGCTCTGCATTACTATTTTTGTCACAACTACGATTTAATGTATCGATGTACAATAATTCCACTAAAGATTGTGGTATAATTGATAGTTGTGAATGTGGATAGATTTTATGTGGATACCAATCTAAGAGTGAGTTCTTTAAAGTGATCTTCAACAAATCATTGAGAAGTTTGCCAGAAGACAGATGTCCCTGTCGTAAAGAAGACGATGATGATAATGAATCCAATAATTCAATGGAGTATATAGATGAACTGGTACAGTTGTGAATGTGTATCGAAAATGGATTCAAATTTTGTAATATTGTAGTTTTATTTACTTGTATAGTTATTTCACCTGCAAATTTGTGTTTTATTGTAGTTACAAGCAAAGTTGGATATATATTGATATTTGAATCTGTAGGCATAAAAAAACGAAAATGAATAAATGTATGTACATACATAACTCATTTATGATAGTATAGTTGTTTACAACGACTGATCACTGAGTAGTATCTGATGTCATGTTTGTCGAGCCCTTAGCGCTGATCACTAGAACTCATATGTCAATTACCAAGAAAACAAGTTTCGAGATTTCGTACCAAGTACTAATAACCACCTAAGTCATAAGTTAGTTCACGGAATTTTCAGCTACGGGTAAGGGTGAATTTTTCAGATTGTTACGTAGATAACTAAAAGACAAATTTTACATTCGCAGCTATCATAATCACAACAGATTAAGGTTTGTAGTTCAAGTGGATGTATTCAGTGGTGTTGCTTTCTCTCAAGCAGATAAACTGGGTTGAGGTGGCTTTGTGGAGAATGGCATATTGTAAATCACATAGAGCTTGCCATTTTAGGTTATTTAAAAAACGATATTGAGAAACAATGTAAAATAGTAAAACAAATTTTACGTCTCCAGTATCTATTATGGCGATGTGACTCAAACATGCAAGTAAACGGTGATTAAGATACTTCATAGATAAAATTTATTTGTGACATGAAGAAAAGGAATATCCATCATTTTAAGTAAATAGATGTAATGATGGAAAGTATGCAAGTTAAATAAATTGATAAAAATAAATACATACTTTCTGATACGACCGGAAGAGACACCTGATTAAGGAATATTGGCACAGAAGAGAACTCATTTCGATGAATTGCATTGTGTGCGACACACGGTATTCTATGAAGTGGAAATACCTGTGACCAATGTGATTGAGCACTTGAACCGTCGACTGAAATTTGCATACAATACAACAATTCTGTACTTAACAATGGTTTGCTAATAATATGACTAAGATGCCACCATAAAATGGGAATACTATTATTTTCTTCTGAAATTTCAATGACTTCATTCGACCCCGATAGAGATGTCTAAATTTGGTTGCATAAAACAATAGCACAAAATCCAAAAAAAGATAATATAAATCTACGGAACAATAGTTGAATAAAACTAAATTTATGACGCGAACCACTTTACCTTCTCCAGTTCAGATTCGGGAACTCGTAAGGCATACACACAAACGTGAGAAAAACAACAACTAAAATGGGATTCGAATCCCAACGTCACCCAGCTATACTGTCTGGGACATAATTATTAAGCTATTCTGACCGTCATCGACCTCCTGTAAGACAAACGCATTTAAATCAACTAATTACTGAGTAACGTTTAAAACTGATCGAAGTGACTTGACACTGCGTACATTACCTTGATAAGAAATCCTACGTGACTTCAGTTTCGTGCAGGGTGGCACTAACCATCAACGCATATAATCAATAGGACTGATGATCTTTATAAGACTGGAGCCATATCCCCTCTTTATGATTAGTTAATATAATTCAAAGGGCACAACAGTACATTTAAATTTACTGAAAATATCAAAAAGTTGTGATACCATAGATTAATGTAAGACGAGGAACAGTTGAGAAACAGAGTGTAAGATAACTGAGTTCATTAATCTAAAAACTACTGAATAATGTGCAACTGAGAACACGCATGGGGTCAAACTAAAAAGTTTACTTATCACTGCAAATACACATCATCACCACATACAACTGCGTAATTTATCTTGGGCTTAATTGGCGATACATATAATGTCCGAAAAGTCTAGTTTGATGTTTGTATACATATACCCCTTTTGAAAATCGGCAGACGGACCATCCACAGTAGAAAAGGTAACAGAAAGAAATGAACAAAAACCTAATGACTATTTATTTACCGGATAATGTAAGAATACATGACTATGTTAGCATGAAGTAGTAGAGTACGTACATAACATGAAACGGTTGAAGAAGGAACCACCATTCTACGTCGCTGAACTAATCAGTTGGAAACTGAAATTCCTTTCCTCTTAACATGATTTATTACTGCTAAAGAAATGCATGTGGTACTTTTCCTATACTGGATTCTTCAAAGTCATATCCCACAACTTTATCTTTTAATATCCTATGACTCAATAAGATACAAGTTTCTCTGGAGTTGGAAGATATATATATTGTTTTGTTAGCGCGTTATCGAAGCCTTTATTACTATTACCCTACCATAATCCACTAGGCTATAGGAACATAAGAAAATAATAATACATTCAAAACAATTGATCCCATTGAAGAAAAATTTAAAAAATTGGAACTCACCGGAATAAATGGACCCCTGATGACTTCGGAAATACTACTTTCTATTGGAATGACAATTGGTTTAAACCTTAGAGGTATACAATCAATAAGCCAGTGCTTAATATAAAATCTTGGTTGGATTGTAATAATAAAATTATTCGATCCAGTTAGTACAATATCTTCTTTCACTGGATTATTTGATTTCAATTGAATTGTCAAACATAAAAGCTTGTCCTTCACCAAAATAGTAGTATATGTTGTATAAGAGTTTGATAAAGACAAACATTTTGGTTGACTGTTCCACAAGAATGCATTTAAATGGTTATCACCTGTACTATTTTGATGATCATCTAATAACTCTGCTAAATACAGATCTATGGTAATTATCTCAGACCAAAATATTTCGTCATTAGATACAACACCTAACTGAAAACAACGCTGTATTGTAAAGAAGAGTAGAAAAAAAGTAAAGTAGAAAAATAATCCCAATGAAACGGAAAGATTTATAAAGCTTAAAACGGAACGAACAATAATAAATAGGGATAACAAGCATTTCATGACGGCAAAGTAAGCTATAATTTCGGAAATGGTTAAGTTTAAAATAACAATAATATGTCACAAATACGGGTTAATGGTTGAAAACTTTCGATTAATTTATTACATCATGAATGAAATTGTTTGTATTCGTCACAGACTGATCACGACTGGGTACCACTGAAAATGAAGGAATTTGCACAAGACTCTCTAACATTGAGAACCAACAGCGAATTTAAATCATTCTCCATAAAACTACTTCTACTTAACTATTGTAATCAGTTCACTAATCGGCAACTTCAAGATTATCTCGAAGTTCTGGAGGGGAGTCACAACCAAAGGAGTTCAGATAGGCCAAGAGAGAGACAGCTGTCACCAATGAAATAAGGTGATCGACGCGTTAAATAACAGATTGATTAAACTGAGAATCCTACCATCGAACGCCGGTTTAGCAATGCTAATGGCCAACATATACATTTAATATGGAGGGTATCTTTTATAAGGAAACGAGATTTGCATTGAATAGGACGAATGGAGATCAGATAAACAACGAAGTTACGAAAATAAACTGGCTGAAAAATTAACAAAATGAGTGATGAATTAATTTAGTTAGATATGTCTTGACCTTAAGCTCACCACAAATTAGTTATTTAATAAGTAACTAGTGATCAAAGTATTTCGGCAGAAAGTTTTGCGCAAAAATGACAGTTGCCCAATAGTTTTGATTAAATTGATGTCCGTTCGGTTCGAATTTATAAATGAAGTCTTGCTGGTAATATATCTATTCGTTTGCCACAATCATGTGATACACCGACCCTAGTATTCTATTAGTTAGCCTTTTCGTAAAACATGTTAGGATATGAGTGCAGTTCTGGAGGAGATCAAAAAAATTACACAAACACCAAAAATGGTCAAACTAAGATACAACGGCGACTATGGTAACAAATTTACAAATGCTGAGCCTCATAAAAAGTTTAAGCACTTAATCTTTAGTAACCTGGAACAATATACAAAAATGCCTAATAGTTAGTGGAATGGTGGTATTGTTGTTGAAGCAATTCGGTATACAGCCAGTCTGAAAGTTCAGATCTCACTTTAATCAATACAGTTTTGACAAGTAGGCAGTTTGGCTAGTTATATTCTATAGTCTACTGGAGCCTAATATTTTGAGAACCAAACCTCGTAATTACGCCTTATGGTACAAAATTTAGGCTCATAAAACGACATTTTTGTGAATTAGTGTAGTATCTTGGTCTCAATAGCCGTCAGAGACTTTGAAGATATAAATACAGTCACTACATTTTCAAAAGCATCGTCAACTAAATTTATTTGCTAAACATTTTATAAGAATACTCACATGAGTTTTAGATAGAGGCAAAGATTCGTTATCTTTTAATAGTATATCGCAGCTGTTGATATTTGACGACGAATTATTATTTTGAGATGATAATCTCAACTGTATATTAATTCCCGTAAAATTTATAAGTAATAACTGTGAACGTAAAACAAGTCGTAGACTGTACTGCAAGTAAATTGAGTTAACTAATTTGTCTTCATTATTATTGTGTAAGTAATCCAAGTAATCACTCACTGAATTGCTGACAAATGAGAACTTCGGTATTATACCTAGTGTTGATATAATTGGCAATGAGTTATTTTGAAGTGTAGACTTTGTTGAGAGAATATCGTCCGGATTATTATGTTTTAATATAAAATTATTATACTTTAAATGTGTAGTAGCCAACTTTTTCAGAATTTCATGACCGGATAGTCGAACTGGATGAGAAAATACTGATTCACCATTTCTAGAAATAAAGAAAACAAAAGGATTGGCAAGTAGTAAACAAAACCGACGTAAATGTGTAATTTATATAACTGCAAAATCCCGGGATCTTAAGTGAGTTGATAATGTAACTTATTTTACTAAGCAGATACTCATGAATTCAACTTTGAGCTACACCTTATGTATATAGACTAGTGATACTCACGTGTGCAAAGTGAAGCTGGTGGATTAGAATTCGAATTCATGACCTACTGGTTGAAAGTCGAATGTCTTTTATTTGAGTCCGTAGCTTAAAATTACAGATTATAGTTCTGTTCTACCGCCAGAAGGAAAATCTATCATAGTGCTATCTATTAAGGATATGTATGAGACTATGCAGCAAAAAGTTCAATTCAGAAACATGATTTTGCAACTCTTAAACTATCTGTAACAAATAATTATAAGAAGCAATTAGGTTTGAGAAATGTCTGGAATCGAAAAAAACAACAAACGTTAGGTGTTAGTCAGCTTAATGGTCCAAAAGTTAAGTGTTCGTCGCAAAGTCTAAAGGTTTTGGGCTCGATCCTCCAGTACGATCATGACAGCATCTCATATTAAGCTGCAACAGCTGTCTAGTGCTCCTAAGTCTTTACTTGTTGTCTAACACGAGTTAATTTGTGACATCGAATTCAATCAAGACCCATCTAGGAAACCTACATAAACTAACTGGCCAATCCGCGTTACATACATTTATTGGCTACTGATCAATCACAAAATAGCAAATAAATATTTTATCAGCAAAAAATAATACCATTACAAAGAGCATAAGGATTTCACATGTTTAAAGGAAGCTATCAGTGTTTCCAGAGCTATTACTGTTTGAAAGCGTTGAGCAGAGATATTTCTATTTCAGACTGATATATACAATCTCGAACTTATATAGATACGCAAATAGATTTCGGGAATTCCAAATTTCTAAGTGGAGTTTGGTATTAGAACTAAGGAATTACAGTTAAGGTTGAGGTTAGGGATAAATTTTGTTAGGGCTTAGAGTCAAGGTAACAAGTTGGGTTAATTTGAGTGCTGCATACGATTTATTTCCCGACAAGTAAGTATTTAATAAGATGAAAGCTATAGTTTGTATTATAGAAAATCAATTTTTCTGCATACGTTTAATGTTTATTAATAGTATGAAAACGTCTGGAAATAGGTAGTTGCTAGCTGGGCAATTTTGGATTTCTTTGTTCGGTGCTAATTAGCTAATCATGTAATTCTTTGCTTAATCTCACTATTAGATTATACTTTAACCAAATGATTTAAACATTAACCAAATTTTTCCGCAACACTTAGTTTATATGCAACACCCTTATATTAAATATCAGCGATTGATGCTGTACACCAGTTGCAGTTGTATTATTCGTCAAATTAACAAGTTGGATTTATTATCACTTAACACTAGTGTCAGAAGACAAAACTTTAGCTTGAAATTATATTGTTGGTGAAGGTTTGCATATTCCGTTGTAGATAATCAGAATTTTAATTAGACAGTCGCTATATGCCACTTTATCTCACTTTAGCAGATTGCCTCATTATAATTACTAGCTACAAATCTTCAGTATATTCATACATGGCTAGTAGTAGTAGTAGGTTTCAAATTTTAGGGTGGATAGCAACATTAGGATGTCAGTGAATACAGCTGAATGGTCTAAAATAGGACGGAACGCCCATCCTACATCTCACTGCTAGCCATATGACAAACATATTAAAATATACTAGATGTATTTCAAAACAGGTACTTATTTTTTGTAAATAAAAGTATATTGTTAGAGATAACTGTACTTACACAAGCAATAGATCGTTACTAAAAATAAATATGAAGATTAATAAGAGAATATATAATAAATAACAGAAAATGCTGAAAATTAATTCTTACGGTAAAGTGCCTGTCAAAAGTAAGTCATAATGATAAGCCAACCGAATAGGTTTAGCAAGCATTCGAAGGTATGAATTAGATAAATCAGGAATACTTTTATCATGTTGACATTTTAACCATTTTTCATGATTTAATATAGCAGGTGAAATAGTTTCAATTGATAATGAATTTGCATTCATTGTCTGCTGGGGACTGATAGCTTTACTCACTAACGTCAAACAAATCGGCATACAATTCAAAATTTCAAATAACGGAGATATTGTGATCTGCAATTACAAGATAAACACGTAAGATAAGAGAAATTTATGTTGATATAATTAAACAAGACGTTTATTCATTGTCAATACACACAATCTAATAAAATAATAGAGTAGATTTCTTGGAACAATCAAGAAATAACTGACAAACTTAAGTGAGTGATATCATTAGTTCGAATAAATGCAATATACTGAAGTGAATTGGATAGAAAATAAAAAACATGGAAGTTTATATTAGTAAGTATAGAGATTAGTCAATGAAGGCTTGAGAAAATAGTTTCGAAATCAGTGCATAATTCAAATAAGTATGGTGATTCCCAAGTGGATGAAGGTTAATTTCAATGAAAAGTGTAGCGAAAACTTATTCATAAGAAAAAGTCCGTCTAACAAAACCATTTCATACAGTTTCGGCCAGCGGATACTCTAGTGAGAGTTGAGTAAGGTTAAAGGGTTAATACATGCAAACAACTTTGAGGCATTTTATATACAACTGAAAAATTATGTCATTAAAAAGTTACCTGTAGATGGATACCTTTTAGTATTATACTTTAGTTTCATCAATTTTAACATCGAGAACTTTCAAACAACCTTGATGAATTCAGAAATCACGTGAATTATTCTATACATTTTATACAATTTTTCCTGTTTATAAATTTGATTAAGGAAAGGCTAATGATGGTAGCACAATAAGATGAGACAACTCATTGTGAAGTTTCTCTTCAATGGCTTCACAACTTAAAAACAATAATATTATTAGTATGTAATAGGTCACGACCTGACTTTGATTAGGTATGGTTTAAAACCAGCGAGCAGTGGATGGCTTTTTTGTCCTAGTATATGACTTTTCTGGATTGTGTACACGCGGCCTTAAAGGAATCGAATATAAACTACAAATTAAAACCAATCTCCATCTAACTACTTAAATCTAATATTATTCATTAAAAACGAAATGAGCATGCTTACTTTACATCAGAAAGTCTTTAAAAAATTTGTAGGCAACATAAATGTTGTGTAGAATTGACAAACTGATTAAAGCTGAGATAAGAAAACAAACCTAACTTTTTACATATAAAGTATGTATACTCATTTTGTCTTTATGGACAAATAAAATTGTTTGTAGGCTGTAAGTTGAAAAGAAACCACGGAATCCGTGAATTCACCTGTAACCCTAGCTATTATTTCATTAAAATACACATTTTAATAATATCTGATAGAAACTAATCATTTTACTAACTCGTTTACGGATTGACTGCAATAAAAGTAAGTTGTCTAATTTTAGGATTCACTGAAGTTCATTTCTAGTTTACATTTTTACTATAAATACAACACAAAATTCACATAATCACTCTCCGGTACGTAATGCAAGATAATACAAGCGTATATGGTTAGGCTGTACTATACTTAAATATTTCAATGAACATATTTAGATTGAATGTTTACTCTAATCATAGAGTATTGAGAAAGAAGGAAAAATGACTCAGTAAACAAAATTCATCTTCAACGATGTAGCTCAAATCTGTACAATATGTATTTACAACTACGGCGAAAAAGGGACAAATAAGCAAACAGAGGTGGTGACTAGAATATTGTAGAAAAAAGGAAGACATGCGATGAGGTAGTATGTGTTAGGTCGGACCACAAAGAAGTGTAACAAACTTTCAGAACTGTGTTTGCGAACATTATTTCATTCATTCGAACTGTCTGTAATGTAAACATTTTGTTTCTATTATTGTTACGCTCCGCTTGCCCTGTCCTCCCGGTTAGCATAATTACTGTTATTATATTGTCTCTTATTATAGACTATAGTTAATTAGTTGTGTACAAGTTGCTCCTATTCACTACCACTATTTCCCTCGTTCTGTATTCATGTTAATTTTCTAATTGGTTTGTTGTGTGGTCTGACTTTATGTATATATAAAAGAATGCTTGAAATATAGATTCGATTCTGTCTGGCTGACCTATTGGCTCGCATTCTTCTTATTTCGACTTGGGACTCAGTGGGCACAGGGCAGGCGCACAATAATCAACTAGGCACAAGTGATTTGCATTCGGCCAACCCCACTCACCCCCCAATTCTCTCATCATAACAGTATGATAATCTAAGTGGTAGATGATGGTACAAAAAATAAGAAAACAGTGTATAGTATAGGTGAGCATAGTGGTTAAATGAACATAGGTATTCTTGGGGAATTCGATAGTTACAAATGTTTTTTGCTTGATTAACATGATTTACGACATTATGAATAATCTTCTGTCGATTAAATAACATTATGTCATGAAGTCCATCATCCATCCAATTGGCTTTAATCATGCATATATATATATATATATATATATATATATATATATCACTAAACTAACAGTGACTTAATTACCAGTAATCATAAAGTTAGGGATGTTCTGTAAAACTTATGATGGAAGTGCAAGCAAGTACTATACGAATTAAGATAAGTAGATTATCAATTTTGATCGGTAACAGAAATTTGAATCAATCGGGCTTGAACCCAATCATAGGTTGATACTACTTTCAACTTCAAATGATCTCTTGTATAGAAATACAACATTAGTTGAATAAGCGGCTGGAGGCAGCAACTAGATAAAATAATGTTGAAGTGTTCTGCTTAAATCCTACAGGAAGTATTAGTCCCCTCAAGATTTCAAGTAAACGTCAACCTGAGTCAAGTTACCTGCGGACTACTTCTAAATAAATAACATTCAAGTATAACGCCAGCGAAATAGTTACTTATTTTAGTAATTAAACTGTAAATTAACAAGGAATGTTCGATCAGTACAACATAAAACTACATAAATTTGGTGTTGGTTGATACTCAACCAATAATAAATGAAAATATCTCAGTCCCATAGATGGGAATTCACAGAACAAATGGCTCAGCGGTCTTATACTGTGAAGCAGAGTAACGAAGGTTCGAATCCTGCTGTAAGCAACAATTACCTCACAGATTTCAGGTACACTTTGATGTTGAATGATAACTGTTAGTAAACCTAAGTCAAGTAAGATATCTGAGCATATGCCATCAAGGCAACATCATGTCGATGGCGGTAAAAAAGAAAAAGAAATGGAATTTTTTAAGGAAGAAAAAACTTACTATGCAAATCGGTGGGGTAATAAAACGAGTAGTATAATATTCAACAGTGACAATAGCGTAGAATTTACAGGGACCTGTTGATGAATTCTTCTCATTATTTAAGGGAAGCTGAACAGTAAGACAAAAACAATAATAAAAATGATATTTAAAAGTAGGAAAATAATTCAGTCTATTATTTTGATAGTGGCGAATTGATGAACACAAAAATTTATCACAATAATTCAGAGATTCTGGAATAACTAATAGAAAATTCGAAAATGTAACCAGACATACTCAACTTAGCTACATTGTAAATACAAACAAAAAAGTTTAAATATTGGTGAAACGTATCAGTTCACGAGTCGCAACAAAGTAATGTCATCAAATAATTAGCACTAAATACACATGAACAATAGTCAACCAGAGAAATTCGCACTGCCCTTAAACGTTAGTGCGATCGAAACCTATGACAATTTTATTTATTGACTTTGTAGTAACGAAGATTTTTCAACAATCTTGGAATTGTAAAAAGAAATATTTAGTAATTGAACTAATTTTGTATAATCTAAAAGTGCATCCTGAAGAGTTGAAAACTGCGTTATTCCAGACTAGTATGTATAAGGTGTTTTTAATTGTACACAGTATCCACTTTTTAATTTGTACTGCATTCAACAGCTTATATATGTTGAATACTATACTACACGATGTCTAAATAGTCTTAAATGCGGAAATATTCGTTTCTTGTAGTCACGAAATGTAATTTCAGATGCAGTTATTCTGACACCGTTTGAACCACTTAAACTTACTTGTCTATGAAACGTATACTATGGGAAATAGATAGGATAGATAGAGCCTAAATACAGGAAAGTTTTCATATAAATATATTCTGAAATTCGAAGCGCCGTAGTTGGAATTCAAATAACAAATTGTTAATCGATTTTTTGGAATAGTATAATGCATGTTCATTTAATTTAGGGATCTGTAGCACCGGTATTTAGTCTTGTTGATATCAGTATCACATGAATTGAGAGACATCATGCAACAATAATCTACTCGATTAATGTTAACGGTCATTTATGCACCAATGAGATACAGTTTTACTAAAATAAGAATAAGTAAGTGGTGAAACATATGATACCTATTCGATAAATCTACTTAAAACTGAACTGATACACAGTGAATAGTAAGGACAGGCTTAAAGAGCTTCCAAACATACAATTAATATCTAGTCATGTTATTACGAGATTCTATACAAACAGCTTCTACAACAAAAAGAACAAAGATATTATTAATATGTGTACATGAACAAAATATTATGATACTATGCAATTTATAAACTTAAAATTATTTACTGAAATAAGAGTTCTATGACTAGTTTCCGTTTGTGAATTCAGTTGATCAGGAAGAGGTATTTTAAAAGTCAACTTATCTGACCACAAGTTATTCTTGTTCATATGATCATCAGAATAGGAATTATCATACACTTTGAAAGCTATGCACAAATTACGTCCAAGAGTAGTTTTATACAAGCGCTTAGGATTAGCGCATGTTGAAATAAATTCCACGAAAGGACCAATTGACATTTGGAAAAACTGTTCTGACGGTTGAGCATGTTCACTAATAATCTGATGTTGATTTGAAATATTTGATAAATCTTTGTTTACTGTAATAGTTGAGATTGAAGACGTCTTTTCTGGAATATCGGTAGTTGAAGTATTTAATGAACAACTCAGAGGTACAGGCAACAAGTTACGTACAACCATATTGGAGTGTAAGATTATCTTTTTATTGAAAAACAAAAAAATTGATAACAATACTATTAGGATTAAATAGAATCAAGTCAAAATTTTAATATGACTAAATTAAAATATAAAATTCATACAACTACCAAGTCAGTTTTTACGAACAACGTATAATCCGACGCATAGGTCCAAGTTGCCATACGACCAAACTATAAATTGACTATGAAAAGTGGCTGTTCGGATTTCTTAGGTCGCTTAGACATAAATAAATAGAGCATGGTGCAGTCGACGGTCAGTGGTTCAGATATTTGACTTTCAAGCACAAAGTTACATGTTAAAATGTACGTCGCTTCGGTTTAGCTAATAAAGTAGTGCCACCTAAAATAATTTCTAGAGAATGACTTAAGGCCAAGTACATTAATTTGAACTTGCTAAATAAGTTAAAGTTTGCTTAGAGAGAATGTTGAGAACTTAATGTATTGAATAAAAATGAAAACGTTTTTCTACTCAACAGTAATATGAAACTAATTACACTAACAAAAAGTTCTGTTTAGCGGTACTGCTTTCAACTGTTTTACCAATAAACAAAATTAATTTCAAGTGTAATTTCTTAAATGATCAACTATTGAAAAGGGATGAAACAAAATAGACCACAATCTCCAAAACAGTCATAAAAGGGAAAAATGAGGGACGATTGCGAATTTTATGACATATATTTTTGTTCGGTGATTTGGTTCAGAATTGGTCAAAGTGATTCAGGTGCATTGACTAGCTATCATTCTTCAAACCTCGAGACAAACGAACCAGGTTGCAGAAATAACAATAAAGACTGATAACATTAAAGCCTTTAACATCAACAACGGGAAAACTCGAACGCTTACATGTACATAGTGTGTTTAGTTTTTGAGTTTGGTAGTACAACTGTAAAAATCAAACAGAATTCTGGTAAGTCTGTAACGTACCTTTCCAGGCGATCCACTTGGTTCAGCAGAGCAAACAAGCAAATAGAGTTCAGGGTAGTGAACATCATCATCAGCGACGCGAATAGCACACAGAGAGGTTTCTTTCCATTTTAACGATAAAGCACATAAAATATCACTATGCTGTTTATGAAATGAGAGAGGCCATGGTAACTCAACTGGATGAGACCATAAAAATGCCTAGTAAATACAAATATAATGAAGCTACATTTAACAGGTATATAAATTATCATTGCAAAGTAAATTGATGTGACCTTATAATAGACTGGATTATCAGAATTAAGAGGCATATATACGAATTCACTATACAACTCTACAATGTGGAGTCAAGTGGTTGAAAAACAATTAAATAGAAATAATAGAAATTTTATATTTCATATTTCAACTTAATAAAAGTGAATTCAGGTCGACTATTTCAAGCTTCAAAAATTCTTTAAATAGAACAAATATGTAATAAAATGATAATCTACAAATTATGCGATATGTAGTCCATCAACTTAATCTATAGACTGAGTAAAAATTATTAATTTAATTAATAAGAATAAAATCCATTTTACTGATATCGCAATAACTGAGATCAGTGGTTCCAGACGCTGTGTGACATGACTCCACGTCAGTCACAGTGCTCCAAATCGATTTACTCTCTGCTTTACTTCAAATCATTTAGCGAAACAATTTACCCTCTTCTAGTCATATTGCCTAAGTTTAAAATCTGCTAGGTTCGACGTTGGAGTATAGCCATTCTGCCATGTCTGGAAAAAGCTTTTAGTAAACAAATATAAAACAACTGTCATTAGCAATTTTTTAACACTAAGGATAAACAAGAATAACAATGTACAAACCGTATTGTCTCCATTATTAAGAGTAATCCCAATGCGTAACTTTACACGAAATGCGTGTCCAGAAGATGAAACTGGTCCAGGAAAAACAATTGGTCTCCACAATGTAGACTGTCTGGGTTTAAGAGATAAACGGAATAGCTTTATCACAGAATCAACAGCTTCTAAATGTGATTTATTTGTCTTCGTTATAGACAGATATTTTATTAAAGGTAACTGATCCAGAACAATGGACTAAATATAACATGAAACATGGAAAAAGCAACCAAGCAAACAAGTAATATGTTACATGCATGAATATCATAAACACTGAAAACGAAGTAAGAAATTATGCCAATAACTATTCCTTATTCTTGAAATATTAAATCTCAAGACACTTATTCATTCAATAACTTTTCATGAGTATGAATAAAGTCAGGAGATCAAGAATATCCAATTATAAGAATCTTCACAGTATGACGGGTGGATAACACTTGAAGCAGCAGCACACTACTGGAAACAGAAGATCTACTAGCCAATCAACTTTTAAATCTTTAAAATCTGAAGCTGCTTGGATATGTGGTACATATCATGGACCAATGATATTGATTTTAACTTTACTTCTGCCAAGTGTCCCAACGATACGTTTTTCATATCTATAACTTCTAATGCAGTTTTCTCCCAGTTTGTTTCTTAATATTTTAATGAGCAAATTTAATTTTATCCTAATAAAAAGAAAGCCATAGAAATATGATACGAAATATCCGAATATCTCCAACAGTACAGTGTTCTCTGGACTAAATAATTATCATTGTCAAATTTTGCTTCCTATTTCCAAATTACCTGCCACTGAATGAGAAGAAAAAATATTTATTCATATCAATCACACAAGATAGTCAGTGTTAGTGATAATCTATCCAGACATAAAACTGTGAAATACCAATAACTAAGAAGGCTAGATGATCTCCAGAGTTGTTAAATGAATGGGGAAATTTTTCTTGAACTATGTGAAAAAGAAAACAGGATGAATAATAAACTTTGAGTCGAAGAATATAATCACTAACCCAAAGGACCGGTCTCATAAGACCATTTGGTGATTAGTTCTTGGTGTATTAGCTCAATATTATGAGGTCATACTGACGAGAATGAAAATCCATCGCTAAGGTTGAGAAGTGCTGCCTACTCTTTTCATTAAAAGATGGTAGAATCGCTAGAGATGCCATCCGTTTGAGGGACTAAAACTTACTACCATCGCACTACTTTACGGTCAACAGTACGACTTTACCCTCAGAGCATACGTTTAGTTACTTTTAGTTTTACCTCTCTTCAAACAACCTCCTAGGGTATGGTGGAACTCAAAGTAACAAATGTTTCAGCTATTAAAGTTAAAACACCCTATCAGGGAACATCTACTGTCGGAAATTAGGGGCGATAACGGAAATGAAATATCAAGGGGTATTATTTTCATTTCAATTTTGGACAGTTGCCAAAAGTGTTCCATTACTATATTCATATAGTCCAGTTTAAAGGATCAAAAATACCTGGAATAACAGTTATGGTAAACTTTTAGTTATTACTGACTGCTGATACTTCCTAATTAACTGATACAACAATACATGAATTATAGAAAAATCATTTACTACTATAATAAAGTATGCATTGTTAGTACATGACGGTTAATGTTATAACTTTAATATGGAAAAATCGATTGAATCGCTTAAATTCTACCTGATTAGAATAATTTATTAACATCCAACCCAAAGTAGAATGAGTATCTGGTGTGCGGTTACTGCTACAAGGTTGACGTTTTTCATGATACAAAGTATTAGAACAGAATAGAACATTAGAAAATTCACTAATATACTGTTGTATTCTTTTGTTTAAAGCAACCAGACTGACCAAACGATCTGAACTGACGAAAATATTTAAATGTTTGCAAAGAATATCTAATTCCTGGTTAGATAAACGACATAACAAATTGTTGTTAATCACACATTGTTGCAGTCTAGCCCAATTTACATCAGCTGTCAATAAGGAAAACTGACCGATTTCAAACTGATGATTTTCAACACAAGGATAGTTTGTACTTTTGAAAGAAGACAAATTTGACTTGTAAATGAAATCAATATCCTTTAGACTAAATCGACACAGTTCAAAACCGCCAATATTATGGCATTCCATAGACTGCTGTGAAAACAAGAAGAAATCATCGTTTAAATAATTAAGAGCTCAAAGACTTTTCTTTCAGATAGTTTGTCAGAAAATATGTATTATTAACATAATATCATCTATTATTATCACTGCCAACAGAGTTATATAGAGATAGTTAGATTTCATGGTTTAGCATTAAGTATAGATTTTAATGAATTAAAAATTGAATACTCATTGGGAGGCATAAACATCCTGGGTTCGAATTCTGGTATGGTTTTAAATGTACACTTTTTAAAATGCACATACAAA
Source organism: Schistosoma japonicum (assembly GCA_025215515.1). Taxonomy (NCBI): domain Eukaryota; kingdom Metazoa; phylum Platyhelminthes; class Trematoda; order Strigeidida; family Schistosomatidae; genus Schistosoma; species Schistosoma japonicum. The sequence continues at coordinate 17,068,508 of CM046063.1, read as the reverse complement.
GATAAAAGAGTTGTTCGGTGCTTCACTGTCTAAATGACTGTCCAAACAAATTCAGTTTGTGTTGTTAAACTACAAAATGTGTTATTGTTTTGCAGTCTATAGATAAAGAGTGACTGAAGACTAAAACAACATTTACAGATCGTACTTACAAAATTAAGCTTAATCTCAAAAGAATTTGCATATTGTTAAGAATTAGATCAGTCGGCGCTGTTCTAAGCAGCCTGAATAATTAAAATGAAAATCACACATATATTCTGTAATCACATTGATGAACTTTGAGCGATTCACAAGGAATCTACTATTAGACTAATCTCTTAGTTGCATTCGCTTATTACATGTTCGCTCAAAGAATAAAATGTGATTAATTTGACTTCAACAAGTCAAGCAATTTATCAAAGTGAGTGACACTACTTATTTTGATTTTTTTATGGAATTGTTTGATGAAGTAGCTACTATTCATATATTGTTATTCACCTTCATCTAATTTCAGTTTTACAAGCGTAAAGCTGACCAAATTTATTTACTTAGACAAATTTGGTAAAAACAGTCAGTAAAATTGTGTGCTCCACACAATTAAGAAACATCATATTCCTCATAAATATATATTATCATGATTGCGTGTGGGCTCGGATACTTTCCAGACGCCTAAACGGGTCCCTCAGGATCCTGGAGGCCACGTGCACTATTGTTCTGGAATCAGGGTTTTCTAGCTCTTCTACGTGAATCTCCTGTATTCACTAATCCGGCTTGAGAGCTGAACGTTGGCTTTCATTCCCTCACTTTTATAAATAATACTCCTACCTCACAAATGTATTGAGTAGGACTTCTCTGGTAAAGGCTATAATTACATAGGTATATGACGGAATTACGAGAGGGAGAGGACTTTCCTCACTCACAGCCGTATCAGAGCATTTCAGAGACACTGAAGATAACTGGTAAACACCCTCACTGCATGAAATGAAACGCGACTCATTTGTTAAGTGCAAGTTTAATGTACTATGCTTTAAGTATATTATTTATGTGAGAGCTAGTGATGTGAAATGGGTGATCAAACGGACATAAGTTTGGATAACTTTTATAAAAAAAGAAGCCCAACTATGAAAATAAATTAATTAAGCAATTCTAATTTGAATAAATCGTTGTTAGAATACTCATAAACTCAGTATTTTATCAAAATGAAATTTCGTGTCTTTAAGATTATTTTTCATGCACATGCTTCGCATAGATTACGATTGTTACTGGATCGGATTTCAATGTATAACTAATTTGTTAAGAATGAGAGGCGTTCTCTTTACCATCCTCAAAGTGAGATTTTAATAGCGATAATCAGGAAACTAATCAAGATGAATAAATAACACTGAATTTTATTCACTTAAGTTAGTGCATTTATCACTTCCAAGATAACCCTCTGTAAAAAATAACTTTACAAACCTTACACAAATATACACGCATACAAGAAATAATGAATATTTTTGTGAAATTAAATAATCCTACATACTTAATCAAATAAATCCAATTTTGCTGTCGATATAAAGTTAGGGAAGGATTGAAAACTAAGACGTAATAAACAATATTTCGCCCTTATGCGGGACATCAGTAGTGCGCAGTCACAACATTACAAGGGATTGGATAAATATCTAGCTACAATCAATCAATGGTGTGAGCAGAAAAATCCAATGGTCTCCACAACACACCACCTAAATTAAAACCACAATCCTAACCTGTTGGTTATGAATGTAGATATGTTGGGTAGAGCAAGGAAACCCCTTGAAACAAGCTCGAAAAGGTGGAGAAATCAATAGGAAACAATCTGCCCAGTCAGCACGCAGATAGTTTTTTTTTATCAAAAACTTACGGACAATGAGAAGTCATGTGATATGTCTCTGATCGGGCAGTTATCTTACTACTACCGTGTTTAGCAGGATACAGAAATCTCTAGAAGCCCAAATGACATTTATGATGCTATAAATGCCAGTTTTCTGTGCATAATTGGACCTTTGAGTAAAGTGTTTTCTTGCCGTATTTCCTGCCTTCTTTCTCGTGCTCACGTTGAAGTGTAATTTTAGCCTGGGAGTCGTATCAAAGCTTAGGAGCCGAATAAAGCGGTCAACCTAGAAAATATAACAATTGACGAGAAAGATTTCGCGGTCGATAAAAAAATCAGAGCCACGCGTCACAAAAAGATACACTAGTCATATCTTAAACTGTAATTATTTGAAGTTTTGAAAAATGTTTACAGGGGTTAACGTAACATTCAATAAATCCTTATGGTTACTGTTAACTTACATGTTCAATCAACGAGATTGTTACATTTGATGTTTGACATCTAAGAATGCAACATTGATCTACTGCATGAGAGTTGGAATAATGCACAGTGTCTAGCCGAACAGCACCGATCAAAATCATAGGTGATATGCCTGCCAAAGCAACTGGATGATTTTCGTTTACTGATGGATTAGAACTAAATTTAATGGAAAGAATGGAAAAACAAACCTAAATGTTATTAACAAAGGATATATTTGGACATGCTAATAACTATTTGGAGGTAATTAGTTATTCAGATGTCTGCTTCTGGTGGTAGTCTCATCTCTGAAAATAGTGGTTTGGTTGAGGAGATTCTTTTGGTTCTTTGAGCGACATTTAAGCTTATCAGTCAAAGTGTGTGCTTTTAGGTGACATGTTAATTTCATTAAATGATCATGAAAACTGAAAATAATACATCAGCATAGCGCTGTGTTTCAGAATAATGCATTATTTCCTAAGCATCAGACTATAACTAACCAAGAAAATGAATTTCCAAAAAATCGCAAATTTTGATTTTCAAACAATAACTGGACAGTTAATGCAAGTGAACAGAAACTCTCAGTACCAAACTAATGGTTCTTGAAGACACTAAAATATCTCGATAAATACCTACCTCCTTCACATATATCATCGACAGTTGGAGCTGAGAACACACCGTTTGATTTCTTTACTCTTCTCAATAGTATAAGGGATCAGTCAACATTTATTCAAAGAGAGTAGTAAGAATTTGGTTGAAGTGTTGTGTTCAATCCCTGTGTTAATTTTCAAAATACGTGGCTAGAGATGAGTCATAACAATTTTACTGTAACTACTTATGTTAGCAAAGCAGTATCAATCGATTTTTAAAGCATACAACTTACGTATTTGAACCAGAACGCACTCGTAAATCAACAAGGATTCTCCAAATGGCTGCTGCAGGTTGATGCACAAAATCATCACAATCAGGACAAACCGCATTGGAAGATGCTGAACGTGAGAGTACACTAATGTCTACTTGTCCATTATGAGTGGATTTTGAGGTATGATTACTTTCTGGTTTAAGAGAAGTGGGAGTAGTCGGTACAGAACTATGGTGACCTTGGTGACAATACTTTGGCAATACATACTGGGTAATTTGACTATCGCTAAGAATAAATGTACTATATGTCATGAAACTTCCCCCATATTGATAAAACGGATCCCAGTATTGTAAATAACACTGAAGCTGGAAAAGCAGGAATAAAAATATATAAGCTTAGTGTTCTTAATGCAAAACCTGGTCTTTAATAAAATAGTCCTTGATATCACACTTCAAACGTGAGTTAAGATGTTAGAATCTAATTCTGTCACATTATTTCGTCATAGTATTGATGGTAAAGGAAAAAGATGAGTTGACTAATAATTTGGTTAATTTACATACAACTTATAAACTGACTTTAGAATTATCAATACAGAAAGGAGAATTCAGATACTATTAACAGATTTGCACTGATTAAGAAGTAAGCAAGATACATAAGCTTAAACTTTGTGCTTATACTTAAATATGTAACCAGTTTTACGTATTTCATCTTTACATAGATGGATGATGTTAACAGTATACTAAGACTTCCAGAGCCCAAACAGAATTATATTAATATATTAGTAATTGTTTAGTAGTTAATTGCTCGTTTGTTACGTACATTTACAAAAGTGAAACAGTAAAACACATATTTAACAGGATAACAGAAAAGCGAATTGACTCGATGCAGCATTATAATATGTTTTAGAATATATTCGGTTTATACTAGCAGTGGAATGCAAGAAGCGCGTACTGTTCATTTTAGAACTCGTCAGGTAGATAAACCTACTTCTCAGTGGTGTTCACTGTGAGACTAGAATTCAGTACCTTTAGCTTCAGATGTCAACACTATCCATTGAACTATTGAATTCAGATATCCATTAAATTGTTAAGCGGGTATGGAATATGATTAATGAAACTACGGTATCATGCGAATACTGAGGAAGAGATGAGAATAATAAAAATAACAACAGAAGAATAGATTATGATTTTCAGTGTGACAGCATGAAAAGTAATAATAAACAAATACCTGAATCTTCTATAAAAGATGCAACCTTTGGTTACCTTGTCAACCTTTGTCACTTACGACACTTAATAAAACAATCACGATTAAAAATTTAATTTATACTTACTTCGAATCCATTTGGTGAATAAGTACTGTTCAATCCTGAAGTAATTATTTCAAATGGCACAGGAAGTACTTTTAAATAAGTCGGTGAACGTAATTCATTATACATCCAAGTGACACTTAACCAGTAAGGTTTTTGTAAACATTCATTTTCTATATTGTTATCCTTATCATTTGATAAGTCATTGTAGGATATTACCTCATTTAGTGACGGCCATGGATGAGTTTGTAAAGGTGATTGTTTCCAAATGTTTTGATTTAATATCCACGGCCAATATGGATGAGAAAACAATAATTCAAGTTGTTGTTCAGTGCTACCATGTTCGCTACACGTCATGGCGATCATTTGATTTGGTAACGATGATTGTAGTGTTGACATAGGTGAATAGCTATGAAAAACATAGTTATCTTGACTGCGTAGACTGTCTGTATGTATTGTAGGATCATAATTTGAACAATGTACACATAAATTGTCACTTTGAGATGTACACTGAATAGATGTAGTAGCTTCTGTAGATTTGGAACAATTTAAATTACTGATTTCACTGGATCGTATAATATAAATCGTTTTGGTAATAATCATCATAATGTAATCATTTATATAACCATGTATAGGTAGATGTAGGCACAGACCAGATTCAGTTTGTAAATGAACATAAACTTTATCGAACCAATAGTTTGGATTTATACTGGAATTGTGTGAACAATGTTTAGTGCTAATGAATAGGCCTACGTTAATACTTGTATTAGGCCATATCAAATAGACAGGTCTATGAAAATTCATTCCACAACGCAAACTGTTTGTATTACTAGAAGTAAAATTACTTTTTATTGTATAACAAATCAAAGATAGAGATGATAAATTTTGCCAACAAAAAGTTGTTGCTAACAGTTCCGAATGAACATGATTAAGTTGAATAAAAGTCAAAATTTGCTTCATTCTAAGTTCTAACACATTAGATGAGTTTATGATACTCTCAGTACTATCATGAAATCGTAAACTGATCTAAAAAGAAAATGAAAATCATAAAAAAAGTAGTCTATGAAATATGAAAGGATAAAGTCATTATAAAAACAAAACTATCCATATTACAGATAAACAACTAGTAAATTGTAGAATAAACTGATGGTATTTTAAGCAAAACAAATGTAAAGCGTGGAGTCCCAAAGATAATTTCTTAAATAAACGTCGAGAAACAGTGCATATGATGAAAATACTTCAAGTAATGAATATCCTTGCTTTAGTGCATAAAAAAAAACTTCCAGCCTTTTAATTTTCTGTTAAGGTTTCAAAAGCAGATTTCCTGGGACTATAAAGTGAATTAGGATATCGATGAATAAGTATACAAATGAGAAGACGGATGTATTTATTTATTTCAACAAATGAATTTTGGTACGAATCAACACTAAAAATATATGTGCTACACATTTACAAAAGTAACGTCTGGAAGAAAATACAGACAAAAGGTGATTAAAAGAAAAATAGTAAAACTTAAAGAAACAACAAGAGAACTATAAGGTGGGAGATACAGCTTGTACAGAAATACAAACAGGAAGATTTCATTTTCATTAAGAAATTTTATCACACATGGAAAGGTTTTGACAGGAAACTGAAACAGGATCGCAACTACCTTCTATTCTGTATCTTATCTGGTGAAGTCTCAAGCCACTAAATTGCACTATCTCTAGGACTATAAACCAGAAAGTCGGGAAGAACTGATAGAAGCCCGTTTTATACAGCTCTCTATTATTCCACGACACCATGTCATAAACCGACCAGCTATTCGCTTTTTTCTACCAGTCACTGCGTCAACAAACAATACACAAAATGGGAGCCGCTGAGATGGTATACGTAAAATATGACCAAGCCACCGGAGCTTAATGTTCCAAGATAGTGACACCGATTGAGCTGTTAACACTGTGCTCAAATACACACTGCCGAACCTAAACATTACTAACAGGATGTTCACAAAGAACTCAAGCAAATCTTAAGACAATGATGATCGATTTGGTTTTTATTATTTGTACATTAGTTTCATCTGACAAACTACCCCCCAGTACTCACATAACTACCCAGATACACAAATCTCTCAACTACTTTTAGCTGTTTACTAAAAAGAGTGAGCAGGTACACACTCCTGCCAGTTTTACAGAAGTACTTTTAACTTGGAAAGCGTAAAGTACATGTCATACATACGAAGACTAATTACCAAATGGATAGTTAATGTGCCATCGCACAATAAAACAATGTCCAGGCTTAGGTTTCAAAGAGAAGACGCCAGACAGCACGTCGACGGTGGTGGCGTTGGAAGATGATGATGGTCAGAAACGAATTGTGGTCTGCAAGAAGCTGTAAAAGACGGTCACTGATTTCTGACCTGTGACCACTAAGTCTCTACTGGCCACCTCTTAAGTGACTCTCCTAAGCGCCTAGACGCCGGAATTGCGTATTTAAATCTCCAGCTACTATCACAATGTTTGTTGAAGATTGTCTACTTAGTGATGAAATTTACACTTGATCACATCCGGGCTGCGATTGTCAATGCATAGGTGGAGATCGCAAGCAGATATCGTTTCCCATGTGTTTCTAATCTCTTAGATGTAACCTTCTAATCTAGCACCACAGGTGATTGTTAATGGAAATTAGGTCGATTAATGTTCCATCTACTCTGGCGCTTAGTGAGACACTAACGCCGCAAGAACTGGAAGCCAATACTACATGGTCCTCGGGTATGAGCCCGTAGGACGCTTTCTAAATGCGACAGATGGGGAGTGAATTTGTAGTACATCAGTAAAGTTCACCACCTATTGGTTGCCAAAATGAAAGTGAAGCTAAAGAAGCAATGGAAAACTGGAGTAACAACATTACAGCGGTTCAATACAGCCTATCTTAGAGATACAGACTAACTCAAGGAATTCAAAATAACTCTCAACAACAGATTTCAAGCCTTACAAGATCTGCTGAACGAGGAAGAAACCACTGTAGAGGTCAACTGGTAAGGAATCAAAGAGGCACTAACTTCAAATTGTCAAGAGGCTCTGGGCCGCAAGGAATGGATTACCACTAAGACCCCGAGAAGAGATCAACAAAGGAGAAACAAGAAGGCAGAAATTAACTACAGCCAAACTAGAGCAGAGAAAATCAAGGTACAAAGTGAGTACACAAAAGCAAATAAGCAAGTAAAGAAGACCATTAGAGCCGATATACGGAAGTACATCGAAGGCCTTGCAACGACAGCGGAAAATGCTGCAAGAGAAAGGTAATATGAAACAGCTATATGACACAACGAAGAAACTGGCAGGTAAAATATAGTAAACCAGATCGACCGGTCAAGAACAATGAAGGAAAGCCAATCACCGTGATTCAAGAACAAAGAAGCAGATGGGTAGAACATTTTGAGGAACTCTTGAATAGACCAGCTCCACTGAACCCACCAGACATCGAAGCAGCATCTACAGACCTCCCGATAGATGTCAATCCACCAACGATGGAAGAAATCAAGATAGCTATCAGACAGATCAAAGTAGGAAACCAGCAGGACTTGACAATATACCAGCCGATGCACTCAAGTCAGACATAGACATAACGGCAAGGATGCTCCAAGTTCTATTTAAGAGGATCTGGGAGGAAGAACAAGTGCCGGCAGACTGCAAAGAAGGATACCTTATCAAGATACCAAAGACAAGAGATTTGAGCAAATGTGAGAACTACAGATGACTCACACTGTTGTCAGTACCAGGGAAAGTCTTCAACAGAGTGTTGTTGAATAGAATGGAAGACTCAGTGGATGCTCAAATTCGAGATCAATAGGCTGGTTTCCGTAAGGATCGGTCATGCACAGACCGAATCGAAACACTACGTATCATCGTTGAACAATCGATTAAATGGAACTCGTCACTGTACATCAACTTCATTGACTATGAGAAGGCGTTTGACAGCGTAGACAGGAAATCACTATCGAAACTTCTTCGATACTACGGTTTACCGGAGAAACTCGTCAACATCACCCGGAATTCTTACGACGGACTACAGTGGGAAATCGTGCATGGAGGACTGCTGAAAAATGCATTCCCAGTAAGAACCGGTGTCAGACAAGGATGTTTGCTCTCTCTTATCCTCTTCCTTCTAGTGGTCGATTGGATCATGAAAACCTCTACATCTGGGGGGAAGCACGGGATTCAATAAACAAGTAGGATGCAACTCGATGATCTGGACTTCGCGGATGATCTAGCACTTCTATCCCATACACAACAGTAAATGCAAGTGAAGACAACCAACGTAGCAGCAACCTCAGCATCAATAGACCTGAACATACATAACGGGAAGAGCAAGATCCTCAAATTCAACACAGAGAGCACCGACCCAATTGAACTTGATGGTGAAACTCTGGAAGAAGTGGATACCTTTACATACCTGGGGGGCATCATCGATGAACAAGGAGGATCCGATGCAGATGTAAGGGCAAGGATTAGCAAAGCCAGGGCAGCATTCCTACAGCTGAAAAGTATATAGGAGTCCAAACAAGTGTCTAACAACCCCAAAGTTAGACTCTTCAATTCAAACGTCAAGATAGTTCTTCTGTATGGAAACGTGGAGAACTACTGCAAACATCCTCAGAAAGGTACAGGTATTTATCAACAACTGTCTACGCAAAATATTGAATGTCCATTGGCCGGAAACCATCAGAAACAGCCTACTATGGAAGAGAACAAACCAACTTTCAGCTGAAGAGGAAATCAGGTAACGATGTTGGAAATGGATAGGACAAAACATTGCGGAAATCCTCAGACTGTATCACGAGGCAAGCACTAACTTGGAATTCTGTTGGACAACGGAAAAGAGGAAGGCCAAAGAACACCCTGCGTCAAAAGCTGGAAAGCAGACATAAAAAGGATAAACAGTAACTGGAGACAGCTGGAAATGATTGCTCAGGACAGAGTTGAATGAAGAATACTGGTAATCGGCCTATGCTCCTCCGAGAGGGGTAACAGACGTAAGTAAGTATTAAATGTGAAAGGTACAGATTCCTGTGCTTAAGATGGTAGAGAAGATTTGTAGAGCAGGAAGGTGATTTCGACTTGATCGTGGTCTCCTGCATTTCGTTTCGAGGCACATACTAAGTATGATTGGTATGAAGTAAATGAAAAGAAGTTTGAACCCCTAAGTGACTGAAATACGAACGCCTTTAAACTTATATAGCCGTTCTAAATCAAAATAATAAATGGGTGAATATATAAAAGGTTAGAAAGCACTTAAGTTATATGGGCAAGGGAATTTTCTCTGCATACCCAGGTTATAGACGACATGTATAACTATTACTTACAACGAGATTAGATAAAATAAGTTCAAGTCCATAACGATGTAAATACCTGGACACTTGGAAAATGACTCCAGTGAATAAAATCATTTTCACTACTATGTATGGGACAATCACCAAATTTAATATATAGACATCTATATCTATTGAAAATACTATTGGATGGATAAGAGTTTACACGAAGGAGAAACCATGCATCAACTACTTATGAGTTACGGATGAATGGTTTCATGAGTTTTAGAATCTAATAAAACATAATACTATAGTAACAAACTAATTACAAAGTTTAACCCCACCACCCACAAAGACTGACCTTAAGCAATCATTGAATTGTACAGATGTTTCGCAAAACTCATTACCATTATGTACACAGTAGACATTCAGAGTTTGAGCCCAGGATATTCAGGTTTTGAAGCGATCACTGAGTTAGAGTTTACAGCTGGGGAGTTTCATACTAAGACGGAGCAGTTGCCCAGTTCTATACAGTTCCCAATAGCCGTATTATTAAAATCTATTCGTTATGCAACTCATTCCACACATACCCAACTAAATATATTCCAAAAGTATATTGTTGACGTCAAAATAACTACAACTTGATGGAATATGTATACATTTAAAAATAATAAAACTGCTGAAAAGTTTGCCTAAACATTTAGTTGAACAGTCATATTAATTTGTTAAAAATGATTTCAATAAGAGGAAACAGCAATTCAGTAACTTACTTTAATGCAATTAATTTCAATATTAAATCTATCAAAATAAAAGTGGAGAGCGTGAATCAGTCTGGCTATGCTTGTTAGTGGTAAAGATTGGTGTACAGTGGAAAAACCAGGTCTCTGTCCACTTTCGTTATTAGCTATAAATTTGTTGTTCTCATTATCATTGTAGGCGTTTATTCGGCTGGTATTATCTTCATAGTTTGCTCCAAACAACTGATGGAAGAATTTACAAAATTTAAATAGCGCCGAAATCGTATCTGGACGCAAACATAAAAATTGATCTTGTGCTGTTGAGATATGGACCTTGAAACGATTATACTGATGTGATATAGGCTAAATTAATTAATATATAAAAGATACACAGTTTGAATAAAAACACAATAATAATAATAATATATAATTAATAATTATTATTATTATTATTATTATTATATTAATATTAATATTAATATTAATATTATTATTATTAGAAGTACAAGTCACTAATAACTTTAGTAACTTATATCATCCATTAAATATATATGTAAAACGCAGTCAGTTAGAAAAAAAATTCATGAATGTTTCAATCTCGCAGTCAAAATGGTTGTGTAGTAATAGGGGCAATAAATTCATTTGATATTTCTAGATTCAGTCAATTAATAATTCCTGTGGTTTTAATTAGAATAAGTGTTTAGTAGATGAATCCTACTAAAGTTGATTCAATTGCAATAGATAACTGTCGCGTATTTTCGGAAGTTGGCTAAAGTTAGAAATATGAAGAACTAGATCCTAACTTAATAATGTAAGGTCATTCTCTTATAAAAAGACATGGTTGTACCGCATTGAACTCCCTAGTGAGACAGTCAAATACTAGACAGTATGTCCTTGTTTCCAACGGTTTTCTAGGTAGATACAATTATTGGGAATTAAACTTATTGTGCCGATGAGGTGTAGTAAATAGGAACGATGGACATGAGTGCCAGGTTCCACTTTCTTTATGCTTGACTTATTGACTGAACGGACCAGAGTCAGATTGTGATGTGAAGCACGGGATTCAGCAATCTTCATAACACCATATAATAAGGATCGAGGACGTTATGGAGAGATTTTACAACTGTTTTCATGTAACAAAATATTAAGACACACTATCCAGCTTCATGATAAAAACCTTTTAAAAACAAAGATAACAACGATATCTCTCTGAATAAATAGTATGCTTATCATCGACAAACTGAAAAGTTAAGTGATGACAAAAAGTAGACAATTAGGCAACAATATCACGATTTAAATCAGAATATTTACTTACTTCTTTGACCACAGAAGAATAATCAAACACAGAAGATCGAGTGCATGTAATAAGTAAACACGGTTTCATGATATTCGAAGGTGAATGTTTTACACTGAAGCCTGAATACCAAAATAACAATGAACTACAAGTTGGTGCACTGGTCCGCTTTATCATTGCATTGTGTTTTCTTCCCAACTTTACAAGGGACAATAATAACAGTAGATTTCCTATTACACTTTCCCTGAATAAATTTGTTAATGATGACGGGTTCACACAATGTACATGAGGATTTCAATTCTCCTTCCCGACAATCCATCTGTAAATTGCAACAATAGTAATGGCAAAATAAGTGAACCATTCGGGATAGTAAAAGTACATATATATATATATTACATTTTAAATGAGAAATTATGAGATTCATTGATGGAAGTATATGATGAACAACCACTAAACAGGGAAGTAAATTCTTAATTTCCTTAATAGGTGTGTGATGAAAACCATATTGATATGTTGACCTGAGAAGTCGTGGTTAGTGTAATGAGAGTGGAAAGATGCATGCAATTTTCACAATTGTGGCTTACATATTATTTTTTTGAAAGATTCCAAATTTCTCAGAAATCTTAGGTGATGACTATGAATTCGATTGATGTAACATCCTATTTTATCAAAGTACTTAGTTTAGAAACCATAAAAATTATATGACAACATTTTGATCTATTACCTTTACCAGTGATATATTTTAAACGACTGATGCCTACGTAAGCAAATGGTACGTAGTTGCAGTTTGAATGCCTGATACATTAATAACGTGACAGTGCTGCAATCAGCAGTTCGTTAGGTTCTATCCTCGAAAATATATTATGACTAATCTTTAAAAAAGCTTAAAATGGTAATTAACGAAACAAATCACTATTCATAGTATGTTGATGAGAGGTTTAGAGTGTGCACTAGTCAAAGTGTAAATAGCTTATTAGATATTTCCACCGACGAGCATCGTGATATCCGCTGTAACATCAAATAAAATGAATTTAACTTTCTTAATATTGCTAAACAACGGAGAGGAAAGAGATCAATAAAACCCCAGAGGCATAGAAAGAGTACTTGACATAGATTACACTTGAACTGTAAGTAGGTTTTGCCTAACCGTATTGGTGAAAACGATATTTTATAGAGCAGAATAGATATGCACTGGTGTTAAATCAGTCAGTCAGTTACAACGTAGAAATTGGTATGTGCCTACATTATTTCAAGTTGCTATGCCTTAATTAGCAGATAGAGATTGAATTGTCGGGTCGAATCCCAGAGTAGTGGAGGTAGTAATAGTGTTAATATTAATGTAGAGGATTAGAGATTGAAGACAAGATTTAACAAAATATGTAGTTCAGTAAACAGAAAATTTTAATGAATTAGAATCTGAAGAAGGACAAGGAATGGATTCACCTAACCATTGCGAACGATCTTGAGCCATGTCATTCAGAGTCTCTAACCACTAGTCATATGAACCCTAACCAGGTAGTCTGCGCCTATCAACATGGCCAGGTCCAAATGTTAGTGACTTAATTGACTGATGCCATGTCTTGGTTTAGTGGCCACTAGCTTTCTTCCAGCCTACACGTTCACTAGACAGCATTGCCCATAGAGGAAGAAGGTGGTCAGGCATACGTAACACATGTCTTAATCACCTCAGTTGATGAAGATTCACTACTTCACCAATCGATTTACCATATTTACCTAGTACTCTACTCTTAACCCATGTATCGCTTACTCGGTGGTCCCAGCAAACACGAACAATGCTTCGAAGACATCTATGAACGAGTACTAGAAGCCTACAAATATCCCATCCTTAATGGCCACTTTTTACACCCATAAAGTAAAATGGATCGAACTGCTGAGCAGTAAACGTATCCTTTCGTCAGTAAACAGATGTCTTGCCTACAACAGAAGTGACGCAAATTGGCAAAAGCCAATCGAGCCTTCTGTATACAACTGGATATTTCATTAGATATTAAACCATTAGGACTGATGAGACTTCCAAGATAAGTAAAGTGGTCAACACATTCAAATTCTTTGATCCCAAACACTAATTTCGGTGCCGAAGTAAGCGAATTCCGAAGGAACATTTTGGAGTTGGATGGGGAGAATCTCATCCCAAACATGCTTATACTGATGCTTAAGTCATAAGATTCCACATCATATCAGCATCTTCAACCAATAGAACTATGTCATCAGTATATTCTAACTAAACAAGTTTATCTCCTGGAAGGAGGTCAACTCCGAAGAAGTCCGATAACGAAAACGTTAAAACGTGATAAACAGGATGAAGAACTTATAAGTATAAAACAAAATCGAAGAAATAACAGCTATCCAGATAAATTCATTGATAATTACGCAAAAAAGTGAAATTGGAAAGACTGAGGAAATTACAATTAATGCAAAGCCAGTTTTTATTCACTTCGATTTTAAAGGTGATGGGACTACAATCCAAAGTCTAAACACAGCGCCAACGGGAACATATCATGCAGTAAGACTGGTTACCATATATAGGAAATCATGTTCTGTGAGGCGGCCGAAAATCGAAAGATAGTTATTATATGTTACTACAAACTGTTTTCATAAATTAATCAGCATCTGACAGATCAGTTATGCTTGCAGAAAAGAAAGACTTGAATTAGATTCCAAGAACATATCTTTAAAAGTGTGCGATTAGAAAAAGAAACAGTAAATAGTAGTATCTCTAGATATCACAGTGACATACAACACTATGAATATATTCTGCGATCTTTCAAAGTGTCTAACAGACAAATAACCACCAAACTTATTAAATCTTCTGAAACCATTGCTAATAAAAGCTTGAATTCTGACCAGTGTGTGCAAAGCAGTTGTTCTTTGCCTTGATAACTTACCTCTCATTCGATCATATCACTGTCAGCACTTTATATCCATTTTGTTTTGCTAAGTCGTCATATCACATTCTTATATTCATTATATAATTTAAGTGGAATTTTAGCTAACAGCAAACCTAAAAGTAATTAATTGCTTTCCATGACCTCGTTACGTGATCTCATAGTCCCTCGCTACTACTCTGAATGCTGTTACAGAACATTCCAATGAATCTTACACATACTTGCGAAATGCTAATCAGTTTATTTGGACGTTTACTATATTGATGTATTCTAAACTCCAATCACATGTAACTTTAAATATGTCAAACTTTATTTAAAATAGTGCTTTTTAGAAACTACAGGTTGCAGGCAGTTGATGATCGTATGTATGCATGATCAACATAGAACCTAGCACATGCTTGTATCGATCCAAATTGCCATACCTATATGGCACCGCAAGATTAACACCAAATTAGTAGTGGTTACTTCAATAATAATAATAATAATAATAATAATAATAATAATAATAATAATAATAATGAGTGTGAACATATAAAATATGGATCAAGGAGCGTGGAAAGAAAGTTATGAAATAATTTAAGCTCACGATTTAAAGGAGGACAATGGGTGGATACATCTGCGCCATTGTGATCGATTCTAGATCAAATCACTCAGTGTTCATAGCCACTGGTTACGATATTCGCAAGGACTCTAACCAGGTAGTCAGCTGCTACCGATATGACACAAACCAGCAGTCAATGACTTCATGAAATGATGCCGTGTTTTAGTTTGGCCACCTATAACTCTCTTCCATACTGCTTCTATATAAGCCAACATCGCATGTCGAGAGAGACGGTGGTTGGGCGTACGTAAGACATGTCTCAACCACCTCAGTCAATGAAGATTCACAATCTCGTCGACTGATTTACCACCTTTGACTAACGCCCGTCGTCTAACCTCGTTATTACTTACTCGGTGACCCCAGCTAACGCGAGCTATGTTTCGAAGACACTGAGGTTCAAAATTAATAAATGCCGAGTGTCGTCTATCCTTAATGGCCACATCTCACACCCATACAATAAGACAGAGTGAACTGTCGCACAGTACACTCTTCCCTTCGTTGAGAGACGAGTATCTCGTCTACGCCATAGGCGACGTAGGTTGACGAAAGCCAAACGAACTTTTTGAATTCGTACTGAGATTTCATCAGATACCAACCCATCAAGGCTATTCAGACTTCCAAGATAAGTGAAGTGGTTAATGTGCTCACGTGTTGACAAAGACTAGTCCTGAAGCAATAGTTCGCATGTAGAGGGGGAGAAACGCATTCTGAATATGGTTGCATTGGAGCTTATTGATTTCAAAAGATTCTGCATCCTATCAGCGTCTTCCCCAGACAGTACTAAGTTATCTACATATTTGAGTTCAATAAGTGGACCATCGAGTAGAAGATCAATTCCTGAAGTCAGACGATGAGTGTAATTTCTAACAGTAAGTCGACTATGAAATTAAACAAAAATGGAAATAGCTTTGGGCAGTCTTGATGGACACCACTTACGGTTACAAGTTCGAATGACAGTTTTCCATAAGCCCTGACACGACTAATAGTGTTTGAGTAAAAAGCTTTAACAAGATCTATATACTTCTAGGATATGCCTTTCAATGAAAGACATTGCTAAAAAACCTCGGTCTACATAGTCAAATGTATCTTTCAAGTCAAGAAAAACCACCATTGTCGGATGCCGAAAAGTATGTCCGTGTTCTGAAACCTGACGAATGGTGAATATCTGGTCTATACAATTGCGTCCAGGTCTGAAACCAGACTCGTTTTCTCGTATTTGTAGACCACGAGTTGTAATTAAACGACTGGTAATTATAGAAGCTAGTATTTTAGACACCATATTAGTCAAACTAATTCCTCAATGGTTATCGCAGGACGACTTTGATCCTTTCTTATATACTGGGACAATTAACGATCGACACTAGTCAGGCGGAATTATGTCAAGTATCCAAACTTTAGTTTAAATATTAGTTAGCCTAATGTTCAAAGTGGGACCACCATCCTTCAATACCTCGTGGGACAATCCATCCGAAGCAGCAGCTTTGCATCGACTTAGATTGCTTATAGCTTTTTCGACTTCGACAAGAGTCAGTGGAGCTAAGTCGACTTTCCATTCTGGTTGTCTTAAAATAGTGGGAAGTTCTAAAACAGGTGAAGGCCAACAGGACTGCCAATTAAAGTGTTCATCCCATCGTTTTAAACGACTAGACTGAAAGGTAATAAGCGTTCCATCAATTTCGGAGATTGTCTTACTAACGATAGATTTTTTAACCCCAGTGTTTTTTATTAACTTGAAAAGTTGTCTAGTGTTACCGAACGCCGCTGCTTTTACCATTTCCATTGCATTCGTTACCCAACACTCCTCATGGTCGTTTTTGCAGACTTTTTGTCAGTTTGCATCTGATTACTCTTCTCTCTTCATCGTATTCGGAGCCTGACAGTATACGTTTTCGGGAGTCCATCAACTCAATAGAAAACATTGAGACCCACTGATTTTTCTTGACATGTTGATTTAAGTCCTTGATAGATGTCCCTGTAGATGCGACAGCTGTTTGGACATCTTGCCAAGCAGTTTGTAGTTCGGTCGCATCTTTATAGTTGTCTAAGTGATTCTTTAATTGTTCCTGGAATCTAATATTGGCCGTTTCGTTGCTGAACTGAATTCTAACGGGTTTTCTTGTAGTAGTTTTTCTTCAACCAGTAAGCTACAAGCAAATGCGTGCATGATCTGAATCTAAACATGTACTACAGAAACGTTGGCAATCTTCTATCGAGCCCCTCCAACAGTGACTAATGGCGATATAGTCTATTTGAGTATACCGTTGAGTAGAGCCGGGAGGTTGTCATGTTAGAATATGTCACTTCTTATGCTTGAATTTCGTGTTGGCTAAAAACAAACGATTGTCTGAGCAAAGCTGTAGCAGGTGGTTACCGTTATCCTTTCTCTGAGAAGGAACACTATAGCACCCATTGAAATGTCTTCCAGAAGCCTGCTGCCCCTCCCCATTTGACACAGGGTTTGTGCATTGAATGCACCAATGTGAAGTTCAGAGCGTGGTCTTAGCAAACTCGGGACATTATTTCGTGGGCCGGAATCGTTGGCACTGATGACAGAGGAGGAAGTTGAAGATAGGCATTTAAGCTTGAAGGTAGGAGCAGGATAAATATTAGGAATAGAAGGAATTTAATTAAAATGACGGTGATCTTGTGTTGTTAGAGGTATGAGGACAGTTATCTCTGCCCAGTTGCCCGCATTGTTGAAGGGTTCTTCTTAATGTATCTGGAAAGCAAATTGGGTTAGGGTTGATCTGAAAGACCTGGAAGTGTGATCGCTGTGTTCAAGGAACAGCTGCTTAAGTTCGGTCCACACGCGGCCTTTTGAGAGAGGTTTTTGTTATTGTAGCTCTGTACTTGTTTGGACCTTACTGCCAGAGACAACAACCCGTGGAGTAAGGTGGGGTGTGCACTTTTAGGGTTCACCTTTTCTAACTTCATCCTTCCTTCGTGGGAAGCTAGCATCGCTGTTATGCTGGTTGTTTAAGAAAACACCTTACTGCCGTCACACCTCTGTAAAGCCAGCAGTACGACTTCGTTCTCAGAACTTATATTTGCCTCTCTTGGTTTCAACGCTCTTCAACCGATCTGCCTGGTATGATAGGACCTTAACGAACGATTATTCCAGCTAGTATAGCCTGAATGAGTCATCACGATAGGAAAACACGACCACCACGTCAAGGTAGCAGCACGGTTGGCTGATGATGAACAAACAAAATAAAGTGAAACCATGTTACTCTACACAACATTTTTCGCTTGGTATGTTAAATGTGCATGAAACATAAACATTAAGTAAAGTCTACAAAAACACCATCCAAAAGGCTTACTTGAAAACTGTTTATAGATAATTCTAAGCGATCAGATGTATTCACATTACCACCAGCTAAATTTATAATTATATAAGGTTGATTAATTTGAATAGTGAACTCTGATAAACAATTAACTTCGGCTGGATTCAACTTGTTATCTGACGGTATCCACATAAGAAGTAAAATCTGATGAGCAGTCATGAACAGACGACTAGGAGTACAAAGTATACGGTTGGAATCATCTGCAAAAAACAGTCTTTCAAATAGTTTTAAAAATGAAGATTGATGTGATAATTGTGAAATGTTTGATGAGTAAGAATTAGGAGAATGAGTCAATCGGACAAGATGTTTAATCAATTCACAATCAGCCAATATTAATAAATTATTTATCAGAGATAGTTCCATGGAATACCCACCGTAAATATTCTACAATTTGAAAATAAAATGGAAGTAAAAGTCGGGATGCATTTGACTTTTTTCTCAGAATATTGAAAAATAGTATATTCCATAAGAAAACCCTATTATATACTCTTAATCAATGAGACAGTTTCAGCGAAAACTGCAATACAAAATTCTCGTAAAACTAATCATATTATAATAATTCTTTAACTAAGTTGTAGTAGTTAGATTTTTGTAATTTTCAGTTGTATCATTTTCTACGAGCTAGGTGGTTTAATGATGAACATCATTAGCGCTTATAAGTGAGTATTAAATCCACCTATTTAGTGAATTCATCTGAGAATGACTGTTTTCCTAAGTTTTATCGGTTTCATTTATCTTTGGATTCTTATTTAATGGTTTATTTATTTATTTATTTTGAACTCAGACTATGCGTTTGGTTGACCTTTCATGAATAGGTTGGTAAATAAGATTCATGTTGGTTGATATAGAATGGGAGAAAGCTAGAGACGGCCAAACCAAAACGTGCCATCAGTCTGAGCCCTGTAAGTGCAGATTATGTGGCTGGAATTCATTAGACTATCAAATCAAGTAGTAGGAGACGGATGGAGTCGGTCGAACCGCATAGGAGCTTCCACTCCTTGGTTTCACGTAGATCCTGGGTTATAAAAGTAATTGAGACCTCTGTTACCACAATGTAGTTGTCTTCCTAAATCATACTAACTGTGAATAACTTTTATTATCTCTGATATTATAACTATTTCTAAAGCGTTAGTATTCATCGTACTGAGCTGATGAAATGTGGGAAGTTGGACCGACGTATGTATCAGGTTCTAAGGTGTGCATGACTGACTGACTGACTAGTTGTTAGGTCGGACCACAAAGAAGTGTAACAAACTTTCAGAACTGTGGTTTCGAACACTATTTCATTTATTCGAACTTTCTGTAATGTAAACATTTTGTTTCTATTATTGTTACGCTCCGCTTGCCCTGTCCTCCCGTTTAGCATAATCGCTGTTATTAAACTGTTTTTCTTATTATGGACTACAGTTAATTAGTTGTGTACAAGTTGGTTCTATTCACTATCGCTATTTCCCTCGTTCTGTATTCATGTTAATTTTCTAATTGGTTTGTTGTGTGGTCTGAATTTATGTATATATAAAAGGATGCTTGAAATATAATATGATTCTGTCTGGCTGACCTATTGGCTCGCATTCTTCTTATTTCGGATTGGGACTAAGTGGGCACAGGGCAGGCGCACAATTATCAACTTGGCACAAGTAAATTTGGCACTCGGCCATCCATCCAATCACCCAATTTCTTGCGTCACAACACTAGTGTTAATAATTTGATATATTTTGGAAACAACTGGCAATTACAGCACTCTACATTGAAGCCAAAGACCTTCCCAAATTTACAACCATAAAAATAAGTAAATACAACAAGAGTGACACAAAATGATTTCTTAAAAAATAAACTAAATTGACTTACTATTACAGAATTTTCATTCATAATAAGAGCCGGTGCAAATGTAATAGAAGCACTAAATGAATGTACAATGGACCAACCCCAAAGAGAATCATTTCTATGAACAGAAGGCGGAATATAAATAAAAGATTCAATAATTAACAGATCATACAGTATACGTACCAGTAAACTTTAAATGACTTGTTTTATATCTATACAGATATCTGTTCTAACACTAGCAATTCAATTCTTTTCAGCTGTTTAACAAAATATTATCAGAGAGAATTGCACTAAGCCGCAAAACATCAGAAAAATTGATTTTCACTCATTGGAATATTACCATTATATATCACTTATTTTTATTATCATACTACGTTTTTAACGTACATAGATGTATGCACATTTTCATTGTCATTAGTATATCCTACTTTCTACAGTACGACATGAGTAACATTAATGTTTGAGTGTGACGAATACAATTTTTGAGAACATTTATGTAGAACATTATAAACTAAACTGGAAAATGTTCCACTTATAATATATACTTATATAGTATACAACGTAAAAATGAAACAAGAAAAAAATATGTGACTTTTACGAATGTTATTGACTTTAAAAACTGAAGATGAAATTCAAGTAAATAAACATTAACCGAGTTATATCCTAATGTACGTCCATATAGTATCGCTAGCCCTTATACAAAAAAGATGTAGATAAAAGGTCAGAATCAACGTAAGGTTCGAGGGTGAAGTAGCACCGACAACTGTAATGAGGTGTGATGACAATAAAGCGTTCTTCTCTAAGAAACAGCGTAGCCAAAGATGCTACCATTTTACAATAAAAGTAAGTGGTCAAAAATAATTCGACTTGTGGATATTCGATGCTGTAGTACAGCCTTGAAAATATAGATTTGACAAATCAGAGACTACTCACTAAAAAGTCGTGCGTGGTCAGTCTGAAACAATAGTTTCTTAGGGTTTCCGGTTATGCTCCCCGTCTAATAAAACAAGTGCTTTCCCAGTTTCCTTTCCGGGTGACTCAAGAAAAGGTATCTTATGAAAGTGTGGGCAAGTGCACTCATTGCTTATAACTGAGTGACTGGCACAAACTTGTAATTAACGATTTAAATTAAAAATAACGTTTTTATAAGAAAACAAAAAATACAAACGCTTAGTGAATCGCACAGTATTTTTACTTACATATCACTGTAAGTAGCTGCACGATTCCAGTCTTTAGCAGGATTTTGAGCAATAGCACTAGATGAACTACATGGATTATAATCAATGTCCTGTTTCATATGGCATATATATGAAAATGGTACAGCTGCAATATTAATACAATTTGCTGTCACAATATATTGTTTATCGTTCACAATACTAGGTTGCATCACTGGAGACGATTGACTCGTAGTGAAATCATTTGCAAAATACGATCTATCTATGAAATTTTCTAATAATGGTTTTGCTTGTATTAAATCACAGGATAACATTACAGCATTTGGATGTTTCTCGGTATTTTTATCTTCAAACATCTAAAAAAAAATCATAATTTGATATATATATATATATATATATATATATATATATATATATATATATATATATATAGCAATTTATCAGTCTTTATAATCTTAAAAAAAGTATTAAATTTATAGCGTTCCTGAAAATTGTCAGATTTGACATTTTTAATATAAAAGTTAGCCGTTAAACTGTACAATATTACTGATCGAACCAAGTTCGAGATGTGTTCGAAGGTGTATTGAGGAAGTTAAGAAGTCACATATGTTAAGCGTTATCCAATTAATGAATAAATTTAATAAAGGATACTTTATTCAATGATCAGAACTTTTTTAAACTGATGAGAATAAACTTTATCATATCATAAATTAGGAGCGATACTGTACATATACTGCAGATCAAAAATGTCTTCCTTGCTTCATGAAAAAAATGTCCTGGGAGTAGATTAATGTCACTTTTTAATCAAATCAATCTATTAAGGATGCACATGAAAACAGACAGATGGTTACAATTGCAAAAGTAAATATATACATTGTCAAAAAATAGCTATCCTATAATCTCACTTTGACGGCATTTATACAAAACGTGGGAGATATAGATAACTGTTTACTAGGCACTGATACAAAGAATACAAAGAAGTAAAGACATATACTGATAAGATCGGTGAGTCTACCAAAAATGATTTAAAGACAGACAGATTCAACGTAGGACCAGGCACATAAGTGCATCGGTCCAAGTTGCCACACCTCAACAGCATAGCAAGATGATCACCGAATTCATAGAATCAGTTACTTTAATGGTAGTAATATATAAAAGGAAGATTGCATATAAGGATATAATATGTAGAAAGAGAGAGAAAAAAAATTAGTTTGTAGAAAGAAAGGTAGAGTAATTTTAGTCTCAAGGTGTACGTGAAGACAAAGAATGTATACACCTACGCCACTGTGATCGATTCTGAGCCATGTCACCAAGAGTCTCCAACCACTGGGTACGGCAGTCACGCGGACCCCAACCAGGTAGTCGACATCTACCAATGTGGCTCAGACCAGAAGTTAGTGACTTCAACGACTGATGCCACGTTTTGGTTTGGCCACCCCTAACCCTTTTCCAACCCACCCCAATACTAGTCATCATTGAGCGACGTGGTAACCGGTGTTCGGACATACGTAACACATGCCCCAACCATCTCAGTTGATGAAGTTTCATAACCTCATCAACAGATTTACCATTATTCCCTAATACCCTTCGTCTAACCTCATTATTAGTTACCCGGAGATCCCAGCAGGTACGAGATATATTTCTAAGACATCTGTGATCAAATGCTAGTAACCTACGAGTGTCTTCTACCCTTAATGGCCATGTTTCACAGCCGTAAAGTAGAACAGGACGAACTGCTGTGCAATATACTCGTCCTTTAGTTGATAGACGAATATCACGCCTACGCCATAGATGACGTAAGTTGGCAAAAGCCAAACGAGCCTTTCGAATTCGTGCAGAAATTTCGTCAGACACCAACCCATTAGGGCTGATCAGACTTCCAAGATAAGTGAAGTTATCAATGCATTCAACTTCTTCACTCCCTATCCTTAGTTCAGGGGTTGACGCAGGCCAGTCCTGAAGTAACAATTTACACTTAGAGGGGGAGAAACGCATCCCAAACATCCTGGCATTGTTGCTCAGTGCGACCAGAAGACTCTGCATCTTATCAGTGTCTTCACCAAACAGGACTATGTCGTCTGCGTATTCTAAGTCGATAAGTGGACCTCCTGGAAGGAGGTCAATCCCAGAAAATTCAGCCGAAGAAAGCGTTACTTCCAGTAGCACGTCTATGATAAAATTAAACAAAAACAGAGATAGTGGGCAGCCTTGACGGACACCACTTGAGGTCGCAAAGTCAGATGACAGTTCGCCATAAGCTCTGACTCGACTGGTAGTGTTCGAGTAAAGAGCCTTCACAAGGTTTATGTACTTCTGAGGTACACCTTTTAATGACAGACACTGCCACAGAACCTCACGGTCAACTGAGTCGAATGCTGCCTTTAAGTCGAGGAAAACCACCATTGTAGGACGCCGGTAGGCGTGCCTGTGTTCTAAAACCTGACGAATGGTGAATATGTGGTCGATGCAACCACCACCAGGTCTGAAGCCAGCCTGGTTTTCTCGTGTTTGTAGTTCACGAGTCTTTGTTAAACGTCCGATAATTATTGAGGCTAGTATTTTAGATGCTATATTAGTCAAACTAATCCCTCTATGGTTATCACAAGATGATTTCGGTCCTTTCTTATATATTGGGACTATTAGTGATTTAGACCATTCGGATGGAATTTTATCTAGTTCCCAGACTTTAGCTAAAATACTAGTCAACCTAATCGCCAAGACTGGACCACCATCTTTGAAAACCTCTGGGGTTAGCCCATCTGGACCAGCTGCTCTTCCTCGTTTCAGGTTAGATATAGCTTTTTGAACTTCAGCTAGTGCCGGGGGGCCTACTTCAATGTTCCATTTAGCTTGAGTGGAAATGCTGGGTAATTGTAGAGTAGCTGAAGGCCAGCTAAACTGTTCCTTGAAGTGTTCGGCCCATCGTTCTAAACGTCTGGGTTGAGAGCAGATTACAGTATCATCTTTCTCGGAGATAGTTTCACTTATCCTTGACTTCTTAATTCCGGTTTCCCTGATTAGTCTATAAAGCTGCCTAGTGTTGCCTAAAGCCGCTGCCTTTTCCATCTCTTTTGCTTTTGTTGCCCACCACTGCTCACGATCGTTTCGCAAACTTCTACTTAATTTAGACTTGATTTGTTTTCGCTCTTCATCGTGTTCAGAGCCTGACGGGATTAGTTGGAGAGAGCTCACCAGTGCCATAGATGTCGCAGAAATCCACTGGTTTTTCGTGCTCCTTCTGTTCAAATTACTAGTAGATGACGCTGCTGTTTCTACAGCTGTTTTTATATCATTCCAGGCAACATCAGGATCAGCCTGGTTTCCAGAGTTACCTAATTGTGACCCTAACTGTTCTTGAAATTTACTTTTGACCTTCTCGTCGCTCAGATCAATTCTAATGGGTTTTCCTAATGTGGCCTTTCTACGTCCAGTGAGGTGCAAGCAAATGCGTGCTCGTACTAGAGCATGATCAGAGTCTAAACATGTACTCCAGAACGAGCGGCAATCTTCTATCGAGCCTCTCCAACGATGACTGATGGCAATATGGTCTATTTGAGTCCATCGTTGTCTTGGTGAAGGGGGTCGCCACGTTAGGCGATGTCTCTCCTTATGCCTAAAATTAGTATTCGCTAAGAATAAACGATTGTCTGAGCAAAGTTGCAGCAGACGGTCACCATTATCTGTTCTCTGAGCTGGAACACTAAAATACCCGCCTAAATGTCTTTCTGTTTGGTCTAAACTACCTACTTGGGCATTAAAGTCACCTGCGACGACTACTATGTCTGAGTGCTTGGCTTTTTGAAGAAGTTCACAAAGGTTTCTGTAAAATTCATCCTTCAGTTCGTCTGGGCTGCAGTCAGTGGGAGCGTAGGCGGAAACGACGAAAAGACAACGACGAGTGTCCCTATTCCCCCGAGTCCTTACAGAGCCGTTTAGTCGAACAGCACATAGGCGACTATTAACGGGGATCCATTCTAATAGTGCTTGTTCTGCTCTCATGCTTAGCGCTATGCCCACACCCGCCAGTCCACGAGAGCTGGCTATCAAATCGCCAGATAAACGGAGAGTGTATCTTGTCGCATCGCCGTTTTGGCAAGGTGAGGTCAAGTGAATGACCACGCTAGGATCTTGTATGCGTGTTTCGGAGACACAGCACACATCAATCATACGAGATTCTAGGGTTTTAGCTAAGGAGGTCTGGTGACCGATTTGACATAGGGTGCGTACGTCGAAAGCTCCAATGTGTAGTTTGGAGCGGGGTTTCAGTAGACCTAGGACATTACTTCGAGTGCTAGAATCGTCGGACGTGGTGACACTTGAAGAGAAAGTTAGAAGAGGAAGTCCAGAGTTGATAGTCAAGGTAGGAGCAATGATAGGGATTGAAGAGAGTAAATGATTTTGAATACGGTGGTCTTGAGTGCTGTCAGAAGTATGAGGGCAGTTATCACTTCCCGGTTGCCCACACCGTGGAAGGGTTCTTCTGGAGGTACCTGAAAAGGAAATTGGATTAGAGCGTGACCGCAGTGCCCAAGGGACAACTGCTTGAGGCCGGTCACACACGACCTTTTGCTGAGTAGTTTTAGTGTTAGCTCCGTACATGTTGAAGACCTTATCGCCGGAGACGGAAATCCGTAGGATAAGGCGAGGTGTGCATTTTTAGGGTCAACCTTTTCTAACCCCACCCCTCCTTGTGGGAAGGCAGCATCGCTGTTATGCTGGTTGTCCGAAGGAAACACCTTACTGCCGTCACACCTCTGTACAGTCGGCAGTACGACTTCGCCCTCAGACCTTGGATCTGCTGCTTTTAGTCTTACCGCTCTTCAACCGACCTGCCTGGCATGGTAGGACCTTGAGGAGCTATTGTTCCAGCCAGTATAGCTCGATTGGTTCATCACGATAGGCAAGCCCGACCACCACGTCAAGGTAGCAGCAACGGCCGGTCCAAAACAGAAATGTTTGTTGTTAAGAGTAATCTTCAAATAAATCGAAAACAACAGTTCTATACTTGAATTCGCAAATTTACTTACCTTGGTAATGTCAGATACATCGATCACATAAAGCAGGTTTTCTGAACATTTTACTAATTAGCTATCTAAAGGACTATATAGATGAATCAACAGTCTAATTCTAGGATATCACATATCATTCCACTAGGATGTTTTAGCCATCCATACAATCAAACGAGATGACCTAAATATATCAAAAATGAAAGGTACGTGCTGCAGAGTCACACCTGATTTTTGTATGAAAGGTCAACAAGTCCAATGCCTAACTTTATTAGCCGCTTATTTATTTTCCATGACCATTCATTGTCATTCCACTTATCTTTTCGTTATTATTAGGTCGCTATTGCTGTATTTAAATATTTATAAACTATCTGCATTCAAACATTTTTTTTATTAGCCATTTGTTTACTATATAACTTCTTTTTCAGACAATTTAGACGTAATACTACTTTACTAGGAATGAAGCAAGGCAGCTGCTTAAGACCTTGTCGAATATAGTACAGAATCGAAGCCAATAGAGACACTGCTGTAGCTTCCTATCAACACTTTCATAAAAGTGTGATGACTTCTCTTAATAGGGATGAAAACTTCATATTTATATTTTCATCTAAGCAGTATCTCCTACTTTGTAAATCTCGTGTTGTCATATGAAATCTTACCTTTCTTCCACTGATTACCTTCTGTCTCTATTTTCTTAACAATGTTACTTTTGTATTTATGTGGTCCATACATTATTAATGCCGATTTGTAATAAACTTAATGCGTTTACATAAACGAACCAATAAATTACTAATATGAATATTAAACTGATGATAATTATTAAAGAATTTGTTAAATCAAGCAAAATTACGACAGCACGAAAATTCAATGAAATCAACTAAGAGAAGATTCCCTTCGATGAATATTGCTTCTTTTCAATGATTCAAAATAAATTTCTATAATCGTTAACTACATATGATCATTATCATATAATCCTAAAGATTAAAGATTCGATTGTGAGGTTTCAAACTTTTATACAACAAGGAAAAAATTAATAGTATTCAAAATGCTTTACTATAGTGGGTTGGAACAATAACTTAGTGAATAAGACTACTGACTTCCAGTTACTAGATCGCAAACTCAAAATCTATCTCGCCTATTTACTTTCGGTAACTAGGTAGTATCAGCAGTTATAAAATTTAGTGTTACTGAAAGTCAAATGCATGGATCTATACCTTTAAGATGAGCTAAAATACATGATACGCTTAATCAGTAGATGTTTTAAAAATGCTAATTTGCTTGTTTATTGAGGCAGAGGGTGTGAAGATCTCAAGGTCACCAATATCAATAGGTACTGATATAGTTCAGTTTTATATGAGATCAAATTTTACATAATAAAAATTTTTGGAGAAAGACTAGAGTTAATAATTATGACTACAGTTACGGTATATATATGCGACATTTAAAACGGAATAGCAAAATTATGTTGAATGAATATACAATACTACACACGACAGCACAACTTGTTCAGTATTTATGACAAACCAAATTAACTGATAGGAATGGATAGGTCACAGACATTAGCTAGTTTCATAGAGTAAAAAAGTCGTGAAACCCATAAAAATACTAAACTTTAAGGAGGATTATGTACATAGAAAACATAAAATAAGCAGCTGTAAACTCAGTTAATAATTTAACATGTGTTACAAGTTCATGTAACTCCCTCACTAAATACGGAATCGTGTACTCGGCTTTGCGTCATAATTAATGCGTGAGGCACAGTAAAACTACTCAGTTTTCTACAGAGAAGTAGGTAGGGTTGGAATCGAACCAGCAGTTTAGTGGCTAAAAGTTGGACGCTATAAATACTGAGCCACTGCTTCACAATTATGAATATATATTGAAAGACGTTGGTTTAATATTAATTTTAAGAAAATGAGGTATTATCAAGTCATTCGACAACGTAAACGACATAGTTCAATCCTGTGGTGAAAACAATACAGATCCGAAGAATCATAGTAGACTAAGTTAAAAATTGGCTAATGAACGAAATGTATATAACTCTGAAAATAATTTTCCGGTGTATCAGGTTAAATATTTCGATAAGTTTTATTAAATGATTGTTTTATGGTACTTTATATTGTCCTATTCCATTTACACACTAAGCGAGCTTTGGTTATGCGTAATGTTGAAATGCTATTCAATTATATTGAGCCTAGAGTAACCGAATTTTAATTATGCATAAATTACATAACCGAATGCCGGATAACCAGGAGCCAGTAATCGTTCATGTGTGTTATATCATGTGAATTACGCTTAATTAATAAAATAACTGCTATCTAAGCTTAAGCCAGCAGTGACCCAGATAAATATAAATTAATACTGAATTGTGGTCTTACATTTAAGTTACATAATCATGTACACTTTTAAGTTTTAAGAGTTGAAGGTGCATCGTGTTCTAATGGGGAGCTCGAAGACAGAAATAAGCTTAGTCTAATGCTAAACATAGTGTAACAGTGGGAGAAAAATACACAATATTTAACTATTTTATGAATCCCAAAAACTTACCCCGCCTAACAAATAGAACAATCGAAATGATTCAATTTCAGCACCAATAACTGGAAATGAATGCACACTGAAAATAGGTTTCGCTGGTACCATATTTGTCTTTTTAGCATAAGCTGTAAATAAATTTGATGATGAAACAGTATACTGTCCTTCATAAGTCAGACAATCATTGATAAAATCACTGATTTCATCAATTACCTCTGGAATGATAACAATGTCTAACGGTTGAATGCCGATATGTAGATTATTTTCTGGATGTGAATCGCGATGTAAAGAAGTATCATCAATTGATGACAGATCTGACTGAGATGCAGAAATATAATCCGAAGTTGCACTGGATTTAGAGTATGTTCTTCTAAATACTATTCTGATAAAATTTTCTCCAATAATTGATTTATTTTCTACTCTGCCCTGATTTGAATCTAAACGATGGCGTTTCCGAGCATTTATGGGTATGAATGGAATATAGTTCTCTTCAAACCATGAAGATTTATCATAATGATCATGTCGATTTGTAGAAAGATTAGGCGATGAAATAGTCTGTGTTTCAATTTCAGAGTCATGCGTTTTATTAGGATAGGGTTGAAGTAATTGAATAGGTTGAATATCTTTTTCTAATAACGTAAACAATGGAATCATTGATCTGGAAAAGCAGATTATAGAAAGCAATCACAGATGCTGTATCATAACCGATTCAGCTTTGTTATATATTTATTCAACTTATTACATCATAATATATTCTCCAACATGCTATTGTTCAATTATCTATTTACTATTATTTTATATCAAAATTTTATAGAAGGAAAAATTTTCTTCAAATAGGTTCGACGGAGAAGTCGTATTGCTGACTGTAAAAATGCACATTCAACTATCACGGAATCCTGTTCCGAGAGAAAGGCCTTAACGACTATGAAATTAACAGAACGAAAACCAGGTCATTCCATGATACTCTTAAGAATTAGATGTTCACAGATCTGAAGCCTGCTCATATTTCCTATTTTCATAGCCTGTTTCACATCCATAAGCCAAGACAAAGCGGCCTACTGTATAGTGTACTTGAACTTGCGTTGAAAAATGGATATTTCGCCTACACCATCAACAGTGTAGGCCAGCAAAATCCTAGAAAGCTTTCTGAATCCGAACCGAGATCTCGTTAAACAGAAACCCACTAAGACTGATCAGTCCTCTGAGATAAATGAAGTGGCCAACATACTCAAATACTTCACTTCCTATGACCAATCTAAGCGATGATGCAGACTAGTTCTTAAGTGACACTTCGGATTTAGAGGGAGAGAATCGTATCTCAAATAACCTTAGACTGTTAGTCAAGGTGTTCAGGATACTCTGTAAATTGTCAGCGTCTTCCTCGCATAAGACTATATCGTTTACGTATTCTAAATCGACAAACTAAATATTTGTATAATCGGTCACGAATTAAGAAACCATTTTTCCTGATTACCTTTTATAAAAATGTGCTGAGGCGCGCTACGATTTCCAATAATGTACACGAATAATCACAAAAGGAGAACTTTTATAGATATGCAGTCAACATCAAATTATTATCAACATAACTTACTTTGGTGTTTTCTGAATTACTGCTTCGAAATGGCGAATATGAAAATCAACACAACAGGATTCAGTTTTTAAGTCAAAACTAATTTCTGCATTTTCCATAGTCCACTGTAAAACTATGTGTTTATTAACGTCTTGTCTATAGCGCGCCAACATAATCTGACCACTAGTGCTTAATAAATTGCATTGAACATGTAGAGTCATATCAAGAGGAATGTCTTGACATTTAGATACTGATGAATTTCTGATATCAGAATTCCTCAACCTACTTGGATAACTGTTTATAGAACTGCTTTTCATTTTGGAATAAGGACTACAGTACGTTTTGCCAGTAACAGTAGGTACTTCAACACACGCCTTATCAATAATGCAAGTACTATTCGATAAGTTAACGTGAACAGGTCTACTCTGAATATTATATTTAAGATAAGGATATTCGATGGAGCGATTGATAATGCCGGATGACAATGTTCTGTGCGCAATATTATGCATAAACGTTGTGAATTCGAAAAACTATGAAATAGAGAAAATTAAAAAAAGTCTTAGTTTATAATCGTATATATATATATATATGAAATAAAAGTATTTATACAGGACAAAATCAGACAAGCAGCAGTTTAAAAAAAACTATATTTCGACTTTCGAAATGTAGAAGTTGTATTATAGAAGCGAGTGATATACATTTGTAGTATTTCTATGAGTGGAAATTAAAATTTCTGACGTTTCGCTGCTTGGTGCAAGTCGCTTCTTCAGAGAAAATGAATAATCAAATTGAATTAACACAAGATTAAATAATACAATGGAACAAATCAAAATCAAAATAAGTCTGTACAATCAAAATGCGAGGCTGATCTTG
This sequence comes from Schistosoma japonicum, assembly GCA_025215515.1. Lineage (NCBI taxonomy): Eukaryota > Metazoa > Platyhelminthes > Trematoda > Strigeidida > Schistosomatidae > Schistosoma > Schistosoma japonicum. The sequence continues at coordinate 17,036,907 of CM046063.1, read as the reverse complement.
TCATGTCAAGTCATTTAGGTCAAGATGATTTAAAATGTGACATGTATTGTTAGTGTGATGTTAAAGGTTATAAAAATAAATGTGAAATGAGGATAAAATTGTATGTGTGTTCAAATGAAAAAAATTTGATGTACGTTAATTATGGTCGCTTGGATAGAAAGTCTATGTTGAATGAATAGTAAGGCCTTCCTTTTTGTTAAGTGCAGTTGGATTTATCAATATGTGGAACGCTTCAACAATTCGCCTTACTTTATAATTAAAAAAAACCTTTTTGAATAATTTGGATAGTTGTAATATCAATTTTATGGTTGCGATAGATAGCATGTACTGCTATAGCTGATTTGATTTGCAACTTTTTTAGTTCAACAGGATTGTTAGGAGGTTGTTTAGTGTAGCTTTCACGTTCTTTGGCACAAATTTTCATTTCTCGAGAAAACTCTGAAATATAGAAAGCATCATAATTAACGCAACCTAGCCTGTAGACGCAATTCTGCGTAGAGATAAGAGGGATCTTATCCTTTATCTTAACTAATTTACCTCGAAGAGTGTTGGTAGTTTTGTAGAATGCTTGAATTCTATGTTACTTTAAAATTCTTAGCAATTCTTCTGTTGTCCCATAGCGGTAAGGTAGAACAGCTGTATCAATCCATGACATTTCAGTTGATTCATTATTAATTAATAATAGATTGTTACGTTTCTGTATACTGTTAATAATATTCATTGGAAAATTATTAAATCGTAAGATATTAATTATATTTTTGTATTCAGTTTTCTTATTATCTTCTGATGTAATTAGTTTATTGACTCTTCTGATGTAGTTTAGAGCTAGGGATATTTTTGCACTGAATGGATGTGCTGAATTGAAATCGATTCGAGTGTGTAGGTTTACGATGAATCCTCAGATAAAGAGTTCCGCTCAAATTCCTTTTGACAAGGCAGTCTAGAAATGGTAACTCATTGTGTTCATCTTAACTTCCTAAAGCGAATTTGATTTGCTGAAAAAGTGTTGATTCCTTTTGAGAAAGTTCTCAGGAAAGTCTTTTTAATAATGACAAAGGTGTCATCTACATATCTGAGTCAAACTCGTGGTCTAATGGTACAAGTGAAGATGTGAGACTCAATGTAAGCCACAAAAAGGTTTACTACAATCGGTGAAACGAGGAAGCCCATCGCCACTCCATTCGTTTGCAAAGTACACCAAACTTCTTTCATGTGAACACACATATAATTTTATCCTCATTTCACATTTATTTTTATAACCTTTAACATCACACTAACAATACATGTCACATTTTAAATCATCTTGACCTAAATGACTTGACATGACAAGATCAGCCTCGCATTTTGATTGTACAGACTTATTTTGATTTTGATTTGTTCCATTGTATTATTTAATCTTGTGTTAATTCAATTTGATTATTCATTTTCTCTGAAGAAGCGACTTGCACCAAGCAGCGAAACGTCAGAAATTTTAATTTCCACTCATAGAAATATTACAAATATATATCACTCATTTTCGTAAATAACCAATCCAATTTTCAATTAATTTGAAATTACCAAATCTAACCATGGTAATGATATATATGAAGGTGTATTATGTTTAGTGAATGCAATAAATGCAATTACACAATAGTTATCACTAACATTAAAATATATGATAGCCTCTATATTAACTGTATCTTATGTTCAGAGAAAAAATGCCTTTCACAGTGTTTATTTCGAAAGCTGCATGATTGTATATCTACCTGGATTGAATTATAGATCCCTGTAACGTATCATAACCACTCCTTAACATAACTCCAAGCGAAGGTTGCATGATATGACTAACCAATTCAATCAACTTAAACTAATTACCATGTTTCAGCTAAGCTAGGTGTATAAATGAATGCTGAGGCTGATTTTCGCACCTTGCTGCCTGACATAGCGAACAAAAACGTAGAATAACTATACCTTTTATTCAAACACATGTAGTATATTTCAAAATCTCAGCCTCCGATTCAACAACTTTTATTACATACAAGCACTATTTAAAAATGCTGAGATATTTACGGCTATGTTTGCTTTATATCTTAAAAGCTTGAGACGCGAAAAAACTAACAGTAAAGTTATATATAAAATAGATCTCTATTTTAAATCGCCCAATTGTTATAGTAATTCTACTTGTTTCCATATAATGTCATGGATATAATAGATGTTACTACAATGAATCAGTTATTAGTATGCATTTTTGATGCCTTTTGACATACTTCGAAGAAAAAGGACTACATACAACTAACCGATTTGGATTCTTATCATAATCAACGAGATGTAAACCTTTACAAGCTCATATCCGTCACACGAGTAGCGATAGGATATAGTGTTTGAAGTAAATTTACTGGATTTGAGTCTCGATATGAACATAAATACTGGGATGCGATGCATATATGGAATACAGAAACTGATCAATAAATGTCATTATCATACACTAATGAAAGGCTAAAACCTTTACTAATAAATCCAATTATTCGGTTTAAGTGGTCAACATCATCAACTGACTGTAGATGGATAAACAGTGGAAAACAAAAAACAGTGGACGACTGTTTTGTATTAGTCCAATACTACTCAACAGTGCTTATTCACATAGAGGTTTAACAAAGAACATTCAGATCTAGCACCGAGGGCTTAACTTTTTTAAGTAGCTTCGAAGTAATATACATTACATTGTTAAATTTTACTTCACAAGAAGGAATTGTATTTCAGGTCAAATCTAATCGAAAAAATACCTAATGGTAAGACAGACAGACAGTTTTGGGATTACAAATATAGTTTCCAGTTAAACAAATCATCGCTGAAATATAGCACATGTGAAGGAAAGTAGGACCTCGAAATAAGTTGAAAAGTAGGCGCAAGCTAGGACAAAACGACTATTCAGTATTCTAAAGTTTTAAATAGTTTCAGAAAGATTACAAATAATACCAAAATACCGTAGTTATAGACTTTTGTCAAGGTAAATAAAAGAAAATTAGTATAATGTACAGCAAAAAATATACATAATTCGCAACAATAAAATCATATTACCTTAGGTACAATCATGCCAAAAACTCCATTGTAGCAAAATTGAATTGTTTTGACTGTACGTTTTAAAATTTGAAAATCTGGAATCCTGTTACTTACATTAGGTAAATCGGATTCACGATTGCACTGAACAATAATATGCAGATTTATGACAATCGGGTTAGTGTTGTCACATATCGTGTTACTAGACAAAGTACTAATTGATACATTTGAAGTAGAATCTTGGTTATGAAGGAAATCTAAATTTACTGAGAACTGCCCAGAAAATATTAAACTGTTCTCCATTATCAAATACGTTTTTACAGCTGAAAACATCCAGTTAAAGTTGTAATGTGATGTACCGATGTTTTCCGTTGGTAAGAACATGGGTAGATCATATAATCCGCATGACCATGAACAATTACTCAGAACAGTATCATCAAATTGTGTCTGTTCAAACTCATCGTCACCAACATTGTCTGAACCATAGTAGTTCGATAAATGCAATTGAGGAAAGCCAAATAACAGATAGGAGATTTCACTCTGCGTCAGTAAATGTTCTATTTTTAGACTATTATCATCTTCCAGAAATGTAAAAAATGTCGGTGGACATTCATTGATTATAGCGAATATTCGCGCTGGTTTGCAAAGGATCTAGAATACCGTGTATTTCAAAAATGCGTTTTACTTATCCGATAGATGAGAATAAAACTGATATAGATGCATACTTCTAATCAATTATATTTATAAACCGACTATTCAAGTAAAACCTACTCCTTACCCTCACGTAGCGTAAGTGCTGTTTACAGAAAAAGAGTGGACAAAAGCAAACGTTCTGTGTCTAAACTAGATTAGTGGATCTCTTATAACCACCTTAGATAATTAGAAAAGCATGGTTTCGAACCAACGGGGAACATTAATTTTTGGATCCTGAGGAAACGAAAAGTGCATAAATCTGTTTTGGTCACTAGCAATCACATAACTGTATTTTCTGATGACGTTATACTGCCTTATGGATTAGACCGTCAAACCAAAGACCCAAAGAGTGGTTCACCAAGGAAATAAACCGCTTTTCTAGTAGTCTGAGCAGTATCCCAGCCCACACACAATTACGTGACACATAATTGGTCCCCATAAGTGCTAAATTCTATGAGCTTGTAAAAATACGAACAACACAATAGTTCAGTAAAATGTTGCTAAATAAATGAGTAAATCAGAAGGGAATAAACAGTTTAATTTCGAAACATCAGCAATATTATTCAATTCAAATAATATTATGGAAGAAAGTTATTAACCTCTAGAAATTATATATTTTCATAGGTTACATATGTACATAAATACTAACTGCACGCCAATTAAATACTTTGTTTTTACTATTTTCACATTGTTTTTATTTCAAGCTTTTATTTAAACAATCAGTTGTTATTATGAAAAAAAGCCTATCGTATCAGTAAGTCAAAATGAAGACGTGTTAGTGAAAAAAAAACTTTCCTTTTGAGGAAATCATTTACTGAAGTTGTAAATTCATATTTATAGTAAATTTAGCAAATAATTGTCTATAATAAAATAAAAAGGCATTATATCATTTACCAACTAATCAAAAATAATCACATTCTCAAGTATCCAATAAAACGTGGAGTTTATAATTATTTTTTTTCAAATAATCATCAAAGGAGGTATCACGTCACAAAACAAAGTTTTCAAAATTAGTTAAATGTTCTCAAATCAAAATAACAGTTGCTTAAATGGTGACAAAAGAAATGTAAAAGAAATATATCGACCTGACGCACATTAAGGAGATGAAGAATAAGTGGTGATAATAATTTGTAAAACAAATGGAACATAGGAAACGAGAGTGAGTATTAGGACCATAGTAAAATCAAGTATTAGACACACTTCTTTTGAACATAATAATCAAACTGGAATCGTTGATTCGTCAACACCTCGGTTGTATCATTTTCGGTTCATAATTTAAGATTAATTATTTATGAATTCACAACCCCATTTTTTAATGATGTTATACTGATGTTATTTCAATTGGGCTATTATGTGGCATGGGCCTGTATGTAAATATTTAAACCAGCTTATAAAATACAACTCAAAATTCTGCACTGGTTCGTTTTACCTATCGATCTTACGCTATCAGCTAGGGCTAATTTAGTTGCAGAGTAGACCAACATGCGTTAAAATATTCGTTCTTTATTTCTCGTTCGTCGTATTCGTTACAACAACGCTGTTATCCATAATTAGATATTAGCACTACACAATCCTGATTAATACATACTTGCACTGATGTGCATTGATTAGTCCATTTTCAACCAATCAAAGTTAGTGATAATCGATGCTTCGAGAGACACTCCTTGACAGATGACTAGTCGAAATGCTTAGTATTCACTGGAGCCAGAAGACAACTTTTGTCTCGAACTAACCAACACCTCAACATATAACTTTGAACATTGATGGATAAATGCGAAAAGACTGCAGAACATCAAGTACGATAATGCATTAATCGAGCAGACACAAGTATAAATTTAGTGACTACAGTAAAGCCTCAGCAGCCAAGTAAAGAGGAAGCAAATTCTAACAAACCAATTACTGCTTCTTGGTTGTGCTACTATGTAAGGCTATGCTGAATCAAGAAGCAAGAATGCTAAGTGTGGAGCAGACATGGACAAAAAGGTCATTAACAACTGGAATGTATAATACCTAATCAAGAATAAACGCATGCTCTGGATATACAGTGAGGTCATCTGACTTAAAACAACTTTTTATTGTAGTCGATTTCAGAATAGACTACGATATTCAGAGAAAATAAATTACATTTCGCATTAACAGCATCCTAATATGACTACAGGTGGACAATACAGCTGGTATCATCGTCGTATCTAGAAAAAAGTATAACCTACTTGGTAAAACATCAATGAAACTATCTGACGAGATTGCTGTAAATCCATCTGGTTGTGTTCGGAAATTTGTTGGTGAAATACAGTGTAAATTTTCGTTTGATCGGCCATGTTGTGTAAATGAGTATTCTGACTTTGAGACAGACAGACAGACAGATACAACGTAGGACGAGGCACATAAGTGCATCGGTCCAAGTTGCCACACCTCAACAGCATAGCAAGATGATCACCGAATTCATAGAATCAGTTACTTTAATGGTAGTAATATATAAAAGGAAGATTGCATATAAGGATATAATATGTAGAAAGAGAGAGAGAAAAAAAATTAGTTTGTAGAAAGAAAGGTAGAGTAATTTTAGTCTCAAGGTGTACGTGAAGACAAAGAATGTATACACCTACGCCACTGTGATCGATTCTGAGCCATGTCACCAAGAGTCTCCAACCACTGGGTACGGCAGTCACGCGGACCCCAACCAGGTAGTCGACATCTACCAATGTGGCTCAGACCAGAAGTTAGTGACTTCAACGACTGATGCCACGTTTTGGTTTGGCCACCCCTAACCCTTTTCCAACCCACCCCAATACTAGTCATCATTGAGCGACGTGGTAACCGGTGTTCGGACATACGTAACACATGCCCCAACCATCTCAGTTGATGAAGTTTCATAACCTCATCAACAGATTTACCATTATTCCCTAATACCCTTCGTCTAACCTCATTATTAGTTACCCGGAGATCCCAGCAGGTACGAGATATATTTCTAAGACATCTGTGATCAAATGCTAGTAACCTACGAGTGTCTTCTACCCTTAATGGCCATGTTTCACAGCCGTAAAGTAGAACAGGACGAACTGCTGTGCAATATACTCGTCCTTTAGTTGATAGACGAATATCACGCCTACGCCATAGATGACGTAAGTTGGCAAAAGCCAAACGAGCCTTTCGAATTCGTGCAGAAATTTCGTCAGACACCAACCCATTAGGGCTGATCAGACTTCCAAGATAAGTGAAGTTATCAATGCATTCAACTTCTTCACTCCCTATCCTTAGTTCAGGGGTTGACGCAGGCCAGTCCTGAAGTAACAATTTACACTTAGAGGGGGAGAAACGCATCCCAAACATCCTGGCATTGTTGCTCAGTGCGACCAGAAGACTCTGCATCTTATCAGTGTCTTCACCAAACAGGACTATGTCGTCTGCGTATTCTAAGTCGATAAGTGGACCTCCTGGAAGGAGGTCAATCCCAGAAAATTCAGCCGAAGAAAGCGTTACTTCCAGTAGCACGTCTATGATAAAATTAAACAAAAACGGAGATAGTGGGCAGCCTTGACGGACACCACTTGAGGTCGCAAAGTCAGATGACAGTTCGCCATAAGCTCTGACTCGACTGGTAGTGTTCGAGTAAAGAGCCTTCACAAGGTTTATGTACTTCTGAGGTACACCTTTTAATGACAGACACTGCCACAGAACCTCACGGTCAACTGAGTCGAATGCTGCCTTTAAGTCGAGGAAAACCACCATTGTAGGACGCCGGTAGGCGTGCCTGTGTTCTAAAACCTGACGAATGGTGAATATGTGGTCGATGCAACCACGACCAGGTCTGAAGCCAGCCTGGTTTTCTCGTGTTTGTAGTTCACGAGTCTTTGTTAAACGTCCGATAATTATTGAGGCTAGTATTTTAGATGCTATATTAGTCAAACTAATCCCTCTATGGTTATCACAAGATGATTTCGGTCCTTTCTTATATATTGGGACTATTAGTGATTTAGACCATTCGGATGGAATTTTATCTAGTTCCCAGACTTTAGCTAAAATACTAGTCAACCTCATCGCCAAGACTGGACCACCATCTTTGAAAACCTCTGGGGTTAGCCCATCTGGACCAGCTGCTCTTCATCGTTTCAGGTTAGATATAGCTTTTTGAACTTCAGCTAGTGCTGGGGGGCCTACTTCAATGTTCCATTTAGCTTGAGTGGAAATGCTGGGTAATTGTAGAGTAGCTGAAGGCCAGCTAAACTGTTCCTTGAAGTGTTCGGCCCATCGTTCTAAACGTCTGGGTTGAGAGCAGATTACAGTATCATCTTTCTCGGAGATAGTTTCACTTATCCTTGACTTCTTAATTCCGGTTTCCCTGATTAGTCTATAAAGCTGCCTAGTGTTGCCTAAAGCCGCTGCCTTTTCCATCTCTTTTGCTTTCGTTGCCCACCACTGCTCACGATCGTTTCGCAAACTTCTACTTAATTTAGACTTGATTTGTTTTCGCTCTTCATCGTGTTCAGAGCCTGACGGGATTAGTTGGCGAGAGCTCATCAGTGCCATAGATGTCGCAGAAATCCACTGGTTTTTCGTGCTCCTTCTGTTCAAATTACTAGTAGATGACGCTGCTGTTTCTACAGCTGTTTTTATATCATTCCAGGCAATATCACGATCAGCCTGGTTTCCAGAGTTACCTAATTGTGACCCTAGCTGTTCTTGAAATTTACTTTTGACCTTCTCGTCGCTCAGATCAATTCTAATGGGTTTTCCTAATGTGGCCTTTCTACGTCCAGTGAGGTGCAAGCAAATGCGTGCTCGTACTAGAGCATGATCAGAGTCTAAACATGTACTCCAGAACGAGCGGCAATCTTCTATCGAGCCTCTCCAACGATGACTGATGGCAATATGGTCTATTTGAGTCCATCGTTGTCTTGGTGAAGGGGGTCGCCACGTTAGGCGATGTCTCTCCTTATGCCTAAAATTAGTATTCGCTAAGAATAAACGATTGTCTGAGCAAAGTTGCAGCAGACGGTCACCATTATCTGTTCTCTGAGCTGGAACACTAAAATACCCGCCTAAATGTCTTTCTGTTTGGTCTAAACTACCTACTTGGGCATTAAAGTCACCTGCGACGACTACTATGTCTGAGTGCTTGGCTTTTTGAAGAAGTTCACAAAGGTTTCTGTAAAATTCATCCTTCAGTTCGTCTGGGCTGCAGTCAGTGGGAGCGTAGGCGGAAACGACGAGTGTCCCTATTCCTCCGAGTCCTTACAGAGCCGTTTAGTCGAACAGCACATAGGCGACTATTAACAGGGATCCATTCTAATAGTGCTTGTTCTGCTCTCATGCTTAGCGCTATGCCCACACCCGCCAGTCCACGAGAGCTGGCTATCGAATCGCCAGATAAACGGAGAGTGTATCTTGTCGCATCGCCGTTTTGGCAAGGTGAGGTCAAGTGAATGACCACGCTAGGATCTTGTATGCGTGTTTCGGAGACACAGCACACATCAATCATACGAGATTCTAGGGTTTTAGCTAAGGAGGTCTGCTGACCGATTTGACATAGGGTGCGTACGTCGAAAGCTCCAATGTGTAGTTTGGAGCGGGGTTTCAGTAGACCTGGGACATTACTTCGAGTGCTAGAATCGTCGGACGTGGTGACACTTGAAGAGAAAGTTAGAATAGGAAGTTCAGAGTTGATAGTCAAGGTAGGAGCAATGATAGGGATTGAAGAGAGTAAATGATTTTGAATACGGTGGTCTTGAGTGCTGTCAGAAGTATGAGGGCAGTTATCACTTCCCGGTTGCCCACACCGTGGAAGGGTTCTTCTGGAGGTACCTGAAAAGGAAATTGGATTAGAGCGTGACCGCAGTGCCCAAGGGACAACTGCTTGAGGCCGGTCACATACGACCTTTTGCTGAGTAGTTTTAGTGTTAGCTCCGTACATGTTGAAGACCTTATCGCCGGAGATGGAAATCCGTAGGATAAGGCGAGGTGTGCATTTTTAGGGTCAACCTTTTCTAACCCCACCCCTCCTTGTGGGAAGGCAGCATCGCTGTTATGCTGGTTGTCCGAAGGAAACACCTTACTGCCGTCACACCTCTGTACAGTCGGCAGTACGACTTCGCCCTCAGACCTTGGATCTGCTGCTTTTAGTCTTACCGCTCTTCAACCGACCTGCCTGGCATGGTAGGACCTTGAGGAACTATTGTTCCAGCCAGTATAGCTCGATTGGTTCATCACGATAGGCAAGCCCGACCACCACGTCAAGGTAGCAGCAACGACTTTGATCTTCTTAGTCTAGATCTGTCATAACAACTTTAACATTTCTATCGACAGTGTTTATAACCAGTGATGCTCGTCAGAGAGTAGGAACAATTATTAAAAAGGACAAATGAAAAACTCATTGAAAAGTTGTATAAAAAGTTGGTTCCTGTCTTTCATAATAATCTAGATCATTGCGCAAAGATGGAAGCCCATTTACCAGTATAAGCATATGTCAAACCTATTATTGACCGAAATGTCCTGGACTTAAACTAGTTGATCAAGAGCTTGACCGTTTATAGCAAGCTAGTGTAATCCACCCAGCATCTGTCGTGGTTATTAAGAGGGTTAAAGAAAATAAACGCAAATGTGTCGGATTTCGACTTGGTTTAAATGCTACATTGGAACCATATTAATAACTTCCACCTAGGCATTACAAAGTAGTCATTAGTTGATTTTGAAAGCAGTAAGTCTAACCTGAACTTTAGCATTACGCAAAATATTTTCGCAATGCGTTAAACGTTTCCAAACTTCTTTCCACTGAGCTATGTTTCCAATAACCAATGAACGCGTAGGTAATGTAATTGACGAATAAGTCGACAATGAGGATTTGATAATATTAGCTTTCATCATATATTTTGAGGTTGTATCAGAACTTGACAATGATTCATCATATGATAATACGTGCTTTTCTAAAAAATGAAACAAAAAGAAGTGATTGTGCGAAATATAGTAAACATTCTGTGCTCATACTTTAACAAAATGTCCCCAAAGATTACTTCATCTTCGGTCATGTAAATTAAAGACCGTATGTAACATTAATTTGACCTGGTGCTTGTCGACAGTTTTCACATAAACCACTGATATTATAGGCTGGATAGTTTACCAAAAGCTAGGAAAACAGTAGTCACAAAACGATATTTTACAACTTCGAACTATAGGCGAGCAATGGCTACGTGACTGTGGCGTTCGTTTGTATCCATTGAGCCGTGGACATAAGCCCCTAATTTAATCGCAATTTAACAACGGTGACCAACAACAAAGAACATGTGCACCCAAATTTTCGACATTTTCAATCTAAGGCCTACATGTACGAGCTGATTTCTAAGGTCACAAGGCATCGTCCGAACTAACATAGGAGATAGTAGAAATGAAAACTTTAATCTTAGTATAAGTAAAGCCTTTTAAAAGCAGAATAGAGAAATTTAAGGACGATAGTTTTAAATCCTTTCTTCAATATGAGTGGTCGTAGTCTCAGAGATAACTCTCAACCACAACTCATTGGTGTGCAATTTTACTGAAATATTATTATAATACTCTTAATACTATTACATACGAATACATACTTTTCGTTGGGTTTGATATTTCAATGCCTGAGGATGATTCAATGGGACTACTTGTATATTCATGCTTGCAACAAGATTGTGCTTGGGATGTATTAATATCTGGTAAACTTAAAGAAGCAAACCATTCAAACAGTTCTGGTGTAATTAGACAGTCAAAATTCGTCAAATACGCATGACAAGTGGTAGGTGCTGTCAATTAAAAAATAAAATAATTAGTGTGATATGATTAAAATGACGAGTAAAATTTGAGTATTAACTGATCACTCAAAAACTTCGGAATTACATTACTGATGGGAGAATCCAGATTATAAACTGAATATCTCAGCTATAATATGTTGACGAGTTTATGCTATCCTTAAATTGTTTGAAATGAAAGTTTACTAAAGTCAACCGATGATGACTTATGAAGGCCAACTTTGACCCAATCAGTTATTATAAATCATGTATATAGCGCTCAGAACTTACAAATTCCAAAAAAAAATTCCGTTTCTGACATCGAGGAGTTAAAATTACAGTTCCGTATCGAATGCCAAGTTTTTGCTTAACAAACGGTATGTATAATGTATAAATTAATCCCTATTCCTAAACACTACTCTAGGCCTATTCTTAACCTTAAACTAGGAACAATTTAAGGACACCTAAAAGACTGCTCAGTTGCATAACTATGATTGTTTTTTACTTATATTTAGGAAAATCTCCAGCATTTCAATTAATTAATTAATCATGTAAGGTCTGCATACTCTTCATAATATTACACTTTTTGAGAATAAAATATTAATTAGCAATCATTCTCTTTTGATTGGCTAGTACAGGCTAAAGATTATTGACACTGATTTGCTTGACACAGGACTGGTGACGTCATATTGTGTTGAGCGACATTTTAAAGTTCATATTCATCTTGTTCCTACTTTAACGTATACACGTAAATAGAATTCGAATATTCACAACATGCGTCCTAAACACTTAAGATAATAAGCACTTAAATAAAACTATTGACCTTATACAAGACATTAGTATTTTGTCACTCATTCCACAATTTCATGTAGTTAGTGCGTGACAAAAATTATCCTAGGAAACCACACAAAAACCAAAAAATCATAAAAATACGTTTAACTAAGTAATCAGAACAACTGATACAATCGGGATTTTTAACTAAGTAATATCTATTGCAATTCTGAATGAACTCAACAAGTAATTATCTTTGTACATTACCAAATCTATTTATTTAGGAATCAAGATTCGCAATCTTAGGAGCCTAGCCACGTATCTAAGATGTCTGTATCGCAGGTAATCGTTGCTCCATTGGAAACGAAAACTGAACCTATGAGAAGAAAACGAGGGTATTTGAGGAATTATATGTGACACAAAATTTCTAGAATACAATGAAAAAAGAACATGGTAGAATTGGTGACAAAATCAGTAATTTTATCATCAGATAAGGAGAACCGGATTTGCCGTTTTCTAGGGTTCTCCACAAAGTTTTTGAAGAAAGTTGACTGGTCAAGGTACTGTCAGCACTTTCAAGGTACTTGAAGACTTTCTTTGAAGAATTACTGAGGGTTCCTAAAAGTTGGCAACTACAAAAGCATAGTCGATAGTTGCAAGAAATCATCAGCATATCCAAACTCTTGTACTTACTTTAAAATTAATCGTATAATAAAACTACTCTATATGTTCGAAAACTTACTATTAAACGAATCATGTGAATAAGGGAGTTGTGCAGCTAAACAAAAGAAAGGCTTCACTTTACTTTCGACATTATCTGATTTATCAGCAATTCTGAGCATCATTGGGCATATTTTAAGCTCATTGGGACAATTCAAATACATTAACACATTTGTCTCTAAACTAATTTGTATGACAGAAACTAGTTTAGTATAACATAGACGGAACTTAGAAAAGCCGTTTAGTTTAGTACTCCATATCCAACATTTTTTATCGTCTGTAAAGGAAGAAAGACGGAAAACAAATAGAATTAAGTAACTCAGTTGATAATTATGCTTATATTTCAATTAAACTCAACGTTATAATTAGAGAATGGTCAGCGGTTGGAAATATGTTTCAGATTGGATAGTGTTGTGTAATAAAAAAGGAATCATATCTAGTATTAAAAACTTAGATAGATGCGGTATTAAACAACCAAAACGGTACTACCATGACGGTCCTATAATTTTACCTACACTTCGCCAAACTGACCATTCGCAGAAAATAGACTGTGGAGTCCGGTCATGACGGATACATATGTCAACTAAGTGATGAGAAGAGTAACCATAAGGTTGGTATTGAATACAACTACAATAAATGATGTATGATCATAAATACAGTTAAATAAATTTAGGTTAAATATATTTAAAAAACCAAAAGGTATATAACATATCTGCTATTCACTCACTCAATTGAGAATTATTTTGCAAGCAATACTGATGTTCTGTAGGCCAACATATGTTTTTATCTTGTGAATGACAATAGGCTATAAAATGATGCAGTTGGTGAAACATATCACTCAGAATGAACGATAAAATGCCAACAGATTGTAGAGACAAATTCACCTCCACAACATTTTCCAATTTAAACCGGTACTCCAAGCAACTAATAGAAGGTGAGTTCCTGTATAAATGAGTAAAAACTAATACAAGATGACAGGTGAACTGACAAATAAATCGAAATGTTATATTCTACTTAGGTCACAGTATCACGAGAAATATTGGTGCCTTGAAATGGCTTCTACATTATATAGGCATAGGAATCCATTCTTTTAATGTTTTAGTAGTGTTACCATCTTGGCTAATTTTTTTAGACTTTAACATAAAACTCACCAAAAAACTATCTAATAAAATCGTTAAGAATGAATACTACCAAAAACGAACTACTACTTAAGTAACAGTATGAATACTATAAACTTAGCAAGCTAAATCATTTTTAGAATAGAATATTACACCATATTCATCCCATTCTTCATTTACTTTGCAATCATGCTTATATATGCATCTAAATAATAAAAACTAAGAATTACTAAACAAGTTCACAACAGTGACTAATAGTTATGTACTTTCATCTATAAAACTTGATCCTGGAAGCTTTCGATGGTAAAATGTATGTGTTGGGAATTGTAGTGTAGGGTACTTAGCATTTTTCATTGACGATTATGGATTCTTATGCAGGTGTATCTTATTGTGCAAGACAAATAGACAAACAAAGATTTTCTGAATAAAACAGAGTTCATAGTTTACATCCTACAACTGTTTAGCTTGCTTCAAGTAAAAGCGAAATAGTGTCAATCTTAGAACACTTATTTTAGTGCACATACTCTTATTTTGTGGAATGAATATAGTTTCTGCATGACTGAATACATTCCTTAATTAGTAATTCTAAAGATGGGAAAATATTGCTACTTAATTGCTAAAATTTGAACCCCTTAACAACCGAGTCACCACAAAAAACAACTTACCATAAGTGAGGATAATTTAATGACCAAAATACACATTCGAAATTAACTAATTTCAAAATCGATAATTTATTATTAATAAGATCATCAATAACATGAATATCACTATTATCGGATAAGTGTATGTCACAGGATTGATTCGTTTGACGATTTACAATGAGATTCAAATAGATTCCAGTTAACTTGATTATAGTTCGATTATAACAATAAGCAATCAGTTGTTTATTCCATTCTTTACTTGGCATATTCGGCACACCTGAATGTAATTCATGCAGCCAGTCATCAACAGATTTCAATGGATTCCTCAATTCTAATTGGATGAAATCATAACTACGCTTGAATAAATAAGATGGAATAGTCTGACGATTTATCGTATGTACAAGATCATATGGGTAGATAGGTGAACGATTGTATAAAGAAATACGATCCAGACGAAGTTGTAAGCAGGGGAGTAAATTACGCTACATACAAAAACCGAATGCACAAAGGATTATATTAGTAATAGTAAGATCTGAAAGAAATTATTATCAGTAATATCAATAGTATTAGTACTGATAGTGTTGTTACTACCACAGCTGTTTATATAAATGAACAGAAAAAAAGAGTCTAGTCAACTGAGTAAACTGCTGGACGTAGTAGTTTAAAGTGCCTAGGGTAGACAGATAAATACAAGATATCAGTCTATAAAATGACTGTGTTAAATTGTCCTACTGTTATCTCTATTAGTCCCAGTAACATTATGTATTAATCCCGCTTAGTATTCTACGCTTCGATAACGACAGCGACTTGATCCCAAATAAGAACAAGAGTAGAGCAGGCAGCAAGATGTATTGAGAAAATAACGGCAGGAGCCAAAAGGCAAAAGCAAGGCAAATAATTACACTAGGGTTTATATAAACAATGGTATAGAGTATTCTAGAAACTTTCCAATTGATCGTTAGCTCTAGTGGCTAAGAATGAACCAATCACAGCACGGCTTCGTGAGCATGTTTTGAGCATGCTTTAATTAGGCTCGTTCTGTGCTAACAGACTGGGTGTTGTGATAGAAGATGATAGCTTCCTGATTACAATGTACTGGATAGCTGTATAACCTGTAGTTGAGTATTTTAAATGAGTTAACTCCAAATCGACGAATATGTTTCTTCCAATCGAAACTCTTAGGAAGTTAGACAACTGAGCTGGGGTCACATGTTATTTATGACTGACTACTAACTGAATGTTTCAAACCAAATAAAAGCAATGATACTTTTGTTTAAAAAAAGGTATCGTTTTTATTTTCCAAAAACTCGGCTTTTATTTTGATGAACTCTATGTTGGGAATACAAGAAATAAGATTCCAAGTTAAATGTCGTAAATGAGAGGTAGATAAGGGTAATTTAAATCAGCGGTTAAGCAGTATCTAGATGGTTAAAGAAGTCCAACTTTCAGCTACTGTTTCATGTTCGAGTCTGCCTAACTAACTTCGATCTAAGTAAACTATTTATATCATTAGTTGTTACACATTGTAATTCAAAACCAAGTTAAAAACTATGTGCCTGGTAAATGATTTAATAAAACATTGTATAAACTACCTTCCTTATATAAAATCACATTTCAAGAGATCGAGCCAGTGGATGCACAAAACTGCTTATTTAATACTACAACGTTAGTAATTTTTCTCTAATATACAGGCAGCATTTAATATTAAAATGATTATGGATTCTGAAGACTATGCATACAGACTTACCATATAAAAGTTATGAGTAGGATGTATAGATAAAACTCCAGTATCAATGTCCACCCGCGTATAACGTGTGGAAATATGCTGTGAGAAACGTGAAAGTGACAAATTACTCGATAAGGATGAGGACATTTCATCTAGTGCTAAGTAAAACGAAAAAGAATGATAAGAAATGAATTTCGAACCCAATATTTAGTTTAATAAAAGTTGAAACAATTGAGCCACAATGAATTACAAGAAACAAATTATCATGACCTAATAAATTTATTCAAAAATGTTTCACGAGTATTTTTCAACACAGAAACACCGCTGCTACAATAAGAGAGGTCACGATGTTCACTGTGCACAATTATGTATAAAAGTTGAACAGAGAACATTGCCAAGTGGCATATTTCACTATTGGGGTATAAATAATGTCAGTTTCACTAGAGAAGCAAATATCAAAGTTTAATTGTATTAGATATCAACCAAGCAATTCTTCGAGAGTAGACTATCTGTAAGTTTAAGAATTTAGAATGCTCAGTGAAGAAAATTATATTTTCAATGATATCATTAACTAGATATAAACAAATGTATTATTTATTAGCTGTGTTGATATCCAAAGAGAAATGCAAATCAGTCAGCAGTTTGGTTCTCTGGTTACGTACATACATATATATCTTCGTTCAAAATTATCTAGAAAACCAAAACGATTAGCTCAAAGGATGTTCGGTTGTGACATTTCTATACGATTGAAGCGCGGTAACTCATCAGTTCACAGAACTTGATCTCATGGAACAAAACAAATGTATCGAATCCATCAGCGGCTGGAGACACAAGATGAGATGGTTCATAATCTGTCACGGTGGAGCTAATGTATTTACTCTTTATGTTCTTCTAAATCATAAGTTTCATTATTTTTCCATACAACTATGTATTGCTCCTATTTGTTGAATTGTACTGTAGCCCTAATCTTGTAAATTTGATTCTGTCGTGTCAACGTAGTAGAGCAACCTATGTGTATATGTGCCAGGTTCTACCCTGTCCATGACTGACTGGTTATTTTAATATAGATTCAACACTACTTTTGATTTTAGAAATTACCAATAATAATGATATATTTTGAAATTGGCTACAGAATATCCGCCATTTTACAAGCATTAACAGTTGAAACTACAACAATAGCGGTTTAAATGTCCTACTCTTATGTATTAGTACTAATAGAGGGGCACTTTATTTTGAAATGATAAGGAAGTTTCCCGAGTACATAGAGGATGTAACACAAGTCAGCATTATGAATTAATTGACTCGCTGTAAATCACAATTATTACGACGGCCTGATTAGTTAAACATTATAGACCACAATTCATTTTGATTAAATGGTAAAGTATTGGGGCTTTTTTTAGAAACTTTTACTATTTTAGAAAAATAACCTCGTCATCCGTATCTAAAGATAAAATCTAGAATTTGGAAATTCAACAAATTTTAGCGTTAAATTTAGGAAACAAAAACAGTAGAGACAACTACAGAATATGCTAATAAATACCTAAATAAAAGTTGCATTACTATTGTTATATCAGACCACTAAAGAAGAGTGAAAAACTTCCAGAACTGTTTCAGAGAACTAATTCATTTATTCTGGTCGTGAGTAGTGTAAACATTACATTCCTGTTATTGTTACGTTCCCCTTACCCTATCCTCCCGTTTAGCATATATGCTGTTATAATATTATCTCTTATTATGGACTACAGTTAATTAGTTATGTACAAGTCGTCCCTATTCACTACCACTATTTTCTTAGTTCTGTATTGATGTTAGTTTCCTAATTGGTTGACTGTGTGATCTGATTTTGCGTATATATAAAGGCATGATTGAAATACAATTCGATTCGAGTCTGTCTGTCTGGCTCATCAATCGTTGATTTACCTCTATTCCGGCTTGGGGACTGGTAGTCGCGGGACAGACGTGTTCGTATAGTGATTAGCAATCATCAAGGGCACTATGTATTTGCATAATGCATAACAACTATTAATAATAATAATAATAATAATAATAATAATAATAATAATAATTATTATTATTATTATTATTATTATTATTATTATTATTATTATTATTACTAATCACACAGAAAAGAGACTGAAAGCTTTAAGTAGCATATCGATAAATTATAAGACTATATATATGACAGACAAAATGACAATTAATTTGTAACCTTTATCAATATAGAAAATAGTTTGCACCAGTCAGTTTACTCGATAATCAAAAGATGAAAATAAATATCCAGAAATAAGCAAAGATAACACCAAATCTACAGCGTAGCAGCTAAAATTGAAGAATATTGCTTTATTAAAAATGCAGTTGTATAGAAGAGTTGGATAGTGTCACACATACTATTCAGGAGGTAAAATTATAAAATTCAGAATAATCGATAAGTTATAATTTGTATCCTTCTGTAGACGTTGTATCGGCGTGAACATCAACACTAGGATGTAGGTATATCCACCTGACGAATTTCTATGAATGACTTGTTTTGTAGATAACTCAATAATAGAAAGTAATTAGTGAACATCTCAATATGCATTCGAAGAAATCAACCAATTACCTTCTACTGGTAGTGAGCATGATGGGTATGGATTAGAACTTTTATAGGAGATTACCAAACCTTCTAAACGATGGATTATATTAGGAGATACATCGATAGAATATGAACCAATAAGAAAACGATTATGGATGTACGTTTGCACTCCATCCAACTGATGTCGTCGAACAGATGAAACTGGAATAGGAAAAAAAACGTTTTATTGACTAGACAGTAATTGAAAAGTTTTAGCCAACTATCCACTGGATGTTAAGCTTTTAACAGTTTGAATACTTAGCATGTCGGCTGGCCGTTCGAATATATTAAGTCAAGCGTATAATTTCTATCCCTAGTGAATTTTAATTATACTTAAATTATTTGGCTATATGTTGGATATCCAAGGGGGATTTTAATGTAGATTACAACAAATCTATAGCATGCGAATCATCTTTATGAAAGAAAAAAAAACAAATACAATGAGGAATATGGAATGAAATCTAACAGTAAACGAATCTGTTCTGAACGGGTATTCATAAATAAAATCTTTAGGAATGATACTTATGAACTAAGAATATGAAGTTTGCTCAGTAAATATGTTAACTGAACTACTAAGGCTGTTATTTATATCAATGATTAAACTAGTGATTATCTGAATTTTAGTTAAAAGCCAACAGTCTTTAACTAGTCTAGACTTAGTGGCGTGTCTGGATTCAACTACAATCGATGAAAGTCGTAACACCCCAAAAGTGGATAGTTCAGTAAAAATCCAATAATCTATCTGTACGTTCAGGCCACTTCCCTAAATTTCTTAAATGTTCTAAAGTTTCTTATTTTTTGTGATATATGATGCGATGATATATCATGCGAAGATGGCAAGACGTGAAACAACAAGACTAATTGAGACCCCGATTTAAGAATACTGCATTCGACAGACGTTAAAATACAGGAAACAATATACCATAGAAAAGAGTAGAGAAAAATTTGATTGATTGGTAAGTAACTTACAAAGACAAATCCTACAAATGTATGACATCAGTGAAATTTATTTCGATTTGCTTGAGCTTAAACTCTTCAGGAAATCATAAGAAATGTTTACATGAAGCTAGTTGCTAGTGAAAGCACGATTACTAAACAGTTGTGGTCAGCAATTCAACTTTGAGACAGATTACGTCAAATTTTTGTACGATATAGTGAAAGTCTGTGTATAAGTTGATGATACAACTAGGTTGTTTAAACTGAATGCTTCCGAGTTTCAGTCACTCTACCGTAATACAGAATTTCTATAAAAATATAATCGCTCACCATCAGAAGTTGTTAAATGCGGTTCATTCAAATTTATTGAATAAACAGAATCAAACCAAAATGCTGGGTACTTTTCTCGAATATTTTTATCTGTTAAATATTTATTATAATCATTTAAAGTTAATATTAGGGAACAAATTAACTTCGATGATTCCTGAGTTGTTTTTGGATATTTATTCGACTGACTATTAAGTTGTTGTAAGATAGCAGAATAAAATATTTCATATGGATAAGAGCATAACTCTGATGCGGACGATGTAAAATTAGTATGACATCCAAGTGATAGGAAATTTGGCCGAGTTTTGCATGACTATATAAATTACAAACAAGAAAAATGAACAATTAGATCTTACCTACTTACAATTAATAATACAGCTGTAAAATATATAAATTAATAGCTGTAGAGGAAAACAACAGGTGAAGTAAATAAGATCAATAGTTGTGGTGTTCGACATTCAGTCGCTAAGTTGTAGGTTCAAAGCCCACTCTACCTAATTCTGTCCAGGTAAATGGGTAATATCACTAACTTCAATACTTACAGTGTGGTTCGAGACTAACAGGAGGAATCTGTACCTGGTAAAAGAGTTGAGTTCTCATTATTTAATAGGTGAACAAAACTTGAAATAATATAACTGACAAGAGAAATATTTCCATAATCTACAATGACTTCCATTCATTATTCACATCGTCCAGTATGTTACACAGGCTATTAAAGAATATAGTTTTAGTAAGAAATGTACAACAAATAATAAGGCGAGATTTAGAAACAATGAGTTTTTACCAGATTAACCCATGACAAACCGGAGAAATTTCATCATTATAATATTTTTTATCAAAAATAACACAGAATGGGTATTTGCTGGGTATTTTTGGAATAGAAGTTGGTCTCACTGAACATAAATGATTGTAATCATTTCACACGTGCAATATACATAGAGTGTACATAACGCTGATAGATGTTTGTCACCCAAATATGATTCTATTCATAAAGTAACCATCTGTAGATTTCTTAACAAAATATATTTCATATATTCCTAGAAAGAAAATAACTCAGCTAACATAATACGTTAATTTATAACATCAAAGTATTTGATAATTATTGATATCCTGCAATATAGAAATATATGAATAACCTATACGAATTTCACCGAAATATAGATTCATTGATAAAATCTATTAGATTATTTTGTGCTTTCGGACTACGAATACTAGATGAGTAATGTTAAACAGTTAATGAACTAGTAGATCTGAGATACAAAAATGGAAGCCATGCCTTTGGAAATCACTTGACTCTTATGTCGTATGGACCATATAATCAGACAAAAATGACGACAACAAGATTTTTAGACAATATAACGGTGTAAAGTGGTAAAAATTTCCCCGTATTCACAATGCATGCAGGTATCGTTTTCAGGATGAGCTATTATATGTACCAACTACTTACATAAAACAAACTAGCGATTAGGTTCTACCTACTTCGGTTAGTATAGTCAACATGTAAATCTATAACTGATTAGTTCAAATTTACATTATACGTACAAAGATAAGTTGTTTATGACTGAAAAAATACTTCAATTTAAAAAAACTCACAAGATTATCAAACATAGAACAAACATTCGTTGTTGAACATTGTGAGGTATCAGGCATAATTGAAATACTCTTATTTAATGAGGGACTATAAGGAGAATCATGTTTTGTAAAGGGTGAATATTCCGATTGGCCACAACAGCATATACATCCCATAGGATAGCAACTTAATCCGCGAATTCCAAATTGGATTAGACTGAAATATATATCACGAGTTGTAGTCTGGAAAGCGACATCCTAAAAGGTAATTTCGTGTTAAATGAGATTATTATGAATAAATTGAAAAATAATTATCGGGTTTTATCATTTCTCTTTATGAAACAGGCCAATTATTGCAGCGAATACATATCCATGCTTCAAGTTAATTTTCCACCTGGGCGACTGAAGGATAAATATCTGTGTTAAAATTAAAAAGTAAGTGAACTAAATTTTCAGGTCAGCAACTGCGAATCATAGATTTTCTACTGTCAAATAGTTGTGAATTATCAGGTTAGGATGATTTGTGAATATAAATGTAACTTTATTGTTTGCACTTAACTGTATCCATATGAGGCGATTTATCAGTGGTTACTAAATTACTTCATTCCTGTGAAATATATATATATATATATATATATATATATATATATATATATATATATATAATTTAATATTTCCAATCAGCAAAGTGAAATAATTTCAGTTCATCCAGTCTTTATTGATTAAAGTGAGCTACATGTCATAGTTAATACGACATAAAAATCAAGTTTGACTCGAAGTTAAGTACATAATTACTGAATTCTACTATCGTAAGAACAATTTTAACATTTATCTGCAAATTACAGATTGCACTGTAAACGATCTAGTGATCAAAAATTGGAATCTTAAAACTACCAGATGAAGGGCATTTATTCGAGGAACTATAAGACTGGTCTCCAACCGCTGTTACTTGAAATCTGCGACGATGCTTTCATTTTGATACGACCGTTACTGATATCTTGACATGGTAATCGAGCCTGCTTAACGTGACAAACCACTCGGGGTATGCTGGCTATGATAATCGTTAATTAAGGTCCTGATATCAAACAGGTCTACTGCGAAAAAGTATGGCTAAAAGTAGCAAAAATAATATCTTAGGTAAAAGTCATTCTGTCAACTGTACGGAATTGTGACAAAAGTAAGTTATTTTCTCCATACAATAAGCATGACAGTAATGCACCCTTCCCACAAAGAAAAAGTGAGGCTAAGAATGCAAACATCACTACACTCTAGGGGTTTCCGTCTTAAGTGGCAAATAGAATAGAAATATAAAGCTAACACGTCTACAGCTACCCACAAACTGCATGATCAAAGTTGGATTGTGGATAGGCAAGTGGGATCTAAGACGTGAGTCATGTCCTATTTGGAGCACGTCAGTTGTAAGTACCTACAGTCAAGTGTTGATGTTCACACTGAGACCGTTCAATTTCGGTCCTTAGCAACATTAAATGGACTGGACCCATTATGGACTCAGTACCTTAGTGGCGGATACGGTGTTGTATGATACCCACGGATTGAGTCCAAGTCCCGGTGTGAACACCACAACAAGCTGGCCTACGCAAGCAGTGATTGGTTAATGTAAGTGTAGGCAGATAGGTGACGAATCACAATTGAGTGGATAGATAACTGTGACTCATATATTTACCATTTCAATTTGGCATGTGATCCATCACTTGGTATTGCTGTAATATATACTTGTGTCTAATCTATCTGATTCTTGATCAGTCTGAAGGATTATCGTGTCTGAGTGATAAACTAAGGCAAGGTCTGGGGTAGCTGTAGATATTGTATCGCAAGTGAATCAGAATCAATAGAATCGGCCATCCCACGTTGAGATATAACACCGACAATTGAATAAGGACATATCCAGATGACGAGTCCCAAATGGGACGATACTTGAACCCTGGATTCCATTTGCTAGCTACGATCCACCATTAATCATACTATTCAACTACCGCTGTATCTCTGCGATTTGCCGACAATGCACACACAGCGATAGAGAGTTGCTAGCCTCAGTCCACAATAAAATCAACAGAAAAATACAAATATTTTCAAACTATATACTGATTAAAGATCATAACCAGTATCAATCAGTTCTCCCTTGAGCACTGTGGGCATGCTAATGTGGGGTAACTTGTACGTATGCGTATATATGCCATGTTTTACACTGTCCATGACTGACTGACTGACTGACTGACTGACTGACTGATATCGGTTTACCAATTAAACAACGAGTATGCCGCACAGCAACTCCGCCTGGAATCCGCCTAGGCTTGCTGCAGGTACCAAGCCCGGATAAAGGGAAAGGGTTGAACATGCGATTTTCAACCCCATTACGTAGAACATAACTTTGCTAAAAATACGTTAACCATTTAAACTCTGCACTGGGAGTTAAAAGGTCTTCATTCCAAAGAGTTATGACGCCTCACGGTGAAAGCCCAGTTTCTTCGGAAGTCACGAGGTCGATAACCCTTCTGACAACCAGAGCAACAAATAACATAGGTACATGGAATGTTCACACGATTCGGTAGACCGGAAAATCATCCAAGTATCTAAAGAAATAAAAAGATACAACCTGGAGATACTTGGAATAAGTAAAAACCATTGGTTACAGGCTGAACAGTAAAGATTAGCTACAGAAGAAGTGCTGTTATATTTCGGTCACGAGGAGGAAAATACCTTACACACAAGGAGTAATAATTATGATTTCCTAAGAAGCACGTAAAGCACTTATAAGATAGGAACCTCATGAACCTAGGATCATCAAAGCATCCTTTAAGACGAAGAGGGAGAGGATCGCAACGGATGTCATCCAATGGTATGCGTACACCGACAACAGCCACGAAGACAACGAAGACCAGTTCTATGCAGGGCTGTAGTCAATCGTCGAGAAATGCCCAACCAAGGACCTGATCACTTTGATGGGAGACCTAAACACCAAAGTTGGAATGGACAACACCGAAAATGAAGATATCATGGGACGACATGGACTGGGAGAAATGAACAAAAACGGTGAGAAATTCGTAAATTCATGTGTATCCAACAAAATGATTATAGGTGGCACCATATTCTCCCACAAACGTGTACACAAAGCTACATGGGTTTCACCAGATCACACTATTTAGAACCAAGTCGACTACGTCTGCATCAATAAGAAGTTCAGAAAGACCATGGAAGACATGAAGACCAAGTGAGGAGCTGATATACCTGGCTACCTGGCTAAAATAAAACTGAGGCTGGAGAAGCACTAGAAAACTGGAGCAGCAGCATTACAAAAGTTTAACACAACTCATCTCCGGGATACTCACAAACTCAACGGATTCAAAATAACTCTCAACAATAAGTTTCAGGCAATTCACGATCTACTAGGAAAAGGTGGAACAGATATGGAGGACAACTGGAAAGGGATTAAGGAAACAATAACTTCAACGTGTCAGGAGGTTTTGGGTCGCAACGAGCATTACTATAAAGAATGGATTTCTGTTCGAACTCTGGACAAGATCCAAGAAAGGAGGAGCAAGAAGATAGCAATTAATAACGGCTGAACAAGAACAGAGAAAGTCAAGGCACAGGCCGAATACACAGAAGTCGACAAGCAAGTAAAGAGGAGCATTAGATCGGATGAACGAAAATATGTGGAGGACCTAGCAATGACGGCGGAAAAAGCTACAAGAGAAGAAAACATGAAACACCTACACGACACAAAGAAGAAACTAGCTGGAAAATTCAGTAAACCAGAACAGCCAATCAAGAACAAGGATGGCGAACTAATCACTGAGACGCAAGAACAACGAAACAGGTGGGTAGAACACTTTGAAGAACTCTTGAATAGACCAGCTCCACTGAACCTACCAGTCCTCGAAGCAGCATCAATGTATCTCCTTATAAATACCCACCAACAGTCGATGAAATCAAAGAGGGTCTGATGTAGGTGCAAAGGGGCGGATTGGTACAGCAATGCAGCATTTCTATAACTGAAAAACATCTAAAACTCAAACCAGTTATTAGCAAACATCAAAGTCAGCACTTTAAATACAAACGTCAAGACAGTTATATTGTATGGGACTGAAACTTGTAAGAAGAACTATGAAAAGCATCATTCAAAGACACAAGTATTCATAAACACCTGTCTGTACAAGAAACTTCGGATCCGTTGGCCAGATACCATCAGCAACAATTTTCTGTGGTAGAGGGTAAACCAACCAAAATTCAGGTGAGAGAGAAATTAGGAAAAAACGCTGGAAGTGAATAGGACTCACATTGAGAAAATCACCGAACTGCATCACAAAACAAGCACTAACTTAGAATCCTCAAGCTTAAAGGAAAAGAGGACGACCAAAAAAACACGTCATGTCAGGAATTAGAGGCAGACATGTGAAGAATGAGTAGTAGTTGAGAAGAACTGGAAAGGGAACCCCAGGACAGAGTTCATTGGAGAATGCTGGTCGGTAGCGTATGCTCCACGTGGTGTAACAGGCGATGATTGATTGACATCGCACAGCAGTCATTCAGTTCAACGTTATGGACTTGAAACGCAGCTACTTGATTACTGGTGTCTTCGAAACAACGTCCACATTTGCTGGGATCACCGGGTAATCAATAATGAGGTTAGACGCAGTATATTGGAGAAAGATAGAAAATCAGTTAGTGAAATTAACCCTTTATCTTCCTCCCGAGATTGAAATTATTTTATACCTTTCCATGAATCATTGTTTTGCTACACTTTCGCAATGTCTATTTTTTTTCTAACACCACTGCTGTTACTACTATTTATATTACTTTGGTTTTCATTTTACTGTGCTAAAGAGATGTGTCAACTTTGATAAATAAACATGTGTCAAGTTCAACGTTATATATGACCGACCAACCGCCTTTCCTTAGACTTTAAGAATCACATCTCAAACTATATGTTCAAGCTTTCAACGCGAAATGGAATAAAACACTTCATTAGCTAGAGCTCCGAATTGCTTATAGCTGACTGACCTAAAACATGTATAAACTAATAAAACTTCAAAATGCTTCCCGTTAATACGTGATAAACGACCAAGAACAATTCTAAAAATAACACTATACATTAGTTAGAATAAGCATAACATATAGTAGTGGAAAAATTACTACGATTCGATAAAAATCATCCCTCTTTTTTACCAGATGTAACTCACAGTGAACTCGCACTTTATAACCGGTCCAGAATGTTGAAACTGGTGTTTAATACGACGTGATCGGACGCCTGAATTCGAAGATGAACACGTAAATCCTTTGGGACAAGGTAACTAAATATTTAGAAAAAAGTTTCTAAGTCATTACAAAATTGGCCTGCAAAAACGAATAAGTATCAGCTTGATTTTCTGTTACAATGATCTCAACATCCTTAATCAGAATACAGATAGGTAGTATTTACTTCCATAAGGACTCTAAATTATCATGACAAAAATTGAAAAAAAATGCAACTCAAGAACTAGGTGCATATTTATAAGTGGCCTTACTAGTTGTATCATGCTTGACCTGGTAAGAACTTCGCTAATCCACTCGGTGAGTTTTCGAAATGCTGTGCTTATATGCGCAATGAAGCTTCATTCATGGGGTTTAGTGATTGATAAAAAAGTAATTGATGAGTTTCTTTACGCGTATTAATAATACAGTATATGATATGGTCAACAGCTCCAAGCAAAATTTACCTATTCCCAGCTTGTTAACAACAGCTTCAAGAAAACCAATGGAGCGCATGGTACATTTTAAACT
This sequence comes from Schistosoma japonicum, assembly GCA_025215515.1. Classification (NCBI taxonomy): domain Eukaryota; kingdom Metazoa; phylum Platyhelminthes; class Trematoda; order Strigeidida; family Schistosomatidae; genus Schistosoma; species Schistosoma japonicum. The sequence continues at coordinate 17,009,230 of CM046063.1, read as the reverse complement.
CAAAAATTGCGTAATTATATATATATATATATATATAATACTCACGATACACTAAATTAACTGCCCCAGAAATAGTTTGTCGCATTTATACTTTTTTTTCTCGATCCATCCTAAAACTTGTTCTGACGAATAGTAACTAACTACAGGTTAGTCGTACTGTATTTTGTCATAATCTTTATTAGTTAAAAAAGAATCACAATTGTGGAGGAGCTATCAAAACTATTCAATATAGAAGACTGCAAATGATAGTTTCGTCCAATCAATTTCCTAAACTAGAAATAATACAACGATTATCCTTCAAGCTTACAATATGGTTGTTACTAACAAATCTGTATAGCAGATTTTAGTGTTTAATTACTACTTTCTCTGTAAAATTCGGCTTAACAGTACTAAGATTCCAAATTGTGGCGACAACGACATTCAGGTTTTCTAAAGTACATCAGTAATCGCTTATCTACTTATGACATCAATGTCAGTTCTTTCCTCTTTGCTGTAGCACTCTGTTTCCATATTTTCATCATCCGCCCTCCAACGAAATAATTTAAGCCCACAACATTCAAAGTGTAACATCAATCTCATTCTAAGACTTGGTGAAACAGATGGAAACAATAGTATGATTAAAAACAATATTTCGACGGCTGTTTTAGTTCGAACAAACGATAAAAATCATTTAAAAGTGTAAGCTTACGGAGATATTTAAGTCAATTTTGTCAATAAAAATTCCGATAACGACCACAGGGACTAATGAAACAGACCGACGGAGATGACGAATTTTCCTTCGTCTTGAATGTAAATATGTGTTTGTACCGCTGTTATTGACAGTATCCACAGGAGGGTCAGAAAGATGGGGTTTCTGATTGCTGTTTACTGTAGAAATTAATTCAGGACTTTCACTGGAATTATGAATAGCTGCCATAGGTGCGACTAAACTGTTCTCAGAAGCATCTTCTAAAATGCACTGTATTAATTCTTTCACGCATTCAACATCCTGATACTTTTCTTTTGAGCCACAACTATCATAATCATTATCTGAAGTATCTGAATCTTCTGTAACTGGAATAATGCTGGGTACAAATGACCAAACCCAAGAAGCCCAAGATTGATTCTTTATATCTGAAATATCAGATTTACTGTTCGGTTCCTCAGCCTTTAAATTAAAGTCCTCTTTATCGCCGACTTTACTTTTTGTGTTGCTATCTGAATAGTTGAAGATAGACCAATCAAACGTCTCTGTACTAACATTCAAAAATATTTGTATAAGACGACACAACAAAGGAATTTGAACTGGACCAATATGTGCAACAAGAGTTTCACAGTGTATTTTCAGATTTGTAAGAAGTGTCTGATGAATTGTTAAACACTTAGCACTTGGTGTACAAATTATTTGAATGAAACATGACATGTTAAATCTAAAAGCTATTGGATCTTCATAAACTTCCACATAACCATTGGGTCCAGCACGATCAAGACATATAGTAAGATCAAAAAATTGCGCTAGACGATTGACAACATAAGTAGAACGAGGATTAATATCAGCAAAGGTAGGATTACCACTAAAATCAGTGACAAAACAATCACCTTTATTGAGACTTAAAGATAATACTAAGTCTTCTACCATAAATTTTAAATTTAAATTATGAACAACAAAATGTATGTTAGAAAGCAAACGATAAATGAAACCTTCCAAATAGCCAGGTGAAACGTTCGCAGGCATAGATTGATTTTTACACCCATATAAATCCATGACATTAGCTGGGTTCTGTATATTTTGTTCTGCTTTGTTAGTATCGGGTTTTTTTAAACCAAATATACATTCTACAGTATTTAAAGTAATAATAATATGTTCGGAATTCAATTTAGTCCATGGTACATGAATTCGTAATTCATGTACACGACCTGACCGAAAATTCACTGGAAGTGGAATAATATCTTCTAAAAAATCCAGTCGAAGATCAAGTTGAGTAAGTATAAGATCACCATCCCAAATAGACATTGCGAATTGGTCATCACGTAATTTAATATATTTATTTAGGTAGCTCATCAACAACTTTCCAACATACGTTTCTAATTTGAAATATCTTTGCATATTAAACTAATGCTTCTATGAATACATAAATAAACACTAATAAGAATTCGGTAATATTTGATCTACAAAGAAGGAAAAATAAGTAAAACTTTAGACAAAACACAGGTGTAAACGACAAGTTATAAGAATAAATTAAATTGCAGCATCAGAAAATGGTAAATTAACAAACATTCGTTTTAATTATCAGGTTACTGATAGATGACATGCAATTTAACAATACGAAAACTAAACTAATTAAAATTCACTTGAACGTAAGTTTTATTTCTTCGGTCGTAATGTACCGTACGAATAACAAAAATCCTAAAATACGTTACTGGTCGGTTAGAAGTTCAGATTTCGAAGCGTTTTATTATAAGGAAGATAGGGAGTAGATATAATGTGTAGACTGAACTTACTTATATAAGACATAAAGAAGTTAAGATGACAGGAAAACCACACGCATATGTATATTCTACATTTGTTACAGGATTGATATTGTATGCTCAGGAAATACTCACATAATTGTCATTATTGTTAAGCTTCCATTTCGGCAACATGAGCTTTTCCATACAACATATTTTGGTTTGAATTCACGACCGTTACTGTTACATACGTTAGAGTAACAGATAATTAAGCCAAATAAGTAATAAACAATAGAAACCGCCTTTTTAAAGACGACAAAACCTAGTCTACATTATTAATGTGGAGCAGAAACTAGTTACCACCGGTATGTTATAACTGCATGGATGACGACAGAGGTTGTCAAATGGGTAAGACATTCAAGCCCCTTAGATTCACAAAATTCCATGAACTCTTTAAATTTATACGAAAAGCTACCAAAGTTAGACGTTGAACACTATGCTAAGAAAAACTGTGAAGGAAAAAGACTAAACACAACCTTTACGAAATAATATTATAAAAAGTATGGTGTTTCTTTGATCTGTGTGTCAAACGGTTGTCCGATAAAGAAGACTTCCTGTAAATATCTGCCTATACGGAGGTAGCAGATACTCAATCGGAATGTTCACCACAAAACTATTCGAATATAAACATGTTTAATATTCCATTATCTTTGATTGATGGGCTATTGTACTTCAGATTTTCCATTTCACTTTTTAGGTCAAAGGCTATGGATGCATTCTTAATTAAAGTTTGCGTAAACATGTGATATAAGAACTGAATGTCCCGTGTTCGACAATTAAAATAAAATACAAGTAACTGAACACAGTTGGTACACGTACTTGATGCAGTATACTAAGATGTCACGTATATTACAGAACTCATAAAAACGTTAAGACTGATAAATCTTACACCACTTTCTCCTCGAAAAATGAGAATTAGTTTATGACTGACGGGAATAAGGAATTGGTACAAGTGAGAAGTTTTGAGACTGACCTGAAAGAACCTAATTTAATCAACCAGAAAACGGATTATGAAAGAGACTGAATCTTGACAACAAGTGTTCTTTAGTCCTAACTGCTGACTCATGAACAACCATAAAACCATCGATTTACAGATATTCATAAGATCGCTCTCATCGTTCCTGCAGTTTAACGATGAAAATTTCATTTAGCTAAATAGTTCATATATCCCTGTTTCGGAATATCCCAATTGAAACATTTTAAGAAATCTATGCACACCTTGATGATCATATTCTATGCAGACTGTAGTGAAACTGGCATAGCAGCAACGAATTGATGCATTTTGTAAGTTTACCTAAACTAGATCACAATACATTTATTATAACTAATAACATAGTAAAATGTATAGAGGAAAGGAAAGATGAGTGTCGTTCGAATCATATATCAAATACAAAAGGAATTCCATTTAGAATCGAGAGGAAACACATTAGAAAATAGAGAAGCGCTTTCGTCAGAACGTCTTCATTGGTCGCAAATGTGGGACTGTATCCTCACTTTCTAATTTGTCTCTATAATTTCTTCATTTTAGCTTACATGATCACGTAAGCTAAGCACCAGTTATTGTGCTCTAGCATAATGACTTCTGTCACTAAGATTAAAAACGCCAGCGATGCATTAAATAGGAGTCAAAAATGACGAAAGAGTGCAGGAATCAGATGCTTAAGTATACAATAATTATGAATTTATAAATAGATGTCTAGTTATGCATTTAAATATCAAGTTATAAACACCCAATATTAAAAATATTTTCAAAAAAATAGTAGATGTAACCTACCGCTTAGTCAATCATACTGCGGCTTTAAAGTATAACATTAGTTACTTTACTCATAAAAAGCGACCTTGATTACACCAAATAGCCACGTAGCGAATTAACTGAAAGAGTTTTCAAGGCTGTAGCCACGAGTACTCAATTTCTTAATGAGGAGCTCGTGTAAAAATATTATTTATTAGCTTATGCTATATCTGAAGTTTTTACGTAAACCAACTATGTCGCTTACGCCACTTACCCATATTTTTCTCTTTTGATGGGCAAGCTATACATATTTAGACGTATCGTTTAATCGATTTCAATTTCTTATTTGTTAACTCATACTTACGTTTTTAATCAAGTGTGTCATTCTACAGCAAGCACTTTGTTTGAGGACCCCAGTTATAAATTACTTCATATAAGCCTGGAATGACGATTAGATTATTAGTCTAATCTCTAGTAAGTTCGTGTCATATAATAGGGCCTTTCGTCTTGAGATGTGTAACACAGACATTCTAGAGTTTCATTGATAACGTGTTGCGGGGGCTCGATTATGCCTATCATAGGCATAAATTTATTGAGCCACTGCAACCTGCTCGTGAACCCTAGTAAAAAGAGGAATGTTGATAGCGACACAAAGCTATACGTTCTAGGAACCAGAGCTCCAGATGGTAGCTTATGTCATCTTCGTTTCAATTATTTAATTAACCCTAATGTTAGCAGATGCTCGATAAATCCAAATAAAACAACGTCAAAGTATCATGTGTGACCTGCAATGTTACACATAATATCACAACTACAGGTCATCCTGTATTCTTCAAAGTATACTGACTATCACATGAAAAACTAAGGATTGTGAAAAATGAATTTTATCATATAATTGACCTAAAAATAGTCAGTTAATCCAGTAGCTCAAGGTCATCTTCATCACATATGGTCCCGAGAAAAGATAACGATTATTTACGTCCCTCCGTTGATTACCAACGACTAAATGCTCAAACTACACCTGATCTATATCCGTCACCATACATTCACGACGTAACGGCCACCTTGAAGGGCATGACCGTATCTTAAAAAATCGACTTGGTAAAGTCGTACAATAAAATACCGATGACCGAGAACGGCATCCCCAAAATTGCTATCATAACCCGTCTTGCCTTTACGAATTCCTACGATTGCCTTCCAGCTTGAGAAATGCAGCACAGATATTCCAGCGTTTCATCGGTGACGTGTTCTGCATAATGAATTATGTTCACGCATACGTCCATAACAGCTTGATGGCAAGCCCAAATGGGTGGACACATATGAAGTTTCTGGATACCGCTTTTGGAAGACTGCAGCAATGTGGAGTTACCATAAATATGCGAAAATCCTGGAGCATACAATTAATAACAATGGCGTACAACCCCAAAAACATAAGGTGGCAGTTATTCTGGAGTATCCTAAACCAGCCACCATTAGCAGTTTTGAGTTCTCAATGGATTGGTAAGTTCTTACAGACGACTAATGTCCAACTGTGCATCTATCATGAAACTACTAACGGATCCCCTTCACGGAAATAGAAATATGGTCACAATAAAGTCAAAGAAGGCCTCCTCTCCCAAGGCCTTTTCACCCAATGAAGATGCGAAAAAAGATGCAAACTCCCAAAGCTAAGGCAAAAGCCATGGTTAGCCCATTAAACTACTTAAGTATAATGAAAAGGGAGACAAAAAGACGGTCGGAACTAAAAGTAAGCTCCAAACAAGATATTGTGACCTCATCTACACAAAGAGAGCATGATACCACTGTGCCCACTACATCATTATATAGTAAGACTGGTTACAAGACTTCATTTTCTAAAGGTAATCGACTACCTAGTAATCAAGGTCGTAAGCACTCACAGGCTGTACGTAACCAATCAAAACACAGCTCATCTAACTACCATCGTAAACCCCGTGGCGAACAAGTACACAACACTTCTTATAACACTGACGCAAATAACTTTGTAGGAAACTCGCGGTCGCCAAATACACAGCAGTATGCTCTAAGCCCTGGTAATCCTACACCATACACGACTTACTCAGATCGTATAAGTGGTTTTACTTTCCCTCCTCACTTTCATAATTATACCGCTGATGGGCTACTAGGATATCCTCCGTCTTCTGCTTATAGCCAACGTGATGCCATGTCGCCTAACTTAAGCTACTCAGAACATCCTATCTCTGACAACTCTAATAATTTTTTTGGGATAGGGCAGTCACTAGTCCCATTAGCAATACAGCTTGCTAAAACATTAGCTCAAGCAGTCAGACTGCCCTATTAAACGACCATCTAGTTACGTCAAACACAAACGATTTAGACAAAGGTCTTATTCGATTCTTCACAATTCACTCTTCATTTCTAAACTTTTTAGTAATTAACGCCCGCTCAATTCTTAATAAAATATCGACTCTAAAAACTATAGTCTTATTAGCTAAACCTTCATTAATATTTGTCACAGAAACATGGTGTTCCTCCTCAGTAACTGACTCAGAATTAGCCATTCAGGACTGTTATATCGCGGCAATAGAGAATATAGACGGGGTGGCGGCTGTTTAATATACGTAAGTGTTTGTTTTTCGTCTAGTAGAATCAATGACGAAATACTAAATAAGGTACCAGAGTCGGTCTGGATATCAGTTAATATTCAGAACTACAGTTTACTTTTCGGTTGCATATATAGAACCCCTAACACATCGACTACTGTAGATAACACCATTAATAATGCTTTTGTACATACCTCTGCCCTAAATTATAATGCGAAAGTCATCGCAGGTGACTTTAATCTTCCTAGGATAGACTGGAATGTTGGTAGAGGACTGTCATATGATGAAGAAAATCTTCTTAGTACATTAGACTTGCACTGTTGGACACAATGTGTACACAGTCCCACGAGATATAATAACATTCTCGACCTAGTTTTCTGTCATGATGTCACTCCTCTGTCACTTCAAGTTAGTAAAGAGCTCGAAACTAGTGACGACAAAATGATTCTATGTGCTCTCCCTTTTAATATTAATCTTAGTCACCATAATAATAATCGTAAATTACGTAAAACTAGACAATATCGAGACTATAAAAATGTGGATTAGAATCTTCTACACGACCTTCTAAGATGCTCTGACTGGGACAATTTTTTCTTAACTAATAATCATTACGGAAGCACTAGATATATTTTATCAAATTAATGACTCGTGTTTAGATCCGATTGCATCTATTAAGATAAGCAATATAATTGAGTCAATTGATCTGTACATACCACTTCATTACCGTAAAAAGCTTAGACGCTTACAGAAGTGTTATTTTAAGTCAAATGACTTTTCTGCATTCGTGGAAATTACGATGACCTATAATCAACTAAAAGAAGTCCACAGGTTAAATGCGATTAAAGAAGAGGTGTCACCAATGGACAGTAGCTCCAAGATACAAAACTTGGTGCGACTGTTCAATAAACGCCTCAAACCTTCTTGGAATAGTGATATTCCCTGCATTTTACGAGATGGAATACTGATTAATGACCATAATACTATAGTGAACCTGTTCAGCGATTTCTTTGCTAACAGAGGTAAGCCGCTGGATGATATTGAGGTAGAAATGATCAGTTCGGCTACTAACTATATGGAGTTCGTTACTTTCACTTATGATAATATTTGTAAATCCATCAAATCACTTAGAACGTCAAGTAGTTGTGGAGTTGATGGGTTGGCATCCATTTACTTCAAACACGCTCAATACTCCACTCTGCAAACTCCTAACCGTTTTTTGGAATTGTAACGCAGTGGTCAAGGAGCGCGCTGTTCTTATTCATATTAGCACCAGTATACAATATAAATATTTGATGTCCTAATAGTTAAAACTTTGTGGCAGTTGATTTGATTCTCAATTCAAATCTGTATATGTTATGAATGTCCTGACATTGACAATTTGTAATAATATTTGTATGTATGTAAACTTATCATTGTGACCATGCCTGTAAACTGGCATGCTCTCATGTGCAAAATGAGAATAATACTATTATTATTAAAACGGGTAAAAAATGATTCAAACACATTTGGAGAAAAAGTTAATAGACGTTTTGTGCATAAATGCAGTGCAATTAGGTTTATTAGACAACTGTGCAAGTATCCATGAGATTTTGATTTTTTAACAGGTGATGATAAAAGCTGAAAATTCTGTATAAAAGAAGGTGGATGTACATGAGTATGTATGTGATGTGGAAAATCAGTAGGTAATTAATTTGAATTTAATCAACTACAACATATTTACAATGATCGTTGTGATAAAACCATTTTGGTATCATCAAATGCGTTTAAACATACCATAATTAAAATTAGTTTATATGGTGAAAACAATATTTAGATAACAACGTCAAAGTGAAATAGTATACATATATATGACACTAAGGAAAAAAATTACAAACAAAAATACAAAGTGTCCACTAAGTAGTTGTAGTCTAAATTTACTGTGAATAGTTTTATTAGACAACTAACGAACCCAAAATAATTAAATGATCGAATGGTCAGGAACATTGTAAATTATTGTATAAATATTGATGGAAGACGGGTAAAAATAGACTGGAACAAAATGGAAATATGCACCACTAGCTATGTGATATGGATAAAAATCCAGTAGACATATAATGCATTATGAGTTCGTAATATTTCATTTTAGGCGTCGAAACCAGAGAGGTTCTAGTCTTAATTTGTAGCATCGTTGGTGATAATCTTGTGTGTCACAGTTGCCTAGTAGGATTTTAGTGAATGCTGTTTGAGCACTTAATTTTCACTAAGTTTGGGTATCTGCAGTTGCTCTAAAGTAGACAACCATATTCTAATATTGGAAGAACACACTTTTTGTACAGTAATATTTTTGAGTTTAAGTCGCGAAAAGTTCGTCTTATAAACCCAGTTAGCCTTCTAGCATTGTAAACTTGACAAGCTACATGATCCAAGAAGTTTATGCTATTGATATATCAAACCTCCAAATCTGAAACAACGCATAGAGGCTTTATTTGTGTTTTTTATAAGTGGAGATTTAGGTTTCAGTTGGGACCAATGGAGATGTATCCACTTTTGTCTGAGATAAGGGGAAGATGCTATATTTTAATCCACTCTGATAACTTGTCAATTTCATTTTGGATTATTTTAATATTTGTATTTATATTTGTGGAGGGTGGGAATAAATAGGCTACCTTTAAATTATCAGTAAAGAGGTTTCACCTTGCACGAATCGCTGACACACGTCATTGATGATGAGAAGGAAGAGTAATGGTCCAATTACACTTTCTTGTACAACTTCGTTAACTACACTTAGTGGTATTGAGTATCCAGAACCTAATCTATTATTTTGACAAAGTCCTGTTAAAAATGATTTAAACCATCTTAAACATGGGTCCCCTGTGCCATAAGAGTGTAGTTTTGAGGGAAGAAGGTTTCAGGCAGAGGGTCTTGTTTAGTTATATTGGATGAGTTTAGAAAATCTTGTGCCTCCACCTGTGTGTTAAATTTGAATGACATCGGTGTACTTACACCATAAAGACCCTTGTTTAACTTTGTACATGAGCATGGTGCATCAGTTATATTGCTGACCTTAAGGAGCTTCCTTTTTATCGTTTGTAAAAAACAGTCATCAGAAACATTTAAGATTATCACACTGTTGGAGAATTTAATGCGTTCAAAAACTTCGGAGTCAGCGTAGTCGATGACACTGTTCAGTACGTTTAGTTGATCTGATGTTTCAGTGTTGTCAGGATTAATTGATCATATTGGAGAGTTCAGAATCTTAGGGTTATCTTGAATATCTTTCAAGCCATCAATATGCTTGCAGTGACCTGCATTCAGTTTTGTCAGAAAGCATTTTATCAAGTCTTTTACAATAACGATTGAAACATGTATGTTGGGTTTTATTAGACTTATGTCGTGTGGGGCTCTGCACCTTCCCAGTAGTGGATCCGTAAGGGGTATACGACCAAAGATTTTTTCTACGTTTTGTCAAACTCTTCAGGTTGGACGTTGTTAAAGTTTCTATTGACAATTTTATCAATCAGGTTTGTGAATGGTGCGACTGGATAATAATAGAAATGATACACTTATACTTTAAGAAAAATTTAAAACAGAAAAAAATTAAGCGAATGCTTAAGCTACGCTCAGTAACTCACCGGATTGAGTTAATAATTTGGAGAGGGAAAATGTGTGTGAATGGCTATCAATGCTTCTTTTCACAATTTTAGTAATTGATTCCGATCGCTATATACTTCACAGTGAATAAATCGCTAATGGCTAGATGCTGCCTAATTGAGATTGTATTCATTAACGCTGAAAGATGATTCATGCTTCAAGTAATTACATAAATAGTTCAGAACGGTTTATTTGTTTATCATGTATGCGTTCGAGTGTTGTATATTGCAGTTCATATAATAAGGAAATCTTAAGGACCCTGAAATAACACTTAATCCGATTCGTAACTTGCACCTCTTTGTTTACTAGAATACTGCACCTTGATTCTTAGTGAAGTTTTTATTAAGGATAAGCTAAGACTGGAGTCTGTATAACGTCGCTTTACCATTGGTATTTTTGGAGTTAATTGTACTTTGGACTACAAAAATGAATGCACTAAGTTGGGACTAGATACTTTATGGGGGGGGGGTCGACTCAAGTTAAACCAAATCTTCTTTTACAAAATACTATACAAATTAGTGTTCTCATCATTTCATACAAATAAATTTGAGAAATCTTTGCTATGACCTACGCGATCCAGCCACAAAAATAAGAATGTCACACTCTAAATCTGTTGTTTATATAAATTGCTTTACGAATAAATTCTCCAGAATCTGAAACCATCTGCCTGAAGCCATTCGAGGAATAAATTCATTTTCTTTATTTGTATGACAAGTTGGTGATTGCATCTCTTCTGATATATTTTCAAAAATGCTCACGCAAACTACAGTTTCACACTCTACTAGCAAAATAATAGGGACTCTGAACGAGTGAACATTATTTATCTGTCCTAATCATGTGCCAGTATTCTTGTTTTGTTTTTTAATTCATTTATAAGCGTAGGCGGTTGAGTCGTGTCTTTTAAAGCATGTATGGCCACTATTTTTGCCCATTCTTTTCAGGATATCAGTGCTGTTGTTCTGTGATCTCCCTGCCTTCGTCTTCTTTTCATCTGTAGATGATTATGCACAAAGTAATTATGGAACCTACCGGCACAATACTATTGACCTCTTTTCTATGCCCAAGTTTCAAGTATTTTCGGTCTAATTTGGCACCTGGAAATGTTCAATGATTCATCATGCTCATGTGAAAAATGATACTTGGGAATAAAAGTTATTTATTAGCAACAGGTAGCAGTCCAGTATAGTTTATTTCACTTCACCAATAGATAAAAGCACCTACCAACTCACAGTGGTTTTAAAAATACATTATACTTTCGTAAATACTGTGCATAACACGACTTGCTTTCTGTTACTTAGATGCGTTAGCCCACTTGTAGATTCCTTTAACATAGGCAGTAGTGATCAGCTAGTTTAAATTTTTAAAAGATTTTTTATATATTAACAATAATGCCTCTAACTACTGCAGAATTTTGATTATTTTTGAAATACTGTTAAGTAGCATCATGCTGTTTTTAACGTCTTGCAGCATACAAGCAGCCTCGCAGTATTTGTTTCATTCACAAAAAGCTATATGAAGAACATGTAGCAGCTTCGTTTCACTTTAGTTTAAAATTTTACGCTTATTAGCATGTTATTTTGCGCGTAGATAACCCTCCAGAACGCTTCCTAAGAAATAACAACAGTTAGATATAATCGGGAGACTAAATAGTAAACTTTTTCGTGAGTTGTACATGAGATTGTTGTAAGCTCGTCAAAGCAGTTCCTGTAGCTATTCCTTCAGGATGCAGTTAAGGCAGACAAAGTGTACTCAATTGGTTAGTTAAAAAAATAACCCTTTGGATCGAGATAGCTTTAAACTGCTTTTAACAATCAAGAATCATTACTCTGAAAAAATTACACTGGCAAATTTTAGTCGAAAATCTGCCAATTATCGTACAAAATCATAATATTCACGTATTAGAGATAGAAAATATTTCCACAGTGAAACATTAGACATTGCAGCTGCGCTAGATTGCAGCAAGAGGTGAGCAGTAAACAAAAATTATATCTCAGTTCAGGTGAAGATGGCAAAATTTACCATGAAATTATACCTCTGAACGGCTGTCAGGATGATTTTTATTTACACAAACTGCATGATCAAAGTTGGATTGTGGATAGGCAAGTGGGATCTAAGACGTGAGTCATGTCCTATTTGGAGCACGTCAGTTGTAAGTACCTACAGTCAAGTGTTGATGTTCACACTGAGACCGTTCAATTTCGGTCCTTAGCAACATTAAATGGACTGGACCCATTATGGACTCAGTACCTTAGTGGCGGATACGGTGTTGTATGATACCCACGGATTGAGTCCAAGTCCCGGTGTGAACACCACAACAAGCTGGCCTACGCAAGCAGTGATTGGTTAATGTAAGTGTAGGCAGATAGGTGACGAATCACAATTGAGTGGATAGATAACTGTGACTCATATATTTACCATTTCAATTTGGCATGTGATCCATCACTTGGTATTGCTGTAATATATACTTGTGTCTAATCTATCTGATTCTTGATCAGTCTGAAGGATTATCGTGTCTGAGTGATAAACTAAGGCAAGGTCTGGGGTAGCTGTAGATATTGTATCGCAAGTGAATCAGAATCAATAGAATCGGCCATCCCACGTTGAGATATAACACCGACAATTGAATAAGGACATATCCAGATGACGAGTCCCAAATGGGACGATACTTGAACCCTGGATTCCATTTGCTAGCTACGATCCACCATTAATCATACTATTCAACTACCGCTGTATCTCTGCGATTTGCCGACAATGCACACACAGCGATAGAGAGTTGCTAGCCTCAGTCCACAATAAAATCAACAGAAAAATACAAATATTTTCAAACTATATACTGATTAAAGATCATAACCAGTATCAATCAGTTCTCCCTTGAGCACTGTGGGCATGCTAATGTGGGGTAACTTGTACGTATGCGTATATATGCCATGTTTTACACTGTCCATGACTGACTGACTGACTGATATCGGTTTACCAATTAAACAACGAGTATGCCGCACAGCAACTCCGCCTGGAATCCGCCTAGGCTTGCTGCAGGTACCAAGCCCGGATAAAGGGAAAGGGTTGAACATGCGATTTTCAACCCCATTACGTAGAACATAACTTTGCTAAAAATACGTTAACCATTTAAACTCTGCACTGGGAGTTAAAAGGTCTTCATTCCAAAGAGTTATGACGCCTCACGGTGAAAGCCCAGTTTCTTCGGAAGTCACGAGGTCGATAACCCTTCTGACAACCAGAGCAACAAATAACATAGGTACATGGAATGTTCACACGATTCGGTAGACCGGAAAATCATCCAAGTATCTAAAGAAATAAAAAGATACAACCTGGAGATACTTGGAATAAGTAAAAACCATTGGTTACAGGCTGAACAGTAAAGATTAGCTACAGAAGAAGTGCTGTTATATTTCGGTCACGAGGAGGAAAATACCTTACACACAAGGAGTAATAATTATGATTTCCTAAGAAGCACGTAAAGCACTTATAAGATAGGAACCTCATGAAACTAGGATCATCAAAGCATCCTTTAAGACGAAGAGGGAGAGGATCGCAACGGATGTCATCCAATGGTATGCGTACACCGACAACAGCCACGAAGACAACGAAGACCAGTTCTATGCAGGGCTGTAGTCAATCGTCGAGAAATGCCCAACCAAGGACCTGATCACTTTGATGGGAGACCTAAACACCAAAGTTGGAATGGACAACACCGAAAATGAAGATATCATGGGACGACATGGACTGGGAGAAATGAACAAAAACGGTGAGAAATTCGTAAATTCATGTGTATCCAACAAAATGATTATAGGTGGCACCATATTCTCCCACAAACGTGTACACAAAGCTACATGGGTTTCACCAGATCACACTATTTAGAACCAAGTCGACTACGTCTGCATCAATAAGAAGTTCAGAAAGACCATGGAAGACATGAAGACCAAGTGAGGAGCTGATATAACTTCAGATCACTACCTGGCTAAAATAAAACTGAGGCTGGAGAAGCACTAGAAAACTGGAGCAGCAGCATTACAAAAGTTTAACACAACTCATCTCCGGGATACTCACAAACTCAACGGATTCAAAATAACTCTCAACAATAAGTTTCAGGCAATTCACGATCTACTAGGAAAAGGTGGAACAGATATGGAGGACAACTGGAAAGGGATTAAGGAAACAATAACTTCAACGTGTCAGGAGGTTTTGGGTCGCAACGAGCATTACTATAAAGAATGGATTTCTGTTCGAACTCTGGACAAGATCCAAGAAAGGAGGAGCAAGAAGATAGCAATTAATAACGGCTGAACAAGAACAGAGAAAGTCAAGGCACAGGCCGAATACACAGAAGTCGACAAGCAAGTAAAGAGGAGCATTAGATCGGATGAACGAAAATATGTGGAGGACCTAGCAATGACGGCGGAAAAAGCTACAAGAGAAGAAAACATGAAACACCTACACGACACAAAGAAGAAACTAGCTGGAAAATTCAGTAAACCAGAACAGCCAATCAAGAACAAGGATGGCGAACTAATCACTGAGACGCAAGAACAACGAAACAGGTGGGTAGAACACTTTGAAGAACTCTTGAATAGACCAGCTCCACTGAACCTACCAGTCCTCGAAGCAGCATCTATGTATCTCCTTATAAATACCCACCAACAGTCGATGAAATCAAAGAGGGTCTGATGTAGGTGCAAAGGGGCGGATTGGTACAACAATGCAGCATTTCTATAACTGAAAAACATCTAAAACTCAAACCAGTTATTAGCAAACATCAAAGTCAGCACTTTAAATACAAACGTCAAGACAGTTATATTGTATGGGACTGAAACTTGTAAGAAGAACTATGAAAAGCATCATTCAAAGACACAAGTATTCATAAACACCTGTCTGTACAAGAAACTTCGGATCCGTTGGCCAGATACCATCAGCAACAATTTTCTGTGGTAGAGGGTAAACCAACCAAAATTCAGGTGAGAGAGAAATTAGGAAAAAACGCTGGAAGTGAATAGGACTCACATTGAGAAAATCACCGAACTGCATCACAAAACAAGCACTAACTTAGAATCCTCAAGCTTAAAGGAAAAGAGGACGACCAAAAAAACACGTCATGTCAGGAATTAGAGGCAGACATGTGAAGAATGAGTAGTAGTTGAGAAGAACTGGAAAGGGAACCCCAGGACAGAGTTCATTGGAGAATGCTGGTCGGTAGCGTATGCTCCACGTGGTGTAACAGGCGATGATTGATTGACATCGCACAGCAGTCATTCAGTTCAACGTTATGGACTTGAAACGCAGCTACTTGATTACTGGTGTCTTCGAAACAACGTCCACATTTGCTGGGATCACCGGGTGATCAATAATGAGGTTAGACGCAGTATATTGGAGAAAGATAGAAAATCAGTTAGTGAAATTAACCCTTTATCTTCCTCCCGAGATTGAAATTATTTTATACCTTTCCATGAATCATTGTTTTGCTACACTTTCGCAATGTCTATTTTTTTTTCTAACACCACTGCTGTTACTACTATTTATATTACTTTGGTTTTCATTTTACTGTGCTAAAGAGATGTGTCAACTTTGATAAATAAACATGTGTCAAGTTCAACGTTATATATGACCGACCAACCGCCTTTCCTTAGACTTTAAGAATCACATCTCAAACTATATGTTCAAGCTTTCAACGCAAAATGGAATAAAACACTTCATTAGCTAGAGCTCCGAATTGCTTATAGCTGACTGACCTAAAACATGTATAAACTAATAAAACTTCAAAATGCTTCCCGTTAATACGTGATAAACGACCAAGAACAATTCTAAAAATAACACTATACATTAGTTAGAATAAGCATAACGTATAGTAGTGGAAAAATTACTGCGATTCGATAAAAATTATCCCTCTTTTTTACCAGATGTAACTCACAGTGAACTCGCACTTTATAACCGGTCCAGAATGTTGAAACTGGTGTTTAATACGACGTGATCGGACGCCTGAATTCGAAGATGAACACGTAAATCCTTTGGGACAAGGTAACTAAATATTTAGAAAAAAGTTTCTAAGTCATTACAAAATTGGCCTGCAAAAACGAATAAGTATCAGCTTGATTTTCTGTTACAATGATCTCAACATCCTTAATCAGAATACAGATAGGTAGTATTTACTTCCATAAGGACTCTAAATTATCATGACAAAAATTGAAAAAAAATGCAACTCAAGAACTAGGTGCATATTTATAAGTGGCCTTACTAGTTGTATCATGCTTGACCTGGTAAGAACTTCGCTAATCCACTCGGTGAGTTTTCGAAATGCTGTGCTTATATGCGCAATGAAGCTTCATTCATGGGGTTTAGTGATTGATAAAAAAGTAATTGATGAATTTCTTTACGCGTATTAATAATACAGTATATGATATGGTCAACAGCTCCAAGCAAAATTTACCTATTCCCAGCTTGTTAACAACAGCTTCAAGAAAACCAATGGAGCGCATGGTACATTTTAAACTCAAAAATTGCGTAATTATATATATATATATATATATATATATATATATATATATAATACTCACGATACACTAAATTAACTGCCCCAGAAATAGTTTGTCGCATTTATACTTTTTTTTCTCGATCCATCCTAAAACTCGTTCTGACGAATAGTAACTAACTACAGGTTAGTCGTACTGTATTTTGTCATAATCTTTATTAGTTAAAAAAGAATCACAATTGTGGAGGAGCTATCAAAACTATTCAATATAGAAGACTGCAAATGATAGTTTCGTCCAATCAATTTCCTAAACTAGAAATAATACAACGATTATCCTTTAAGCTTACAATATGGTTGTTACTAACAAATCTGTATAGCAGATTTTAGTGTTTAATTACTACTTTCTCTGTAAAATTCGGCTTAACAGTACTAAGATTCCAAATTGTGGCGACAACGACATTCAGGTTTTCTAAAGTACATCAGTAATCGCTTATCTACTTATGACATCAATGTCAGTTCTTTCCTCTTTGCTGTAGCACTCTGTTTCCATATTTTCATCATCCGCCCTCCAACGAAATAATTTAAGCCCACAACATTCAAAGTGTAACATCAATCTCATTCTAAGACTTGGTGAAACAGATGGAAACAATAGTATGATTAAAAACAATATTTCGACGGCTGTTTTAGTTCGAACAAACGATAAAAATCATTTAAAAGTGTAAGCTTACGGAGATATTTAAGTCAATTTTGTCAATAAAAATTCCGATAACGACCACAGGGACTAATGAAACAGACCGACGGAGATGACGAATTTTCCTTCGTCTTGAATGTAAATATGTGTTTGTACCGCTGTTATTGACAGTATCCACAGGAGGGTCAGAAAGATGGGGTTTCTGATTGCTGTTTACTGTAGAAATTAATTCAGGACTTTCACTGGAATTATGAATAGCTGCCATAGGTGCGACTAAACTGTTCTCAGAAGCATCTTCTAAAATGCACTGTATTAATTCTTTCACGCATTCAACATCCTGATACTTTTCTTTTGAGCCACAACTATCATAATCATTATCTGAAGTATCTGAATCTTCTGTAACTGGAATAATGCTGGGTACAAATGACCAAACCCAAGAAGCCCAAGATTGATTCTTTATATCTGAAATATCAGATTTACTGTTCGGTTCCTCAGCCTTTAAATTAAAGTCCTCTTTATCGCCGACTTTACTTTTTGTGTTGCTATCTGAATAGTTGAAGATAGACCAATCAAACGTCTCTGTACTAACATTCAAAAATATTTGTATAAGACGACACAACAAAGGAATTTGAACTGGACCAATATGTGCAACAAGAGTTTCACAGTGTATTTTCAGATTTGTAAGAAGTGTCTGATGAATTGTTAAAGACTTAGCACTTGGTGTACAAATTATTTGAATGAAACATGACATGTTAAATCTAAAAGCTATTGGATCTTCATAAACTTCCACATAACCATTGGGTCCAGCACGATCAAGACATATAGTAAGATCAAAAAATTGCGCTAGACGATTGACAACATAAGTAGAACGAGGATTAATATCAGCAAAGGTAGGATTACCACTAAAATCAGTGACAAAACAATCACCTTTATTGAGACTTAAAGATAATACTAAGTCTTCTACCATAAATTTTAAATTTAAATTATGAACAACAAAATGTATGTTAGAAAGCAAACGATAAATGAAACCTTCCAAATAGCCAGGTGAAACGTTCGCAGGCATAGATTGATTTTTACACCCATATAAATCCATGACATTAGCTGGGTTCTGTATATTTTGTTCTACTTTGTTAGTATCGGGTTTTTTTAAACCAAATATACATTCTACAGTATTTAAAGTAATAATAATATGTTCGGAATTCAATTTAGTCCATGGTACATGAATTCGTAATTCATGTACACGACCTGACCGAAAATTCACTGGAAGTGGAATAATATCTTCTAAAAAATCCAGTCGAAGATCAAGTTGAGTAAGTATAAGATCACCATCCCAAATAGACATTGCGAATTGGTCATCACGTAATTTAATATATTTATTTAGGTAGCTCATCAACAACTTTCCAACATACGTTTCTAATTTGAAATATCTTTGCATATTAAACTAATGCTTCTATGAATACATAAATAAACACTAATAAGAATTCGGTAATATTTGATCTACAAAGAAGGAAAAATAAGTAAAACTTTAGACAAAACACAGGTGTAAACGACAAGTTATAAGAATAAATTAAATTGCAGCATCAGAAAATGGTAAATTAACAAACATTCGTTTTAATTATCAGGTTACTGATAGATGACATGCAATTTAACAATACGAAAACTAAACTAATTAAAATTCACTTGAACGTAAGTTTTATTTCTTCGGTCGTAATGTACCGTACGAATAACAAAAATCCTAAAATACGTTACTGGTCGGTTAGAAGTTCAGATTTCGAAGCGTTTTATTATAAGGAAGATAGGGAGTAGATATAATGTGTAGACTGAACTTACTTATATAAGACATAAAGAAGTTAAGATGACAGGAAAACCACACGCATATGTATATTCTACATTTGTTACAGGATTGATATTGTATGCTCAGGAAATACTCACATAATTGTCATTATTGTTAAGCTTCCATTTCGGCAACATGAGCTTTTCCATACAACATATTTTGGTTTGAATTCACGACCGTTACTGTTACATACGTTAGAGTAACAGATAATTAAGCCAAATAAGTAATAAACAATAGAAACCGCCTTTTTAAAGACGACAAAACCTAGTCTACATTATTAATGTGGAGCAGAAACTAGTTACCACCGGTATGTTATAACTGCATGGATGACGACAGAGGTTGTCAAATGGGTAAGACATTCAAGCCCCTTAGATTCACAAAATTCCATGAACTCTTTCAAATTTATACGAAAAGCTACCAAAGTTAGACGTTGAACACTATGCTAAGAAAAACTGTGAAGGAAAAAGACTAAACACAACCTTTACGAAATAATATTATAAAAAGTATGGTGTTTCTTTGATCTGTGTGTCAAACGGTTGTCCGATAAAGAAGACTTCCTGTAAATATCTGCCTATACGGAGGTAGCAGATACTCAATCGGAATGTTCACCACAAAACTATTCGAATATAAACATGTTTAATATTCCATTATCTTTGATTGATGGGCTATTGTACTTCAGATTTTCCATTTCACTTTTTAGGTCAAAGGCTATGGATGCATTCTTAATTAAAGTTTGCGTAAACATGTGATATAAGAACTGAATGTCCCGTGTTCGACAATTAAAATAAAATACAAGTAACTGAACACAGTTGGTACACGTACTTGATGCAGTATACTAAGATGTCACGTATATTACAGAACTCATAAAAACGTTAAGACTGATAAATCTTATAACGGCTGAACAAGAACAGAGAAAGTCAAGGCACAGGCCGAATACACAGAAGTCGACAAGCAAGTAAAGAGGAGCATTAGATCGGATGAACGAAAATATGTGGAGGACCTAGCAATGACGGCGGAAAAAGCTACAAGAGAAGAAAACATGAAACACCTACACGACACAAAGAAGAAACTAGCTGGAAAATTCAGTAAACCAGAACAGCCAATCAAGAACAAGGATGGCGAACTAATCACTGAGACGCAAGAACAACGAAACAGGTGGGTAGAACACTTTGAAGAACTCTTGAATAGACCAGCTCCACTGAACCTACCAGTCCTCGAAGCAGCATCAATGTATCTCCTTATAAATACCCACCAACAGTCGATGAAATCAAAGAGGGTCTGATGTAGGTGCAAAGGGGCGGATTGGTACAAGCAATGCAGCATTTCTATAACTGAAAAACATCTAAAACTCAAACCAGTTATTAGCAAACATCAAAGTCAGCACTTTAAATACAAACGTCAAGACAGTTATATTGTATGGGACTGAAACTTGTAAGAAGAACTATGAAAAGCATCATTCAAAGACACAAGTATTCATAAACACCTGTCTGTACAAGAAACTTCGGATCCGTTGGCCAGATACCATCAGCAACAATTTTCTGTGGTAGAGGGTAAACCAACCAAAATTCAGGTGAGAGAGAAATTAGGAAAAAACGCTGGAAGTGAATAGGACTCACATTGAGAAAATCACCGAACTGCATCACAAAACAAGCACTAACTTAGAATCCTCAAGCTTAAAGGAAAAGAGGACGACCAAAAAAACACGTCATGTCAGGAATTAGAGGCAGACATGTGAAGAATGAGTAGTAGTTGAGAAGAACTGGAAAGGGAACCCCAGGACAGAGTTCATTGGAGAATGCTGGTCAGTAGCGTATGCTCCACGTGGTGTAGCAGGCAATGATTGGTTGATTTACTAGCTGGCGCAACAAATCTGACATATACATTTATTATTCTGTAATCCAAACTGCCTCAGTTGATTAATTATGTACGTTTTAAATGTTTGTTATTCCTTACTTTCGCACTTTTTTTATTTAAAGGCAGTCAGTTTTTCTGTTTTTTATAGTTTAACAAGCTGATTTTGTAGACTCAAGACTCGGTGTTTATTGATATAATTGTTTAACTTTGTACAAGCAAATGTTCTTACTAAGGTGCATAGTCACACAGCTATCGGCCGTTCGTCTTCTTCACAGTCAATTAGTCGGGATTAAATGTCATCATCCGGACCACAGGAAAAAGTAGTAACGTTAAGGGTGATTAATCACTTAAGGTAAAATAGATAATCTAAGTGAATAAATACATGTGTAGATTGGAAATAGTGGGTTTATGAAAAGATAAAAATAAAGATCATAGGATAAGATGCAACTTAAGTAAGTGGCAGTAATTGAGGTTCCAGGTAATGTCTATTGTCCCATGGTTCAAAAAATTTATATTTTCTTCATGCCTAAAACGTTTTGTCGAAATGGTTTTTGTCTTCGAGGGCAAAAATGAATCCCACACTTACCATTCATTTAGTGTGTAGACGTAAATGCGTAAGCACGAATCTGCTATTTGGTGAATTAATTTAATAGTGTTTACTAGTGGATTACTGTGGTCACTTTTGGTAATCTAAAGTAGTATATACTTCACTAAAATAAAGTTTTATCTTACTATTCTCTTTAAAATAAAGAATATACTTGATGCCACAAAATGATTTTTGATTCGCATCATCAGCCCGCTGGCTACCTTGTCTAGCACTATATATTCACTTTAAGTTATGTACTTCCTCTTTGTATCAGTAGGCTACAACATCATGATTTTCCATAGTTACAATTTTAGATTCAGGTTTTATTTCAAATTTGTAATTTGTAGAGCGAAACATTAGTGGGTCTGTGTTATTTTTATTATGGAAAGCTTCTTTGAGTGCCTAATCTTTAACTGAATATGCCACTTAAAAACGCAGATTCATGTAGGACAACCAGTTTCCCAAGCTGACTCCTCGGTGGGAAAACATTAGTCTAATCTAGCTAATAGTCTGCTTAAAACTTAGACGAATTCGCTGAAATGAAACAATAGTGGGTCATTGTGTTAAGATTGCAATTTACCGTGACTTCGAGGCCACTGTGCATTTTATTATGTCGGACCACTAAAGAAAAGTGAAAACTTTCAGAACTGTTTCAGAGAACTAATTCATTTATTCTGGTCGTGAGTAGTGTAAACATTACATTCCTGTTATTGTTACGTTCCCCTTACCCTATCCTCCCGTTTAGCATATATGCTGTTATAATATTATCTCTTATTATTGACTACAGTTAATTAGTTATGTACAAGTCGTCCCTATTCACTACCACTATTTTCTTAGTTCTGTATTGATGTTAGTTTCCTAATTGGTTGACTGTGTGATCTGATTTTGCGTATATATAAAGGCATGATTGAAATACAATTCGATTCGAGTCTGTCTGTCTGGCTCATCAATCGTTGTTTTTCCGATAATCCGGCTTGGGGACTGGTAGTAGCGGGATAGACGTGTTCCTATAGTGATTAGCGATCGTCAAGGGCACTGTGTATATTCACAATGCATAGCAAATTCCAGCTGACAATAATTTATTGACTGTACTGAAAGTAAGAGAGATGACTGCATGGTCACTCACATAATTAGTAAGAATTAATTGATATTATTAATTTCGCCTCAATAATTCATATTAAATCAAGAATGGACGGAGAGTGTCGAAAGTCTTCTCAGTTGAAGCTTCTGATATGTCGCAAAAGTGTAGCTTCTATCAGCTTGTTAAAGAAATGAATTTAACGATGTCTCTGTTTCAAACCCGTTCTAACTTATAAAGAGTGCGAGAAGTCACCTACTATGAAGTACGTGCGTAGGTTCTGACACGACCAAAATTTATCAGTGACAAAGTCACCCAGTCTTTCTTACTAGACTCCAGTGTACTACAGCCAAATTGGTCTTCTGTCTTTTTTTCTCAAACAATATCATTTTGCCGTACATAAACTGCTGTCGGGAGCAACCGCCTTACGGGAAGAATGAATAACTCTATTTTCGCATGAAAAGCAGCTTTGCAAGTAGTTTTTGCTGATAAGATTTATATCAGGATTTACGAAATTCGCAACTTTAAGGAAACTCAACCCTTGAGTTTGGTATACTGCGGGAAATATCGTAACAAACAACTTGCTCTTCTTGATTCGTTTTTTATCCACTAACAGTAGTCCCGATCTTTCACAATACGAAAACCAATCACGAAGTTTTTCCCTCCGTCTCAACGCTTTTTGGCTATCTCTGTTTCTGCAGGGGACCGCTCAGTGAGGTTAGCTAGACCAATATGTGTTAACGTAGATTTTAATTCTCCAACTAAGCTTTCCTTTCTTAGTAGCAGCTAACAGTCCTCCGTGGCAGCCACTGCAACTTCCAAATAGCGAATGATCTTGAAGCTTTTAAGACCTGGTATTTGTAGAACTCAATAATATTTGTGCATACATATTTATGTTACCAGCTCCGGTATCAGCAGTGCATACTATAGATTTATTACGGCTTAAGCAATAAGGAAATCTAATTTTAAGGTCGATTTTTGAAGACTCTACCAGACCATAGAAAATTATTGACCTGAGATATTAAATTTTGTATTCCATCAGGCTCCTTTCTTTCCAAATTTAAGCATGAATAGTATCCAACACTTCTATGTACATTAGTTTTAAATATTCGCACCCTTTCACATTTACGTTCATTTAATGACGGAACGTTTACACTGGTTTTAGCATTACACAAAAGTCCATAAAATATATTTTACTTATAGACACAAAAGATCATCAGCATCATAATCCCAGACAACTAATGAGATTTCTGCACAATGAAACATCAAACATTGAGGTAACACTAAAAAGTGAACAAAAACATACCAACGAAACATGTATTCCAAAATGGCTTACAACATGGCAGAATTTGTGTAGCTCGGTATTACAGTATGCTTCTGATCGGTTACCATAATAATTAGGAATAAATCAAGTGGCAATCGGATATAATCTCAACCAAATCAGGTGATCTGTTTTGATCCGTAAAATGTTTATTCCAGTAAAGCTCCAGTTTCTTCCTTAAAGACTTCATCGATAAGGCTGTCAATACGTGTTCGAGTGATACTTTCCAGTCATTAATAAATCGACATGAAAATTGAAAACCTACTCTTAGAGCTACTGTGCATTGCTGATAACTCTTCTTTAATCGTCTACAACCTGTTTACTTCTTTTAATTAGTTAAAAATTATGATAATTTCCACGAATGCTGAAAAATCATTTGACTTAAAATAACACTTCTGTAGGAATTTAGCATCCTACGGAAATAAAGTGGTATGTACAAATCATTTGAGTTAATTATATTGCTTATTTTAATAGGCATAATCGAATCTTAACAAGAGTCATTAATTTGATAAAAATATCTATTGATTCAGTAAGACTATTGAATAAGAAAAAAAATGTCCCAGTCAGAGCAACTTAGAAGGGTGTGTAGAAGTGCCCAGTCCACATTTTTCTAATCTCGACATTGTCTCGTTTTTTGTAATTTACGAATACTGTAATGACCGAAATTAAAAGGAAGAGCAAATAAAATCATTTTGTAGTCACTGCTGTCAAGCTCTTTGCTAATTTGAAGTGACAGAGGAGTGACATCATGACAGAAAACTAGGTCAAGAGTGTTATTATGTCTTGTAGGAGTGTGTACACACTTTGGTCAACAGTGCAAGTCTAATGTACTAAGAAGATTTTCTTCATCATATGACAGTCCTCTACCAACATTCCAGTCTATCCTAGGAAGATTAAAGTCACCTGCGATGACTTTCGCATTATAATTTAGGGCAGAGGTATGTACAAAAGCATTATTAATGGTGTTATCTACAGTAGTCGATGTGTTAGGGGTTCTATATATGCAACCGAAAAGTAAACTGTAGTTCTGAATATTAACTGATATCCAGACCGACTCTGGTACCTTATCTAGTATTTCGTCATTGATTCTACTAGACGAAAAACAAACACTTACGTATATTAAACAGCCGCCACCCCGTCTATATTCTCTATTGCCGCGATATAACATATAGTCCTGAATGGCTAATTCTAAGTCAGTTACTGAGGAGGAACACCATGTTTCTGTGACAAATATTAATGAAGGTTTAGCTAATAAGACTATAGTTTTTAGAGTCGATATTTTATTAAGAATTGAGCAGGGCGTTAATTACTAAAAAGTTTAGAAATGAAGAGTGGATTGTGAAGAATCGAATAAGACCTTTGTCTAAATCGTTTGTGTTTGACGTAACTAGATGGTCGTTTAATAGGGCAGTCTGACTGCTTGAGCTAATGTTTTAGCAAGCTGTATTGCTAATGGGACTAGTGACTGCCCTATCCCAAAAAAATTATTAGAGTTGTCAGAGATAGGATGTTCTGAGTAGCTTAAGTTAGGCAACATGGCATCACGTTGGCTATAAGCAAAAGACGGAGGATATCCTAGTAGCCCATCAGCGGTATAATTATGAAAGTGAGGAGGGAAAGTAAAACCCCTTATACGATCTGAGTAAGTCGTGTATGGTGTAGGATTACCAGGGCTTAGAGCATACTGCTGTGTATTTGGCGACCGCGAGTTTCCTACAAAGTTATTTGCGTCAGTGTTATAAGAAGTGTTGTGTACTTGTTCGCCACGGGGTTTACGATGGTAGTTAGATGAGCTATGTTTTGATTGGTTACGTACAGCCTGTGAGTGCTTACGACCTTGATTACTAGGTAGTCGATTACCTTTAGAAAATGAAGTCTTGTAACCAGTCTTACTATATAATGATGTAGTGGGCACAGTGGTATCATGCTCTCTTTGTGTAGATGAGGTCACAATATCTTGTTTGGAGCTTACTTTTAGTTCCGACCGTCTTTTTGTCTCCCTTTTCATTATACTTAAGTAGTTTAATGGGCTAACCATGGCTTTTACCTAGCCTTTGGGATTCAGCGTTTTTTCTCCTAATGGAGAACTAGAGTCCATAACATTGGAGGTTGTGTGGTCTAAATCTTAGTACGGGTTTTTATTCTATAAACATATGCTTCTAGTCTTGATACACATTAGATCTTGCCAAACCTTGAATTGGCCCCCTTATTCCGAAGTTTGAAAGTTTTCCCACTAGGCCGACACAAGACACTACCAAGCGCTTTTCTGAAATCAGTGATCTCTACATTAAAATCCATTTCGTTCTTTATAGCCACCGTCCACTTTTCTCCTACAGTCAATCAGTCACGGAATCAGGGAGTCACTCATGAATCCTACGATGCGCTGGAATCAACAAGCTTTATGACTACGCGATCTGGTATTTTACTTCAGATTATTTTATTTGACATTTCAACAATAATGCTAGTTAAACCAACGATTTTATAGTTAGGTGTCAAGTGTCTGTTTCCACAATTAAAAACAAGACTAGTGATGACATAGTTCAGATCTCTAAAAAAGAACACATTGAACAATCTTGCAAGTAGTTTACAAGTGATGTCCCGTATTGATGATATCAGTTGTAAATGCCCTATCAGGACACGGTGAATTACACGTGTTGAGATGACAAAGACAACAGAAAACCTCTGCTGTAACAACAAAGACTCATACCTTAGTGAGTATTTGGTCGCATTAGTGGAATGCACATCTACATCTGTGTTCACATAGTAAATCTCGGTGATATATTTTGACGACTTTTCTACATTGGTTAAACTTGAGTCATATACTTAAATTAGGTTTTCCTGGCCAATTAATGATAAAATCATATAATTTTTCTAATTTTTTTTTACATAAGAAGACAGTCGTCCGGGTCAAGTATGGCTATCGTGCTGGCTCTATCTCGTAAGTTTTATGAGATCAACTACTGATCTACTTAGAACAGCTTTTAATCCTTTGAAATTCATGTTAAGAAATAGGTAGTACATTTCTCGCATAGTACACATTTACACGAGTTCTGGCATAATGAATAAGAAATGATAAATCCATAAACTGTAATACTCCAACAATAAATTGGACATTGAAACATTTTAATTGCATTGGTTACAACTACTCACGTTTTAAGTGGGTGTTAGTGATGTCCGATTTAAGTCGCTTGATAAAGGAGATCGGTAAGTGGCATTTCGTAATTAATATTCCACCCAGGAGTCGAGGTCCAGCAACTCTCAAACCATGTAGAGATAGAGAAAAACAATATATGCAGTACTGTTAATCCTTTTCTATAACTCACAGATCTTCAACAAAAGCTCCTGCTGCTAACCCAAGAAACTGAGTCTCAGAAGAAATTTAGGCGGCAACTGGAGGAAGAGTTTCAAAATCTGGAGAGCACTTACTTTCAGCCGGACGCTAACAGATGCGGGTAGGGACTGCAATAGCACTTTGGATGACAGATTCTTAAATTTTTATTAGGTCGGATGTTAACGAAACTGTCAGCGAACAAATCCGATCTCTTAACTCAGTCCTATCAGAAATAAAATGTAACAACGACCGAACTAAGTAAGCTTACTGTTCATGACGTCTTGTCCCAGTTCCCACATGTATTTGTCTTAAATAAAATATCGATTTGACACTCGTAAAACTTGATACAGTATTACTGTCTCCGTAGTGTTACGGTGGTATCAGTATTTATAATTGTATATGTAGGTCACGATATGACATTCTCGCCAATATGCTTTCGAAGCAGATACTTGGCTCCAGTGAAATAATTGCTAGAAACTTGAAGAGTAAACATTTGTCAGCTGCGTGATTTTTAAACTAGTCTGCTTTACGTGCTAATGAGAATCACTTCCATTGAGATGGCATACCTATCCTATGCCTGACTACACATCTTGTTCACGACAGTTTGAACATAGACTACCCTAGATGTAATGATAACACATGAAGCTTAGATGTTTATTTTTCTGAGATTCCTAAATGTACGACACTAAAGGAAGCATATCCGCTTATTCAGTACATCTGTAAATTTCACATACACAAATAGAAAACCAAACTCCATCATCGCGTAGACATCATTATTGTTTGCAGTTATCTAAAGGTCATGATAACTATGAACATAAAGGAGGGGGGAGTAGTAGGAGCTTTCGCTTTAGTTGCTTCGTATCTAGGCAATTGTCCACTCGTACACTGATGTCTGCCTAGGTATGCATTTACAAAAGAATAGTAAATTATTATAAAATCCTGCAATAAATTTAGTTTACTTTCGTGACAATCGAATGTGCTTGGATTCCAGCTGGTTAGAAGTTACCAAATCCAGATAATCATCACATAGTATGCACGCGGTTCATTTTACTATGTCGTACCCTTAGCTCCCAGGTGCTCCATTTAAAGTTAGATATCTGACTGTGTTGTAACAAATGCACAAGAATACAGACCTCGTAGCTTCGTAAATGCATTCAAAGTTATTCATTTGAAACAAGGTAGGGATTGGAGCGCTTTTACACTAAATGATAGACAGAACTAGAAATAAGTTTCGAGGTTATTGTGGTGTTTTATGTTACATAAGACTCCTCGAAAAGAAGTGAAAAATCAGTAATTAGTAACTTGAAATAAATAGTACAGGACACCTGTTGGTTTGTTGAGTGATGGATGCATATTGACGCATACTTTTCAAATCCTCACAATTTAGAAAATGTGCTTACTTAGCTTCTGCTGATGTCAATCAATTTGTCATTGTATACTGTTATGGTACGACGAATTGCTTTAGTGTAGATTTTCGAAGTTGTGCAGTAAGATTTCCGTAAATTTACATAATTTTAATCCGTTACAAGAATAATTATGTTGCATTTAGGGTTTTAATAACACTTTCGTTTCCTTAACATGTATTTTGGTGAGTTTTCTATACTTAGTAATTAATTTCTGTTTATCAGGAAAGAAAGAGCCGCTTTCATTTTGGAATACAAACAAAAACTAGAAGATTACAATCGGCATATAATGCAAACTGACAAGCTACAAGCTTTTATCGAGTTATGGAAAGCTAAATGCACTGATAACTACAAGCTCACAGGTAGGTAATTGATTTGTAACTTTAAACCTTTGAAAAGCGATTCCCGAAATTATAAAGGAAACGTAAGTTGTGAGAATCTGATTGGTTACGCCTATTAGAGCCGAAGAAATATCCAACTTTTATGAAACGTCTCTTCTAGAGACACTGGAAAACGCACTAAATCCACCTGCAGTAAGTTTTAAATCAATGTTACGCATGCTTATAGGTAAGAAACGAGGAAGCAGAAGTAACACCCTCTAAAACTACATGCATTACAGAAAAGGATGAGGTTTCTGCAGTCATTTCGAGGATTCATCAGCTGAACCCTACACATAGTAACCAGCTGAATTTATCAGGTGACGTAGATACAGAACTTCAAGATTGTAATGTCTTGGATGCTAGTCGTTTGCGTATGTCTGCCCTTGATACTAGTGTAATGTCATCACTCGTAAGGAAAGAAAGTAAGTTTTGTCATTCGTGTAAAACGCTCTTAGAAAAATTGTCGAATAGAGGTTATTAAATGCTAACATTACAAACCAAACTAATTCGATCCAAGGTGCTTTAAAAGTTTGTACCTGAGGATATTACAGGTTGCTAACACTAGATATCCAGACATTTTGTAAGCCGTCTCCGGTCTGCGATTGTCTGAGTAATGCCACGTAAATAGTTGCAGTAACGTATGCTACCCAATATATTACTAATTGTTCTGACTAGATGGTTTATTTAAACGCAAACACAGCTTCCTAGGTCAGTAGTTATAATCAGCCAATCACTATATTTTCTGTTCTCTAAGGTGCGTTTTTCCGGTAGTGCGTGTGAATCTCTACTTGTGTAGGGCGCAGACGAAATTGTTTCCACATACTTTAATTCACATAACAAAATACGTAATGAAACTCAAACCTAATCATTTTTGAGGACATGCAGTCTCAAGTTTGACGTGCACCATAAAATGCAATAAGTTTGTGTTTACTCTCATTTACTCAGTATCTCCCAGCATAGTTCCAAGCTTGAATCACTGCTTTGTTGTGCAAAGTTGCTCCATCTCAGAACGTTGTGCTTATTTGCATATATCAACTATAGATTTCCTGAAAACGTATTTATGAGTGTACAACACAACCTAGCATATATGTGCCTCGGTCCAAGTTGTCACATAGTAAAATGAACATAAAATAAGTAAAAACAGTAATTGAATCAATGTTACCAAAAGTGTAGACATGTACAATATGATACATGGAAAGAACTAGTCTGTGAGAGGAACGTATAAAATAGTTTTAAGCTCCGAATTTAAGGAAAAACGGTGAGTGGATACACTGACCGATCCTAAGCCATGTCACTTACTCTCCAACCTTGTTTACGGCGTTCGCACGAACCTCAAATAAGTAGTCTGCATCTAACAACAGAACTCCGTCCAACAGTCAGAGACTTCATAAACTGATACCATGTTTTGGTTTGGCTGCCCCTAGCTTTCTCCCATCCTACTTCATTGTGCTTCGAGGTAGTCAGCGGTATGGAACATATAATCATCAGCAACATAGAACTGGGCACATACACCCATAGGTTCAAGTTGTCATACCACATTAGCACTACAATGTAAGAGGTAACATAACAGAATACAATCGGGGAAGAGTGAAGTAAAAGTGTGTAGAAACTAATAATAGGATTCAAGATATAGACAAAGTTAAAGAGTGAATAAAGCTGCGCTAATGTGGTCGGTTCTGAGCCATATCGTCCAGTGTCTCCAGCCATTCATTGCGATTATCATGTGGACCCCCACCAGGTAGTCTGCATCTACCAACATGGCTTAGACCAACAGTCAGAGACTTCATGTTTTGGTTTGGCCGCCCCTACCCTTCTTCCATCCTACTTCAACCCTAGCCAACATCATTTGACGAGGCAGGTGGTGGTCGGGCATGCACAATACATGTCCCAAACATCTCAGTCGATAAAGGTTAATGACCTCTTCGACTGATTTACCATATTTTCCAAGAACTTTGGTCTAACCTCCATATGACTTATTCTACTGTTCCATGATATACGAGAGATGCTACGAAGATTTCTATGGTCAAATACTCGAAGTCGACGCATATCTAGGGTTTTCATGGCCCACATTTCGCAGCTATATGTTAGGACGGCGCGGACTGTTGCACAGTGCACTCGGCCTTTCTCGTCTGCGCCACAAGTGACGTAAGTTGGAGAATGCAAATCGTGCTTTTCAAATCCGTGCTGAGATTTCGTCAGACACCGACCCACCAGGGGTGATGAGACTTCCGAGATAAACAAACGGGTTAACGCATTCAACTACTTCACTCCCTATAACTAATCTAGGTGAAGAAGGAGGCCAGTCCTGGAGTAACATTTTGCATCTAGAAGGGAAGAAGTGCATCACCAATATGCTTGCAGTGTTACTCGAGGTGCTTAGGAGACTGCGTTATATCAGCGTCTCCACCAAATAGGACTATATCGTCTGGGTATTGTAAATTAAGGAGAGGATTTCCTGGAAGGGGATTAATTCCTGGGGCGTTAGAAGAAGTGAGTGAGATTTCTAAGAGTATATCTATGACGAAGTTATATAAAAATGGGGATAATCGACAACCCTGATGAACCCCCCTTGAAGATGAAATTTCTCGTGACCATTCGCCATGGACTGTGACTCGACTGGTGGTGACCGGGTAGAGAGCCTTTATAAGGTTTATGTACTTTTAGAGATACGCCTTTTAATGACAAACATTGCTGTGTCAATTTTCCATTTAGATAGTTTGAGGATAGTAGATAAGCTAAGAGTAGCTGAAAGCCAGTTAAACTGTTTCTGAAAGTGTTCCGCCCGATTGCTCCAATCTTCTATACTGACAGTAAACCATAAATCCATCCTTCTGCGAGATAATTTCACTAACGGCCGATTTCTTAATACCGGTGTCCTTGATAAGTTGGAACAGCTCTCTACTATTGCCAGCGATGCTTCCATCGCTTTTAGTTTTGTTGTACACCACTATTCACGATCCTTATGCAGACTCTTTTTTAGTCTACGTCTCAATTGTCGTCGCTCTTCATCATTCTCCGAGCCTACTAGAATGAGTTTTCGAGCCTCCATCAGTTCACTAGAAGTTCCAGAGATCCAGTGGTCTTTTAAAACCTTTGTATTGAGGTTAGATGTAATAACACTTGCGTTTACACCTGCTTTAAAGTCGTTCCAAGGTGTTTCTGGATGAATCTGTTGGTTGTGGGCGACTAATTGGTTAGCTAAACCATTTCTAAATGCAATCTCGGCATTTCTAGTTTCGAATTGATATCTAAGAGGTTCACTGGATGTGACCTTGCGGCCAGCAAAACGTATAGAGATACGTGCTCTCACTAGGGCGTGGTCAGAATCTAAACACGCCCCAGAAAGAGCTGCAGTCCTCTATACAGCTCCTCCAACGATGGTCGATTTGCGTCCATCATTATGTAGATGACGGAGGTCGCCAGGTCAACCAATGTCTTTCTTAATGCTTAAAGTTTGTGCTAGCTAAAGAATAAACGGTAGTCTGAACATAATTGCGTCAGACGATCTCCGTTCGCTGGGTTGGGATGCCGAGTGACACACCTAAGTGTTTTTCAGTCTGATTTAGCCTACCGACTTGGGAATTAAAATCCCCTGCTATAATTACAATGTCTAAGTGCTTAGCTTTCTAAAGGAGGCTAGACAACTTCATGTAGGACTCGTCTTTCACTCTATCTGTGCTGCAGTCAATGGGGGCATAAACAGAGACGACAAAAAGGCATTGTCGTATGCCCCTATATTTCCAAGTTCGTACTGTGCCATTTAGACGGAAAGCACATAAATGGCCATCTAAAGGAATCCACTAGAGAAGTGCTTGTTCTGTCCGTAAGCTTAGTGCTATGCCTACACCAGCAAGGGCACGTGAGCTTGCTGTTGGGTCTCTAGATAAACGAAGATTGAATTGTGTTGTTCCGCCTCATTGATTAGGTGAAGTCAAGTGGATGACCATGCTGGGGTCCTGTATGCGTATTTTAGAGACACAGGATACATCAATTGCAAGAGATTCTAGTGTTTTAGCTAAAGCAGCTTGTTAACCAATTTGACAACGTACGTACGTTAAAAGCTCTACCATGAAGTTTAGAGAGTGGTTTCAGGAGACCTGGTATGGCATTTCGAGGACTCGAGCAACCAGTTCAAGTGGCATGGATGGATGTAGTGGGAGAAGTGCAAATAGTAGAAGTCAGAGAAGGGGAACGTGTTTGATCGCTAACAATGTGATCTCGAGTGCTGTTGGGGGTGTGACGCCGGTTATCACTTCCCGGTTGCCCACACCGTGAAAGGCTTCTTCTTGAAATACCTGTAAAGGGAAGTGGATTAGGGGAGGTCTTGATGACTTAAGATTGTGACCGCCGTGCCCAAGGGACAGTTGATTGAGGTCGGTCACCTATATTAGTTGTTGCTCCGGTTGTCGGAAGAGGCATCAAACTCATGATTTCCGAAGAAGTCCTGCTTTTATCATGAGGCGTCATCATTCTTCGAAATGAAGGCCTTCCAATTCCCAGGGTGGGATTTAAAGGATTTCAATGGGTTTTTTTCTGATTTGCACTTTTATTAGCGGAGTCGTTTTTACGGGATAAGGTTGCTAATCCTATGCCCAACCCTCCTTTATCCGGGCTTGGGACCGGCAGTAACCCTTGGAGGGTTCCAGGCGGAGTTTGGAACATATAATGCGTGTCGTAACTTCTCCAGCCGATGTTTCACAATCTTGTCAACTGATTTACAAACTTTCCCGAATGCCGTACCCATAACCTCATTATTACTTTCCCAGTGATCTCAGTAAACGCGAGCGTTGTTACAAAGACATCAGTAATCAAATGGCCGCTTTCCAAATCTATACTGTAGAACAGAACGGACTGTTGTGCAGTATGGTCATTTAATTGGTAGACGGATAACAGTCGATCATGAATGATGTAAAACCTAGCATATATTTACATAGGTCAAAGTTGCCTTATCATATTAGCACGACGAGATCAAATTTACATGATTAACACAACAATATAACTCAACTGGAATGAAGCAAACGTATCTACAAAAGAATAGTGGATCTTAAAATCCAGACTAACATATAGTGTGAGTAAACGGATATCTCGCCAACATCCTAGGTAACATAAGTTTGCAAAACCGAACGGGGTTTTTAAACCCATGTAAAGATTCCATCAGATACTAACGCATTAAAGTTAATGCGACACGAGAAGTGTGAGGTGTTCGATGTTCCCAACCGCTTTGATCCCCAGTTTAGGCGTTGGTGCAGACCAGTCCTGAAGCAAGAGTGCATTACGAGAGGGAGGAGCGCATCCCGAACTTGTTTGCATTGTTGATAATTCTGTCAATAGACTCCGAATTTCTCCAGTGTCTTCACCAAACATGACTACGTCATTTGCTTATTGTAAGCCTGTAAAAGAACCTAGTAGAAGATAAAAATTCGAACGACGAGAGGGTTACTTCTATAAATAAATATATGATGAAATCAAACAAAAGTGGAAATAATGGATACCACTTGATGTTACAAGTTCAGGTGGCATTTTACTATTATCTAACTTTACTGGTGATATTTATGTAGAGACCATTTAAACGGTTTATGTACTTCTGAGGCACGTCTTTCAATGACGGACTGCCAAAGAACCTCAAGGTCTACAGTGTCGGATGCTGCCTTCAAGTCAGAAAAATAATCGTTGTTGAATGCCGATAATTCTCTGTTTTAAAACCAAATAAACGGTGCATATTACGTCGATGAGACATCGACCAGGTCTGAAACCAGTGCAGTTTTCGCGCTTTCCTAGTTCTCACGTTTTAAGTGAGCATCTAATAATTACTGAAACCAATATTTTAGACGCTATATTAGGAAAACTGATTCTTCAATCGTTATTACAAAAGAATTTTGGTCCTTTTGTGTAGACCAGGACTATCAGCAATCAAAACCAGTCAAATGAGACTACATCCAGCCCTCAGACTTTAATTAAAATATCAGTCAATTTAATTGCCAAAGTTTGATCACCATCCTTAAAGGCATCTAGGGTAACCTATCCAGACTCGTTAATCACCTCAGTAATTGTTAAGACCTAGATGCCTGAGACGTCCATGGGGCAAAGTGAAGTGTCGAGCGTCTGGACTGTCGTGACTGCATTTAGAAGCCAGCTAATAGAAAATGAAAATTTGGAGCTAAGTCCTCGTGGATTGCCGTTCAATCTAACTCAAAAATAAGGCCACTCGCATTGCATTTAAGTCAACAGTTTATTTATTTTTGATTTAAATGGTACAAATGAACGATACATATTACCACTGAAGATGGCATCTCAGAAAAATACTCTTCACTATGTTTGTGCTTCCCATCCACCATGTTCGGATGTGGTACTGACGACTGCATAGTTGTAGCAGCACTAAGATATTTAACTCAGACAGTCAACATGCCAACGATGCTGACTTCCCACAAAGGAAGAGTGAAATTATAGAAGACTGACCGTAAGAACGCACATTTCACCTTACTCCATGGATTCCCGTTTAACAAGTGCGTTGCTAACACAATAAAAACCTGAAAAAGTCGCGTGTGATCGGCCTTGAGCAGTTGTACCCTGGGAACCCCAGCCACGCTCCAGGGTCTTTAAGGCAAACCATAACCCGTTCTGCTTTTCAAATACACCAAGAACCCTTACACAGCGTGGGAAACCGGGAAGTGATAATTGCCCCGATATTTCCAATAGCACCCTGTTCACAATCATATCCTTTCTCCTTCTGTTATTCCTTTTATCTTCACTTTCAAGCATGGATTTTACCAACACGCTAATGATTCGCGGGATGATATCTTACGTTTCATGAGACTGCGCTCTATGTTTCATGTTCAAGCTTTTGATACGTGAACACTGACAAGTCGGCCGACAGGCCTCTCACACTAAAACCCTACGATTGTTTACCATTGATGTATGCTGTCTCCGAAACGTCCATACATGATCGTAGCTTAGTCATTCACTTGACTTCACCCAGTCAGCACGGAGAAACAACGCAGTTCACTCTATTTATGTGGGGACCTGACATCAAGTGGTCTTGCCCGTGTAGGCATGACTTTAAGTTCGCGAACAAAACAGCGTGGATTCCTGTAAACAGCCTTTTTGTGTGCTGATTATCCATATGGTATAGTAGAAACTCTGAAAGATAATGACACGCCGTTGCCTTTTTTTGCCTATTTCCCACCAGCTTCAGCTCGGTTTCAATAAAAAGAGGTCCTCTAACCTCTTTCAGCAAGCTAGACGTTTACATATAACAATCATAGCAGGGAATTTTAGTGCCCGGATCGACAGGTCAAATAACAGTTGAGTAGAGTCCCGATCCACCGAATAGGTAAGGAAGAACGCCTCCCACAAGTATGTTCGTACTACGATTTATTCTTAGCAAGCACACACTTTAAGACGCTATCTAACCTGGCAACTCCCGACATAAATACGACGCCGCACACAAATACACCATATCGGCATGTCGTCGCCAGATAGGCTTTGTGGGGGGTTTCTACCTATTTTAGAGCAAGTATTTAAACTGACGTCTTAGTGAAGGCACGTATTTTTATGTGCTCAATCAGACAGAAGGGCCACAGCAAGAAGACCTTTCGGATATCATTTTGAGAATAGAAAAGCTAAGAATGTATTTAGGAGACTGCATAGTCCATCATGTTCACCTCGAAGAAGCCTGGACTATTCTTAAGCAGGTGTATATGTAGAAACGATATCTGCACCCAACATAAATCAAACAATTAGGGAAGACTACTGGATTTCTGAAACCTTCTAGTGGACTGATGGAGGCTCGAAAAGTCGTTCTGAAAGGCTAGGAGAATGAAGGAGAGTGATGGCAACCCATATGTAAACTAATAAAGCGTTTACGCAAGAGTAGTGAGCAGTGGTACGTGACAAAGGCGATGAATATGGCTGCAGTAACAGGCAATGCTGAAAGACTATCTCGCCTCATCAAGGAAACTAGCGTCAAAAAATTGGTTGTTAGCAAGACTGTTTCGGAAAGTCTTTGAAGTATTGTCCGCATAGATTGGATTGACAGAGTAAGCAGTATTAAAGTTAGGTACAGAGAGCTGCAAGTTCGTGGATGAAGTTGTGAACCTTCTTCGACTGGTGTGGTTGAATTGTCCTAAGTATGCCCGACCATCGCCTATCTCATCAAACAATGTTTGCTGGCTTGAGTAGGACGTAGAAAAGTTAAGGGCGGCCGAACCTAAAACATGACATCGAGCCTTGTTAGTAAATGCAAATTACCTGGTTAGAGTCCACCAATAAATCGCGATCAGTACCTGGTGACACGGTTCGGAATCGTCAGTGGTGTCGATGTATTTTCCCTAAGCCTTAAGTTCGATTATTTTCCTGCATACGCACCTTATTGCTCCCTATTATACTTTATTGCCGTACTATTCTCGCGAATCTTAGTTTCGTTGTAAATGTTGCATGGCTACTTGGATCTATGTGCACATACTCCACGTTCTACGTCATCCACGACTGAGTGAATCATGGTCTTGCTTTCATGTGTTAATTTTAACATGTAGCTTAATCCGCCAAACTTTGTGAATGCTAATAAAAGCCTCATATGGGCAAGACTTTTAAATAAAGATTCAGACCAATATATAAGTTATAAAATCGAAAAGTTAGTTTCGAACTTCAAATTACAAAGTATTCTCATTTAGCACTTCTTTATGTTGAATAAGTTACATAAGAAAAATGTGTATACAATGTAAGCATTTTAAGGTTTAGTCGTAATTTCGGTCGATACGAACGATGACCTAATCTAGACTAATATCATGAGTGATGATCCAAGACCTCTATTCTACGCCTGCATGTCTGCCCTGATACTGCTACTAGTCTCAAGGTTGGATTCTATGAACATAGATTGATATATCAATCAGCCAATAGTCATACATATATTTCGGTCATTTTCTTACATACATACAAAACCTGATCGCACAGTAAACCAATTAAAAGTTTGACATCGATACAAAACAAAGGCAACAATGATAATTAAACGGGGGTAACATGTATACAGTCATTTATAGTTCGTGCTTAAAAAGTGATACAGTAACAACTAATGAATCGACCGGGAGGTTAGGGGTTTATTGTTTTTGTGGCTAAGTCATATAAAAGTGACATTACAGAAAGAGGTTGTAAAATTTCAATCTTTTTTAAAAACTAACACATCAGTCAATTCGTTTATATTATCACTGCCACTTTGTCTCAACTGATTCACAGTTGTATATGATATTATTTTTTGTAAATCTTTATTTAGGTTGTGGCTTCCCTTATAAGAATTCTGAACAACCTGATGCTCAGCGTGATTACACAATGAATATGGACGTTACATTATGTGGGGAAAACGATGCATCGTCTTACTAAATTTAGTGCTGATCGTATTTCTGCTGGTTATTGATGTAGTTGGTTTTCAATAAAATATACACAATTCTTTTGAATAATGTCCTGCATATTACAGAGGGTTACTCAAGCGTGAACAGATATTGTAATGCACTTAATCGAACGTACGTTACAACTAATCAAGTTGACACGATTCCATGCGACGAGTTGTAC
This sequence comes from Schistosoma japonicum, assembly GCA_025215515.1. Taxonomy (NCBI): domain Eukaryota; kingdom Metazoa; phylum Platyhelminthes; class Trematoda; order Strigeidida; family Schistosomatidae; genus Schistosoma; species Schistosoma japonicum. The sequence continues at coordinate 16,970,279 of CM046063.1, read as the reverse complement.
TTACCTACTGATCCTCAAAAGTCTCTATACGATTAAGAAGGGAAAACATGTCTTTCAAAATGCGTCAATACCCTCTACAGAGACGTCTCATGAATGACGAATGAAAAGGGTGTCTTGTATCTCACTCATATTAATGGTTACGAAGGGCACACTTAGAGGCGTTGAGAAATACAAATCCCGGACCACTTATTCATTCTCAAAAAATGGATTATGAACCAGCTACTAGCAGTTATAGAATCGCATATACTGATATTACTTTACTGCTGGATATAGATGCTTAGAAGTAGTTAGAACTTAATGATTGGTTGTTAGGATCAAATAAGTGTTGCTTGCGGATGAAAACTACATACGGGCTTAATTGTCATCGGAAATCTCTGATTTTGTTTAGTGTGTTTACAGAATCAATGTCACTGAACTCTTAACGCTGTAAATCTTCGACGTCATAGAACGAAACAGTGTTCGTGATGTCAACCGTCTCTTACAAAGCTGTGCACGTAAATCTTTAGTTTACAGTATGCGGATTATGTAGTCTCATGCTATGCACAAAATATACTGAGAAACCAAGAACATTAGATCAATTTTCTTATCGATAGATCAACTGAATAACGGGAGCGAACTGTGTGAGCATTGAATCGGGAATGTTGTCGTTTACTTAAACCTAAGCTGAATGCTATATATGACAACATAAAACCGTGAAAGGTTGAAAGTAGTAAACTTAAAGTATAAAGAAACGGTATCAATAAGTCGCCATTATGGGGAAATCTCACCTGAATTTATGTACCGAATAAATTATGCAAGTAAAAGACAGTGGCAGAGCTGGCCAAAATACATAACTGATAAAGAAAGATCGAAGCTAGTTAATACTTACATACATGGAGATCTAAAGGATAAAATTGCATACGTCTGCTCCACCAAAGCTAGCTTCAGCTAGATCGTCAGTATTCCTAAATAATAACTATAAAATTGCCATATATTTGCTTGTCATTAACAGAATTAAAGCCAACAAATTTCTTTCAAAACTTGACTTATTGTTTAACAAGTTGCACAGTCGACAGCACTAAATGTTAGCTTCGCGAATAGTTCTACTGAGCATGATAAACGCTATGCAGCAACTTTTAGAAGTTGACAGTTGCGCGACCAGTGCAATTCGTGGCTATTATCTACTGAGTATATCTTTAGAAATGCACTCACCACTTCCTAGTAATAAAAAAGCAATGAATTTGTAGAACATGAAAATGCTTGAACGTTACAGTATAACTTGTTTGGATCATCTTAGAATAAGTGGAATCCATGGTTAAAATTGAGAAAAAAAGCATTATGCTTCACTCTATGCAACAGATAAGTCTCTATTTAAAGCAGTCTGCATTTACTTAAGCAGCACATTACTCCAAGCATGATAAGTAATTACCCGAAGTAATGTATTTGCAATCGTGATATTCTCTAGTTTAACCGTATTCTGTTAACCTTGAGGCAGAATGGCCACAGTATTCACTAAGCTCGAAATTAATTGACATTTTATGTAAAGAGTTTATGCGATTCCGGTGGGAAAAAAAATCCTACAATCAATTACTCGGTACTTTGTACTGCAATTTTAACTTCAACACGGAATTTGCCGAGAATTTTGTTTAGTTAGTATACTTGAGGTTTGTAGCATATGGTATCCAGCATAATACGGATTAAGTAGTGCGATACTTTAACCAATGAAAACTTATAACATTTTAATGATTGTCCAATTTATTAAATGGGGTTCTGGAAGATTTTAACGCAAACTCAGTGTCTGACAACTCACAGCAGATAACTAAAGATATAAAGTGGGCAGATTATTGAATTTACTTTACTGTACAACACTGGTATGATTACACTAGAACCACCAAGTTTTTCACAGTCTACGTGGTTTCCTGGGCCTCTTACCATGACCATAATGGACATTTGTATCATCTGTCAAAGACACTATTTTTAATCCTGAGATATTCAGACCTGAGAGTGCAGACTATAATGTTAGCTAAAAAGTAAAGAAAACGTTTACCAATTTGTCTGACCCCTTTCCGCGTAATATAACGCGCACGGCTCCAATTCCAAGCTTTTTCGCCTTTAGTCCAACGGATATACCTACGGTTTGGGCAGCAACAGTAGACTTTTTACGAGCGTTACGGAAACCTTCAGCACCACAACTAGTACCATTTAAAACTCTGCCATTACAATCAGTTAATGTTGCAATCAAGTTATTTTTTCGAGATATCAAATGAAGGATGGGGATTTCGTAATATTGTCTGTTCTCCACTATTGAAGTCAAGCAGTCTTCTGTAATCACATGGTGTCCCAAGCTACACTTAGTTAAACCAAAATACAGGAATTACATAATTGGTTCTGGAACACTCTCAGTTGCAACATTTAAAGATTTAGGTCCCTTTAGGTCTGGTATATGTGTGCTGTTAAGAATCACTTGATTGCACATACGAAGAAACACATCACGGAACAGACCTAAAAGTGAGAGAAACCGAAGCTTACCGGAAGTTAGTTTTGTACATATCATTACCTAAAACAGAAGATGAAGATGTTTCATACTGAAATCAAAATGTACAAATATGTGCTCAGATTAGGGAAACTCCATACTAGAGACTATCTGTCTCCATATCAGATTTCGCTTCAAAAACATCAAGGCACTAGTGTAATTATGTTTGTACAATTAAAATAAACACTAGGTAAAACAGTTATACAAAATCCCAAAAATAAACAAATCTAATGAGTTTAGAGAATCAACAAGATAAGATGATGAAAGCACAATATTTACTTCCGTTGATACATCAAAAACAACTAGAATCCAAGATAGCCTGCAAACAAAACCAAGCGAATTTCTATCCTATATCACGTCATTACACCGAAAGAAATGCTTTTCTCCCCAAGAGCACAGTAGGAATCCGTTTATTCTACCTGTTGTTAGTACCCCCCGTTGGACCACGGATGGATACAAGTGCTCCGCGTTTCAATTTTGTCGGCTAGGTCGCCATGGTATGGTGTCGTTTCTACAGCAATTATTACAGTACTGCAAAAATTCACCTACAAACTATGCCAATCAATGTAATCACATCTTACATGATATTGGTGACAAGGCATTTTCGCTTATTTGCAGAACAACTACAGCCATACCTAGTTTCTTCAGTGGAGCTGCTCATTTAACATAATATTAACTTCATTTGAGGTGACTAATGACAATACTTATGGAGAAACAAATTAACTGTTATTTACGGAGAAATGATGCAAACTTATGCTCGCAGACATGCAAATAAACTTCATGAACTGAGTGTCAATGAACAAACTAAGGCCACTCATCTATGGATTTAATATATGAACTTAGTACTATTATACGATTATTGCCTAAAAATATGACGCAGAAAAAAGGTGTGAAAGCCAGCTGTAATTAAAGCAGGAGTTGAGACTACCATTAGTTAGCTGTATATTGTATCGTGACTTGTGGCGGCTGCTTCGTTATAGTTTAGCATACTGTGTCCGGAAACTGAAATATTGTGAAAGTGCCTTCAAAAGAACGAGCAGACAAAATACATGTTGAACAGAACATGACGCATAGACTAAAAACAGAGTTTACTTTAAGCCAATTGTTATGCCAAGTATGTAAAGGAGCTGAAGGTGCTTTTGGGATAAGCATATATACATATTTATACATAATATTTACACAGAGTAACTCGTTTTGTTTTGAAGTCACAGTCGATACATAGGTACTTACTAATCAGTAACCGCAGTAACCGTTGGAAATTGCGCCAAGTTTATGTATAGGTTCCTATTGGTTGATTCTTTAGATATTTGGAGGCAAATTTAAGCGATTTGTCACATGCTTATTAAGGAGTCTAGTCGTGATAAGCCCTGTGAACAAATTATGACTGTTGAATGTGTAGTCTCCCTACAACTACAAACTAGTGAATATATTCTGCGGCATTTGGACGGCTTAATATCGCTCTCCTGTAACTGGCCATTTGTAAGTTGGTAATCAAGTACTACGAAATCTGGATACATTTAGACGGTTCAAAAAGTCGTTTTTATACTACTGTGGACTAGCAGCAATGTATTTTGTGCCATATATGTTCCCAGTAATGAGGTCTACTTACTGTATGATGACAATCATATGGTATAATCAAAGAGCATCTAGAGAATGGCAGGACTATAGGATAGAGACGAAGCAATGAAATAGCGATTTCTCACTTCAAGGTCATTGCACACAGTTTACTTGACAATGCTGACTATAAATTCGTCAACAGAAGGAAGGTTAACTTCTTAGAACTTGTTCACGTAACTAGTGAGTCTATGCATAAAGAGGAATGCCTGGAAAAGAGTTACAAAATGATATTGTGTTACCACAAATGTTGATTCAAAAAGATCTTTTCAATTTAATCCATTTTTCACGCGTTTAAAAATTTTTTGCAGCAGATAGTGGTTCTAGCAATCCAGTGGTTATTGGAGACACCTATGATTGCTGCTGCGGTCATGGAGGAAGTTGCCAAAGTTACATCTGTACAGTAGTATTAGTACTGTAGATATGTGTACGCGAAGATACTGATAAGAACATGATTGTATATGGAAGGCAATTGGATAAGCGCTGAGATTGATGAAATGGTTTTTAGAAATTGGAAATATAATCGGGAACAGCATACATACAGCGTGAGTAGGTACTTTTTATATTAAAACCTACATTATGTATTTCGTATTTGGGATCGACATCTAGGCAAATGACACTTTGAAAGGGTTTCTGAACTGAAGAAGTCTACTTTAATTGCGATTATTAGGAAGCGTTTCGAACGACGAAGAAAAACTTACACAGCTGATTTAATGTCATACCGGTGCTTATCTAGAGATAAATATAGCCATTAAGTCGTCGTCCACAACTAGCACTTCGTAGACCTCTTAACACAAATACATAAGAACAACATAGAATCCGTGTGATTTAGAATAAAAAATTATTCTTTCGACTGTAAAGGAACTCGTAGAAATTGTTATATAGCCATATGGATGAGTATTTATATAGAAATTACTTTGCATTTAAATGCTAACAAGCCTTAAATAATTTGGAATATTTATTGATCAAAAAAGCTTACAGTACGCATTAGAGTAATACTTTATTTTGTATACTTTTTCTAGTAATAATATAATGCCACCCTAAGCTGCATTTTTACTAGTCAATGAACGTCAATCATAAAGTAAAAATCACATAGACTCGTCCCTGTTTTATAGTCCTGACTGGAAAGTCAACCAATACTAAGAAAGCCTGATCATTTAGTGTTTAAACAGAATTTAACGTCTACTAATTAACATTAATTTCCATTATTAGGTTTTGCAGTAGGTTGGCCAAATGTTCCATGAGAGCAAGGAGTATTGTTGTTAGATCGTCCAACACTTGCGAAGTTTTCCAACAGTTTAAACAGGCACTAAATAAGTTCACGAATATGAGTGTTGTTATAACTATATAATTTGCATCGCTTCAACCCGTAACTTTATTGCACTGAGCTATATGTAGTGTCAGTATGTGCCATACCAATACATGCTTAGTATCTCATATCCTCCTCAGGGTGCTGAACACCACAATAAGACGAAAATTTGTTTGTTTTATGGTACTGATGCCCTGTTAGGTGTAAATATACAGGTTACTAGTCAATAGTTATACCATAGTCAGATTCAGGTGGTTAGGAATTAGCACATTTGAGGACTTAAACCGATCACTTATATACTACTCTCTTAATCGGAACGGATTAATCATGAAGGTTGTGTAGTGCTGAGAGTAGTGTCATGCAACCCATCGTCGAAACAAGTACGGATGCCCTTAAGAGTTGGGGACGTGGCCTATGAATAAATAAGAAAGCTTCTGATTTACAGTGACACAAAGAATGTGTAGACCAAAGCTTATGAACGTCTGTTCTGTGTATGCACAAAGGCAAACGATTTAGGCATAGGAAGTCGAAATATCCCTACAGTAAATTCATACCATTAATGAGTAACTGTCAACAATCAAGTGTAAAATTCTCATCAACCCATTGGAAATGACAACCTAGGTGATTTAGAATTGGAATGACCACGATACACGAAATTAACAAGTGCCTGTGTTCTGTAAAATTACTGCAGTTTTAATGAAGCCCCTACAGATGCTATCATTTTACTTAGTGTCCTCTAAAAATGTGAGGTTATATTAAATCGCCTAACATTGCTTGCAGAAAGAGAGGTTATTACGGCCTAGGAACGTTATCTACTTGATGATTTTTATGGGAACGCAGTTACTACAATGCTCAAGGGTGTTTATTGCACACTCTTTATCAATTACTATCTAGTTGCTTACATAGGCTGGTCTTACTTTCCATACAGACTTTCATGTGCACACATCGTTTCCATCACCTACATTCTGTTACGTCACTGTTATATTTCTAATTTCTAGACATCTTGTGCAGCAGTAAACTTTAAGCTAGAAGTCATAATATCCCTGATTAATTACAACGTGTTCGCCCAGTATCAGCAGCAAGTGTCGAATTCCGTAATAAGTATCAACGTCTTTGCACGCGTATTGTGTACATCCCACGCGTATGTACATTTCAACGATTTCTTAAGTCGCCCATTTAAAACGTGCTTTTATCACTGGATTTGAGGATTTATTATCCCGAAACTCTACAAACTTTCCTGTTATTGTTAAATTAGCGGACAAGAAAATATATGATGCGTAATTATAGCATACCACCCCATTTTATTTGTTTTGAACTAACCAGATAAAAGTAACACTAACCTCTGATTCGCTCTAAGCTCCTTTATCAGTTGTATCCTTTATTAAAGCAGAAGCAGTATAGTTATAATTAACTCAATTCAAAAATTTAATTGGGTAATTAGCATAATGACTAGGCAAAATATTAAATAGGATTTGAAAGTAAACTTGAAGAGCAATTCGCTTTTAATCGATATTTTTTTACTGAGAAAAATATTGATGGAAATCCTTCAAAAAGCTTAATTACTGAATTCGGTTTCAATGCCTCTTAAAGTACGGCTTTTGAAAGCGTATTTGGCCCATCACTATTCATTTTACATGGGTTCGCCACTGATCATAGTCTTCAACAGAACCATTAGCAAATTTTCACTACAGAACACTCATTACGTTTTTTGTAATCATCTACCAAAACATCTGTAAATTCAGCTTTCTTTTCTAATTGATGAACTTGCATGACACAGTTGAGGGTAAAATTAATTTTGCATTTTGGTAATCTTCATTCGTAATACTGCAATTGTACTCACCGTTGTTCTGTCTTAGTTTCTGTATTGCAAACTGTTCATATCAACGAGATTGAATTTTCTAGATTTCAGTGTGACTGAGAAAGATCAACTGTCTAATTAACAATAGTGATGTTACTGTAAGTATTAATTTCCTCTCAAAATGTTACTTGGTACAGATATATCCTGACCCAAAATGATCAAGAATTTCGGCCAGCGAAAATCTAGTATTTGGTGTATTATTTAAATGATATAAACCTTGATAAAATGTAAATGACAGGTGTATAATTGTAATTTACTTTTAAAATTGCCCACAGCAGTTATGCAACTATGAAAAATACGTGAAAGCTAGGCATGTTAAGATATTACAGCATATTTATGTCCTAATGCATTAGGCATGATCACAAGTTCTAAACAGAAATCGCTTTAGGTTAAAAGTTAACGATTTTATTAAAAGTGGTATAGAACTAAAATATGAACATAAGTAAAAGAGTATTTTAATTTTACTGATGTTTCCTAGATTTTAGTTGCAAAATTCACGTCGCAACAACAGTTGGCTATACATAGCTGATAGTCTAGGATAAGTTTCCTATGTTTAGTACAAAATGTAATAAAATAAGCTTATACATAGAAAAATGGAGATCTGCAGGTAAAATCCGCTAAAAATACACAAACAGTAATTTTCAGAACGACCCTTAAGGGCATAGTTTGCGCAAGGACAAGAAACCTATCGTTTAACTACATGCTCAAAAATTTATACGTAACCTTGATATTTCTATAGTATTTCTCTACTATCCGGCACAAGTTGCTCGTCATGAAAGTTCCATTTTTCATAATGTGACAGCATTGTGACCTAGAGCTGATAGACCTATGGCGGTGTTTCGAATTTACAATGTGACAAACTAGTCACTATTAATTGACTGTCAACAAATCTCGACACTAATATTTTCCAAAAAAATATGGCTAAAAATAGGTGAGTCTCCGATTTTTATTGATCTGCTCAATGATTAATAATTGTTTGGCTTGTATATCACGAGAAATAACTGTCGGTCAGAATGCAGACTTGAAAAATACACTCCAATTTATAAGAGCTAAATTGATTTATTTACCCTTAAATCTTGATTGGAAAAGACTCGAAATTCTGTTTAATAAAAGGATTCAAAATGATGTGGATAAAAAAAGAGTTTCCACTTAACGGGCTTCCGTGCCAACAAGCAATAGACTAGACGTAGTGGATTGGGCTCTCATCTGATTATTAGTCAGACAAGCATTTAAACAAACTCCGGAGCCTAACATTGAAAGTGATTCTAAATTGACGATTACTTCTGGACCGTAAATTTTAATATAACCAGTCAGCTTGGATTCTTTGAAGGCCTAAACCATATTCTATCATCGGATTGCCCAGAAATCCAACCCACTTTTCACTAGCTTGGCGCAAGTCGACATTACCACCAGTTACTCCTAATTGTTCTGGGATATTATCTTAAATCTTGTCATAACTTATCAATCACGTAATTTGATTTATAAAGTTAATAGAACTATTAACAAACCATGTTGTTAAACTGACTCAAAATCATCATTAAATAGTGTGATTTCCCCACAATAGGCTTTATGCGAACGATTATTATCAGTCCATACCATTATCATAGACATTTGTTAGTAGTAATACTTCCCCTAGCTGAATCTTATGCTCTCTCGGATAACCACGAAGTTTGCATTCACTTTATCGAGATTGGGACACTTACATAACTGCGAATATTGTCCAGTACTTTACCGGTAATATTACAATATTGGCCACACAGTTTTCATTGATTTATAACTTGGTTTGATCTAATGTTCACAATTACAAAAGCACTACACCCACACGGATTTGAACAACTGCACTGTACCCTACGTTGGTCACTTATTACCAACACTCATGACTAATGGGATTCGCACACGTGTAATATTGTAATCTACTCACTTTTCAGTTGATCTTAGAAAATACAGGTTTGCTATGACTTACATACCTATCACTTAATGAGTAAGCGATCTGCAAGACACAGATTATATCTTTGATCCTAATGAACCCAAGCACTCCCATGTTTTCGGTAGTTCATTTTTTTTCCTAAGCATATGCCATAAATTTTTGTTTTCATGAGCGCCATCAGTACCCACCGTGACGAACCTAGTCATCAAAGGCGGTTGTCACATGTATAAGGTCACCTATTTGGTCTGACTCCTGGCAAGTTCACGTATTTGTATATATATCTACTGAAATTGATTTTTTGATGTATTTGCGTGCACAAGATATCCACGTCACGTCTATTTTCTTCCAGTTTGCCAAGCTGTTCTGAAAACCGAACACTTACGCAGAAACGAGTACTTATCAAATATAATTGTATATGTCTTTTTGTACTTTAACCTTTCATACACAGTGGGACAACTCATTAGGTGTGATTGGGTTTCACAGTTTTTTCGAAGTAGATTCTTTACTAATTTTGACGTTACAGCGACTCAATAGGCGGGTGAGTGAACACCTGATAGCCGGACTGAGCACGGGAAAATCATTCCTCAACAAAATTGTGTTGAAAAGCCAGCTCGCGGATTTTCATTAGATATTCTTGCTCCATTTCCCTACCCCCATTACTTGCCAAGCTCTGGTCACCGTCCGGTGGTTGGGTTCACTAAGCATCCGACGATCATTTGTGGGAGAATGTAAACGCCACAAGATTAGATAACAAGTTATAAAAGCAAATGTCGTCCACGCAGTATCGTCAAATACTGACAGACTGTTTGATAGTGATCAAATGATAGGCGCTGGATGAGCTGGAATTCTCGATTGAGCTACAGAGGTAGAACCGAGATGCTATTGTTTGATACGTTGATCGAATCTACGTTCCTACGGAGGTCACTTCTAAGGGGAAGCTAATGTAGCAACTTAGGGTGACTCATAAAGAGTAGACTTCAAACCTTAAGCATACATTAACACAATAAAGCTCAAGTAATCATTTACTTCCTTGTTTATTAACAAATATTTTCTACTCATGTATATTCGAACCTCCAGGATTACAAAGTGCCTTCAGGTTGATAATGAATCGTTACTTGATCCTATTTGGTCTTCTTACCACACATTCATCTAATGTTATGTAAATGCCACTGATAGAACATGCACGTAATTTTACGTTCTTTAAATTATGAGTTAACCACTTTGTATCATCATGACAATGCCTGCAAACTTTGACGAATTATATACTAAATTTCATAACATATTAATAGTAAAATTATAATGGTTTCCGAAAATCGGGCGTTGCGTAGCATATAAGGTAATAATAATAATAGTTTTATTTTCACTTTGTACATGAGAGCATGCCAGTTTACAGGCATGGTCACAATGATAAGTTTACATACATACAAATATTATTACAAATTGTCAATGTCAGGACATTCATAACATATACAGATTTGAATTGAGAATCAAATCAACTGCCACAAAGTTTTAACTATTAGGACACCAAATATTTATATTGTATACTGGTGCTAATATGAATAAGAACCGCGCGCTCCTTGACCACTGCGTTACAATCCCAAAAAACGGTCAAGAGTTTGCAGAGTGGGGTATTGAGCGTGTTCAGATGCAGGATAAGATCAAGCACTTATGCGTAGAAGAGAAGTCAGTAGTTTCGTGCCAGTAGGTTCCACAATAGCCATATACATATTATTCTACGAATATAGGAAAGACAAAGACAGAGAAAACAAAAGCACTGGTATTCTGAGACAATCAATGTGTATACAGGCATTGAAGGACATGACATGCCACTTACGTTAACTTGCGTTTATATTTGGATTAAAGATGAAGAACACTAGCCCATGACTATGACAGGTAACTGGTGCTTACACATTTAGAGTCCCTATTATTTCGCTGGTGGAGTAAGAAACAATAGTTAAGGTGAACATTTTTAATGAGCTATCAGAATCGATGAGATGATCAACCTGTTGCACAAATAAAGAAAGTGAATCTGTTTCTGAATGGCTTGAGGCAAATTGTTCCAGATTCTCGAGAACTTATTTGTAAAATAATTCATATAAAGAGCGGATTTAGAATGTGAAATTTTTACTTTCGAGGCTGAATTGCGTAGGTTATAGCAAGAAGGTTCCTCGAACGCAATTGTGCTAGATGATGAAAACGCCAAATTGTTCAATATCTAATAAAAGAAGATTAAGTTTAACTTGGGTCGGCGCCTCCATAAAGTTTCTAGTTCTAATTTAATGCACCTAGTTTTATAGTCCAGAGTACAATCTGTACTAAAAATACGAAGAGTAAAGCGACGTTGTACCGACTCCAGTTTGAGTTTGTTCTTGATGGAAACATTACTGAGAATAAAAGTGCAGTATTCAGGTAAGGGTCGGACACAAACCCTATATAGTAGGATATGAGAGTCATTGCTATGAAAGTTACGTATTATGCAACCCAGTAGTCGATGTGACTTAGGTGTCTGCATATTGACCTGTTCTGTAAAAGATAGATCATAAGAGTATCTTAGTCCTAAGTCAACTACTGACTGCAGCCTAGACAACTTACTACCGTTTATGAAGAGATCGAAATTGAGGCGCTTATCTCCAAAACATATCCAACCACACTTAGAAGCATTGAGGTCTAACTTCCATTTTGAGCACCATACTGCGACCTTGTTGAGTTCAGCAGTGACGCTACAGAATGTTTGTGCGAATTCATGGGGAGGGAATGAGTATACTACTTTAAGATCATCTGCGTATAGAAAGGGTTTTCCCATGCTGAAGCATTTGCATATGTCATTTACATAAGCTATAAAGAGCAGTGGGACTAAGACACTTTCTTGTATAACGCCACTTGCAACTGGTTCTACCTTGGACAGGGTGGAGTTAATTTTGACAATTTGGTGTCTATGACTGAGGAAAGAGTTCAACCATGCAAGTAATGGATTTTTAATCCCATAAGAGGAGAGTTTGCCCATAAGAAGCCTGTGGTTAACCATGTCAAAAGCTTTAGATATGTCTAAGTACAATACTAACACCACGTGCCCAAGGCTTCGTTCAGTAAAAATTAAATTAAAGAATTCAAAGTGACAAGTCATACAAGACCTAGTTTTGAGGAAACCATGTTGGAAATTAGAGATAAGTTTCTCATAGAGTAAATGATCAGATATTTTGTCACATACTATTTTTCCATTATTCTAGAGATGACTGGGGTGATATTTATGGGCCTATAGTTATGCAAGTTTGTTCTGTCACCTGATTTGAAGCGAGGGCAGATGTAAGAGGTTTTCCATCTGCTAGGGTATGTACCTGCTGTCAATGAAAGGTCGAACAGTCTTAATAGGATTAATGGCATATTAGGTTTCCCCGAGTTTGAAGTAAATGGATGCCAACCCATCAACTCCACAACTACTTGACGTTCTAAGTGATTTGATGGATTTACAAATATTATCATAAGTGAAAGTAACGGACTCCATATAGTTAGTAGCCGAACTGATCATTTCTACCTCAATATCATCCAGCGGCTTACCTCTGTTAGCAAAGAAATCGCTGAACAGGTTCACTATAGTATTATGGTCATTAATCAGTATTCCATCTCGTAAAATGCAGGGAATATCACTATTCCAAGAAGGTTTGAGGCGTTTATTGAACAGTCGCACCAAGTTTTGTATCTTGGAGCTACTGTCCATTGGTGACACCTCTTCTTTAATCGCATTTAACCTGTGGACTTCTTTTAGTTGATTATAGGTCATCGTAATTTCCACGAATGCAGAAAAGTCATTTGACTTAAAATAACACTTCTGTAAGCGTCTAAGCTTTTTACGGTAATGAAGTGGTATGTACAGATCAATTGACTCAATTATATTGCTTATCTTAATAGATGCAATCGGATCTAAACACGAGTCATTAATTTGATAAAATATATCTAGTGCTTCCGTAATGATTATTAGTTAAGAAAAAATTGTCCCAGTCAGAGCATCTTAGAAGGTCGTGTAGAAGATTCTAATCCACATTTTTATAGTCTCGATATTGTCTAGTTTTACGTAATTTACGATTATTATTGGGGTGACTAAGATTAATATTAAAAGGGAGAGCACATAGAATCATTTTGTCGTCACTAGTTTCGAGCTCTTTACTAACTTGAAGTGACAGAGGAGTGACATCATGACAGAAAACTAGGTCGAGAATGTTATTATATCTCGTGGGACTGTGTACACATTGTGTCCAACAGTGCAAGTCTAATGTACTAAGAGGATTTTCTTCATCATATGACAGTCCTCTACCAACATTCCAGTCTATCCTAGGAAGATTAAAGTCACCTGCGATGACTTTCGCATTATAATTTAGGGCAGAGGTATGTACAAAAGCATTATTAATGGTGTTATCTACAGTAGTCGATGTGTTAGGGGTTCTATATATGCAACCGAAAAGTAAACTGTAGTTCTGAATATTAACTGATATCCAGACCGACTCTGGTACCTTATCTAGTATTTCGTCATTGATTCTACTAGACGAAAAACAAACACTTACGTATATTAAACAGCCGCCACCCCGTCTATATTCTCTATTGCCGCGATATAACAGTCCTGAATGGCTAATTCTGAGTCAGTTACTGAGGAGGAACACCATGTTTCTGTGACAAATATTAATGAAGGTTTAGCTAATAAGACTATAGTTTTTAGAGTCGATATTTTATTAAGAATTGAGCGGGCGTTAATTACTAAAAAGTTTAGAAATGAAGAGTGAATTGTGAAGAATCGAATAAGACCTTTGTCTAAATCGTTTGTGTTTGACGTAACTAGATGGTCGTTTAATAGGGCAGTCTGACTGCTTGAGCTAATGTTTTAGCATGCTGTATTGCTAATGGGACTAGTGACTGCCCTATCCCAAAAAAATTATTAGAGTTGTCAGAGATAGGATGTTCTGAGTAGCTTAAGTTAGGCAACATGGCAGCACGTTGGCTATAAGCAAAAGACGGAGGATATCCTAGTAGCCCATCAGCAGTATAATTATGAAAGTGAGGAGGGAAAGTAAAACCACTTATGCGATCTGAGTAAGTCGTGTATGGTGTAGGATTACCAGGGCTTAGAGCTTACTGCTGTGTATTCGGCGACCAATAATTTCTTGCAAAGTTATTTACGTCAGAGTGGTAAAAAGTGTTGTGTACTTGTTCATCACGTGGCTTACGCTGGCAATTAAATGAGCTATGTTTTGACTGGTTACGTACAGCCTGTTTGGAGCTTACATTTAGTTCCGACGGTCTTTTTGTCTCCCCTTTCATTATACTTAAGTTGCTCAATGGGCTAACCATGGCTTTTACCTGAGCTTTGGGAGTTCGCATCTTTTCACTCAGTGAAGAACTAGAAGGCTTGGCATTGGAGGTTGCGTCGTCTAAATCTACATCACTTGGGAAGTTGTCAGAGGCTTGTCCTGTTATTGGTGTGTCTCGCAGCATAACACTCGCTTGTTGATTAATAGTACCATCATAGGATTCTGTAGCAGTACCAGGTGGTGTATTTAGGCACTTCACATTAGTATCCTGCTCTACTTAACCTAAGTGTGAGTCTTCTAGTCTCCTATGTCTTTGGATTGCTGTCTTATCCTCCACTATATGGACCTTCTTATACTTAGTAGATGAACTTATTAATTGTTCAGCTTGTTTTAACTGAAGTGCTGCCGATTGAGAATCGAATCGGAAGAGAATAGGGCATGAGTACTTCTGATGTTTCTTAGTAAGACGGAGGCATTGACAAGAACAGTCTAAAAGATTATCTTCCTTTAGTAAAGAATACCTAACGGTTCTTAGTGGTGCCTTATCCGGTATATTGTAGACAATTACGTTCTGACGGGATATCATACGCTTAGTTACTTCTGTAACAATGAAGTCGATTACGGTTTCTATTTTCGTAACATCTTCCAGTACAGGTGAACCTGTATCCTTTGTCAGTAGCAATTTAAGGGGCGACAGTGCGTTAAGTTCTTAATTAACGCCACACACCACGATTGAGAATGACTCCATTTGGGAACGCATTTCTGCTAGCTGCTGAGTTATATGCTGCAACTCACAACTAACCTTCTCGATGCTACTGTTCTGTGGCATAGAAGTGTGATTCATATCAAATATTTTCGGTAGTTGAATCACTGGTGTGAAATCCAGCATTAATGGGTCTTTCAAACCCGGAGTCACTAGATTAGAAGTTTGCTCTGCATATAGAGTTGTTATTAACTGAGCACTGAGGGCTTTGACGAGCTCTTTTTTTAGAGAGACGACCCATAAGTTAATAATTGTAGTAAATGTAAGCTATCAAAGGTATTAGCATCAATCCAAACAGACAAGTGTGATAATTATTAGCTTTTTTAGATAACACTCAAATAGTTACCACAAAAGTTGAACGTACCGCGATGATGGTAGTTAAGGGCCGTCAAGTTTATGGTCGAAGACACTCGTAAATCAGATATAATAATAATAATTTATCTCCTGATATCAGGCAAGATTAACAAAAGCATATCAGACAATAAAAGGGCTTAATTGTTGTGCAAACTTATTATAATGTGTTTCACAGATATTGTGGAATGATAAACGCTTTTATTAAAAATTGGCATTTATGTCGCGTCCATTACAAATATGACCTTGCGATGACCTTGTGTTACAGGAGAATCACAGGATGGATATAACTCACCGTTTCAAGGGGTAACATAATGATGAAATATGTAGATTTTCAAACTTTTGCGATCTCTAAGTGCTGAAAATAAAGAAGGAGAACAAACAGCAGAACAGTAGCATTGTGACAACTAAAATTTTCTGATTATTTGAGCAATCAAAAAAGTATAACTGTTTGAGTCGGTCAAGACTTGGATACCGAAGTTCATTTAATAAGAGTTAATTTGTTATCTTTGATAAGTTGGCTACTACGGAAGGTTAGAGTAGTAGTGTTCATACCGGGTTTTGTGAAAGGTAGGGTTTAATAAGAGGCATATTTTTAGTTGTTGCAGTAGTTACAAAGAGGACTTGATGATTCTCAATTTAATCCACGGTGTGTCACTAGATGCAATTAGTGTTTATGCATGTGGATAATCTTTATTAATCCTGACTGCTTAGGTATCAGCATCATAGTCTGTAGAGTGGACGCCTGCTTTTTCTTGCAGCAGGATGTCATGATAGATAGGTAGTGCCAAATGGACTTCATATATGTGAGTTCAAGTAGCATATACTAAAGCATTTCAAACATCTCTATTGAATCCTTACTCATGTTAAAACCGTATAAGTACTATAGTACGTAGCCGTAAACACAAATAGGTTCCGCCCTACAGACAAAGTTTGAAGTTATCCGCAACACCATCATGTATACTGGTTGAAAACTCCACCCTTCCTCCTTTAATGGTGTTTACTGGTTTGATGGAAATTATATTGTTTTACTCGTTGCTCAACAAGATAAGTTCTGTTTTGGTCAACCATATCTGAGCAAGCATCTCATGAAAGCAAAGAAGAACTCATAGCAGTAACGAGTGGTGGATGCTCGTTGTAGCCAGCTAATGTGTTTCATATTACTGATTAATCTGAATCGTGGGGTAAT
Source organism: Schistosoma japonicum (assembly GCA_025215515.1). Classification (NCBI taxonomy): domain Eukaryota; kingdom Metazoa; phylum Platyhelminthes; class Trematoda; order Strigeidida; family Schistosomatidae; genus Schistosoma; species Schistosoma japonicum. The sequence goes on along the minus strand of CM046063.1, from coordinate 16,953,459 downwards.
GTATTGTCCTTGTTAAAAGTAAGGATGGTAGAAGACCTGTCTATATAAAAATCAAGAAGGCACGTAGTAACTGGAGGAAACTGTAAAATTTAGATAAAAAGATGCCGACGAGCTAAGGTATCTAATATCAAGAGATTGTTTGGATTAATTATGGGGAAGTAAAGCAACGCAAGTTGTTAGTAACATACAGGCGTGTGACGTCAGCAGTCAATACGTAAGTTAGCACTAATTAAAATGCAAATCATACATGTACACAAAAATTTTCAACTAGTATTCAGATTCTTAGTGTGTGTTGTTGAGTGAGCTGTAAACTATATGGACTTACAACAATACACCTGAGAACCGCCTATCGTGCATTCCAACCATACTTCAAATATAAAATCATATTATTTTGAAGTATACTGCGGTACTACGTCTACGACTATAATAAAATTTTACGTCTGAAGTTTGTCAATATTTTCTCTGTAGTCTGATTTATTTGAACACTCTAATTTCCTTGTAAATCTGGATATTATCCTTCGACAAGTTTTCAAATCAATTACCCTACGAAACCATTTTTGCTTACATTGGCAATGTCCACTACGCCTAGTCAATAATAGTTGAGAGTTGGTTATCCAGCTGTAGGTACCATATTTCCTTTATGAAAATTATTCCTAAGCCTTTTTCATTTGTCTCCAATCATTAGATATTCTTCCAGCCATCTATTGTAAAACGTGTTTGATAAATGCTTTAACTGTCTCGATTTTCAAGCAGCATCATTTTCTTGAAAACTATCCACTGGTAATAATTTATTAGCTCGTAGCTAATATAATTCTTAACATTACGCCTTGGGGATTGCAACGGTCTAACGTTTAGACTTCTCACTGCTAAATTAAGCATTTCCAAAACGGTATTCTCTGAACATTGTCCTCTTACTAGCGAGTTTAGTGCACATTTTATAATACCCGAAGACCATTGCCATAAATAGCCTTCAGAAAATTAAGCTTAAATTTGATACGTGATACTCATTTTACGATATGGTAAGCACATTTTGCTAATTCATTCCTTAGACAATATACAACTGTCGAAGAGTCAGTTTAAAACCTAGTCTCACTTACAGAATAATCAATCTAGTTTTTAATCACCGTAAACTGTCGAACTGCTAGGGCAGACACAACTAATTATAAACGTAACAAACTGACAAATTTAAGAGGAGTTGCCTTAGTCTCTCAGACTAACATTTTCATATTTGTTGGATCGCCTAACAATGAGGAGTCGCGCGCCATATTATGAAACAATTTCAGAAGTCTCTTTGAACACAAGTGAATTCATGGACTGATGTTTACTCATCAACCTCGAAGTACGATGCACGGATAGTTGAACTATATAGTTGACACCATAGTTAACACATTATATGTGGTCTTTCAGCAAAAGTGGTCAGTAGTAAACTTAGAACAATTTATAAAGTACAACATTAAATTTCTCATGATATTTCTCGCCTAAAATGCGAGCGAATTAGATCACCGATAATTCTGGCTAGTAGCATAAAATAGTTTCAAAACCATGTTGAACACAATCAATCCTATTATTAATGAAAACAAACGCTGTTACCAGATGATCAGTATTCAAAACAATTTGTTTGATTTCCGTTTGTGATTTCTTCAAGCGGTGCTAGACTGTCGTCAAAGTTAAAGTACCTATAGACATCTTTCTATAAGCGTGGCTTACCTCAAACGAACGTCACCATAGCTCAGAGTACAACATAGTCAGCCCAAAATCGAGATGATTTGAAACCAAATATAGCAGAGAGAATTTAATAAACATATGTAGTATGAACAAAGCGGAACTCACACTAGTATACAGTGGTGAGTGTAAATTGTCTGAGTAGTGAGGTAGTTATTTTAAGGATCGATATCTTTCGGATGATAGGTCTGAAGTGCACCCAGTATATGATGAAATTACGTTTGTCGTATAAACAGGGCAATTTCTAACTGTTGAACCCACTCTTACGAACGAGAATCAATCAGAAGGCAATGAAGGATGGAGGAGAAATTATATTTGATCGTGAATTGAGCGTCAATGGAATAACAACGTTTAGGCTGCAAACTAAAGAGAGACGTTTTCCACGGTAGGTCGTGTCGTGATCTGGTGGTGATGCGTGACCGATCACCTTCAACTAGTCATGTCCGCTAAAAGACATGATCAGCATCAATGTCGAGAGCCTATGCAACTATTTATTTTGGGGATCATTTGCCACTATAGATCTTACATTAGTGATAAGGAGGTGTGAATGCGAACTGTATGGTTGCATAAAGTATGTAAGGTTGTTAAAAAGACTGGACGTCCCTTCACTGTTTGATATATTATGGCTAATCAATAACAGGTTACCACGATCTGTTGATTCACACCGCAGAGTGATCGAATATATTTCATTACCTAATGCTATAAAAGAAAATGATTAGGTCAAAGAAACGTAAGTATGAGAGGCTGATTAAACTTTATCCGTGTGAGAATTGCAGGTGGAGGGTAACGAAGATGAGGCAGACATTTTATATTTGTATGAAAATCTAGTATGATTGAAGTAACATTTCAGACTACTGAGGTGTACACATCTTCAGCAACTAGATATTAGCTTAAGAAGGCAGTCTAACTGTTTGAGCTAAACAAGCTGTAGCGCAAGAGGGTCTATAGACTGTTGTAGTCAAAAAACTATTATAAGAGTCGACATCAGGAGGTTATGTAAAACTTATTTTAATGTTGACGGAGAGGTGACACATACCCATTAATGTAAGAAGAATGGGACGTATCCTAGTAGCTTCATATAGGTATTGTTAGAATAATAAGGAGGAAAGATTAGTAACATTTGCAGAACCTGAGTAAGATTGATGTGATATAGGATTGTTCGGGATTAGAGCATACTGATGCCTTCTAGACACAATAGTGTCACTTCTAAAATTACTAGTGTGGGAGATAAAATGCAAAATGTCTAGGAGCACCTAGATAGTCTATAGGGGTTGTTTAATAATTTGGTACCTGACTAATTCCATTTTACCTGTTGGCATTGACTAACTGGTTGCTTATATATTGATAAATGTTCTCAGATGTAGCCCAATAGTAAGACGGACAGTAATTCATTTTGAGCCTTTCTTACAATATATCTTAATTGAAAACTTTGACATTGATATACTTCTTAATTCTTAATTTTGGTGTTATCTGTCACCAACTAAATAATCCTTTTTGTTGTGCTTTGTCTGACTCTTATTATACACTGATTATTGGCTGAATCCTGTCGGTGTGTTAGTCAATCATATTTACAATGGATTAAAAGTGGAATGTAGCAAACACACACGCAAACCTGGCCATCACTCTAAAGTAATGATTGAGCGTTTACAGAAGTCATGTGAGTAAGCGCCAATTCATAGAGTCCCATTCTTAGCCCTAAGCAAATGAGGTTATTTATTACTAACACTCTTAGCATGATACATTATTGCAACAAATCTTTCTAAAGCACTAGTTTCCCTGCATCCATTTATCCACGTTATTTTATTTTTTTTGACCCAGCCTAACCGGCAATTTTTGTTTTCTGTTACTGAGTTTAAAAATTTCCTAATTTTTGTTTCGCGAACAACTAGCCGATGGTTAGTAGTATGATGTCTTCTTGCTCTAACGATCCACTTCGATACTCAAGTTCTTACTCTCAAGTTCCACGTACTTACGAACCGAATCTTGCAACCATAGTAGTACTGGGAGGCCAAGTGACTACACCTTATACTCTGGCTGCTGCCAAAAATTATAACCCATACGTTAGTATCAATATGTCAATTTATAAATGTCGATTGCTTAATGCTACCTAATCAAAAGTATATAGGATACTGGAAACATGTTTAACATGCATAGTTACCTGCCTGAAGAAAACAGCAATATCTTGTTATTGTACGCTGAGGCTCTTTATTCAAAAACTTTCTTTATTTCATCCACTGCCATTTGAAAACATGTGATATGTATTCAATGGACTAATTAAAGCGCTGTATCTAAAAGATGCGTTGCAGTTTGGGTGTGAGTTAATTTAGTGTTACTTTTCTCATTTTTTCTTGTTTTAAATGTCTTACTCCTAGTGGGATTGTTTTGTAAACACACAATTGTTTAGAATGATTGTTAAATTTTTGATGCGAACACAACATCTTATTTACATTTATTGTGTTCAAATATTTCACTATACAATGCGTATGAATCGTGGAACAATTTTCATTAAATCTCAATGTCGGGGCATTCGTTAGTATTTTAGTGAATAGGCCTTTGTAACTGTGACTGATATGGGGTTTTTGGTATTCGGAAACCGAAAATTATTATTAAAGAGCATTAAGATATGTCTCAATAATGAAACGTCCTGAAATTCGCTTGACTTCGAAATAATTCGCATAATCTGGTTTAAAAATAACGCGGTTTATGTATATACCACAGCTTGTTTATTCCTACATAAATTTACTTTCCTCTCTTTTTCACTAGCACTACTAAACTTTTACTGTCGGCTGGTCGAATTTCAAATTTTTTAGATAGTAAGCTACCACACCATTGTCACAAGGCTTTTAAATCAACCTAAACAAGTGCCACAAGTGTAGGGTTAGCATTTGACAAGCACTTATGTGGGTAGTTATTAAGAACTTATAACCACATAAACCAGATCATATATGCAGTTAGATCTGTCCTACAACTCGTGTTTGGTATCAAGCATTCATATTCCAGATCGACATTTGGTGTTTTGCAAACTCATCAGTTAGTATAATACTAAAAACCAGAGCAGTTTTGTCTAAAGATCAGTGATGTGACCTTAAGTGGATTGATTTTTTCTGGTAACCACCCACCCACTTTATTTACTAAGTCTAGTCTGTTTGAGCAATACTATCACTCACATCTTAAACTGTCATCGCCTCCTATCCATCTATGACAAAAAGTATACACTGACATTTTTTCACTGAATTCAGTGTGTTATTAATATTCATGTTTCAGCAATATTCCTTTAATTTTTCTGCCACAAGTTGCACCATTCCATAGCCTCTGTTTTAACATCAATCCGCGTATTTCTCTTGGTTTTGGTTCATTAATACCAGTAATAAATATGGCTTGAATACCTAATATCCTTGCCTCATATCTATCATCTCAGTTTATATTGATATTAAAAATATTTAAATCAACATTATTGATAGTAACATATTCGGCTATGAACAACTCAGAACCTGGCGCACGCGTTTCCGTCTAATTTGCCATATCACATTAGCACGACGAGATCAAATTTACAAGATTAGCATGAGGAGATTAAATTTACAAGATTAGCACGACAGTATAACTCAACGTAAGGGTATGAAGCAAACGTATGTACGAAAGAATAATGAAACTCATAACGTAGAAGATACTAAGTAAATAGATTTTTACCACTGACCGATTCTGAACTATGTCACTTAATGTCTCGAGCCACTGATCATGATTATTAATCTGATCATAATCAGTTGGTTTACATTTGCCAACATTACTTAAACTAACAATCAAAGATCTTATAGATTGATACCACTTTTTGATTTGACCATTCCTAACATTCTTCCATTCTACCCCTGTCCCAACCAACATCGTGCGCAGAGTCAGGCTATGGTTGGATTAGCGTTAAAACATATTCAAACCATCTCAGTCGATGAAAATTCATAATCTCACCCAGTGGCTTGCCATTTCTCTTTAGTACTTTGTATCTTACATTAATATTGCTTATTCAGTTATTCCGTTATATACGGTCAGTACGTCGATTTCTGTGATCACAGGCCTAGAGCGTACGAGTATCCGTTTTTATAGCCCATGTTTCGCATTCATATGTTAAGACAAAGAGAACTGCTGCACGGTACACTATGCCTTTCGTTACTAAACGGATATCTCGCCTACATCACAAGTGGTGTAAGTCGGCAAAAGACAAATGAAGTTTTTGAATACGAGCTTAGGTTTCATCATGCAACAACCCACAAAGGCTAATCAGACTTTCGAGATAAGTGAAGTGATCGACTCACTCAGCCATTATACGGTCTATGACCAGTCTTGTCTATAATGCAGACCAGTCCTAAAGTAAAATTTTGGATTTAGATCGAGAGAAACGCATCCCAAATATGCTTGGATTGTTACTCAAAGTGCTCAAAAGACTGTATATTATCAGTCTTTACAGAATAAGGCTTTATCGTCTGCATATTCGAAATCGACAAATGGACTTCTTGGAAGGAGATCAATTACTGATAAGGTAGATGAAAAGGTGTGACTCCTAGGAGGACGACTGTGACAAAATTAAATAAAAAGGGGGATAAAGAGCACTCCCGATAAAGCTCACTTGGAGTTGACAATTTCCGGGACAGTTCACCTTGGACTCTAATTCAACCAGTTATATTCGAATACATAACTTTGATAAAGCTTATATACATCTAATAACAAACACAACCATAGGATTTCTTGATCTAGGGAGCTAAGAGTCGCTTTCAATTTAAGGAATACTACTATTGTCAGACGATAGTAGGTATGCTCATATTCTTCTCGACCGTGCTGCTACTTTGATTTGGTGGTCAGGCTTGCCTATCGTGATGATTCATTCGGGCTATACTTGTTGGATCAATCGTTCGTCAAGGTCCTACTATACCAGGCAGGTCGGTTGAAGAGCGTTGAAACCAAGAGCGGCAAATATAAGTTCTGAAAACGAAGTCGTACTGCTGGCTTTACAGAGGTGTGACGGCAGTAAGGTGTTTTCTTAAACATCCAGCATAACAGCGATGCTAGCTTCCCACGAAGGAAGGATGTAGTTAGAAAAGGTGAACCCTAAAAGTGCACACCCCACCTTACTCCACGGGTTTTTGTCTCTGGCAGTAAGGTCCCAACAGGTATGGGGCTGCAATAACGAAAACCTCTCTCAAAAGGCCATGTGTGACCGGACTCAAGCAGCTGTTCCTTGGGCACTGCAGTCACACTTCCAGGTCTTTCAGATCAACTCTAACCCAATTTGCTTTCCAGATACATTAAGAAGAACCCTTCAACAATGCGGGCAACTGGGCAGAGATAACTGCCCTCATACCTCTAACAACACAAGATCACCGTCATTTTAATCAAATTCCTTCTATTCCTAATATTTATCCTTCCTACCTTCAGGCCTAAATGCCTATCTTCAACTTCCTCCTCTGTCATCAGTGCCAACGATTCCAGCCCACGAAATAATGTCCCGAGTTTGCTAAGACCACGCTCTGAACTTCACATTGGTGCATTCAATGCACAAACCCTGTGTCAAATGGGGGGGGGGCAGCAAGCCTCCCTAGCTAAGATAGTATAATCTTGTGCCATTGATGTATGTGTCTCCGAGACACGCATACAGAATCCTGTCGTGGTCATTTACTTGGTCCCTTCTAGTCAGAATGAAGAGCCTTCATTATACACTCTTCGTTTATCTGGTGACTCAACAGCGACTTCTCGTGGGTTATCCGGTGTAGGTATTGCGTTAAGTATGAGAGCAGAACAGGCACTTCTCGAATGGATTTCTGTCAACAGTCGCCTATGTGCCGTCCGGCTAAATGGTTCAGTAAGATTTCAGAAATGTATGGACACACGCCGTTGTCTTTTCGCTGTTTTTGCCTACGCTTCCACTGACTGCATCCCGAATGAAATGAAAGATGAATTTTACTGAGAACTTTCTGAACTTCTTCATAGGGCCAAACACTCAAATTTGGTACTCATGGCTGGTGATTTTAACGCCCAAAATAAGTAGCTTGAATTAGTTTGAAAGACATTTTAGTGAATGCTTCAGTGTTCCAGTATATGAGAAAGGGTCAAAGTATGCATAAGTTACATACTGCAATAATAAGCACTATATTGCGAACTACTTTGTATATTTTTCCTTTAATGGCTATCAGTAGGAGCGAATGGTTCGATCATCTCTCATAATTCTATTTCATGCTCGATTTTTTGGAATATTGCATTGTTTGTAGGGCTCTACATCACATGGCTCTGAACACGAATTAAGTTCACCAACCTCCGAAGTAGGTTTCTCAGTAATTCCTTATATTCACTTCATTTCTAGTACAAAATTACCCTACTTGATTTGTTTCTGCTAAAGCATGTATTATCTATTAGTTGTATCGAACCCATTGTTCATAAAAGTAAAAGCATGAATGACAATGGTTTCTCCCTATGCCTTTTTGCTAGGTTGTTGAGATGCTTTCATGAAATATTTGACACTCGAGACATTACCTCTTAACAATATCTTGACATTGCTTATATCAGAAATACACTGTAATGTTACTTACGGTAGCATTTGAAAGCATTTATTTTTAGTCCTTGAATTCATTTAACCGCCACATTATTGAGATTCCACCCATTTGACAGATAAAAGACAGACAGAAATAAGTTGATAAATACCGTAATTTATCTAAGTTTTCTCGTTTCATATCAATACAACGGGGTGGTATCAACAAGAAGGAACGAGTATTGTGCTGAAAATGAAGTCCAGATGTTTATCTAAGGATCGGGTGGCAGCGTTATTATTTGTTGGTGGATATGCGTGTAACTTAGTTTCAACTATTTATAGGTTATACGTAAAAGAGTCAGAAATAAATATTATCTCGGGTAACACGTTTACATGTATGTAAATTCATTCTCTTTAATTTCTATTACAATTTAGTAGGCCTGAATTTGTCTACGATTTATTTCAATTTCCTTAACAAAACAGTCTAGTAATTTTTGTTTTCATATATTTTTTGAAATGTTTTCAGATAATCTATACTCTACTTGATTTGATTAGGTACCAACTGGATTTTCATATAATTAAATCTTCACAAGAGTCTTGTCTATGTCTGCATACTTACATAAAATTGAAGTCTTCTGAGGGAGAAATCAAATTATTGTGATATACATATATTATCTTATTCGTTCATTTTATCTCACTCCTTACTGTGCAGAAATAAATATACAGAAAATTCCTTGCACATATACAATCATACATACATAGTCTTTCCATATTTTACTTAACACAGATAGATTTACATTATATTTTAAGTGGTGCAAAACGAAGGCGCCTAATCAGAGATAAGCAAAAAAGTCTTATTCACTTTCAGTCTTTACATATTTTACTTTTTTCATCGAATTTTCAATTGTATATTAATCTGTTTATTTTTTATTTATTTCCTATTAATTACATACAATTACAACATATATTCTATTCAAAACAGAGTAAAAGAGCAAATAATTAATTGACTGTTTATTTTATGATCCTGTATTTTGTTTTATCTCACTTTTTCTGAAGAAACAAACAATCACTTTAACTTATTATTTATTTTTTTCACTTTTATCATCATAGCTAGAGTACAATTCGTTTATCTTTACTGCAATATCATTTTTCATTGTTTTTTGGTATCTGTTTAGCTTGTATATCTTATTATTTTTATTATTGAAAATGAAGACAATTCGTCGGGTGTTTATTGTTTCTTGTCCTTTCTGTTGTTACTGTTTCGTGTTCTATTGAATTTTCTTCTTACTTTATTTCGGGTATTTCTGATATTCTCTGTATTATCATATTATTGTTGTTAGTATTGCTGTCTGTGTAAATACATAAATTTTACTTCATGGGTCGCAAAAAGATACTTATCAAAAAGATTGCAGATGAACGGAATCGTCAAGTATGTTATTGATTGTAATGTTTGATTTAATTTATTTCTATTAAATATTGTACACTTTCCAGTGACTTACTTTAAATTCTTTTGAAAACTCGTGATTGATAGATTTCAGACATGTCGAAAAACTGAAGGTTAGTGATTGTATAGATCGATTGTCACGCTATTTTACTAAGTGAAGTTAGGAAAGTGTAGTACCTGGTTTCAACCCATAAGTTTAAAGGTAGCGTTCTCACTGCGTGACCTTAAGGTCATGGTTTCGTTTCTAGCTGTAATTGTGGATCCGTACTATTGAGGAATATTAAATTGAGACGAGACAACTTGATAGTTATCTTTGTTTTTCTATTGTGGCAAACATTATTAATCATTATGTAGTATCTATAACACCGCATACTATAACTATATGTCAACACAATTATGATAATTATGTTGTTTTGGTTTAATTATGTATTTATTTAGATTTTCCAAATTACTTTTCCTTACTTAGGTTACTTTTACAAAACGTAAGTTAGGTTTGATGAAAAAAGCCTACGAACTGAGTATACTGTGTGATTGTGAAATAGCATTAATTGTATTTACAAGTTCACAAAAGCTGTTTCAATATGCTAGTTCAGATATGGATAAAATTTTATTACGTTATACAGAATTCAATGAGCCACATGAATCCAAAACGAACAGGGATATAGCAGAGGTATGTTTGCGTTTGAGTATGTATTTGTATAAAGTAGCCATGATTCTTCTTTACAAAGCACTAATACAACGTATTTACAATTTATTCATAAAATATTGAGTAATTATTTGTTTATATTGCTTTTTACCCTTTAGTATGTGACATTAGCGTTGGCCTTCCAACTCTAATGGTAATTTAAATGGCTGCAATTAACTTAAAATTAGGCATATCGGAAAAATTCACTAATTTTCTTCCAAATGTATTTACAGAATTATTGGTTAATATGCTATTATGATCAAAGGCAGTCCTCACAAATTGGATTTCACTAATTGATATGGAATTTTTCCAGAACGGATAATCGTCTTTTTGTGATAACGTTACAGAAATCTGTTCAGCTAATACAGCTACATCAGTAAATTACTGGGTAATGTTTTTTATAGGTGCCGATAAAATCTACTTATCAGCTTTGGAATCCATCATTATCTGCCGGAAGTAGTTGTTTGTCTTCTTGTCAATGATACACTATTTATTATGACATTCGATACTAATATAGGGTTTGCATAACTTGCTACAAAATACCAATATTGTTGTTTTAGTTATTTTTTTACTGTTTCTTCTGCAATAGAAACATTCGAGTTTTTTTCTACATCTTATGAATTATTATAAGTCGTACGATAGGTCTCCAATCGGGCTTTGTAATGGACAAACTTACTGTTTGGCGTGAATCATAAACCCTAATGTTTCTTTTTAGCGATAGTACAAAAGTCGCGAGTGACAAACAGACTCAAGAACCCCTTATTTTTTAGTCTTAGTAACTAATTTCGATTAAGATTTTATCATAGTTCATATACGTCTTCAATTATCTTCTTATGATTGGTATTGTTGCTCACAGGACTACAGTGTAGGCTTAAATGTTTAATCCTGAAGCAGCTAATAACTTATATTTCTTGGTTATTTTTCTGATATTAATTTCTTATCACTTAGTGTTTTTTGTGCTTAATGTATGATACGTCTAAATATTTACTGTTATTCCTGATTTTTCCTCACCACTTGCAAAATGTTCTTTGTGAATAGTGCTTTTTCGCATCATGTAAACATATCAGACTGTTCTGTGTACTTTTGCTGCCTGTTTTAGACTCCCTGGCAATTATTTTTCTGCAATCTTTATATATTACTTTTACTATTACACTGTGAAACATCTCCGTAGTCAGTTAGTTGCGAATCTTTCCCGTGTTTTTTAAGTGAGTATATCAAAAAATACGATAACTGTTAGTACTAATTCATATCTCTGCTGTTGAAAAGCTGTCATTACCACATAATTCCAAAACATATAGATTCTATGCATATTTGATCGTATAAATGCGTAATCTTTAATGCATTTACCAAGTACAAGTTCACGTATTCAATTTTGTATGAGAGCTAGAGATCTGTACTCAGCTCAGCTGCTTACGATGAAAAAAGTTCGATTCATTGTCAAATATTAGTAGCGTAGAGCTTGGCTTATATATCTCTTAGCTCAAGTTGCCATATCACATTATTATAAAATGATCAAGTTACTGTGATGATTAACAGAATTATAGTTCAACAGAAGTGACAGGACCGGTATGTGTGGAAGAATAGTGGAACCTAAGGTCGAGAAGAAAACAAAGAACGAGTCTACTTCTGCCATTGTTATTGGTTCTGAGTCATGTCACCCAAGATCTGCAACTACTAAATGTTCTATCTCTTGTAATTATGTGGTGTGTTACCCAACAGATTTAAAAATATCATAATATATTCTATCATTTGTCGATTATACTTATAGTTATTGTAATCTGAGCATGTGGACTGGTTCGTATTAAGTGTGATTGATGTTAGCCTGTTGAGATATATCGCTTTAGGCGGAATAATCTTTTATGTATAGGTCACCGGTTAATTATAGATCATTTTGCAGCAATAAATTAGAATTTTAACTATTTTTCACAACTAAATAAACATTAACATGGAGTATTTTCTTATGATAGTTCAATTGCTAGTATTTTCCTTCAGTAATTCATTCATTCTATTCAACTCTGTAAAATCAAACATCAACGTGTCAACAATCCATTTCTTAATGTATACTCGTATAAAATGTAATTTGCAATAAAATATATTGATGTACATATATTCGTAAATATTATAATAGAACTATGTATTCATTATCATAATAAATATTTACATGAATGTCAACCTATTAATGCTTTTCTGCTTATGAACGGAATGTTAGAGTAATCAATTGTTCACTAGTTTTAATCTTTCTACAAACTGATTCTTTCTCCCTGTACCATATTCTACATATCCACACTTTTTTCTTACTACCATTAAAGTAACTACTACTTCTGCTAATTTGGTGTTAATGTTGCTTTACTACTAGAGGTTTGGCGACGTGGACTAATGCATATGTAATAGGTTCTATAATTCGAATGTATTTAGATCTTCCCGTTGATTTGTTATAGACTGGTTAGTCTCTGTTGCCATATTGGCATGTTGGTACATGCAACCGAAGAGTCCCAAGTAGGACCAATCGCACGTCCTGGATTCTGCATGCCTGTCACAATCCAACTCAAACAGTGATATGCTTTATACTATACATATATACCTTAATCTCCTTAACGATCAAGATGTCAATTAGTCACAGGGACGTCTATATTATTATAATAAACTAACAAATTAGATTTAGTTATATTTCCTCAACATATCTGTCGCACCATCATTGACCAATCACATGTTTTCCTCCAGATAAGTCTTCTCTACAAGTTTGCAGTCTATAATTCCTTGGTTCTGATTTCTCGACGATTCCTTTTTTCATCGTATAACGCCAGATAGAAATATGTATGTTGTAACTTGAAGAGGGTTGCGACCGAGTGTTGACTCATGAGGATTTTCCTCTAGTCTATTCGACACGATGTTGGTGACTAAAGTATGTACGTCCAAGTATTTCTCAGTCTATAATAAATCTCCCCTCATTCAAAAATCAGGTTTATAAAAATCATTGTACGTTTTGTGTTTGATTTCTAAACAGTTATATTCTTGGGGAATTCGATTCCCCTAAAGTCTTCTACAACCACAATTTAGCATACCTGAGTCACTTGGACTAGTAGCCACATTACAAATTAATTGGCTGAATCCGATCAGCATTGTTGAGGACTAACAGACATCACATTAGTCACCACTCAGTGATTCATTAGTATGTGTAACAAATTTTAGGTTTAGGCTTCAAAGAGGTATGCACACTAGTTCACTAAATGATTTTCCGTCTTAGTCAGGTAACTAGATACACAGTCTGAGCCTATTTAAGTCTGTAGTCTCTGTTTGTCGATATATATTTCTATATATAGCATAAAAACAGTATTCTCAAATAAAAACATAAATTTGTACAAGGTTATATAGTTATAATAGATAATTACCGTCTGGATATCGCTAGTGTAAAACTATTGAAAAATTTTCAATGTACTGAGAGCATGGATTGTTACTGATTCCTATAGTCTCGAACGTTCGATATGAGTTGTGCCAGTTACTTATTCGAGACTCTCAGCGCAATTCTTAAAAATCGATTCCAGTGATCCAGATTCATCCAATCTTTATTCCCCTCCCCCAAACTTTGAACATATACTTCTTTACTTTTTGCGTTTTAATTCATCTCATACGACATTTCAGTTAGTGTCTTTATTTGCATTAGCTTTCTTATGCTCTTTCTCTCTCTGTATTGAAGTAAATTGAGGGTGGCCAAACCTGAACATGGCGTCAATTCATGAAACCAGTGACTATTGATCCGAGCCGTACTGATAGGTATAGACTACTTGACTTGAGTCCAAACGACTTTAATAACCGATGGTTGGAGACGATGGATATCATGACTCAGAATCGATCACAGTGGCACAAGTTAACTCACATTTTGTCTTCCCTTCAATCGCAACCTTGAAATTATTTTATACCTTTCCGTCGATGAATTCAATCTTGCTTCCAGAATCTTATTCTATATGTCTAGCCTCTCTTTACTACCACTTCTGTTACATTGATATTTATCTTTCTGTGTTAATGAGTTGTGGTAATTTTGACCGATGCTCATATGTGCCACGTTTTACGTTGTTTATAACTGATTGACTACCTGGTAATATCACTGAAGCTCATATAATTAAAGTGTAAATGAAACTGAGCACGCAAACTTATATTTTGTGCATAAGTATGTCAGTTATTCGTGAAGATAAATAAATTTGATGCGTTTCAATTCGTAATACTACCCACCATAATAATATCATGAAATGTTATCTGTTTAACACTAACTAATAAGTTAAATACTCTTGTAGTTTCTTTTTGTATTGTTCATTGTAATTGTTATCATGTAAGTAGTTAACTTTCATATTATCGTTGATTTTTTCCTGAATGTTCTTCAAATTGTCACTTCACATCATAATCCAATGCAGTTAATCAATCGTAAAGAAGGTAAATTTTCTTACTTATCCGACGGTGATGCAGTCAGTGATAACAATGATCCTTTCTTTTCAAACGCAACGGACCAATTAAGTGAAGCTGATACTTCTGTACGAACTGGGACTAAAACTCCGATTACTTCATCAGTTTCAATGGCGTTGGAATTTTCTGGATCAATACCAGACTTACCAGTTAGTCAAATTTTATTTTCCCTATTTATTTTATTCATTCTGTTAAATGTATATATATATATATATATATATATATATATATATATATATATATATCCTTCCATATTTAGTAGTGTGAACTGAATTTCGTTTTTAGTGTTATTGATCCGCGTTAAATCTATGTGTATATATACATTTGCAAATAATGCCGGTTTGTTATGTATTCATAACATTCAGTTTCTTCTTCTATCTGTATTGTGTTTCCTAAAATTAACTTCAGAATAACCTTTACTTTTTTTATTAACTATTCTTTGTTGACTAAGGTAATAATATGATTTATAGCATGTGACTCATAAGCCAACTTTTAACGTATTCTGTTAATTGAAGGACTGGTGAATCATCTAATCGGATAAATTCCAACTTGCTGATTAAATACTTAGCTTTCAACTGGTAAGATACGGGTTCGAACCCAACAACACCTATTTTGGTTCGGACCATTGTGTAGTATGGATATCCCCTGTATATAACTGATTGAATGAATCTGTTATTTGTATGTGTCACGTTTCACACATTGAAACATTGAGTGCATTTTTTGTCGATACACTATAGAGAACGATAGTATTTAAATTATTTGGTTTACAGAGCTAGTTTCAGTTTATTACTGCAATTGATTTGTGATTGTTTTATGGATAACTTCACTTTCATTACCTAAAGTATTCATAACAATTCTGATACCCATTTTTAGTTGGTTTTAATATAGCATTTTATGCCAGCAGCTGTCAGAACTAGAATACATGCTATTATACTCAATATTTTAAGTAACTTAAGCTGAACATTTAATGAAATTATTTTTGGGTTCGTCAGTCTGCCATTATAGTGAGGACAATAGAATCTGAAGGATGTGTACGGTTATGTCTATACTTGTTATTCTAACTACCTTGCTTTTGGTTGGGTGCTCGACAATCACGACGTTTACATAGCTCCTATCTCGATGCCAAACAGCAGGTGTTAAATCACAACGAAAACATGCAATTAGAGAAATCGAATTGTCCATAGGCTAAATCTTACACTACATTTTATCTTGACTGATGTGAACTAATGTATAAATACTCATAGTTTGTAAATATTTAAATCTTCGTTCCACAATTAAATCTCTTACTCGCTTTTACATTGTGATCGAGCCAGTCGTAAGAGGTGCATATCGTAATTGTAACGGGCTGCAGATCATGGCATCTTAACACAAATGATGCATACATCCTGGGTTATACATACATTCGATTTACCGAAGGTGTGAGCAATCCGAACATATTAGTCAGTAGTAAATGACTTATTTTTTGCTATACAAGGACAATAAGCATTGTGAAATAAAACAAATTCAATTCGTTTAACGTGCTTTAATTCTTCCACGCACCAAATCTTATAATTAATTAAAATAATTTCAAGAAATTGTTGGGGATTCGAAATCCCCCAAAATACGATCGTTCATTTAATCAAGCGAAAGGCCGTTGTATTGATTTTTTTGTAAGATTGATTTGTAAACTTTCATCAATTAATTCAATTCCAAATGTCAGGTATATAAACGTTGTTTGCCGTTCTCGTCTTGTATTTTCGCTCCACAATATAATCTTCCTACAAGTTCAGTCTTTTGAAGTGGCTGTGGGTTGGGAAGAAAATAATCGTGGTATCCGATTAAAATACAGGTATCAGAGATAACGATTTGCACTAACCGTACCGACTGTCGAGGGAATCAGACATATAATCCGGCTATCCTAGATAATTTAGCTATATCGTATCAAGGTCCGTACAAAGTCAATAAGAACCTACGCGTTTGTCTCATCTGAGAGAGAGCATATCAAAACTGTATATTATTGACTGTAGCATATATTTAGACTTTTAGTTTCAATAGGAAATATTATTTATGATGACAAGTTTAGTTTATAGATGAATGCAATTGGTGGAACTATGAGGTCATGACGTAATCTAGTGTGAGAGACTTACTAGTTGTCATGTTATTAATAGATAGTGATGAAAATCGATAGTAATTATGGAAGTTACCAATCATGTTAATGGTGATGATAACAGTGCAAGATGGTGTGTAAAAAACAATAAAATGGAGTGCTAAATTGATACGAGGTCAAATGTTTTAATGAATAGTGTAAGAAAATAGTATGGTTCATTAAGAGATCTCTTTTTGTCGATTTCATTTTCAATGCTGTACATTGTGCTAGTCAATAGTAATAATTCACGTTATCACACTGGTTGCTATGCATCTCACGAATATTATCTTATCAAGCAACCGAACTTAATTGCATATTTTCTATTTAGTTTCTGTGACATTCATTCTCCAACTCTGACTCAAGCTTTTATTGACTAGTTAAGTTTTATGTTCACTTGTTTTTGTTACCATATTTAATCAGCTGTAATTATTTATTGAAATTATGAAATTATATATGCGATAGTATGGCTTTGAGAGGTCTCTTCCCTGAATAATATTGTCATTTTTATTAAAAGTAATAAGATTAAGATTATTATTTTTGAAGGTACTACCATAAATATGTAGGAGCTGTTATAAAAGATGAGAAATATCTACAGGTGTGATAGGTAAAATAAACAAAACGAAATATAAAGATTTTCGACACATTGTTACTATAAGAAAATAGGTACGATCAAGATAAGAGTAAGGGGTTTTGAAAAGAGATTTATAATAGAATTGCTGAAGATTAAATATGCAATCCGAATAAAACTAGTAGTTAAGCGATACTATGATATAATTATCTAAACACACATTTAACTTCAAATTACTGGTTTACAATTTCAGAACTTTGCTTGAGTGTTTTGATACAGTCGTATGCTACTGTTGATAATATAACCCTCTAGGTTGAGGGGCATTACGCGTTTTTCTATATTCTTATCAAAAAAGCCCTGCAGCAGAGCTCCGTCTTTAGATAGTAATATAAGTGTTCATAAATTCTAAATCGCCTTTTAGTGTCTTTGACTACCTCATGGATTTGTACTTTATGAATCATATCTACCTTCAATGTAGAAATGTATCTTTGTTTACCTACCATATTCATGAGTATTTGCTACTGTTGTAACACATAAAATGATTCTCAATGGGAAAATTATAAACCTTGTCAACTGAGATAATCCTGATTTTCTATAAACTCGATACTGAAAGTTGATGTTGTTGCGAGTAGAGGTGCTTTGATTAACTGGTGAGGCACGTAATCTGTTAAATATTCCTTCTTAAATTTGTCTGTCAGACTATGTTATTTGACTGTCATCAATTATTTGTTTGTATTTAGTCGTAACTTTCTACTTGCCTTTGGAATTGATTATTGAAAGCTCTGGTGTCTAAACTGTACGAATTTCAACGTATTTATAAACTGTTGTGATATATTTTAACATTATCGTTTGTGATATCGAGTAGATACATGAATATTTTTGATGGTCTTTTCTGTTACTGTTATAACAGTCAAGACTAGTGAACTGAACCTTTCTGAGTGATTTGGTTTGCGGCTAGCAGTAGAATGCAGAACATACGTTATATTTTATTCGGAAATCGTCATCTGGCTGCACCTTTATCCCATTGTTGTTATTCACACAGACAAACTCCATAACCTTTCACTTCAAACGCTGATGTATCCAATCAACAGCTGATAACCATGTACACATGACGATAAAAGTGAAGCCTATCAATATTTTAGGAATGATGTTTGTCATCATGGGCTTATTTTTATGGTAAAATGAAAGTTGTTCGTCATCAGAGGAAAGCAGATGTTTATTATTTAACTGTAGATTTGAATTTGTGCCTTCTTTTTTGATGATTTAACTTTTGTATTACTTAAATTAGTCCTGACCGTATCCGATAATTATAAAAAAAATTTGAGTGTTTACCTGTTTGCTTGTTGTGTTTTATTTTTTTCCTTACTTAGAAACATATTCCTGGTATTACACATTCTGTTACACCTGAACGTATAACCGACCAACATATGAATGCCGCACATGCACTAAGTTCATCAATGCATTTCACTACACCTGTCGAACGAGAAATGAAGACTGAGAATTTGATTTATCGTGGTGAACAAGATACTAATGGGATATTAGGTGAATCTCGTGTAACTGAATTATCTCGAGACATTATGTTGAGTGATGAAACAAGTCAATCTTTCAATTCAAATATACGATCTGGTCCCAGAAATAATATCCCTCAAATACATTTTGAATCTCAAGAATTTTCAAGTAATAATCGTGGACCATATTTAATACATCCTAATATGAAATCTGTTGCATCAGGCGACCGTTTAGGTCCGTTCCGTCCAGAAAACGTTCAGACTATAGGAAATGAAGTTCAAGATTGTTTTAATAATCATCTTTTATCAGCACTATCAATTGGTAATCAAGGCACGGATAATCTTAGTAATCGTGCAACTTCCAACGCACATTTAAGTCCTGGTTCTTTTTCAGAACCACCAAGTTATGCAACACAACGGCCTTCACTTAATTCATCGAAACGTATTAAAAAGCCTGTTTTCGAACCGTATGATGAATACTTTTATTGTAAAACTTCTCCAAACGTAGAATCAAGATCACATTCCCCTACTTTGTCATTGAAACAAAACCCTCTTTCGCCTCCCACTAGCTATTGTGATTCACATCGCCTCACACATTTATTGGGAAGTGATCTTCCACATAGCAAGCATATAGGTGCTACAACATGGGAAAATAACCAAACACCTGTAATAACAGATGCTAACAGACCTAATCAATCACAATTATATAATAGTTCTTTTAATTTGCCATCAGTTTCTAATAGACAATTACTATCCAGTTTACGTGATCGGAATATTTCTGCTTGCTCTAATCTCAAACGTAAAGATGATTCATTTAATACAAATGATGCTCAAAATCCATCGCATATTTTACAAACTGCATGTGATACTTTGGCCATGCAGAAGAGATTTGGTCATTTCCCTGCTATTCATGAATCTGTACCATCGTTAAATTCCTGTAAGGTTCAACAACAGACACAGCAGCTTCAAAATCCCCCATCTATTCTTGATGATGAAATGTGCATTTCAAATCTCAGCCCGTTTCATTTCATGTCCAATTCATTAAATGATGTCATCAGTAATAACGATAGCTCACTGAGTTCGAGTAACCCACAAAATCTAAGTGATAATAATAATAATAATAACATTAATCGATCCTCGCAATTTACTCATGCAGCTATTTCTAATGATTGTAGCAATAATAATAACACTGATAACAACAATAATGTCACAGTTACAAATGGCGTGTCATTAAATCAGATATCACTGAAAACAGATCATTTTATTGAATCTATACCTAGTCCAGAGTTATTACTATTTCTTTCGTCTAATAACAATAATAATGGTAATAATAGCAATAATGACAATATTTTGAAAATTAATCCATCAACAGCGAATATGACAGTAACAACAATTCCAGCTTTAGCTCATTCTTCTTATGATATGCAATCATATTCTTCATCAAAGATGTGTACACGCACAAATAAGTCAAAAATGCATTTCTCAGGTAAACGAAGTTAATGATTATGTACATTTTATTTATTTTAAGATTTTCAAATATTTATTTTGAATGGATGCACAAGGTTTTTAGCCCAGGATGACTTTTTTGAAGTTGGGTTCCTTAAGCTGAGTAGTTCACTCATGATGCTTTCATTGTGTTTCTAGTCGAGATCGTTAGCACAAATTTCCAGTAAAAGTGTACTGTTGGAAGTTTGTACCATTAATGCTGATTATAAGGACAAGGGCAACTGCGTATTTAAATCATTGCGTTCATAGGACGCAGTTTCACCAGAAATTAAATGAGTTTACTTATCTGACGTGCTTATTGAGTAACTTTTGACTGTACATTTTGTATCTATTAATTGATCAATTGCTTTTAGGTGGCTTGCTTATAGTTAACTTATTTCAACTGAAAGAGAAACATGTTATAAGTGCATATGTATTCTATCCTTACCTTTGCGTTTATCAGTATTTAGGCATTTATCGATCTCATAATTTTCTCTGTTCTGTCATATTTTTCTACGTTGCTTAAGAAATCGAACTTTTACTTACTCGTCTATTTATAAATCAAATGATACTCACTGGAGACTTAATTCAGCCACACTAACATGTATAAAATTAAGGAATCTTTCAAAGTTTTTATCAAATAAGGACTTCAAAGCATTGTTTGCGTTTCATGGAACCATCTAGTGAGCAATATTAAGTTTAGGCATAGATAAGATAGCAAATAGGTTTACGACTCTGTGAATCTTCATCAATGAGCTGACTGAGACGCCCAACCACTGTCTATTTCAACGTGGACTGCTACTTGGAGTATGTGTTTATGACGAAAAGTTGGGTGGAGGGCAACTTTGAGGTGACATCAGTCCATAAAATCATTGGATGTTGACCTAAACCATGCTTGTAGGTTGGAGTTCGCTTGATAATTACAGTTAACAGTTTTAAAAGTTGAGCAATATAGCTCACAATAAGTCATAGTAAGGCAGGTACATTTACACCTTATTGTCTTCTTGATTTTTAGTTCCACTATTCCTTCATTCCTTTTCGATCCACACTCCCACTTATTAGACATTTTCACATATTTCCGTTTATCCTACCTGATGCTCCTCTTCACTCGCTTGTTGACTTCTGTGTATTCGACCTGTGCCTTGGCTTTCTCCGCTCTTGTCTGGCTGTTATTAATTGCTACCTTTTTACTCCTCCTTTCTCGGAACTTGTCCAGGGTTCGAACAGAAATCCATTCTTTATGGTGATGCTCGTTGTGACCTTAAACCTCCTTGCATGTTGAAGATATTGTTTCCTTAATCACTTTTTAGTTGTTCTCCATACTAGTTCCACCTATTTCTAGTAGATCATGAAATGCTTGGAACTTATTATTGAGAGTTATTTTGAATTCGTTGAGTTTGTGATTATCCCGGAGATGAGCTGTGTTAAACTTTTGTAATGCTGCTGCTCCAGTTGTCCAGTGCTTTTTCAGCTTCAGTTTCATTTTAGCCACTACCAGGTGGTGATCTGAAGCTATATCAGCTCCTCGCTTGATCCTCATGTCTTCCATGGTCTTTCTGAACTTCTTATTGACACAGATGTGGTCGATTTGGTTTTCAGTAGTGTGATCTGGTGAAACCCATGTAGCTTTGTGTATACGTTTGTGGTAGGATACGGTGCTACCTATAATCATTTTGTTGAAGGTACATGGATTTATGAATCTCTCATCGTTTTCGTTCCTTTCTACCAGTTCATGTCGTCGCATGATATCTTTATATTCGGTGTTGTCCATTCCAACCTTGGCTTTGGAGTCTTCTATCACTTATTCTAAGTCCTCTCCTTCTTTATCTTGAAGGATGCTTTGATGATCCTGGATCCATGAGGTTTCCATCTTATAGTGGCTTTCCATGCTTCTTGGGACAACATCAGTGCTACTCCTTGTGTGTGTGTGTGTGAGGGGTTTTCTTCTTCGTGACTGGATTATAAAAGCACTTTTCCTGAGGATATTCTTTGCTGTCCAGCTTGTAGCCAATGTGTTTCACTTATTCCAAGTATCTTCAGGTTGTATTTTTTCATTTCTCCAGCTATTTGGATGCTTTTTCCCTGTCTCCAACATCGTGCGGACATTCCATGTAGCCATGTTAACTTTTGCTCTGGTTGTCAGAGGGTTTTCGACCTCGTGACTCCCGAAGAAACTCAGCTTTCACCTTTCGGCGTCATAACATACCTTCCAACTCCCAGGGCAGAGTTAAAATGGTTTAAAATGTTTTTACTTTTTAGCGTATTTTAGCATGGTTGTTGTTTTACTTGAATGGGGTTGCTAACCCAATGCTCAACCCTCCTTTTTCCGGACTTGAGACCAACACCAACTCTAGTGGGGCTCCAGGCGGAATGACGTTTACACAGCCAATTAACTATAGTTCATCACCATTCTGATAGTTAATGTGTCTAATGGGAGGATAGAGCAAGGAAAACTGAATAATAATAGAAATTAAATGTTTACCTTGCATACAACTAGAAATAAAGAAATAGTCTACATAAAAGCAGTCCTCAAAGATAATCAGTCTTTGGCTACCCAACATATCATAATTATAGCAGCTAGTATTTTAGACACTAGATTAGCCAAACTTATCCCTCTCTGATTATCACAAGACGATTTCGACCCCTTTTCGTATACTGGCATAAATAATGGTCAATACCAGTCAAATGGATTTGTATCTAGTTTCCAAACTTTAGCCAAAATCTCTAACAACCTAATCATTAAAGTGGTGACACTATTCTTAAAGAGCTCTGGAGTTAACCCTTCCGGACACGCTGCTCTACGTCACCTCAGATTAGATATGGCTTTTTCAGCTCTAGTAGTCAGGGTACCGAAGTCGACTTTTTATTTAGGCTGCCTGGAAATAGTAGGTAGTTCTGGAGCAGCTGAGAGCCAAATGAATCGCCCCCTGAAGTGTTCAGTCTGTCGTTATAAATGTTTGGACAGAGTAGATCAACGTTTCATCTTTTTCGGAGATTGCCTCACTAATGCCTGACTTTTCAACTCCGATTTCTACTATTAGTCTGAATATTTGCCTGGTGTTACTTGATGACTCTGATCTTTTCATCTGTTTCGCTTTCGTTACCCGTTACTGTTCCCGATCGCTGAGCGGATTTTGTTAGTTTATAGCAAATTTCTCTTCACTGCTCTTTGTGTTAGTAGCCTGATAGGATAGGTTTTCGGGAGTCCATCAATTCAACAGACATCGCCGAAATCCACTTATTTTTCTTGATCTGTTGATTCAAGCCTCTGATAAACGTCACTACAGATTCTACAACAACTTGGACATCTTGGCAGGCAGCATCTAAGTGGGTCACATGTTTATAGTTGTCTAAGTGATTTTCTAATTGTTCCTGAAATTTAATCTTGGGTTTCTCGTTGCTGAACTAAATTCTAATGGGTTTTCTTGTAATAGTTTTTCTCCGCCCATTAAGCTGCAAGCAAATGCATGATCGTACTAGGGTGTGATCGAAATCAAACATGTACTCCAGAAATATCGACAATCTGTTGAGCCCCTCCTTTGGTGACTAATGGGGATATAGTCTTTTTGAGTCCACTATTGCGTAGTTTGAGGAGGTCGCCATGTTAAACGATGTCGCTTCTTATGCTTAAAGTT
This sequence comes from Schistosoma japonicum, assembly GCA_025215515.1. Lineage (NCBI taxonomy): Eukaryota > Metazoa > Platyhelminthes > Trematoda > Strigeidida > Schistosomatidae > Schistosoma > Schistosoma japonicum. Next base: position 16,929,324 of record CM046063.1, on the reverse strand, counting down.
CCAGTTTGTTAGAAATAAACGATTGTCTGATCAAAGTTGTAGCAGACGGTCACCGTTATCCATTTTCTGAGCTGGGACACTAAATCACCCAGCTAAATGTCTTCCAGACTGATTCAGGCTAGCTATTTTGGGCATTAAAATCACCAGCCATGAGTACTGAATCTGAGTATTTGGCCCTATGAATAAGTTCAGAAAGTTCTCAGTAAAATTCATCTTTCATTTTATTCGGGCTGCAGTCAGTGGAAGCGTAGGCAGAAACAACGGAAAGACAACGGCGTGTGTCCTTATCTTTCTGAAATCTTACTGAACCATTTAGCCGGACGGCACATAGGCGACTGTCGACAGAAATTCATTCGAGAAGTGCCTGTTCTGCTCTCATACTTAACGCAATACCTACACCGGATAACCCACGAGAAGTCGCTGTTGAGTCGTCAGATAAACGAAGGGTGTATCCATAGTTACTTTATTCTAAGAATTTGAAAACAATATGAGTAATAGCAGTATATACACTTGAAAATAAAGTTGCGTTGATTTTTGAGCACACCTCTATTATAGTGTCAGCTTACCAATTAGACTTCCGTACCCATACCAAAATCTTGTCAGTAGTCCGCTTATTACTGTTTATGGGACTCCCATAATACATTTAATTGGTAGCACAATCAACTATCTATTTAGTGTCTATTTAGTGTCGTTGTAAATCTGTTTTCTGCTACAAAGTTTCGAACCTGAATTATAAACCTACAATTATTATAGTAATTACTTTTTCGGCACATTATTGAAGAATATATTGTCGATATCAGCAATCCAAACAATCTTTTAATGTTTTTAATGAGTTGGAGTCATGTTTTTGGTACTTTGAAGATTGTATTCAATCATACATTTTGATAATGCGATAAGAAGACGAAGTTTATTAGGGCTATATAATATATTTGCACAATACATTTCGAACAGTCTGATCACTGAAACTTGTTTAGATGCTTGTGATAATTAAGTTAGTTTATCTTCATTTATAAACAAAAAAACATTGTTGAATTATCGAAAAGGAATTTGTCTAGCAGTAGGGGTGTTGGCTAAATGGTCATGATTTTCGAATTTCAGTCACTGAGCCATATATTCGAACCCACTCCAGTTACTTCGATTCTTAACAGCGGTATTAGCCAGCACAATATGGTTATGTTTCTAAGTCAGTTAGTCGAATCTCTGTCTAGCATGTTGAGAAACATAAATGTAGCTTTAAGTTTTGTTTAGTAAAATTCATTTGTGTTTACAGTCCGGTAGATTAGCCATAAATGGTATGCTGTTAATTGGTTAAGGATTTAATATTCCCATTGTTCGCAAAATAATATTCTTTTGAGTTAGCTCTTACTTTTTTTTTCACTAATCCTACAATACAAGAAGTGAGCGTAAATAATATTGCCAGCACCCTTTGGGTAATCGTTTGGTCATGAAATGCCGATTTTTTTACACTAGTTTTTTCTCCTCTTTACCACTCGGTTGTGAAAAACTCTTGATTAGTTCTGATAATGTTTGTGTTTGAAACCTTTCTCCGTACATATTATTCCTTCTGTATTGACCTATAGACTTGAAAATATTATTTGGTAACTGTAGAAAATTATATCTTTTTTGATACCAACATTTTTTGGTTAGGGTTTTCTGATACGTTTTCAATCTTTGTTAGGCGTGTCGTATACAGCACATCGGTAATTTAGTGAATTCCGCATGTCATAGTGGATTTTACATAAAAGATTTCGTTCCAAACAACTGGAGCTACCCACAACATTTTGTTGTATGAAAAACACATGGTAGAAATTAGATCTTGAAATGAAATATTGAATGGCGATTTCATCCAATAAATCACCGAAAAAATAACCAGATGTTCTAGACATAACACATTGGACAATAAAAAAACTGCAATGGTCTCCGGTATTTTCGCATGTGTTTCTTTGTGGCTCGGTTTTTTATGTATCTGAGTAACTTTGTATTTATTTGTAAATCTCGATATTTTCCAACATTGGTGTTTGCATTAATTTAATTTAATATATTGACCATATACTTTAATTCTGTTTGTTTTACTTTTTCTCATTTCTTCTAGATTCGTTTGTACAACTCCCTTTCAGTCAATCCAATAATCCATGCCTGGAGCTTCTGTCGTTTGATAAGCCTGACGAATCAACTTCAAATTCTCCGGTTGAATTTTTGTCTACCCCTTTTAAACGTGTACGCCATCTTTAAAAAATACCGATCCTAGATATTTTATTTTCAAAGCAGATACATAATATAATACGCCCTTATATTTCACTCCTTTAAGATATGTTCTCTATCTTATAAAAATCAAGTTATAACTCATTGTATTTAATATTGCACTGTTCCACGCGCTTTCGCAGCCAATCACTATGTCAGTTTTATGTACACATATATATACATATACATATATACACTACCACATACGTCATCGAATGGTTTCTCCACAGTTTCTCACCATTCTCATTCACCTTCTATGTTTCCGTTTGTTTTCACCTCCATGTTGTTTTCTCTTCACCGTTTCTGGAAGTTTTTCAATTACGTTGATTTTTCTACTCCCTCTTATCCGTTTCTTCCATTTTTATCCTTTTAACCTGCATAATTAACAATGGCTCTGTCATTCAATGAGCTGAAGAATTACTTTTTTGTGCAAGATCAAACTAATAATTACAGATAAAGCTGTGTATTAATAATTTATTTCTGTATTTTTTTCTCATTTTGAAGATAAAAAACTACCATACTTTTATTTCTTCGTCATTTAATTTGTATTCACACTTTTTCTGATCTATTAGACATTTTATCGCGTTCTAAATCATGTTTCCGAAAAGCGCCAATTGTAATTTCAATTTAAGATATTATTACGTTCTAACATTTTTTGTTCTTATTCGTTGTGTGTATATACATATGTCTCGGTTGTTAACATTCTTATTTGAAAACAGGCTTTGGATATCTGGCGTAAAACTGTATTCAAATGTTTTGAGTTGAGAGTTTCTGAATAATTATTTTATTTAAATTACTTGGCAATCTGTTAGATATCCAAAGCTGAAAATAGTACGTTTTAGCTTTGATTTTGACTGAATTTATTAAGATTACATGATATAATATGTTACTATATTGAAATATTGCAAGTTATAACTATCCAATTAGCTTATCTAGTAAGTGGTATTTTGTTTTTCATCGAAGTTCAGATTGCCTTCGTCAAATTAATACAACTGCGATAATTTCTCCAAGTTTTTTTGCATAAAATAGTTCACCGTTCGCAGTTATTATTTGATTTTGATACAACCAACTGAATCTCATTCATTTGATATTACAAGACCTTTAGCCTATCAACTAGTTATTCTTTAATGGTAACGTGACTAATATATTCCTTAATCTTAAGACGTTATATAGTTTTGAATCTATGGAAAACGTGTTTGGTTCGTAAATGTTATTTTAATGAACAATATATCAGCGGGTATTTGTTGCGTCTAGTAATGACAGTAGTCTATCACGGAGTCATGATTAAGGTTACAAACACTGTCATAGTAAGTTATTCATAGAATTTAGTAACAGTGCAGTGTGAAACGTTCACATCAAATTAGTTGGAATATATATAAAATAGTGAATACTCATTCCAGGTGGAAAAGAGTATATAGATTGATTTGTCTTGTAATAACTATGAATGTTGTAATTTTGGTAAATAAATTTAAAAATCTGAAGGTATTCAAGAGGTTCATGAGTCAGAAAGAAACGTTGGAGTATCGGTACCACTGTTATCTATTGTTAGTCATATCACTAACATTTACAGAACACTGGAGACGTCTGAACTTTGGTATCTCATTGTAAAAGTAACATGTGGTCAAGGCATTAAACTAAAAGCTTGTTTTTGACAAACACAACAATAAGTGATGGAATGTGAGTAGAGTTAGTCGGAGAGATAAGAGAGATATTATGGGGTGTAGAAAGGATTTGATTTTGACTAATTTGGACTCTCGTGCTTTTGCGGGTATGAGGGCAGTTGTCACTTCCCGGCTGCCCACACCGTGGAAGGGTATTTCTTGAGGAACCTGAAAAAGAAGGCAGATTAGTGTCGGTCTTAGAGACCTGAGAGCGTGACCGCAGAGCCCAAGGGACAACTGCTTGAGGCCTGTCACGCACGGCCTTTTTATGAAAGGTTTTCTGAGTATTAGCTCCGCACTTAAAAGCCCTTAGTGGGCACCCTTACCGCCGGAGACGGAAATCCGTGAGGTAGGGTGAGGTGTGACATTTTTAGGGCCGACCTTTTCTAACCCCTCCTTCCTTGTGAGAAGGCAGCATCGCTGCAGATGCTGGTTGTCCGAGGGAAACACCTTACTGCTGTCACACCCCTCTGCAGTCAGCAGTACGACTTCGCCCTCAGACCTTGAGTAGCTGCTTTTAGTCTCATCGTTCTCCAATCGACCTACCTAGCATGGTAGAACCTACAGGAACATATGTTCCAGCCAGTATAGCTCGGTTGGGTCATCACGATAGGCAAGCCCGACCACCACGACAAGGTAGCAGCTACGGTCGGGCACAATAAGTGATGGGCTGTACTACAAAATACTCACGCATTAATCAATACCTGTCACCTCATATGGAGCATAAGGCGTCGATCAGGATTCTCACAAACTTTCCTTTCTAGTTGTTTTCAAGTGTTCTTTCTTTTTTCCATGTCTGTCTTAGACTCCCGCCGCAATATGTTCTTTGGTCTTCTTTATTTTCGTGTTTATTGAGTTTTCAAAGTTTGTGTCTATCTTGTGACACAGTTTGATGATTTCCTCAATCTGTGTCCTATTCATCTTCAGCGTCTTTTCCTGATTTCTTCCTCGGCTGGAAGTTGATTTTTTCTCTGCCATAGAAAGTTGTTGTTGACGGTATCCGGCCAACGGATCCAAAATATCTTGCGCAGAAAGTTGTTTATAAATACTTGTATTTTTTGGATGGTGCTTTTCGTAATTCTCCAAGTTTCAGCTCCATACAACAGAACTGACTTCACTCTTGTGTTGAAAGATTTGAATTTAATGTTGACTGACAGTTGGTTTAAGTTCCAGATGTCCTTCATTTGTAGAAAGCTGCCCTCGCCTTAACAATCCGTACCTTCACATATACATCAGGCCTTCCTTGTTTATAGATGATGCTGCCCAAGAATGTAAAGGTTTCTACATTTTGGGTTAGTTTTGGTTGTTTTGTATCGAAGGATCTTGCTTTACCCTTGGTATATGTTGTGGTTTACTGCTGCCGAGGCTGCTGCTACCTTGTCCGTCCTCATCTTTATTTGTTGCTGTGTGTGGGATAGAACAGGATTATCTGCAAAGTCCAAGTGGTTTAGTTGCATCGATGTTGTCCCCTGTATTTCTAGATTGTCTCGAGGTGTTTCAGTTTTCATAATCTAATCAATCAACAGACGAAAAAAGGGGGAGAAGGGGATAAGAAAAAACAGCTTTGTATGATAATATTCTTCACCTCAAATGAATCTGTGAGCTGCTTTCCATGCTCGATTTTGCAGTGTATTCCGTTGTAAGAATTCATTACGATATTGGTTTTCTCAGGTACACCAGTGTCGAAGAAGGCTCCATAATGTTTTCCCGTCCACACTGCCAAATGCTTGTTCGTAGTCAAGGAAGTTAATGTGAAGTGGCTATACTAATTTAACTAACCGTTTAGCAATGATTCATAGTGCTGCGGCTTGGTCGGTACACAATCGATCCCTACAGAATCCAGCCTGTTGATCCTAAAGTTGAGTGTGTACTGGATCTTTCTCATTCGGTTCAATAACACTCTGTTGAAGACTTTTCCTGGTATTGAAAGTTGAGTGATGCCCCTGTAGTTCTCGCAATTACTAAGATCACCTTTCTATGGTATACTGATGAGGTACCATTCATTCCAGTCTGTTGGCACTTGTTCTTACTCCCAAATCTTCCTGAAGAGAAAATGAAGCACCTTTGAAGTTGCTCCTATACCTAACTTTAGTGTTCCAGCCTGTTTGTGAGTCGACATTTATAGAAAGGTATGTAGATGCTGCTTTGAAAACCGGTGATTCAGTAAAGCTGGTCTATTCAAGAGTTCTTTGAAGTACATTGCTCACATACTTAACTGTTCTTGCGTCTCAGCGATTGGTTTTCTATCTTTATTCTTGATTTGTCTTTCTGATTTGCTGCATTTTTCAGCTAGCTTCTTCGTTGTATTAAATAGATATCTCATGTTTCCTTTTCTTGCAGCTTTTTCCGATGTCATTGCTAGGTCCTCCACATATTTCCGTTTATCCTACCTGATGCTCCTCTTCACTCGCTTGTTGACTTCTGTGTATTCGACCTGTGCCTTGGCTTTCTCCGCTCTTGTCTGGCTGTTATTAATTGCTACCTTTTTACTCCTCCTTTCTCGGAACTTGTCCAGGGTTCGAACAGAAATCCATTCTTTATGGTGATGCTCGTTGTGACCTTAAACCTCCTTGCATGTTGAAGATATTGTTTCCTTAATCACTTTTTAGTTGTTCTCCATACTAGTTCCACCTATTTCTAGTAGATCATGAAATGCTTGGAACTTATTATTGAGAGTTATTTTGAATTCGTTGAGTTTGTGATTATCCCGGAGATGAGCTGTGTTAAACTTTTGTAATGCTGCTGCTCCAGTTGTCCAGTGCTTTTTCAGCTTCAGTTTCATTTTAGCCACTACCAGGTGGTGATCTGAAGCTATATCAGCTCCTCGCTTGATCCTCATGTCTTCCATGGTCTTTCTGAACTTCTTATTGACACAGATGTGGTCGATTTGGTTTTCAGTAGTGTGATCTGGTGAAACCCATGTAGCTTTGTGTATACGTTTGTGGTAGGATACGGTGCTACCTATAATCATTTTGTTGAAGGTACATGGATTTATGAATCTCTCATCGTTTTCGTTCCTTTCTACCAGTTCATGTCGTCGCATGATATCTTTATATTCGGTGTTGTCCATTCCAACCTTGGCTTTGGAGTCTTCTATCACTTATTCTAAGTCCTCTCCTTCTTTATCTTGAAGGATGCTTTGATGATCCTGGATCCATGAGGTTTCCATCTTATAGTGGCTTTCCATGCTTCTTGGGACAACATCAGTGCTACTCCTTGTGTGTGTGTGTGTGAGGGGTTTTCTTCTTCGTGACTGGATTATAAAAGCACTTTTCCTGAGGATATTCTTTGCTGTCCAGCTTGTAGCCAATGTGTTTCACTTATTCCAAGTATCTTCAGGTTGTATTTTTTCATTTCTCCAGCTATTTGGATGCTTTTCCCTGTCTCCAACATCGTGCGGACATTCCATGTACCCATGTTAACTTTTGCTCTGGTTGTCAGAAATGTCATCGGCCTCATGGCTACCACCATGTAGGCGTCATAACTCTCGAAAATGTAAATCTTTTGACTCCCAGAGCAGTGTACAAATATTTTTCTCTGGTTAACGTATTTTGGCGTGGTTGTTGTTGTGTGGGTTGTGTTTTAAAAATCACATGTCTGACTTTCCTCTTTTATCCGAGCTGAAGGCCGATAGTAACCCAGGTGCATAACATTATAAATGAAATTCGCTTGCAAATTCCTATAGAGATGTTTTAATCCCTACTAAAATTCAACTCTCAGCTCATAAATGTCTATACTGCTTCTTTTGTTTGACTGATTGCCAACGAGTTGTAAAATCTTTATTTTCATAATCACGTTTGTCTACTTTCACTTGTACAAGACGTCGCCGCTTGATTATGAGGAGGATGGGTGCCAATTTTATAGTCACATTTGAATTTAATCGTAGCCAGTTGAGCTGTATTTGCTGATTAATTATTAAAATACTTCTCTTAATGTTTCTGCTGTCTGTACAGTGATTTGAACAATATTTCATCAATTTACTTACTACATCGCAATTTTTAAACCAAAATAAATATTATGTTCTAAATTATCACTGTCACTATAAAATCTGAATTTAAGAAATGCTTAAGATTTGTCAGTTTTTTTTGTAATGGGAAGAAGTACATTCATATATAGCAAGTGTATTGATGCCTGTCAACTATTATGCAACACAGAACCTACATCATATCATACTAAACAGCATAAATATGTTAAATAAATAAAATTTGTTTTTATTATATGTTAGGTCGGACCACAAAGAAGTGTAACAAACTTTCAGAACTGTGTTTGAGAACACTATTTCATTTATTCGAACTGTCTGTAATGTAAACATTTTGTTTCTATTATTGTTACGCTCCGCTTGCCCTATCCTTTCGTTTAGCATCATTACTGTTATTATATTGTCTCTTGTTATGGACTACAGTCAATTAGTTGTGTACAAGTTGTTCCTATTTACTACCACTATTCCCCTCGTTCTGTATTCATGCTAATTTTCTAATTGGTTTGCTGTGCGGTTTGATTTTATGTATATATAAAAGAATGCTTGAAATATAATAGGATTCGATTCTATTCTGTCTGGCTGATCTATTGGCTCGCATTCTTCTTATTTCGGCTTGGGACTAAGTGGGCACATGGCAGGCGCACAATTACCAACTAGGCACAAGTAAATTGGCACTTGGCCAACCCAACAACCCCTTTTTTCTCACGATATAACATTATAGGACGTTTACTTAACTTATCCACTTCTCATTTTTTTCTACGACTATAAAAAATGATTTTGCTGGTAAACTGGGTAACTTTTGTCACCTTATTATCGTACTTATGATGAAACCATCGGTTAAGGTGATAATGCATTTGTGAGTATATTGTACGATTTTGCACATTGGCCATTCTATTTAAATGAATAAGGAAAAAAAATTGACAGAAGGTGTTGCATCATATGTATGCATATTTTTGACGAAATATTTGTAGTTTCCAGTTTTTACGTATACATACGTATACATTGCTGAATCGTACCAGTTAAATGAAATACACGGCTAAGCTTATATGCATCATTTCCAGTGTTCCTTAGATGTACAGTATCCACCATATTTTGGCATTTCTCCGCTCATTTATTGAGAAAGTCTTGTATGCTATACTGTATTTAACATTAATGTTTCGATTTCATTCATCTTAAGTTATATACACCTGACTTCTATGAAGATATTAGTTTTCTACAGATAACATGGCTGAAAAAACATTAGAATTAGTTAAAGTTCTGGAGTGAAATAAGATTTTCAGTGAAAATTTAACTTTGATTTGCAGAAGTCGTATATCAAATGAATAGAATAATGATCTTTTATACTAGAGATAGCACACAGAACATTAAAGACGATAAAAATAACTTCTGAGGAAATGCAGTCATCATATGAAATAATTTTACTAGAATTCCTCTGTATGTGATTGAATATAACTTGGTGGTTTGGGAAGGTGGTATATTCTCTACATACATACAGTTCCATGTCCTAGACAAAAAAATATTCCATTCAATACTAGGTATATTCCCCTCATATTTAATTATACCAATATAATAAATTTTACTCCTTTATTTCTCTTTTATTATTCATTTATTTATCTTCGATAATCAAGAATACAGTTTCTGTAGGTTATGTTTATTACTCATATATGAGAACATAAAATCTTGTCAACTGGTAACATAATATAATTGTTTCCGTTACTTATGAAGTAGGTTTATATTGCTGAAAGTGTTACTAAAGTTGAATATATGAATCTCTGTTACTTATATAATTTGTACAGCTTCAAATATGAGTAGTTTAATCCCCACTTTTGACTTTTTGTCTCTCTGCTTTCAAATTTTTTTAGGATTATTCACTTTAAATGCTTACTTTTAACATACGTCTTACAAATCTGAACAGAAAAATACTAGGTATTGAATTTTCTTGATTTTGTTGATAATCATGAAATGCGATTATTTTATGGGACTACAAATTTTCAGAGTTTACACTAAGCAGTGTATGAACTCAGTTTCGTTTGATATCTCTCTTTAAACCATCAACTATCCAGCAAACAATATATTGATGTATTTTTGGATTTTCTCAAAATATAAGCCTGTTTAGTTTATGTTCTCTGAAAACTGTCATTTCGTTCCTTGATAGTTTATTAGAAAATTATATAAAACCTTTTGCATCTGTTTCAGCGTTCCTACTATGTACATAATGCATTCCAAAGTCCTTACATACCTATTAGATTGAATGTTAGATTACGCGTAAGTTTCTGGGTGAAGCAGGATTAAAGTTTTATACAAGGCTGCAAAGTTATAAAGTGATAGAATTTCAAGCCTGTTATCATGTTTTAAATAATGTTGAATTTATGGGTGGACATGACTTTTACGACCGAACCAATAAAGAAAGACCGGGAGGTCTCAAGATTACAGCGTCTACCTGAAAGCATCATGTTGAAGAGAGTGTTTTCTAAATCTAATTAAAAATAATAAACTTGTAATTCGTTCACAAACTACTGGGACTGTTGAAAATGTGTCATGATGTGAATGTAGGAAAGAAATAACAGTTTTTTTTTTGTCTCAATTAAATGGAGATTGATAATCCTTTTGGTGCACTGAATGTTGGTGTAAGAAGTCCATCAGATCGGATTTGTCTTTTACTCATTCCAAATTAGAATTGAGGCAAATTCTTGTATTAGTTTTCTTGTCTAGACTAGTAGAAAAAAATACATCCTACCTGAAACAGCAATATATAGTGACAACTGGAAACCTTAAGATTCACTTATAAATATGATCTACGCACACAGGGTCATGGTGCACATGACATGCTTTGTTGATTCATCAACGGGAGTTCGTACGAATACTATTGAACCAATGTGGAGTTGAGTAAGGTGTCATTTATAATCTTGCTTCGAATCTCAAGGGAGGTTGCTATGCCATTATTTAGACTAATATTTATATAAAATGCATTATGAGATTAAGTTGAACGAATACGAAAATAATTTTAATGTTTTCTGATGAAATAAAAATAAATCCTGCATAGATTTCAATTTTAATCATAAACAATTCATTAGAAATTGCTGATTTCTCATGGCATTTGAGATTGTGGTTAAGGCTTCAGATTTTTTGAACATATGCACATTTAATCTTTTACCTAAAGATTTTCGTGGTGGACTCATATTACAATGAGTCTTGGCTTAATGTTCTTTATTAAACCACTAGGATTTGAAGGAAAATTTTTGATTTCGATTTAGAGGGTTGTGACTGGTTCATTTTGATTAGTGCTTCCAACGTCATTTAACAGTCACTTAGGTTCGGCCGTATAAGTCATGTCTAACAATTTGTGATTTTTAATAGGGTTGAAACAGAGAACTTATTACACTAAGCTTGGAGTTTACAATGTTAGCTTTAACTATATACTTAACTACTTTCTCCTTAATTATTAAATAATGAACACTGCCTAGCTAATATTTGCTTCAGTGTCTTTACAGTAGTATCAAACCAGTGATTACAGATAGAAATTTGAAGATTACGACGTTGTAAAAATCATTACACTATCAATTTCTAAACTTGCTCAATTACTAATATAACTTCACTATGCGACTAGGGATTTCAAAATATGCTCTTACAATATATTCATACTTCTTGAACATATTTGTTTAAATTATCCTAGCTTCTGATCAGACCTGAATTCAGAAATAGAATTATAAACAGCTCATGTTAAAAAACATTCAGCTGATGTGCATTTGGTACGAAAATTCACCCATTATGAGTAAAATATTCGCTAAATCCTAATTTCGCTTGTTTAGACTTATTTCTGTAAGAGCTATTCAGCTGAATTAAACATTTAAATTTTGATTTCATCCAGTTATAATATTACACTCAGTTTCTCGTATCCCACGTGATCGCTTAGTCCAACCCACTAGTGTATGTAAAAAAATCGATCCATTGTGGCATAGTGTTTTTTAAAGCAACCAAATAACGTTCTACACAATCATGTAGTTTATAATGTAAGCGTTGCTTAGCGATCGTAATATTCATATAGACTTCTCACTGCTGATTGGGTAAATTTGAGCCAATCACGTAATTCGACTTTATAGGGATTTAACAAGTGCTGTTATATTTATTTGTAACATTTTCAAAGAAAAATTACAATATATGAATTTATAAACCTAATTAAATATCATCAGTCTAAAATTTGAGATTTACAGACAGAAAAGGTCGGGAATTACTATCCCTTACCTTCATCAATACAATTTCGCAGCTGCAAATAAAAATTACGTCATTTGGCTGTGTTCCATTTTCTTGACAGGAGCAGCTTTATAATGGATTTCGAGTTAATTTATTTATAGTGACAATTAATAGCGGTTGATATGAATTGTATGAAATTCGTCTGTAATTAAGTTAGATGTTTACTTACTTTTATATGAAGTTCATCAACTTTTATTAAAGTATCCCAAAATTTCGGACCATGCCACAATACTTAAATTTGAAGGGTGGATAATGAAACAGTAGAATAATTGGATACGTAATATTCAGGAGTTTTCGGGAACGATGTTTGCTACTTTGTTTGTGTTAAACGATTTATGTGCATCAAGGTCATTTCTTCAGAGCATTTCTCTGCAATATTGTTAAATTGTACAATGCTTGTGCACTCAATTAAATGTTGCATTAGGTTACACGTAACATCAGCCTCACTTCGTTGATGTAATTCTAAGTGAGGCTACTAAAAATATGATGACTGAGGGGGGGGTATGGTTTCGGTAAAACGTTCTCCAGAACAGTTTTAGGTATTCATGTTTCTCTATACAGCAGGAAATCGATTTTAGCATTCGTAATTTTGTGTACGTTGTTTAACTAGCCTCAATACTTCATAGTTTATTCAGTTTCATCATTGATGAAATAGTAGATTATATTTTTGTTTGCGCAATTTTTAAGACTCTCTGTTCCACTTTTACGTTACTTTTTCAGTATAAAAATTTACATCAACTTCATCGCTATAGTTCGGGTGCTTTTCATTTGCCTTTATTTTGTAACGGATCAAAGAACTAGAAAGCACAGTCTGTGAAGCCTACTTTTGATGATGTCTTGATATGTACTATGAAACAGTTACTATTATCTAATATTCAGTTAATATGATGTTTGCATTCTTTAAATTCTCAGCTTCTAAGGGACTTATTAATTGTTTTTATGTCTATTTCCATTCTCAGGTTATTGTACTTTACTATGAACTTTTTTGTCCCGTTTTCAATACACAACTCTTTTAGTTTAATCTTGTGTCTTTAGATTAGTCAATTGTTTGGTAAATAGTAGCATTTTTACATTTTGCAGTCATAGATTATAGTCATAAGTTCTATTAATTTATTCTAGTTAATCATGTCATTATCTACGTATTTACATTTACAAGGTCACAATACATTATTTACTTGTAAATATGATCTAACAACTTCGGTAAAATGCATAAACAATTTATTGTACTGTTATATATATATATATTTTTTTAATCATTTTACAAGTCATTTTTAAAGTATTTTCTTTTAAGTAGAGATTTTTAAAAAAAATTCTAAAATGAATTTTAATATGAACATTTGTATCATAATTTAATAATCTAACAGTGTCTAATTAACTATAATTACTGTAAAGAAATTGTAAACAGAAATCTATAGGTGAATAACTTTCTAGAAAAAATATCTACTCTAGTTTAACATTAAATATATTGTTATTGTTTACTTATAGACATAAGTAAACTATATAAGTCAAGATTTTATTAAGAAAAAAAAATTTATTTTTTCACATATTGTACTGTTAGAAATTAATGATTCTTGAATAAAAAATATATTTAATAACTCTGAACAAACTTAAGCAAAAAATGAATCGATTATCAGGTTAAAGGGTATTTACTAACTAAAATACTAATTTCTATGATTAATATTATGCTTATTGTTTTTTTTTTTTTTTACTTTATGCGTATGTAGGTGTTATGCAGTTAAGTTTGTCTGTAATACTGGTTATTATAATCCATCATGTCTATAACATTTTAAATTAATATTGATATATGCATGCTGATAGAAGTCACTTACAGACTGCTGATCTGAATAGTAAAGTGATGAAGCTCATTGCTTAATTAAAGAAATAACTGATATTAATTTGAAGCTATTTAATTTAATCATATTTCTAAATTTGTTATGTTTACCTAATGTTATTTTGTTCGAGTCGCTATAAATAGTACTTAAAATGTGTACGTCCTGCAAATAAATTGACTCAACATTTGTTCACTCGTAACGGAGATGTGTCATAGATCCAGTAGATCAAGGATTAGCAACTTGTGTGCCTAGCTTATAATAGCTTATAATACTGTCCATTAACGGTAACGTTCTTTCTTCTTGTCTACTGTCTACTGAAATGAATAATTTCATTGTGTATATCAACTCTCTTATTATGAAACAACTACAGACCTTTCAGTTTTCTTGACAATTTAGAGACTTAATCATTTATGAAGTTACTAGTTTATACAACTACTTAAATCTCTTACAGATTAAAAGGAACATAATCGACTTATTCAATACTGATAACTGTCCACACTAGTATGAAAAACGTGAGATAAGGATTTCTTCTTGATAGTCATTTCGTGTTTAGTTTCCTAATTGGTCAGAATTTATGACTTGACATTCTGTAAATTCTACTTCAAATGTTGGTAGCATATGTCACTTTAGTCTTAGGCCATGAGCCATAGTGGCTACAACAGCTTACGACTAAGAGACTACTAACTTATGTGCGACTAGGTATATGTATTTTCAAGCATTATTTACCAATATATTTGATAGATAATTCGTAAGGTAAACACATGTGTATTGTTGACCATGCAATTTATGAGTATATAGCTTTTTGGTGGGCAAAAGCATGATAAAATGGTTTAAACTGACATAATCTTATATTATTCACTCCTCATGAACATCAGTATTTATTCAATTAATAAAACTGCATATATATAACTTGACAGTATATTAGAATATCAAGTCTTGGGTTTAAATTCTGTAGATGTTCTAATATCCACCTAGCAATCAGTTATGTTTGCAAAATACCACTTGATTCTCCTTAATGCTGTATATCAAACAACACATTTTTCCTAAATTCGAGCATAAACGTTTCTAAGCGATATGGTAAAATGCTAATTAACAATCAGTACAATGCCTTATACAATAACCTTGTTGTAAACTCAGACTTTTGAGGCATGGAAAACCCTGTAATTATTCAATGCATATACTTCCAGTTTCAATTATTGAACATATGGTATTCATTTGCATTGAATTCAAAATCCCAATCCAAATGTTAAATTGCCTATTTCTAATCAAGGTCCATAATCACCTAGTTTGGTTTCGGGGTCGACATTGTGAGACAGCACAATATTGCTCATCCTTATATTATTTAATGTGCATTCGTGCACTCGGTGAAATCGCTAACACTGGACAGTATATAATGTGTCGTTTATATTTGTGGATTCCACATAAGGAAACTAAAGTGTCAACACTAATAAATACATTCCTGTGGTTGAATGAAGTTGATAAATTAGTGATGTTATAAATAGGTCTCTCATAAATTTATAATCATTTTTCCAAACAGAGATTATGTTTATATGACTAACCATTTTTTTTTCAAAAAGCATAAAGTACATAGTTCATGTATTATGAAGTCTGGATTACATTCACCATTATTTCCAGAGGGAATATTCATTTCACTTTATTTAATCATTGGTATTAAAATGAATTGATTAATTAGTTATAAAAACGATAACATTGGTATTATCTTTTTGTTCGTTTGTTTGGTTTTAAACTAAATAATCTTAGTCTTTTGGTTTAAATAAATCTCATGAGATCAGTTTCTTACCGGTATTTTAAAGTGTATGTAGCCACGTTAGTAAATGAATGAAGTTGAAAATAACTTAAATAATGATAACTAATGTCAATGTTTTTAGCTTCCAATAAATTTGTCATATAAGATATTTTCAGTACATTTAACGAATCAGTTATGGATATTGAAATGTAATTTTTATTCAGTGTTTCATTTAAGGGAACAGAAGTTTTCATCAACTGTCAGCGGTTATAATGTTCGTGTAGCATAACTTGATTTGACGGATGATAAACACAATATTTTAATAGAAGTTAGAGTTGAGATAAAATATCGAATAAAAAATACGCTACACACAGAAATATACGTAACAGTAACCAAAAATATTGAATAAAATACTTATTGAATGTTGAAGCTTTTACAGATATCCAAAGCCTAACAGAAAGATAGTCAAAAGTGGAGCTTTTCAAAGTTATAAAACTGGCACTAATTGTGTTTAATATAGGATAATAAGATCAGAGTATTTTATTATTGTATTGTTTAAAGATACTTTTTATTCTGAACAGGGTTCAGTTACAAAAATAATGAAAAGAAGAGAGTACTAAATAGCTATTTCTCTTTAGTATGGAACTCAGCAATGCGCTACTCAACCTAATTATATGTCAAAGGTAAAATCGTCGAATCATGTAGCTGTCAGTACTATATTTTTAAATAACTGTAGGAATTTGTCATTTAATTTGTATTGTGACTGGCAAGTGGAATCCAGGACGCGCATTTCGTCCTATTTGGGACCCATCGGCTGGATGTACCTGCATCCAAATGTTGATGTTCACAGTAGGAATTTGTGTTTACTCAAACTTCTATGAAACATTCTGATTTGGATATCAGTTTCAAATAGGTAGTAAGGTACGGTTGTGTGTGTGAAATATTTTGAATAAGAATATAAATAAATAACTGAATCCAAAAGTTTAACGTAAGTATGTAGGCAATGCTTTTCTATCTTTAAGAGATCCTTAAAATAAATTTTGATCCATGAAGAATCCTTTTTTCACTCACTTACAACATTCAACTACATAGTAATATCTGCTACTAATTACAATGTAAGATGTGATACAACATTTTATTTTGTATAAGCAAATTGTGTTTTAATTAATATACTGTTGTAAAAGAAAACAGTTAATAGTGAGTTCATTACTAAATTTTTGTTTATAGGATCTGTAACATTGTCTTCTGTATATTGTATCGATAACTTTGTTGTACAGACTGCACAGAATAATAGATCTTTTTTCAGTTTGTTGATAGAATGTAAATTTTCTAAATATTCTAATACATAGAGCTTTAAGTATAAACGTATACTATTAAACAACATTAGTAGTTAAGGCAATAAATATAAATTTCACTAACAGAATTTTAAAACAAAAATAAATTGATAAACATACATTTCATATGTTCCGTATAAAACTTATTAATTGTTTATATGACTAACTGCTTCATATTTTCTGATGATTTGATCATGATTATTTCAATATCAATGAAATTCCTTCTTATAAAGTAATTATATGTGATATTATAAAACTGTTTATTACTATCATACAGTAAAATATACTATTATGACCTGTATGCACTAATTTCTGATTGATTGAATTTCTACTTTATAAAAAATAAAGAATGCATCTCAGTGATTAATGTCAAAAAAGAGAATAAATGCCGAAAAAAATTGGTAACTTGAAAATAATCTTTAGGTATTTTTTTTCTAATATAATTAATAACACCGTAGTTTACCTATTCACTGTGTTTAATGTAACTGATATTACGAGAAGCATTAGATATTAACTCAGTGATCTGAAATGTATTCGCCGTGAGGCCTGAAGATATTAAGTTAAATTAGCTGTCAGGTTGTAGAAATGTACTGTTGAAAAATGTCATGCTAGTGTGAAAGACTACCTAGTGCTCACTATATTTCAGTGATTGTCTAACTATAGTCTGTTCGTGATATCAAACTCTTATGTTAGAGCGTTACGCTTTATTTGCTGATAAGTGTTATGTTATGCAATCAGTGCATTTGAAATAGCCAATAATTTTAAATTCTGGGATTTTCCTGAAAAAATGTTTAAACCAAATTACTAGGCTAAACATTTTATCACTTGGAATATCCATTACTAAGAGTTTTAAAAATATAATTCTGTCATTTTAGGGATTCTTATAATCGTAATTTTGCTGAAATAAATGAAAAGATATTAAAATTAATTTGTTATCGCTCTATTTTGCGAAAGTTTTTCGAACTTAGTTTTAAACAATTGTTACAATATCATGTCTTTTTATTATTATTACTTATTTTTAGGTATTTCATCTATTTGCAGCAACAGTGGTCTAATTATTTAGCTGTTGGAGTTATTGGTGAAGTTTTGAAGTCATTTTTATTTTGAACTGGCGTGAGTTGAAAATATTATATGGAATCACAGCGCTGTTGTGACTTCAAACATTCTACACATTGTAGTCATTGAAATACAAATGAAATTCATTTGAACTATAATGGAAATATTATTATCCCGATTCGGTCCAAGTAGCTTGACAAAATAACCCAACACTTAATTATTCCTCACAAATCATGCTTAAAAATTCAGATAAAATGGTAACTACCATTACATTTTATGTTGTTTAATCTATTAGACTCGTATTTCTTATCATCTCAACATAACATGAAATACAAATGAATCGAGATTTGTATAAGATTACCATGTAAACTAATCACTTATTTTCTGAATCTAAAACGTTGATAACGCTCAACTGATATAGTTTGTTTAGTATTTCTTTTCATAATTTTAGTCTGAAGTTATCAAGCAACTGTCTACTATGAACATATAGGTGCAACACAGCTCTTCATGTTGGATAAAAAACAGATATAGTAAAAGTTGTAGCAAAAAATGGTATCCTTGACAAAAATTACCCTCTCATATGCTGACTTAACTCACAAAATAAACTGAAAATTACCTTAAAGCTCTGGTTTTGACATACCTAATAAACACTGAAAATATCACAAACAAACTAAGTCCGTTTTCATGCTCTTTCATTCGAATAATTCGTTAGTAAATCGTAGCGCTATTGTTAGAAAACTATATTCTTCAACCTTTTCATATTGTTTGCTTATTGGTAATCATTATGAACTTGGGTATTCCAAACTTGACAAATATATAAAGTCTTCTTTGTACATATGTATACACAAATTTTAAATTAAATTTTTATCTAGATTTTTTATTGTTTTGTAATTGAAATTAAACGGTCAAGTGATTCTTGCTACTATTGTTTAAAAAATAACACTTTAGTGGACTTGTGATCGTTATACTACGTCACAAATCGATTGAAATGGAAAATTTTACAGCTGAATGCCTGCCCAGTGGTGCTAGTAGTCAGGTTAATGGACTGGTTATGTAGTTGGAAAGAAATATACTGCTTAGAATTCCCATACAGGGACAAACCGGATGTTCAGTGTTTCCTGACACTTAATAGTACCTAATCGTGATCTATCATTGTGAGTAATTTTCAACTGCTTACCTTTGATAAATGACTGCTCCAATAACCGTTCGAACTGTAATCTACAATACTTACATATTTTACGTGAATTACTGTTCTTGACGGTGTATTTATTCTATTCCAACTTTTTTCAGAAGTTCATGTAAGACGTCTGATGTTAAATGTTATGTTTCCAATGTTGTATTTAGTACTTTTGCTCAGTTTTCACTCATTTATTTTTAGTAAAATATTCTATTTCAGAAAGGAGAATTACAATAGAGTTAATAAAATATATTTCAAACATAGTAAACATATGATGAACATTTGAAACAACATCCATAGGTCAGTGAAAAATTGATCAACATGAAGCATGACTTACAAATATTGCAAAATGATGAGTAGCTTACCATCGATTCCTTCATATAACTGGTTGCTAGGAGGACTGACGAAATTACAAATCATAGTTGCTGTCAACTCTAGATACAACAACTTAATGATGATATATACTAATTTCATTTTTATTTGAATAGTTTGCTCGAATTCATTTATCTTTATTTGTCTGAAAGAACTTGCAAGCTAAGTTGAGTTTGAAGGGTTTGAGGAACACAACATTTCGACATAAATTCTTTCGATCATTACCTTCAAATACTCAGTAAATACAAACATATATTTACACTGTAAAAGTGATGCTTAGCGTTCACTTGAAACACATTGTATATTACAACTAAATTATCTTTAATAATTTATTTCACTGAGCTTCTTTTTAAAAAAAAATCAAAATTTATAATCATTCGATTCATTTTAGTCACATTTATTCAACAGATCAGTTTGATTTTTATTTATTGGTTACATTTTGATGTAATTGTTTTTTCATTTATCGACTGGGTCATTTTCTATCATTTAAACATAAAATTATTTATGCGATTATTATGTAATCGACTTTTTTAAAGATACATGGATAAACTGTTTAAACGTAAGCTAATACGTAAATTATCCATTAAAACGTATTTAACTTAAGATTCTTATATTTCATAACATTAAAAATCATTTAACAGTATAGACATTATTTTATACACTGAACGTTTATTACAAAATATTGTTTATCTCTTTAAATTATATTGAATTTGTTGGGGGTTCAGAATCCCCAAAAATATAGTCGTTCATTCAATCAAGCGACAGGTGCTGTATTGATTTATTTGTAGGATTGATTTGTAGACTTTTATCGATTAATTCAGTTTTAACTGTGAGATATATAAACGTTGTTTTTGTTCTCGTTTGACATAAATATAACTTTACTTCATAATATAATCTTCCTACGAGTCTAGTCTTTTGAAGTATCTGTGGGTTGGGAAGGAAGAAATCGTGGTATCCGATCGGAGCACAAATAACAGAGATAACGTTTAGCACAATCAAAGGAATCAGGTATATATAATCCGGTTACCCTAGATAATTTACCTGTATCGTATCACGGCCCGTACAAAGTCACTAAGAACCCATGCGCTTTTCTCATCTGAGAGAAAACATAACTGAATTTATTTAAACCTTAATGATATAAACGTGTGCCAATTAATTCGTCATTTAAGCCTATGATGTTATTCTGACTACCATTAAGTGTTTAATAACGAATTAGACTTACAGATAAGATGAATACTAGATACACTTATCTAGAGTATGAATAACTCATATAACTAAAAGCATTCTTCATTGAGGCACAGTGTACAATTTTTGTTTCGTAAGTTTGTGGACGGAATAGAATTAACTTTGGCTTAATAGGCTTCCATATCTAATTGTAAAAAGATTACTAATGCCGCATGATAGAGACCTAAGTATTTAAAATGCCTGGAAATAAACCAATTGTTAATTTTTTGGCAGATGAGATTTCTTTTTAATTCTTCTCAAGAAATAGCATTTTTTTTTTTGAAAGACACTGTAGATATTGATGGATGACTTCAAAAGTAGTGAATTTCAAGACTTAGCTGCTACTTAATAGTGACTATACTTAAACCTACTATTTTACATTTCTAATTACAATGTACCCTTTCACTGATTAGGGTTAATACTAAATTTAAATAAGTTTCGAGATAACTTTAGGGGTGATAAGAATTTTCAAGTCATTCTAAAATTGCCTTTAACATAACTGTGTTGTAGAGTAAATAAATCCGATGATTCTAAGAGTTTGAAGTTAATTGTCAACATACTGTTAATTAGTAGCCAAAAATGAAATAATTACAAAACATTCACTTTAATAACAAAACTTCGTTGTTTAAGTGTAGCATATTAGAATTATATATATATATATATGTTTGGCTGACATAATCCGTACCGTGGTTTGAATTTCTAGTTCCTGGTCATGAATATTTTAATTATAACAAATGTACTCAAATTTTTTCACTTAAAATCATCTCTTAGTGCAATCTGATTAGTTTAGTGAAAATGATCTTACATGCTTTAGATTGGTTGTTAAATTTCATTAAATGATAACTGAATAAGACTTTTAAAGAAGACATTTCCGAAAATGCTTCCATTTTTTCAGAAAACAAAGTCATCATGTTAAATTAGAGCAATCAATAATAAATGAATATGATAATTTGCACATAATGCATTTCACATAGAAGACATAATTGCATTATATGAACTCCATAATAGTCAACTTTATGCCTAATTAGTAGGAATGCTGTAATTTTAGTTAATAGCATTTGCTAATAAAGTGTAATTATTCTTGTGTAGAAACCAAGTTATGTGATTAACTATCAAAAGGAGGAGGATTTGAATCTGGTTACTAAATGTTAATAAAAAGGTAGAAATATCAATAGTATCATTAATAACAATTAATCCATTTTTTAGTTCTCCAATAAATTTGTTAGTAGCAAGACATTGAATAACTGTACGGTGAATCTAAGTGTATCACGAAATTTTTATGTATTCTTTATATTCAGGTATTGTAGTTATTTTATATTTGCTCACGAATTCAAGAATACCTTAGAGTTAAACTATTTTGGTTAGTTGAATGATAAATCATTGAAATATCATAATAAAGTATCAGTCCATAAAACATTAATCAAATGCTTAAATATTTAACAGTTTGAATAGATAATGATGAGAAAGCCTACGATTAGGTTAATCATGAGAAATGTCTTGCTACATTGACGTCTATTGATAGATCATAGATTCGTTCCACAGATGGATTGATTTACAATACAGTATACATAATCAAGATTAATGAAAAATTTAAAATGTCTATGGTTAACAGGTATGCTTGTAAATATTCACTATTCTCCATCTTCTTGTAATTAGTTAATTGTAAAACCTACTGATTATAAATGTTGGTAACTACACTATAAGTCAAACATATAACACGTGTAACTAGAATAACTAGATTTAAATTGAAATAATTGATACGGAATTATTTGTTCTTCATGTTATTGTAGTGAACGCATCAATGTTTAGGAACATGAATACATATGTATACTGCTTTAATCATTACATTAATTCTTACTAATATTATTGTGATGACAAAACTG
Organism: Schistosoma japonicum; assembly: GCA_025215515.1. Classification (NCBI taxonomy): domain Eukaryota; kingdom Metazoa; phylum Platyhelminthes; class Trematoda; order Strigeidida; family Schistosomatidae; genus Schistosoma; species Schistosoma japonicum. The sequence goes on along the minus strand of CM046063.1, from coordinate 16,906,567 downwards.
CCGGAAAAAAATTTGGCAATTTATAGCGTTTTAAGCTGTAGTAGAAAAAATTGATAGTAAATGGATTCTGAATATTTAGTAGTTTGTAGAAACAATAAAATAATTTCAACTGTTCCTTTGTTGAAGACATTTTCGTATAGAAAATGGTTCACTCAATAATCCTTTGACCAAAATACAGAATAATGTTGGCTAATTATTTTGTAAATATATGGTATTTTTTGTCTAATTTTACATTGCTCTTTCTTAGTTAATCATGCTAATCAGCTTTTCTTAATAGACTATATTTTGTTGCCATATAAGTTTTCAAATATTGCTGGTAATCATTGCATTAACAAGTATAGTTTCGAAATGAGGTGGTTTTTGCAGATGCAGATTAAGTCTTGTTGATTATATTTGTCACAGATTCATGTTGATGGGGTACCACTGAGATTCGGGGAGCACTCGACACTTGTTCCGTCCTGGTATGGGACTTCACAGCTGGGAATTTTGGTGGTTGAGCGTCGAACCCTCTGCGCTACTGAGCCGGTATTGGATATATTAGATTTTTAAATCGGCTCCAATCGGCTGATATTCTTTCAGTTTCGTCTATAAATAAATTATTTATTTGTCTTTGTCTGAAAAGAAGCTTTAATAATCGCATTCAAAGTTACTAATTTGAACTTCGTTTACTTGACTGATATTCTTCTCAGCGTTTTCTGATGAAACTGAAGAGTATCGTAAGTGAAAATACGGATAGATTAAATTTATTCAAAAATACTTTATGTAACTCGCCGCATCATAAGTTGCTGCGGAAGTATTATGACTCCATTTGATACCTACATACTCTTCCAAGGGAACTGACTAGTTATTTCGTTTTTATAGAGTTACTTACAAATAAATATGAGAACAAACTTATCACAAACTCTGAAAGTTGGATTTCACCAAGACTGCGAATTGTGCTGAATACATTCTGTGTCTTTAGAAGCCTGCGAAATGTCGAATAAGAAATGCAAATACCACAAAATACTTCAGTGCCTGAAAACTGGAGAGGTCAAATAGTTGCGAAATCCATGTTTGATAATTTTCTCATTCACCACTGTTGTCGTAGGCTATAGAATCAAATCTGTGGTTATGCTGCGAATTTCTATTCACAATTACCGAATAATCGTCCATATTTAAATCAAAGACAAATGACGGGCATTTAGATTTTGATGACGACCTCGAAAACAATTGTAGAAAACGCAAGCAACATACATTCACCTTCGGTGTTGACCACGATTAACCTTCCGATGTCGCCGGGCTTTTCTGCAACAATGAAAATTGATGTAAGGTTTTTGATTCTGATGAGAATGGAAAACGCTAGTTGTAAAATGGCGAAATGTTGCCTTATCATATGTTTTCATCGCATTTTTAGGGGCATATAGTGATTACTACTAACTAACTTACTTACTTACGCCTATTACACCTCTCAGAGGAGCATAGGCCACTCACCAGTATTCTCCATTCAACTCTGTCCTCACCAATCCTTTCCAGCTTTTTCTAGTTAATGTTCATCCTTTTAATGTCTGCTTCCAGCTGTCGACGCAGTGTGTTCTTTGGCCTTCCACTTTTCTGTTTCCCAACAGGATTCCAAGTTAGTGCTTGTCTCGTGATACATTTAGATGATTTCTGCAATATATGTCCTATCCATTCCCAACGTCGTTTCTTGATTTTCTCTTCAGCTGGAAGTTGGTTTGTTCTCTTCCATAGTAGGCTGTTGCTGATGGTTTCTGGCCGACAGACATTCAATACTCTGCGTAGACAGTTGTGTCTAAATATCTGTACCCTCCTGAGGATGCTTGATGTAGTTCTCTACGTTTCAGCTCCATACATCAAAACTGTCTTGACGTTCGAATTGAAGAGCCTAACTTTGAGGTTGGCAGACAGTTGTTTGGATACCATATGTTCTTCAACTGTATGAATGCTCCCCTAGCTTTACAAATCCTTTCCCTTATATCTGCATCGGATCCTCCTTGTTCATCGATGATGCTCCCCAGGTATGTAAAGGTATCCACTTCTTCCAGAGTTTTACCATCAAGTTCGATTGGGTCGGTGCTCTCCGTGTTAAATTTGAGGATCTTGCTCTTTCCCTTATGTATGTTCAGGTTTATTGATGCTGAGATTGCTGTTACGTTAGTTGTCTTCATCTGCATTTGTTGGTGCGCATGGGTTAGAAGAGTTAGATCATCTGAAAAGTCCAAATAATCGAATCGCATATTATTTATCCATTGAATTCCATGCTTTTCCTCAGATGTGGAGGTTTTCATGATCCAATCAACCACTAGGATGAAGAGGAAAGGCGAGAGCAGACAGCCTTGTCTGACACCGGTTCTCACTGGGATCGCATCTGTCAACTGTCCTCCATGGATGACTTCGCACTGTAGTCCGTCGTAAAAATTTCGGATGATGTTGACAAGTTTCTCTGGTTAACCGTAGTGTCAAACAAGTTTCCATAGTGATCTCCTGTCTACACTGTCAAACGCCTTCTCATAGTCAATGAAGTTGATGTACAGTGACGAGTTCCATTTAATCGATTGTTCAACGATGATACGTAGTGTTTCGATTCGGTCTGTGCATGACCGATCCTTACGGAAACCAGCCTATTGATCTCGAAGTTGAGCATCCACTGAGTCTTTCATTCTATTCAACAACACTCTGTTGAAGACTTTCCCTGGTACTGACAACAGTGTGAGTCATATGTAGTTCTCACATTTGCTCAAATCTCTTGTCTTTGGTATCTTGATAAGGTATCCTTCTTTCCAGTCTACCGGCACTTGTTCTTCCTCCCAGATCCTCTTGAATAAAACGTGGAGCATCCTTGCCGTTATGTCTATGTCTGACTTGAGTGCATCGGCTGGTATATTGTCAAGTCCTGCTGGTTTCCCACTTTTGATCTGTCTGATGGCTATCTTGATTTCTTCCATCGTTAGTGGATTGACATCTATCGGGAGGTCCGTAGATGCTGTTTCGATGTCTGGTGGGTTTGGTGGAGCTGGTCTATTCAAGAGTTCCTCAAAATGTTCTACCCATCTGTTTCTTTGTTCTTGAATTTCGGTGACTAGCTTGCCTTCTTTGTTCCTGACCGGTCGCTCTGGTTTACTATATTTGCCTGCCACTTTCTTCGTTGTGTCATATAGCTGTTTTATATTTCCTTCTCTTGTAGCTTTTTCTGCTGTCGTTGCAAGGCCTTCGATGTACTTACGTTTGTCGGCTCTAATGCTCTTCTTTACTTGCTTATTAGCTTTTGTGTATTTTCTTTGTGCTTTGATTTTCTCTGCTCTAGTTCGGCTGTTGTTGATTTCTGCCTTCTTGTTCTTTGTTGAATTCTGCTTGGGGTCTTAGTGGTAATCCATTCCTTGCGGCCCAGAGCCTCTTGACAATTTGAAGTTAGTGTATCTTTGATTCCTTACCAGTTGACCTCTACAGTGGTTTCTTCCTCCTTCAGCAGATCTTGTAAGGCTTGAAATCTGTTATTGAGAGTTATTTTGAATTCCTTGAGTTTGTCTGTATCTTGATAAGAGGCTGTATTGAACCGTTGTAATGTTGTTACTCCAGTTTTCCATTGCTTCTTTAGTTTCAGTTTCATTATGGCAACCACTAGGTAGTGATCTAAAGCTATATCAGCTTCTCTCCTGGTTCTCACATCTTCCATTGATCTTCTGAATTTTTTATTGATGCATATATGATCGATTTGATTCTCTGTAGTATGATCCGGTGAGACCAACGTAACCTTGTGTATGCGTTTGTGGGAGAATATTGTACCACCTATGACCATTTTGTTGAAAGCGCATAGATCCGTAAATCTTTCACCATTCTCATTTCTTTCTCCCAGTCCCTGTTGTCCCATGACGTCTTCGTATCCGGTGTTGTCTATTCCGACTTAGGCATTTAGGTGCCCCATTAGGATTGTCAGATCCTTTCCTGGACACTTCGCTATAATTGACTGCAGCCTATCATAAAACTGATCTTTGTCCTCGTTGTTGCCGTCGTTTGTGTGTGCATAACATTGGATAATGTTCATTGTAATCCCATTCTTCATTGTCTTGAAAGATGCTTTGATGAACCTGGGTCCATGCGGTTTTCATCCTACAAGTGCAGTGTGCGCTTTCATGAAAGCATCATAGCAATCCTTGGATGTGTGGGCATTTTCCTCTTCGTTACCGGAGTATAGTAGCACCTCTCCGGCAGCTATTCTTTTCTGTCCAGTTTGATTCCAATGCTTTTCGCTGGTCCCGAGCACAGTCAAGTTGTATCTCTTCATTTTTGCTGTTATCTGGGTGATCTTCCCGGTCTTCCACATTGTCCGAACATTCCATGTATCTATGAAAATTTTTGCTGTGGTCGTTAGAAGGGGTGGCATCGGTCTCATGACTCCTGAAGAATCTCGGCTTTCATCATGAAGCGTCATATAGATTCCTTCCACTCCCAGGGCAGAGTTTAAATGGATTAAGTTTGTTTAATCTGGTTAGCGTTTTTTTAGCAAGCTTGTAGTTTACAGGATAGGGGTGCTAGCGCTATGCCCAACCCTCCTCCTTTACCCGGGCTTAGAACCGACAGCACTCCCAGAATAGCTGCGGGCGAGTTTCACTAAGTGATGGGAATGCAAATAATAACGGCATAGTCAAATGTTTGTTTAAACAGTTTGTAGTGATAATAAACGTACTTTATCGTCATCAGACGATTCATTATCAACATGGTTTGAGCTCATAATGCCAGAAAAGTGGCCATTTAATTGATGAGTCCTGATTTGTTTAACGTCTATTACGAGTCAAACCAAAAATATGACATACCAGCAAATATTTTTTTAAATGAATAAACCAAAGTTAAGGTTAGAAATATTTCAAAAAATAAATATAATACCATAAAATTTATACAACAGTGTGAATAATGTATATTCTAATTTTGCGGTATTCTGTACTCAGCTAAATCTAAAGTCCTACTTGACTATTGTTGTACCGTTTATCAGCCCGAAGTTATTGTAAATTGCTCACCTAATTTATATATCCTACACCGCTAATGAAAATAAGTTGTAAATTACATTGGTTCAGTATAGTAGTTATAAGTTCATTTATTCAGATTAATATAAATTTCCATTCTCACCACCTTTAAATCAAAATCATCTGCTCTTAATAATTTGAGGTAAAAATGTTATGCAGATACATCCAGCCGAGTAGTCCCGAATAGAACAAAACGGAAGTCCTGGATTCCACCTGCCAGTCAATATCCAACTTAAATAATAATTGTGAATAATTGCTGAATCGAGGCAATTCACTTAGGATGCACATATAGCAACAGACACTAACCTGCTTCAGTACATAACAAATCAATGGGAAGATACAAGGTCATCCTAATACCTATGCACCCGTTGAACGAGTGTGACTATGTGAACTCAGTAGTTTAGTGGTAAACGCGGTGGAGTTTAGTACAAAACAGACTGAGTTCGAATTCTATTGTGAAAATCAATATTGGGATGCAGGTACATCCAGCCGACGAGTCCCAAATGAAACAAAACGAACATCCTGGATTCCACTTTTCAGTCATAATTCAACTTCAATAATATATTACTATTGCTTAAAATATAATATATATGATAACGATAGACACATTAAATTGTTCACATACAACAATACTTTTTCTTGACATGTTAATATAAAAATAAACAAATCAATTAATTTCGTTTATATTTCAATCATTAAATAATTGACGATTGCTTGATTAAAATAGTTACTTAGTTAACACGTAATTTATTTTAAAAACTATTTTCGTGTTGCGTTTTAACACTGAATCAATCAATTAGTTAATATTTAGTAACTAACCAAAAAAAAGCGAAATTCGATGTCATCATTATTACTGATTAATAATTTAGCTAATTATACTCAAAACTTTCATAATAACGAAAATACTAATTGTATTTACTTTATATTTTTCAATTAATTGGTAACTAATACATACTAATACTATTATTTGTATTACCAAAATACCTAGACCAAAAATCAATATTTCAAGTCTAGTAAGTGAGTTATAATAAATGAAAGAAAAAATACAACAGTAAAAATGGGGATGGCCAGTAACAAAAAACCAACATAACACTATCAATAATAGAATAATCAACTAATAAACAAATGAGTAAAACACTGAACAAGAAGTAATGACGATGAATGATGATTGTGTTTGCATTCTTACCTGTGTACATATGTACCAAGAATCAATGCCATTTTTAAACGTCACTTCAAGCAATATATTTTGCAAACATGATAGACATATATGTAATAAGTGGGATTTTCACATTTATATATACCTTTAATAAATACTTATAGCAAATCGATTTATTCTATCAAATATTAATGATCCACTGTTACTTTATCTGGATCAATTTAATGTAATTAAATTGAACTGGTACCGTTGATTAGAAATCTGCATTGAGATATAAACAATCATTATGAATTTTATAGGTATCTTCGTCCAAAAATGATCGAAAATATTTACAAAACTTGGGCGCCGAGTGTATGTAAGACATATGAATAGAATATATTTGTTATTAATCTCAGCGGATGGAATTAATGAAAAATTCCAACGTTTCGCTCGGCAAACTGGTCCGAGATTCTTCAGGGAAATAACCAAAATCAAAAAAAAAAAAATCATTATGAATAAACATTCAAATTAAAATTAAAGCATATAAGCCAACAGACTAGTTTCAGAACAGATTTTTATAAACCTTTATCCTAATTTGCAAACTGTTTATTGAAGTAAGGTCTGAAGAAGATCCAATTGAAAACACTTTTTGTGTGTTTTTATGTGTTGTTCATATTAAAGTTATGAAAATATTAATTTTTTAATATTTCAAGAGATAGTGACGATAATAACTTTTGTTGGTTATGACTTGACTCTAAAGATACTTAGGGATAAGTTAAAAGACTGATTTGGTGTTTCTACATTTGCTATTTGAACACTATGTAGACTTTTTATTTAACTAAAAACTAAGTATTAATAAAGGATATATAAGTATTTTAGTCAATGCTGGTGTTTACAGATACTCAGGTCATTTTATAAATCACTTCTGTTTAAACGTTTGGTACCGTTTAGAATGGTGGAAATGCTCATATATCATTCAGCTTTTATTGTTTTAGCTAAGTTAAAGGTTTAGTTAGCTTTTTCAGTGAGAAATACCGAAAAATCTAAGCCGTTTTCTAAGATACGCTATATTTTAAGCATGTATTTGTAAAGCATAGTTCAAATAATTATGACCTCTAATGTTCTTTAAAACATTATTGGTAAACTACAAGGAATTTGGCGGCCTCCATGTGAGTAACAGGCTAATAGATGAAAGGAAATTTTGGTTATTCTAAGTTTCATAGTGCTCGTAGTATATGTCAGCGATAGGGTAACTGTCTTGTTGTACTAAAATAACAGAAATTTCTTCATTTATTTCCATACTAGTATCCTGATTAAATAATATTCTGAAAAATACAAGCTGTTACCGTAATATATTACAGTTGGAATTGTTTGAAAAATTAGTTTATTGTATTTAACACTGTTAAATTAATGAGCAGTTGCACGATAAGATATAATTTCTATCGAGGATTTCATTTCAGTGTTCTAGAGTCACACATCCGACTGCTTAGAATATATCAGTATTATGCTACCCGTCATGTCGGGTTAGCAACACTAACAAGGTAAAATCCTGGTTTCAAACTACAACGTTGTGGATAACGACAACCAAATTCGTCGTTAATTCCCTAATATTCAGTTATTGTTTCGCTATCTGATCAAGTATAGCTTTATGCGACTATTTGAAATAGAGGATTCAAATTCTAGACTTCACGAACATTGCCTTCAAGGCTTTTGACATACCGTGTGGATTGAGCATAACTACAGTAGACTAATAATACGATAAATGTACCCGTTAATTGCTAAAGGTTATTGTGATATTCGATCACCTACGATAGTAATGGTTGCATTCGGTAATCTACATCATACATTCAACTACTGTTCAATTTGTGGACTTATCACAAAAGTAATAAATCAGGTCTTTACCAGCATTTGTACTTAACTGTATTTGTACCAGGCAATCAGCTGAAACCGATCTTCTACCCATCATAATTTTGACAGATATAATGCTCAAAAGATGTAAAAATTCGAAGATATTCATGATTTTTTTAAGACGTCAGGGCAATAAATATGTCTAATATCATAACTTATTATTATAACTGGACCAGTCTTCAGTTACGACTGTGTCCATAAAAGCATTGATTTTAAACGTTATTCAACTCAATAAATGTATCTTCCTGACTTAGTGTGTCAAGTAAACGAAGTTGTTGGTTGAATTACATGTACAAAACATTAATGAATGTAAGACATATAAAGCTTTTTCGCTTGTTTCTTGTAACCTGCTAGTTTAGTTGTATGAAACAAAACTAGCCACCACTTTACACTATTCCATTCATTTCCTGATACCGTATCTAAGTTACAGTTTATCAGTTTAACTTAACTTAAATAGTGAGTATATATATATATACATCGACAAGTATTGAATGCAGAAAGAATTGCAGCATTAAAAGTGCGAAATCATAAACTTCCTTATACAATTCACTTGAATATATATATATATATATATATATATATATATATATACATTTATAAGTACCTACTTCCTTTGTTTATATCTTGTAAGATTTAAAAACAGTCTTATCGTTCAACATAGATAGTTTCAATATTTCTACTTTTCCCTTACTCTTTATGTGTCTCTTTCTCTGTCTGTCTTTTTCTTGTCATGAGGCATTCTCAATTCTACTGAACACTTATATAACACAAAAAAAGCAGAACTATTTACAGAATAAGTAATTTCTAATTATAGCTACTTAAGTATTCTATTTTTAAACATCATACTTTATGTAAAACAGTTTCCGCTTAGAACATCTAATATTGTTGTTACTGTTAGTTTAACTACTTTTTGTTGTACTGTTTCTGTATTTTCCCACATTTTTGTGACTACTGTCTAACATTGACCACTTGCTATTTAAATATCTTCAAACACCCAGTTAATTTGCGCATATTAGGAGTATTTGACCAAAAGTAAAGCAAACAAATTTCAATATACATATGGAGAATGATATGTAGTGTAAGGAAACTTTTATCTGTAGTACTCCTTTGACCAGTAAAATGGGTTTTACTTTAAAATAGTAATCACCAATAAAATTTCATTCTACACAGAAAAGAGGAAAGAAAACAGATACAGGACATAATGTGATTGGTCTGTTTTTTCATTCGTAAAATCAGGAACATACACATATGTTAGTCTAAGTTTATATATATATATATATATATATATATATATATATATATATATATATATATTCTACAGTGACTACACAAGCGTTTTTTTTCATAAGTTTGATTGTAAACGGAAACAGTTAAATAGTTTTACAAGACAGTAAGCTTTACCAATAACAAGAGTCAGTGAACTTTAGTTTGATATTCCAGAAATTATTTAATAGATTTTAAACAAAGTCTAGAAAATAAAACTAACTCCTGAATTACTAACAATTTTCTTTTACATTGGGAGCAGAAAAAACTTAATTATTTAAAATATAACTGTTCAACGTAATGCCGTACACTTTTTGTAGCTGATCAGCATTCAATAATCTTTTAGTTGAAACCAGGCTGCAATGAAAACTTTCTTAAAAATAACTTCATTCTTTAAAAAGTTACAGCACATATCCTACAGTTTACCATATATAACTGTGATCTGACTGACAATTGCCGGTCTATATGTGTGCCTTATATCTAACAATTAGTGTATAATCTTACTCTATACTACTAAAATGACTAATCAATTGATTTGAACGCATCATTCTAATAATTGTCATTTCTCTAATCCTTTATAAATTTTATGTGACAATTACCATAGTTTTCTATCATGGACTAACTCTATTTGAAAGCATCAGTGAAGACATTTGCAATACTAGGTTAGAATCTAATTAATTACATGTATAACATTTGTCAATTTGTTATTTTATTCGATCATAATCCATTAGGAAGTGTGATATTTATTTCACATCTTTTATTTAGATATTCTCAAAATTAATCACTAGCAAGTACAGGGTGATTCTTTGTATAAGACTTAGCAGGAATCGCTAGTTATTTTGGTTTTGACATAATGATCCGTAAATAACATATATTTCATGCGTCAACTTGAAGGCGATATGATGCAGTGTTGAGTTGCTTTTGAAAGTAAATACATAAAATAAAGTGATTACATTTTATTTTACAATCAGATGTATACGCTTTGATTTGAATTGTTACTCCGCAATCGTTCATTACAATCAATGTTATATAAACAGTCATTAATCAACTAAAAACTATGAAAATCAAACACTCTTAATATATGATACATTTAGTGAAAGCACTTTCAATCGTCGTATAACGGTAAGGATTAAAGCTTGGAAAATCCATCAATTAAATTGTCAATTTAAAACTTATTTAGAAATTATTATGTTTCAGTCGACTTTTCCAACAGCCGAATACTTCCTAATCGGCTATCATATCAACAAATCATATCTAGTGTTTATCTCAGGTCGATGAATGTAATTCAAACAAGCCATTGTGAATTACATTTGATTGAAAATAAATAAAGTTCATGTTTATGTTATCGGGCACTAAATATTGATACTCAAGAGACATAACAAATTATCTAAAGAGATTAATTATATATTTTTTTAAAAACATACTGATTGGTAAGTACTACTTATAAGAGAGTGTAACATCATTAGTGATACAATACAAAAAAAATCATTGCCATAAATTAGAAGAGATATTTTCTAATAAAAAATTTGTTGAGCTACCCTCCTAAATTTTTTTATGCTTGGAAATACAATTCGTGTTTTCATTAAAAGTTTGAAACCGTCATTCTGACAACTTACCGATTTTAGTCAAAGTAACTTTTACTAATTTCCTTCTGTTCAATATAGATTTAATGATTCATAGCTATTATACATAAAACTGAACTTTGTACTCGAATTATCCCATTTACACAAATTCAAGTTTTATTATTTCAAACAAAATTTTTATGCATACAACATTATCATAGTAAGTGAATAAAGTCATTTTTAGCTTAGTTCAAGAGATTATTTTGTTGAAAACCGATCAAACTTAATAGAGCGTAAAATACAAAACTAAGATAATCGTCCAACTGAATATCACTAAACTTGCATATTTATATTTTGTTAAGTAATACACATATATAGATGATATTTTACACTTCAAATCTTACTCTCCATTAAGCCAAACTAATGTAATTTGATATATTTAGTCACATATAATTTTTAATCCATCCATTTAAAGTAATGAATACATCAAGCAGTTTTATATATATATATACATATATATATATATATATATATATATATATATATATATATATATAATGATTAAGGCATTTAAAACTCAATGGAATACGTCCTTTGTTTATATGTTATTAATCAGCTTTCAAAATAAATTAATGAATGACCACTCTTTTTCTGGATGAAACTATTCAAAAGAATTATTTGTTTTATTGAAATTTATTTGATAGTCTTTTACCTATGAGAATAAGATGGTTTACCAGATGAAATACAAAGGGTAGTGATGTAAATAATTCCAAAGTATCTTAATTTTCACACTGGTGTTGTTATGGGCTGATCAGTTTCCGCTGCCATATGTAGGTGGAGTGCCTTGATACAACAGTAGTTCACATGCATAATATAAATTGGATTATGGTTGGTAAGTCATATCCAAATGGCCTGTTTCATCCTGTCTGACACTCGTCTACCGAAAATACCTACGTATGTGTTGATATTCTGATTGACACTCAATTTAATCAGTTCATATCATACGCTACCGCGTTCATCACTATGCCGCTGGGTTCAGACGGTCACATTTGTGCAATAAAGATATGTATACACCCAGCTGACAACTTCTCAGTAGGATAAACCGTGAGTTTGGAATTCCACTTGAAATGTTGTAAATGAAGACTAGAAATAATACTGAATAATACTACAATTGACAAGAATCCTAGTGTTTCTAACCTTATTACACATTTAACAGGTTTCAGAAATCGATCACATAATTATAAACATTGTAGTGATGAGTTTTTATTGGACTAACTCTTGTTCTTGTCCTTTTACAAGTTATTTAATGTAAAAGACAGTCAGAAAGTGTAGTCATAGTTTTAATACAATTTGGAAGATGAATGACCATTAATTGTATTCACTAGACAGTTTGTAGACAGACTTAGAACAGCAATATAATCAAAAACATCCCGACAAAGACATCTTCATTATAGTGACATTACTTGTAGGAACAGGAGAAAGTACTCTTACTCTGGGGATAGTACTCATGAAGTTGAAGTCCATGAAACCAGGAATATCAGTAGTTTGTGAAGGCACTTGATGAATAGTTCTAGGGAAATCCTCAGAAGCTATCTATAAACCTTTGTGTTAGCTATTGAAGTATTCACTAGAAAGCCACTAACTCTGTACGGAGTGGTAGAACTCTGTCAATGTTGGTAAAGTATTAGTGTTACTGGTTACGTGTACTGCTTGGATCAACCCAGTTCTGTTTGATACAGGAGCTACAATACTTTAATGCTTTGTGATACCATTTACACTTGGTGCTAAACCGATATTTTAACATGGTAGGTTGAGATGACGTTTGTAACTGAACAAAAGCTGATCACTAGGTGAAATGAACCCAGTGAGTTGACTCCATAGCACAAAAGTTGGTACATCGCTCTTTAAAATAGACTAGAGTGTACCAGTTTGTAAATTTACACACATTTAACATCTACATATGCTCATAGTTGATAGATAACCATACTAGATTTAAGATTGAATGGTGCTGCTTTGGTGGTTTGACTGATTACAATTATCAGAGAGGAGCTTGAATGTTAAGTAAGTAAGGTGATGTATCGGACTGATTATATGACAGCTATGTATTAACTGACGATCGGGTCAACAAGTTGCGCATGATCCATTATAAATAGAGTATCGCTTATCAGGTAGGTAAATCATAAAGATCGGTGGTGAAGTGTATCAAAGAAATTAAACATGGGCAATAGGAAATTGAAAGGAACTATAGATGTAATTGTTGTAGTGAGCAAACTGATGTTGATGATGATGAAAGGTATATTAACCAGAGACGTGAGGAAGATCATATTTGACAGAAGGATTATCCAAACATCAAGAGAATCTGCATTAGGTTGATAATTTCTCAAATTAACAAACTGATATAAGTGTTATTGAAATACGCCTCTATAGAATAATATGATGCCTAATCCGAAGTATGGTTGAAGTTTATGATAATTGGCTCTTTTGGGGTGCCGTTATAAATCATGAGAGCTAATTGTCTGTACAACAGAAAACCTGGCATATTAGTTACCAATCGGGAATTATTATTATAACAACCAAATTAATATATATGTACAGTCTGTCCATTCCAACAAAGTGGTTTCACCATAGATTACCAGGCTAAATTTAACTTGTCAGGCTCGATTCAAATTCAGAATGGTTGATTTGATGCTTGATCTGCTTCACAAGTTTATTTTGTTACCGAGCTCATCTTCATTGCAATGTGTTTATCTTTGTTCTTATTGCTGTATCATTGAAATCTTTGTGTTCTATAGGTTGGTGTAAGGTGCAGCTACCTCGCTGAGTTATGTTTAATAAGGTATTTCCATGAAGCCCACTTTTTATGCTGCTATATATCATGGAGAAAATAAATAACTAATGTCACAGAGTTGTACTAAACATAAGGTAATATGTGAGAACAAACTGGTGTTAGTAATTAGATCCCTTACTTAACTGTGTATATTCCGTTTATGCATCGTACGGGATGAGGTGCTACGACATGGTATACAAGTTATGTATGAACGTAACTGGCAGGTTAAAGCTACTGCATTTGTTGCGACAGATGGGTATAATGCTTAATGTTTGTGAAACTACGGCGCAGTTGTCGAATTACCGGTTAAGGGATGGTGACTAGAAACTACCTGTAAGCATGTTCTAGCCAACGTTTCAGAATAAATCACTATCATGAATAATGCCAGCACAACCAAATGATTGCATTTTCTATACATTTAAATAATCAAAGTCACCAAACATCCAACCTATTGGTTAATTTCGCAACTGTTTTCTGCCGAATTAATAATACACGGGTAGACAATGATGTGGTGACTATTTTCGAAAACATCAAAACGGCAGTTACCTTATTGTACAAAAAAATTTACATTAAATTCACTCTACCTCAACAAACATTAGAGACACTTTTACTAGTTAGGTTGTATACCAATTTTAAAGAGTTTCCAGGTAAAACGTGCTCAGCGCTCATGTTTATGGTAGCGGTTTGTGATTTATTCACAGCCACAGTGATCTTTGTCTAGTGTATTGGCAGCTGCAATATCATCAATTTTATTTAATAAAACAACTATAAATAAATAAACTGATGTTTTTAATTAACAGTTTGTAAATAAAAACACGCTGATTTGCAGATACGCACAAAATGATGCAGGTTTATTTTCGCACAGATTTTCTAGTAATGAGTCATGATATATGAAGATGTGAACTGAAAAAAAGCAACAGTATCAACGATTACAGTACTAGAATGTTACAGGGATGAATCGTTTTACATCGGGCTTCTGACAACCGTGCGATTTTATTCTAATCGCTGTGACTCCAGTAATTAGTTGGAAATAAAATGGGGATCATAAAAAGTGATTAAATACAAAGTATGACTAAAGTTATTCGATACTCGGATGGAAGCGGTAACTAATCATGCTCAAGGAACTAATTGCCTGTGATTATAGGATCCATTTTTGTTAATTCTGAATGCTGAGTTATTGATACATAAGGTAAATGTCCTGCTTACCAGCATTGGAGTAAGGTGTCTAAAGTAAACTGATTCCTTGTACGAACAGCCCACAATCTCTGGGGGATGCTAATCTAGAAGAATAAGTAAAGTAGAAAAAAATGTAACTGGTATTAAATAAGTCGGTTGTTTGCCAGGTTCAACTTTTTTTGTTTTTCTCTACGACAATATACAGAGGGCTTTAAAGTTTAAAGCTTTAGAACCCCAATGATTTGTGCTTTGAAGCTAAGCGGTAAGTTGGAAAATGTTTGTTGCAAATCTTCAAATCCTGAAAATGTGGTGATCAGTCGTTCGAACACCACGATATAGTCAGCAGTGTCGATATTTTGCAACAGCTTATGCCATGGTTTACTGTTGTAGCGGTTAATAATCCCCAAAATAAATAGTTGCATAGGCTCTCGACATTGATGCTGACCATGTTTGTTTTAGCGGACACTACTAGTTAAAGGCGCGCGGCCACGCATCTTCACCAGATCACGACTCGAACCACCGTGGGTAGCATCTCTCACTAGTTTGCCAGCCTAGACGTTGCTATCCCATTAAAGCTCTGTTTACGATCAAATATAATTTCGCTTCCATCCTTAATTGCCTTCTGATTTCTCATTCGCAAGAGTGGGGTCCATTCGATAGAAGTGTCTTTGGTTATACGACAAGCACAACTTGGTCATATATCCGTGCAACGCTTCACTGTTCTATACAGTAAAGAGCTTAAAAGCCATTAATACTGATAAATAATGTTCTAATGATAGTCTCTAGGTATTTTCTTTTGCGCAGGAGGTATAGCTGAGTATGAGGTGCCGTTTATCATTTTATAGAAAAAGATTAGATTATACCGTAGACGATGACACTATAGGGATTTCGGAGGAAGTGATTTGGATCCAGCCATGTGACTCCGATCACAGTCATATCAGTAAATTCTACATGAACAAACTTTCTTAGGCACATTCAACGCATATCCTTTGTACTTTATTCATGCTGGGAAAGATCAATGGACAATACTTGAGTGTAGATAGTGTAAATATCCTAAACAATGTAAGTTTGACCTCCGTCATGTGGAATTTTTCAAAGGGAAAGTCTATTAATCCCCAAGTTTCGACAATAATGAAGGAAGTGTATACAGAGGGATTCAAGTGACCAGGACATTAATTACCTAGGTCGTTAATGAAAAGAAGTACTTGAACATTGGATTCATTTAGATAGAGCTTGGAATGAGGGTTATGATTATGTATGTACTAACTTCACGTTTGCTGGGTTATGTGGTAGTTGCTACTTTTGAATTCAAATTGATAGGCTGTCACGGTCCTTTTAAAGCAAAGATATTTCTTCACCTAAGGCTTAAAGCTCGGTGCTATTATGAGACCACCCACATGTTAATATGATCGAATGCGTTTTACAACATTATTTATGTCTTTTACCCGCATAGTGAACAATAGGAGGACCCAATACGTTTTCACGAACAACACCGCTGGTAATTGATTTAGGTGCTGAAGGAATATAGTTGCACACTACCGCTTCAGTCTTTGTTTTAAGGAAATTCATAATCATAAGTGAACGAAGTCACTGATCTCGAAAGACTTCAATTTAAAGATCAATCATTTATATAAGACCTTATAATTAGCTTTCTTAAAAGCAAAAGTTACATTTAAAACCCAGGTAAATTTATCTCGTTGTATATTTAAGTCACATTAATACTCTAGAAAGAATTTTTCATATGACCTAGTCTTTAAGACCTCATATTGGGATGGAGGAAGTAGTTCGTTTACAAGTAAATACTGAAATGTTTTCTACCATATTTCTTCACTACGCTGGGAACAATAGGGGTTGGTCTAATGTGGCGGTGATTTTCTATGTTAACTATTAGTCTTAATCTATGTAGTTTCCCAGATAGAGTAACATGCAGTAGAAAGTGATGATGTAAATAGTTCAAAAAGTATAAAGTGAAGGCCTAGTCACCGTTTTTGAGCATTTTGTGTGAACTGGAGTGTATGAGTGTTTCAACGTGGTGACAGCCTCCGTAACATTTTGTTCAGTTAATGCTTGTTAATGATTGTTATTTTGCATGATAATTTTTTAAAATTCGCCGGGAACCCCTTTAGGGTTACTGCCAGTCCCAAGCCCCCGATAAAGAGGGAGGGTTGATCATAGGGTTGGCGACCCCATTCCCGTAAAACAATAACTGCTAAAAAACGCTTACCAGAAAAAACCTTCATGATCATTTGAACTCTGCCCTGGGAGTTGGAAGATCTGTTATGACGCATAATGGAGCAAGCCACGAGGGCGATGACAATTCCGACAACCAGAGCATTTATAACGATTTATAACGATAGACTGAACACTTCAGGCAGCAATTCATTTGGCTCTCAGCTGCTCCAGAACTACCTACTATTTCCAGGCAGCCTAAATAAAAAGTCGACTTCGGTACCCTGACTACTAGAGCTGAAAAAGCCATATCTAATCTGAGGTGACGTAGAGCAGCGTGTCCGGAAGGGTTAACTCCAGAGCTCTTTAAGAATAGTGTCACCACTTTAATGATTAGGTTGTTAGAGATTTTGGCTAAAGTTTGGAAACTAGATACAAATCCATTTGACTGGTATTGACCATTATTTATGCCAGTATACGAAAAGGGGTCGAAATCGTCTTGTGATAATCAGAGAGGGATAAGTTTGGCTAATCTAGTGTCTAAAATACTAGCTGCTATAATTATGATATGTTGGGTAGCCAAAGACTGATTATCTTTGAGGACTGCTTTTATGTAGACTATTTCTTTATTTCTAGTTGTATGCAAGGTAAACATTTAATTTCTATTATTATTCAGTTTTCCTTGCTCTATCCTCCCATTAGACACATTAACTATCAGAATGGTGATGAACTATAGTTAATTGGCTGTGTAAACGTCATTCCGCCTGGAGCCCCACTAGAGTTGGTGTTGGTCTCAAGTCCGGAAAAAGGAGGGTTGAGCATTGGGTTAGCAACCCCATTCAAGTAAAACAACAACCATGCTAAAATACGCTAAAAAGTAAAAACGTTTTAAACCATTTTAACTCTGCCCTGGGAGTTGGAAGGTATGTTATGACGCCGAAAGGTGAAAGGTGAGTTTCTTCGGGAGTCACGAGGTCGAAAACCCTCTGACAACCAGAGCAAAAGTTAACATGGGTACATGGAATGTCCGCACGATGTTGGAGACAGGGAAAAGCATCCAAATAGCTGGAGAAATGAAAAAATACAACCTGAAGATACTTGGAATAAGTGAAACACATTGGCTACAAGCTGGACAGCAAAGAATATCCTCAGGAAAAGTGCTTTTATAATCCAGTCACGAAGAAGAAAACCCCTCACACACACACACACACAAGGAGTAGCACTGATGTTGTCCCAAGAAGCATGGAAAGCCACTATAAGATGGAAACCTCATGGATCCAGGATCATCAAAGCATCCTTCAAGATAAAGAAGGAGAGGACTTAGAATAAGTGATAGAAGACTCCAAAGCCAAGGTTGGAATGGACAACACCGAATATAAAGATATCATGCGACGACATGAACTGGTAGAAAGGAACGAAAACGATGAGAGATTCATAAATCCATGTACCTTCAACAAAATGATTATAGGTAGCACCGTATCCTACCACAAACGTATACACAAAGCTACATGGGTTTCACCAGATCACACTACTGAAAACCAAATCGACCACATCTGTGTCAATAAGAAGTTCAGAAAGACCATGGAAGACATGAGGATCAAGCGAGGAGCTGATATAGCTTCAGATCACCACCTGGTAGTGGCTAAAATGAAACTGAAGCTGAAAAAGCACTGGACAACTGGAGCAGCAGCATTACAAAAGTTTAACACAGCTCATCTCCGGGATAATCACAAACTCAACGAATTCAAAATAACTCTCAATAATAAGTTCCAAGCATTTCATGATCTACTAGAAATAGGTGGAACTAGTATGGAGAACAACTAAAAAGTGATTAAGGAAACAATATCTTCAACATGCAAGGAGGTTTAAGGTCACAACGAGCATCACCATAAAGAATGGATTTCTGTTCGAACCCTGGACAAGTTCCGAGAAAGGAGGAGTAAAAAGGTAGCAATTAATAACAGCCAGACAAGAGCGGAGAAAGCCAAGGCACAGGTCGAATACACAGAAGTCAACAAGCGAGTGAAGAGGAGCATGAGGTAGGATAAACGGAAATATGTGGAGGACCTAGCAATGACAGCGGAAAAAGCTGCAAGACAAGGAAACATGAGATATCTATTTAATACAACGAAGAAGCTAGCTGAAAAATGCAGCAAATCAGAACAGCCAATCAAGAACAAGACTGGCAAACTAATCACTGAAGTGAATGAACAACGTAGCAGGTGGTTAGAACACTTTGAAGAGCTGTTAAATAGACCAGCACTACTGAACCCATCAGTCATCGAAGCAGCTGCCTTGGATCTTTTCATAAACAACGACCCACCAAGAGTTGAAGAAATCAAAATAGCCATTTGACAAATCAAGAGTGGCATGTCAGCAAAGACAGACAACATACCATCTGAGGCACTAAAGGCAGATATAGAAGCAACTGCTAAGATACTTCACATTATTCTCAGAGAGAAACGGGAGGAAAAAGAAGTTATAGCAGACTGGAAAGAAGGATACCTTATCAAAATACCCAAGAAGAAAAATATCAGCAGCTGCGAAAACTACAGAGGCATCACTCTTCTTTCGATACCAGAAAAAGTCTTCAACATAGTGTTATTGAACCGAATGAAAGACCCAGTCGATGCTTAACTTCAAGACCAACAGGCTGGATTACGTAAGGAGCGATCAAGTATTGACTGAATTACCACCCTACGGTTGATTATTGAGCAGTCGATTGAATGGAATTCACACCTTTTTATTAACTTTCTCGACTACGAAAAAGCATATGACAGCGTGAATAGGAGAGCATTATGGAGCCTTCTACGACAGTATGGCGTAACCGAGAAGACAGTCAACATCATACGGAACTCCTATAGCGGATTACCTTGTAAAATCCTGCATGGATGCCATCTTACGAACTCATTCGAAGTGAAGACCGGTGTTAGTCAAGGCTGTTTACTCTGCTCCTTCCTTTTCCTGCTGGTAGTTGACTGGATCATGAAGACTGCAACATTTCAAGGCAATCTCGAACAACATCGATGCAACTAAAACACTTCAATACAAATGTGAAGACAGTTCTGTTGTATTGAGCTGAAACTTGAAGAATTACGAAAAGCATCATCCAAAAGATACAAGTATTTATAAACAATTGACTACGTAGGATACTTCAAATTCGTTGGTCGGATACAATCAGAAGTAACTTCCTATGGTAGAGGACAAATCAACTTCCAGCAGGGGAAGAAATCAAGAAAAGATGCTGGAGGTGGATAGGACACACACTGAGTAAATCACCGAATTGTGTCAGGAAACATGCATTAACATGGAATCCTGAATGTCAAAGAAAAAGAGGGAGATTCAAAAACACACTGCGTCCGGAATCGGTGACAGACATGAAGAGAATGAATAGTATTTGGGAAGAGCTGGAAAGGAAAGCCCAGGACACAGTTAGTTGGAGGATACTGGTCGGCGGCCTTTACTCCACATGGGATAACAGTCATCAATTGATTGATTGATGATAATTTTTTACTTTTTATCATATATTCATCGACATCACCTTCCCAAGCTTGTGAGCTGCTGTCATAAGGAACTGGTCTTTCTTAAGTATCTTACTTATAACACTGGTTAGAAACGTACTCAATGCCTCTCGAAATCAGCTCACATAAATTTCACCACCGCGGAAGAATATCTGCATATATGCGTTTGTTTGGAGCTCTTATCCAAGTTTAAAATACTCTTGGCCTTTTCTGGTGTCTAAGTGTACTATATGATCCATTATATTTACTCCCATCCATACCCTGGAATCATAGAGCCATAGACGAAAAGCGCGCGGTAATTTTTTCCGGAAGTGCACTATAATACAGTACATATATTTGTTACCCTAGTGCTGTTAACTTTGTTGTCGTTGGTCATATTCCTAGTTAATAACTCCGTATAGTATAAATTACCTAAAGGTGGCTATTTAATCAAACCCTTATATGTAGATTGTCTTGTAAACTGGTGTACTCTCGTGTACAGAGTGTTGCTTAAGAATAGAGCTATTGTCATTATTATCGTGATAGTGACGTTATGGGCTTAATTTTTGTCATACGGTTTTCATCGGTAAGTGAGGTGGACAAAGCTCTAATTGACTAATTCAGCTAGACTGTAATGGTCGTCATTTACTTGATTGTTATCAATGACATGGTTTTCAATTAATAATTTAAAACTGTTCATTAATATCTTGAAAATCTTGAAAGTCAATTATGGTTACTTTTTTCATAGATTGATTTTTAGTACAGCATTTATATGGATACCTTCTGCCTCAGCTGTAATACCTGTATCTTTCATCGAAATAGGAAGGAGGAGATTTTTGGATTTATAAAATTTAGTAGCATGTCTCCGTATACATTTTCAAGCAGTAGTGGTGGTATACATATATTTCGGAATCCTAGGTTCTATGTGCCTTGGAGGCTGAGTTTTGCCAAGAACACTTTGAAGTATTACAGTCAATTATGCCGGTCAGCAAATGAATATTTTTTCTGCATAGAAGTCATCCTAGTTAAGATATCAATAGTAAATCTGAAATCTTGTTCAATCTATCTCGTGAAAAGTCAACAAGATACTGTGATCAAGCATCAGAACATTGAAGTCTGGAAGTTAAGGTTGTACATGACAAAACTGTGATCTCTATGTGAAATTCAATATACTATGAATCTTGCTGGTCTACGCATATACCGTGCCTAGCTACCCAGATCTAAACCTTTTATAAGCAAACTAAAAAACTTTGGTGCTTTAGTATGAAACTGTATAATTTCAGCCTCGTTAAAAAACCCCATAAATTGCCTTATTTGTAAAGAGAAAAGAAGAGTTCAATGTAGAGATATTTGAAGACATCACTATGTATTCTATTAAAGGGTTAAATGGATGGTATACACAGGCAAATAAGTAAGATGCATAGACAGTATGTTTCTCAACAATCCACGCAGAGTATTTTAATATGTTTATTCTTGTTACACCTGCAAAAGTGAATTCAGATTTATATAAAGGTATATTTCACAATCAAAGTTACTGGATTCTTGAATATGTTTGGTCCCATCACTTACATATATTATCCAGAAATCAATCTCTGTCAGTCGCAATAGTGAACAAGCATCAATAGCGTAATATACATGTGATCAAGCTGCTACTGATGCAAATGCAATAGATAAATGTTTGTACAGAAATGATCTAGCATTAAGAATCACACAGCATAATAAAACGTCAACGGTACAAAAATAGATTAGGTGAACATACCGACAAAGAAGTGTACCTTATAGAAGGTGTAACGATCATTGTCACTCACAGCCTTTGCAGTATACGACTACCACTCACTACGTCCGTGTTGAGTATTACTACTATATAGATTGCAATCATCAAGGGATATATTTAAATCAGAGATATTTGAAATGATCCCTGCATGACACTTGAGGGTAAGCAGACTGATACCACCAGAATTTAGGTCACCACTCTATATCTACTGAGCACAAAATATGTACACGTGACATGGTGATCATAATAATTTAGTGATTAGTTATATAACACAGTCGAATAGAGTAAATGCAATTCACTGTGATGAAGTAATTAGATTGTAAATTTTAAGGTCTAAGAGAATTCTTAGGTTGGTAGTATGGGTAATTTCTCACATTCAACAGCTGGCTGCAGCAAAAAGTGCATGTGCAGAATATGGGACCTTTTGCGATTGAAAATGGCATTTAAAGTCAGTGGCAAATGATGCTTTGACATAGTTACATGTATCATCCTATTGTTCGCAAAATATCGATTGAAAGGATATACTTAGAGTGGTAGGAATTAAATTGTTTCTTATTATTTTAGCACTAATTTTTGCATTTTATTGTTGAAAAGGTTGTGTCTAACACTTTAAAGTTATTCTTTCATGTTGTCTCTCGTGCTGTTGGAGTGGTTATCGTTAAGTTATGTTGATAGCGAAAGTTTTGCGACCTTTGTGAGAATATTCGTTAAGCTTCATCTACACATCTGCAGTGGGCTTGTGGTTTAGGCTGTTTGGTTGTTTACTGTCCATCTCTTAACTTTGAGAAATAATCGTACTCCTCAGGGTAGTGGTGTCTAAGTTTACCAGGTCACTAATGAGGGATTGTGTAATCTGCATGTCCTGAATTAAGTGAATTTGTACAGACGCATATGTAAGGCGGTCTCGCCATCTTAAAGTTTGAAGGGGAAAGAGGAGTTCTTAGATGATTTCAGTAATGAATTACCATAGCTATGGCGAGTGGTAGGACTTGTTCAGATCACGTTTCTATAAATGACTGATTGTAATTTGCATTCAACGAATCATGCAATCTGTTTCAGCTTTTTCCCCATGTTATCATTTTCGATAAACACGTAGGACGTAATGGTTAGGCCACATAACGTGGAGCGTCGATCTGACGTCATTGGCTTTGGTTTTAAAGCCGACTGCACCGTTGTTAAGAATAGTAAGGTTGATAGCTTTGACAAGTGAAGTACGGCCGTCACTCAGACACAGTTCAGTGATAAATAAGTCATCAAATGAACTAAATGCAATTTAGAAACATGGAATAGATTAGATGCATTTATAACTAAAAAGCGTGCCATAGGGGGAAGGAATCATCCAAATTTAGGTTTGTTACACGGATGTAAAAGTGAATGATTGAGTTTGACTAGGCAAGCTTACTTAATGTTCCATGAAACAGATGGTAATTCACACTGTGTGAAATGAACATCTAGGCGAAAAATCATGCGTTTTTTGTGGAGGATAGTAAGGTTTGGCATGTAAAGCGAGTGAGTATCCATTAAGTTGTTTTTAAGTAGTCAACTTTAGCCAAGTATCCTACTCAGATCAATGATATTTTTTCTAGAGGATTTTTATAATCTGGTGATATTAGTCACTTAAATTTTTGCATGTTTTAAATGATATCACCTCTTACACTCCTTTATCATAGCCTGCCCTTTCAATGCAGGTGTTTATATGGTACGTATACCAATCTACTGAAACTGGTCAACCTCTGTTGCAATATGTGCATCCTGAGCGGATAGCCTCTATATAGCAGCAGTACACAAGTTATACTCAAGTTGGATCGTAACTGACAAGTGGAATCCAGGACGCGCGTTTCGTTTTATTTCGGACTAAAGCCAACACAAGCCTATTCTAAATTACATATGTACCCGTTGCACAAGTGTGACTGTCTGAACATAGTAGCTTAGTGGTGAAGGAGGTGGCGTTTGGCATAAAGAGGACTGAGTTCGAATCATTGTGTGATCATCAGTATTAGGATGCAGGTACACCCAGCAGATGAGTTCAAAATGAAATGAAACGTGCGTTCTGAAATCCACTTACCAATCATAATTCAACTTAAATGAAAGACTTTAGGCTCAAATTAAAAAAATCCTACTTAAAATGATTTTTAGAGTTTTCTTAACTAACCGCTGAGCAGACAAAAATAATCGCACGGTTATATAGCCATCGAATCACCAAAAAGTTATGTATTTAGAGCAGCTGATAATGTAGTTAACCTTACGGTCTACATACGCGATATAACCAATGATAAATGCCTAATTAGTTAAACACTCCATGTAGATGCTGACTTCTCAGCTGGAACCCAGTGGCAAAACCGTTTGGCATCGTAGTTGGATTCAGAGTTTTAAATGAAAGTTTCAAATCTTGGTTATAACTAAAACTCAGCATTGAGGGTAAAATTTAGAATAAGAAACTTGAGTTTTAGGGTATAACAGCCAATATTAGCCTTCGAAACTAGCTTGAAACAGACCCTGCAAATGCTCGTGAGCCGTTAAAGAAGCAAGACTCAATTTATTATTTCTACTCATTAGGTAGCTTGGTAAAACAAGATTAAATACAGAAATAACATGCACTGTGAGTAATAATTAGTCTATTTGTCTGTTGATACATAATTCGCTTTATGACATATTTTAGCGGGGCAGGGCCGGAACATTTTAGGATGAGTCTTGACATAAAATTCTCAAAAAAAACGACCATTTACGACAGTTCAAGTGCAGCAGTACACATCGTAACTATTTTCTCGATACATTTTACACAGAACAAATGTACATTTAAAAAACGTTAATTTTCGACCTATTCACATTTACTCTCTTAGGTCCTTGGTCATAGTTTAAACCTCAAGGCCTTTGTTTGTGTTTGGAGTGTTTTTCAGTTTGTGGCAGTAGCATACCTTCGTAAGTAGTTGATTTTAATATTAGCAAACTTAACCTACTGGACCGAGCAACAAATTTCAAAATAAATAGCCCTAAGCCACTCAATTAAAGGAACGAAAACTATCTCATAACTAAAAATTATTAATTTTAAGGTTACAAGATATAAACTTTCTTAATCTCGCTACCAAACTTCTGGAATTTTTTTATGGGATCTTAATTACGGAATCGCGACTCATAAGCTGTGGTCTTGAACCCGATAGTTTACATGTAATTGAATGAATTTACACTGGTTGAAAGACGATTTAAGTTTTTGAAGACATGACTTATACAGCCAAATTTCAGCTATTGTGAAGTGACTATTAATGCTTAATTCAAAACTAATTAATCACGACTTTGTAAACCAGAATCAACTATTTTTCCCCAAATACTGGTTGTTTAGGAGAAATAACTTTTAGCCATGACTCAATGTAATATGACTACCTCTCTGCACGAAAATCCTTGGTAAGAGACGAAACATGCATAAGTTTAGAAAGCTATGCGAGTAATACTAAGACTTAGCCATAATCAGAAATGCGATGAGAAATACGCGATTTCTAATTAATTGTTTATACTTGAAATTGAAGTCTATGCATAGTTTATTGTCTTTGCTTCACCAAAAAGTTACTCAGGTTATTCTGCCATTCACGATATATTCTACATAAGTATTCATAATTGTGACGGTTTAGCTACCATTTTTAGATTCAAAGTACGGTCGCAAATGACACCCTTCTCGATTCTACATTGGTTGAGTATAATTTGTATAAAACCCCAGTTGATGATTCAGCGAGGTAACTTTTATGCACTATGACCCTATGTACGTAGCCCGTATTTAAAAGTGGTTTATAGGGTTTCCTATTGTGACTATATATTATTGTTTTAGGTAAGATTTTTTTCTGCTAGTCTAGACAGGGTGGTTAATACAGGAATTTGTTTAAGTTCTAATTTAGAATGAGTAAAGAAAGCATTCGATATGATGGACTTCTTACATCAACATTCAGTGCTCCGATAAGTATATCGATCTCCACTTAGTTGAGTTTTTAAAAACTGTCATTTTCTTCCTACATCTACAATTTAATACTATTCTTAACAATAACATAGTTTACAGACGAATTACAAGCTTATTATTATCAATCAGATTTATAAGACCTTCTAGCATCAACATGGTGTTTTCATGTGTTCACTGTAACTTTGAAACGTTTCGGTCGTTCCTTAGTGGTTCGACTGTAAAAGTCATGTTCACCTAACTTTATATGTTTATGAACCTCTTTAGGATCATGTTTATGTGGTTACCTATAGCTTTTTTGGTTATTAACATTTGTTGAAAAACCACGACGAATTCTGTCCTGATCAGGACATTATTTGAAGAACGTAGTTAAAAAAGGTTTTGAGTTGCTCAACAACATTAGGTTTGTCCATCCTGTCCCTCATAATCATTTGAGTCTATTTATTTAAACAGTGCATTTTGTTTATTTGTCGTCCTTAAACATTTCAGACTTTGTTCTGCATGCAGTCTGTTATACATGATAATGAAAAATAATAAGTGTGCTCACGCTATTCGTCACAGTACATTTTCTTATTTTTGCTAGTCGGTACCTTTCTTGGCATTTTAGTTTTAGTTCGAATCCATATATAATTTAATTTAAATTTCAGGAGAATATTATTTGTTAAACCAAATTTACTTGTTTCTAATATCAATTTATTTCATGTAGATAATAGTTCTGTTTGGTTAAGATCCTGTCTAAGTCTAATTTGATTACTTTGACCAATATAACAATCTGTTTGTCATGCGTTCCGTTCTTTATGTGTAAAGTATTGTTTTAAAGGTTGACTTCTGGTATGGATCATCGTCTAACTGCTTCGGTAATTATCTGAAAATCCATATACTAGACTATGATCCGAAATCACTGATGACAGACGTGTTAAATAATCAAACTGGACTTTGATTTATGACTGTCTTATCAAAGGGTCAACGCTTAGACTCTCAGGCACGTTGTCAACAAATGTTGACATTTATCCGTCAACATTTTCACACAATAACTCATGCTGAGAGAACCAAGCATGTAGTAAATATGTCTCTTAACAATTATGCATAATAGATTATCTAAAATATCGTGACGTTATATATTCGCAAGATTAGAACATGTCTAAGATGTATTGTTTTCATCAAATGTATCTGCGATGTTAATTGGTTTATGGGAATTTCTAAATCAAACAAAGTCTGTGTTGAATATCAAGCAGTTTGATCGAAGTTGTCACTTTTCGTCATAGGTCACTTGTACATTATTTTGTTAATTTTCGTGCTTGACCTTACACTTTTTGTCAGATACTTAGTTGGTTAGATTTTGGACGTAAGTTGGATACTATCGAGGTTATCTGCCTTTACTACAAAGCACAGTGTTTATATATATCTTACTATTCTCTATTACTCACAACACTGTCATTCCTATTTAGTTTCCCTACATTCAGTTGTTTTATCGTTCTCTAACTTCATCGAGCTTAAAAGTTCGCATAAATTTTTTAAGGTTATTATTTATAGTAACGAAAACGACTTTTTAAACTGCAATAGATGTCGTCACGTGATTTCATACTTGTTTTTATAGAACATGAAAAGTATAACCAACAAGAGATTGAAAAACTTGTTCGCAACACTTCTTATAATTTTTCTTTGGAGTACTATTCGATGTCAGGGAGTCACAGACAACCAAGTAAGAATAATTTTGCTATGACAATGTTACGTGTATATGGAAATGTCTACTGTGGTATGTATTTTGTTTTATTTTACTGTGAAATAATAACCGTTGGATTGTTTGATTAGAATGAACACACCTTACTACGTTTCATTTTGTATCTTTAACCTGGTTCGCTTGATTATCACAGCACATTGTGTGTTTTTGTCTTCTGAACAATTCGCTTACCAAAAATTTTGCAGTAGACAAATATTCATTTAGTTACTTTAGAAAGGATTCATACTTAAGGCTTTATACTACCATCGTGTTTCTGTTCACGGAAAACGGTAACTTGTGACTGTTTTATTCTTTTAGGTGTGTTTTCTCAGTATCATATATTGAAGTGAATGTTTTAAGTAAAGTCTAAGTTTTCAATCAGCTTATTGTTTTCCTTTACATTTCGGTCATTTTTCATGCACAATAAATAAAACTGTGTGGAACATTTCATTTATAAAGGCAACCTAATTGCTTTTAGAAATTAAATGTATCGTGCTGAAATCAATTAACGATTGCTTCTATGTAGGTTTGATCAGTTTTGCACGTTGTAGATATTTATCTTAGCATTCTAAACCAGATCCTGTTGTTTTTTGGCTTTGTGAATTCAGAATATTTGCTTTCATAACAAAGCAAAAAAAATTAACTATTACTATGGTATGTCACGCGTATTTGAATATTCCAAAAAAATATTCCTTTGCTTTACCTGTCAAAGTGTGATGATGATATTTAATTGTAAGACGATAAGCTATCAACTTTTGACCGCGAAAAATCAATTTAAGTTGTTCTTAATATACACGAGCTATGTTGTGTAATGGACTTTCGTTGCTGGTATTTTAGTATGCGATGGGGAATATTTACGAATAAATTAATTTTGAAAGTCTACGAATACATATTGTTAAGCTTAAATCCTGTTCATTACTTACTTTCGATGGCTTTTGGTAGCCCATTCATTTAAATTTAGTTGGTGGAGGGTCCTAAATTAGTTCCCACCTCTTCTTTTAATTACCCATCTTTAAGATATTCCGAAATGCTATCATTTTAATATCAATAAGGTTAGAAGGTGAGACATCTGGAGTTTTTTTATGCTAATAAGAATTTGGGATATGTTTATATATAGGACGGGGTTTATCTAGAGAAATGATTACTAATGCCTCGTATTTTCTTGACTAATTTTTTTGACATTTTTTCCAGCTATGTACTCTCCTCATACTGTATTGTCTCCATTTTCTGTCTTAATCTTAGCATTGAAATTTTAATCTTGGTTTACATTATTTGTACTTATACATTCGCACAAATCACTGACCATGATATGTTGGCAACTCCAACCATGCCCTGTTACCTTGAGGCTAATCAACCTTCTATTCAGCAGATTTTCGCTCCTAGATTTAACTGTCAAGATGTCTGAAGGAAATATATATTGACCTAAAATTATAATTTTGGTATACATTTAGTATGATTTGTATTCTTATCTATTAATTTAGTATTGAGACGACTTCTATTTGATGTCTTGTTTTTTCATTTATAAAAGTCCAGCAATAATCAATTAGTAGATAATCATTCTAAAGTAAATCAAAGCCCTCCAACGCTTATATATAGTAAGTTTTCATCGTATAATTGAATTTCTTTTAATTTAATTTCATGTCTAACCCTAAATATGTACTACTGTAAATCAGAAGTGTACTACAAGGCTGTCTATCATCAACGTTTATTAGTTTAAGCTGTTCCCTGAAACTTTGATGCCTATCTAATAAATTACCTTCTAAGACTAATTACAATTATTATTACTAGTAACAATATTGTAATTGTGTTGTATTATGTCAACCAGTTTATAATTTAATAATCTAATTTCTTACATAAAAGGGGAATTAAAAATCAAGTTTTAAAATATTTAATAAACAATGTTATTATCGGTCTTAGAAGTGTTTTGTAGTTTACAGTAAATAGCAACACTTGATTCAGTAAATGATTTTGGAATAGCTTACACCTATCCTTATTATGATAAGACTATTTCAATAATAGCATAATGTGCTTTATCCTTCAACTCGCAATAATAAGAGACACTAACCGATAGTAACCACCCTTTTCTCTCGAATGGGTATGTTTCACATCCTAACGTAGTTGATTTATTATTTTTGTTGCTTATCATCCAAACCACTTAGTTTGTAATATGGAGTTGAATAAATTCGGTTTCCAAACTTAGATTTGTGATAGGTTTATTGTATATCGTAAACACTGTTGTTTCACTGCTTAGGTGAATGCACTTGATTTGGAATCAATAGTATTTAATTGAGTTTAGTCGATAGGTAGTTGCTGTCTTAAATTAATATGTCTGAACGTAACATGCGGTTTAAGTACACTGGTTTCCTTATATTTAGCTTTATATATGTAGTTTTTAAAATAAAACACTACATCGAGTTGTTTATTTCATTTGTCGGCAACTTACTGACTTACGACTGAGTTAGAAACATTAAAGTTAAGTATCTGGCACAATACAAATATAGTTAATTGGCAAATGTAATTCACCTTTACTGACCGGAGTGGCTGTGACATACTTTAAGTGTTACCAGCCACCACCTACCTCAACTTACATTGTTGGCTGAAGTAGAAACCAGTTAGAAGAAAGCTAGGGATGATCAAACCAAGAAGTTTCATTAGTCCATGAAGTCACTGGTCGCTGATCTGACCCATGTTATTAGTTACATGATACCTGATTAGAGTTTGCATTATATCTACGATGAGTGGATAAATATGTTGTGTCATGGCTGAAAGTGATTACGACAGCATAAACACATCCTATCTTCCTCCTTTACGCATAACTTTTCATTACAGTTTTGGAATCACATTCTCAATGTTCGACCATTCACATCATGATTGGTTCTAGATTATTTCAAACCCCTTTTTACTTGTCTTATTAATCTCATCATGATGATATAGAATAAAAAATTGGAGATAACGTCTATTTGTACGGGGCTCTACGTGGAATATAACTGACTAACACTTAATGACACTACTGAGAGATATAATCTACCTGAAATGTCATTAGTTATTGTTTCTGTAGTCTAAAAATGCTTATAGTGTATCGTCTGATTCTTTGAATATTCCCACTTATAATATTATTTTCATTAACTGGTTAAGTATTTCAAACAGATCGTAGACAGAAATTTAGTGGCACATTCATGAATATGTATATAATCAAAATGATTGCTAACGCTTATGTGAAAATTTTTATTCATCTTATTTTTACTTATGAAATAATGGGTGTTTTGTTACATAATTTTAGGTCTGACATATGGAATACTCTGTGTAACTATATCCAATGCGTGTGCATTTGCAGGGAATCATATTTATACTTTTTGAAAAATATAGTTTCTTCCAAACATTAATTTCATTTATGGTGGCTACTGCTGTTGGTTCTTTATTATCAACCGCCGTAATTGTACTTACGCCACAGGTAAGTATATATATATATAACCTTGTATGGAGTAATGGACAAGTGGTCATGGCGGTTGGTTTAGAGCTGTGTTATCAAAAGTTCAAACTACTGTCCATGTAGTCTGGTTTTGAAAACCAGGTGTTGATACCAACGTCTACATATACCCTAAAACCAAGCCTACAATCATACACCTGATAAATGTATGTATGCTCTTTAGCATTGCTGGATGAGTTTCCTAGCATTTATTAGCTTAGCAAAAGTTTCCGAAATCCATTTGTCTTTTCTGTTCTTTGTAGTTAGATTGGATGCAAATATCGTTGCTGCATTTACAGCTTCTTTAAAATTATATCAAGCTTCCTAGGGATGAACCTGTTGTACATGATCTACTAAGTGTTTAGCTTATTTTTCTCTGTATGGATTCTTGGCGTTTCCTCTCAAAAACAGGCAACCAAGGTGGTTTTTAGTTGTAACCTTTCTGCGTCTATTGAAACGCATAGAAATATGCACTTTCACTAGGACATAGTCATAGTTCAAATATGTGTTTCATAATAAGCAGTAGTCCTCTGCAAAGCCTCTTCAACGATAGCTGATGGTTTATTTTCGTCCATCGTTGTTTTTATGTTGGAGGCTACCATATAACATAATATCTTCCCTATACTTGAAGTTTGTGCTTGTTAGGAATAAGCGGTAATCAGAACATAACTGTAGAAGACACAATAAATAAGCCTGAGTTAACCTACCAACTTCGGCTTTAAAATCCATTACTATGATTACCATGTCTAAGTGTTTAGTTTTATGAAGGAGGTTACAGAACTTCCCACAAAATTCATCTTTTACTCCATATGAGTTGCACTTCAGAGGGGAAGAGGCATAGACATAAATGATAAAAAGGCATCGTGTGTCCTTATCTTTCAGAGTTCTCACTATGCTATCTAGATGGACAGTTCATAGGTGATTATCAACAGGAACTCATTCAAGCAGCACCCTTTGTGCTCACAAATTTGGTACCACGCCTATACCATCAAGGCCAGGAGATCTTACTCCTGGGTCCCCAGATAGTCGATGATCATATCACACTGAATCTCTTGACTGAACAGGTGACGTCATGAGAATGAGCACACTAGGGTCCTGTATTCGTATTTTGGAGACACAACAGACATCAGTGACAAGAGATTTAAGGGTTTTAGTTAGTGAAGTTTGTCGACCGATTTAACAAAGAATTGGCACATTTAATGCTCCAACACAAAGTTTAAAGCGTACCTTCAGGAGACTTGAAATGGCGCTCCGTAGATTCGAGTTACTAGTGTTATGTGTATGGAAAGTGGGAGGAAGATGGGGTTGCGAGTGAAAGTAGAGGAAATGTTAGTAGAAGTATGAATTTGTTTGTGAACTGGGTGGTTTCGAATGCTGTTGAAAGTACGAGAGCGGTTATTTCATCGTTACCCACGCCGTAGATGGGTTCTTCTCGTTGTATCTGAAAAGTAAAGTGAGTTAGGTTGATGTCAGTAAACTGGGAGATCGACCTTTTTGTGAAAGGTTGTTGTTCTGTTAGCTCCGTACAGCCTAAGCCCTTACTGATAAAAATCTGTGAAGTAAGACGAGATGTGTATTTTCAGGGTCGACTTTTTTAATCCTATCCTTTCTTTGTGGAACTGACAGCATCACTGTCAAGCTGTCTGTCTGAGGGAGGCACTTTAGTGCTGTCACGACTTTTTACAGTTGCCGTTGCACCTTATGTTTTCTGCTTTTGGTCTTACCGTTCTACAACCGATTTCCCTGGCATGGTAGGATCATAAAAAACAACTGTCACAGCCAGTATGGTCCGAATGGTTCATCATGATAGGAAAACCCGACTACCACGTCAACGTAGAAACAACGGTCGAGCAATTATTCATTGAATTCGGTAAAAACTTTATTTGGTTAATGAAACTCCTAGAGTTAGGATACTTATCAAAGAAACGTTATTCACTGAGTTCGGAACAGGTACACTTATGCAAAGGTTATGAATACATACTTTTCAAGTGTTTGTATATTCTCACTGTTTGTTTTTTGAATTGCATTTAACCTTTCTCTATTACTAAATAAACGTCTTGAAAGGGTTGTATCGATCTAGCATTAAATCGAAAGTATTAATGTTTTATTCATTTTGTTTACTTTCATTCTTATTAGGCATTAGCAATCACTCATCCAACAAATGATGGGGATTCTCACAGTTCTCACCCATATGTTAGTCAATCCATTTGTGTATGCGCAGGTGTTATTTTCTTCTATATTCTGGAATTTTGTCTGCGTCATGTGTCGCAAAGTATTCAGGTACGTATATTAACATCGATTGCTTTTTGAACTTCACTTTTTAAGAAATTATCCACAGCATCTTAAGTTGAAAATCAATTGCTCATCCGAAGCAAATTCGCTTTTAAACATCACGATTCAGAGCATTTAAAGTTGCACCAGTGGGTGGCCACTTTGCAGCCAAAATAACATCACAATACCATCTAACATATCTTCAACTGATGTAAAACTTTCTAGCATTTATTTATATATAGAGTAGTCTCATTTATCCTATCACGTGCTTAGTTCTCAAGATAGATTGCATAATGTTTGCAAAAGCTTTTGGTTGATGTAACACTAACCCCATCCATTCTTTCACTGACATTAGTCTTCCCTCTGCTAGTGGACCTGGTGAATTGATTGTAACAACTTCCGTCAGTTACTAGATATAGTTACTGTTCGTTACATTTTAGTAAACACTTTATTGTTTTCGTTTTCCAAGTATTGGAATCGCAATAAATAAGATGATTATATTGCAAGACTTGTAATCAAAAATACCATTGTCTTTTTTCTTTTATTTCAATAACTTTGTGATTTTTCAACTTGTTTACGAAGAAGAATAAATCTGTTGGGGACAATCATCATGGATTGCATACAGATCAATTAAGTCACCATCATCATTATCATAATCATCATCGAAGTCAACTTCCTGATCATCAACAAGGAAGAAATTCAATTGTTATTGCCGTCGAACCTTTAGTAGATGATGATAAAGATGGACCAGTGGTTGAGTTCACGCCTAATCATTTTAATCATTTGAAATCAATTAATAAACTTCAACAGGGTGATAATACTAGTTTACAATCGGAATCACCACCAAATGAAGATTCAATGAATCATTTACCTTCTTACGAAGTGAGTTACGTTTTCGAAACTGAGCATATCATTGTTTTTAGACTTAGGTTACCTGCACCATTGTCATCTTTCAATAAATTTGTTTTATTCAGAACACTTGATCGTTTTTCCGTTCATTTATTAGATGAGTACTCAATCGTAGGGCGTGATCTTCAATGATGATTTCATTTCATGCGTCTCGTGTCCTTCATAACTGTGCTGGAAATATGCTCGTATAACATAACTCGTTAGCCTATAAAAAAACTTCAATATAATGGAAGCTGAAATGTTTAGTGAAAATTTCGCATATGCTCATTCATTACATATTCCCAGTAAGTCATTAGGAATACAAATTTAGCAAACAAATGTTTATTTTCATTTAGTTCCATATTGCTGCTCAACACTGTCGTTTACACCTTTACATTTGAATTTAAAATCAGTACTAATTCATTAGTTAGTTACATGTTAGCACGAAATGATCCTGATTAAAGCACGCTCAAAACATGCCTACGAAGATGTGCTGTGATTTATCCATTCTTAGCCAATTATCGCCAACGAACAATCGGGAAGTTTCTAGATTACCAATGTTTACTTTGCTTTCTGCCTTCTGCTTCTGCTGTATTTTCTCAATACATCTTGCTACCTGCGATAATCTTGTTCTAATTTGAAATCAAGTCTCTGTCGTCCTTAGATCGTAGAATACTAAACAGGATTAAACATAATACCAACGGGTCAATAGGGACAACTTAACACTACTGGTTATTATTAATATTATTATTACTATTATTATTATTATTACTATTATTATTATTACCATTATTGTCATTTCTTTTCATTACTGTTGTGAACATTAACTCACCACCAATTAGTTGATTTTGACTTTACATTCGAATGTAAATCTACTATTATCACTGCTCGACCATAATGTGGAACACATTGAAAAAGATATTCCTTTGATTGATTTGTGTTACTTTTGTACACTACTCAAATGCTAATTAACCACAAATTTTCGATCTTTCTTGTTTAAGAACACTGATGGCATTCCCAGTAACCTCAGCTTTATTTTATGGTGTGGTAGCTTTAATTAAATGAACAATCATTAGATGATATTAATTGCGTAAAATATGACTCTATATAAGTTTATTGCTCTTTGATCTAAAGTAAGATAATTGTGTCAGCTAGTGTGACTACACAGTCATTTGTTATAATATGTCACTGTATTTCATCGTGCCATACTGAAAACTTGACCAACAAAGTTTTGCCTTTTTTGCAGAAACTGATTTATCTCATCTGTGTTTGCTTTCTTTGATTTACTGACTGTGTCGATCAATTATTGCTGCTACATCGTTTCCGATCGCTTAATAAAAGCTGTTGCTTCTGAAGTTATCAACGGATTCCCATATTCTGATCTATATTATTAGAACAATCAATTGTTTATAATGCTTAAGCAAAGTCACAGTGGGATTCACATTGTTTACCTTATTATCTTTATTTCTTTAGCTTATACGCTAATTTGTCTAGTGTCCCTTAACATGTGTATATGTGATCAGACTGTTCGAAATGCGTTGCGTAAATGTATCACATAACACTGCATTATCAAAATTTATCAAGCGACAAATTATATATATATATATATATATATATATATATATATATATATATATATATATATATATATATATAAGTCTAGTTTAAATCACTTACTGCTTTCGAAAATCTTTAGAGATATTTCATTACTCATATCAACTAGACTATTACATCCTTTCATTTTGTCGGGTTACATTTGTAGTACACCGTCTCACTTCATAGAACATAAAGCCACTTTGTTTTGATAGTATATTTTCATTTTTGTTGACTATTATTGAGTTTTAGAAGAAAGCTACCTGGTCACTAAGTTTCGTAAATGGACGGGTTGTATTCATGACAAGTTTGAAAAGAAATTCTAGAAATTGTTTAGATAGATTCTGTATCTACTTGTAACTTTGTAGCTTTCTGTCATTTAATTATTTTGTAATTCCAAGAACACATATTGTGCCGATTCATCTCATCTACAATGTGTCTCACACGATCAGTGCTATATATAATCTTCTAATCTTTCATTTTACAGGATACCTTTTTCTGTAAACCATTATTAGTTTTTAGATGATGGAGAATTATTGATTGTAAGAAAAATATTGAATGCATTTTGTTCTTTGGGCTGAATAATTTAGTGTTAGTACTTAAAAACAAAATCATCAATCAGCTATTAGAATTTTCCTACAGTTGGCTACAGCGTGTTCTGTTGATCTGTCACTTAATATACCAAATCCAGATTTTCGGTCCATTTGTCAAGACTAAGGTTTTCTGTCTCTACGTTACTGCTTCTACAACTAGCGAATTTGCATTCTTTTTGTTTATTTATGTAGTTTGATGAGATTATGTTGTTAGATTCAAGCTGAATGAAGTGAAGAGAAATTTGTCTTTAGAGTTTAGTGTGTTTTGAAAGATATACATGATTAGTGAAGAGCTGCGATACTTTATCATTTACTTTCGGTTCAATTGCTATGATATATATATATATATATATATATATATATATATATATATATATATATATGCTTTCATTTTATTTATAATTTAATGGACAAAAATAGAGTAGCTTGAATCGCCTGTTTGAATGACCTATTATTGAATGATTTTCTACGATTAATCGTCTGTTTACTGAAATTATGCAAATTTTTAAATTTTTTATTATTTGTTTATTTGTATCACGTTTTTACAATGCGAGCATTCCAGATATTGATTAGTTGATGGAGCTTTTATAAAAAACATATCACTAAATATATGCGTTTCATAAAAAATAACATAACTGTTATGTATTTGCGGATATACAATGCCCTTGATGATTGCCAGTCACTGTATAGACACGTCTGCCCCGCGACTTCCAGTTCCCAAGCCGGAATATAGAAAACAACAATTGATGAGCCAACAGGCAGAACCAGAAACGAATTATATTTCAATCATGCTTTTATATATACACAAAATCAGACCACACAGTGAACCAATTAGGTAACCAACATTAATACAGAACTAAGGAAATAGTGGTAGTGAATAAGAACAACTTGTATACAACTGATTAACTGTACTCCATAATAAGAGACAATCTAATAACAGTAAATATGCTGAACGAGATTATAGAGTAAGAGGAACGTAACAATAATAAAAATGCAATGTTTACACTTCTCACGACCACAATTAATGAATTAGTTTTCTAAAACACAGTTCTGGAAGTTTCTCACTCCTCTTTAGTGGTTTGACATAACAACAACTAAACACTATTTTTAAATAGAAAATAAATAATTTCCAAATCTTTTTATCTCTCTGTTGTTAATGTTTAGAACTCCAATTAGTCAGCCTACGTTGTCTTGTATGTACCCTAAGCGAATTACCTCACTGTAGTGTTAAGTCATAAGTATGATTAAAAAGACAGTATAAACTGTTCAATTGCAGTACTAAACGTTAACAATAAAGGTATGCAAGTATTTAGAATTGTATGTGCATATCTGTTGAGTAAGCGTAGTACTCTGGACTCAGTAGTTTTGTGGATACCATAGTGACGTTTGAAGCGAGTAGATCGAATTAGATTCCCCGTGTTAATATCAACACTAAGATATGCCAGGTATACCTAACTGATAAGTCCTAAATGGAGCAAAATGCTCCTACTAGATTACACTTACCACTCAACTCAACTTTACTCATCGAAATTAAATTTTTTTAGTTATTAATATTGTCATTATGGAATGGTTGATTGTGATAAAATTTTCTGTTTTTCTTAAAAGAATGCATTAACGTGAAAATTGAAAATAATAGTTCTTTTCATTCAAATGTTTTTAATTATTCGAATGTACGAATCTAAACTTTTATTTAATATTTTCTTTTAGGAACTTTCTACTGAAGTCAAAAAATCTACTGCTGACAATAAAGGAATAAAAACAAAAACAACGACTTTATCATCTCACACATTGGTAAAGGATAAAAACTGGAAACAAAAATTACGTGATTTAGAACCTGTTGCTTGGATGATTGTGATTGGTGATGGTGCACATAATTTTATGGATGGATTGTCAATAGGCGTCGGTTTTACTCAAAGTATCAGTTTGGGAATAAGTTTAACATTAGCTATTATATGTGAGGAACTTCCACACGAATTAGGTGAAAATCCTTTTTCAGATTATTTTGGCAATTTATTATACAAGGTGGACTGTTTAATTTTATGTTTAGTTGTTAGAAATAGTTTGCAAGAAACTATAGGTTTTGTTCATGTTGGCATTTGTCAGTAAAGCTTACTTTCAATCCAAAGCCATCTAATATCCTTCTCTTAGGATTAGAACCCAGACCGAGACGTCATCACGTAGTCGGTCAATCAGACTATCAGCCTCCTCACAATTTCAGATACCCCTTTTTGAAGTACGAATATCAGCACGAAACTTAGATCTGGAGTTTTATACTGACTACCTCCATTCGCTTAATACCAACGACATAGGTAATGCGTTATCAAGACTTATAATCACATTCTAACTGGATCGATAAAATTAGATCAACCCTGTAAACTAGACCAAAATGATGCTGGTCAGTATTCCGCAATTAATCAACGTAAAGTGTGATTTTTTGGTAAACTCTTCATTTCAAGTGACTTTTGTTTAATACTACGTGTTGTACGTCGAAATTGATATTTAATTTTACGTAATTTAGTCACAAAAACGTAATCAATTTAGTTGATGTTGCTTTTCTGATTGGTATATTAAAATGAGTCATGAGTCTGTAAGAGGGTACGAGTTTCGTCAATTTTATAAATATTCATTTGTAGTAACCGAAAATGATATCGATTTTGTTGATAAATTAAGTTGATTATACTACTATTTCAATACATAGCCAGTTTCGTAAACGTTCATGTTAATGATATCCGGAAAGAGTCTATTTCAGAGCTTGTTTCTGTATGCTCGGTAACTTTCGTAAAACAGAGACTGATAATCTATCAATTATAATTTTCTTATCGACGAAATTATTTATGAAAGGTGTATAATCGTATTTGTAAAGACTAAAAAAGTATGTAAGCCTATTAAAAATGGAGAATCACTTGCATTGTGTAGTACTCAGTAACTGTGTCGTACGAGTGAACACCTATTTTCGTTCAGCCATCTGAAAGTTTAGCAGTAATAACATGAAGATAAATTAAGATGTATTTGGATCTTCTCATCGATATGTCGTGGGTTGAAACTAGTCAGTCTCTGTTGTTATATGTGCATCCTGAGTGAACCTCCTTGATATTGCGATAGATCACAAGTATTGTTTAAGTTGGATTGTGACTGGCAAGCGGAATCCAGGACGAATGTTCCGACCTATTTGGGACTCATCAGCTAGATGTACTTGCACGCCGTATTGATGTTAACCCCGATACTCAAACTCAGTTTGTTTCGTGCCAAATGGTATCGCGTTCACTACTACGCTACTGAGCCCAAACACCCATGTTTGTGCAACGGGTATATGTATATACTCAGGATGTATTTAGATATTTTGTTAGCCTAGTGGTGAACGCATTGGCGTTTGGCTTGAAACGATCTAAGTTAGAATCACGATGTGAAAATCAATATTGAGATCCAGGTACATCCAGCTTACGAGTCCCAAAGAGGACGAAACGCGAGTACTGGATTCCACTTGCCAGTCACAAACCAACCTAAACAACGAAAATTGATGTCTACTTGATGAATGAAATTGAAAACACTGGCTTATAAAAGTAAATTATTAATAATTTTAAGAGATTTATATCAACTAGTTTTCTTTCTATGACTAATCGAAATGAATAATAAATTTTGTGGCCATAATAAAGTGAGCACTTGTACTCGTTGTTTATGAACACAGAAGTTTGTTTTGTAGCTGTGATTACTAACATCTCTGCAGCTCACAAGTTATTCATTTGTACTTCATGTGAACGGAATTGTTTGACTGTGTAGTTGAATTTAAAATATTTTTTTGATGGGGTTAGTACGATCACAAGTGATGATATGTTCCAATACCTTAGTATTGAAATATCTTTCATATCCATCAAGTGAACAGTTAATTCCTTGCCATTACTATTTCTTAACCTGTAATTGGTTGTACAAACCTCGTGTAACCCTTAACATTTTGAGTACTCAATGTTGTAATTCATTTACTTCATTGAAAAGATTTCCTTTAAAAGATAAAGCTTCAGAATATTCGTAGATTACCAAACGGCGCACTAAATGATTTACAAAATCAGTAATTAAATGTTTCTTT
This sequence comes from Schistosoma japonicum, assembly GCA_025215515.1. Lineage (NCBI taxonomy): Eukaryota > Metazoa > Platyhelminthes > Trematoda > Strigeidida > Schistosomatidae > Schistosoma > Schistosoma japonicum. The sequence continues at coordinate 16,865,686 of CM046063.1, read as the reverse complement.
CGGAATTATAATGTAATGTCTTCCTCATAGATTTTATACTGTACTTTTGAGTGCAGCATCGGAACTTAATTCTCGTACAATAAATAATTTGTAATCATCCGTTATAATACTAGTAACAAGTAAGCTAGCTCTCTAGCTAAGTTGTTAAGTAAGCCCCAATCCGAATTCCGAACATTTCTGATTAGCTTAAAGTAGAATGAAACTCCCCCCCCCTTCATATTTTACTACTATATTCTTTTTCAAATATTACTCTAATTGAAACGTGAACAAGTTGTTTTAACACTGCTACGCATTATTTTTCGATTCTCTTCCGAAGGAGATATTGCAGTACTTCTACGTTCTGGGTTAACTGTACCGATGGCTATGTTGCTTAATTTTATTTCTGCATGCACAGCCTATATCGGATTTTTTATTGGTATAACTGTTGGTGAATTAAGTGATGTTGCACCTTATGTATTTGCTGTAACCGGTGGTTTCTTCATGTATATTGCTCTAGCAGATATGGTAAGTGGCGAAATTGGATAGTTTTTTATGATAAACATAATTAAAAGTGTTTAAGAAATGATATTGTGTTTTAACTGTTATACTTACTTGGAGGACTCAATGAATATCAACATTCTAAAACACTTAGACAACATTGAAGCGGTGGATTATTGGTTAAAGCACTTAGCTTCAAGCTTACAGGCCACGCTCTACCTTCTTCCATCTCAGTTTCCGGGTAGCATTACAATCCTTTACAAGTATAGCTCGAAGCTACGTACACGAATCAGTCTTTCAACTGAATCCACGACAACACTAAACGTACAGCAATGAATTTCATTGAAGTAGAGAGATGAGTTAGTTGTTCATTATCTCAACTTGTGATTATTACTGTTATGTTGTTATAATAAGGATAACGTGTTTACTGACTTTATGTTTTTCATGAACCCTCCCTTCCATCCTTTCATCATACTTAAATGACAGTTTTCGACACTTTCAGCTAATTCAGTAAATAGTAATTACAATCTTCGATCAGGTTATGTGTAAAACATCACTTATGTTGGTTACAAAGAAACTAATTAATATGTCAGATATGCAATAGGGGAAATGAATCTTAATGCATTATATGATACTAGTTAACACTGCTGTTATTTGACGAAAGTTGTATTCTATGAAAGACAAAAGCTAATGGAGGTGTGTATTTAAAAATTCAACCGTTCTATATTTGCATCGACAAGCAAAATGTAAAACACGCAATTCTTAAAAGCCTACTAGTATCTTCTAGAGTATGTAGGTTGAAGCTACTATAATTGCTAAAATACCTATTGACCATCATTCACCACGTATATACTTCCCTTAGAACAGCACTTTAATCGTAAGGACAAGTAGTTCTACGTGATTACTCAAATCGAAGTAGATGAAATGGTACTTGAGCCAGTGACATACTCGCTAAAATTCAAATTTCTAAACCACTTGACCGTCATTTTACCTAAAAACTTGATTATATACAACAATAACTAGTAGTAATAACTCATATCCTCTTCATAATCTAATATTATTATGCCTTCTATTCTAGCTCCCAGAAATGCGTGCTATGGAAGATGCTAAGAAATTAGAGAATGGTAATTGTTGGGTAATGTTTTTCACTAATCTTGCCGGTCTTCTATTCGGTTTCGGATGCATTGTTACAATCACACTAACTAGTCAATATATTACCATTTAATTCATTCGTAACTTGTAATTTACATTATATAAATAAATAATAATTTGTCAATTTATTGATTATTATCATTGGCTTGATTCTTTGTACGTTTCAGTATTCTATTTTTTTAGTGTTTATTTATAATCATTGATAATAATAACTATGTCAAAAATTTTAATCAGAATGTAATGCACATATTTATTTTAACTACTATATAGTGAGTATCAAATGTTGTTTTTTTTTCTTTTTCACATTGGTTTATCCCGATCTTTTTTAAAGGTAACTTATCAGTAAACTTCAAAAATCGCAAATATCTTTAAAAGGACAATTAAATTTTACAATTTAATTAGTGTTAATAATGTATTGGTACGTTGACTGTAACTCATTCACACATACCTAAGCATAGGTATGCCTATAACATATACTATTGGTACTCTGATCAGTTTCTTAATTTGAGCTTATTGATTATTCTGAGTACTACGTTTTATTCACTAACTTCTGTGTATTTCTTCACAGTTATCTCTTCTCTTTGTCTATTTGTTTCATTCCTATACCAGGCAATATTGTTATCATTATTACTAATATTATCATTCATACACTAGAATGTATAATTATTTGGCAAATGACATTTGATTAAGACTAATTTTCTCTTGGAATCAACTAAATAACCGTCTGTATGCATATATATATATATATATATATATATATATATATATATATATATATATCATATTGTATAAAATCTCATATATTCACAAAAATAGGCGTTATCATCGATATCATTTATTAGTTATTCTATACTACATTTATGCATAATCTGACAGTGAATACAGGCTTGAAAATACTGAGACTTATATATGTTTTCTGATGAGAATGCAAGCAGTTTCCTGCCATTTTTCTTTGGCTGTAACTTATTGTAAGTGTTGTACGATGCTAAATGTTGTTGGCGATTAATTCATTGCGAATTGATTAGAAAAGCTGCGTTGTTTCTTTTCATTTCTCTACACATCTCAGCTACTGAAACTTATTGAACTGATAGTGAAAGTATACACAAACTAGCCATTAATAGCGCTACATAGTTTCAAGATATAAAAGTACTCACTGTTAGGAAACGGATTATTTCTCGAAAAATTCGACTTTAATCAGGTTGAGAAAGGTTGATAATTATTACTTTGCAATTTCGAAAATGCATGTACCATCAGTTCGAGCTCCCTAAAACTCGTACTTTGAATGAATTCTTTATGACAACGAGCATTTCTAAATATCTATTTTTTATCGATTAGAGCAAGAAATGAACCTATAACTTCTTTTTCTCTATTATTGGGGTCATTGTCCAAGTTTTGTAGGATAGTATTTGCCTTACACTCACTACTGCGTTAATATTTCACATGTGTATATAGTTATAATTCATAACGGTGGCATCATCCACCTAATTCTCAAAAGTAATATAGAAATCTAGGTGTCTTATTTTTCTCACTCAGTGTTCAACATGTCATAAAATTAAAAAGGTATCATTTTATATCTATGATTACCGACAATTTCATGCATTCGAACTTTCGATATCTTATCACTGAATGACGTATACTTCACAAAAGTGTTTCACATCGCGTCAACTTTGTTTAACTCCAACTATTACTTATATCTGTCAAATGCTTCACCGTTTATTTTATTGCATATCATTATAACTTTGTTAATTTTTACAAAGTAAAAGCAATAAACATAGTGACGTGTAGTGATTTCATTTCGCGGTCTCGAATTCTTTTCCGTACTCTCATAATCGGATAAGTCAAATATTTTAAAGTGTAATGTTGAGTGTAACATGGATTGAGTTCTAAAAGAAGATAATATTTATATTTAAAAGTTCAATTTTTAGATGAATGGAATAGGTGGAACAGGGAGGTTACGACATAACCGAGTATGCAAGACATGTACTCATTGTTCTGTTGGCAGTAGGTAAAGTGACGATAGTCGATATCAATTACCAATCATGATAATTGCGATGGCAATAGTAGTTTAAAGTTTTGTGCATAAACCTGGGATGCTAAATTAACAAGAGATTAAATGTTTCGATAAATAATTTAGAAAATAATAAGACTAACCTACACACTAGTGTGAATACTTAAGAGTTGTGATGAAAGATTAAAAAAAGGAGTTTATAAACACTGGGAGAAGAAGCAAAATGAAACACGAGGTTTTTTTAACACACTGTTAAAAATGCTAAACAAGGAAACTGAGGTTAAAAAACGAAAGACCAGAGATAACAAGAATACACTTTATGGTAATCTCATATGAACCGCGGATTTCGTTTTGTGTACAGATATTCGTGTGTGTACGACGGATAAAAGCTGCTTCTGCATAACGTAGAAGTCTGGTGTTATTCTTTCCACCTAATCTTCGGAATGTGACACGGATCCATCTAGTGACCTCGGTCCATGATGTATCTTGTTGCACTACTTTGTAATTTGGAAACATTTAATATCAAATTCTTCCTTATACATTTCGATATTCTTCCAGATGGTACCCTTGCCGTTCTTCGAACTTACATGTACATGTAAACTGGTAAATATAGCTGAAAGTAACTAGACCTGGTTTCTTATATAAGTTTGATTTTCTGAGCAATTTTTGTGGAGTAGGTGGTGATTAAATTTGCAGCTGGATAAGTTAATGATATACTGGCCTGTAATCGGCAACTATTTAATATCTGATAAGATCTCCTTCGAATAGAAGGCCAATACATTGTTTTTTGGGACTGATTAATATGAACTTCACGGGATAATTGACTAAGAATCTGTGTATGATTTCTACCTAATTGTCCAATGAATTTTTTAGAATATTGCCTGGTTACATTCAAGAAAATCATTCTATCTAAACCTCTTTTATAAGAGATTGAACAGTAGATATTAAAATGTGAGTACTGGCGTGTTTTGAGGTGAACAGAACTTAAGGCTGAACCGTCCTTATTCTTTGTTATCTTCAATTTCAAGAAATGTCTACTATTATTTTAATTCATGGGGACAAGTGAATTTTACTTTTGGATAAGCCGAACTGAAACAAGCCATTGAAAGCATGATCTTTGCTGTCACATATGATAAGTTTATAATCAACATACCTCAAATATATTGATGTTTGTTTGTTATATATTTGAACCTAGCATTCTCTAGTTGGGCTGGAAAAATAGCGAATATCCAACTCAATGGACTCTCCATGGCTACACCTGCTTCTCGATAGTACACCCCATTAGATTATATCTGTATTTTTCTTCTGCATACCAATAATAATTCTTTTAGTCTCTTCCTAGAGGAGTTAATCGTATCAGTAGCTACAGATAATGTCAGTAGTTTTTTCCAGTGGTACATTGGTAAATAATGATTCTACATCAAAAGACTATGCAGTTTTCTTCTAAGATGATACCATCTTTTCCTTAAACAAATCCAAAACTGTCTATCAAACATGGAAAAGAGTGCTAAATAATTATTGTTATCATGTTCAAAAGTGTCCAGGTGCAATTTTGAAAATACGTTGATAAAAGAAACTGATTGGGGAGGGGATATTAATGGATAATGCATATCAGTAACAGACTTTTATGAGAACAGATACTGTAATATATATAATCCTGCTTCAGACATATTCGTTGCCGTTGATGGATATCTGCCTGATTTCCGGAGTGGTTGGCTTTCACTGAGTGCGTCTGCTAATCAAATCTCTAGAATTGTTCCCCTCCTTAAACTGGTCACTATAGTATATATACTAACTAACTTACTTACTTATGCCTGTTACCCCTCTCTGAGGAACATAGGCCGCTTACCAGTATTCTCCATTCAACTCTGTCCTCACCAATCCTTTCTAGCTTTTTTCAGCTGCTGTTCATCCTTTTAATGTCTGCTCCCAATTCTCGACGCACTGTGTTCTTTGGCCTTCCTCTTTTCCGTTTTCCAACAGGATTCCAAGTTAGTGCTTGTCTCGTGATACATTTAAATGATTTCTGCAATATATGTCCTATCCATTCCCAACGTCGTTTCTTGATTTCCTCTTCAGCTGGAAGTTGGTTTGTTCTCTTCCATAGTAGGCTGTTGCTGATGGTTTTCGGCCAACAGACATTCAATATTCTACGTAGACAGTTGTTGATAAATACCTGTACTCTCCTGATGATGTTTGCAGTAGTTCTCTGCGTTTCAGCTCCATACAGAAGAACTGTCTTGACGTTCGAATTGAAGAGTCTAACTTTGAGGTTGGCAGACAGTTGTTTGGATACCATATGTTCTTCAACTGTATGAATGCTCCCCTAGCTTTACAAATCCTTTCCCTTATATCTGCATCGGATCCTCCTTGTTCATCGATGATGCTCCCCAGGTATGTAAAGGTATCCACTTCTTCCAGAGTTTTACCATCAAGTTCGATTGGGTCGGTGCTCTCCGTGTTGAATTTGAGGATCTTGCTCTTTCCCTTATGTATGTTCAGGCTTATTGATGCTGAGATTGCTGTTACGTTAGTTGTCTTCATCTGCATTTGTTGGTGCGCATGGGTTAGAAGAGTTAGATCATCTGAAAAGTCCAAATAATCGAATCGCATATTATTTATCCATTGAATTCCATGCTTTTCCTCAGATGTGGAGGTTTTCATGATCCAATCAACCACTAGGATGAAGAGGAAAGGCGAGAGCAGACAGCCTTGTCTGACACCGGTTCTCACTGGGATCGCATCTGTCAACTGTCCTCCATGGATGACTTCGCACTGTAGTCCGTCGTAAAAATTTCGGATGATGTTGACAAGTTTCTCTGGTTAACCGTAGTGTCAAACAAGTTTCCATAGTGATCTCCTGTCTACACTGTCAAACGCCTTCTCATAGTCAATGAAGTTGATGTACAGTGACGAGTTCCATTTAATCGATTGTTCAACGATGATACGTAGTGTTTCGATTCGGTCTGTGCATGACCGATCCTTACGGAAACCAGCCTATTGATCTCGAAGTTGAGCATCCACTGAGTCTTTCATTCTATTCAACAACACTCTGTTGAAGACTTTCCCTGGTACTGACAACAGTGTGAGTCATATGTAGTTCTCACATTTGCTCAAATCTCTTGTCTTTGGTATCTTGATAAGGTATCCTTCTTTCCAGTCTACCGGCACTTGTTCTTCCTCCCAGATCCTCTTGAATAAAACGTGGAGCATCCTTGCCGTTATGTCTATGTCTGACTTGAGTGCATCGGCTGGTATATTGTCAAGTCCTGCTGGTTTCCCACTTTTGATCTGTCTGATGGCTATCTTGATTTTTTCCATCGTTGGTGGATTGACATCTATCGGGAGGTCCGTAGATGCTGTTTCGATGTCTGGTGGGTTTGGTGGAGCTGGTCTATTCAAGAGTTCCTCAAAATGTTCTACCCATCTGTTTCTTTGTTCTTGAATTTCGGTGACTAGCTTGCCTTCTTTGTTCCTGACCGGTCGCTCTGGTTTACTATATTTGCCTGCCACTTTCTTCGTTGTGTCATATAGCTGTTTTATATTTCCTTCTCTTGTAGCTTTTTCTGCTGTCGTTGCAAGGCCTTCGATGTACTTACGTTTGTCGGCTCTAATGCCCTTCTTTACTTGCTTATTAGCTTTTGTGTATTTTCTTTGTGCTTTGATTTTCTCTGCTCTAGTTCGGCTGTTGTTGATTTCTGCCTTCTTGTTCTTTGTTGAATTCTGCTTGGGGTCTTAGTGGTAATCCATTCCTTGCGGCACAGAGCCTCTTGACAATTTGAAGTTAGTGTATCTTTGATTCCTTACCAGTTGACCTCTACAGTGGTTTCTTCCTCCTTCAGCAGATCTTTTAAGGCTTGAAATCTGTTATTGAGAGTTATTTTGAATTCCTTGAGTTTGTCTGTATCTTGATAAGAGGCTGTATTGAACCGTTGTAATGTTGTTACTCCAGTTTTCCATTGCTTCTTTAGTTTCAGTTTCATTATGGCAACCACTAGGTAGTGATCTAAAGCTATATCAGCTCCTCTCCTGGTTCTCACATCTTCCATTGATCTTCTGAATTTTTTATTGATGCATATATGATCGATTTGATTCTCTGTAGTATGATCCGGTGAGACCAACGTAACCTTGTGTATGCGTTTGTGGGAGAATATTGTACCACCTATGACCATTTTGTTGAAAGCGCATAGATCCGTAAATCTTTCACCATCCTCATTTCTTTCTCCCAGTCCCTGTTGTCCCATGATGTCTTCGTATCCGGTGTTGTCTATTCCGACTTAGGCATTTAGGTGCCCCATTAGGATTGTCAGATCCTTTCCTGGACACTTCGCTATAATTGACTGCAGCCTATCATAAAACTGATCTTTGTCCTCGTTGTTGCCGTCGTTTGTGTGTGCATAACATTGGATAATGTTCATTGTAATCCCATTCTTCATTGTCTTGAAAGATGCTTTGATGAACCTGGGTCCATGCGGTTTTCATCCTACAAGTGCAGTGTGCGCTTTCATGAAAGCATCATAGCAATCCTTGGATGTGTGGGGCATTTTCCTCTTCGTTACCGGAGTATAGTAGCACCTCTCCGGTAGCTATTCTTTTCTGTCCAGTTTGATTCCAATGCTTTTCGCTGGTCCCGAGCACAGTCAAGTTGTATCTCTTCATTTCTGCTGTTATCTGGGTGATCTTCCCGGTCTTCCACATTGTCCGAACATTCCATGTATCTATGAAAATTTTTGCTGTGGTCGTTAGAAGGGGTGGCATCGGTCTCATGACTCCTGAAGAATCTCGGCTTTCATCATGAAGCGTCATATAGATTCCTTCCACTCCCAGGGCAGAGTTTAAATGGTTAAGTTTGTTTAATCTGGTTAGCGTTTTTTTAGCAAGTTTTTGTTTTTTGGGATAGGGATACTATCCCCCATGCCCAACCTTCCTCCCTTACCCGGGCTTGGGACCGGCAGCAACCCTAGAAGAGCTGCAGGCGGAGTTATAGTACAAATTTTAGTTGTTATTTGTTGTTGTAGAAGTTGCTAAAGTCGGTGTTTTTCATCACAAAATGATATTTTCTATTGGAAACTTGAATGTTTAAGCTGTTTGATATTAATATAAGATCCATGTGTTTAATTAATGATCCAATTCTTTCGGGCAGGTTTTAGCTTTCCATCAAAGCGTGAGGTGCCGTACTAAGCTGACTAGTACGTAGTAAGTTACAGATAACTCCAGGGAATTGAAATGCATATATGTTCAACTTAGAAGCTGGCACATGTGTGCATCAGTCGAAGTTGCCACATCTTTAAAGCAAATCTAATGTAACAACGCATTAGTAGAAGTTGTTCCGACGATAATAATAACGAAAACAAAGAAGAGTGAATATGTAGAATATGGTTCAAGGAGAAACAAATAAAGCGTGGAAAGAAAGCTATGAAATAATTTTAAACTCACGATTCAAGGGAGGAAAATCAGTGCATACACCTGCACCACTGTGACCGATTCTGAGCTAAGTCGCCCGAAGTTTCGAATCATTGGTTACGTCATTAGCCTTGAAATGAAATTATATTTACTCATTAGTTGATTACAATAGGATAAATAGGGGAGTATAAATTGAAGAATTGTTTCAAATGACAGCAATTTATGGAAAGTTTTGTTCACTTTAGTCAAATCTTTTGTAACCAACAGATTTTCAAGTGTAAATAACAAATCACATTTAACACTGTCAAGGTAAGTGTGAAATTAACTAGTATCTAAATTCTTACTACCAGTGTTAAATTTGAATAATGTCAAGAATTAGTAATTATTTCATACAGGTAATTATAGAATAACTAAAGCATGCAGCCTTTTGATGGCGTTTAGTCTTCTAATTTCAATATTTTGAGTGTCGTAGCTTGTTGAGCAAAAGCAATGATGCCTACTTCAAATCAAATAAGAGATTAAATTATATAATTTACAGATTGCAATACCATGATAAATATCCAACCAATGCATAATTTTTTTTATAATTTTAAAAATAGAAGTTTTCCAGATACTATACCATTCATTTGAAATGTTTTCGCATGTAACTATGAATTATTTTATATGGCATATCTTGTAATAAACTCTATAATTTGTTTATCTTAGTCTACATTTTTATTGTCAGATATTTGGAATGAATTAATAAGTGTTTTTATAATATTCAAACCATATGATGATCAAAAATTGATTAAATCAATTCAGTGAAATATATCAAATTTCATGTTTCATATAAATTACCGACACACTCTTTAGAAAAAAAAAATCAACTGATAATAAACTAGTTTATGAAAATTTTTGCAATAAAATTAATAGGGAATCTCTGTGTTGCACATTTAGACAACTTCATAAATGACAAGCACCTTGATTAGAATGAAAAGGAACTGGTTCGAATACAGGACATGTTAAAATGAACAGTACTATCTGTTAATTAGAACCTAAAAGATCTAATCTAAGTAAATCTTTTTTTGAATTTTAGTCTAACATGAAATAATACATTTGTATATATATATATATATATATATATATATATATATATATATATACTAAACCAATTAAGTTAATATATGCAAAATATATTGCACAACTACTCATAATAAGCATAAGTATAAATTTACTATTACATTAATGGATGTACCAGTTCTGATGAAAACATTATTAGCTTTAATAACTATTTTAATATCGGAAGTAAGTCACAAAGTGGGAAAATAAACTTATCAACTAATAATTAATAAAATGTACATAAGAATCAACTTAAAATATATAAGTAATCTAGAAGAAACTGACTATTGAAATGATTATGGAAAATATTTCATTTAGCTAAACTGTTAACACTGAACCACTGATTTTCAACAAATAATGATGGCCATCTATTTGTTCATCATTTAATTTTCCATACTTATTGTTATTGTTTTCCATTCACTTGGGCGTTAAAATTACTGTGGTAAATATTTTATTTAATTATTTCAACTACAATATTTATTTATAACGTAATCTAAGAGCACTTTCATCTATGAATAGCATTGGATCGAGAAAATTTTTGTTAGGCGTGGTTGGTTTATTTGTGAAGCCTTTATTGATTTTATAGACATCGTCATCAGTGTGTATTTCAAAAGTAGAGGGGATTTTTTTTCACATTCAACTAATTGGTCGCTCAATTGTCCGGATGGCTCACAGACTATACTGTCAAATATTTGAGCTTATCATCGTTATTTAGTATTGATTTCATTTGTACATCACTCGCTTTTAGTTAAACACTAACATTCGAATTCGATTACAAAATCTATATAATATTAGTAAAGCGTGAATTAAATAAATTATAGGAAAACTTGTTCACTGGTCTCTACTTATACATATAGTGGGGTACGTCAAAAGTTGCTTACTAGCAAACAATATTGATTCACATATAGAGATTAAATCATGTATATAACATATAACTGAGATTATAAGTTTATCGTTAGATTATAATACTCTGATATTCTTTTTAACCTCGTTATTTTAAGTAAAATTGATGACTTTGGCTCTTCTATTTATTTACCAATGTTATTGTAAACAGCGTACTTATATTACTTAGTCATTGTTGTGTACTTGTCGTTCATAAAGTATTAATAAAGTTAATGAAAGGTGACTAAAATCAGATGGACAAGCGTATAATGGCTTAGAATCATTCACTTATTTTTGTCTGTGTAAGTGACAGAAGTCTGAAATGAACAAATAAAATGATATGGGAAAGCGAAACTACTATCTATCTATGTATTATTTGATTAGAAAGACAAATAAATGTCCACTCATTAGTCTGCATTTTAGGCACTCTTCTTTACACATTAGTGTTTTTTGTTAGAACATTTGCACATTAGTGGATACGCAGTTTTGTAGAGTCCTGTATTACGATAAAAAAACTTATTATCACTTCTGTGTTTTAATAGTCCTCAAGTTGAAATCATCTAGTGACTGAAACAACAATATACCCAATGGTTAATCAAGATCACCTACAAACAAGTAAAATAAATATTTGCATGATGAGCCTAACATTTTAACATTGTGCCAATATTAACTGTCTTGATGACGACACATTGTAGGTCGGTAGTGAAACAGAGATAAAAGTGAGAGAAAACAGTGAATGTAGTTTTGTACTTATATTTAGTAAATTGTCTAAAATTTCTATATATCTTGTCCTATTGACCTGGTCAGTGATGGTTTAGTCGGTGTATTGTACTTTTGTGCAGGGCTACGAAGCCAACGTTGGGATTTACTGTTAGCTATTATTCAAGTGTACAAGTAACTCATATATTCAATAGGCCACTTTCTTCATTTTTAACAAATGTTATTCATCGTATACTAGTTCAATCTTTTCAAATACGTTTCCATGTAGAAGGTAACTTTAAAATTTTTGATATTATTTACATTACATAATTGTTAAACTTGGCGAAATCGATTTCTGAAATCATAATGCTTTCTAAAGAAAGCTAGGGCCACTATGGTGTTTCTTGAATCAACAAATTAACCATAAAACCATAAATATTACTGAGACTTTTAAATGACTAGAAATTATTATCGTCTCTACTATTTTATTAGTTTAGTGAATAACAATCTGTTGTATACCGAGTGATAAATTCATGTGAATTTTTAGTCAAAGGTAACTGTACCAATATATATATATACATATATATATATATATATATATATATATATATATATATATATATATATATCGTATTTTGATAACACATTAATCATTTCATTCAACGGGTCATGACATTTTTGGTTTTAACATACTACAACAATTTATCATTTAAACAATGAAAAGGATTAGCAGCATAAAGTACAAAGTACCGTACAAATTGAAGCGCCTAAATTTATTAAATCACTTATAGTTTGTTAGACCAAGTGTATAATCCATATTTTATTTTTCATCATTGTTCCTTAATAAATTGTTTTTTTTTTGACTTATCTAATAAGTCCTACTAACTTAATTGAGTATTTTGTATGTATATAGAACCTATGAAATTTAATGTTTTTTTCATTCACTTGATAATTGATAGTATACCCTGGTTGTCATTCAGTTTGGAATTATGGAATCATTATTGTTGTCTATGATTGTAATGAAAAATGAGAACACGACTGCCTGATCTAAACCGGACTCTATCTTCAGGCAGTAAATTAAATCGCAAATAAAACTGAATTCTATTAATTCAAGGTTTTGGTGACTATGTATTTGGAAATGAAAGTGATTGTATCAATGAAGCTAAGTCACTTATATCAGATTTTAAATCTTTTTTTCAATCTGCATTACGAATTCGGAAGAAAACAACCCTTCGTTTTAACAACCTATTTAAATGGGTTAACTACAACGTCGATTGCAAAACGTTTGCACAACTTTGAAAGATGCTTATTTTACAACTTATTATAGATGAATTGGGCTATGATTTTGTCTTATAAAGATTCACTACCTTCAAATGCAATTAGTACATAATTTAAGTACTTATTTATTTCTTAAATAGAACTGAAACATTTGAATTCATGAATTTTGGAATGAAATATCTGAAGACATGGGTAATTGTTTCAGTAGACACAAGCTATTCAAATCAGATTTAATTTCTTTTTAATCAATGATTTTGTAAGCAAACTACCAGTTGAGTATATGAATTATTAAAAATTTATCCAGCAATACAATGAATGTAACAACTTAGTTTTATACAAGACTATCATTAAATAATAGATTTTTACTTAACAAATATCACCATACTTTAACTATAAATCATGAAATTTGAATTATAAATAGAATATATAAATTTTTTTTCATAACTAGTTCACACTAATTAATCTGATTTTACCTATAAAACCGGTTTCTTTAAGTGATTAAATTATTTTATTCAAATTAAGAATTGCGGCTTAGTAAAGGAATTTAATTTATACTTTTCCTGAACACTTGTATGGGCATTCTATAGTAAGTTCAACAATCTTCTAACTGAAATTGAGATGGTTTATGGAAATCAGTGTTAAATTTTAATTGACTGAATTCATCATGGATTAATATTGGCGGGGTACCATTGAAAGTATGAGACTCCTCATTAGTGCACTAATATTTTGTACTATGCTAATGAAAATAAATCACTTGGAACTTTAATAACTCAAGAACAATATCATTATTGTTGACTGAGATCACTAACCAAACTTACGATAGCTAAAAATTATCGAACACAATCATCATGAAGGATATCTAAGGTAATAATATAATATAACACTATATATATATATATATATATATATATATATACGGCTTATTACAGCAATACAATTTACATATGAACTTAATGAAACACTTATTATGAATATTATAAAAGGTCAACTAAATTGTCACATTATAATTAAGAATAATATGGATTATCATTAATCGTTTAGTGTTTTAGCCACTTAGTTTGAATAAACATACAAATAGAGGCTACCTTAATTTTTAGTCTAAATTAAATTTAAATAAATTCCTGGATACAACTTTAACATAAGGTACATACATAACGTCGCTCATTTTAATCTATGTGTATTTGGCAATGTTAAAACATATCAATGTACCAATAATATCAGTATTACTCCATTAAGTTCATATGGTATTACTTTAATAAAGTGACTTTTTAAAATGTTTCTGAAGTGATTGTGTAATAGGCTCTCTGAAAATATTTCAAAGTTATAGGTATACATTTCGCTTCATATCAATTTCATATTTTAATCATAAATTAGCTAATTTATTTTTTCAGATAAATTTTACACCAAGTTTCGATAAATATTTTAAAATTTGTAGTGACATTTGTTGCTATTCTAAAATATTTAAACTCTAGTAGTCGCGACTCTTGGTAGAACTTTAGAAATAACTTGAAGTTTGTCACTAGTAAGTTGTTTATTATGGTTTAATTGAGGTGGTTTTGTTGAGACTGATATTTAATTTGTTATTCTTATTCGTCATAGATTGATATCGTAGTAACTAATCACAAATTGATTGTATTGGGAAATATGCCAATGAATCTCAGTCCAGTGATTCTAAAGGTACTGGGCTTGATTTTCTGATAAGATCAATGCTGTTTACCATCAACTTTCATAAATTCACATTAACTCAACCGTAATAATCCTTTCATTAGTGACTAACTTCAAGATGTTCCTGAAATTTTGGTGGGAAATCGTGATTGGAGAATTTCAAAAATATTTAAATAATCATAAATTCTGCTAATATGACCTTTTTTCTTTTAATTGAAAATCACAATTATGTTCATAATAAGGTGTATCTCGTTTACTAAACATTTAAGCCAATATGTGGTAAAATGTTGCTATTTTAATCACACGGTTATAGAAAAAATAAGGTTTGGAAGCTGATATCCACTGTAATGTCAAGTGTTATAATGTGTTATAGTATTTTCTAACCTGTTTAGTTACTGTAATTTTTTTCTATTAGTTGTTTTATAGTAACTAACTAAATTATTGAATACTTTAAATGCATCATTTTATATTTTGTTATATATTTCATTTTTAGTGATTCATATTTCGTTATAGGTTTAATTCGTCTAATAAAAATTGCAGTTCAAGTGCATATGGTGTTGATTAAGTTATAAATTTAAATGACATCTAGAAGTCAATGTGTTTTTGCACAAAAATGAATACTACCTGGAATGATTTAATGTTGTTTATTATGAGTCTTGAAAACACTGATATGTTAAATGACTTAAAAACAAACATTATACTGAATCCCTTAGGAAACCGTCATAAAAAATAACTGAGACTACATGAGTATTTCATCGTAGTGTGTTTAATCACATTTTTTTTTCTATTAATATACTGGATCGCGAAATCCCGTTAATAAAATAATTTTTTCTGTAATAAAAGTATGCTGATATATAAAAACATTCAAACAGTGTGTTGTAATACTATTCCAGATCAATCAACTACCTGAATTTAGCACTCGGTAAACAACAATTCAATGTTGCTTAGAAATGACTGTTGTAAAAGCCAACAGTAACATTTATGATATTTTCATTACTTTGCATTGTGTTGTGAATATTATTATATGATTGTCGTTATGGTTTATACAGTTAATAGAAGTGCGATACATATGTTATTAAAGTATCTTTATTTATTCGAATTTTTCGCATCGAAGTTTAACTGAATTTACTCGACAAATAAAGGTGTCATGCACACAAAATGTTTAATCAACGTAAAAAATTTACTTAAATGTAAAAGAGTAATAATTGACTAATAGCTCTTTACTTCTACCCTGTACATCGGCGAATCAGACCGTCTATTAGAATATATTACCCTTTTGTCTGCACAAATATGAGTCCGATTTTATCTGTTGATCATCTGAGTACTTCTATTTAAAACCTTATACACTAGTCGTGTATATATACCCAACAATTTCTTTTCATTATTTAAAACAGTCGAATACGCAAGCGACATTTTACAAATCGTTAATAATTTTGTAATACTCTAATGAACGAATTTTCAAATCAGTAATTAATTTAAATGGTTTCAATTTTCACTTCATCATTACACTTATTGCAATACCTAACAACAGATATAACTTATGGAAAACGTCGTATTTTATCAGCCTAGTGTGGATCGTAAAACTTGTGATTTTAGAGTGTTTATCTTTCGATTATTTTTATCGTAATGATTTAAAATAAAATGTAGCTCCTTTAACAGTTCATTATATTCAAGTAGCTTGTTTCGAACAACGATCATCAGTTACATTAGTTTATATGTTTAATATGATAACAACCACATGCAAAAAAAGAAACAGTGTTTATTGAAAAAAAATTATTTTATGATTGTGGTGAATTGTTAATCACAGAGTTATGATAAGTGTCATGTTTGTCCAGTTTCCTTATTGCTGATTGATATCTATAAATCAAGTAGTAATGTAGCCATTAATCTAAGCAACTAATCACTGCATGAACCTAGTTGTAATATAAAGTTAAAGAATTTCAGAAACTTTAATTGTTGTTTTATTAAATACAAACAAGCTGTTTCACCTAAAACTATTTTTCTGCCTTAAGTTTGATGGCACGAAACGCGAATATAATAGAAATCATGATTTTAATATGAATATGTAAATATATTCTGAAATGCATGTAAAGAACAAGATGAACTTTATGAAATATTTAACTCTAAGAGCTTCTTACTATATTAAACTTGATGTACAATGAAACGGATTATCCTCTTTAAAATACCTGAATAATGATCTGGTGCTGACTTCTACAAACGGATTCGGTAGTAGTGAACCTGGTTCAACAATAGTTTAAAAAAGTTGAGAAGCATTGTAGAAAAATATACACAAGTATATGATTAAGATAGTACTAAAATAATTTCAATAGTAACAGAAAGCTGTTACTTAATAACGATTTATTTTAGACAATTATTAAGTACACCATTCACTTAATACTCTAAGAATAAAAAAATAAAATATAAAAAATCAATACTGATGTAAAAATTTATTAAAAATAACTGAGGAGGAATTCAATGAACCTTTAATTTTACCATATATTGTTTTTTATTTGTTGGAGACTGTTCTTTGCTGGGTACCTCCAAAAACCATGAAGCACTAGACAATTGTTTTGTCCCAAAATGAAAATACGAATAAGTACTCATGACCTTACCCAGAAATCGCACCCACGGTCACTCAGGTTTCAAGGCGAAGGCTCTACCTCCAGCCTTACCAAGGCACTGTCAAATAGTAAAGTTCTCACTTCAATAAATTTCTTAAATAGCCTGACTATAATCTGACTCTTTCAGTAATGGACGTCTCATTTTCGTTATGTCTGTGACTAGTAAACACAACAAATGAAAAAAACTTGTATTTAGAAAGTGACATCACTTTACTTTTTACACATTTTTATCAATAATTGAAAACATAAATTACCAAAACTTTATTAAAATAATCTAATGTTTACTTTATCTCTTGATTCTGAACAGTTTAATTATATGTCAGCCTCAGTTTGAACATACTTCTTTAATGTATTTTAATATCTACTTTAATTTATGAAAATTAAGAATGTTAAATTATTAGCTTGACGAAATTATGGCTACTTTTAATACTATCTACTTATTTTAATTGGAGTGGTTAAAAATCAAGCTTTAGGAAAAAGAAGGCTATGATAAATGTAAATCATTTAAAGAAAAATTACTTTTTGCAAGTTCTGCGGTTGCTTAGGTTTTGTGATAATTGATGATTAAAGGACTGGTGTGTATTTAGTGAAATTTGAAATTTTGGAAACATTCGATTAGCTACTTATTTTAGAAAATTTAATTTTCAATAAGTGGCAATTGAAATTTAATGATTTTAGCGAAGAAAATATTTGTTCTCATGCCAATGCAATTTAGTTTCAAATTGGTACCTGGAATATATAACTGCTGTAGTAAATATTCTAAAGTTAATTTACTGGCGTTTTAAATACACAAGATCTATTTTTTTAAATGGAGATTTGTTAAAATAATTAGAGTGATAGACCACCGAATTATCGGCGGCTGGTTGTTATCTCCTATAGTAATTCCAGGCTCCTTTTGACTCAGATGACCTTCGGTACTACGGTGTACTTATTCAAAACTATTGTGTGTCAGCCTTCATGTTAGTCTTAATATATGTGAATGAGTGGGTATCTGATATTTATTTTATAACATTGTTCTACGGCAATATGAACTTCATATGTTATTGCTTCTTTCTATCCTGAAATTCTAAATCAATCTGTATTTAAGTCATATATATATATATCTTGGCTATATGCAAGGCCGTAAATTAGTTAAATGTATCGTATAACTGTCAATACTTAGTTCACGTTATGTTATTTCATGACTAGGCATACGAAATACTGAGTTCCAGTAATACTACGGTAATATATCAATAAGTCATACAAGTGTTACTAAGTGCGTTTATGCACTGTTACATTGATTATGCAAACCTCTACTTTTATTAGAATCAGACTTGAAGTCTACACGAGTATTTATAGTAAATATGCTTTGTCTTACAAAGATATCAATTAAAAAAGGGGTGAATATATTGCTTCTTAACAAGAAATAATTGAATCCAACTGAAATAACAATTATCTATGAACCCAGACAAACAAAAACATCAGTGCCATTCAGTACTCAGAATATTATAAAAAAAGATAGAAGGAAAAAAATAAAGATGCTTGTAAGCAACGAGGATGCAATGTATAAGGAATATAATTTGAATGAATTATTTTTCACAATAAATCCAGAGAATGTAGAAAATAAAGTCAGTAAATAATATCTTACTTATATACATAATTTACAATGGATGAAACGTAAATCATTTAAAAACCGTTACTAACAGTAGAAGTAAAGCAAATTAAAACCAACGTAAAGACAAAATAAAAATATTCAAAACACAACAGCAGAGAAGACAAAACATATAAACAATTAATGAGAATATAATCTCGAAAAAAAGTGTATTCAAAAAGATTTAATAACTTTGAAAACTGATTGTTAATGATCATCACAAAGACAAGGAAGAAGTAAGAAAGGAATATTACACACTTCAGAATCAATCAAAGTAACAAGTAAATTAGGCAACAGTAATGTGATATGCAACACGCTTGTTTGTGAAAAAACCATCACATCAGCTCTCTTATTTTCTTAGTATCAACAAAAACCATCCATTCGGCATATCTAGAATGGATTATTATTTACCAAAAATAACAGAAATTGCAGCCTGCATGTTATGTTGATCTATTAATATATCCCATTTCAGCTAAACAGCAAAACTCCTCCTCCGAGTGACACATACTGTCAACAAATTCACATATCACAGTTTCAGCACTAAGTATGAATAATATCGAAAGCAGAGCTCAATTTACACCTCAAACTCAATCATAACAATAATAATAACAACAACACGTCATATGAGAAATTCCATTCAGATTCTCACATTCATAATTCACATTATGATAAACGATGACAGTGGCAGTGAAAAAGTATCATTCATTTAGTCTTAAATTTTGTCAAATATATATTTCGATATGAGAACACTATCTCTCCTTCTTCATCTACTTCTTCTTCTTACAATATGTGTTCTGTATCACGTACAAGAATTACTTCAATAAAACGCATGATAATTTAACCAGTCTACTGAAAATCACGTACCATCAGTCAGAAATAAGAAAACATTAGGATTAGTTTATTCGGTCAAAATCATCATTAAGAAGAGTTCACAATAATTCTGATTCCTTGAAGTTAAACCAGTATTCGATGATAAGTATCTCTTTTTGAATTGACATCTCAATAAGTTTAATGCTAACACAACATAGTGGGATATATTGGTTAGCTGTGAATTGATGATGCTAACAAATGCAATAGATAATGGTCACTTTCGATTGTGGTAAATCCATTGAATTAGTAATCTACATAACTAGACACTTTGTTTTTGATCTGTTCATGTGCTCTATATTTTCCATTTTCATATCATATTAGTTCGTTTGAATTCGTAATATCCTATGGTTAATCGTGCTACCAAGTAACACACATTCTCTTCAATATTACTTTTTCTGTTATTCAAACTGTTCGTATAAATAGATTGTTGATTTTAACTGAAATTATCTAGTCTTTAAATAATAAATTTGCTTTCATATTTTCCAAAATGTCATTTCTTGCAAGTAGACAATTTTGAGATTTCAAAGTAAATCGTGATGAAGATCAATTTATTGACCATTTGATTCAAGAATTTACTACTTTGATCACTAATCATTATTGATCTATGCCCCAATTATCTATTTGTTGCTAACATTACATGATCTCAAGAATTAAAACTGATCTCTGAGTTTGAGCTGACAAAAGTTGATGATGGCAGTTAAACGAATATCCACTCTTTAATGTGTAATTCATAAACAATGATTAAAACAGTTTATTTGATTGTTATTGGTACTACCTGGTGTCTTACATGGAAATAGGTATATCAGGTTAATAGTATTATGCCAAATATTTGGGAGGTGACTACTTTCAACCTACACTACATTAAGTTAGATGTTATACATTTTTGTTTCGAGATAACTCTTTTGAATTCTGAAATTTAAATGATTTAAAAGTTTACGAGTAGATTAAGCACCACAATATTTTATTTAATTTTCTCTTATGGATATTTAGCAAGTGATACGGCAGTTTTTCTTAACCTGACAATTACCATTAATGCATTAGTCATCTGGAATCTGAATCCAATTGAATAGTTAATGATTCCTCCCAGAAAATTTAAGCCAACATTTTTAAATTATTCATGGTTAGTTAGTTAATTCACTGTACGCATGATAATATAAATAATTCACAAATTCAATTACTAATTTGATAGGCTTTATTGATTTGTAAATTCGATGGCATTTAACAAGTGCATGTAATGTATGTTGAACTACTGCATGACAGTTGGCCTTTTACTGTGCGTAATCCCTAAGTCTAGGTAATCAAATAATAAGTATTTGAATTTTCGAAAGTTGGATGACTAAGTTTTATTAGCGAACTAACGTCATAGTGATACAAATCGCTCTTTTGATGATGATGCTTTTGATATATAATAATCTATATTAATGCATTCCCATCCTAAAATAAAGCCTAAATACCCAGCTATATTACAAATAATAATATTAAGTATTACACTGAATTTTTGTTTTAAAAATAGTTTGATTTTAAAGTTAAAAACCGAACTTGAAAGAGGATTCTGTTTTTACATTTCAGCTAATGTAAACCGTAGCTGCTACCTTGTCGTGGTGATCGGGCTTACCTATCGTGATGACCTAACCGAGCTATACTGGCTGGAACATATGTTCCTGTAGGTTCTACCATGCCAGGCAGGTCGATTGGAGAACGATGAGACTAAAAGCAGCTACTCAAGGTCTGAGGGCGAAGTCGTACTGCTGACTGCAGAGGGGTGTGACAGCAGTCAGGTGTTTCCCTCGGACAACCAGCATCTGCAGCGATGCTGCCTTCTCACAAGGAAGGTGGGGTTAGAAAAGGTCGACCCTAAAAATGTCACACCTCACCCTACCTCACGGATTTCCATCTCCGGCGGTATGGGTGCCCACTAATGGCTTTTAAGTGCGGAGCTAATACTCAGAAAACCCTTCATAAAAAGGCCGTGCGTGACAGGCCTCAAGCAGTTGTCCCTTGGGCTCTGCGGTCACGCTCTCAGGTCTCTGAGACCGACACTAATCTGCCTTCTTTTTCAGGTTCCTCAAGAAACACCCTTCCATGGTGTGGGCAGCCGGAAAGTGACAACTGCCCTCATACCTGCAAAAGCACGAGAGTCCAAATTAGTCAAAATCAAATCCTTTCTACACCCCATAATATCTCTCTTATCTCTACGACTGACTCTACTCACATTCCTTCATCTCACTGCACTGCTAATGCAAACGATGGTAGCACACGAAAAGTCATTCCTGGTCTCTTGAAACCCCGTTCTAGACTATATGTTGGAGCTTTCAATGTACGGACATTAAGTCAAATAGGACAACAGGCTTCCTTAGCTAAGACTTTAGAATCTCACTCAATCGATGTATGCTGCGTCTCGGAAACGCGCATACAGGATCCTAGTAAAATCATTAACCTGATTTCATTGTATCAAAACAAAGAAGCAGCCCGATTTACTCTTCGTGTATCCGGTAGCCCTGATGCTGCTTCCCGGGGTCTCGCTGGTGTAGGTATAGCATTGAGTCGTAGGGCAGAACTAGCTCTCCTAGACTGGATCCCTGTAAATAGTCGCTTGTGCGCTGTCCGACTGAACGGAACAGTTAGAACTCGGAAAGATAGGGACACTCGTCGTTGCCTCTTTGTCGTATCTGCCTATGCCCCCACTGACTGCAGTTCAGACGAGGTGAAAGATGAGTTTTACAGCAAGCTTACGGACCTCCTCCAAAAAGCTAGGCGCTCTGATATAGTTATAATGGCTGGTGACCTTAATGCTCAAGTAGGCAGACTAAGTGAAAATGAGAGACACTTGGGTGGATGTTATGGTGTCACGGCTCACAGAACAGATAATGGCGATCGTCTGTTGCAACTATGCTCAGATAACCGCCTGTTTCTAGCGAATACTAACTTTAGGCATAAGGAAAAGCATCTTTTGACCTGGCGACCACCAAAATCGTCTCAACGTTGGACCCAACTAGATCACATCGCCATCAGCCACCGATGGAGGGGTTCGATAGAGGACTGTCGCTCGTTCTGGGGCACATATTTAGATTCAGACCATGCTTTAGTGCGAGCGCGTATTTGTTTGAGGCTTACTGGACGTAGGAAAGACATAGCAATGAAGCCTCCTAGGGATTTACTTAATGATAATAAGGCTAAGAATATATTTCAGGAACAGCTAGAAAAGCAGTTAGGCGACCGTGTAAGTGATTGCCATCCGGAAGCAGGTTGGAATGATATCAAAAATGCTGTGGAAACAGCAATGATATCTGCTAGTAAGGTAAATCATAAGGCTAGGATGAAGCCGTGGATTTCAGTAGCATCCACCGAACTGATGGATGCTCGTAAACTCATCCCACCTGGCTCTGAATATAATAAAGAGCGAAGTGAGCTGAAGCGCAGGCTGATAAAAAGCCTACGCAACGACCGTGAACAGTGGTGGGTGGCGAAAGCAAAAACGATGGAAAAGGCAGCGGCGATAGGCAACAGTAGGCAACTTTTTCGACTTATTAAGGAAACTGGTATTAGGGATCCGAATGTGAGTGAGACTATCTCGGAAAGGGATGGGATTACAATTCATTCTCAGTCCAGGAGATTGGACCGATGGGCGGAACATTTTAGGGATCAGTTTAACTGGCCTTCAGCCACACTTCGGTTTCCCACGATGCCCAGTCATCCTGAATGGCAAATCGACTTAACTCCTCCTAGTCTTTATGAAATTGAGAAGGCAATAGGAAATCTGAAGCGAGGTAGAGCAGCAGGTCCTGATAGGCTTACCCCTGAAATTTTTAAGGATGGTGGTCCAGTTTTAGCAGCTAGATTGACTGAAATCTTAGGTAAAATCTGGGAACTGGGCGTAATACCATCTGACTGGTCTCAATCCCTGATTGTCCCAATTTATAAGAAAGGACAAAAGTCTTCTTGTGACAATCACAGGGGAATCAGTCTGACTAATATAGTTTCTAAATTATTAGCATCGATTATACTTAGACGCTTAACTAGAGCTCGTGAAGAGCAGACTAGAGAAAACCAGGCTGGATTCAGACCTGGACGTGGCT
The DNA here is from genome assembly GCA_025215515.1 of Schistosoma japonicum. Lineage (NCBI taxonomy): Eukaryota > Metazoa > Platyhelminthes > Trematoda > Strigeidida > Schistosomatidae > Schistosoma > Schistosoma japonicum. The sequence continues at coordinate 16,841,827 of CM046063.1, read as the reverse complement.
GTATAGACCACATCTTCACACTGCGACAGGTCCTGGAACACAGACACACATTTAGGCGTCCTACAATAGTTGTCTTCCTGGACCTAAAGGCGGCATTCGACTCTGTTGGTCGTGAGGTTCTGTGGCAGTGTCTGTCATTGAAAGGTGTACCAAAGAAGTACATTAACCTTATACGAGCTCTCTACTCTAAAACTACAGGTCGAGTGAGAGCATATGGCGAACTGTCATCGGAATTCCTCACTTCAAGTGGTGTCCGTCAAGGATGTCCACTTTCCCCATTCTTGTTTAATTTTGTCATAGACATGCTCCTAGATATAACCATGTCTTCGTCTGACTTTTCAGGAGTTGACTTACTACCAGGAGCCTCGCTTACTGACTTAGAGTATGCTGATGACATAGTCCTATTTGGTGAAGACGCTGACAAAATGCAGAGTCTTCTGACTACCTTGAGCAACAATGCAAGCATATTCGGGATGCGATTTTCCCCCTCGAAATGCAAAATGTTGCTTGAGGATTGGGTTGCATCGGCACCTGAACTAGTGATAGGGAGTGAAGTAGTCGAGCGTGTAGACCGCTTCACGTATCTAGGGAGTCTCATTAGTGCTGATGGCCTGGTGACTAACGAAATCTCAGCACGGATACAGAAAGCTCGATTGGCTTTTGCCAAGTTGCGTCACTTATGGCGCAGGCGAGGTATCCGCTTGCTAACCAAAGGACGAGTGTACCGTGCAGCAGTTCGCTCTGTCCTACTATACGGTAGCGAAACATGGCCGTTAAGAGTAGAGGACATTCGTAGGTTACCGGTCTTCGACCATAGGTGTCTCCGAAGCATTGCTCGAGTATCGTGGGACAACCGAGTGAGCAATGCTGTCGTTAGGAAACGGGTTCTAGGAAAGGAGGGCAAATCAATAGATGAGGTATTGAAACTTCATCAGTTGAGGTGGTTGGGACATGTGTTACGCATGTCTAACTACCGTCTGCCTCGACGAGCTATGTTTCGCGGCGTAGGAATAGGTTGGAAGAAAGCTAGAGGCGGCCAAACCAAAACATGGCGGAAATCGATGAAGTCACTGACAAGTGGACTAAGTCATGTTGGTAGATGTAGGCTGCGTGGTTGTGGTCCGCGAGACGAAAGTCACCAATGGTTAGAGATCTTGAATGCCATGGCTCAGAATCGTTCGCAATGGCGCAATGCATCCACTCTTTGTGTTCTCTCAAAATCTAACCTTCTGAATTCTCTATTTTTCTTTCAAATTTATCTCACTAAATTATACTTTTCGAATCATATCTTTGCTCCCTAATTTTCTGCATTACTGCTAATACTTCTACTATCGCTATCACTCTTGGATTTGAACTGACAGTTGCGTCTTTGTGCTGATGTGGTATGGCGACCTGAACTGATGTACGTACGTACGAAGTTCTGCGTTGTATCGATCTATCTATCTATATACATTAAATTCACTGATTATCACTTAATATATACCGTGTTTCTTAACTCATTTCACGTTCATAATTACTGTACTTACAACTAATTTGGCGATAATTTTTATTCAATATGGTCTCTTCGTTTTCATTCAATATGTCAATTAAATGTAAATGTTAAATTATTATATATCGAACCGCTAGTTCAAATTTGTGGTGATTCGAACTGTTTCAATAAACATTTCAAAATATGTTTGCTATTATTATTGTTGCAACTGTTTTGAATTATTTTTGTCATTAGCTTTTAATATACTCATACATATTGTAATATGTGCTTAAGCATTTCCTTCCATTTTGATTTCAGGTGTTTCATTACAAATTTCAAATACTCTAGCTTTAGCAACTTCTTCAAATAATATCTGAATAAATCATTTTATTTCAGTGATAATCTTGCAGAATCAAACATGACAAGCAAATAATGATGTTTTAAAAACAGTTTCTTTATAAACTTTAGTAGCTTAGTATTTTGTAATAGATATTTATGTTTTTGCTTTCTATCAAATGTATCAAAGCTTGAATAAATGTTTCAACAAAATAACGTGATTTTATTTCAATTTGTCGGTTTTCAAAAGCAAAATCAATTCAAGTTGTTAAATATTTATCATCATTAAATTAACATACTGAAGCTTAATAGACTTTCAAGTAGGATGGAAGCATAGGAATGATGAAACATTCACCAATGTTGCTGTTCACAAAGTGTTATTTAAAAAAACGACAGTATGAGAAATTCATTTGTAGTGTGTGCATGTTACAGTGACTTATTTAAACAAACACTTTCTACTAAGGAATATATAGGAAATACGTCATTGTCAAAATCTATCAATTGATAAGACAATGAATATCAATGTCTCATTCATTGTATAGCCGCTAAATTTGTGTTAGCTGCCTTAGTCAGTGGTACACAGTTACGAAACTTAACATTTATTGAAAATTTAAACAATCTAATAATTAAGATTATTTTTTAAATAACTTTCCACTATGCTTACGACACCTCATTTTTAGTGTAGCCCTTACATAGGATGCTGATCAGAAACTAAATCAGTACATAGATCAACTGATTCAGAAGCAATAAGTACGGAAACTTTCAGTATAATAAAGGGTCTGGGGGGGGGGGCTTTCAGGAAACTATTTGAAATACTATCGCAATATATGGTGTGTTAAACAAGATCCAACAAACAGGGCTAAAGACAATGAAAACATTAATGAGAATACAATCTCGAACAAAACTGATTTCAGGAGGATTTTATAACTCTGAAAGTTACTTACTATTCATGTAAAAGACAAGGTAGAAGTAACATAAGAATGCTACATACTTCAGATTCCACAGCGTTTAGCACTATATCAAGCTACTGAGATAGAATATTCAACTTGATTTCTTGTGACACAAACGCTCACACTGCTCTACTTTTATTTCTTAACATTAAAAGTTGATCAGCTAGTTGTATTTATCAGTGATTCACAGGATCTTTGATTGTATATATGCTTGAAAATTATCAAAAAATCTAAATTCATTTTTTTCAATGTAAGGCTAGTCAAAATCTCAACACTGTCTAAATCCCAGTCGAATAATGCATAAATAACGTGAATCAAATGATAATGACGTTTCACAAAGAGTATTTAAGGATCCTAAACTCATTTTGTTTTAACGTAGTTTAGCATCTAAAGATAATACACATCTTCGCAGGTTCCATCTTACATATGATTGAGTAGTACCTCAGACAAAGAATCAAAATATCTAAACAGAATTTTCTACCATCAGACACTTCACAAGCAGACATTTATCAGGACAATGTAGAAAATAATAACAATCGGAACACACAGCTTCCAGTTCTCGCAGAGTAGATAGAAGATAACTTGAAAAGCCTAAGTAACTTAATCACATACAGCGCTAGAACAAATCTAAAATTTTACAATCCACATGGACCCCAGATATCATCTAGTATACTTACAGCTGTATATTTTTAAGCAACTACTTACAATCCTCGCAGCCCTCATGTTATGTTGATCTATTAATATATCCCATTTCAGCTAAACAGCAAAACTCCTCCTCCGAGTGACACATACTGTCAACAAATTCACATATCACAGTTTCAGCACTAAGTATGAATAATATCGAAAGCAGAGCTCAATTTACACCTCAAACTCAATCATAACAATAATAATAACAACAACACGTCATATGAGAAATTCCATTCAGATTCTCACATTCATAATTCACATTATGATAAACGATGACAGTGGCAGTGAAAAAGTATCATTCATTTAGTCTTAAATTTTGTCAAATATATATTTCGATATGAGAACACTATCTCTCCTTCTTCATCTACTTCTTCTTCTTACAATATGTGTTCTGTATCACGTACAAGAATTACTTCAATAAAACGCATGATAATTTAACCAGTCTACTGAAAATCACGTACCATCAGTCAGAAATAAGAAAACATTAGGATTAGTTTATTCGGTCAAAATCATCATTAAGAAGAGTTCACAATAATTCTGATTCCTTGAAGTTAAACCAGTATTCGATGATAAGTATCTCTTTTTGAATTGACATCTCAATAAGTTTAATGCTAACACAACATAGTGGGATATATTGGTTAGCTGTGAATTGATGATGCTAACAAATGCAATAGATAATGGTCACTTTCGATTGTGGTAAATCCATTGAATTAGTAATCTACATAACTAGACACTTTGTTTTTGATCTGTTCATGTGCTCTATATTTTCCATTTTCATATCATATTAGTTCGTTTGAATTCGTAATATCCTATGGTTAATCGTGCTACCAAGTAACACACATTCTCTTCAATATTACTTTTTCTGTTATTCAAACTGTTCGTATAAATAGATTGTTGATTTTAACTGAAATTATCTAGTCTTTAAATAATAAATTTGCTTTCATATTTTCCAAAATGTCATTTCTTGCAAGTAGACAATTTTGAGATTTCAAAGTAAATCGTGATGAAGATCAATTTATTGACCATTTGATTCAAGAATTTACTACTTTGATCACTAATCATTATTGATCTATGCCCCAATTATCTATTTGTTGCTAACATTACATGATCTCAAGAATTAAAACTGATCTCTGAGTTTGAGCTGACAAAAGTTGATGATGGCAGTTAAACGAATATCCACTCTTTAATGTGTAATTCATAAACAATGATTAAAACAGTTTATTTGATTGTTATTGGTACTACCTGGTGTCCTACATGGAAATAGGTATATCAGGTTAATAGTATTATGCCAAATATTTGGGAGGTGACTATTTAGACCTCTACTACACTGAACTACATGTTGTACATTTTTGTCTAGTGATCACATGTTTTTGAATTTTAAAATCAAGCTTCATATATTTCTGTCAATGTATTTTATGGATTCTATTTTATTCATATAATCGATACTATCCTATTAGATTTTTTTTATGGAAATATACGTTGCCTTGCTCATTTATGAATTTTTCGATTCATGTTTCTATTTTGGAGAAAATGTTTGTGCACTTTTAATTTGTTTATCTTTTCAAATTTAATAACACATAAATTTGCGAGTAATGCATTTCAATTATTACTTTTATATTACTAAGGTTATATGTTTTTGAAGAATGTGTTTTCAATGATGGGGTAACAACTCCTTGGTTGAGTTAGGCGTCAATTATCAGCAAAGTTGTTAAATATGATTTAAATTGCATTATTTTAAGTTAGTTGTAATATAATATAGTACTGTTAAACATTACCCCAGAAAAATATTGTACATCTTTTATGTCGAATGATTCTAATTATAAAGTGTAAAATGAAAACTTTTTCAAGAATTGTTCAGCATTTCTTAGTTTGCCATTTACGTAATGTTTTTTTCCTGTCATGAACTTACGTTCGTAGAATAATAGAAGTTTTAGAAGAATCATTATAATAAAGCAAACGATAGTTATTTAATTTCTTTTTAGTACAGAATTCGCATACATATGGATTCATTCTAACGTATTCCAGTAGGTCATTTGCAATCATCACACTATTTAAATCCTGAGATCAGACGCACGTTATTTAAAACACTTACACCAGTTATTTTTTCTGAAACATTTAATCAAACTGTGTCGATATTCTATAGTTTCTATTGATGAATATCGTTTGTTTGAAATGAGTAAAGTTATCAACAAAATCATCAATTTTATAAAGTATGTGTTAAATCTAGTACTGTTGATCATTTTTCCTCCCATTCATTGAGTGAGTGCTGTATACTAGAGCGTAATGTTCAGAAACGGATAAAATCTCAAACCCTAACTTTCACACAAATGGCCCCCTCATTCTGTACTTTAGGCTACACTCCAGTCAAGGATAATAGCAGATGCTTGAAATGAAATATATTGTAAGAATTACAAACTGATACACAGGTATAATCCACTAAATTAAAAGAATAAATGGCTGACAATACAGGACCTGAGAAATTGAAAATATTTAAAACCCTGACGACTACCTCAGACTTATTTGTCTTCAAATCAGAACAATCTATCAGCGAGGTCGTGGAAATCGTTTTTAAACACTTAATCAGTAATGCTTGGGGGGAGGGGGTGGGTATACATGTACAGACTATTTAATTGGCTCAGACTCGTCCATAATAGCATAGGTTTATTAACTTCTTGTCTTCTTGTATGTACATGTATGTACTTATTTTGTATCTTCTTTAGCACGGTATAACTCATTCTTATGAAACATGCTATTTTTTATCATTTTTACAACCTTGGAAGTTACAACTTATATTACTTTGGTAATCACCTTTCTTTGTTATAAAGAGTTAGAAACTTTGACTGATCCATATATCTACTAGATCTTAAGTTGTTTATCACTGATTGATACAAAACGCATGAACATAGTAATTACCAGTTGTGTACATTTTAAACTATTGTTTTATAAAGTTTCAAGTTGACCGAATGTGTCACAATTTGATATCGGTAGGGTACCACTGAAAACTAAAAAGCACTGGATAGCTGTTTTGTCCAAATATGGGACTCCACAATAGTGCGTACCGTAGACTCCGCTTCAGGAGCTTCTGGTTGGCGAACGCCTAACCCTTTGCGCCACTGGGCAGACATTGAACGGTAGAATTCCCACTTCCATCAATTTTTAAAGAATTCAATCAACTAAGACTTAATAGCGATCTCCATAAACCACCTCGCTTCAACTACAATAATTAGTTAACTAGTGACTAACTTCTGGATGTTCCTGAAGCTCTAATGAGAAGTCGTGTCTGATGGGGTTTAAACTTGTCGGTATTGAGACAATTATCACCGATGACAATAGGTGATCGTTGCGCTATATCAGAAGTAGATGGCAGTGAAAATTCTACCACTGAATGCATGCCTGAAGCCCCTTGAGGTGGAATCTAGGGTACACACTGCTGAGGAGTTCCATACTAGAATGTAACAGTTGTCAAGCACTCTCAATTGTTATATCAGCAAAATATCTCATAATTATCTTAGAGAAGAAAAAATACACAAAATTAATATCGTACAAATTTATTATGGAACGATTTTCTATTCTAAATCACAGGAATTTCATTTATTATAATAATTTTTTTTTAATTTTTTACAATAATCTTCATACATTTCTTTAAGAAAAGAAAAAAATTATCAAAATTAATAGAAAAATGAGAAAAATTCTGTATAAATTTTAATATTTTAAAGAATAATTAGATGAAATCAGTGAAAAAGAATAGTTACTTTTGTAAAAATCATGTGTATTTGTTTCACTATACTCACCAACACAGACATAGACATTACACTTAAATAGCACATAGAAATAATGTAATTAAAAAAAAGAAAAAAATTTATGTTAAGCAGTGAATTATTAACAAGGTTAAAAAACCAATAGTTAGTTGTTACATTACTTAGTAGAGAATTTTAGTCATTTACTAAAAAAGATGCTACACCATAATTTTATTAAGCATAATACTATCTATTTTAAACGTATACTAATATAAGCAAAATCTATCGTTTTAATGGCAATTTCGAATTGTGTTAGATAGTTTATTCAACACACTTATAATCATATAACTTGATTTCATATATACTTTTTAACTGGTTTTATTCCATCTGTGAACATTAATAACCATACAATATACTTTTAAGTAGATTTATGTGATAGAACATATCATCTAAACTGCTGTGTATTTACCATGTTTGCTGGCATCTAATAAGTACAATTAGTTATGAAAATTAAAGAAAACTAGGCAGTTGTTTTCTAGTCATATTGAGATTTAATTTTTTATAGAAATAGTATAGATAATCGATGCATTTAGATGTATGGTCCAACTAAACTAGATCAGATTTCACTATCAAACATAAATTGACAACTAGGTTTGCTTAATTTACTCAAAGTATACTACTCACTAGTAACTTGAAGCTTAATAATAACACAATCTTGACGGAATTTTTAATTATATATAAAGCATGATAGCAATCTGACGATAATAATTATTAATTTTCTGAGTACTTCTGTTAATTTCATTATCATTTCGAATAGTGTTTATGATTCATATGATCAAGAACAGTTAGAGTGCGGATTTCAATACATTTGAACCTCTACAGATGGAGACTTAGTAACAGAGACCATATGAACCTGTTCCACCCTACGTCAAATAAAGATCAGGATGTTTAGTGATTTTATAAATTTTGTTCATATTGCGTATTGAGAATTTTAATCAATGGTTCCGAATTCGACAAACTCCTAATGTCAAGTATGTTTTTTTTCAATTTCAGAAACTGCGTTTCTAGGAAAATTACTATTATATTCACCATAAGAATTGAAGACCCTCTATCTGACTCACTGATTAATTTGAGAGTCAGTATGACTAGGGAGTCATTGGTGAGACAGTGCAATTATTCAATATTCCCTGGTTTTTTCAGTTGGACTCAAATGAGATCCGACTGTGAGGGGTACATACATATCAGAGACTAATCTCCACAAAACTGCCTCAAAATAACTTAATATCATTGAAATGTCTAGTCTTTCTGCCTCATAGCGTACAGCCCAATAAATAATGTCAAAATCTCTCTTCATCGCAAATTGTGTTTGTATACAATCGTAAGTCTTGTTCTGACATGTGGCTTTGATATAATCATTATATAAGAATAAAAATGAAGCTTCTGGGTGAACACATTGTTAAAACATCTGTAAATTCATGTAATCAGAATATGGTTTCAAATAGATTTTAACTAAAACTTGAAGGAAAAATTAATTTATTCATATACTTGGTATATATTGTACTGAGTAGAAAAATAAAGGAGTGTGAAGCCATCAGATTAAATAAAAGAAAGCAAAATACGATGTTAACTACTATGTGTCGCCTTTGTAGAGTGCTAAAATACTAATGGTAGCTGTTAAAACTTCAAACAATATTTCATATAACCCTACTGTCATCAAAATCTAGTAAATTATGGAGAATTTTCTGTCTCGTGAAAGATGTATTTTCTGATTAAAAACATTTTATTGTATGAATTCCTAATAACTCCCGTTTATGAAATTTGATACTTTGTTATGTCAGAGTGACCGAAGATTGAAGATATGGAAAGACTTCAAAAATCAATTAAATTATAATTAATTTATCATAAGAACTCAGTTATCAAATACAAATTCATGTGAAAGCATGATACCACACCTATTTTATGATGACTAAACATACTAATATTTTGCGCATATCGCAGGAGATAAAATACCCTTTTAACACACAAACATACTAAATTGAGGCGTATCATTGAGACGAATAAGCTAGAACATTACTACCAAAACGATTAGAATATCTATCCATGACAAGTAGTGAATAACGATAGTAGAGATGGAAAAGGTTTTGAGATAGACAGAACTGGACAACTTAAAAATCAATAAAAGAAATCGGGATTAGAAAGTCGAGTGTTAATCAAAGTTTTCAAAAGAGATGGAATATTTATCTTTACTCATCCTCAACGTTTATGTAGTTAAGTGGAACACTTCAGGTAGCATTTCACTTAGTCCGCATGGCTCTACACATTCCAACAGCCTGAATGAGAAATAGATGTCACAAATTTTGGAGGGAAGGTGGTGAAGCTGTTACCCTAAAGCAAGGAAGAGGAAGAAAATTGAGACAGATCAACCTCAGAGGTGCTTAGTAATGGTTGTTTAAGCTTATAAATTAAATTAACCGATATTTCAATAAAAGATTGTGATCAAGACGCAATCCCCTCTGAGGAATCTCGGATGATAACCGTCCCAGTAAGAAAAAAAGAACTGTCAACTTGTGATAACCGTATAGAAATGAGTTTATCTGATATATTGGCTAAAATACTAACGTTAATTAGTGGGTGTTTAACAATAAATCGTGAACAGTAATCGCTAAAGTAAACCAGGATGGTTTCAGACCTGGTCGTGGCTGTATCGATCAAATACTCACCACAGGCATATTTATCGACACCCGACGAGAGTAGTTCTTCTTGACCTGAAATCACCATTTAATTCCGTAGACCAAGAAGTTCTATGGCAGTGTCTGTTATTGAAGTATGCACATTGAAAGTACATTTAGCTTGTAAGGATTCCTTACTGCTAAACAATCGCTTGAGCCCGAGTTTATGGTCAACTTTCATCTGAACTCGTAAAACCAAATGATATCCATCAGCACTGCACATTATCCCTATTTTTGTTTAGTCCCATTACAGATTAACTGCTAAAAATGACTGACTTCATAGTCTGGATTTTCATGAATTGATTTCTTACTAGGAGGTCCCCTTATCGACTGACTGGATGTGCAGTTGATATATCCATCTTTGGCGAAAATGCTGATAAAATGTAGAGACGTATGGTAATATTGAGTGTTGTGAATATATTTATGATGCGGTCCTTCCTCTCGAAATGCAGTGTTGCCGTTTCAGGATTAGTCTACATCAACCCATGAACTAAAGATAGGGAACGATGTGATTGAACACATGGACTACTTCACATACCTAATGAGTCTTATCAACCCTGAATGTTCGGTGCCTGAAGAAATTTCAGCACGGATTCAGGATCGGTTGGTGACTATACGATGCAAAATATCTAGAGAAGTTACTGGAATCAAGTTTTGCAATTAATGTCTTAAATTATGCTGCTTTCCTCGTCAATTCATTTAATCTTTGCGGGCTTGTAAGGTTCCACCTTCCATAAAAAGCCGCCAACGTATGACGAAGGTTCACATCGCGTCAACGAGATTTTTGAACCCCAAATTAAGTTCAAACACCAGTTGTTAGTGACTTAAATATCGTCTGCCGAATAAAATTCATGAATTTTATCGATGATCTTCAAAAGAAAATATGCTCGAATTTCTACAAAACTCTTACGAAGACTCTACTGAAAGAACAATTATGTGGTTTCCCCGAAAACCCTGAAAATTTCGTCCATAATTTGTCCAGCGTTAAAGTGAATTGTCCAGATCATGAAGCGCTGTCACTTTGATTTAAATTTCATCTTCCGAAGAGAAATATCAACAGAATAGATACTAAGACACAATTCGAAAATCCGTTTGATCAATTGAAAGATTTATATCAAGTGAATGAAGATGAAAATGTTAGTTAAAATAAAATCTAGTTGACATCGCAAACCAATACCTTATTCATCGACCATGGAATTGAGCACCATGTCTGAAGAACATCAGAAGGCTTTACAGAATTTAAAGACGAATGAACGGTTAATGATATAACGTCCAGATAAGAGCGCTGGTGTTGTCTCAATAAACATACCTGACTACATTGCAAAGAGGCCAAGCAAGATTCACAGTTGGTAAATTAAGACTTGACGGATAAGCAAATCACCAATCTACTAAAGGATCTTCTTAAAAAGGAACCAGTTGATAACAGGACATAACAATCTAAAGCCTAGAGGATATAGGCTGATGTACATGTATGGCCTACCCGAGGTGCATAAACAAAATACTCCACGGAGACTTATAATGTCTATGATAAATTTACCTCAGTTAACTTGATGTTTAGCAAGAAAGTTTGGGTCTGTCTGTCTAGCTACATTTTCCCTGAAAAACTCCTTCTACTTTGTTGAATAAAACTGATATCTCTAGTAAGTCTTTGGTTTCCTTTAATGCAACGTTCTTATTTACCAATATACCACTTCTCGAGACTAGTGGCATTATATGCCAAGATTCTGGCCTACTTCCTCTACCAGTGATTGAATTTAAACGATTAATACTTTTGTGCACAAAGGACATCCAGTTCCAGTTCAATAACAAGATATATTGTCAAATCGATGGTATTGTAATGGGTAGTCAACTAGGTACTATTCTAGCAGATATTTTTTATGGCCGATCTTGAAAACAGTCAAAAGAGATGATTGAGGAAATAACGCATTATTCCAGGTACGTTGACTATACTTTTATCGTATGTAATAATGAATAACATGCTAATCACTTATTGAAAATTTTCAACCAAGCACATAAAGATTCAATTTACTATGGAATTTAAAAAAGATTATAAATTTCACTCCTTGGATATTGCCATGCAACTGTGACACGGTGTAAGATAATCTTTATAAGTGATATGGATGACAGCCGAGCTTCATTAAAGTAATATTAAGCTGAAACTATATTGAAAACGAACTGGAAACTACAGTGTGAATTCTCAACTTCGATGCTGACTACATTTGTTGGTAAGTTTCAACAAGACCAAATAGAACAAAATATCACATATGAAGAACCGATTAAGAATTTAAAAAGTTATTTGTAAAAGTGAAGATAGTTAGGAAAAAGATAATAGACAAACACTTTGGTCTAAAGGTTTCGGACTCAATGACCAAGGAAATATGGAGGCGGATTAATTATTTCTGGGATAAAATTAAGCTTATGAGAGTTTATTTATCAGCAGTGAAAAACATAAACTAGACTACGTAACTTTAAGTCAAGAAAAAGAGCAGAAAATTTACTTATCACGTGTCAACTGTGTAGTGAAACAATTTACTTTTAATAATCTGTCCTAGTTGCGGTCAGTGAAATCACAGAAATTCCTAGTTAGGCATCTGGAATGACGCTTAAATGCTAGGATTAAAATAATCCCAAAATGTTACTTTTTCACCGTCCAATCATTGATAACATTAACAAACGTTACTCGAAAATCGGAAAGAAACTGAGCATTGGTTTGTAGTTTATGATAAACAGACTAATTGTAGAATGTCAAACCAAAGAAATTTTAAATCTTTAACTGTTTACGGCTGTAATTCAAGTCGCTTCTAAAGAGAATAAAGAACGAGATCAAATTAACACAAGTCCATATAGTACAAAAGACTAACCACAAAAGGAGGTAATGTGCCAAATGCCTCAGTGATCTCTTTGATGAGATTACTCGAAACTGTGACCAGAAGAAGTTAGCGACAAAACTATACTTTAACAAAAAAGGCATCTGACAGGGTACCACATAATCTACTAATCTGCAAGCTGCGGTCCATAGTAGTCACTAATCCTCTCCTAGGGGTGTTCAAGTTATTTCTAACCAACCGATATCAGATAGTAGGCAGTGTAAGGTCAACACCACGACTTATAACCAGTGGAGTAGTAGCAAGATAGTGTTCTAGAGCTGTTATGACGAGAGAAATTTGGGGGGTGTGATTGGGGTTGGATGGCCGAGTTCCAAGTTACTAGTGCCTAGTAGATAGTTGTGCGTCTGCCCTGTGCCCACTGAGTCCCGAGCCGGAATAAGAAGAACAAAAGCCAACCAGACAACACTAGCGAACTACCGATTTATTTACATAAATACATCGATTTTTATATCAGTTAATTTACAGTGAGTATTCATCAAGTGAAATTATCATCATTTAATTAATACAATGAAATACTATTAACTGTACTCAGGAGTTGAACTCACATTGAAATCAATTAATGTGATGAAAGTTTACAAATAAGCTTACAAAAATTCAATACAACTTTTTTCGTTTAATTAAATCAATCATTGCATCTTTGGGGATTAGGAATCCCTAACAAGAGCCCTTACTCCTCATTATATATATCGATAGTATATATAGGTGTCTCATAGATGAAAAGTCATACCTGTATGCCGAGGACTTAAAAGTAGTCTATAAAACTGAAAAACAGAACTTAGCACATTACATCCAAAATATGCAGGACGAGCTAAACAATCTAGGTAAACGGTGCTCTGACTGGTGTCCAGAATTCAGACCAAGAAATGTGAATTAATAAGCATAGGGGATCCAAAACTTGAAATACAACTTGTGCTTAGCAACTGCAAACTCCCTAAACCGATCTGGGCATACGATATTCTCACAACATTAACTTCTCTGAGTACATTTCTGCCAAACTGTCCAAGTCATGACGACTCCTAGGTCTCATTCTAACAAACTTTGATCAAAATGAGTCAAGATTCACTCTCTACAAAATGTGTAAGGCCTATACTTTAATACTGCTCCTCCATACTTAGAAATCTATGAACAAATGACAGAATGAGAGTAGAGAGTGTGCAACGTAACTTAACACGGCAGATGATTAAAGACAACTCTAAAATAAACTACAAAACTAGATGTCACATGTTCGAACTTGAACCTCTATGAAAAGAAAGACTAAGAACAAACTTAATCCTCTTTTATAAACTGCTGCACAATATAACTCACACCTCAACTAATCTTGCATACCGTACCTACATTCGGGACTATTATCTGTGAAACAAACTCTTTCAAGTTGAAATTTAATAACCCAAAACGAAAGTTCGCCCAAACTTTTATTTGATTAGGTATGGTCAAATATGGAATAAACTGACAGCAGAAGTACACATGGCAGACAATCTCCCAGTATTTCGCAACCTACTTAATATAGGTGCCAAAGATATTGGTCCTCTGGTTGATGAAGCCAATTATTCAGATGCACTAAAAATAATAGGTTTCTTTAATATTTGAAATAGATTGGACATCAACAACATACGACACGACGACTTGTCTGAATAAAAGATATTAATGAACCATTGAACCTTCATCTACAATTCATCCACCAGAAACAAAACGACTCATAATCAATCGGATCATGCTTTGGATCATCCTTATACCTGTGCACTACACAAAAAATGTCTTTTCTTTTTTTAACGTTTACCCGAATATCAACCTTCAGACTCCTATATTTCACTATGGATGTCCACCGAACCTAGTATTTTACTACTAAGGTGCATCAATAACCAGAACCTACACTTCAAGATCGCTTTATACTACGCAAAACGTTGAACATCTACATTTTCCATCATAGTGTGACCCCTCCAAATGGTGGTATAAATCCATCCTGTCATCCTTCTGTACCGCAAGGTCGTCACAAGGTCATGCTCGTAATGGACGCCACATAAATCCCAATTTAAAACAACGTTTATTATTCCACCAACTCCATGTTTCACATTATAAAGAGTTTGCACAACAACGAAACTGATGAGCTTTTCTGATCTTGCCTGTAAAATAGTTTACTCTTGATATCAGATAATAAATCATAATAATTATTATTATTTAAAAAACTAAGGAAGTTGCAAAAGAGGCTATTCGTTCAACATGACTTTTCTGTAATTTTTAGTATCCATTCAGTATTCATAAATTTAGCAAACTACAGGAAACGAGGGAATTAGAAGCCGGGAAAGTACACCTGAAATTATCTTACAAAATAGCCTATTTAGCAGCCCTCCTCAGAAAGAAACTTTGTGCTTAGTCCAGTCTTCCTACTATTTTGAATGTCGAAAATTATAATGGCTAGTAACCCTATGGAGATCTGTGAAGCGTTTAGTGAATCCTTTACACATTCTTTTACCAGAAGCAGTCCATGTATAGAAACGATTAACAACTTCAACCTGCATAAATAAAATGACTTGGAGTCTACAATCAGGGATGCTATAAGGTCACCAAAACCTCCATATAGTAGTAAATACTGGTTAATTTGATTAAATACGGTTGTGTAGAATTCTAAATACTGCTTACCAAAACATCTAATCTCTCTTTATTAGATGGAACTTTCCCTAGATCGCGGGAAACCACATTTATAATTCCTCACTTTAAGAAAGACTCTAGGCTTAGTATCAAAACTACTGTCCAACTAATCACTATTCTGTTTTATTTGGAGCCATAGAGTAAATTATAAAAGAGGAGATTTACACCCACTTAGTTAAACACAAACTAATTATATTTTCCCAGCATGGCTTCAGGTCTAAGAAATCCTGCTTAACTTGCCACTTAGAATACTTTGACTATATAATAAACAATAGAGATGACGGAAAACTAACAGAATGACTTCGGGACTACCTTAGTGAAAACTTTCTAGTAGTAAGAATCTTCTCTCTTTTATCTAATTGGTTTGTAGTGCCTAACAGGGTGACACAAGGCAAAATATTAGACCTGTTTTCATCTTATTATTCACAAATAATCTTTCGACTTGGAGCCGCAAACATTCTGGCGACGATCTCCAATATCTAGTTCTGGTGAATCGGGACAATCACGTGACTCTGTCTACGTTAATTCCTGATCTTTCAATAAATGCGTTACTGTTTCGCAATTAATGTATTTTCTCTTCCCTGTGTGTCTGCTTGCTTATCCTTGTGTTATATTGTTTTGGTGATGTATGCTAGTTCGACCTTCTTATTCCTTACTTGTCACTGGCTGTCCAGTTCTCACCCCTTCGAGACTATCTGTATTTGGGACGTTGTTATTCTTACATGCATATATGCATAAATATGCGTATGTATATATATTGCTGGTTAGATTCCTTATAAAACGGCACTCCTGTACTGCTTCATTGTTGGATTACATGACTGCTTGTCCCTGGATTGTTGAGTGCTGACTGCCGGTCTACTACTGGTGATTCTTAATACATGAGATGCTTTGTGGAAAGTTAGTAGAGAATTTGAAGGGACCACTAAGTTTTCTTTAAGCTTGGGGAGAAAACGTTCAGGTATCTTATTATCCATAAACTTTTTAATAAGCTTTTAGTTGGCGATCCTCAAGATTTGCTTCCAAACTAGTTAAAATTTTCCCTGGTTTGGTTGTTTGGGATTTGAATTACCAAATATAACTGGCTGAAACCAGTAAACTTTTAATCTTGTATAAATATATTCATGTACATTCGAAAAATATATCGCCTTCTCTTCACCAGTCAACCCTTCCAGGGAAATGCTGGATCTTTACTGGGATGAATACTGGAACGCCACCAGACCAACCGCCATATTACTGAAGACTGATTTATTCGTAAACTCAGCACGAGTATTTTAAGCGTGGTGATCCCAGTGTACAACTTGCACTATGCATTTATGCACTTATTTTTATTTCGCACAAAGTAATTCGAAGTGATCTTACCGGGCTTCCGTTCGTCGTTGTCTTGCCCACTATTCATTTACTTCTTCCCAAGCAGTCAACTCTTGAGAAATACTGGTATCCTTTTGAAGTGTTTTGAAGGAATCGTAAGAAAATTTAAAAACCCTGTCATCTTTCCGCCGAGTTACGAAAAACTTTTGGGGAAATGCCTCTGTTTACTTTAATACTGCGGAATCTCGGGTAAATTTTAAAGATATTTCGGGAACACTCTAGGGATATGTAATTTAACTGAATGTTTGGTTCATACAGACTGAAACTAAAAACATTATTTTAATCCGAAAGAATGATAGTTTACGATAAATCTTAATAAGATACAATAGCTGTCAAGGAGGTTTGTTTTATTGCTCGTAATCAGCTTCTGGTAGCGTGCACACTCACATTTAAGTGCGTTACGGGTGAATGCACGGATGTAATTTAAGGTGTCTTTACGCATATAAAGCTATATCATTACATAGAAATTGTGAGTAACAGGTAGCAAAATTGTTGTTGAGCGTAAAACCAGTCAAATTACTAATTTCCTGAGTTCGCAATTAACGGGTTACTAAAGATTAGGGAAAATCAGGAACAGCATTTCAGTAATTAACCCATCGTAATACGGGAGAAAAATAAATTAGTTTTCAGAGATAATTACACGATTCCAAAGTAGTGAACCTTGGAAAAATTCTAATAACAACTAAATAAGAAAGTGACACACACCACCATGGGTAGCATCTCCCTGTATTTTGTCAGCATAGACGTTGCTATCTCATTGAAACTCTGTTTGCGATCAAATATAATTTCGCTTCCATCCTTCAGGGCCTTCTGATTTCTTCTCATTCGTAAGAGTGAGTTCAATCGCTAGAAGTGGCTCTGGTTGTACGACAAGCATAACTTGGTCATATACCCGGGCACACTTCACCCTCTATACTTGCTGTAATAAATTACTGCTATCTGCATTATTACAAGTTATTTGTAGATTCATAACATTTCTTTCTTATCACTGTTCATAAAATCTGCGCAGTGATAACAAGTTTTTTTATCATTACAGAATCAAGTGACAATTTCAGCGTTAACGCAGGATTGTGGTTGTCTCCATATAAACTACTGCGCACGAACTATGTGATATGCGACCTTTTCTACGAAATGAATTTTTTCCATAACAATCGTTTCACTGTGTACTTAAGTGTTTGTAATATATAAATGTTTCCACGTATTTTGGTGTTACGGCATATGTGTGTGATTAACAGTAATATTTGTTTAAGATATTTCAATTGCAGTGAAACATGAAGGGGATGAAGACTTTAGTGGGATGCTTGAAAGTATAAATATACGCGTACTGACCACGCAGGGGGCATATCAGGGTAAATTGAAGGTTTTCTGAATATCGTGGCGAGAAGATTAGACTATTTGGGAATGATTTCTGTGGAAAAGGTAATATTTTGGAGATATACTTGGTCAAGCAATCGGAATAACTTAGGGAAAAATTCGACAGTTAGGGGAAAAACGAATATCCGGAGGAGGGTAATGTTAAGCTAAACAGTGGAAATATTGGTTTGTCATTGAAATGTTTTAAAGATTTTTCCAGGGTTTTCTGCTGTCTGATTGCTTGCAAATGATATCAAAACTTCTATATTTTATCCATGCCTTTGTGCTGTTCAACTTTTGGCAATCTACTATTAGCTTAAATATGTATTGTGTGATCGAGGTGCGTGCAGAACACAGTATGAGAATCCGAAAGAGTAAAGAATGAGGGAATATGTGAGCTGATAACTAAACAAGTACATCAGACTTTATTACACTTAATTATGTAACTAATCTATGATAGTATGAATAACATAGTTGGTAAACAAATGTTTTCTGATAATAGGAACTGGGAGTCAGGGGAATTATGTCTCCAATATGTTAAAATCATATTCTTTCCTTGGTAACTTTGCTGTAAGCACATAAGACGTAAATCGGTTGATCGTCGGTCTTGAAAATTAGTATAGAAAGGCATTATTTTGAAACAAAAAATACCCGGTTTTCATTGCTTTTTAATGCTTGGAGTGTTATAAAATTGATTGATCATTTATATGTCTTAATAAATTGGAGGATGACAAGTAGAGTACCAAGTAATGCCTAATTTTACTTCTGTTGCACGCCAGAGCGCTATCGAGACTCTATAGACCATAGAAAATACCATTTGCAGATGACGCTGTAGTTCGGAGAATAGTGCATGAAGATGCTGACAGACTACATCTTCAAACTGTTTTAGATGATACAGTTAAGTAGCACAAAAGTTGAGGTTTGAAAGTAAGCTTTAATAAAAGCGCATTAATAGACGTCAGACACTGAGACATCTATAAATCGACTATTGACACAGTAGAACTTACATTGAAAATAGATAAATGTGTTAATAGTTTACAAATCAATCACATGAAAAATCCATACAGCCTCTTTCGTTTAATTAAATCAACCATCGTATTTTTGGAGATTTTGAATCCCTAACACCTCCCCTTCTTAAAAACAAGGATGCTGGCATGATTTCATGGGTTCACATAAATTTTTGTGGTCGTGTACAACTATAATGTACTCAGAAGGAAAAGGAAACATGAATAATTACAAATCACCTAAACAACCACTATTTACCACTAATCCCCTCCTCCACGAAATGTAGTGGGATCTTTGTGTAGTAACAGGAATTAAACTTCGCTGGATTGAACATGCATGGTCTTTTAGCAGGTACTGATACAGCTCGTTTGGATCGGGGAGTCGCGGACTTGACCACATCTGGAGAATACTTTGACAACGGTAAGTTTTCTTAGGCCAAAAGCATCTGTTTCTGAATACTGTGGCTTCTTGGGCTCAATAAACGGTCTGGGCAAGCTTCTCAAAACGACTTTCTGACTCGGACTGGTGGTTATGCTGCACGAACGTCTATTAGGACAAACACTTTGCAATCTAGTAACTGTAAGACTGCGGTTGTCTCATTACTTAGTTATTCCACATTTTGAATGATTTAGGCAGATGTCTTCAGTGCTTCATCCTGCTTCCCTGGAGCAGCGACACTAGGCACGTGGGATAGAGACACTTCTGCTGCAAATTTTGTTTGAATTTGGGAGTCGACTTTAGATGTGGGTTTACGTAGTGCTTTGTATACTACCGGCAGGCTGATTTGGATACCCGTTCGATCCAGCGCGAACTCAATCAACCGCTGGTTGGCAATGAAAAGCTCATGCAGTAACAGGTTCGCATGTTCACTTAGTACTGACATGCTGGAAATATTGACTCTGCTAGTTGCAAAGGTGATGCAAGGTCAATGATAAGAGCTTGAGATGCTGATTGGTCCTTGATGAGACGTATTTCTGGACCAATTATCTTGATTTTCCAGAGAATGCTGAATCTGATGTGATTGGTTGATTTTCAACCCGTCGCAAATTTTTATGACGCATGAAACTTTTGGCTGGCTGACCGACTGCCAATTAAGTGTGCCTAGTCGATAATTGCGTCTGCCCTTATGCCTACTGAGTCCCAAGCCGGAATAAAAAAACACAAGACGACAGATCAACCAGACAGAATCCAGTAAACCAGTGAATTATATTTACATAAGTGTATCGATTTTTATATCAATTAATTTACAGTGATTATTCATCAAGTGAAATCATCAACATTTAATTAATACAATGTAATGCTGTCAAACTGTACTCATAAGTAGGACTCACATTGAAATTAGATTAATATGATGATAGATTACAAATCAATCTTATAAAAACTCAATACAGCCTCGTTTAATTAATCAACCATTGTATTTTTGGGGATTATGAATCCCCAACACTAACATACTACAAGGATTAACACAAATCATTTAACCTACTTTCCTTACAACCGGAGCTGGTAACACACCTTAACAAACCTGTAGACAAGCAGTTGTGTAGCACACATCGGTTCAACATATAAGTCAATCTACAACTACGGACTTTATAGCATACTCTACTCGCCTCAAACATATATTTAATTGGCATTAATGACTTCCACTACTCCGTTCACTAAAATCAAATGAAAAGAATCATTACGTATTCTTCTGATGCTGTTTCTACATTATTGATATGTTTCTGGTCAGTTTAGTCTCGTGCTTCATTTAGTAAATGTAGTGAGAACACGATAACATTTGCTACACTCGAAGTAAACTAACTTATAAACATTCAGTATGCTATTGAAAATCGAGTAAACTTATATCAATAATTGTACTACCTGTATGCTAGGTTTACCTTTTATTTATTGTAAATCTCCGTCTTATTAACTGTTTCCTGGTCCATCATACCATCAAGAAGAGTACAAGTTGTGGTTGATTCATGTCACGATAATGGTGCTAATTAGAGTCAGCATTCTTACAAAAATGTGCTTGAGTTCATAGGAGTCACTTGTTACGCAAAGAGATTCACGTGAATGATTGTTTGTCGAGATACTCTAATTATTCGTATTTACTGTGTAGTTTGCTATAAGATTACTTTTCTCATTAAAATGGGTCTTAGTTGTAACCACTAAAATTAATGGTTGACTATCTATAGTTAAAGATTACAGTTAGTTAATGCGACTTGAAACTAGATTGCAACTTATGACGAGTTTTCATCGCTTATTTAAACTACTCCTAAACATGAAATTGCTTGTATATGATTCTGCCTACTAGTATGCAGTGTGAAATAGCATTTTGAACTTACTTTTTCAACGGTTATATAGTCAGATAAATTATAGTTACTGAATTTATGAAAGGTAATATCATTTATCTATATAAGACAACACATGGCAGGCTTCAAATAAGGACATCTAAGTATATTTGAAAAAGACTTATGATATATGAGACAATTTATAAAATCTGAAACATTTGGTACCCACACAGGCTGAAATTCATTAGATATTCAGTGGCTTTCGAATAGAGGTATTCCAAAGTATGCAGTTACTAATCATGATTATTACATCCTGCCTATGGAAGTGCTTCGCTCCATTAAAAGACGATTATGATGTTAGCCGTTTCGCATTTTAGTTGTGCACAGCCAGTAGTACCAGTCGTAAGGAATGAACTACGGATGAACAATTGGTCAGTATTCAATAAACATTTCGGTAGCTAGTGTGTTCTTGACAAATCATAACAATAATTTGGTAAGGTAAATAGAAGTTATCAACACTGGTTAGCAGTCCATATTAAAATGCTTCATTCCAATTTCCATTTAAGTGTTACTAAGTCGTCGTTCTCTACATCGCTTCCATTTCGCGGTAAAAAATACTAGTTAACAATAATTAGGTTTAAAGTCACAAATGCACCTAAATGTTGAATGACCAGAAAAATAGCATTGAATAATTGCCTAAAAGATAAACACGTATTACAAGTTATTAGGAATATTATGAGAATTGCAAGCTCTATATTACAAAAATGTGTAAAAATTAACACATCAAAAAATATAATTGAAAGTCAAGACAACTTTTACTGCATGACAGAAAATGACAAAATGTTTATCACTGAATATTTTGCGATTTTGGTAGAATGTGTTGTCGAATGCATAATTTTTGATTTAGAAATACTTCAATATTATCAGACGCAACACTAGTAGGCAAATGCTCACAATAAAAATGTAAAGAATAGTTAGTACATTGATGACGCCATGAAAAGCAAACAATCATCAAACAAAAGCACACCTTCATTAGAAGATCTAAGTTATTTCTCTCTCATTTAGTGCCTATTGGCTTATGAACCAGCAGAAGTGGTTTGTCGTGCAGCAAACAATCCAGCCTCCACTGCTCCATTTCTTATTAAAGGATCTGATATTATGCCATGAGTGAATTCTTGTTTAGCTTTCCCAAAGCTAGCACCCGTACTACGATAGATGTGATGTACCTAGGTATAAATTAAATACTAATTAGTAGGAGTAAAGACCAAGGAAACAAGAAGCGGTAGTTTAAATTTTACACACTTATTGTAAAAATTTAAAATACGTTAAGTGAAAAAAAAAACAGTAAATCCTGTCAGTCTGTACTTGGAATAATTAAAGACCATTGTAAAGGTTGGTAGGAATGGTAACTTTACCATACGTTACGAATTTTACATGACTGGATGTTGTTGCCTGTATTAAATAGGTAAAGATACAAAATGGAATAAGTGAATCCTGAATGTAAACAACTGAATGTGAATACAAAATACAAAAATACGAGAAGAAACTCACGTGTATAAGGTACCATGCTGATATCCCCGTAATAACTGTGAACATGCATGCTACCAGTAATGTCATAATTCCAATTACTGGAGAAAGTTTCACCACTGCTAAACCAGTGATCCATCCACTGCAAATAAGCAAAGTTATCAATTATCATGGTAATTATACTATGCTATATATTGCAAACATTAAAACTTAATAACGTTTGCAGTTTGAAAAAAAAACTAGATACAATGAAGTCAGTTACCAATAGAAATGAAGACCTGAGTTTAGATTTATAGACATCTACTATCTTCGTCCCCCCCCCTCCATACAAATGTTTTAAATGTGAAGTGTTGCTTATGTGGTTGTAGCGAAATATTTACAATGTATTAGAAAACTTACCATGAGCCCCAATTCAGGATACCAATTGATTGTATGATCATAACCAAAACTTGAACACCGAAAACAATGAAAAATATAAAGAAGTTGATTGAACTGTTACTTCTATATGAATTCAAAGGAAAAAAAGTAATTCAATGATTTAAATTTCTCTATAAAAACACTTTTTAAATACAGAAAATTAATAAAAGCAATGTTACTAATCTAATGACTAGACACCTACCACGTGAAACACTTTAATTGATGTAGATAATAGTTAAATATTTTCGATCGACCTAAAGATAGATCAAGAAATTAAAATACAACTTACAGTAAAATCATGTTAATAAACATCTACCTAAGTGTAGAGTTAGTGTTTATAGACGGTTGCAGTGTCGTGATTTTATCGACTGTAAATGTAATGTAATCAGCGTGATGCTTACAAGTCTATCATATTCGAATACAATGGTTATTTTAGTTCAGTGGTAAGAAGATAAAAGATCTAGGTTTATCGAATTATTACTGGAAATGAGAAGTTTCTTCAAAAGCAACTTAGCTTATATTGATATTTCATGAAAACTTCAAAAATCATACTAAATTCAAGTAGTTGGTACATTGTGAGCATTCAAAATTTTTAAACAATTATTTAACCGATATTGTAGGATATTAAGGAACATTGTAACGGATGAATAATTGTAAAGGTAATGTAATCGAATGGCGACTCCACTGTATTTTATTTGCCTTCTACATCAAATGAGAGGATTTTTTAAACTCATCGTTACACATTTCCAGATTAAATGCATAACTCACGTACCTTCATTGTTTAATTCTAAAATTTCATCTTTTTGGTTACAATTGTTTCACTTTTTATTTGATAGTAACTATGTTTATAAATGTGTGCTGTATGAATTTTGTTGCCTGTGTTTACGAAAATTTAAAGCTTTAAATAAATAAAGTTGTTTCTTAAGTTCCACTAGAATTAATACCAATGATCGATGGGTCTAACTAAGGTATCATTAATTGTACTATAAATGACTACTGGTTAGAAATATTTGGCTAACAATAAAATTGCGGCAAGTGACCATCTTTACAAGTTACGTAGGCCAAAACTGCAAAACTACTCCCTAGGTGCCTTTTTATACGGTGCAGCTAATATAACGTAAGTTGCTTATTATGACCTTCAGTTTTACGTATGGGATTAGAATGGTCTTGGCAGAAGACGATTTTTACCCTCCCCAAGCTATAAACAAAAATACAAACTGAATGTGTAACTCATAGGTATTTTCCGCTTTGAACTGAGCTTAAAAATGCAAATCATGCATCTTAGTTTACTGATGTGTTTACAAGCACGAGACTGAAACAGCTAGCCATTGAGTCTTAAAATAGACAGAGTCGAAGTTGAGTGAGTTTGTAGAATTCAATAAGATAAATTTCAGAAAACTGGTGTTACGCTATAATATAGTTTAGTTACTTTTAACAAACCGCTTAATCAATGAAATTAGATGATGTACACAGGCTTGTGAAGACAATTATTCCGTGAATTAAGCAACCACACTCGAGGATTTTGAACACATCATCGCCCAGTAAAATTCCTAGGGTTCATTTTTAATGAAAGAGGACGCCGACCAGATCCGGAAAACATTCGTACTATTTGTTGAATAGCTGGACAGAACAAATGCCAGCACCTACAGATGTCTCTTCACTTAGACCCTTCCTTGGAATGATCAGTTACTACTCAACTTTTGTCCCATCATTGCATCAGGTACGTCATCCAATAAACCGCCTGCTTGGAAAAAAACAGTGGATTTGGACCGAAAAATGTGATTCAGCTTTTCGCAAACTGAAGTCTGCACTGAGTTCTAACATGCTACTAACGCCCTACGATCCAAAATTACCATTCATCGTAGCGGCAGGTGCTTCAGGTCACGGAATAGACGCAGTTATATCCCACGTATTTCCTGACGGAAAAGAAAAAGTAATCATGCATGCTGCCCGTGCACTAACTCAAGCTAAGAATATATAGCCAAACAGAAAAAGAAGTGTCAGCTTTGGTATTTGCTGTTTAATGTTTTCACAAATTTGTATATGGCCGCAAATTAACGCTTTTAACGGACCATAAGCCACTACTCACTGTGTTTGGATTAAAATTCGACGTACAAGTACATACAGCAAACCGCTTGCAGAGATGGGCAATAATCCTACTAGGATATGATTTCGGAATACAATATCGTCGAATAGAAGAGTTTAAACAAGCTGATAATTCATCACGACTGATAAGCCGACACCCAACAAACACTGAAGAGTCAGTAGTTGCCACGTTATCCATTGAGGATTATGCTGCAAATTACTTATCTAGTGCTATTCGACCGTTGCCAGTGACCGTGTATGATGTTAAACAAGCATCGCTCAGTGACCCCATAATTCAGAAAGTTAAACAATTTATCACAACCAAGTGGTCGAAGAACTTAGAGGATGATAAGAAAGAATTCTTTTCTCGACGAGACTCTCTCTGAATTGTCGATGACTGCCTAACTGTTTGATGAGGTTTTGCAAAATACCGAAATGTCTGCAAACCACGGTCTTGCGTCAACTTTATATCGGACATCCTGGGGTACGGCGAATGGAATCGATTGCACGAAGCTTCGCCCATTAGCCGCAAATGGACAAGCACATCGCCAGCTTTGTGACTGTTACAATCATCAATTAACTGCCAAACAGAGTAAACAAATGGGCCAGATACCCTGGCCACAACCAGAAAAATCACGGACATGCTTGCATGTAGATTTTGCTGGTCCAATAAATGGTGTTACATATCTGGTACTAGTAGACGCCTATTCAAAATGGCCAGAAATTGTTCCGGCAGTGACAGCATCTACCAATAAAACTTTGCAAATACTGACGGAAATTTTCTCACGACACGGATTACCAGACACGTTCGTACCAGATAACGGGTCTCAGCTAATGTCGGAACAATTTCAAGAATTCTGTCGCTGTCATGCGATCAACCACGTAAGGTCACCGCCCTACTATCTACCGTCAAATAGACAGGCTGAACGTTTTTTCGACACATTCAAAAGGGCGCTGTTGAAATCAAAAGCGGAGGGGGTTGTTCATAGTCTAGAACGCTTCTTGTCGGTTAATCGCACAACACCAAATGATGCTACTCCTAAAAAGATATTACCCACTAAAGGCCTTGGTGAACTGAAAAATGAAGACAACTCATCACGCCATGTTACCACAGAGATACCCGATAACTCACAAAAATTCCCCAGGATTCGAAGTTGGCGCGCCAGCATTCGCTCGTGATTACCGGTATCAACAGAACAAATGGATAGAAGGATATGTGACAAGGAACAGTGCTGTATGAAGTGGCCGTGGGAAAAGACAAATGGATGAGACACTTTAATCAACTACGCAAGAGAAAGGTGTCTGAACCGATTACAACTACAACAATGACTATGGACATTTTATTGGATACTTTTAATTTGCCCAATTACAAAGATAAGCAAATAGATAAGACCCATGAACCGGAATCACTACCATGAAGAAGATCCGAACAATGATGGTGAGAGACAGTGCGATTACAAGTGGATCTCAAAGCAATGCGGAGGTGCTGGGGATTCATAATCCCCAAAAATACAATGGTTGATTGATTAAACAAAAGATAATGTATCGATTTTTATATAAGATTGATTTGTAATCTATCATCATATTAATCTAATTTCAATGTGAGTCCTACTTATGAGTACAGTTTGACAGCATTTCATTGTATTAATTAAATGTTGATGATTTCACTTGATGAATAATCACTGTAAATTAACTGATATAAAAATTGATGTATTATGTAAACATTGTTCGCTAGTCTCGTCTCAGTTTTTGCTTCACAATACAATCTTCCTACAAGCCTAGTCTTTTGTAATAGCTGTGGGCTGGGAAGGAACAAGTTGTGTATCCGACTGAAGTACAAGTATCAGAGATAGCATTCGCATTAATCGTATCGACTATCAAGGGGATCGGACATTTAATCAGGCTACCCTAGAGATCGTATCGCGAACCGTACAAAGACAATACAAACCCACGTGTTGTCTCATCTAAGAGAAAACATACAACAAAAGCTACATCAGTTTCTTGTTTTCGCAAATGCCTAAATGTATCTTCGGTTGTTTCTGAAATTTACTGTTGGCTGTCCCATCGCTGGGCTTTTTTATTGTTGTCGTTTTTCAGTGTCCAATAAGAATGCAAGAAAATGTGTGCACGTACTGAAGCACAAGTACTCCAGAACAAACAGCGACCTTTCGTAGAACCTCTCTGACGCTGACTGATAATAACATGGTATATTTCGACTTATCGTCGAGTTGGTACAAAGGTTCGATATGTCAAACATCTCTCTCTAAGCTTGAAGTTCGTGATTGTTAGAAATAAACAGTTGTCCAAGTACAGTTATAGTGAACGGTCACCATTATCTGAACTGCTGTTGCGCTGTATATAACATCTAGCGCTAGGTTTAGAAAGGCCAGGTGTACAATGTGCACTAAATAAAAAAATACTTAAAGCTCAATGCAAATACAACCCTCCCTTATCCATAGCCGCGCTGGGAAAAAAAATAGTAGACTTGTCAGATGTTGCTTATTTATCCATTATCACATTGCAGATATTAACCCAACTATTTTATTGTGACATGACAAAATTTTATTTACTTTACATATACATAAATACATTTTAATGACTACATGAACGTTAATACAATTATGTGACATATGAAACCAGTACAAAAACAATTGTATGTTGGCTTTAGTGGTGACTGGCTACGGTTAACAGGATAACTTTTTATCAATCGTTTATGACTAGGAGATAAATAGTTTATTTTATTTACAATCACATTTTCTTTGTTCTGTTGAAAAATACTACTTATAAAAAGACCTTTGATAATCTCATCTTTTTGATAGATCAAATTACTAGAAAATCACAGAATTATAGAGGTAGCCTCATTAAGGAATGAGCATAAAACTAATGTTTACAGAAATTTTAAATAAATGTCAAGTAGTTTGATAGGAAGTAAGTGTAATCTGATAACCTAAGTACTGGCTTACCTGAAGGCTTTGTATAATGGTCTGAACCAACATAAGTACGACGATGGTATGCAAATAATGAACACGAGAATAGCAACACCGAACAAACTGCCTCCCCAATAATTAGAAGTACCAAAAAAATATACCATTGCTGTGAATAAGTTCACTATCAGTAAACAAGCATACGACAGCCACAAATAATACCCAAACTTGACGACTCTCTTATACTCTGGTACTATATCTGTCTCTATATTTTGATAAAAGCAAGGGGTACAAGGACAAAATGATGGCAATGGAGGCCAGTTCTTGGTTGTAACACCTGTGAAGAAAAAATACGCAAGGATTGTTATATGTGGTGGTGGTGATTGGCAAAATACAAAAGCAGCTACTTAAGCCAAGTGAGACAGCGTAAATTAAGGAATAATAAAGATAATTAGAATACGCAAAAATGTCCTCAGAATTTATTCTGACTTAGCGGTAATAGTAGAAACTTTAAAAAATATCAAGTGAAACATTTCCAAGTTAAAACAAATAACTATGAACGGCTTCAACTAAAGATGTGAAGTTACTCCTATCAAAAGAAGTGCATTTCCCGCAATCCTTTTAGAGAAATAACTGAATAACCACTTAAACAACTATAAACATGTGACCAACCTAGATGCTGCTTGCCAAAATATCCACGCTGTTGTAGAATCTGTAGTGATATTTATCAGAAGCTTGAATCAACAAGTCAAGAAAAATAAGTAGATTTATGCGACGTCTGTTGAATTGATGGACTCCCGGAAACCTATCCTATCAGGCTCCGAACACAAAGAGCAGAGTGGAGAAATTCGATATAAACTAAAAAAAACCGCGGAGTGATCGTGAGCAGTGATGGGTAATGAAAGCGAAAGAGATGCAAAATCCAGAGGCGTTAAGTAACACTAAGCAACTCTTCAGACAAATAAAAGAAACCGGAGTTGAAAAGTCAAGCGATAGTGAGACAATCTTCGAAAAAATTAAACGCTTATCTACTCTTACTCTAGACATTTAGAATGATGGGCTGAACACTTTAAGGAACGATTCAGTTGGCCTTCAGCTGCACCAGAACTACCCATTATATTCAGGTAGCTTGAATGGAAAGTCGGCTTCAGTCTTCTGACTACTACAGAGTCAAAAAGCTATACTTAATCTGAGGAGCAGTAGAGAAGCGAGTCCGGAAGGGTTAACTCCAGAGGTTGTTAAGAATAGTGGCACCAATTTAATGATTAGGCTGACTGATATTTTGGCTAATGTTTGGGAACTAGATATAATTCCATCTGACTGGTGTTGATCATTGATCATCCCAGTACATAAGAAGGGGTTAAAATCGTACTGCGATGACCATATGGGGATTAGTTTGACTAATCTAGTGTCTAAAATACTAACTCCTATAATTATCAGACGTCTAACTACAACTTGAGGTTTACAAATACGGGAAAAGCAGGTTGATTTCAGACCTGGTCGCGGTTGTATGGACCAAATATTCACAATTTGTCAGGTTTTAGAACATAGATATACCTTTTGGCGCCCGATAATGATTTTTCTTGACTTCGAGGCTGTATTTGACTCCGTAGACCAAGAAGTTCTGTCAGTGTCTATCATTAAAAGAAACCCCAGAAGTACATAAATTTTGTGAAGGATCTTTACTCAAATACTATTAGTCATATCAGAGCGTAGGGTAAACTGTCATCCGAACTTATAACCTCAAGTAGTGTCCGTCAAGGTTGTCCACTATCTCTATTTTTGTTGAATTTCGTAATCGATTTACTGTTGGAAGTAACATTCTCGTCTGATCTCCTACCAGAGGATTCACTTATTAACTTCGAATATGCAGATAACATAGTCCTGTTTGATGAAGACGCTGAAAAAATGCAGAATCTTCTGATAGCAATAAGCAACAATGCAACATGTTCGGAATGCGTCTTACCCCCCACCCCTCCAAATGCAAACTGTTATTTCAAGACTGTCAACACTTGAGCTAAAGATAGAAAGTAAAGTAATCGAGCACGTCTACCATTTCACTTATCTTCAAAGTCTGGTTAGCCCTGATGGGTTGTACTCTGACGAAACCTCGGTACGAATTCAAAAAACTCGTTTGGTTTTCGTCAACTTACGGCACCTATGGCGTAGGCGACATACTCACATCCCAACGAAAGGAAGAGTATACTGCATAGCATGGATGCGTAGTATGGATGTGAGATGTAACCATTAAAGGTGAACGACACTTGTAGGTTATTGGTGTTTGACCATCGTTATCTTCGAAACACCGCTCGCGTTAGGCAATAATGACGTTAGACGCCGGGTATTAGGAAAAGGTGGTCAGTCGATGATGATGTGAATATTTATCGACTGAGGTGGTTGGAACATGCGTTACCTATGCCTAACCACCGTTTACCTTGACGCGCGATGACGACTCACATAGAAGTAGGATGGAAAGGTTAGCAGCGGTCGAACCGAAACATGGCATCAGACCATGAAGTTGGTGACTGTTGGCTTGAGTCGTAACAGTAGATGCAGACTACTTGATTAAAGTTCTCGCGAATGCCGTAACCAGAGGTTGAAAACTTTGGGAGACATGGCTCAGAGTCAGTCACAGTGGCACAGGTGTATCCACTGATTGTACTCCCTTAAATCGTGAGCATAAAATCATTTCGTAGCTTTCTTTCCATGCTCCATTTATTTCTCCCTAAACCTTATTCTATATGTTCACTCTTCGTTGTATTTATTATTATTATCATTGAAGTAACTTCTACTGTGTGATCTTAATCTTGGTACGCTTTAGAGGTATAGCAGCTTCAACCGACGCACACGTGGCAGGTATTATATTGATCATATATAAATAATCCTTTTGAAACAATGTGGTGAACTATAACCCAACATTTATCCAACTGAGATAACATATTGCATTCATGTAATTTTAAAATATTAAACGAACTCATGTAGCTAGAATAACGACCAGCTGTATCTACTAGACGTAACACGCTATGAAAGAATTGTCGTAAAAGACCAATAACTATTATTCCAATGTGCGAACAGCTAAGATAACGGATTTCTTGTATCGAATGGTTTATGAATGAAAACTGTCCACTGTAAAATAAATTATAACATCCTCCTAACATTGTCTTGACATGTAATTTCCTAGCTGTGCAATGAGTGCTATCAATTAGCACTATATTAACATCTATAAAAAGAATAAACTTTTTTTAAGAGAAACAGCAGCACGTCATCTTCCAAGGAGCGCCTAGCACAAATATGGAATGGCCAGAAGGCACACGACATCAATGTAGCAAGATGATTTGCAGAAGCCTGAAATAACAGCGGCATTAATAATTATAAAAGATCGTCATGAAACGAGGAAAATAAGTACTGGATTTCGAGATTAAGGAAAAGATAGAGAACGGATTTATCTGTACCACTGAAATCGGATTTGACCCCGCCAGCGAGTTTTTAACAATTAATCATGATTATTTTTCGGGATTCAACAAGAATGATCACACCAAATAACACGACTTACATAGAGGGTCAACGACTTTATGAATTGGTGAAATGTTTAGGGTTGAGCCACATTTTTTGTTTCTGAAGCAGTCATAAAATAAGTCTTCTAGTAGTAGGCAATTCGCTTAAGTTCGGTTAAGACAGCATTATCTATTAAAGGACACTTGGAACAAAGTTGAATAGAAAATAAAGTGAAGAACTATCACAGACATCACTTAATGCTGTCAATTCAGATAACAATTAACCGTATGTCCTGACCCGAACAAGTGTTCGGTGAAAGAATCGACAAGTCTATGCACATTTTTTGGAACAGAATGCGACTTACATTGCTAAAAAACTTGTCAGGTAACGGAACCAAAGAAACAAAACAATATCATTACATTTGAGTTATAGCATGTATGTCTGCTCTAAGACCCTCGAAGGATAATTTGGTCAACAAATCCACCACTAAGTGTGGCACCTGCTCGGGCCCTTTGACTTCGCTGTTCTAGATCTACGTTCAAGCGTCGAATAGGTACAAATACACTAGACATTATTGGTCAATCTGAGGCTATGACATAACCAATTTTATTACATGTGAGATGCAGTAATACTTTTGGAGCTTTCAGAAACTTTTAGAATTAAATTTAACCATCGCTTAAAGGCCTCCAAAGGCTAGCAGCAAACCATAGCTTAGGCCTGCATTGGACAAGTGTTCTGATAGACGACAAGTAGGAGGGGTGATATTAAACGGGATTACTGTTGTTAAAGATTTTGCACTAAACTTTATGAGTGGGGTTCTTGAAATAAATGGTCTAATTGACTACAAAATGATGCTTGTCACGACTGGAATCAGTCAATCACAACTACTTGCATGTCCATATAACTCCCTTAGGCAGGTAAATTTCAGATACAAACTGGAAATCGAATCTAGTTAGTTTTCTACTAATCAAATAACGAAGACACATTTTGATGTTATTCAGTGTTGTTTTAATGTTTCAGTATAAAGATATGTTGTTTAAAAAATATGCTGTCAATTTTTCATATTAACCTAGTACGAATGTAAATATGAAAGTCCAGATAAGGTAAGAATACAATGACATACCTCTTAGAGAATCTGGTCGGTTTTGCACTTCCCTAGCCCGTTGTTCCTCTTCTCTCCGTGCCAGCTCAGCAGCCTTTGCATCCAGCTCCCTCTGACGTCGTTCGAGCTCTGCGGTTGTAATTTTTTGGGCCTGAATGGCAGAATAAGGTGGAGCTCTAGGATTAGTGATATCCTGTTTCGCATCCGAAGAGGCCTCGAATGGATTATATTTATCCAGTGCACCTGTATCGACGCGAGAAACCTGCGAATTATCATGCGACTGCGTCTAAAGATTTAAGTTTAAAAGTGAAAAGCAACAAACTGGTGTCAACCTCGCTACTGGATCGGCAAAAGGATTCTCCATTTTCAGTAGCCAACTAGATCAGTTAGAGCGCCGTCTATGAGTATAACCAAACCCAATTCAATTGTTCAGCGGATTCGATTAAGAATGTGATGTGCTAAAATATCGTCTCAGCTTCAACTTTGCTTGGCGAACTTAATAAGTTGTCGTTTCTTACGTATTGTGTCTAGGTAGAAAGAGTGCATTTGGTTATGGAGAGTATGATATTCTCCATCAGAAACTGAGGCGAAAAGATCAAATCATGAATTAAAAATAATAGTAATTAGGGCGTTATTCCTACGGTATTGTCTTTTGGTGACCTCAGAGAATAAGCATATGTCAACCTTTCTTTTGGAACATTCAGTAGGTGTCAACACTACATCAGGCGTGGAGTTCCACAGTACGTTTATCCTGACCACAAATTGTAGTAGCCTGTTAGGGTGACGGGGATTGTTACTAGCATGGCATGATTGCGCAACATCCACACTTACCATTCTGTTCTTTGTAGGATGCAAGTTCAATGGTTTAAGTCAAGTTGTGTAATGCTGGTTTTTCAAGCCCGTTATCATTTTGGTCGTCCTTATTAACACACGTGCCAAGATAGCAATACAACTCTTAAAGCAAGGAAGACATGATGTTAGGATTTTTTCATGGTGAGATTCCAGGTATGTACTGAAAGCTTCAGAGTCAGGCTATCTAAGATTACAGAGAGGAACCTAAAGACTAGCGAGACTTTATTGGCGGCAGATTGCTAAACGGAAAGATATTACAAGAATATAACAGCAAGTTACACCTAGGCCCTTTCCTGAGGTAGGAAGGGTAGTGCTGAAACAACCATTTTTGAACATAATGAGTGTGTCTTTATCGTTCAAGACTAGCAGTGTGCATCTATGGTATTAAGAGGAAGTAAGTTACTGGCAACCGACGAATGTGCGGTAAGTCTGAACATTGCGTAACACTTTCTTACGTGATAACACATCATCACACAAATAGCAGTAACCCTAGTTATATTGTTACCACTACCTAACAAAGGAGTACCTGACACTGAAGTCTAACTTTAGTCTATGGAACACAACTACTGAAATCATAGTATACGTACACCACTTAACTATTTAATAAGATCCTATTTGAACATGGTTCGAAACAAGGCTAAAAGATCCAGGCTTGATAGCCGTTCCCCTAAAAAGCCCGAATCTTCTCCTAATGACCTATTTACCAATAAACTGCAGATAATAGACAGTCGTACCCCACTCATCAAGGCAATCAATCTCACTGATCTAAACACTGGCATAGCCGACTATAAAAGCAAAGTCGAAGATGTCCAGTTAGCTTTTACCAAAGTACAGTCTATGCTAAGTGAACTAGCCCCGTTAACCCACTTGCTTGGAAAGCATGATGACATTGAAATCGATAAGGCAAAGCATGCCGAAACATTTCTTGATTTCGTTGCAGCAGAAGTTGTAAAGCGACTCACCTCGCTTCACAAAGCCATCGTCTACAATGTTCCAGAGAATTTTCCACTTAAAAAGGTTAAAATGATCCTATTAAAGACTTGTGGCTTGAGACAGATTCCCTGCGAATGTAATAGATTAAGTAAAAAAGACTGGAAGACTAACTGCTCAATTCTATTCAATTTCGCATCCACCCTAGACTGCAAGCGATTTATAAAATCTGTAAACTATATTAGATCTGCTTGCAACTTCAAAAATATACTAATAATTGCTGATAAAACGCCCCTGCAATGTAGATTACTCAACCATTACAGTGCCGTTGCTCCTAGCATGATAGATCCCAAGCTAGAAGTAACCACTCTAAAAGAAGTTCCCAAAACATACCCAACAACGCATCATAGTAGTAGTATAATACCACCAAGACTACCTGCGCTACCTCCCTAATCTGGAAACTGAGGAACCACCTAGCCCATCCATACCCACAACCCCTACTAGTATAGACACACATACAACAGTATCTCTCACAACCAACGAAACTAGCAACGACCTAGTAGATTTAAACATCACTCCCAAGGGGAGTATATTTACCCCTCAAAATAAAGAGATGAACAGGGTACCATCACACAATTTAACTCACCACCCTATCGTTAGACTGGAAACAGATTCATACCCTATCATTACAACACGCATAATGTCCTCCCTATCAATAAGGCCCAGCATAGCCTT
Organism: Schistosoma japonicum; assembly: GCA_025215515.1. Classification (NCBI taxonomy): domain Eukaryota; kingdom Metazoa; phylum Platyhelminthes; class Trematoda; order Strigeidida; family Schistosomatidae; genus Schistosoma; species Schistosoma japonicum. Next base: position 16,806,320 of record CM046063.1, on the reverse strand, counting down.
ATCTCTAACATTCAGAGAAATAAAGTAAGTGACTAGCATCAAACCACTAGGCACGATACATCTGTACCACTAAATTTTAGGGTCAATGCTAAGAACAAAAGCAAGTGATTTTTCTCCTCTAACCCTAAGTTTATTCCCTCTCAAAAATACTTCAACAGCAATAGGATGACGCATGCAAATGAGCCAGAGCATCACGTGCCAATGACCCCAAAGGCCGACTCCGGGCGGAAAAGCCTTCTTCCTCTCCCAGTACCGTTCCTATCCCAAACAGATACTGGGAAGAATAATTTTAATTTAGGAGATTACCCGCTTCATCAATATAATAGTACTCTCAGACATGATAACTTACGATCTAAATATTTTCCTACAATAAATGGCTTTAACGACAACTACTTGGCTGCATTTCAAATCTCATTACCAAACTACTATGATCCCTATGTCTTGTTTGCACACCCGAATCATCTTTTAGAGTATCCTCATACGACAATTCACAACCCTTCTCATCTATACTCATTGCCGCTGCAACCGTTACTAAGTCAACAACTAGTAACGAGCACAAACACTTCCAATCTCCAGCTCTGCCATTACTGAGTAATCAATCTAATAGCACCCTATCTTTCCTTACCTCAAACACTTTTCGCATGAAAAACAACGATCGTGGTGACGACCGAAACACTAATCGTGTAAAGCAGTCACTCAATATCTACCCTTTAGTATCTGAACAATGTGAAGCTTGAAAATTAATCCCAAATCAAAATCTTATCCTAAATTCTAAGCCTGAACTCTTCATCCATGATGCATCAAACTACTTCAACCTTATTGGCCACTCGCTCAATCTTTGCCTATTAAACACACGATCAGTATGCAACGAAATGATCAACTTAGCTCTGCTTGCATCAATCTGACAACCCTCAATTATTATGGTAACTGAGGCTTGGACTACCCCTTGTCTCTGATCTAAGTATATCTCTAGATAATTATAATCTGTATCGTGGTGACAGGCTACATGGACGTGGAGGAGATTGTCTTATATATGTTAACTCCAAATTAAACTCACTTTTGTTTGATACAGCAGGCCTAAATAAATTACAAGACTCAGTATGGATTGTTATGAGGCCTACAGTCTCAGATTCTTACTAATTCGGCTGTATATACCACCACCCTAACTCAGCAATAGAGGATATAACCTTACTGTCAGACATTTTTACACTGACCTCTGCCCTACCCTTTACAGGTAAGGTTATTTGTGGAGACTTTAATATGCCTGATATCTCATGGTTTCCCGCCAAGGCACCGAAGCGCTATGACTTACTTATGGAAAGTCTAGAGCTTGGTGGCTAATCGCAGTATGTCCGTAGCCCTAACAGATACAAAAACACTTTGGATTTAGTTTTTACACATGAACTTACCCCATATACCGTCTATACAGGGAAACAATTACAAGGTAGTGATCACAATATTATCATGTGCGACTTCAACTTACAAACTAAAACGTATAAATGTCCGATTACAATACACAGCAGACCCTTTCAAAAGATAAACTGGACGAAATTTATAGCTTAATTCAGACGCCTTGACTGGAACAACTATCTCACTGGAGATGATGCTGATAAGCTGACTGATATACCTACTACAACACTTACAATATGCTTGACATAGTCGCACATTTAAGATATACTAAACCCGAAATCGCAAAATGCATGCTCATCACCATTACTGCACGAAGAAGCCTATGTAGACATGCATGGAAATTTTACAAGTTTGAAGATTTTTCCTTCCTTATAACTATGAAAGAAATATATATTAGGGCCGAGGCAGATCGTATACAAATGAAAATCGCACTAGAAAAACAGGCTACTATATAAAAAAACCTTCAAAACTTCTCAAGACCTTCCAGAACAAAGGCATGGATAAAATATAGAAGTTTTGATATCATTTGCAAGCAATCAGACAGCAGAAAACCCTGGAAAAATCTTTAAAACATTTCAATGACAAACCAATATTTCCACTGTTTAGCTTAACATTACCCTCCTCCGGATATTCGTTTTTCCCCTAACTGTCGAATTTTTCCCTAAGTTATTCCGATTGCTTGACCAAGTATATCTCCAAAATATTACCTTTTCCACAGAAATCATTCCCAAATAGTCTAATCTTCTCGCCACGATATTCAGAAAACCTTCAATTTACCCTGATATGCCCCCTGCGTGGTCAGTACGCGTATATTTATACTTTCAAGCATCCCACTAAAGTCTTCATCCCCTTCATGTTTCACTGCAATTGAAATATCTTAAACAAATATTACTGTTAATCACACACATATGCCGTAACACCAAAATACGTGGAAACATTTATATATTACAAACACTTAAGTACACAGTGAAACGATTGTTATGGAAAAAATTCATTTCGTAGAAAAGGTCGCATATCACATAGTTCGTGCGCAGTAGTTTATATGGAGACAACCACAATCCTGCGTTAACGCTGAAATTGTCACTTGATTCTGTAATGATAAAAAAACTTGTTATCACTGCGCAGATTTTATGAACAGTGATAAGAAAGAAATGTTATGAATCTACAAATAACTTGTAATAATGCAGATAGCAGTAATTTATTACAGCAAGTATAGAGGGTGAAGTGTGCCCGGGTATATGACCAAGTTATGCTTGTCGTACAACCAGAGCCACTTCTAGCGATTGAACTCACTCTTACGAATGAGAAGAAATCAGAAGGCCCTGAAGGATGGAAGCGAAATTATATTTGATCGCAAACAGAGTTTCAATGAGATAGCAACGTCTATGCTGACAAAATACAGGGAGATGCTACCCATGGTGGTGTGTGTCACTTTCTTATTTAGTTGTTATTAGAATTTTTCCAAGGTTCACTACTTTGGAATCGTGTAATTATCTCTGAAAACTAATTTATTTTTCTCCCGTATTACGATGGGTTAATTACTGAAATGCTGTTCCTGATTTTCCCTAATCTTTAGTAACCCGTTAATTGCGAACTCAGGAAATTAGTAATTTGACTGGTTTTACGCTCAACAACAATTTTGCTACCTGTTACTCACAATTTCTATGTAATGATATAGCTTTATATGCGTAAAGACACCTTAAATTACATCCGTGCATTCACCCGTAACGCACTTAAATGTGAGTGTGCACGCTACCAGAAGCTGATTACGAGCAATAAAACAAACCTCCTTGACAGCTATTGTATCTTATTAAGATTTATCGTAAACTATCATTCTTTCGGATTAAAATAATGTTTTTAGTTTCAGTCTGTATGAACCAAACATTCAGTTAAATTACATATCCCTAGAGTGTTCCCGAAATATCTTTAAAATTTACCCGAGATTCCGCAGTATTAAAGTAAACAGAGGCATTTCCCCAAAAGTTTTTCGTAACTCGGCGGAAAGATGACAGGGTTTTTAAATTTTCTTACGATTCCTTCAAAACACTTCAAAAGGATACCAGTATTTCTCAAGAGTTGACTGCTTGGGAAGAAGTAAATGAATAGTGGGCAAGACAACGACGAACGGAAGCCCGGTAAGATCACTTCGAATTACTTTGTGCGAAATAAAAATAAGTGCATAAATGCATAGTGCAGGTTGTACACTGGGATCACCACGCTTAAAATACTCGTGCTGAGTTTACGAATAAATCAGTCTTCAGTAATATGGCGGTTGGTCTGGTGGCGTTCCAGTATTCATCCCAGTAAAGATCCAGCATTTCCCTGGAAGGGTTGACTGGTGAAGAGAAGGCGATATATTTTTCGAATGTACATGAATATATTTATACAAGATTAAAAGTTTACTGGTTTCAGCCAGTTATATTTGGTAATTCAAATCCCAAACAACCAAACCAGGGAAAATTTTAACTAGTTTGGAAGCAAATCTTGAGGATCGCCAACTAAAAGCTTATTAAAAAGTTTATGGATAATAAGATACCTGAACGTTTTCTCCCCAAGCTTAAAGAAAACTTAGTGGTCCCTTCAAATTCTCTACTAACTTTCCACAAAGCATCTCATGTATTAAGAATCACCAGTAGTAGACCGGCAGTCAGCACTCAACAATCCAGGGACAAGCAGTCATGTAATCCAACAATGAAGCAGTACAGGAGTGCCGTTTTATAAGGAATCTAACCAGCAATATATATACATACGCATATTTATGCATATATGCATGTAAGAATAACAACGTCCCAAATACAGATAGTCTCGAAGGGGTGAGAACTGGACAGCCAGTGACAAGTAAGGAATAAGAAGGTCGAACTAGCATACATCACCAAAACAATATAACACAAGGATAAGCAAGCAGACACACAGGGAAGAGAAAATACATTAATTGCGAAACAGTAACGCATTTATTGAAAGATCAGGAATTAACGTAGACAGAGTCACGTGATTGTCCCGATTCACCAGAACTAGATATTGGAGATCGTCGCCAGAATGTTTGCGGCTCCAAGTCGAAAGATTATTTGTGAATAATAAGATGAAAACAGGTCTAATATTTTGCCTTGTGTCACCCTGTTAGGCACTACAAACCAATTAGATAAAAGAGAGAAGATTCTTACTACTAGAAAGTTTTCACTAAGGTAGTCCCGAAGTCATTCTGTTAGTTTTCCGTCATCTCTATTGTTTATTATATAGTCAAAGTATTCTAAGTGGCAAGTTAAGCAGGATTTCTTAGACCTGAAGCCATGCTGGGAAAATATAATTAGTTTGTGTTTAACTAAGTGGGTGTAAATCTCCTCTTTTATAATTTACTCTATGGCTCCAAATAAAACAGAATAGTGATTAGTTGGACAGTAGTTTTGATACTAAGCCTAGAGTCTTTCTTAAAGTGAGGAATTATAAATGTGGTTTCCCGCGATCTAGGGAAAGTTCCATCTAATAAAGAGAGATTAGATGTTTTGGTAAGCAGTATTTAGAATTCTACACAACCGTATTTAATCAAATTAACCAGTATTTACTACTATATGGAGGTTTTGGTGACCTTATAGCATCCCTGATTGTAGACTCCAAGTCATTTTATTTATGCAGGTTGAAGTTGTTAATCGTTTCTATACATGGACTGCTTCTGGTAAAAGAATGTGTAAAGGATTCACTAAACGCTTCACAGATCTCCATAGGGTTACTAGCCATTATAATTTTCGACATTCAAAATAGTAGGAAGACTGGACTAAGCACAAAGTTTCTTTCTGAGGAGGGCTGCTAAATAGGCTATTTTGTAAGATAATTTCAGGTGTACTTTCCCGGCTTCTAATTCCCTCGTTTCCTGTAGTTTGCTAAATTTATGAATACTGAATGGATACTAAAAATTACAGAAAAGTCATGTTGAACGAATAGCCTCTTTTGCAACTTCCTTAGTTTTTTAAATAATAATAATTATTATGATTTATTATCTGATATCAAGAGTAAACTATTTTACAGGCAAGATCAGAAAAGCTCATCAGTTTCGTTGTTGTGCAAACTCTTTATAATGTGAAACATGGAGTTGGTGGAATAATAAACGTTGTTTTAAATTGGGATTTATGTGGCGTCCATTACGAGCATGACCTTGTGACGACCTTGCGGTACAGAAGGATGACAGGATGGATTTATACCACCATTTGGAGGGGTCACACTATGATGGAAAATGTAGATGTTCAACGTTTTGCGTAGTATAAAGCGATCTTGAAGTGTAGGTTCTGGTTATTGATGCACCTTAGTAGTAAAATACTAGGTTCGGTGGACATCCATAGTGAAATATAGGAGTCTGAAGGTTGATATTCGGGTAAACGTTAAAAAAAGAAAAGACATTTTTTGTGTAGTGCACAGGTATAAGGATGATCCAAAGCATGATCCGATTGATTATGAGTCGTTTTGTTTCTGGTGGATGAATTGTAGATGAAGGTTCAATGGTTCATTAATATCTTTTATTCAGACAAGTCGTCGTGTCGTATGTTGTTGATGTCCAATCTATTTCAAATATTAAAGAAACCTATTATTTTTAGTGCATCTGAATAATTGGCTTCATCAACCAGAGGACCAATATCTTTGGCACCTATATTAAGTAGGTTGCGAAATACTGGGAGATTGTCTGCCATGTGTACTTCTGCTGTCAGTTTATTCCATATTTGACCATACCTAATCAAATAAAAGTTTGGGCGAACTTTCGTTTTGGGTTATTAAATTTCAACTTGAAAGAGTTTGTTTCACAGATAATAGTCCCGAATGTAGGTACGGTATGCAAGATTAGTTGAGGTGTGAGTTATATTGTGCATCAGTTTATAAAAGAGGATTAAGTTTGTTCTTAGTCTTTCTTTTCATAGAGGTTCAAGTTCGAACATGTGACATCTAGTTTTGTAGTTTATTTTAGAGTTGTCTTTAATCATCTGCCGTGTTAAGTTACGTTGCACACTCTCTACTCTCATTCTGTCATTTGTTCATAGATTTCTAAGTATGGAGGAGCAGTATTAAAGTATAGGCCTTACACATTTTGTAGAGAGTGAATCTTGACTCATTTTGATCAAAGTTTGTTAGAATGAGACCTAGGAGTCGTCATGACTTGGACAGTTTGGCAGAAATGTACTCAGAGAAGTTAATGTTGTGAGAATATCGTATGCCCAGATCGGTTTAGGGAGTTTGCAGTTGCTAAGCACAAGTTGTATTTCAAGTTTTGGATCCCCTATGCTTATTAATTCACATTTCTTGGTCTGAATTCTGGACACCAGTCAGAGCACCGTTTACCTAGATTGTTTAGCTCGTCCTGCATATTTTGGATGTAATGTGCTAAGTTCTGTTTTTCAGTTTTATAGACTACTTTTAAGTCCTCGGCATACAGGTATGACTTTTCATCTATGAGACACCTATATATACTATCGATATATATAATGAGGAGTAAGGGCTTTAGAACACTATCTTGCACTACTCCACTGGTTATAAGTCGTGGTGTTGACCTTACACTGCCTACTATCTGATATCGGTTGGTTAGAAATAACTTGAACACCCCTAGGAGAGGATTAGTGACTACTATGGACCGCAGCTTGCAGATTAGTAGATTATGTGGTACCCTGTCAAATGCCTTTCTTGTTAAAGTATAGTTTTGTCGCTAACATCTTCTGGTCACAGTTTCGAGTAATCTCATCAAAGAGATCACTGAGGCACTTAGCACATTACCTCCTTTTGAGAAAGCCACGCTGGATGCACTAATCCAGCCTCTATTTAGTATGTAGTAAGATGTTTGATCTTTTATTACTGCTGGGATGGCTCCCAGAAAACTCAGCGAAGCCTCCAGATCCCTTGAAGGAGCTAAAAACATTCCATCCAATCACTGATCGATAGAACATTCCAGAATCTCGACGTGGCACGTTCTGATTGGGTAATTGTTGAGACTTTTTAATTCGGATTGGATGGATTATAACACTGATTTATGTTGTTCAGAAAACTATAAATATACGAATATTTTGTACCTAACTTACTCTCCGCCTCGCTGGAATAAAGTTCCTGTCTACCCGTCTTCTGTCTTCTGATTATGCGACCAGGAGGGTTCAAGCGTTCGGGGTGCTAAGTTAGTCCGCGACTAGTCAAGCATAAAGTACGAGACGTAACACTGGCGACGGGGTAGACTGTCAAAAATGTCATTTACCTTTGAACAAGTTGAAGCCTTGCTGGAACGCCAAGAGAAACGCTATGAACAGTTCCAGATACGCGTGCTAGAAACCTTGACCCAGCAAATGAACCTAACTCAGAAGGGGCTGTCAGAAAACTCACGTACATCGCACGCAGACTTCATCATTAACTCTATCAATGAGTTCCATTTTGATGGCTTAGCTGGTATTACGTTTGATTCATGGTTTAAGAAGTACGAAGACATGTTCAAGGTCGACTTGGAAAAAGTTGATGATGCCGCGAAGGTCAGAATGCTCCTGCGAAAGCTTGGCACTGTTGAACATGAACGCTATACTAACTTCATCCTTCCAAAGAACCCAAGAGATATTTCCTTCGAAGCAACAGTTGAAATCCTGTCGCAAATTTTTGGCGAACAATCGTCCTTATTTAATATCCGCTATCAATGCCTAAAGTTATCAAAAGCAGGTGATGACGACTGGGTGAAGCATGCAGGCATAGTGAACCGTGAGTGTGAGCGGTTTAGACTCTCATCAATGACAGAAGACCAGTTCAAGTGTCTGGTTTTTGTATGCAGTCTGCAATCACCGGAAGATGCTGACATTAGAACCAGAATTTTGAGTAAGATTGAACAGTGTCCAACCATCACGCTACAAGAAGTCACCAGTGAATGCCAGAGGTTAGTGAACTTGAAACATGATACTTCTATGGTTGAGAACTGCAGTCGTCCTTTGTACGTCCATGCAATAACGGAGAGAAAAGATTCTAGCACGCAAAAGCAATATAGTTCACAACCTCCGTCCCCATGCTGGTTATGTGGAGAATGGCATTTTAAGAAGTTTTGTCCATACAAAGATCATCGTTGCAGCAAATGCCACCGTAAAGGACACAAAGAGACTCGCTGTAAAGGAAAGTTACATCGTCGTCATGCACCGAAACTTTATTCCAGAAAATATAAATCTCGTGTATTGACCAATAAAATAATGGTGGCTCACACTAGTACACAACATTCCAGCCGAAGAAAATATGTTGCCATAAAGGTCAACGGCCGTCGTACTCGTCTACAACTCGACACCGCTTCTGATATAACGCTTATCAGCCGAGCAACCTGGAAGCATATTGGCGAACCCCCAGTGTGCCCAACAATTCAGCTAGCCCACAGTGCATCCGGAGGTAAATTAAATATTGTCGGTGAGATAGGCTGTGAAGTTGCTAAGGGTAACGCAAAAGCAAATGCAACAGTATACCTCACAGAGAGTCCGGGATTAGACTTGTTGGGTCTCGATCTAATAGAGACTCTGCATCTGGCGAACTTTTCGATTAACCACATCTGCAGCCGCATCAGGACTTCTGAGGTGTCGGAGACAAAAATGAGGAACACTGTGTTAGGAAGACATCATAGGGTGTTTGCAGAAAAATTGGGGGAATGTAATAAAGCGAAAGCACGACTAGTCCTCAAGCACGGTGCCACTCCAGTTTTCCGACCTAAACGTCCAGTACCGTATGCTGCTTTACCTATTGTCGAGCAAGGGCTAGATCGCCTTCAAAAAAGTAGTGTCATCGAACCGATAAATTTCTCCGAATGGGCAGCTCCAATAATAATCGTTAAGAAGCCCAATGGAAGTATCCGATTATGTGCAGATTATTCTACAGGACTAAATGAAGCACTAGAAGCCCATCAGTACCAGTTGCCGTTACCGGAAGACTTATTTGCGAAGCTGAATGGAGGGAGATACTTCGCAAAGTTGGACTTATCAGACGCCTACCTACAAATTTCAGTAGCTGAAGAATGCAAGCAATACTTGACGATAAACACCCACAAAGGATTGTTTCGCTATAACAGACTGCCGTTTGGCGTGAAGACAGCCCCATCAATCTTCCAACAAATCATGGACACGATGTTACAAGACATTCCTGGTACTGCTGCTTATTTGGATGATATACTCATAATGGGTATAGATCAAGCCGATTTAGAAAAGAAGCTGGATTCAGTGCTCACACGAATTGGGGATTTTGGTTTCCGTTTAGGTGCAGAAAAATGTGACTTCCATCTGCAGCAAGTGCGATACTTAGGATATATAGTGGATAAAAATGGAAGAAGACCTGATCCAGAAAACATCGAAGCTATTAAGACGATGCCACCATCGACAGATGTCCCGACCCTACGATCCTTCTTGGGAATGGTCAGTCATTATGGTATATTTCTTCCAGACCTGCATCGTCTGCGAGCTCCAATGAATCGTCTACTATCAAAAGATGTCAAGTGGTTCTGGTCAGATGAATGCCAGAATGCGTTTACAGAAATAAAACAACTTCTATCGCCAAACCTACTTCTGACACACTATGACCCAGCTTTACCTATTATGGTTGCAGCAGATGCTTCGAACTACGGAATCGGTGCGGTGATTTCACATGTCTACCCAGACGGATCTGAGAAGGCTATTGCCCATGCTGCAAGATCATTAACGACAACGGAGCGAAACTATAGTCAAATAGAGAAAGAAGCTCTTTCTATTATCTTCGCGGTAAAGAAGTTTCACAAGATGCTATTTGGCCGACCGTTTACGTTATTGACAGACCACAAACCACTACTAACGGTTTTCGGGTCCAAAAAGGGCATTCCCGTGTATACAGCAAACCGTCTGCAACGATGGGCCACTACGCTGCTTGGCTACGATTTTAAGATAAAGTATCAGCCAACGAAAGATTTTGGTCAGGCAGACGCCCTCTCAAGATTAATCGGCTCCCGTACAAAACAAGAAGAGGATATACTCGTGTCCAGCGTAGAAGCCGAGGTCCAGACAGTGTTAACAGATGCGGTTTCTGGACTGCCGGTTACTTTTCAAGCCATCAAGGAAGCCAATGAAAAAGACAATACAATGGAAATTATTCGCCGTTGTATACTCGATAAATGGCCAACATCTAGACTTCATGGCGAACTTCTACATTACTTCCGTCGGAGAGACGCCTTGACAATTGTCGATTCATGCATCATGTTTGGCCACCGTATTGTTATTCCCAAAACACTTCGTCACCAAGTCCTTAACCAATTTCACAGCGGGCACCCGGGTATTAGCAAGATGAAGTCACTAGCTCGGAGTTATGCGTACTGGCCGTCAATGGATAAGGATATAAAAGCGAAGTGCCGAAGCTGTTGATCCTGTCTACAGGCTTCAAAAAGTCCGGCTAAGGCTGAACCGCAACCTTGGCCAAAACCAGACGCCCCCTGGAGAAGAATTCATGTTGATTTCGCTGGTCCTATACAAGGTAGAAGTTACTTAGTCGTCGTGGACGCGTTCACAAAGTGGCCGGAAGTATACCATATGCCAAGTCTGACGTCAGAGGTCACAATTCGGAAATTGTCAAGACTTTTTTCCTGCTTCGGCGTCCCAGAGGTCCTGGTGACTGATAACGGTACCCAGTTTGCGTCGTCCGCATTTCGACGTTTCTGCAGCGAAAACGGAATCATGCACATGCGATCTCCACCGTATCACCCGCAGTCCAATGGTCAAACAGAACGATTCGTTGATACATTAAAAAGAGCTCTGATTAAAGGGGGAGGAGACAGTATGCCGATGCAAGTTATCGACAAATTTCTAATGTCATATCGAGAAACACCAAACCCTGCCGTACCGAAGGGGAAGTCACCTGCTGAGTCCATGTTCGGAAGGAAAGTTCGGACCATCTTTAACAGTATGCTTCCATCTAAAAGAACAGACGAACCCAAAGATGAAAGGCAACGGACGACTACTCGTAGTTTTCAAGTAGGCGGAAACGTACTTATCAAGTCGTACCAAGGTGATAAGAACTGGGAGCCCTGTATCGTCAAACGGAGGATTGGAAAAGTATTATACCTAGTTCGGGGACGTTTCGGCACCTGCATAAGACATATTAATCAAATACGAAAGAATGGAGGAACAGTGAGAACACACGGCCGACTTCCATTCCAAATGCTAGTGGACACATTGCAAAAAAGTCCTAGTAAGAAAGAACGCAGAAAATGTAAAGCCAAAACAATCCAACCACGAGTAATGAATCGTAAAAGGAACACGGTAACCAGGTTGCAGGTAGATCCAAGCAGAAAATCATACATACAGAACCTTAAAGAGGGGAGGTGCTGGGATGGCTCCCAGAAAACTCAGCGAAGCCTCCAGATCCCTTGAAGGAGCTAAAAACATTCCATCCAATCACTGATCGATAGAACATTCCAGAATCTCGACGTGGCACGTTCTGATTGGGTAATTGTTGAGACTTTTTAATTCGGATTGGATGGATTATAACACTGATTTATGTTGTTCAGAAAACTATAAATATACGAATATTTTGTACCTAACTTACTCTCCGCCTCGCTGGAATAAAGTTCCTGTCTACCCGTCTTCTGTCTTCTGATTATGCGACCAGGAGGGTTCAAGCGTTCGGGGTGCTAAGTTAGTCCGCGACTAGTCAAGCATAAAGTACGAGACGTAACAATTACCTTCTCCATTACTCGTGAGACAACTGGCGTGATAATAATTGGTCGGTAGTTTTGAAGCAGGTTCTTAGCTCCTGTTCTACGTTTAGGGGTATGTAGGTGAATTTCCAGATTTCAAGATAAATTTAAACTTCAAGTGATTGTTAACACTATAAGTATGAGAATAGGTATGTCTGGTCCAGCATGCTTGTAGAAGATTGTCGGGATATTATCTTTCCCTGAGCTATTATTTGGCTTAAGCGTCTTTGTAGCTGTACTGATATTTTTAAGCCAAACAGTATAGTACTAAGTGTTGTATTGCATATGCTGTCTAAATTGATGTCCTGCTTTTGAATTGCGTTTTCGTCACTTGTGGATTTTTTGCTGAGAAGTTCGCATATAACTCGTGAGTCATAGTAGGTTACTCCATTTTGCAGTATTAAATAAATACTATAATCTTCAGTTTTATTTAGACATTTTTCCAAATAGACGGCATAGGTTAAGTGACTTAGATGTGCCGTTGAGTGCCATGCACTCCTCATCTTCTAGGCAAGTTTCATGCTGACATCTTACTTTTTCTAGTAAACAGTGTATTTGATTCAGAGCGGTGAAGTCATTTGAGATAAAGTACCTTTTCCTTAGTTTACGCAGCCTGGCCTTAGCTTGAGTGTTGATGCAAGAGAATAATGCTTGTAGCCCATATTTTTTTGCACTATAGTGTCTATTAAGCGCTTAATTGTACGATAGAATATTTTTAGTGATTCAGCAATGGTACCACTGGGAAAGAAGCAAGCCCATTTAGAGCATCTAACTAGGTTTTGAAAGATGCTCCGGTTAGCATGGACAAAGTCCTTATACTAAAAACGCCTACAGGTCATTATGTACTTGCTACCCTTTACAATGTAACGGGAATGAAGTCACCATTCTGGATATGTGATCTAATCATTTTAAAAGATGCAACACAGTCAAGACAGAAATTTATATTAAGATAGAAAGTATCTAGTGTGTTAATAACATCATAGATAAAGAAAAATATGTCCTAATTGTATAATAATTTCTCGGTATGGGACCAGTTAATTTGAGCGTAGCTTTTCCGAAGATTTGGGGGATTGTTTGCTCCTTTCTGAGTACACGAACATTCATTAGCGAATTCAAAGCTAGTATTTTCTTTGTAGTTGGATGGGGGCATCTTTTCATATAAAAGATTAAGTCAAGGCGTAAAGGTCCATGTAAAGGGTTCCAAGTAGCAAAAAGCATATTGAAGTCTCCTTCTATTAATTTGACTACAGGCAGCAGTAATAATGATGCGAATAAATAACTTAAAATTTGGGTTAATGTACTGGTAGCGTTAAACAATTAATAAATTAAACTTATCAAGGACTAGTGATGAGCTCACCTGTTATTGCTGAAAAATATAGCGTCATCCAAAAGTTAACCACCTTTCGGAAAGATAAGCGATGGTGAGAATTCAAATCGAATATATATTACATATCCCTCACCTTAACATAAATTTCAATCCTAGTGCCATATAATGGAATTATTAACATTGAGTGTAAGGCCAGAAATATCGTGAGTACACCAAGTTTCAGCAGTTAGGACATTAAGGATTTAAGATGAATGAATTTATACTATATTCACCGAATGATTTTCAACATCCAATGCTTATACAAGTACATACACATTTCTTTATTCATAAATTTCACCCTTCTAATACCGCTTGTGTAAAGATTCATAATTTCACTACATTGATAATTGCATAGTTTGACCTCTTCATTAGTATAATTCTCTATCTATTTTACATAGTTAATAACACATATTTCCATTTTATTCCAATCTTTTTGTTAATATTTGCCTACTTTCATCATTTATAAAACGATTCGCAATTTCGATAACAATTTAACCTTTTATTGATTTTTGGGTTTATTAGTTTTCTAAAAAACCTACTCACATTAAAGTTAAGCTATAACAATGTATTGAACTCGCTAAAAATTCACTTAAAATTTCTTTTCTTAGTGTCGCATATATATGCCATTTCACACTGACGTTTTATTCTAAATACTGTTTCGCCATGTGAACCAATTTTAATTATTGTATATTTATACTCATTTGATGAAACCCGAAACAATTTCCTCACAACACTTATTGTAAATAAGTTGTATGTGATCAAAATAAATAAATAGATTTTATTGCAGAAGGAACGAGAGTTAAATATGGTAGTGGAAAACATGTATGGAAACAATGAAATTAGATAGGCTATGAGCTAGCTAAATTAGTGGGTAATCTTTATGGATGCTAATTAGTCTGGAAAAAAGATGGAGCATGCGATAGTTATGGTGGTAAGACATTATTCATATGAGGATCAGGAGGAGATACTTTGTTACTTGGCAGCGTATCTTCTATCTGATGATGTGTAATAAGTGGAGGCCAAACAGGGGCAGGTTTTAAGGAAATGTAACGAGATAACGAGGAGGTAGAATTGGAAGATTGGTTGTTTGAACAAAGTGCTAAGTTATGAGTTGAGGTTCGAATTGACCCCATTGGGACGAGGAATAGAGTGGATAGTGGTTCACATAAAAAAAATCTAGTGGATTGTAGACAGGTAACTAGCATTTACTATAAAGTAGCACGTTGTTATTGAATTCCATAGGAGCATTGCCAAGCAACTCGTATTGGTTATGCTACGCTAAATTTTGATGAAAGTTTATTGATGGTGAGTGTGAACTTTATGTAAGCGTGAGGCTGCTGAAGGGAAGTGCAGGGCTATTGGAATAGGTTTAATAAGCCCGCTGAGCAGGGTTTATAGGTACTTTCTAGGCGTGTTTGACTCGGTCTTTATACTGGTTTTTGTTGCCTAGTTGGGAGAAGCTCGAGTACATTTGGTTGGGTTCCAGAGAATATACAAACTGTATATTTTGGGGAAATAAGATCTCTTCTGACTAGTTCCTAAGGGTTAAAGAGTGTATTCTGCCCTTCTGAAGGTGTGGTGTTTATATTTACCGCGGGTATCTTTTGAAGTACTCCACTGCACAGTGGGGTTGGTTTGCAACGTAATACATCTCCCCAGAATTTGATGTAAGATGTTAAAGTCAGACTGCTTTGAATAATTCTGCTGCTTTGTTGTTCGGCAGTTTTTGACAGATTTTTGCTATCTTGTATATCTAAAGTGAGGTTCTCAGAGTAGGAACAGCCTCGCAAGGTAATACTAGTATTTTTTTTCATCCGCCAGTACCAGTGGGAGTAGAAGTGTGTGGACAATCTGTCGACGCCTGGGTTGTTGGCTTGGACAAATTAACACGGTTATCGTTCCTAGGTTTGGTTACCTCTCTGTGGAGTAGGAAGTACTTATCTGATTGAGTACAGCTGACACTAGTACACGGCAAAGGGTGTGGTATGGTTGGGAAGGATTGGAAACTTGAGTCATGTTTTAGTTGAAACATAATAACATTGAGTGTATTTTGTTGTAAAATCGTTTTGTGTGCAACTATCTTTATATGCTTAAGGTTAGTAACAGGTCTAATGTTGCCTACGGAGTTGATAAAACAGCGTCAAATGTAGAAGTAAAGTGAAACAAAACTAGAAAACTAGTTTGCCAGTCTTTTTTCCTTAATCTTTTATAATTCCAAGAGACATACAGGATACTACAGGCTTTTAAAATGATCATCTTCACGTAGAGGAAATTTATCAGGTATATTATAAACAATAATTCTGTGGAGCGATTTCAGCCTATTCACAACTTCGTTGGCTATAAAGTTAGAAAAGGTCTCCACCTGCTTAAGCTTCTCAGTGTCTTGGTCATCCTGTTTATGTAGTAGGCAGGTTATAGGATCCAAGTGACAAAATACTGTTAATCTTTGGAGAGTAGACTTCATCTTCTCTAGTTTCGTCACATAATTTATGCCATTATTTAAGTTCGTCATGATGTCCACAACCCTAACAAGTGATGATGGCTGTCGTGCCGCCGCAGAACCAGAAAGAGAGAGATACTAACAAAGGACATATCACTTAGTTTTGGCGAACTATTAGGTTTCGAGCGCTTAGCCCTATTGCATACCATATCAAAACACAATGCAATTGTTAGTAAAGGGAAGTGATATTGTTACAAATCGAGATAGGATCAGAACTCAATTGAATATAAAAATGATAGACAACGTGGAAAAACATTGTAACTGTCAGATTTCGTGCCTATAGTGGAATCGTAGCACCAGGAACGAAAAGCGCACGGTTGTTTGTCAGAAGTGTATATACTGCAACGAGAAATTCTAACACCCTAGTACTGTGAACTTTGATGTTAGTTGGCCTTGCTTTTAATTAATACCTTCATATAGTGTGAGTCCCCAATCAATTACTCTATCAAAATCCTTGTATGTAAATAAACCTATATCATGTTGATCATGTTTGCAGACTGATATGCTCTCATGTACAAAAAGTTGCTTAAGAATAATTTTGTTATTATTATTACTACAACTTTCCTTATTTTCTGGGATTAAGCTAACTCGTGGTCTATCTAATTTCATTGTTTCCATACATAGATTTCAGGCATAGATTTGCTGAGCCACCACAACTTGCTTGTAGACCTTAATGAAAAAAAGGCTAGTGGACGGTAACATTAAGCTATACGTTCTAGGAACTAGCGCTCCAGGTATTAGCTTATATCCTCTTCGTTTTAAGCATTTAATTTACCCTTATTTCCAGCCAATATTTGACAAACTTCCTGACCTGAATAAGGCGACGTCGAGGCTATCATATGTAACCAGCAATGTTACACACCACATCACGACTACAGGTCAACCTGTATTCCCTGAAGCACGCCAACTATCACCCAAAAAATCAAGGATTGCAAAAAACGAATTCGATCATATGATTGGCCTAGGAATAATCCACCCATTCAGTAGCCCATGGTCATCTCCATTATATATGGTCCCGAAGAAAGATAACAATGGTTGGCGTCCCACTGGTGATTACTGATGACTTAACGCGTGAACTACACCTTTATCGTTACCCTTTACAACACATCCACTACCTAACAGCTACCTTGAGTGAAATGACAGTATTTTCAATAATCGACCTAGTAACGGTGTACAATTGAATAACGATGGTTGAAAATGAAACACCCAAAACGAATATCGTAACCCCATTCGGCCTTTACAAATTCCTCTGAATGCCCTTCGGTTTGAGATATGCAGCACAAGCATTTCAGCATTCGTCGGCGATGTGTTCCGCGGGCTTGATTACGTCCATGTATATATCGACGACTGCTTGATAGCAAACCCAGACGAGGAAACACAAATGGAACATCTAGACACAGTTTTTAGAACACTGCAACAATATGGAGATACCATTAGTATACAGAAATGCCAAATTGGAACAATCTCGTTAAACTTCCTGGGGCATACTATTGACGCCAATGGTAAACAGCCTCAAAAATACAAGGTGGCGGCTATTCTGAAGTATCCGGAACCAACCACCATTGAGCAGTTGCGAGCTTTCAATGGATTGGTACGTTTCTACAGACGATTCATCCCCAACTGTACACCTATCATGAAACCACTAACGGATCAGCTTCGTGAGAATAAAAAGGTGGTTACAATGGATACAGAATCAAAGAAAGCCTTTATTGCAACTAAAAAGGCAATAGCCAAAACAACTATGCTGTCACATCATAATACTGAGGCTCCTGTTAGCATTGAGGTCAACGCTTCTGATTCAGCCATTGGCACAGTTCTGCAAAAATGGATTGGTTAAGCTAGGCAACCTTTAGCATTTTCTCAGGACGATTAAACGAAACTGAATCGAGATACAGCACCTTTGGATGTGAACTACTAGCCATGTACTGTGCTGTACGAAATTTTCAACATTCCATGGAAGACTGGGAATTTACAATATTCACTGACCATAAACCACTGACGTTTTCGATAAAGTCATCTTCAGATAAGTACTCTCTACGAGAGTCGCGTCATCTAGACTACATCTACCAGTTCTCAAATGATATACGACATATATCTGGAGGTAACAATGTAGTTGCCGACGCCTTAACACGAATACACTTCATGAATCGTATCCAAGAGATCGACCTTTTTGGACAAGCTTGACCTCAAAATGAAGACAATGATCTTCTTCACGAGTTATCTGCAACAACAATCAAACCCCGAACCAAAACGATTGAAAAAAGTAATAACAGTTTAATTTGTCGTTCTTTTACAAGTAGAACTCCTCCTATTGTCCTCAGGAGTTATCGATGAATCGTCTTCGACACATTGCACAACCTCTATCATCCTGAAGTTCGTGTTACGATTAAGCTGATTAGTCAGAGATTCTGCTGGCCGAAGATGAATAATGATATAAAATAATGGACACGCATCTATGTGGCCTGCCAAAAGAACAAGTTAACTTTAGTAAGTGGAATAGTATAGTGCAGCAAAGACTTTTAATGACTAACCGTCAACGATTTCAAATCGTATTGTAAGGTAAATTTGCCATTGAAAACATAACTTTTGTCAGCAATATTGATTTCAATGAAGCTGTCGAGTATTTGAAATGATGATAATTATTATAATAAATAAATCTATGTTGAATACATATGTGAATAAATGTTTGGTCGAAGATTATGTCATGGACTGAAGAGTAATAATTTTAAATTAATCAGATCTCAATAGTTTCAAAGACTGAGAAAATGTCTATCCGTCAAAGAGTTTTATTTTTACGTAAACTAATCCCTACACTGTTTAAGTTGATATGTTTTGTAGTAAGTATCAACTAGAAATGCTCTAGAATCAGCGTCTTGAGTTGTTTTTATACAACGGAGTCGTGTAAGTCTTCGAAATAGTATTTGGTAGTTAGTAACAGTATTTAGTCATCTGGCAATCAGTAGATTTTGATAAATTCTTAGCTACTTGGTGCGTCCCATTCTATTTGACAGAAAAAAAACAGATTATTAGGAAATATGTTTTTATTTTATTATCGTGGGCAGAAGACAGTGAAGCGCGATACTAATCATTCAAACACACAATACTTCTACACATTCAATATAAGATAATCGGAAACATAATCCCGATGCAGAATAGGGAAGTAAATAAATACTTGAGCTTTACCATTTCATCGTATGCGTAAGGTTTAAAGTCGACTATTAAATACTCAACCTAGGTTGCTACAGATTAACCAAGGATGCTTCGGCCGCACTGTCGTATATGAAAAGAAGCCCGATGGGTGTGCGGTAGTATATGACGTGTTGCATCTTTAGATTAGACTCCAACCCATCACTCCGAGTTCATTCTTCTAGGAATTGAATATTCCTCTAAAGTTACTGTGCATCGTTTATATGACACAGACGCCTAAGTTATACTCGAGAGTACTAACTACAGTTTTAATTTTCTGAATTATCTACGCTAATAGATACATGCAACCGTAACCAATAACTCAAAAACTGATCACTCGCCCAAAGCCGAATCACAAAGACACGAACACAGTACCAAGAAGACTTAATTCTATTTTTTCCATACTCTGTATATATTGTTACAACGACCTTGTTTTAATTAGGGAAATGAACACATTTGATAACCACTACAACCAATCACAATTACCAAGGTCAATGCGGCAAAAATGAACGGTAGTACCGGTTACCGCCTACTTTACAATTAATACAAAAATAGCGAAAATTAGAGTATTTACATAAAAAAGTAACTAGTCCTATCTCTTCTGAGAAATCGTCGTTACACTTTATAGCCCATCATAGATTCGCATCACCCGCAGTAATCAATATTCTCTTGGTCATCAATGATGAGAAAGAGAACTAGGGTCAGGTGCTGGCGTTCTGTGCCTATGACCGACTACATATTCCAGAAAAGTAGGACTCTGCTTACTGTAGTACAGAACTCTATCCAACTGATAGTATTGTATCTATGATGGCAAGTGTTTAACGTATCTTACTGAGAAAACTTTTCGTAGGAGAACAACATGAACCGATGCTTTATATACTGCTTCTCGGGACGTTTTTATTCTTCACCAATCTTTTGATCCTCTGAGCTGGCACTGACTCCTGCTATAGGACTTGTTTCCTATCATAAGCCTGACTCAAATCTATCATTTCAACGTTTCATCTCTTCTTAACCGAAATTTCAAGCATTTGGTCAAAGTACTTGAAGTGCACCCGGTATATGACCAAGGTACGTTTGTCGTTTAATCAGAGCAACTTCTGAAGATTAAACCTATACGCACAAATAAGAATAAATCAGAAAGTAGTGAGAGATAGAGAAGTTAAATTTCATCGTGAGTGGAACGTTAATAGAATAACAACGTCTAGTCTGACTAATTAGAGAGCTAGTTGTTTCCAACGTCGTGACACGATCTGGTAGTGATGCTTGATCGAGCACCTTCAACTAATAGTGTCCGCTAAAACAAACATGGTTAGCCCCATTGTTGAGAGCCTATGCAACTATTTACTTAGGGGATTATTTACCGCTACCTGCTAATCCTAGCTAAGATACTGTCTGTGGTGTGCAGTTTTAGTGCAAATCTGCTGCATGCTTGAAGCTGATAATGCATCTTGTACTGGTTATTTGGGAAATTTCGAGCTAGCACTTAATTACAGCGTCAATCCGTTCTTATACTACACACTAGCTGGAGTTGGTAGGACACTGCATATTATACAAGGTTAATGTTATTAACATATT
Source organism: Schistosoma japonicum (assembly GCA_025215515.1). NCBI lineage: Eukaryota > Metazoa > Platyhelminthes > Trematoda > Strigeidida > Schistosomatidae > Schistosoma > Schistosoma japonicum. The sequence continues at coordinate 16,785,596 of CM046063.1, read as the reverse complement.
AAAGCTACGTTAACAGAACATGTGTTAACAAACATACTACAGTCCTTGCGCTACAGCCAACTAATTAACTATTCAATAATCTGGCAGCTACCGGTTTTTTTAAGTTCACCGCTCTGAGACATACGCATTCACAAGTTATATCAGCTCACAAATTAACTGCAAGGAAATGCAAAATGGAGTTGACGGAACTTCCATGCTGGACAGTATCAAAGACCCACAACTTCAACTTAACGCCAAGATACGAGCTTAAAGAAATATTGGTTTAAATTAACTTGTACAAAGATGTTGGGAGTCAAAGGGAAATAAGTATCCGGAAATCCGATTAACAGATGAGTTCACGACATAACAACAGTTGGCTGAATTCTAAATAAAAGCAAGATAAATACATAAGACCCAAACTCTTTTCACATACGTATGAAGTGCACCCGGTATATAACCACGTTACGTTTGTCGTGTAACCGGAGCAACATCTAACGATTGAACTCACTCGTACAAATGAGAATAAATCAGAAGGCAATCAAGAATGAAAGAGTAGTTATATTTGATTGTAAGTGCAAACTAGAGAGAGATGTCTCCCAGTGGGTATAGGGTAGACGTGCATTTATCGACTAGGCATAAACCCGATTGGCGTTCGATTAATCAACCAACTTCTCGCGTCATAGAAGTTACTCACAGGGATTTGAAGGCTCCAAATATATTAATAACTAAATATGCTCTTAAAATAGCTGATTTTGAACATTCTACGACTTTATCCCATATCGCCCACTAGGTCATGAAGTCCCCACACTAGGATATGATGCACCTGTAGTAATATTAGGAACACAAGGACATGAAAACTCAAACAACGTTTAGAACCTTGGTTGCATAACGTACGGAATGGTAACAAGGATAATTCTTAGTCTGCGTACACAGATGAAGAGGGAGAGCCCTTATTTCTGAAGGAATCTGAAGTAGACAAGTTTTACCTTGTGTTTCGAAAGCTAGGTAATTTTTAACGTATATGATCACTCCCCACACCTGATATCTGGAGTGCCTTTGGGAACCTGACAAATTATAAGTTTCCAAAATTCAGATCTTTGAGATTGGAAAAGGGATGGTTTTCGGATAACTGAGTATGTAATTGAGGTAAGTAAGCAATCTTACTGGCAGCACTAAAACGATTAATTTATTAAATTTCTGTGGTAGTAATAGGAAGAGGATAATTAGAAAGTCCGTAGTTCTAAAAAACTTGGAAATGTTCTATGTAAAGGTAAAATAAGGAATCAGTGTAGTGATAAAAAAAAAATCGGAAATTTTAATAGACAGACAGATACAACGCAGAACTTCGTACGTACGTACATCAGTTCAGGTCGCCATACCACATCAGCACACAGACACAACTGTCAGTTCAAATCCAAGAGTGATAGCGATAGTAGAAGTACTAGCAGTAATGCAGAAAATTAGGGGGCGAAGATATGATTCGAAAAGTATAATTTAGTGAGATAAATTTGAAAGAAAAATAGAGAATTCAGAAGGTTAGATTTTGAGAGAACACAAAGAGTGGATGCACCTGCGCCATTGCGAACGATTCTGAGCCATGTCGTTCAAGATCTCTAACCATTGGTGACTTTCGTCTCGCGGACCCCAACCACGCAGCCTACATCTACCAACATGACTTAGTCCACTTGTCAGTGACTTCATCGATTTCTGCCATGTTTTGGTTTGGCCGCCCCTAGCTTTCTTCCAACCTATTCCTACGCCGCAAAACATAGCTCGTCGAGGCAGTCGGTAGTTAGACATGCGTAACACATGTCCCAACCACCTCAACTGATGAAGTTTCAATACCTCATCTATTGATTTTCCCTCCTTTCCTAGAACCCGTTTCCTAACGACAGCATTGCTCACTCGGTTGTCCCACGATACTCGAGCAATGCTTCGGAGACACCTATGGTCGAAAACCAGTAACCTACGAATGTCCTCTACTCTTAACGGCCATGTTTCGCTACCGTATAGTAGGACAGAGCGAACTGCTGCACGGTACACTCGACCTTTGGTTAGCAAGCGGATATCTCGCCTGCGCCATAAGTGACGCAACTTGGCAAAAGCCAATCGAGCTTTCTGTATCCGTGCTGAGATTTCGTCAGTCACCAGGCCATCAGCACTGATGAGACTCCCCAGATACGTGAAGCGGTCTACACGCTCGACTACTTCACTCCCTATCACTAGTACAGATGCCGATGCAACCCAATACTGAAGCAACATTTTGCATTCCGAGGGGGAAATTTTAATATCTTATTAACGAAACTAAAAACAGGCTATGAACTCAAGTAAGTAATGAATTAAAAGTATTGAGACTGGTAAACTATATGACTAAACGCAGTAGAGAACTAAATGTAACAAACGGATTGTAACAATAATTATCGAAGTGCTATAGATTTCATGACAGATTTGCTGAAACAACATTAATCATGCAATATATAGGCATGAATACATGTTTAGAATTATGCTGTGAAACTAGTAATACTGTTTAGTCTCAGTAGATTTATCTAAATACTGTATTGTCGATTGCAGCTTGTGAGCATAATAGTAAACTGATTTCCTCTGCATTAAATCGGAAATACTGAACAGTCATTAACTTGAAGTGGAATGTCATCACAATCAGGTGATATTCGTGATTTAATTTCATAATGAATATTTAGCCTGCTTAGTTTTTTTTAAACCTACATTACAAGATACGATAGATTTAATGATGATTTTCTTATCTTGAATTATGTATGTACGGGTTTCAGATGTGAATTTCTTAAAATAACTGGCTTGTAAAGGGATTAGTTTTTTTTACATAATCCAAGTGTAACAAAAACAATTTATTTCATCATCATCAAATGTTGAAAGAGAAACTTGTATTTCGTTAACATTAAGTAAGATCAAACTATAGCAACGTATTGGGGGACAAAAACCAGAAAATTTGTAGACGAATTTTAGACTGTGAATCAAGAATGAATGCAGCTTTAGTATCAAAAAATATATCACGAAATCGACTCCTTACAATGTCCAATAAGACTTCGAAAAAAAGTCAGAAGGAAAACTCTGAGGTCAAATATTATATCTAAATCATCAAAAAAGGTTTAGTCTACCCGTATTACCCACCCTTAAACCATTCTGGAAGATGATCTTAAGTAAAACAGAAAATTCGACGAGATCCGCGTACTTAGCTTTACGAGAGTTGAAATGGTATGTACAACTAGCTAGGCAGTCATAGCAATTTATCTGGAATATTGAGTAATATGACAGCCAGCTAGTTTGAAAAATGAAGCATTTAGTTCCTTATTCTACATTGTGATATAAACATTCTTAACAAAAACACTATTAAAATTAAAAAATCTTGGTAAGGAATTTTTTTACTATACACAACTCAAACACACAAGAAAATCGATCAAATGTACTATATAGCCTGCCTGCTTTAAATCGTTTGAAGTTTCTATACTTGGAAAGGAATAACTATAATTAGAAAGTATCATTTTATTTCAAGGCGAAGTAGCTCACACTGAGAATAGATCATTAGTCATTTACCTGTTTAAAAATAGGTACATAGACACATGTCGCTGAATAACAGAACAGTACTATACGAACGTCATCATCTGGCAATAATAAATCAATTTTTAAGTTCTTCCTGACGATTTTTCAAATACATATTTATATCGAACCGTGATCGAATAAATGGTTTGTATTAAACCTAATGATATTCTTAACTATAGGGAATCAATTTATACAGACTGCTTATACGAAGTATATGCCAACATCTAGTCAGTAAGTAGTCACTTTGAGAAGCTGCATCTAGCGCAACATACATTGGAGTACATTTAGGTTAAGCTTTATTTTGAAACACACAGTTACAATAGCCACCTTATACTATGGTGATTCTTGGATAAAACTATACTTCTTGGCACTCTTACAATATTCTCAAAATACCATATCATAATACACAAGAAAGATCTTTCCATTATGCTTCATGAAGGAATCATAAAACAGCTCCTGATAGTGACCGATTAAAATGTGCTCGGATTATTTAAAATAAATCTCAAATTGATACTTAAGTAGGCACAATAAAATGTGCATAAACTGGTATACCTTTCGATCCTTAATTGAAACTGACAATTTGAGTGAAAGGTAAAATGCTATACTATCATGAATGATGTTTTCAAGACAAGATAAATAGCTACTAATGATAGACTACTCAGAGTGGTAACTATTTATAGTTCTATAGAACTGCATTTTACGTGGAGAGCTATTTATAAAACTTGATTACCTTGTTGGTGAATAAGTGCTTAGTTAAAAAGAAATCGCTAGCTCTGGTTTGAATCTATTATACTTGCATTACATTCTGGAGTATTTAAGTGAGTATAATGAAAATGTTTCTCCACAAAAGTGGGAGAAAATCACAAGAATATTGCTGACTGCATCAGGAAATGACAAGTGACCAAATTTTTGGAAGTCACATTAAATGCACTTGTGATCATAATAGCCAAAGACTACATTGTTTATAGATTACATGTTAGTGTTGTTAAGATCGGCCATTAATTCGATGCATATATATCGTGCATACAAGGAGCTATGATGAGTCAAATACGGAAGTATAACTTAGGGGAGCCATTTTACTACATGAATTACAGTAATTTGGCTTAGGTAATCATTATTAGAAATATCAGTCGATACTTCACAATAACACGATTAAAACATTACATTAACGTTATGAATGAAAAACTAGCTATTGAGTAGTATAACTGTTATATTATACAACTGTTATACAACATATTCAGATTTTGAATTACACTATAGATTATCAGAGATTAAAACCATAATTTTGGCTAAATCTTAGAAATGAATTCAAAGAGGCACTAACAGATATTCTTAAGACAGTTTAGAATTAAAATCAAATCAATGTACGTTTACACTCTTTAAACCAACTAAGTATATCAAACAAATTTATGGTCCCTTATGACATCATTTTGAAAAAAATATCGTTAGTCAATATTCCGAACACATATCTATACCGAAGACAAACATTATTATTATTGAAATACCTAAAATTTAGCATAAATAAGAGCCAGAAACATGTGGACCACACAATTAGTAATGATCACTTTCATATGTATGAAGTACTGTAATTGTGTGTAGGCTGGGATACTTCCCGTACGCATATGCCAGCGACAACCTAAACAACTGCCAAAACTACAAACCAGAAATGTCCAATACAATTTTAAAAATAAATAAGACTGCTTAGTAGATAGTGCGACAATGAGAAGCCTAATGGACTGATACTTCCTGACATATTTAAGAGGATCGGGAAACAATAAGACTACTCCACGCTATCAGTAAAATGATATCATATTAGAGATACTCTGACGAAATGATGCATGTGATATAGGTCGGAGAAAAAACAGCCTGCAGCCTATAATAAAGCTCGCCCTAATGTTAAAGTTAAAACAGAATACTGGAAAAAACTTCCATAGACCATGAGATTTTTAGAAAGGTGGAGCCTGCCTAAGATATATAAACAGGAGAAAATATTTGGTAATGACAATACCTTTATCTGTATTCCTTTTGTTAAATGCGACCAAGTAAAATCGCTTTACGACAACGCTCGAAAGTTGAGTTCAACTGGCGAAATCGAAGAGGGACTTACCACTCTCGTAGGTATTCTTATGAATAATCGGCCTCATCAATTCGGAGACCGTTTCTTAATAACTCGGTTTAGCTACATCTAAACCCCGATGCATGCATACCAAATGCAGAGGACATTCAAAATAATTCTGATTGGGAAGGTACTATGACAATCATTCATCAGTAACCACAACGTCGGTTTCAACTAACACAAAACGGAGGACAAAAATTAAGTGCGACTATGATGCGACTGAGCCTGAAACACGTTAGGCAAATTAGTTTAAATACCGTATCATTAGCATAAGCGATGTAGAGCATAACGTAAATGTGTTTTAGTTTAATTTGCCACGCCACGTCAGTACGGTAAGAACAAATTAACAAGATCGCTACGAGAATATACATTAACTGGAAGGAATGAAAAGGTAGGCACAAAAGGGTGAAGGGATCTAGTATCCAAAGAGTAGTCAATAAACCGCCGCTAAGATCGGCTCTGAACAATGGCACTCGATTTCTCAAACTGAAACATTTTGAGCTAGAAACAGTCTATAGACACAAGAATTCAGATAACAGGTATTTCTGCAGAATTGGAATAGTAAGATGCATATCGCGTGGCTCAGGATTAATCTTCGAACGGATTTGGATTAGTATCCTCAATGATTGACTAGATGAATTAAATGACACTTCCAAAATGGCAAGCAAACCTAAGGACTGTGTTTAGAAATAGAGGTGAAAGCAGTGACTGTGAATTCATATACATAAGTGCAAGAGTTTCACTTCTTGAATACTTCTAAACCTTATATTCATTCCAAAATGCTTCTTAATGAAGTCTTGCGATTGTTTATTACAAATGGTCTGCATTGTCAGCTTTGATCTCGGAATGCTACTTCACTTAAGATGACTAAATCTTCTGAATTATCACCAATTATTTATACTCTTCGTTTTGAAATATTTAATAAGTATGTTCGGTAGATCATTTAAAACTGTTTTATAGCCTTCCATTTGCTCACCCCAAAGATAAACTCGTCCAGAGGTCAACTTTCCACTTTTCAACTACTCGGTTAATGTCTCTGAAACTGATTGATAAGTTGAACTCCAAAAATTAAAAGCAGAAACTACTTGATAACAAATATTCCCTAAGCGATGCCTGTTTATAGTAAATCCCGTGAGTCAGGAGAAAAGTTCTAGGGTTTATACTGGTTATTTCAGTTTATTAGAGTAGATGTTGAAGGCTAAACTTAGGTGGATCAAAACTTATGAAGTAATTGATTGTTGGTCTCAAAGGTGTTCTAAATACCCATACAGTATTATCGATGTACCATTATTTCAAAAAAGTATGAAACAGGAGCCGATGATACAAAATTGCTCATTAGTCAATTGTGCGTATTTTATCAATTTTTCTTCCTTGATCAGTGTTACTCATTGGACATCATTTTATTTTTGACCACCAAGTACGAAGAGTGGCTGCAACCAACATACTTCATCTCATCGGTGTTTGCGCGTTACTTAATTCTGTTTGCCTATTACGTTTATTTTCGTCGTGAAAGACATCATTGTAATTTTGTATTCCACTTGTGAGCAGATACACACAAGTGAAATTACTAAAGGCAGAACGGTACAATCTCACTGATTAAACACCGACCTTCATACAGATCCTCGTGGACTAGAGGTTGGCATCAAAACATATAATGTAATACCCCATGGGACACTGTACAAAGAAAGTATTATACCTTGTAACGGGACTATTTAGCCTTGAAATGGGCAACATATCACCGAATTTCCATCAACAAAGCCTGTGGTTTGGTAAAGACGCTGACAAAATGCAGTCTTCTGACTACCCTGAGCAACAATGCAAGCATGTTCGGGATGCGGTTTTCCCCCTCGAAATGCAAAATGTTGCTTCAGTATTGGGTTGCATCGGCATCTGTACTAGTGATAGGGAGTGAAGTAGTCGAGCGTGTAGACCGCTTCACGTATCTGGGGAGTCTCATCAGTGCTGATGGCCTGGTGACTGACGAAATCTCAGCACGGATACAGAAAGCTCGATTGGCTTTTGCCAAGTTGCGTCACTTATGGCGCAGGCGAGATATCCGCTTGCTAACCAAAGGTCGAGTGTACCGTGCAGCAGTTCGCTCTGTCCTACTATACGGTAGCGAAACATGGCCGTTAAGAGTAGAGGACATTCGTAGGTTACTGGTTTTCGACCATAGGTGTCTCCGAAGCATTGCTCGAGTATCGTGGGACAACCGAGTGAGCAATGCTGTCGTTAGGAAACGGGTTCTAGGAAAGGAGGGAAAATCAATAGATGAGGTATTGAAACTTCATCAGTTGAGGTGGTTGGGACATGTGTTACGCATGTCTAACTACCGTCTGCCTCGACGAGCTATGTTTCGCGGCGTAGGAATAGGTTGGAAGAAAGCTAGAGGCGGCCAAACCAAAAAATGGCAGAAATCGATGAAGTCACTGACAAGTGGACTAAGTCATGTTGGTAGATGTAGGCTGCGTGGTTGGGGTCCGCGAGACGAAAGTCACCAATGGTTAGAGACCTTGAATGACATGGCTCAGAATCGTTCGCAATGGCGCAAGTGCATCCACTCTTTGTGTTCTCTCAAAATCTAACCTTCTGAATTCTCTATCTTTCTCCTTTCAAACTTATCTCACTAAATTATACTTTTCGAATCATATCTTCGCCCCCTAATTTTCTGCATTACTGCTAATACTTCTACTATCGCTACCACTCTTGGATTTGAACTGACAGTTGTGTCTGTGTGCTGATGTGGTATGGCGACCTGAACTGATGTACGTACGTACGAAGTTCTGCGTTGTATCTGTCTGTCTTTGTCTGTGGTTATAATCCTAAGGACTTTAAGAGACAACTATATGTGTGAATGAACACCAGTGTCTACAAACTTTTATTGTGATAATTAAAGACTTACATTAACGACTACTGCTAGATGCACTACAGATGTCATTAATTTCGACTGGTTACTTGGATCAGAATCTTTAGCCAAAAACTCTGAATAAAAACAAAAATACAACGACCTACCTGTTTCACTAATTAAATGTCGAAGTCATGATTTAAAAGTATTCTAAAAAAAACCTGAGCAACGACACTAATATTGACGATATAACTTTGAAGACGACTAGTTGGTGCCATCCCTACTATGTCTAGATGTTTCACGAAACATTTTATTTACAAAGACAACTGACTAAACTAAGCTCACGCTGAACTTCAACGAGCACTTCCGCCCGTTAAAGATATATCAATGTAAGTTTGTGATGCATTCTTTCTTTAGTACAATGAATATTCAGAATCACTACGACGCTAATGTTAAACACGTTTACTTATTTGAACTAAAGGCATTTAAATGTCGACTTAAGAGTTTACACCACTGTTAAAAAGCGTTGAGGAATGAGAGATAGAGGTGAATCTGAAGGACATGTAGATGAATTGACTAAGTGTAAGAATAGCCACATCATGCATTCAGGATGGTCAGTGGGATTGTAGACATTTAATTGAAAAATTGACAAGAAATTACCTTCATTTTGAAAAATGAGCTAAAGAACTACTTAGCACAAACCAAGGTTTTCCACTGAACGAGGACCATCATACTACTAATTATGAATTATGAGTTTCTACCTTTATGATTTAGAAGACAACATGACGCCAGTAATAACTACAGGCAAATTGAGCATTTGCAGAATGCCTTTTAGATTTTATGAAGACTCTTCTATATACTGAATGGTTAGATAATACGTATTTTCCCGTTTAGAATTCTATACATCTCAATTTCAGGGAAAGCTCTTCAAAATGTGTTCACGAAAGCACACTTTTGAGGGGGTAAGGGAACCATATAACTACAAACTTACATCAACAAAAGAAAGTAATATCCACTAAAATATATTTTTACTCAAACTTGCTTAGCAATCTTGCTAAGATATCCAGAATATTCGACAAATATATGTTTCGTTTTCGGAGTTACGTCCCATAAATCAGGTGTAAGATATTCATAGGTAGCTCGTATAGCTGCGTAGGTTGCCTTGGCTAAAAGTGGAATCAGCTTGCATAAAAAGGGACTTACCAAAATTTCCCAGTGTAGATGTTTGTCCACGAGCACTTGTATAAACATCTTCTATACCAGCCATTTGAAGTAGTTTCTTTGGAACTGGAGCACCAACAATGCCTGTCCCGCGAGGAGCTGGGATCAGACGCACAGATACTGAACCACACTTTCCAGTTACTTTACAGGGAACAGTGTGTGGTTTCCCAATCAAGTTACCCCAGTATCCTTTCCTCACGGGAATAATCGACAACTTCGCCTGGATGATAGCACCCCTAATTGCCGTAGCAACCTCTTTAGCACATTTTACTCCTAAACCAACGTGACAGTTATGGTCTCCCATTGCGACAATTGCTTTGAAACGAGTTCTCTGACCAGCACACGTTTGCTTTTGAACTGGCATGATTTTTAAAACCTCATCCTTTAAACTTGAGCCCAGTAGCATATCTATAATTTCACATTCTTTGATAGGAAGACTAAACATGTATATCTCTTCCAATGTAGTGATTTTCTTGTCATAAACCAAGCGGCCTAATTGTGTAACAGGCTTCCATTCTTTCGTCACAGCCCCCCGACCACGACCTCTCCCGCGACCGCGTCCCCGGCCACGACCTCTTCCTCTAGCTCCAAATGAACCGCGGAATCCACCCCGACTTCCTGCTGAATCCATAATTGCACTATCCACGCTCCGAATACTTCAAATAAGCGGGCGACCTAGAGCTTCAACACAATGCGAGACGTAAAACAAAATGCAATGTTGAAAAACTACACAGTAATACTATAAACAGATTGTCAAAAAGACGCTTAAATAATAATATGGTTACTAGGAGCTGGTATTCACCAAATTATAGTCTGATAGAGTTGTTTTAATTTTTGAGGAACTGGATTCAAATGGTTACGTGTGAACTAGAAAAGCACTCGGTTAATGAGCCTTTATATCTAGAGGCAGACAATCACCTATTTCCCTAGATGAGCAACTAGGTACACAAAATGCTTAAGTAAAGTGATTGTTTGGGGGCTAGCATAAGATTTTGTTCTGAATCCTTGAAAAGATAGTGTTTTTTTCCCAAAAGACTCATTGGAATTCGCCCGGTTTATATCGAATTCTTGGTCGTTGTTTGAGTGTGTTCATAGTTGTTCTTGTCCTTTAGGAGTCGGTTGGGGAGAAGACAATACTTCTATGTTTTGAATAAAAATTGTTGAAGTGTAAATCTGTAGCTAAAGTGGTTAAAAGAGCACTTTAGAGTTATAAGTATTAGACCGACCATAACGATAAGCAATCCTTACATAATATAATAAACTCAGTTCATCTATCTTGTGTGGTAGATGCGATGCATTTGTGTATAAGCTGTTTATACTTGCTACTGGAAACGCATGGATGTTAATATAATCTTTGTTCGAGTGTTCCTGATGGCGTCGAATGAGAGACCTACCAAAACACGGATCTGTTTTGAAGGAATCCTCTTCTCTCCAGTGCTTTATGTTTCGTCACGATCTATTAGTATAGCGACTAGTACCAGCGAACTCCCCTTGTATTAAATCCAGTCATCGTGATATTTGCTTATTTGTAATTTAATATTTTTTGGGTATCGACGTCAATTTAACTGAAATGTCTTCGTAGCTACAGCTGCCATTTGTGACCATGGAAAGATGTTTTTCAGTAACTGGGATCTTGCATTCCTATCCTAACTTTGAAGACCGTTTTAGAAGCATCTGTTTACGAGTGTCGTGCAAGTGTTATTTGGACCCGAGCTTTCAGAGACTCTCGAACTACCACAATTGATCTTCTGACAGGCAAAGTGAGTGTGCTCTTCTGGAAGTACCTGACTAAATTATGTTCTGAATATGCAGCGTACGGTAACATTCGCATGTAGCTTTCAGACCTAAACGTGTAAAATGTTTGTAAAACAGTTTCTGCTCTCTTAGAGTTGGTAAATATAAGCTAAATACTCTTCGCAGATTAGTCGTTGGCTCTTGACGCTAGTAAGTCTTGATAATATTAACGATCAGTCACCAAAACCCGCAGTCTGTAATTTATTTCTGCTCAGCATCCTATATGTTTTGTCTTGAAAACTGAAATATAGATTTAAACAAACTTCGTGATTCATAATTATACTGCAGTTATTGCAGACGCTGGTTTATTTTTCTGAACGTTGACAGTAAGAAGCCATGACTGAGGCTGCGTTTGAGCTTTGGTTGTTAGGCTTTCTCGGTGATTGATGATCGGGTTAATTATTAATCGTTCTAAAGGCTGACAGTTGAATTTTAGCGGTTGAGTGACTGATAAAACTTTCATAGGTGCTTAGAATTCAAATTATTGAGTGTCTTTGATTATTACCTCCCTGATATTTTATTCTGGTTGATGGAAGCTCGTATGCTTCCTTCGATGGCCTCTCTTGGTATTACTGTCGTCTTCCGGTATCCTGTTATCAAGAAACCATGTTGAAAAATGCTGAGTAGTCGACGTAGTAGGGCAGAGCCTCGAAGCCTTGTAGTAGGTAATAGTCTCTTACGGTATACCTTGATCAGTTCCAGTGGAAGTTTTATCTGTAGCCTTGTTGCATTTCTTTGCCTGACTTACTACACTTTGATTCAAAAAGCGAACATCTAGTATAAATAGGGTGCCATAAATATACCCTGATAACTAAATGAGATATTATTAATTGACAGGTCATCTTGATAAAATCTATAGAAAGTGGAAACGAAGAATGAAGCAAAGCTTCAACTAAGTTTGTTGAATCGATATTCCCTGATCATACACAGACATGTTATAAATTCGAAACCAATTCATGAGGAAGCCTAATCAATTTTCTCCAAGTAGAGTTTGATCCCATAAGTTGAAACTACTCTAAACTGCTACACAAAACTTGTGTATTATGGAGTTTGAACCTAGTTAAAAAAAGACCACGAAGCGCTTTAATCTACAAGAATTTACTGGCTTGGATTTTATAGCTATGAATTTTACTTTTAGATTAAGTTTGTCTTTATGGTAATGAATGCTTTATATGCCCAATACTGATTTAAAAAAATATCTAAACGATCTACATTTTCTATTGACATTACTGCAATTTTATGAGCCTTCCTAATATGGAAGTTGACAAAACGGAATTCAGAGAAGAGTTAGCTGGGATACCTTAATAATATAATATTATAATGATATAATATATTCTGAAATATCTTGCGGAATTAATGCCATTTTACAGGCATGATCATAATGATGCAAACTTAACTGGATTTAATTTTCGGAGAAATAAGTAAATAAATAAAATAACAATGTACATTAAGTAGGTTTACCTGAGTGGAACGTTGTCTTAGCAGTAATAAAAATGCAAACAACAATGTAATTTAAAAATTTCAAGGAACACACATCAGTATAATAATACATTCGGAATTCAAATGCAGAATACTCGTTAGTTTATAGTAGTGTTCAGGCTGTTAACTGAAAGGTCAGAGTACATTATCCAATAAGATCAATATTGGCAAATATTTGAATAAAAACATCAAATTCATAGTTGTTAAACACTGTAAAAGATTATAGTGTCGACCTAATACACTAACATTGAAGGTGATAGCATAATAGTTACACAATCGGTATCCCCGAAAATATAACCTAAGTACATGGTTGCGTATAATAAAGTGTACAACTGCTGAGATTTATTTGGAAGAAGAGTAACAGTGATGTGTCATCACAAAAGTTTTCGAATAAACTATATCCTATTTTCAAAGGTGATAAAATGTTTTGATGGTAAGAAGGAAAATAAACAAAGCTATAAGGGTTTATATTTTATACAAGATTATTAACACATGGAAAGAAGAAACTATGATAGACATCACAGTGCAACCATAAAAATAGCTTACAGTTAGTGAGATATATTTTCCAATGGCATCCGAGGTCCTACGTATGCTTTCAGAAATATCATTGAATAGGTTACCGATAATATAAAGGTTGTCTATAATTGATATATACGGTATTTTGAGATAAGTAAAACACTTACTAAATAGATACATAAAGCTCTGAAATCCTATCCCGTTGTCCTGTCGACAGACAGTTGAATTAATTATTAAGCTCCACGCTGTCCATCACCAGCGTGCTGGTGTAGCACCAATGTTTCCATGTCTTATTTCCATATGATAGTATTAAATATCAAACTGACTATTTTCTGTGTATAAGCATTGAACTGTTGTCAGAATATTAGACATTGTTCAGTTGTTGCATCTATATATACATTGAATAGATTGATTTAACTTGTAGTAATTTTAAATCCTTGAACTCACATTCAATAGTCGCTACATTAATAAATATTCCACTCACTCCTCGTTTTGACCTTTAATATGCATCGATTGTGTTTGTGCTTATTGATGTAAGTCAGTGGAATAATGAAGCATAAAGTTATTGGACTACAGTACTCGAATCAGAGCCTTCTTCTGATAGGGAAATTTATGAGCTTTTGTCCATCCACTTCACCAATATAGTGATAAAGTAAAACTTTGTGCCAGGATGTGGGACTTTACTAGGCATACTGACGCTTATTCAGGAATTCATCTTTTCAGGAATTGGTAGCAGCAGTTTGGCAATTTCCCGTTTTCTTTCTTACCAGATGATCAGAACCAGAAAATAAATGTCATATTACCTTTGAACTTGTATTATTTATTATCTATCCTAATCTTAAACACTTTAGTCCCCCTTATAAGACGGCAGTGACTTCACTACTTCGACTGACTATGGGCCCGTTTGTCACTCTATTACCATGCTACATGATGAGCACCCTTTTCACATGGTCCCACGACTGAATCATTCTACACTTTACCACGGAAATTAGATTTACAAAAGAAATACTAGTATCGTTAAAAGTACATCGCTTCACGTTAAGTACAAGCACGTTTCAAGGTCAGCAGTAAAAATCTGACCTCTTTCTAGAGAGATAATTTCGACACAAGTAAATGCATAGAAAAATCAGCCCTCGTTTTAAAGAAACCTCTTACACCTTATTAGGATTAAGTGATTCAGATATATCTTTTAACACCTTTATTTTACACAGAATGACCTCTCCATAAATTTGAACAATGTAAGAACAACAAGATCTGTAAAATAAGATCAACTGATTATATTTCGTTGCTACTCATCAGCTGTAAATAGCTTGAATTTCCAGTCATTATTATAAACAAAATTACACACACCATCAGTCGATAAAATTGTTTTGAGAATAGAAACATATACAATGAAGATAGGAAGAGTATATTAAAAGTGGTTAAAATGGTAAAATGATATCAGGCATCTAACGTTATTTAACAGCTATTGATCATGAAGAATAATAATGAGTGCATGATTTTATATGAAACAGTTATTAAGATAATATTTCGAGTGATGCTGTGGATAACCATCTGCAAAGTAAAAAAACCAATAACTTAATCTGAGTACATTTTATGAAATTATTTTCTTGTACCATAGCAATCAAAAGTTAACCAAGTTTTTTTCTGTAAACATAGAACAAGTTAAAGGCACTTTATGAAAATAGCCTCTCTGAAGCAAAGTACTTACTTTCTTACTTAGGCCTGTAACCCCTCTCGAAAGAGCATAGGCCGCTTACCAGTATTTTCCATTCACCTCTGTCCTGAGCAATCCTTCCCAGCTTTTTCCCGTTGCTGTTCATCCTTTTTAGGTCTGCTTCCAGTTCTCGACGCACTATGTTCTTTGGCCTTCCTCTTTTCCGTTTTACAACAGGATTCCAAGTTAGTGCTTGTCGCGTGATACAGTCTGATGGTTTCCGCAATGTATGTCCTATCCATTTCCAACGTTCTTTCCTGATTTCTTCTTTAGCTGAAAGTTGGTTTGTTCTCTTTCAAAGTAGGCTGTTGCTGATGGTTTCCGGCCAATAGACATTCAATATTTTGCGTAGACAGTTGTTGATAAATACCTGTTGCCCTCCTGAGGATGTTCTCCACGTTTCAACCCCATAGAGCAGAACTGTCTTGACGTTTGAATTGAAGAGTCTAACTTTAAGGTTAGTTGACAGTTGTTTGGGGTCCCATATATTTTTCAGTTGTAGGAATGCTGCCCTTGCTTTGCAGTCCTTGCCCTTACATCTGCATCGGACCCTCCTTGTTCATCGATGATGCTCCCCAGGTACGTAAAGGTATCCACTTCTTCCAGGGTTTCACCATCAAGTTCAATTGGATCGGTGCTCTCGGTGTTGAATTTGAGGATCTTGCTTTTTCCTTTATGTATGTTCAGGCCTATTGATGCTGAGATTGCAGCTACGTTGGTTGTCTTCACTTGCATTTGTTGATGTGTGTGAATTAAAAGAGCTAAATCATCCACGAAGTCCAGATCATCGAGTTGCATCCTACTTGTCCACTGATTTTCATGCTCCCCCTTAGATGTGGAGGTTTTCATGATCAAATCAGCCACTAGAAGGAAGAGGAAAGGCGAGAGCAGACAACCATGTCTGACGCCGGTTCTCACTGGGAATGCATCTGTCAACTGTCCTCCATGCACGATTTTGCAGTGTAGTCCGTTGTAAGATTTCCGGGATGATATTGATGAGTTTTACTTGTACGCCGTAGTGTCGAAGAAGTTTCCATAGTGATCATCTGTCTACGCTGTCAAACTGCTTCTCATAGTCTATGAAGTTGATGTACAGTGACGAGTTTCATTCAATTGATTGTTCAACGATGATCCGTAGTGTTGCGATTTGGTCTGTGCACGACTGATCCTTGCGGAAACCAGCCTGCTGATCTCAAAGTTGAGCATTCACTGAATCTTTCATTCTATTCAACAACACTCTGTTGAAGACTTTCCCTGGTACTGACAACAGTGTAGTTCTCACATTTGCTCAATTCTACTTTCTTTGATATCTTGATAAAGTGTTGTTCTTTCCAGTCTGCCGGCACTTGTTCTTCCTCCCAGATCCTCCTGAATAAAACGTGGAGCATCCTTGCTGTTATGTCTATGTCTGACTTGAGTGCTTTGGCCGGCATATTGTCAGGTCCTGCTGGTTTCCCACTTTTGATCTGTCTGATGGCCATCTTGATTTCTTCCATCCTTGGTAGATTGACATCTATCGGGAGGTCCGTAGATGCTGCTTCGATGTCTGGTGGGTTCGGTGGAGCTGGTCTATTCAAGAGTTCCTCAAAGTGTTCTACTCAAAGTAGGGTCAGTTTTTTTCTTACTGATCATTTCAAAGGATTTAAAGACATTAGATACGTACCCACTATTAATTAAATATTTGTCCATCGCGCTCATGAAAATATTCTTTCTTTTCAGACTTCCGTTTTGCAGAATATGTTTAAAAAGTCTAGTAGAATTCCTTCACTTGGTGGTTTCTATGTATGATATTACTTCTTTTTCCTTGTTTGAAACAGGATTATCAATTGATAAATGTATGTACAATGTTATTTATAATAATTGCATAGACCAAGCTACTGATAACGTTGAAGATTAACGTCGTTCTGTATAGAGCCCGCCTGTTCTTGAGTTACGCACGAATTCGCAATAGGAAAGCCAATAACACAATTTATTGGTGCAAAACGTGATACTATATTTAACAATAAACAAAAGTTAACACACAAACCTCAACAGTTCCCTTTCCCTGTACAGCCGAAATGATTCAAGCAATTGTACAATTAATCTATAATACAACAAATAAATAGTGATGGGACAGTAAATTAGGTACTTGTCCAAAGAAAGTGTCCCTAACAAATAAAGGAACCAAACGTCTGAAATCAACCAACTGAGTCAATTCACTCAGACAGACAGAGAATATTAAGCCAATATGGTTTACAACAAAACCTTGAACCCCAACAAAACATAGCTGAAGGTCAACGGGATGTAATATATGCTACCAAAAGGACATGTAAGAACCTAATTGTGGGTAAAACTCCATAACTGTTATAAAAAAAGAGGGTAAATAGAAAGAAATAGGAACTGTTACAGAGACAGAGCACAACAAGGGGACAAATTCAAGTTAAGGAACTGCGCAACACGGAAGAAACATGGAGGGATTTTCATACAAGCAAGATAGATTTTATAATAATAACCACTGTGAATTCAGGTCGTTCGCATCTATCGAGTGGCCACGAAATATAACAAATTCAATCTTTTTCGCAGATATACAAACAACAGTCAATTTAGTGATTGAACGAATTATTTAGCTCGATATGAACTTTCTCATGCTCCAATAAGTTTGCAACGTACAATTCCATTAGAGTAAAGTCTTTTAAATTGGTGACGTTAATCCACTACCACATTCTGCATCATCCACGCACATTCTAGCGTCTATATGTTGATTTACAAGATAAGCTAAAGTATTTCCTATAGCTTATATATCTGCAAAACCCATTGGTATCGTTTTTTAATACCTCATAATAAGTGGTTGTATTATATTACTAAACTACATCGTTAACCAGAACTTACACTGAATTCATGACTATTACTCCATTCCCTTTTAGTCAGTTTTTATTTATTACGGTATCATCTACATATCATTCGAACCTGTCACTTGACTGACTGACTTGTCTCCTAATACCTACAGCCCCACTGACACAATACTAGCTTCCGTCGACCACTTGTATAGCTACCAGATTCTGTACTACTGTCCATCTCCAGTAATTCTTCATAATTCTCCAAACCAATCCTCATTATAACAATTTAGTAACAGTTAAGTATCTGATGTCAGTTAGCTGCCTCAGTAGTCTGTGTAGTCTGCAATAAGATGTATGCTTTGATAAGATTGGCCACAACAGCACTTGTGAAGTCGAGTTTCGAGTACAACAATATGATTTTCATCGAACCAATAAATATACAAACCTGATATCATAAAAGGAGGGAGGATGGAGTTTTCACTGATGATGGTATGGAAGATAATTTCAAGATAGTTTTCTCTAATCTACAGGGTGGAACCTGTTATTTGTTTGCAGCGTCAGCAAGCACTTAGTAGTGATGTTTGAAATGCTCTGATATATGCTACTCGGACTCAAATATAAAGTCTGCTTAGCTCTACCTATCTATCTAGACATCTTACTGCAAATTAAACCAGACCTTCACGCCACAGATTACGATGCTGATACCTAATAGGTTAAGACTAATAAGCAAAAATATCCATATACTTAAACACATATTCCATCTAGTGACATACTGCGGGCTAAATTGATAATCATAAAGTTCGCTTCGTGACTACTGCAACCATTAAAAATATGCCCTTTAGCAAACCTCACCTTTCACAGAAACCCGGTCTAAACACTACTATTGTAACCTACTGTAATAGGCAACTTATCAGACATAAGTTAACTCTTACCAAATGAACTTTTATATCTAAGTCCTTATCAACTCTAGCAGTTATACTTTTCGGATTGGTCAAATAATTAGAAAAGCGAAGCTGCCATAAAGCTGCTGTTTCGTTCTGCTGTTTGCTTTCCTTCTATCTTTATAGCACTTTGAGATCACCTTATACTACACAAAAGGTTGAACATCTACATCTTCCGTCATTATGTAACCACGTGAAATGGTGACTTGCATCCATTCTGTCATTTTCCTGTACCACAAAGTCGCCCCAAGGTCATGTTTGCAATGGACGCTACATAAATGTCAATTTAAATCAACGTTTATCATTCCACTATCTTTGTGAACCACAGTATAATAAGTTTGTGTGACAATTTAACCCTTTTACCGTCTGATATGTTTTTGCTGATCTTGTCTGTAAAATAATCTACTCCTGATATTAGGAAATAAATTATTACTATTATCACAACTACTGATTACACCAGGCCGTTTCCCGAATGCTTTTATTTGATCCCTGTTTACGAAAACACTGCATATTGGCCTAGATATTTTTCAACACTAAAAGTATATCTCAGGTCATTAAAAGTCAGAGGTATACAAAAGGTTTGGGGATTGATGCTCACCCTTTTAATAGTCTTTAAAATGTGGGGTGAAGTTATGACAATTATATCCCTGAAATTACTTACCTTGTTGCTAGATACACAGGGCTACCTAAACTTCTAGAATGCTAGCTACATCACCAGACAACACAAAACTCTTAACAGAGCAGAACCACGTAATTACAGGCCTGTAAATATCGCTGCTGTCCTCTCATAAATAGTGAAGAAGATCCTAAAAACGCTATCACAAATTATTTGCTGGCTCAAGGTTCCGTATTTAAACTGTTATATTGTTTTCCGTAGCTTCCCTTGTTTTTGGCTTATCTACTTGACTTGATTTTTGTGATTGCACAAAACAGTCATAAATTTATACTTCGACATCCTAGGGTTTTGGTAAAGTATCACACAACATACCCGTGAGGATTTGTAACACTTTTCTAAGCTGGTTTAGGTTATTCGTAACTAATTGATATCAGACAGAAAAGCAGATAAAGAAAATCATCTCAAACGACGATAACTAATAGGGTTATACAAGAGAGCGTACTAAGGCATTTCTTGTTTGTGATATACACCAATACTATTAGCAACCGCCTTAACTCCGGAAAAACTTCTTTGGTACAGACGACCTATAGGCTGTCCACTCAGGCTACAAAGACGAATAACACAACGCTGTTAAAACCATGCAGCATCGGTTAAACGAAGTCAATGCCTGATGTAAAATTACTAATCTTACTTTATTACTAGCAAATGTGGCTGGTTCAGTGTTGAGTTCCACAACCTTAACCTTTACTTTGAAGTAGATATGAAACAAATTTCTAGGTGTGGAATGATTCTGAACCTGGGTTTAAGAAACTCTAAGGACAGTAAATTCACTAAACAATCAATGTCACTTCAACGGCACGCAGAATTATGAGTTTTATGATCCACAGTTTTTACAAACAGTTTAGACTGGTGCTCTATAAGGTCTGTGTTTACCTGATGCTCGGATACTGCCCATTTATACTCAACAGCCTCTAATCAAATCACAAATTGAGAAGGAATAGTGAGACACTTTTCAGAAGATTCAGAGAATGAATTGTGAACTGGACTATACTACTCGATGAGTTGTTTCAGGCTTATAACCACTCCGGAAATCAGGGATTAAGCGCAACCTGACATTCAACGTCAAAGTTCAACGTTATTTGGCATATTTTTCTCAACCCTAAGTTAAGAAATATAGAAACATCTAATTATAGCCTCAAAACCACACAGGAACACTGAGTGGAATACAATAAGCCTAGAATGCGATCTAATTTTTTTGTACAGAAGTTTAATATTATTCGGAGTGGTATCCCTGCAGTAATCACATCTTTAGTTACGATTGTCTTCTTCAGACTAGTGATGAATCAAATATATAGTGACTCCGGGGAACTAAATAGACCATTAATTTATTAAAACAGAAGGACGACAAATGACATAATTAGCCCGCTTAATGCATAGCATGCTCATGTAAACCCAAAATTACCGATAGGTACTAGGAATACCATGTCTCTGATTTATGATTGTCTTTATGCACACCAAAATGATATTTCCATAAATGAAACTACGATATTTACTCTGAAGTGGGCACAAACACAGCCGGAAATATCACTTATATATTTCCAAGAATAAAATTTCCACCTTACTTTCCTTTTCATGTAAGTATACTTGTGTTTAAAACTAATCACCGTCAAACCTACGCTATATAAACGAGTACTGTAGATTTCGACTGTCCGCTGGTACTCAATTGTGTACATTGGCTGATTAAACACAAATATGACTATAATTCATCTAGCGATGGGCTCTTAAAGAAAACCTGTAGTCCCGATTCAGCGTAAGTTCGTTTTTTATTCTCGTACGTATTCCGCTATTTAGTTCCTGTAGAGTTCTTAATAACTACCTCCTCAGTTTGCAGATACCTATCACTCAGCTACTTGCTTTCCCTCTGTTACCTACTGCACTACTATAGTTTTATTAGGTTTTAACGCCTTGGCAGGTCCCATTCTACTTTACAGAATAAACCAGATTATTGAGGAATACGTCTATATTGATTATCGTGGGCAGGAGACAGTGGAACGCGTTCCCAGACATTCGAACACAATACTTCTCAGCATTCTGTATAAGATAATAGGAAATATAATCCCTATGCAGAATAGGGAAGTAAATGGATACTTGGACTTTATTTTTATGTCGCATACTAAAGATTTGAAGTCAACTCCTAATTAGTCAATCTAAGTTAGCACGTGGCTAACAGCAATCTGCTTGATCCCACCATTTCATATACCTTCTCACCTATACCTTATTACTACGCACTGTTCATCACTTGACCTCTCTCACAGACCACTGACTTGATCTCGGCGTCACAGAAAGAGCTAGCTAGTTGGAATCTGTCATCGCTGACAGCCGACGAAAATACAAAAGTGTATCACAAAAGGTCATCTAAGCAAACAACAACTAATTTTTTGACAGGCTAAGAGAAGCTAACACGTTTTTAATTAACAGACCTGATGAACTAGGAGTGATTGTAATGAACAAAACAGAATACAATGAAAGAATGAACTCCATGCTGTTAGATCAAATGAAATTCCAAAAACTTGATAATATTTATATGAATGTAGAGGCCAAAACATTGTTAAAGAAACCACTTAAGGTGCTAAAAAATAAAGTGATCATTACACCAACCATTCATGATTCCTTTAGACCCACGGGGTCAAGCACACTACTACTTCGCAGGTTACCTAAAGTTCATAAATTTGGACGTTCATTACTCCCAGTATTACACATATATAGTTCACCATTTTCTACAACTGAGAAGTGGCTCGTACAAATCTCGAAACCTCTACACAAAATGATGTTAAACATAATTATCAACGACGTTTCTGATCCAATCATGAGAACTGAGAATATGAATTTAAACGGTGAATGTATAATGTTTCTATATACAACCATTTTGTTTACGGATGTGTTCCTAATTAAGCCATTTGATCTTGTACGCCATCAGCTACTAGAAAAACAAATAGAGTTGAGTCACAAAAGTCATTCCTAAAAAAATTACTGTTAAGGTGTAGACTGATATCTCATTTTATCTTCATTAACAAGTACCATGGAAAAAAAACTGACAAAAATGAGTTAGGCTAACCTCAACCTTAGTAGGTATCTCCACAAAATTAAAAAAATATTGATGAGCTGCACTTCACTGTATATACATCAATGATACTTTCATTATAGTCCATTTGGATGCTTCCAGACAAGTATTAATAATTCTGTTTAACAATGTATACTCATAAATCACTTTTACTTATGTGACCTAAAGTGATAACATATTATATTTTCATGACATCTTATTAAGTGTACAGGTAGGTGGGTCTGTAAGTAGAAGTGTATACGGAAAGAAGTTAAATGTGAGCCAGTACATTCACATCTATAGTTTCGCTCTTATCTAGATCCAAAGAAATCTTGTCAGATACTTGACAAACAGGGCAAGAAACACCTTAGAAGATAGCATAAGGCTATAGTTAGAGTTCATAAATAACTCTAAGTAAACTAGGATATCCCAAAACATTTGTAAAGAAATATATGAACGTAGGAAAAAAGTCAGCATCATAGATGGTCAGCAATAAACCTCTGTTAATGAGATTACAACTTAAATAACACGTTATGAATTATGTTCTTTATGTTAGGGCAGTGGAAGAGACAAAAAAACGTAGTACTTGGAAAAAGTTTGCCTTTCAGTTTTGAGTGGACCATCTTAGTTCATTCAAAATAAGGATAAGTTACCTGAATTCACCTCTTCCATGTGACTCTATCATTTAAGTTACTTTCATGGAGCAAGCTATGGAGGGCATGAAACTTGATAACTTAACAAAACAGATGAACGCCCAACGGCATAGTTTGGAAAAGGCCGATAAAGGGTGTTCGCAGCTCCATACTAGCTCCTCTGGGTTAAATCTTTAGCTCGTAGGTATGTTCTGTTCTATTTAAAAGAATAAACCAGAATATTTGGTAATAGGTCTTTATTTCAGTTTCGTGTGCATGAGACAGTGGAGCGGGATGCTAGTCATTCAAACACACGATGCTTCCCAACATTCAATATAAGATTGTAGGTAATATAATCCCTATGCAGAATACTTAAGCTTTGTTGTTTTAGTGTATACATTAGTTTTGAAGTCAACTCTTAACTAGTCAACCTTAGTTGCTACATTAGCTTCCTCTTAGAATCGACTTCTGTAGAAACGTCGGTTCGATCAACTTAACTCAAAATTATCTCAGTTCTGCCGCTGTAGCTCAATAGATCATTTTTAGCTCGTCCAGGACCTGACATTTGATCATTGGTAAGCAGTCTGTTAGTATTCGACGATACTACATGGTTTACATTTACTTTTAAAACATGCTATCTAATCATGGAGCGTTTACATTCTTCCACAAATGACGACTGGATACTTGGTGGACTTAACCTCCTAACTGTGACCAGAGCTTGGAAAATAACAGAGGGTAAGCAAATGAAGCAAGAATATCCGAGGAAGTACCGCGAGCGGGCTACCCAACACAGTGTTGGTGAGATACAATTTTTTCATGCTCAGTCAGGCTATTAGGTGTTTACTCACCTGCTTCTTGATTCGCCCTCAGATCAAAATGAAGAAAGAATCTGGTTCAAAAAATTTTGATGAAACTCCATTACATCTAAAGAATTGCTTCACTGTTTGCATAAAAAATTAAGGTACAAAATGAAAATATACAATTACAATTGATAAGTGTTCGTTTCTACGTAAGTGTTCGATTTCCAGAATGGTTTGGTAACCTGGAAGAAAACAGACATGGTGTAGGTATCTGTGCATCCAAATGCATTAAAAAATGTTTGTCCATTTAATTAAAAATACATATAAGTGCTTGAACTTGCCATTAGTCAGACCAAATAGGCGACCTTGAACATATGACGGCCGCCTTTCATGACTGGGTCCGTAACAGTGGGTACTGATAGTACCCGTTAAGATGGAAAATTATAGCAGATACTTGAAAAAAAAGAATTACCGAGAGCATAAGAGTGCTTCGGTTTATTAGATTAAGGATATAATCTGCGTTTTACAGATTACTTACTCTCTAAGTGGTAGGCATGCAAGTCATAGTAAAGTTGTATCTTCTAAAGTCAACTAAGAAATGAGTAGACTTTAACCTTACAAGTATGTAAGTTCTATTAGTCATAAGTGTCGGTAACAGTTGACCAGCGTAAATTATAGCGCAGTGGTTCGAATGCCGATAAGGTGAACGCAAAGCATGTGATTATTCGAGAGAGCATAGATTTTAGCTTAGGGAAGTATTACTCCTAACCCATGTCTATGACAATGGTATAGATTTATAATAATTGTTTGTATAAAGCTAACTGTGAGGAAATCACACTACTTAATGATAATTTTGAGTCAGTTTAACAACCCGGTTTGTTAATAGTTGTATTAATTTTATCAGTTATATTACGTGCTTGCCGAGTCATGACAATCCATTACGATGATATCCAGAAACTTTTATGACTAACTAGACGTAGTGTTAATTTACGATAAGCTAGTGAAAAAAACTGAGTTGGAATATATATGTATATATATTTTGGTGATTCACGGAAAGGAGATACACTGAGCCGTTAACGGAATCCACGATGCCTGATTACATTATCACTTTTCAGTCCAGAAGTAATCGTTTATTTAGGATTATTTTTGATGTTATGTTTCTGAGTTTATTTGACTAATAAATACATGATAGCGTACTGCATTATATCATTGAAGTACTATAGTACCTAAATGCTGCTGACTTAATAATTTGGACTATGTTGAGCATCTTTTAAGGTAACTGATATTATCGCCCAATTTACAGGAGTAAATATGCCCTGCATTAACTACTAAGATAGGTTACGTGAAAATTCAAAGTTGATTCAGAAAAAAAATTTATAAATTCAAATAGCATAAAGAAAATACAACGCATGTGTAAAGTAATTTGTCGTGTAAGTTCCTATAAATTATAAAAATTGGAAAATATGCCAACAAAATTTATTATTTTAGACATGACTTATGCTACTGTAATTGGAAAGATGCTAAAGATACTATAGACGTTAATAGTTTTTTGTAGTCAGCTTAGGGCTATTTATATTTTGTGGTGAAAATAATTGAAACTAAGGACAATCAAATCACTATGGAATGTGATATGTTTCCTGAAAACAACACACTTTTTAGTAGTAGTACATTGTCGTAAAGAGTTATTAAAAACGTATATCTCAAGCGTTAAATGGTTTTAGCATTAGTTTAAGTAAAGATACATTTGTTAAATAATAGTGTGCTGTGTTTAGTAAATCAACTGGCAAAAACAGTGAAACTCGCCTGGGTTATTTTCGGAATTCATCTTTATTACCAGGGTTCATTGTGTTATTTACGGTAAATATTGTCTACTAGTAATGGAGAAACCTAGAAAAATGATTAGTCCCGCAAGCAAAGGTTGCTCACAACAGTCACCTGAATTAAAGATTCTACCATTCATTAGCGACTTACCTCCGTTGATAGGCTTGCGGTTTATAGTACTCAACGGATTGTTAATTATATATTGCTTACGAACAATTTATTTTAAATTAAAAAAAATCGGCCATAACTTTCATATATCAAAATATAAGGTCCGCGGGGAAGTGTGTAGAATAATACTTAAGACTACTACTATTTCGACAACGTTTGGTCGACATAGAGCAAATAGAAAAATACTGTTTTTTATTTAATTTTTTAAAATTTATTATCTACAAACTTGGGATTTTAAAAGTAACATGATTACTTTTTAGGCTGAAACTGAAACTGTGGGCATCCCTGCCTGGATAATCGGCTGTGCTCATCTAACCCTTTTAGCCACTTTTACAGCCTTTACATTTTCATTTGTTTATTCCTGTGGTTGTTTGGTCGGGCAAACGATCTAACAACACATATGGTGGTTCCATTATCTAGATAAGCCGGTTTTAGCCTATCGATACTTACAGAGTCGATGTTTCCTTTTTTCTGCATCACAAAATTTTTAAGTTTTCTTAAAATAAATTTGAGTCGACCTTCAAACGGAGGGCTAGTGGTGCTTTCATTCTATCACCTCTTATCCAGACGTGCAAATGACTGTTTAGATCCTTAGGTAAAAACGTCACTCCTGATCGTTGGCTAGTTGGCTTAAGCTTAAACATCTGATCCCGTAGTCGGTCTACGTAAGTTCCTAAGTCGAGTCTTTTACTGTCAGTAAGAGGGCTAATAAATTCACCTGATAGTCTCAGAGTGGTCTCAAAGACTAGTTCTGCTGCAGAGTAATGTCAGTTTTGACAGCTGTTCGTATTCTCAACATAATAAGTGGCAGGAATTCTATCCACTGACTGGGGTTTGAATGAAATATAAGGGCGGCATTTAATTGACGATGAAACCGTTCTACCATTACATTAGCTTGAGGATGATATGCTGTTCAGCGTATTCTGCTGGAGCCCAGAAGTTTAGCTAAGTTGTTGAATAGTTAGGATTCAGACTGCGCTCCTCTGTCTGTCGTTATTGTTACAGGTGTACCAAAAATGGTCACCCATTTCTGCATAAAGACTTTGGCTACTGTTTGACTGTGATGTCTGTGATTGGTACGGCTATAGGAAACCTTGTGAACCTTTCTATACATGTAAACACGTAAAAACATTTGAACGTGTTGAATGGTTTACTAAGTCTATATGAACATGTACGAAATGCTCATCTAGTTGGGGAAAAACTCCGATGGGTAAATTCGTATGTTGGTCGTCTATGCTGGAGCGAGTTTTTCTGAGAAGAATGCAATTGGTTTTTAGGCGTTTTTAACTAGTTGGTTAAGAGTGCAGCCTACGGCTTTGTCAGAAGCATTTACCATCAATGCAAGTGGGTAATGGGAATTTGAATAAGTTAATGTAGATACTTGAGCAAGCTTATCCTTTGATTGGTTAATAGCTTCGACAGCCTCAGAGGTCAGCTTGAAGTTTTCGGTTTTCTTTAAGCGAATCCGTCTATGGTTGCATTAGTTGCGCACAACCGGGTATGAATCTGCGATAGAAGTTTATTCAACCAATAAAACTTCAAAGTTGTGTTAGAGAGCTTGGTATAGGGTATTGTTTAATAGTGTCTACCTCTTATCTTATCGGTGTAATTCCCTTAGAGCTAATGGTATGCCCAAGTAATTCTAGTGTTTTTATACCGAAAACACATTTACTTTGATATCTGTTTATACCATTTTCGTTTAGTCGTTTTAACACTGCCCTCACATGTTGCTCATTTGATTTCAAGTCCGGGATGGCAATCAGTAAGCTATGTATGTACCTCTGTGATAATGGCATATCTCGAAGTAGATTATCCATAAGCTTTCAGAATATTTGTGCCGCGATCTGTACGCCGAATGGCATGTGTACAAAGTCGAATAGTCCAGAAGGTGTTGTGATAACTGTCCTTCGGAATATCTTCCTCAGCTACTGAAATATTGTGATATGCCCTGACTAAGTCGATTTTAGAGAATAACTTCAGGTCCTGTAAACCATTCGTAAAGTCTTGAATATGTGCTATCAGGTACCTGTCTGGTACAGTTTGACGGTTAAGGGCCCTGTAATTCCAGCCCTGTCTAAAATCACGTTTATTTTTCTTTGAAACCATATGCAAAGGAGATGCCCACTGGCTATCAGATGGACGTATTATGCCCAGCTGTAGCATTTAATCGAACTCCGCTCTAGCTATTTTAAGCTTATCAGTTGCTAGTCTCCTGGGTTTAGCGAAAACAGGTGCACCCTCCATTTTCATTAAATGACATACTTTTAACTTACTTTTGGAAGGTTGAGGGTTCGGTTTTGTTAGGTTTGGAAATTCCGTGAGTATATCCTACAACCTTGCCATTGTTACTGGCGGAGTTTGTATTAAGTTTAAAGATGTGATATGACTTGTGTATCTTTTGTATATTTCGAAGTTTCTTTTAATGTCAAACGTCGTTTTTTAGTGTCGACTAGGAATTCATATCTCTCTAAGAAATCCATCCCAAATATTACCAGATCTAGATCGGCTACAGTGAAGACCCAAGGAAATTGTCTTCTAACCTCAAATCTAGCGTCAACGTTTTCTACACAAACGTCACGATTTCAGTCTTATTCGCAACTTGATGTGTAACTGAGGAAGCTTCTTGACCCAGCTCAGTTTTATTCTTGGGATTGATACTAAGTGCATCACCAGTATCCACCAAAAAGTTTAAGCCTGTTAAGAGCCTATGCAACTATTTATTTTGGGGATTTTTCTCCTCTACAAAGCCGTAAGGATTCGAACCAACAACTCTACTTTATGTATTCAGAAGAAATACGTGACACTGTGTCTCTTCCTTGGACAAATAAAACTTAACAAATGATTGCGTAGACTTTGCACGTCTGTTGTTTTGCTTTCTGCGGTCATCCTATTATCCCTCTCGTTTAACGTTTCCGCCATCTGTTTTATTGAAAATGTTCATCTATTTCCTGATTATTTTTTGGTGTTTGCTATTTTATTAATTTTGTCTCAATAAGTCTTAATCTACTTTCTGTCCTTTAATATTTATTCAATCTGCTTTGGTTGTTTTTATCATCACTAATACATCTGTCCTTTGGTTATCGATTTGCACTTTTTACTAACTATGATAAATAATACAAATCTCTTGTATGTTGTTCTGATTTGCACTATGTGAATCTTTAGCATCCGTCGATTACTCATCAGATTTCTCTCCACTTCTTACCTTACACTCAACTATTCCTTACTGTACCTACTTATTAAGTCTTGAAGCTCGTCATACTTCATCGTTAGTTATTTCGTTGACGAACTAGGTATCCAACGATGAGACAGACCATACAGAAAAAAACAAAACAGAAAATGAAAGTTCAAAACTTAATGAAATGTTTAAAACGAGAGATAATTAAATTGTAGAAGTTAGGCTTAGAAGTTATCGACTAAACAGTCAGCATCAAGACATGAGGACTAAGAAATATCAGAGTTTATTACTAGCTCGTCACGATATTGGATAGTTAACGGAAAAATTTAATGATCCTCTTCAAATTTATTAGGACTAGTATAATTGAGTTACAAGGTAATCGGAAAGAGACATAATGAAGTGCCCAAAATCATAACTCGACAATAGGACGCTAATGCAAAAAAAATCATTTGCCTTGTTTCCAATCTTCAAACAGATATTGGATATTGGACTCCAGTTATCCGCGTCTTTTTTAATACTCCATAAGGTTACACCATAGGAAGGTCATGGGGGTTAAGCCTATCGCGTCTCCAGCTGGGAAGCCTTTAATGGGCTATGAAGAAATAGTCATTCAAGAAGATAGTTCGAAGTGCTGTTCGTGTACACCGAGTTGGGTTAAAACATTTCTGATTTTCTTTACTGCAATTATCTTGGTATTTCGCTCTAATTTATTTATTTTGGATAGCTGATTGCATTAGCTTTAATTGGACTGGGCATTTTTCTTCTTTCTATCCGTCTGCCTTTTGTTCCCATGCTGTTGGGTGAAGTTGCCTACTTAAGTCATTTTTTAATGTTTGTTGTTGGAGGACTTCTGGTGGTTGTTTGTATAATTGGATTCATTGGAGTTTCAAATGGAAATTCTACACTACTCCTAACAGTAAGATGTTACAGCATTGCCCTATTTTTAGTTTGCTTGGATGCTGTTCGTTATCTTATTAATCCAGTTTACTACTGGTATTCTAGCTTTGTGCTTTTCCAATGTTCTAACTGAATGGCTTGCTGATAGATTGATGTTTACCATGCAAACTCTTTACTTTCATGGCACTGATGGAATTGACGCTGCTGTAGACCAAATACAACAAAAGTTCAAGTGCTGTGGATCAAGAAGTTACCGTGATTGGACAGATAGCGTCTTTGGAAACAATTCAAAACTAAATGAAGTATTCCCATTTCCTGAGTATTCATTAGTTGTTCCTGATTCATGTTGTATAAGGTCAATCAGAAGCTGTGGAACACATCCACACCCGTCAAATGTATTTTATGAGGTAGGAGTTGTGTGTATATAAAATTTGGTTAGGGTCCTTTTGGTTACTGTCCTTCCGGTTTCAGCTCGGGGTACCCAATACCATCACTAACTTAGATAATTTAAGAGTAACTTAGAGTAGAGCATACTAATGTGTACTTGCTGAAACTTCCTAACTTTCATGTGAAACTTGCTATAATTAGGTTCGAAAACGCAAATGCTTATCAGTCCACCAATCTATTAAAGATTAATTTCGAACTTCTTAATCTGACACCTCTTAATTGCACAAATACTGAGGTTTGGATCCCACTTATCGACCGATGCGTCACTCATGCTATTATATAAAACAATGTGGGTAATTACTGGTGTAAATTAATAAGGAAGCCTAATGTTTCTCTACAGGATCGAAAACTAGGCTACCAAGTATAGATAAATGCATGTTTATTGTCAACCTGATATTTACCATAATTCAAGCTTTCTGATATCTTCGATCACATTACAGTTCAGTTCTCTAGTATCGTAAGAAAAGATATTGTGTACCGTAAAACTGCTTAAGGCGTTTGTGTTAGAGGATTTGAAACTACGACAAATTAGTGAGAACGAAATCTGTGTCTTGATATTAATGTTAATACCAAACTCCAAATTGTAGTTTTCCAAGTCGCAAATTACTCTGATACGCCAAGTTTAATGTCAGGAGATTATGACGTATTTACTAATTAACTAAATACTGGTAAAAGTTAATCAGTTACAACGTAGAACTTCGTACATACGTACATCAGTTCAAGTTGCCATGCCTCAATTAGCGGATAGAGATTGTCGGACCGAATCCCAAAGTAGTGGAGGTAGTAACAATCAGTATTAATGGAGAGGTCGAAGATAATATTGAAGAAAGTACAATTCTGTAGAAAGTAAATTATGATGAATCCAGAAACTTAGGATTTCGGCGAAGATAATGAATGGATGCACCTGCGCCAAATACTGTAAAAGATACTATAGGAAGTAGAGTATATAGATACATATTTCAGCAGTAAACATGCATTACTAAATTAGTTAATAGCGAGTCTATCTCCATAAGAAAGAACCGTATTACGATCAACTCAGCTAACTGGGACAGGACGGATCAGTTCACCTAGCCTCCACCTACTTATTGTTATTAGAACCAGACCTAGGGTCGACATATGGCTTAATTATTAACAAAGTTAGGAGGCCACGGCTAATCTGAATATAAACAGCAGGATCCGATTAATTAAGTAATGGATGTTTGGGGGTGGTGATCCAGTTCTAGCAATTAGGCTAGTGATGTAAACTAGGAGCTGGACGTGACGAGTCTCGGGTGTCCCATTTAATAAAGGAAGATGCTTCTGGGGTGTGAGCGTACTGGTGCTCAACTATTCATATTGCATGACTGTGGACGTTTTTACTAGTGTGCTGAAGGAGCACTTTGTAAAAGCTCTTTCTGGGTGGGTCAGATTTTATGACAATGTCGCCAGCCTAGAGGGGTGTCCGTCAGAGTTGCCGGTTATTATCAAACTTCATCACAGACGTTCACCAAGCAGTGACCGTTTTCTTAATTTTCAGGGAATGCACGCATCAATCCGGAATACTCAAGTGCGAATGATTCTGAAGTAATTCATTCTTCTAAAAACTATGCAACACGCATGTTCGGGTGGGTTTCTACCTTAAGTTTAAAGTGTTACTTAGAGACTGACCCAAGTCATCGCCCAATTCGATCATATTGCACCACGTAATTAAGTGCATTGGGTACAACTTATCCTAATAATCCCAACCCTGCTGTTTGATGAAATCTCGGCAGAGAATCTAAAAACTGTATTCTCGAGTCATTCACCCATAAGTAGAGGCAAACCGAAGTGTCATCAGTCCATGAAATCCTTAGTTTTGTAGATACAGAATTCCTGGTTGGGATCCACGTTTATATACGTTTTGTATATCTCAGTGGGTACTCACATTGCTAGTAAATAACTACCCTTCAAAACAACGTACAGACCATTTTTCCTAAGCGCACAAATCTTGTTTTAGTGCGAAATTCTCAATCAAATAATTCTGCTATCATTATTCTCCTAATCCGCAGTGCTAACTTTCATTTTCAGGGGTGCATGGAATCAATACTTCTTAACTTACGGGAGCAGTATTACATTATATGTGTGGTGGCACTTGCCCTTGTTTTCGTGGAGGTAAGTTATACCTTTAACGTCAATCCGTGCTTGGTTTTAGTTCTTCGGTGTAATACTTGCTTGCTGCTATTCGAAAGCGCCAAAGATGAACCGTTAAATGGCGCACTGCTAATACTTTAATAGACAAATAGTTATTATTTTCAACATATTTATTAACGCATATTTTTAATGTACAGCTTCTTAAAATACATAATTCTTTGCACACAAGTGGGTTTTTGTATGAATACAGAGTGGGTTGAGGTGTTCTATGCATCTCCATTGTATTCTGCTCTGATTTCAGCACCATACTCTCCGTATTGCTGTATCATATTGTCTCGACGGCGATCACGGCGCTTGTGGTCACGATCTCGTTCGTCAGGACTGCGACGTTTACGATGTCGATCCCGACTCCCTAAAATAGTAACGCGTAGTAAGAATGATACATGTGCATAAAGTTAAGACCAGCCTTTTTAAAGAAAAACAACTATAACTCACGGCTGCGACCACGTCGATCACGTTCTTTTGATTTACTCCGAGATCGGCTCCGCCGTCGTTTGTACTCTTTATCGCGATCACGTATGTGTGCACTTGAGATAGTTCGACCAAAGCTGCGGTCATGACTTGGCTCGCGTCCATTTTCATGTTTACGATGAGACTTATCACTTGGACCTTGACGGTTCTTACCTAGTCCCTTACCTAAAAAGAACAAGTTAGTAGTCTATGAATTGCACTCTTGCTATCTACTCAGACTTAGTTGATAATACACACAAGTACTAACGTTTGTTACATTACATTATATTAGCTAGGAAACGAATAGATGCAATGCAAACAATCAATGATACTAAACAAATAATATATAGAGTAAGAAGTATTTGGCCATAGGGGGGTGGAGGAAAAAAGGTCAATTTTGAGTGATGACATATAGTCTTTTTAATCATAGATTAATATTACTGTGCAGATTGAATATATTAAGTGTTGATG
Source organism: Schistosoma japonicum (assembly GCA_025215515.1). Classification (NCBI taxonomy): domain Eukaryota; kingdom Metazoa; phylum Platyhelminthes; class Trematoda; order Strigeidida; family Schistosomatidae; genus Schistosoma; species Schistosoma japonicum. The sequence goes on along the minus strand of CM046063.1, from coordinate 16,751,850 downwards.
GTGGGATTTGACCTCGAACAAGATGATCTTGTGTGGGTACCAGAGAAGTACATTAACCTCATACAAGCACCATACTCGAACACTACATGTCGTGTTAGAGCTTATAGCAGATTGTCGTCGGAATCGATCACTTCTAGTGGTGTCCGCTTTCCCCATTTTTATTTAATTTTATCACGGACATACTTTTAGAGTTAACATCGTCATCCTCTGATTTTTCTGGGGTTGACTTCCTTCCAGGAGATAAACTTACTAACTTAGAGTATGCAGATAATATAGTTCTATTGAGTGAAGATGCTGAAAAAATACAGAATTTTTTGACAACCCTAAACATAAACGTAAGCATGTTTGGGATGCGATTCTACCCATCCAAATGTAAAATGCTGCTTCAGGACTGGCTTAATTCGGCACCAAAGTTAGTGATAAGGAGCGAAGCTATTGAATGTGTTAACCGCTTTACTTATCTCGGGAGCATCATTAGTTCTAACGGTCTGGTGTCTGATGAAATCTCGGCTCGTATACATAAGGCCCGATCGGCTTTAGCCAACTTGCGTTACTTGTGGCGTAGGCGAGACGTTAGTTTACTGACAAAAGGATGCGTTCACTGCGCAGCAGTCAGATCTGTTTTACTTTATGGATGTGAAACATTGCTTTTAAGGATAGAGGATATTCGTAGGCTCCTAGTATTTGATCATAGATGTCTCCGAAACATTGCTCGTGTTTGCTGGGACAACCGAGTAAGCAATGCGTGGGTTAGGAATAGAGCACTAGGTAAATACGGTAAGTCTATTGATGAAGTAGTGAATCTTCACCGGCTAAGGTGGTTAGGACATGTGTTACGTATGCCTGACCACCGTCTACCGAAACGAGCAATGTTGTCTGTTGTAGGCTGGAAGAAAGCTAGGGGTGGCCAGACGAAAACATGGCACCAATCCATGAAGTCATTGACAATTGGGCTGAGCCATGTTAATAGATGCAGACTACCTGGTTGGGGCCCACGCGATGATCGCAACAAATGGTTAGAGACTTTAAATGATATGGTTTAAAATTGTTCGCAGTGGCGCAGGCACATCCACTCTTTGTGTTACTCCAAATTCTAGTTTTTGAGCCTCATAATTTTCTCTTTACTGAATCACGTTTTACTTCAAATCTCATCTCTGATCTCTATGCCTTTCCATTAGTACTTACTCTGTTACTACTTCCCCTACTCTGGGATTTGGTCCGACAATTTAATCTCTATCTGCTTATTGAGGCATGGCAACTTGAACTGATGTACGCATGTACAAGGTTCTACGTTGTAACTGACTGACTGAGTGAGACTGAATATATCGCCTAAAAGTGGAATCACTAGTAAGTTTAACAAACAATAGGTAGCACTAAACACAGAAATGCTGAGTATTTCGAACTAAGAAACTGTCAGGTGTAGGTTAGGACAGCAGTAGCATGAGCTTTTTATAGCCAGACCGTCATAGCGGCATCAAAGATGAACCAGATTTGTGCAATTATTCCAATACTAATGAATCTTAAAATGAAGTAGTACTTTGAAAAATAACTTCATCTCTTTGATGTGCATTTAGTAAAAACATACAAGTTTTCACTAGTATTACAGAGACAGACAAGAAATTTGAGTAAACAAAGAGCAACGAATGTGGCGGAATAAGATGAATCCATTCATTTCGTGATTTCTCTTTCACTACTTTACAAGCTTGAAACAATAGTAATAATCATTATTTGAAATCACTGTACATACCTCGATGTTGATCATGAATGATTAGAAAGTAAATAGTCATAAAAAAATTATCAAATGTGTTCATAGCAATTGTACGTTAGCTAATATGAAAATTCTGGAAGAAATTCTTTGAAGCCATACAAGACAAGTTCTTAGATAATGAAGATTGAGATCAAAAGTTGTGCAATCATAATTGTGAAGTGATTAGATTGATAAAATAACATTGAAAAAGGATAATGAATAACGAAAAGCATGAAGTGACGTGTTTTTTGAGTGTTAGTTATTTTAAAGGATGTCAACATTGCGTCCACTGTCAATAAGATGACGAGTAATTGCACAACTAAAAATGCGTTGGCTGTTTGATTTCAACATGTTCAGTAATGTGGATGCTAACCCTCCATTATTTTATTCCAATATAAGTGCTTCGAGACAAACATGTAAACCGGTAAACGCAATTGAGGTAACATGAAGTGAGGATTTGTTCACTTTTCTTTGCCTTAATGGGTAATTAGTTTCATTCAAGGTGACCGGGAGCATTTTTCTTAAAGCGACATCTAGCTTGAAGTTAAGTCTATCCGTTATTTTATTCCTATTGAAATGAACTTGTAAGATTGGTTTTCTCTGTACAATGGCACCTTCTATTCCTTTAGTTTTTGATTTTCCATATTTATTGATGAATTTTGTGGGTAATCATTACCTTTCGGACAATTTTCAACTGTTGATAGGTCCTCCTCAATCTTCGAACATAACTTACGCGCTAGATTGAATAGTGCTCCTATTAAAGCACGCTTATAGCTCACTGGATAGAAACTATTAAAAATCAAATATAACAAACTCCAGGTATCTTTTCGTTAAACAGATCTCTGAAGTTGGATGCTTACATCGCATTGAATACTAACATTGAGAAAAAATGTCATAACGGCCATTTTTCATTATGAATCGTATATTAGGACGCACTTCATTGAGACAATTCATTAAATGAGATGTGCAATTGAGATAACAACCAAACGTAGCGTCAACATGCCTCACATATAATTGTCTTATCAATTGTCAGCTTCATTTCTGTTTATCCGAAGTTGACCATAAATATATATCAACCAAGAATGAGCCAAGAAGGACTTCCTTCGGCAACTTCATCAGTGTGACGGTAGTGGATGCTACTACATTGAAACTGCATGCCAAAGTTGTTGTTACTAAAAGGCTGAGACCAAACTTTTGCATTCAAAAAATACAGTAGCCAGTTTAGTATTGCCTTGGTAATCCTAGTCTCAAATGTTTAATTACATAACACATCAATTCATACCTTTCGTTATCCATTATCCTTTTTCAATGTTATTTTATCAATCTAATCACTTCACAATTATGATTGCACAACTTTTGATCTCAATCTTCATTATCTAAGAACTTGTCTTGTATGGCTTCAAAGAATTTCTTCCAGAATTTTCATATTAGCTAACGTACAATTGCTATGAACACATTTGATAATTTTTTTATGACTATTTACTTTCTAATCATTCATGATCAACATCGAGGTATGTACAGTGATTTCAAATAATGATTATTACTATTGTTTCAAGCTTGTAAAGTAGTGAAAGAGAAATCACGAAATGAATGGATTCATCTTATTCCGCCACATTCGTTGCTCTTTATTTACTCAAATTCATAAATAGGAAAACTGTATGAAACGAGAAATAATTATGTGTTCACGCACGAAGTGTAAAACGGTTACTACTCCTTCGCACCCGATGTGTCATCATATTGGTTGCTATAACTCAAATGATATGTTACTGCTATTAACTATAGTGATATTTGACGTTTTTTGTGAAGACCATGCTTATTCAGTACAGACAGTGCATAAAACAATGCAATCTGATAATGTCTTAGTTGCAGCTATAACTCAGTAGTATAAAAATACAATAGTTTCAATGTAGATTGAAAACGTTAACTTATCTACGAGTTGGATAATAAATCACTTTCTGGTGCTACGAAAAGCTTGTTGGATTACATATTTCAGATTAATAGCCTTGATGAACCTAGTAAGGTGGCACATGGAGTCTGCTGTTTTACCAGGAAATAAAGTGATTAATATATGCGGGACCAAGTCTATGAGTAGAAGATATTTCGCACGAATTTACTATCTAGCCGGGCAAATAATTATATAAGTAGGGTAAGGTTTAAATAAAAATAAGGTAGATCAAAACAAAAAAACATATCAGTTCATGAGTTCACATAATATTAATTTCAACCTGTCAAAATACTTTTATTATCTGTGAAATTTTATTAGCTACAAATACTCAGAATGTGTAATGAGAGATTTGAGACTACTAATACTAACCTTTAAATATTGACAAAACGATAAAAAATACAGACGAAGTCGTACTGCCGACTAAACAGGGGTACTTTCCTTAGACAACCAGTATGGTAGCGACACTCATTTCCAGTAAAGATTTGGGTTAAGAAAGGTTTATCCTAAATTTGCACAGCTCACTTTATTTCACAGAATTTTGTCTCCAGTGACAAGGCCTTAACAGATGGGGAGCTAGCATATCAAAAACTACTCACAAAAGAGTCATGTAACTGACTCCAAGAAGTCGTCTCTTGGAAATTGTAGTCATGCTCCTAGATTATTTAGTCAACCCATTAATAACACTTAAAATCACTGTCCCGACAAAATTTCTTTATCAGCTACTAATATTTTTTATCGTGACTATTAACCTTAAATTTCTATCTTTGACTTCATTCAAATGTACTACCGATGCCACGATTTTAGTTCACTGTCTAGGGTCTACTGAAATCATGCTCTCAATTACAGATTGGAGCCTTTAATAGAGGGATCATAGGTCAAATAGAGAAGTAGGCCTGCGGGTAGAACTTTAGAAAACTGTGCCATAGATGTAAGCTGTGTCCCTAAAACAAGCATACAGGATCCTGGCGTAGTTATTCGCTTGACGTCACCCAGTGGATATACGAGAGCTTAAACGATATTTCGTTTATCTGGCAACCCGACGGCGGTGTAAGCATAGCACTAAGTTTGAAAGTGTAAAAAGCATGTACATAAATCCCTATTGACAGTCTCCTATCCTCTGTCTGATTAAATGGTTCGGTAAGAACTCAGAAGAATAGGGATACACATCGTTGTTATCTGTGATTTCACCGACTACAGTGCAAAGGAAGTGAAAGATGAATTATATGGACAGCCTTCTCAACCCCCCCTCACCCATAAACCTAAACACTCAGATTTAGTACTCATGAGTAAGTAGCTTAAATCAGAATGAAAGACACGCAAGTGGGTATCCTGACGTTACAGAGCACAGAACGGATAATATTGACCGTCTGCTACAATTATACTCAGACAACCGTTTATCTTCGGCTAGCGAAAACGTTAAGCGTAAGGGGACATCGACTAACACGACGGATTGCCGCCTTTAACCCAACGATGAACCCAAACAGACCATATCGTCACGCCGTCGTTGAAAATAATTGATAGAAGACCGTGGCTTATCCTTGAATTCATGTTAAGATCCCGATAACGCTCAAATACGAGCACCTATTTGTTTGTTTTACTGGAGGAAAAACTACAACAGGAAGATCTATTAGACCATTACAACTCAGATCAACGATGGAAAACTGAGTTAATTCTAGGAACAGCTGGAGACATTTAGGTAACTACAAAATCGAAGCTCATCAGAATGTAGTTTGGTAAGATATTCAAACAGCTATGTTAACACAGCAGTGACATGTTGGCACGAAACAAGCCTGATTAAAGCACGCTCAAAACATGCTCACGAAGCTGTGCTGTGATTGGTCCATTCTTAGCCAACTAGAGCCAACGACCAATCGGGAAGTTTCTAGAAAACTCGATACCATTGTTTATAAAAACCCTAGTTTAAATCATTTGCTGGACTTTGCCTTTTGCCTCTTGCCGTTAATTTCTCAATACATCTTGCTACCTGTTCTCTCTTGTTCTGATTTGGGATCCAGTCGCGGTCGTTGTCGAATCGTAGAATACTAAGCGTGTAGGACAATATATAACAGTGGCGACGGGGAAAAAGGAAAAATACATTCAAAATGCCGATATCAGATGACCAGCTCAATCGAATACTACAACAACAGCAAGCCCAACTTGATGCACAAATGCGGCTGTTAGAAACTCTGACACAACAGATGAACATCCACTGCTCGAGTTCCTATGCTGTTTCAAGCACTTCTTGTGATGCAGTTGCCAGCAGCATACCAGAATTCTATTATGACCCTGAAAACGGAAATACCTTCCCCATGTGGTTCAAGCGTTGGGAAGATACATTTAGAATAGAATTCTGTAAACAAGATGACGCATGGAAGACTCGATTGTTGACGCGTAAGCTGGGAAGTAATGAATATGCACGCTTTACTGACCATATATTGCCAAAGTTACCTCGAGAGCTCAGTTTCGAGGAGACCGTAGCTCAATTATCTGAGATATTCGGCGAATCATCCTCATTGTTTAGTATTCGTTATCAGTGTCTTAATTTGGTGAAACGCGAAACCGATGAATATGGTGCTCTAGCAGACATGGTCAACAGAGAGTGTGAACGGTTCAAGTTACGCTCATTGACAGAAGACCAATTTAAATGCCTTATATTCATCAAAGCCCTTCAGTCACCACAAGATGCTGAGATTAGAACTAGACTCTTAACTCGACTGGATCAAGATCCTAACATCACACTCAGAACATTGACAGATGAGTGTAAGCGGATACAAAACATCAAACATGACAATCAGCTAATCGAACAGGTAAACCCTAATTTAACCTACAGTAGTGTCAATGCTATTACTAAGTTAAAAGCTCAAAAACCGAGAACAAGTGATAGTAAACCAACGACTGCATGTTGGTTATGTGGTGATTGGCACTATGTACGATTCTGCCCGTTCAAGAAGCATAAATGTCAGATATGCAAGAAACGTGGACATAAAGAAAATCATTGTCCACCGAATCGTACGTCTCAGCCCAAGAAGAAGCATAAACGTCCTCGACACATGGTGAAGCCAGTCGAATCTCAATCACTTTCTCTGGTAGCAGCCTTTCAAACAGATCATAATATTCGGAGAAAGTATGTTACTATCCAGATTAACGGCATATCAGCTAGTCTTCAAGTCGACACAGCATCCGATATCACCTTAGTGTCTAGAGAAACATATAACCTGCTTGGGAATCCTCCAATAAAGCCATCTAAGAAAATTGCTAGGAATGCATCAGGAGGAGTTCTGAAACTGGTTGGCGAATTACAGTGTGAATTTTCCTTCAATGGAAATAGCTGTAAAGGAATATGCTATCTAACAGAGCGACCACACCTTGATCTTCTTGGTCTAGATATGCTAGAAAAACTTGGAATAATGGATATGCCCATCAACAGTGTTTGTAATGTGTCATGTCCATCATTAGACACTCCTATACATGCACAAGAAGATAAAGTGGTGGTCTGGCTACAATGCAAGGATCCTACAGTTTTTCGTGGGGGAGGACATCGTAAGCACAAACCAGTACAACGGTTGCAGGTGAATCCAAACACCAGATCCTATAGATCTTTTCAAAGGGGAGGTGTTGGCACGAAACAAGCCTGATTAAAGCACGCTCAAAACATGCTCACGAAGCTGTGCTGTGATTGGTCCATTCTTAGCCAACTAGAGCCAACGACCAATCGGGAAGTTTCTAGAAAACTCGATACCATTGTTTATAAAAACCCTAGTTTAAATCATTTGCTGGACTTTGCCTTTTGCCTCTTGCCGTTAATTTCTCAATACATCTTGCTACCTGTTCTCTCTTGTTCTGATTTGGGATCCAGTCGCGGTCGTTGTCGAATCGTAGAATACTAAGCGTGTAGGACAATATATAACATGACACCTATTAGCAGCCTGCACAAAAAGGTTAGGATGAACCGATGGATTTCAGCAAAGTTTACTAAATTGATGGACTAATAAACATATTCAGTTAGGCTCTGAACACGATAAGGGGAGAATGCAAATTACATTCAGACTGGCGAACTGTCTGAGACATGGAGAAGACAGTGGTGATAAGTAACATTAGATAGATTTTCAGACTTACAAAAAAACAGGAATTGAGAAGTCTATGTCAGTGAGATAATCACCGGTATAAGTTGTGTTGGAAGATGCAGACTGCTTCTTCGGGGTCTGCGTGGTTGTTATAACCAATGGTTGGAGACACTGGGTGACATGGTCATAGTGAGGCGCATGCGTATCCATTGTTTATCTTTCCCTAAATTATGAGCTTAAAATTATTTTATATCTTTCATTCCACGAACTAAGCCTTTATCCCTGTATCATGTCTTATATGTCCACATTCTTTTATACAACCACTTCTACTGCTAATTTGATGTTAATCATGCTGTGCTAGTGAAGTGTAGTAATTTGGACCGATGCATGTGTCGGGTCCTACGTCCTACATGACTGACTAGACTAACGGATTCCTTAAGACAAATTTCCTCGACTTTTTTAGTTGAATACAGACAATACAATTTTTGTGAAAAGTGGTTTCACGGACACAATAATGTATCGTAATAAGGCGCTAGTAAAATAATCAGTGCTAAAATTGTACCAACAAAGTTAGTAGAACTTACCAGATAAAATAAGAAACATCTTTAGGCTTAAACAAATACCTCGAAATGTTTTCAAAGAAAGTTGACTTTTAAAATAAAAAAATTATACCTACAGTAGTAATGACCTACGTGAATTATGCTGCAGTGAAATGCGTTAACAGTAGCAATGTTGGATTGTGATATGCGGATACTCATTAACTAAGCTGTGACAATACTTATTGATGTTGAAAATGTAGAACAAGAAGTGGCTTTAAAGATGAGCTAGTGGTGGCAAATAAGAACCAAGAAGTAATCAGCTTACACTGATAAACTGAAGCGCCTAAACAGGCTTAAAACTAAGGATCCTCCGAATGGTTAACCAGGTTGAAAATCAGTGAACATACTAGTGTTGGTTGTTTGCATAGATTAAAAAATATGTCGAGATTAGTTAGTAACAAACAACGCAGAATCTGACACAAAAGTGAGTTATCCCAGGTTACTATACCACTAGCATGGAATTCATATAAAGGATTGACTTGCAAAAAAAGATATCTGTTAGAACCGAATAGGTTATTGATTAGTTTTGTAACATAAAAGGTTTACGTCTTACCCAAACGTCTGGGTCTCCAATCAGGACGAGTCCTTCCTCGCTCGACATCTGTCACAACGCGGGCTCCATCAATTTTCCTGCCATTCAGAGCTTTGACGGCGGCTTTAATGTTATTAGGATAGTGTAAGACAACATAAGCACACAAAACAGGTGAAAAACCACGGTACACATGAAATCTTATTACTAGCACAAAAAAATATTAATTTCGTGTCTAATATGAAAGTTCCATGAACATATATTCAAATATTATTATATATGACACAATACAATACATCATGTATAAAGCCGTTTCCCTAGACTTAGTTCTCTTTTGACGTAAGTATTAAGCGCTAACTTGTTGCACTAATTTAGAAACTCACCAAGACTATCCTTGCTTCTGTGGGCAGTTATCTAGAATGACATTGTTTGATCAAAGCTGTAGTTACAACACTCGCTACTTTGTTTAAGAATTAAGACTAATATATCAGTTAACTAGAAAAGGTTGGCTCTATGGTAGCAACAAATGTGGCTGACCATTAATTAGTAGCTTACCACAAACAAACCTAAGCCAGATTTTCTGTAGTTAAGCGCCTGGCTGAAAACCATGATTTAAAAATGCAGTGCAGGCCAGTCAAAATATTTTGAGGGTGAGCACAACTGCACGTTTACGAATAGATGCCTGAAGAGAAAAGAGAACAAACCATACAATGAAGGCTATGAAGATCTTGTTAACTATTTCGGCCTATAAACATGACACCCCTACGAATCACCACACTGAAAAGGGATTAACTAAAGATCAGTGAGCAACTGTGAGCGATGTAACAAAGCAAATATATCAGCTCACCGTGCATATCACGTTCATGTTCGAACTCCACAAAACAATAGCCACGAGGCTTTCCAGTTATAACATTTTTCACCATTACAATCTAAGAGCCAGAAAATAAACAAATGGTAAGGCTACATTGTTGATTCTTCCAAAGGCGTCCAGTTCCCGTTTGATTTTTGATTCTGTAGTATCATAGTTCTAAGAAGTAGTAATGATAAGATGCTGACTTACAAGTCTTGCTACAAACATTGTATTGTAAGGATTCGAAGTAGCTTTCGGATTCTTTTTAGGATTCCCTAGTGAAATTATTTCAGAGGCTTATAAGAACACGTACATAATGCAAGGTCTTGTTCCAGTTTGTAATTAGCTTGCTCTTGTTTCTCCCGACGCTAAGAGGCAAATAAAGTTAAGTCATTATCTACCTTTCTTTCTTTACGTTCTTCGCGAGTTTCGATGCGTACTGGAGCTGGCGTTTCCGATGCATCCTAATGAGAAAAGAATTATTATGGTAAGTATGTAAAAGAAACAGAATCATAGGAAAACTTCATGCCTATAAAAGTTGGCAACAAGCTTACTTCGAATTCTCCTAAGAACTGGGCTACGCCTGTATATGGCAATTTTCTGTGATTTGCATGCTTTTCAATAGGTGGGAGGAAGGGAATTGGATCTCGTGGTGCAAAAAGTGCCAGCAAATTCGGAGGTAGAAACTGGGTCATCCTGAAAAGTTTGAACTGTGCGCGTCCAAGGTTGAATCACGTCACAAAACGAAGACAAACAATTTAAATAATTTCAGTACTAAAAAGTAGTAAAATAACTTTGATCAAAACATTAATGATATTTTATTTTATTTTTATTTGATAAATTAGACATCAGTAGCGAGGTAGATAGAATTAATGATAGTAAAACAGATCGTGATATAATCATTGTCTGAGTTCCCTAGGTGCTTTTTTTCTTAATTTAATGCTTCCTCTTTAAGGTTAAAGTGTAGAATTTAATATTTAAATTTAGTAAACTTTTGTGTCAGTTTAGTCATTGTGTGATTCTGATTGGCTTATTTTCACATCACGTTTGCCTAATAATGTTTTCCCCTTCTAATCAAATATAAAGTCATTGTTTCCACGTTTTATTCTCATTTTTGTAACAAGTTATTTTTCGTCAAGTTTATTCAGGATTAACTAAACTCACGAACTTTTTGATTTTCAGTTATTACTTGCTTTGGATAAATTAATCTACTGAGATACCTATTATTGTGTTAGAAACTTCATTCACATGAAATCAGCAAAAAAATTTAAGGATTTATTCACAGTAAAATATCAGCAGCCACGTAGTTTATTATACAGTTTAACATGTGTCGTTGTGTAACAGATCAAATTAAAACATATAATTTCGGATGTTCTCATGGACAAATCAAAGTCAGAATGACCAGTCAGCGCATTGTGATTAATGTTAGTGGTCTTCGCTTTGAAACTCACACTGACACTCTAAATCGCTTCCCAAACACATTGCTTGGATGTCCTTTCCGAAGGAGTCGTTATTATGATTCCCTAAGAAATGAATATTTTTTTGACCGCAATCGTCCAAGTTTTGATGCAATACTCTATTTTTATCAGAGCGGTGGGAGACTTAGAAGACCTGTAAATGTACCAATAGATGTTTTCACTGAGGAAATAAAATTCTATGATTTGGGGGAAGAAATTTTTGAGCGTTACCGTGAGGATGAAGGATTTACAAAGGAAGATATCCATATACTACCTAAAAATAAATTCCAAAGAAAAATTTGGTTGCTTTTTGAATATCCAGAGAGTTCGACTGCAGCAAGATGTATAGCTATTGTTTCATTATTAGTCATTCTTATTTCGATTATTATATTTTGTGTTGAAACACTGCCACATTTTAGACATTACGAACTTCAATTTTTTGAGGATTCCAATGAACTTCCGATAATTTCTGCTGTTGATACTCCCCAGGTTACAGGAACATTATTTATTTTAGAATCTATATGCGTCGTATGGTATACTTTTGAGCTCATAGTGCGTTTTGCAGCTTGTCCTCAAAAACTGGCTTTTTTCCGGCAAGTAATGAATCTCATCGATGTGGTATCAATTATTCCATATGCCATTTCAATAGGGGCACTATTAGCTGAAGCTAACAAAGGCCAAAATCAAGCTATGTCATTGGCAATTTTGAGAGTTATCAGACTGGTTAGAGTTTTTCGCATATTTAAATTATCACGTCATTCTAAAGGGCTACAGGTTCTTGGGAGAACTCTTAAAGCAAGCTTTCGAGAGTTATGCTTACTTTGTTTCTTCCTATTTGTATGTGTGGTTCTATTTTCAGCTGCAGTTTACTTTGCTGAAGCCGATGCTAGCGAAGAACAATTTCCAAGTATTATTGATGCATTTTGGTGGGCAGTAGTCACTATGACTACGGTTGGATATGGCGATATGAGACCTGTAACAATGTGGGGGAAAATTGTAGGTTCAATGTGTGCAATAGCAGGTGTTTTAACTATAGCACTTCCTGTACCGGTTATTGTATCGAATTTTAATTACTTTTATCACAGAGAGTCAGAAAGTGAAGAACTAACAACTTATGTTCACGTTTCAGATGATCAGAAAGGTTTCAGCTATCTCGGTGACAAAATTTCAGGTAAGTTTAATGAGGAAACACTGGAAGGTGTAAATCAAGAAATAACTAAAAAAAGAGCAACAATCCTTCGGCAATCTTTTTCACAGCCAATCGGTCGAGAAAGAATCTCTTCTATATTAAGTAATGCTCTAAGAAATCTCGAAGTAGGAATTGATGAAGAATCTAGTTGTATCCATTCTTTAGATGAATTAGCTAGTTATTGTGTGGAAGCAAGAAATTCACAGGCGAACACAAATCAAACCTCCGTTTCTTATAGACACCATCACCAAGCATTTCAAGAGGTTATGCAGAAACACGACATGCAAACACAAAGATTTAAAGATCTTTATCCACAGCAAAATACAGCATCCAACAATAAAAGAATTTCTCTCCTAACTCACTCAATAGGTTTTCCAGAAGAACCATGTTTAGACAAAACGTGAAATATGAATGTATGCGTATGTGCATGTGTGCTAAGTTAATTTATGTTTATCATTCGTCCAATGTGCTAGATCATATTCATTTGATTGATTAAGTTGCATATAATGCTACGATCAAATATAACAACAATACTGATGATAAACCGTATAACAATTATGCATTTATACGAGACTTCTAAATACGCAATTACTTTAAGTATTCCAATGTCAAAATACACAGAGATATCTAGCATATTCTACTAAAATGCTTTTATTTGAATAAAAAAACTTCACTTAAAAGTTCAATGCATTTATCGTTATATACCCTTACACAAACTTTCCGCTCTGCCTTTTATTAATCCTTTGGCGTGGAAATTAGCTCTGTACAACAAAGGTCAGTTGGCTGATTAAACTAATTCTGTTTGTTTAATGTTTCAATATATATATATATAGTAATTACTGGGTAAACTAGTTTATATAATTTGCATTTATCTCCGCTACCCACAGTTAGAAATTTATAGCTAATTGATCGTAGTTAATAATACATACTATTGAGTACCGACACGCTGGTCTTAAGGTTAAATGCTCGTCACTACCCCTGAATGTTCTGTGTTTGATTTATAGTGAGTTGGTAAATGCGTAGTACCACCAAGTAGTTCTGTCCTAGAATGGAACAATTTTACAGTGCTTCTTGATTTTCAATGGTTACCTAAGTAAGTTAACCGGTGATCTGAAACTCGAAATTCAAGAGTCTATTAAATTATATTAATAATAATAATCAATCAAATACAGAATATGAACATTATCCAGTGGTATTTTGTGAATCATCTTCTAAGTGTAAACTGAACTTCAATGCTTACTTGTATTATAAGAAAGAGATATTTAGATCAGATAAACCAAATTTCGCTAACATACACGTAAAAAAGACAGGTTAACGGATTAGAAAGGTATGGCAAATATGAAACATGTTCAACACAGATACATCATTGACTAAGTAATCGTGTGTTCTAATGTTAGTGTTATTATTTTTTATGAATAGTATTTATGCAGATTGTCTATTAGTCACGATAAATTGCATATAATTCCCTTCCCTGTCGATGATAATCATAACTATGCAAATAAATCAATAATGTAAAAAAAGCAATAGTTTGCAAAATTTTATTATTATGATTATTATTGAAGATAGTGATAGTGATAAGATGATGAATTGGTATTTTATTAGATAATAACATACTAACTGTACTCCAGTGTGTTGCATACAGGTTTTATTGGGGAGTTTATTGATTTCCTCTCAATTTGTCTATAATTTATCAAATAACTGGTGTTACGGGTGTACATATTTGCATAAAATAATGTCAGATTTGTTTTTTAAGTTGTCAGTTCTGCATTCATGAATGTGTATATGTATATAGTCATGTAGGTAGGTAGGCAAGTAGGTATATAAGTATAATTCATGTGAATGTTTGTAATGAATGGGAATAATATATATTATCTTCGCATTTAGTGGACACAGGTTATTAGGGGCATATGTGATCGCATTATTGATTTATAAGGTCAAATTCAGTCACTGTTAGCACATAATGAAATTGTCTGAAAAAGCATTACATATGGTTTTGAAAGCGACTGATAATAAATCCAAGACTAATTGTTTAATCTATAGGTAAGCATCCTAGTGATTAGTTAACGTCACTGTTATCATTTACACAGAAACAACCATCGTAATTTATCAGATTATTGATCCGTTTCACTGACAAGTTCTAAACAAGTTAGGAACTAAATGCTGATCAATTAAATAATAAATCAAATCATACTCCTGTTTTATAACATTTAAAAAATCAAGTATACAAGTTATCCTCATTAGTGTATGAGGTATGATTTGAACGAAACTGTGTTGCTTCATTTAGCGACATTTGGTCCTTTAGTACAATTTTCATTTACGTATCTTACCCGTTTTCTTGTACTTGAAATGCAGACAACATATGAATAACGATTAGATTTATATACTTAATTATTAGTTAGTGGATTTAATAATCATTATCAGTTATTATACTAAGAAAATATATAATAATTCTCTTAGTTGAAAATAAAGTTCGTTTAACAACTGGATTTTTATTTATTGTTGTTTATTCTTAGTATTTGGTTAGTGCATCATTGAATATCAAAATAATACAGTTTACTGTATTGTGAATTGATATTAAAATAAGTAACAATCGAACTATCAATATGTTAATAGTATTTTACATTGGATCCCAACATTGATAGTAATAATAGTAGTAGTAATACACATTAAAAAGACTGAGTGACTTTAAATTTGGTTATTCGTTTTGATCATTACATTAAACTTAAAAACCTGATGAGGACTCATTGTAAAGAAAATTCTCTCATTAATCTTTGTTTGAATGACGATAAGCGCTATCGTAATTCTGTATAAAGTATTACAAATATGAGATACAAAGAAGGCATTTTTTCAATTAATTTTTCATCATACTGTACATTTGTATGTACAAATGAAATTTGAATGACGCCATAACATGGGGACATGTGATACGGTGAATGATCAAGCTAATATAATAAAAAAATGAGTATACTTTGTTATATAATGTAAATAATAAAGATCTGAAGTTATGTAACTCATATATGATGTAAATAAATAAAATGGTAAGTGTAAAATTAATGAACTTAGTGTGCATTATGACGTGGCTGTTTCTGATCACACCAACTGAAAATGTTATCACAATATGTTTGCACATTGTACATATGGCTAGCAGTGGAATCTATGACACTCATTTTTGTTCCATTCTTGACTTTTTAACTAGAATGCCTTATCATACACTTAACCCAATATCTTTCCTTTCATATTTGATCGCTTTATCTAATGAGCTACTGAGCCCGTATAGCCACCAACTTGTTCAGAAAGTTCTGTAGATGATAGTAAGGATTTGTAATTCCCTGTTGTTGATATTTTTGACTGTAAATATTCAGTCTTGTTTCTAAATTACAAACTCTTACTACCAGCTACCGCGGTCAATTTGGAAGACTATTTGTTCAGACTGACATTAAGTTCCGATTTCACATTCTAGTTGAATTCTCCAGCCACTAATAAATATTATTTGTAACATTTTGCTAATCCATTTTTCAGCAGTCAACATTTTATTACTAAATATTCTGTAAGAATATCACAAATGATATTCAGTTGTTCAGTTTATACTATTAGATAGTTTACGTTTTCCAATTTATAAACATCTTATTAATCGTTATCTGATGATCTATTCGATCATAGCTACAAATGATCAGAAACAGTTAATATTTATGACAACTAAGGAATGGATAATAACAAAATCAAAATGCTTACTCCCCCACTTAAATATTAGTGACAAATGAATAGACTAGAGATTTCTCCCGTTTTGTTGTAAATATTGAAATTCACCTGTACAGACTGTAATTCTACATCAGAAGTCAAAAAGATAACACTAATGTTATTGTATTTTTGTCATATAATGTCATGATTGAAAATATGAACCACTGAACCACAAAGATAAAGTGGCTACCACAAAATATGGAGGTTCTAAGTTTTCACTTTCGTTAGATGTTCAATTTTGAACAGCCTCAAACTGGGATGAAGCAGTTAATTTACCATGATTCTCTAGCTATTAACAATCTCTGAAAATGTTTACTACTCTCGTTTTTTATTTTCATTTGAATAAATTTGTTTACTAATCGATTGTAACTAGAGTATGTGTTTTTTGTAACTTGATGATTCTGTATTTTTGGACAGTGATTTGTGCATTATCTCTTTTCATTTTTTCAGCAATTGTTAGTATATGTACACTTGTGTATGTGAAAAGAAATAAATGTATTCACTTATCTTCCAGACTATAACTTCAAATTTCAACGTGATTTAACCTAAACTATCTGTTTATCAATATTAATTTTAAAGAAATTTATTTCGACAAAACGATTGTCTATAATTACATATAAAATAAAGCAGTTAAGGAAAGGTTGAATTTAGGAATGAATTGTTTTACTACATTAACATATTCAATTTTTAGGTGATCATTTATTAAATTTCAGAAAGTGTTCATATGTTAGGTTAATTAAAAAAAAACACAAAATTTTATTTAATTAAGATTCTAGTCTTTTTTCATTGTTTTCATTTAATGCACTTCTTTATAGTATTCTCTGTTACGTAAAAATATGATGAAACATTACACGTGTACATCTTTTGGAATTCTATAACATTCGGTTGATCATGTAGAAATTTATATATAAAGTATGAAATATGAATGGCTGCATGCGACACTACATGTTTTCTACTTGCTCAGAGGTACTAATACACTTAGAAATCCTGGTATGGTTTCAGAAAAACAGTTTCTGTCTGTACTACTGTGTACAATGTACAAGTAAATTCTGTTGTATCGTTTAGTTATGAGGACTGTTAAATGAAATTAGACAGAGCTATTATCCTAAAACGAGCAGGATTAACATGATAGGATCCTGACTATTGAATGTTGAGTGCTAGTTCAAATCTGAGTATACTGTTCCATCCATTACGAACCAGTTAGAGCGTGGATGATTTAAGAAGCTGAAAAATTCTTTTATCAATTCGATATAAATTTGTCTGCTTTTGTTACTGTATCCTTTGTTGTTTTAATTCATTAGAATGTATTTTCTTTCCATCTTGTTACATGTTGGATGAATGTCAGTCGAGAAATACTAATAACAATACAAATTGCTTAATTTTGAGACCATATATTCCATTTTAGTTAATAAAGTACGTAAATCATCATCAGGTGCGTGTTGAAAATTAGCTGCCATTAATTACTTTGACGTGTGATTTAAAAGAGAGTAGAAACTAAATAAAGAAACCTTATGACTATCAGGATATTTAGTAGTATTAACCTGTCAACTTAATTTCTGTTTCGACAGCTCATGAGAAGAGATTGCAAATGACTGAATTTGGTACTGAGTATTTAATGCACTGTTATTCAACCCTAATTTTTGTGATAGTTATCCAAAAACATTATCATTCATAACTTTGCGAGATTATGACTATCGTATTTTGTATATTTCTTTTACTACCTTTGTACTTTCGTTGATGATCGTTTATTATTGTTTTGTGGTTTAAGTAATTTAAGTTGTAAACTTTAATGTTGGATTTAATACTCAGTGACTAATGAGGGAATTTAAGAGGTCTAACTAGTCCAACAGTTAAGTTCTTTATATTTGGAACTCAAAAATCTTAGAAAGATCAAGAGATTGGCATGGAGCTATGGATCTTAGTTTCCAGTTACTTGACATTCGCCAGCAAAGCGAATTTACAGTCTTGATGGAAACGATTATCTTAATGAGATTCAGACTCATGTCTTACAGTTTCACAATAATTAAATCTGTTAATGATATTAGAGTTTTAGGTGACCCCCCCCCCCCAGATAAAGTGGGATATTTTACACAAGTTGATCACGTAATAGCAACCAGTAATGTAAGTTATAAAATAATATGCAAAAGAAGAAAGTAATAGTTTATAACGTATAATCTATAGCTGAATATTACAATCGTTTTATTAACCTAACCTGATACGGAATTTTAACCTATACCTTTATACTGTTGTTACTGAGTTTGGCTGAAAAGCAATAAACCAAACTTATCTCTAATCTTTCTGATCATCAAGCTGAAAAATCTTAATTTTAATCTCATATTTTGTAGTTGCTTACGTTATACAATGAGTATAAGAAAACGAAATTTATACCTTAATTAGGGTCAGTCGGTTTATCTCACTCGTTAATATGTGTTAATATGAACAACATAACAGTAACAACTATCACGTTACTTGTGTTTGTAAGTTTTGTCAGATGAAGCTCTCATATAGGCCTATTTGATTATGCAGAATTATGGTGATAAGTATCATCTACGAAGAAAAGAAATTCTATATAGCAGTTCATAGATGAGATCATATTACTGCTATTGTGTCATTTTCATTTCAAAGTTAATACGTTTTGACAAGATTATGACGTGAACTAATATCTTTTTGTCAGTTCTACTTCAATAAATTTAGCAACGGTATCTTTTCATATCAATATTTCTAGATTGTAAGGTTAGGTAAGAGATTAGAGAGCCGAGAAGAGGATATATAATATTATGTTCATTTTATTTAATAAGGAGCAGAAAACAGAATTAAATTACCAATGAATATAATCCAGTCCATTCATTATATTACTAAGATAATTAACAGCATAAACTACATCATGAAATGATCATAGCTAGACAACCAAGACCAGAAAGCACTGAACAACTGTTCTGCTCTAGTATACAACCACTGGGTAGTACCCATTTATGACTACAACAAGAATAAAAAATGCATGATATCAGGTATGAGACAATTTTTTATTGCAGCATTCGATGATGGTTGGAAATCAAGTAAAATTAAGAATGCAAGCCGTTGTTGCCCGACTCAATTATCTAAAAGTAGGGTGTTGGTCACAAGGTCTAGAGGTCCTTAGTTTGATTTCTGATGAATTTGTGGATGTGTACTACCACAAAGTCCCACATTAGGATAAACAGTTCTCCAGTGATTCCTAGTTTAGGGTTCAGTCCGTTGTACAAATTACGAAATCCAATAATTCCCACAAGCTCCACGCATAAAAGTGATTAAAAAAACGAAAAAAACGTTGACTTGTACAACATTGGTTACAGATCGCACTATTAGGTTTGAATCATTTGTTTGTACGTCCTTTGTTTTGCACAATAAAAATGTGAATTTCATCACAGAATGACACAACTAGAGGATCATTAAAAAGTAGGAAAGACATTGAAAAAATATTTTGTTTCTAGTGTAAAATTCTTTAAGACCTGGTGAAAAAATTTTTCGCTATTGTCATTGAATAATAAATAAATCAAAGCCTTAACTATAATGAAGATTTTTCATTCACCAATTTACTCATTTTCATCCTCTCTCTTCATGGAATCATGTCTAGATAGGCTCTGTTAGTTTTGTGATTTTCATGATCTGGTAGCTAAGTTATACTTCATTATCTTCAAGAATAAGACAAATTGATACAATGATAGATAAACACAACTATTTTATATTAAGGAATGTCACAATTAATGTAAATCCATTTTGCTACATGACTAAACTTTTTGAAGATGGAAGAAAAGTAAATTTTGATTTAAAACCTTTAATTAAAGTCATTAAAACGGTCTATTTACTGAGGTTATCATAACCGTTTTCACTGTTAACTGCTTTTGTTGTATCCAGCATTTATGATCAATTTTCCATTCGTTTGATGGAGGAGTACAGTATATTACAGAGTAATTTTTGTGAACGATTTTATTTCAAGCTTTAAAGTTATCTACAAGTGACTTTTCTGTATATATTTGTGTAGTGCAGCATGATATATCTGGTCGAAAACACAAATATAGTCAGAGCTAGGACGTAAAATAGAATCCCTGGTAAAAATTACACTACAATACACGTCACTCACCCACTAAATTAACGGAAAAGTGACTAAAACTGTTTAATACGAAAGATTTAGTGAAGATTAAGAAAATTATGGATAATTCCAGCTGTCTCTTTCTGTTTTTTCTATTGTGAATTAGTCCACTAAATACCCTTCGAACCATTGAAAATACAGACTATATTACTAGTATGGTAGTTGGTGATAAAGTTATTTATCAGTTCTCAATACGAACAAATTCACAAATAAGTTTAGTTATTTAAACCCTTATTACTAAATTTATATTTACGTCTTCCAGCCCAGAGAAATAATTGATTTCGCAGTACACATCAACATCTGTGTTATTTTGGTTTGTATCAGTATTGACGCTGTTAAGTTTTATTTAACAAATTACATTTTATTTCATCTCGTTGAGCAGTGATTGTGTTGTAGTCTTAAGTACAATTTTAGACACCAATGCTTATTTCATTGAACAACATGGCTAAATGTAATAAAATGCAAATATTTACTTTTACTGTTTAAGACTGAGCTTATGAAAATGTGACTTTAAAAATACTAAATGCAGCTACCAAGTAGTTTTTTAGCCTTATGAGAGTTATATATTAAAAAAAATAGGATCCTACCATATACCGTAGAGACAGCTGCAAATAGATCGTTTTTATGAAAATGTCAATTTAAGAGTGTTTTATACGTACACGTTTCTAGTAATTGGCCTAAATGAAAGAAAACCGACATTATTTTGTATGAAAATGTAGAAATGTGCACAGAGAATGACTTCCATTTACTATGGAAAAGCACCGAAGTTCAGTAAAAAATCGTTTAACAATGCCACTGAAGTAACGTTAAATAAGTAGAAAGAGTTTGACGGTAAATTACAGATTTAGTTATTGTTCATTTGTAATAGGACTTTATGTTCTTCAGTGTAGGCCTGTAACTGCATTGTACTTTGTCAATAGAGATACTAGGTATCCGTCTCACTATAGTATGTGACTCCTCGATAATGCCATTTGTGACCTTATAAACATCATCGACGATATCAGATCATGATTGCACAATGGTCTAAACTGTCGGAAGTTAGATATGTGAAATATCGGAGGCGTAACTCAGAGAGTCTTTGTTTCAATTCGCTTATCTTTTGATAAACTAGTAAATTTCTTCATTAATAGTTCGCTGAAAATAGGTGTTCTGATGAAACAAATATGCTTAAATAGATAACCATTTCCACTCTTGATTTCTTACTATCATTGTCTTATAACCGCATCTCATTAATTCTTCATCAGGTTTGTTGAAAAGATTTTCTCTAAAACTATACATAACCACTGCAGTCATCTTTTAGCGTGAATATTTTCCCACTCAGATAAATGTAGTTATATGGTGGTATTTCGAAAATATCAATATCAGAAAACTAATGGTTTTTATTGAAAAATCAATAAACTCACTATAATCACTATGTTTAGACAGGATTCATTAATACGCTTGCAAAATACTTCTGATTTATACAAGTTTTCTGCTCACAGGATGAAAATTATTTTCATAATCCTGCTGTCATCTTATGAATCGCTCAATTTCGTTTTTACATGGTAATTCCATCAAAGAAAATAGAAGGCGAACTTGGCACCAGAAGGGTGATACAAATATACTAACTAGATCACTTATGGTACGGTAGAAAATCAATAACGTGCATACTACTCTCTTATGACACTGATCAAATTTAGTCAATATTGAATTACTATGCACATTTCTTAAAACTTATTGTCACAATTTGTTAGTGATACAGATGGTTATATGAAATCTGAGCTATTTCACATTATATTTATTGATAATAATATCAATGATCTATTCAATATACAAGTAAAATGAACACAAGTACAAAAATATTTGTTTTAATGATGAAACTGAAAATCTAGTTGTTAATATCTTGAATATTCATGATTAATGTGTATGTACATGTGATTAGTTACTTCAGATAAAAAGTAGCTTAAGTGAATCACATTGATATGATCACTTAGATTGAAATCAATAAAATAGTACTCTTTTCTTGATAGTTCAAGATTAACATAATGAATTTTAAGACAATAAAAATATTTGTGATTATTTGTTAGTCAAGTATGTATAACCTCTTTCATTTTATTGATTATTTTCGTTGTACTATGTGATGATCAGAATGATCACAAAAGAATTTTACTTGTTACTGATTAGCTGAATGATAATATCAAGAAAATTTCAACAATATTTCCGTTATTAGATAAGAATGCATTCAAACCAAAATGAATTTTACTCAAATATATCTACGTATTGACACTCAAAATGAGATTTTTGTACAGCTAATCAAAATTTTTTACATGTATTGATTGGTATGTGAGACACTGAAAGTTTTCATTCAAATACTTAGGTCACCAGCCACCACATAAAGTTACAAAACCAACAAAGTATTGCACCTGATAGACTTTTCTAAGAAGAGATAATCAATGTGGCATATCATATATACTAACAATAACATGAATAGTATTCAGAGCTACTTGAACGAATAAATAGTTAGCAACAACTTTTATTCGGCAAAAAGCGAAACAACCACAAACCATCGAGATAATAAACATGCAGCATCAACTTACAATGAACAGTAAAATTAAGTGACAGTAATAGCGATAAATAAATATCAGTTCCCGAAAATTTGACGAAAGTTGAGAAAGACAACACCCTTCAGGTATCTCGCTCTACAGTGCAAAACCACGAGCGTAGCTAAACAAAGAAAACAGGCAAACTGCTTTGATGCCTTTGATGATTGATATTATAGTTGTAATACATAATTTACTTTTAAATGTTTTGATTTGGTAGCTTCTTATATTTTAATGTTCGGTTGCAAATTTAGAGAGGCTTCACGTTTACTTTGATATTTACTCTTCAGTTGAATAGGTATGAAACGAGTAATTTATATTATGTCTCATGATTTCTATTACTATATACACCCACGGTTTCCTAGAATGTTGCAGCGATATAGTTAGGTTTCGTATTCTTATTGTGATTGTGATATATTACATCGCCCACATCATTTTTCCCGTGAGTGACTCTTGCTATTGACTTTGCCCTTGAATATAAAGATTATTTGTTGCACATAGCTTTATTGGTATGCTGGTTCAAGGTGTTAATTAACGAATTATCTTGTAACCTGCAAGATCAAAGTTTTAACTTTTGGACTTGTTATTCCGATTCAGTTCAAATGCAATCCTGTCTTTGCCGTCTCCGCTGTCTTTATTATTAGAAGTGTGTTGGGTGTGTGCGAGAGTCACTGTGAATTATGAGAATTTATATATCAATCAATCAGTCGACGCCTGCTACCCATGTGGAGCATAGGCCGCTGACCAGTATTCTCCAACCAACTCTGTCCTAAGCTTTCCTTTCCAGTCCTTCTCAAGTGCTATTCAGTCTCTTCTTGTCTGATTCCAGTTCCCGACGCAGTGTATTCTTGGGTCTCCCTCTTTTCCTTTGACCTCCAGGGTTCCATGTTAATGCTTGTCTTGTAACATAATTTGGTGATTTCCTCAGCGTGTGTCCTATCCACCTCCAGCATCTTTTCCTAATTTCTCCCTCTACTGGAAGTTGATTTGTCCTCTGCCATAGGAGGTTGTTGTTGATGGTATCCGGCCAACGGATCCGAAGTATCCTGCGCAGACAATTGTTTATAAATACTTGTATTTTCTGAAGGATGCTTTTCGTAGTTCTTCAAGTTTCAGCTCCATACAACAGAACTGTCTTCACATTTTTGTATTGAAAATTCTAACTTTAATGTTTGCTGACAGTTGGTTTGAGTTCCAGATGTTTTTCAGTTGTAGAAATGCTGCTCTTGCCTTTCTAATCCGTACCTTCATATCTGTATAAGACCCTCGTTGTTTATCAATGATGCTGCCCAAGTATGTAAAGGATTCTACATCTAGAATTTCTCCGCCAAGTGAAATCGGGTTAGTGTTGGTTGTTTTGTATCGGAAGATCACGCTTTTACCGTCGTGTATGTTGAGACCTACAGCTGCCGTGGCTGCTGCTACCTTGTCCCTCTTCATCTGCATTCGTTGTTGTGTGTGGGATAGGAGAGCTAGATCATCTGCAAAGTCCAAGTCATCTAGTTGCATCGATGTTGTCCACTGTATTCCGAGATTGCCTTGAGATATTGTGGTCTTCATGATCCTAGTCAACTGCCAGCAGAAAGAGGAAGGGCGAGAGTAAGCATTCTTGTCTAACATCAGTCTTCACTTCGAATGAATTTGTGAGTTGACCTCTATGCAGGATTTTACAATGTAATCCGTTATAGGAGTTCTGTATTATGTTGACTATCTTCTCGGTTACGCCATAATGTCTTAGGAGGCTCCATAATACTCTCCTATTCACGCTGTCGAATGCTTTTTCGTAGTTGAGGAAGTTAATGTAAAGGTATGAATTCCATTCAATTGACTGCTCAACAATGAACCGTAGGGTGGAAATTAGGTCAATACTTGATCGGTCCTTACGAAATCCAGCCTGTTGGTCTCAAAGTTGAGCATCGACTGGGTCTTTCATTCGGTTCAATAACACTCTGTTGAAGACTTTTCCTGGTATCGAAAGAAGAGTGATGCCTCTGTAGTTTTTGCAGTTGCTGAGATTTCCCTTCTTGGGTATTTTGATGAGGTATCCTTATTTCCAGTCTGCTGAAACTTGTTCTTCCAACCAAATCTTTCTGAAGAGAATGTGGAGTACCTTTGCAGATGCTTCTATATCTGCCTTCAGTGCCTCAGCTGGTATGTTGTCTGTCCCTGCTGACATGCCACTCTTGATTTGTCGAATAGCCATTTTGATTTCTTCAACTGTTGATGGGTCGGTGTTTATGGAAAGATCCGTGGCAGCTGCTTCGACGACTAATGGGTTCAGTAGTGCTAGTTTATTTAACAGTTCTTCGGAGTTTTCTACCCACTTGTTTTGTTATTCATTCACTTCAGTGATCAGTTTGCCAGTCTTGTACTTGATTGGCTATTCTGTTTCACTGAATTTCCCAGCTAACTTCTTCGTTGTATCGTATAAGTGCCTCATGTTTCTTTCTTTTGCAGCTTTTTTTGCCATCATTGCTAGGTCCTCCACATATTTTCGTTCATCCGATCTAATGCTCCTCTTCACTTGCTTATCGACTTCTGTGTATTCGGCCTGTGCCTTGGATTTCTCCGCTCTTGTCCGGCTGTCATTAATTGCTAATTTTTTGCTCCTCCTTTCTCGGATTTTGTCCAGAGTACCGACAGAAATTCATTCTTTATGGTGTTGTTTCATGCGACCCTAAATCTCCTGACATGTTGAAGTTACTGTTTATTTAATCTCTTTCCAATTGTCCTTCATATTAGTTCCACCTTCTTCTAGTAGATCATGAAATACTTGGAACTCGTTGTCGAGAGTTATGTTGAATTCGTTGCGTTTGTTGGTATTTTGAAGAAGGGCTGTGTTAAACTTTTGTAATAATACTGCTCCAGTTGTCCAGTGCTTCTTTAGCTTTAGTTTCATTTTAGCCACCACCAGATGGTGATCTGAAGCTGTGTCAGCTTCTCTCCTTGCTCTCATGTCTTCCATAGTCCTTCTAAACTTCTTATTAATGTAAATGTGGTCGATTTGGTTCGCCGTAATGTGGTCCAGTGAAACCCATGTAGTTTTGTGTAGGCGTTTGTGGGAGAATACGGTACCACCTATAATCATATTGTTGAAGGCACATTGGTTTGCAGACCTCTCAACGTTTTCGTTCCTTTCTCCCAGTTCATGTTATCCCATACTGTCTTCATATCCGGTGTTGTCCATTCCAACCTTGGCGTTGAAGTCCCCATCAGAATGGTCAGGTCCTTGGCTGAGCATTTGTCGACGATTGACTACAGCCTTGCGTAGAACTGATCTTTGACGTCTTTGTGGCTGTCGTTGGTGGGTGCATAGCATTGGATGACATTCATTGTAATTCCCTCCTTCTTTGTCTTGAATGATGCTTTGGTGACCCTAGGTCCAAGAGGCCCCATCCTATAAGAGCTTTCCATGCTTCTTTGGACAACATCAGTGTCACTCCTTGTGTGTGAGGCGTTTTCTTCTTCGTGACCGGAGTATGAAAGCACTTTTCCTGAGGATAATCTTTGCTGTCCAGCTTGTAGCCAAAGGTTTTCACTTATTCCAAGTATCTTTAGGTTGTATCTTTTCATTTCTTCGGCAATTTACATGCTTCTCCCTGTCTCTCACATCCCGCGGACTTTTCATGTACCTTTATTAATGGTTGCTCTGGTTGTCAGAAGGGCTATCGACCTCGTGGCTTCCGAAGAAACTTGGCTTTCACCATGAGGCGTCATAAGAGATCTTCCAACTCCCAGGGCAGAGTTAAAGTGATTATAAAGGTTCGTACTGGTTAGCGGTTTTTTAGCAAGGTTGTTGTTTTATGGGATGGGGTTGATAACCCCACGCCCAACCCTCCTCCTTCATCCGGGCTTGGGACTGGCAGTAACCCTAGACGGGCTGTCAGGCGGAGTTAGAATTTATGTATCCATATAGTATATTATTAAATAGAGTAAACAAAGTTATTATCCTACATAATCAAATTACAACAGTTTATAGCCTGTCATTTTAAAGACCCAGCCTAAATACTTTGTATAAAATTTCTCTTTTCGAACTTTCAAAGGCTTACACTAATAGGGCTATCAAACCATAGACCTTAAGCACTTTATACGATACTGGTAAATGGGCATTGAATGGACTGAGCCTCCTTGTCATTACTTGCAATCATTCGCGTGCATAATTCGATATACAGATTGAACTCAGAGTATACAATAAGAATAGTTACAATCTAACTATGTTCTTATCTTATAATCTTCGTAAACGTATTCTCACCTATCTCTTTTATGTCACGTATTAAAGAAACAGGAAATCCTGGTAATAGGACGGGTTGGTTTTAGTATAGGTTCAGGAGCAACACAACCCCGATTACAATGGCATAGATGTGACTAGTAATCGGCGGTAGTCTAGCTTCAACACACTAACTGAAAACCTTCAAATTTTACATAGGAAAGTTTTGAAATTATTTTTTTCACCGTAAATTTCCTCTATGCAATATGAAAATGTCCTACGCTGTGAAGAGGTTTAGTGCTTGTTCTATTTCTTCATAAACTGAAAGACGAAAGTATTAGTCAGGAACAAAGGTGACAAATGGACAACTCCGAGACTATTCTTCTTTGGTACTTATAGGGATTGAGTAAACGCTAAGTCACTTTCAAATGACCTAGTAAAGTATGCCAACGTTAACTCTTTATGTGAAGCACATTAGAATCTACGGATTACTACCACTAGACAGTAGGAACTGAATTTTGTGGACCTTATCCTAAAGTTTAAAATATGGTCTAGTAGGCCTTAATTATATGTTTCAAGTGTAGACTAGTATACCTAGCAAACCACAGAAATCATCCTTCTTTACGTCAGGTCAAAATGCTACAATTTCGTGTAGTCGTGTGCATTCTTATTTTCATGTTAAGCAGGTTTAAGTTGTGTCAGATATAATGAAATGTTGCACACAATAAACCTAATGATTCTTTATTGTTGGTTGATTCTCATGTATCTTCACATAAACGAATGAACACTACATTTGGGCGAAACGGATTAATTAATTTGTCAGACAGATATTATTACCAATATCAACTAAGTGGAATGTTTGTGTTATTATTGGGAGTCAAAGTTATCAGAAACTTTCGTGTATTCTTTTCAAAATTAAGTTATGGTTTGGTGACAACGTGTTATTATTCCACTCGGGTTTTGGAAATAATCGTTAATATTGTTATTTAACTAAAATAACCATTTGGTCAATAGAAGAATCACAGCAGTATTCTGAAACTTCAGTAACTTTCCAGTCGTAACAAATAAGTGTAGTTGGTTTGACATCAAATAGTAGTTTCTCCAAATGTCATGCTCTAAAGTTTGAACAAAATGTCAGCTGAGATCTTGCAAACGATCTCAAAAGTTAAGATCCAACTGCTTTGATAAATTTTTCGTCAAAAAACATTATTTATTTAGAGAAGATCCTGAAATATAGTAGATTCTTTTTATTAATCTGATCTCAATGTATGGAATAATTATTATGTCGACCAGATAACATACATCTCCGAAATTGTTGCACCTCACTGACCAAAACAGTTGAAAAATGCTATTCGATCCAGGTCATTGGGTTGCATTGGTATATCCAAATGGTTTCTACAAAAGTAACATTAATAAAGGCAGTATGCTAAAGTACATCCAAAATTTCAGAGACTGAGTGCTAAAGATACATCTTGGAAGGATTTTATGTAAAACCTCTTTAAACCGAAACTAAAAGGAGTACTGAAGTTCGGATAATATATTTAGTAACCCGCCATGTAGATTTTGTTCCAAATAACTAATTATAAAACATGGACCTGATTCAGTTAGAAGAAAGAGTTTTGCAAAAATAATTAGCAAGAGTTAAATGATCTCTGTATATACACCAACATTTCCCACTAGTAGAACATTAGTTTTTTAGAGACTAATGAATATCAAACACAAACTAGACCAACATAAACATCATACAGACAAAGCTCACAATCATACAGTTAATGAAAGCTGGGAATCTCAGGTCATGCAACAGTATGCCTAGAACCACCCTTGACTTGATGATTCCTAGGAATTACAAAGTACCCCTAGTAATCTCCATGATTATTCACCATCTACTGCTTCTGAGGGAAAACGTTCTTAACGAATTTCACACTAATCCACTTCCTCATCCTTACCTCTCCTTTTCTTATTAATTCATGTTTATTCGGTATTAAGGGCTGCGCCAAACATAGAGGCCATATATTTTTTGCTGTGAAATCAGACCTATTCATAAACATGTCACATTTATGCATGCTTCACCCTGACTTTGTCCAGCTTCTGATGAACTCATCTGTGAATGTTTTTCAGTCCACGTGAGCCCACATTACTCTACTTACTGATCGGATGATAGATTCCGAAAACTTCAACGCATGGGTCGGAAATCAGGTTCCTTTTATAAACTTCTTATGGCTGCGACCCTACTCACAATTCTGGAAACATTTTCCAAATCCATGTCATCAAATATCTCAACTGGTTGTGGTCTTCTACCAACAAACTCCAACAACTTCATGTAAAACGAATCCACTTCTAAATGTACAGCTTTCACTACTAAACTTGTAAATGTACAGCCATACCTTTTGTCAAAACATTTACTGTTCTAACATGATAAGTGTAAAATAATCGTTGTTCACTAACATAAAGGAAATCACTATTTCCCACTCTGATCTTTGGCAGATGTGTTAATCGAACATTACTTCTCTGACATTGGATACAGTTTCTAGTTGTCTTTCATACATCGACACCACTCTCTAGCATCCATGATAGTTCTGGAGCAGTGACTATTTTCTGAGTGGCGTCATGTCCGTCACGTTTATGATTAAATCAGTAACTGCATGCTTTAATAACAATGAAATAAGATCATTTAAATTTGTATTGTGACTGTGCAAGTGGAATCCAGGGACGCGCCGTTCGTCCTATTTGGGACGCATCGGCCTGGATGTAACCTGCATCCCAATGTTGATATGCACAGGGGGATTCGAACTCAGTCCGGTTCGTGTCATACGCCACCGCGTACACCACTAGAACTACTGAGTCCAAGACAGTCACGGTTTGTGCAATGGGCGAATTGGTAGTAGAATGAACTTGTATATTCCCATTGATTTATTATCGACTGAAGCTGGTCAGTCACTGTTGTCACTGGTTGTCACTGTTTTCAAGCCTTAGACTAAGTACTATCTCGAAATCGACTACCAACGCATAACAGTTTGTCCATTAATATGGGATTTAACTTGTGCTCGGGAAAGTCAATCGTCTTTATTCCTGAGTAACTTCTAGTTGACTGTAGTATTCTGATTTCTTTCACAATGCCCTACTCTGAACGGATCATAACTACCAAATTTCAGACTTAATCTGTACGTAGTTTTTATCAGATAGTGAGTTATTTATCTGTACAAGGTTTCATATGCTTTAATTTGAGTAAATTATACTTCAGTATATCGTTCATGGATTGATTAAGACTAGGAAAAACAGATTAAGTGGGAATTCTATGATAGTTACATTTTGCTTCATAAAATGTCAATAGTAGTTTGGTAATTTGCTTGTTTCATACATTAGTATTTCACTATTTTATAAATCTGACTTTGATTGATTGGTTATTCTGTTTTCCGGTCTAATTGCTTTCAGGGTGTATATTTGTAATTTATTAACACTTATGTTCAACCGTCGTCGTCCGTAATGTTTTGATTTAACTTTAAATTTATCAGAAAGAAAAAAAAACATTTTCAGTTACTTTCAATTTATTTTGTAGATAAGTATCCCATATTAAAATGTAATTTTTTAGTATAGATTTCATTTTAAACTCCATATTTTACTAAATTTATTTGCTGATGGGTTACGCTACACCGACAGATTAATAGCATACAGGTAAAAGCGCTTTCAAATGTGAAATGTAATTTTTGATGTGAATTATAACTTAGTATGGATAGGGAACGTGATAATTAAGAGCTGAAAACATTCACAATTTATTGGTATTTGGTCACAGGTGTTTTCGGAATACTGCTGGGATTTGTTGGCACCACTGACCAAGCAGCGACAAGGTTAGACTCAAAGTATTAGGATATTATGGCAAATCAACTAGTGAGGCTCTGAATCTTCATCCACTGAGGTAATCAGGATATGTATTACTTATACCCCTGCTACAATCTACTTTGACACGCAACGCTGACTGATATTAGAGTCATATGGAAAAAAGCTCAGGACAGGCAAACTAAAACGTGGAGTCAGTCCACAAAGTCTCTAACTGCTGGTCTGAGTTATGATGGTAGACACAAACTACTTCCTCCGACTCCGTGCAGGTTGTCGTAACAAATGGTTTGAAATAATGTGTAGCTTGGTCACAGTGATAGGCAAGTACATCCATTGTTTATCATCCCTTAAATTGTGAGATTCAAATTATCTTATACCTTTCGTTTCACGAACTAGTTCTTTCTTTCTGTATTATGTTCCATATGTTTCCTACTCATTTTGACCAAAAGCACTGACGTAACTCCTGCTTCTACTCATCTGGTGTTAATTTTGTTGTACTAGTAAGGTGTAGGAACTTGGACCGACACACATATTTGGCAGGTTCTACGCTATAAATGAGTGATATATAGACTATACAACACACTAAATGAATAGAGAGATAATCGATAGTGTTAAATACAACACAGTGAACATTAAGAATTTACTAGATAACACAGGTTACTTAAAAGGTTAAGGAAAAGTTCATTAATAGTGCACTTAGATCAAATTTGTAAGGGATCAATTTAATATATAAGTTACTTAAAGTCAGTGGAATGAGCATTGCTTTCTTCGGATATGAGAAAACATTTTATTGATTATATACATCATTACCAAGGTTAACTTTGATAATTTCAAATAAATTGAGCATTGGATAGGTTGTTTATAAAATGCGTAATATATATTTGTAAAATCCCAATGAGTAGAAATTAAGATTTCTGACGTTTCGCGGCTTAGTGTAAGTCGCTTCTTCAGAGAAATGAATAACCGGTTACTCATTTTATTGATTAGTTCAATGAAGCATTTTATGGGTATATCGTTCCAACTAATTGCCTTCTTTGAACACAGGAATAACTCAAGTTCGAATAAAATCAATGGATGCACATAAATAAGACGGGTTCATAATAAATGTATATTCAGGTACTTATTTTGTTTAAATTATACACTTAAGTTAACATGATATTTAATTTTAAACAATAAAAGTATTTATTCATCTTTGTAGGCTTTTAGTAAAAAAATAGTAGCCAAAATAAACGAATTTCAAAATTAACTTATTGTCAGTTATTTGTATTTGATGCATATAACATAAATAATTATTCTTATATTATTAAGGTGCTGTATAGATTGATAAATTTCAATTCGATATAACGAGCCGGTCTCAGTTAAACAATCATTTAAAACCAGGAGGCACTGGACAGCTGCATCGTTCTACTAAAGGACTCTTCGGCAAGCGATTTCACTACCCTACCAGAGAACTAAGTCCAGGATCTACAGGCTTCGCTGTGAACGCTTAACTATTATGTCACTGAAGTGGAATCTAACGGTTGATAGTTCTAATTCAGTCAATTCGTGATATATTTGTGCTATCTTATCCACTGCCATCGGTGAGTAACTTTCACATACTCAAAGTTGAACTTTACTGGTCACATCTTCGTAATCGTGGATACGCACTGCCGAAAAGTTCCATATTAGGGCAGAGCGACGGTCCAGCACAGCTTGGTTTTTAGTAATAGTCTAACTAAGGTCAATTCGTGATATCGAAAAATTTTGTTGTTATTTATTGTTAAACCATGTCAATAAATTTCATATAGTTAAATCTTTTCGTAAGATATCTCAACTTAGATTAAAGTCATAACGCTATATCATGACTTGCTAGAAACTTTACTTTATTTATTTAAAATGAACTGATTACTATAGTCCTCACAAATGATCAGAATCTTTCCTTTGTATTTGGAATGTAGCCATTAGGTAAAAGTTACTGTAATTCATAATTTATATTTACCAGGAGATGTAAAAGTAAGTTCTATGCATGATGATATTCATTATGAAAAGGAATGCCAATTTACTGATTGTCATCTACATTCTTTATTACAGCATTCGGCGACACCTCCAATAAACTTGTTGGACCATCGTTGAACACCAGTGGAACTGTACAAATGACATCTACTAAAGACTCTGTTGTGATCACTGCTTTCTAGGTCATCTTTCAAGGATGGTGGTGGTTTACTGATTGAAGCACCCAACTTCAATCATTAAGTCAACTGTTCGAATCTCAGTATACTACTAAGTTTAAGCATTGGGGTCAGTGTCGCTAGTTTTATTCACATTATGCACTTATTTACTGAGTTATTTGATTAACAAACTTCTGATTAATTATTTGGTTACATCTAGTCCCATGGTGGACGCTTTTAATCATCGATTGTTCTGTTGTCAATCTTAAATATCACATGTTGGTAAATGAGGCTTCAAGTGAGTAAGCTAGTTTTAATTTCGAAAAAAACCTTATTGGTCTTCTTGTAACCTACTTGAAAAATGCAGCTTAATGTTGAGCACTACTTTCTTTTTTATCTTGTACTCGAATTTCGATCATAATCCAGGTCCCAAAGAAACTGGTAGGTTGATATGAACTGACAGTATTACTCGATTCTTTCCACAGATATAGGAGTTCTGTCGGATTTTCATTCGTTGTTTAGATAAAGTCAGTCTATTTCAGTTATAGACTTAATTGTGGAGCTGTACATAAGATGATAATCACACTGATATCAAAAGCTGTTTTGCACGAAAATCCAAAACTAATAAAATCGGTAGATTTAATCTGTAAATCAAATGATCATGTCACCAATGATATAGTAAACTTCTGTAAGGATGCACACTTTATATTATCAATATTAAGGAGTCTATGCTAGTATTTATGTATCCTGAGTGTCCTGCTTTAACACTGTCATTTTAGTAAACTTCATTTATATTGTTTGCATTGAAATTTTGAATCAGTTACTCTTAGCTCCATATACTAATGCACTGAGTTTAGACAGCTGCTAACTTACTCAACTGGTTGATGTTTTATTGGTGTTAAAGACCTGAAAGCGATCATTCTTTATGCGCACTGCTGAAAAGTCCCATACTAGGACGAAACAGTTGTCCAGTGTTTCCAGGTGGTCAATGGTTATCTGATTCAGGTCAATTCGTGATATCAGGATTGACAAATTAACTATCTCCACAACCTTCCGATTGTAATTCTTTATTAGTATATGCACATTCTAGCTTACAAGTAGTAATGTTGATGAAATCAATTAAAGTTTTGTATATCCCTGTTAGGAATTCAAAATCCCTAAAAATACAATTGTTCTTTTAATCAAATTGTACTGATTTTTTGTAAACTTGATTGTAAACTATCATCACATGTAAGTTAATGTGAATCATACTCCCAGTGCACATTTGACAACATTTAATTGTATTAGTAAAAATGTTGATAATTTCAATTTGATGAGTAATCACTTTGGATATACGAATATTTTGTTTATATACGCATGAATTGAGTGTGTGTAGTCTGTCTGCCAGGCTGCCCGTAGAATGAACCCTTCTCGCTGATGTTGGACTTCTTCCTCTAGTTAGCGAAGCTGGGGTTCTGTGAAATAGCTTAGCTTACCTGTTGTTGTGTCGTTCGTCATGCATTCGCTAGCGGATATCGAGGTGTCTTCTTATTTCGCGAAACCTCAGAAATCCCTGTGAAATGTGTTAATTAGTTTATGACTAACCACTAATATTTATTTAACCTCTAAAACATCACGCAGTTTTACAGTGAAATGGATTATATTTATTCTTTTTTTAAATAGAATGTAGCATTATTATTAAATAATTTTTAACACTGTGAATCATCCATGAAAATTGCATACAGTTGACTAATAGTTTTAAAAGAAAAACTCGTGTAAAACAAAAATAAAGGAAGGAATAGTACTCTATCTGTTTGTATCCAATAATCGATAATTTTCAATATTTTTAAAAAAATAAAATCTTTATTCAATTTTTTTCATGTATTTGTTTTTCTTATGGCATCAATCAAGTTGAAATTGACCTACTTAATTGTATTTTAGTAAAAATCAGAAAACATTAAGTATATTTCATTTAAAAGAAGAATAAAAAAGAAAAAGATCACTTTTTTCTGCATCGTTCTTTGTATTTGAACATCTGAGCAATAAATTATTACATATGATGACCTAAATTAGGAGATAAATCAATGAATTCCTCAATGAAATATGACCTATTATAAACTAACTCTTAAGTATAAACGAATAAACAGTGTAATTAAAATTAATACTATAATCGACTTCAAATAAATTTGCAAATATTTCATCAATATTTTTTACAAGTATGAAGTACAGTTGAAGCGTTTCATGGATTTAAAGATTGTTCTTCCTTGAATCTATAAAATTTACTATTTCATTATCTTGTATCTATCAACAACTAAGTTATAATGTGTAAAGGACAATAAATAGTAAAACAATTAAAATTGTTTATTTAAATGGTGTTGAATAGAGAGTATAGTAAAGATAATTTTTTAAAGTGATTGACTGATTTGATATAATAACACTGACTGTGTATAATATTAAGCGATTGATCAATCTTGGAGATTACTGATTGGGCACAAATGATCTACAATCAAGCAGACTACTGTAAATATGAGTGTTATTTCATTCATAAAACTAAGTACAGGTGTATTTTTGTATGATACTCATACTACACAACTTATCCTTAGGAGACCAAATATTTATATCAGTGTGAATTAGATCAAATAATGCTGGTGACTTTTACAAAATTAATGATTAATAATAACTGTTATCTAAGTGTTAAATAGAGATATTACAAATAAGATATTTTTCACTAATCCGTCCCTGTAATAAATTGCTATACACTATAAGTGTTATAAACATAATGTATCGTTTATTTTAAAGTGAACTTCAAATGTATATGGTGTGTTGTCTCTGTTAGAACTGTTAATTCTTTATTTTTTTAAGAATGATAATTTGTGTAGTATCTATTACTAATTTGGGCTCTACTTATAAGCTCTGAGATAGAAACACAGATGATATGTTTATGAGGTTATTTGTTTTGATAAATGTAGATTTGGAGAAGAGGCAATAGTTACAAAAACAATGGATAGTTATATCGTTCTAGTTTACAACTTTTAAATAATCTATACTGAAGACTCTAAACCATATGAAATGCTTAACTTTGTGGTCATACCATTAGCATAATACAACTAAGTTACTTTTAATTGTAATTTCTCTACTATTTCACTTATTACTGTTATAAATAACTGATGCAGCAGAATACTGTTAATAAAAGATGTAATTACACACAATTTACTGAATCAGTCATATTTGTTGGTTGCGGAGTCTATATTATTGCTATGTAAACTATGCATATTCATTGACCGATTAATGCTTAATGCTATTCTGCTCAAAATCCCACTATTCAACTTTGAAAACAAACATAGAAATGAGAATAATCAGACAAAGTTATTTATTCATGTTTAATGTCAAATAATTTCTCATCTACCGATTTTGTCTAGTTCTTTGTATCAGATCTTATCACTTTTGTTGAGTTACAACATTATTATTCTCATGAATAACAGTTAACGTTTAGTTGTTTGCTAATTCGATGACACATTTATAGCACTAAATAATAAAGAACAAAGTTATTTTACTCAGTACGCTTAATAATATTCATCCATCGATTACATTTACTTTATAAGATGAACAAAGTATTAGCATCTCATTTCTAAATGTCTTATTAATTTATAAATCAAAGGAGGGAGCATTATAAAGAAGAATATACAGAAAACCTCCAACTAGATAATACACATAGTTTTATAGTTTGGTACCAATGAGAGGCAAAGAAACTTGGTAAAAATATTGATTCATAGAACTAAAGTAATAAACTTTGCTTAGAAATAATGGCTGCCTAATCAAACTTATCAATAAACGTATGAGTCTAACAAGAATAAATCTGTTGGTAGCAAGTATTAGGCAGAAACCCTTATTCCTAAAACTGTAGTTCAAAAATGACATTATTGGTGAAACTTCAGTATAACGATTGGTAAAGACACTGCATTAGAAATTTAACGTAGCTAATTTGAAGGTGTTATTCTATAACCATCCTATAATGTTGACCACAAATAAAAACAGGCTACCTAAATTTTTTTCATTTATGTGCATTTAAAAAGTAAACTGCTCTTGTGGAGCTATCACAACTGGTATACAACTTGATAAGTCTATTAGGTATCGCCCCGTTTGGTGGGTAAATGGAAAATTAAAAACAATTAGGAGCTCCATTTCCAAGCACCTGACGTATACTTGGACATCGTGTAGAGTTAAATGCAAACTTTTATTTATTATGTCATCTGTAATGTACCAAATAGCTTAAGATGTCGTCTTTTGCATACAGCAGAAGCTACACCATTCGTATACAAAATAAATTCGTGTAATCACTATCCAATTTTGGGTATCTCCATAATCATCATACTCCTCCGTAAGGTTCATCTTAATAGAATTATAATTCTTACAGTTAGCTGGTTTCCTTTTTTTTCTTTTAATCTTATGTAACTAGTTTTGTCACTTGACTTACTATCAAAACGCTTTAAATTATTGAGCAGTCTGTTACATCAGTTTTTCTTTAACCATTCGATGTTATCTCTATAAGCATTTGCTCAAACATTTCATGATTTAAAATGATGATCACTGTTATTACCAAACGCTATCACCCGGTTGATATTATTACATTAATGTAAACTATAAATAATACTGTAGTGGTCTGATGGGAGATTAACTGAAAAGTAATATTTCTTCACTCTATTTTCTTTTTCAAAAAAAAAAAACGCTTGAATGAACATTTTCATTTAAAGTTTTAATCCAGGTGGATAACAAACTGACCATTTATCCAAATATTTTCACTTCATCGTTTTCAAGTAATGATTTTCGCAATGACGTTTATAGTGCTCAGTTTTATCTCACTTTTCTAAAAAGTCATGATAAACACACTTAGTAATGTTTTGAATTCTGATGTCAATCGACATGTGAGATCAAAAGGTTGATGCATATTTCAAAATGGCTACAACAATTCTCCCCCACCCATTTCAGGCCTCGAAGACTACTTATGTCGAGCGACTTGTCTAATGCAGATTAGTTTAGGAAGGTTATAAACTGTCCATGACAGCTGCAATAACTTATTTCTTAAGTAAATCTTAAAGAGAAAACTACCTAGTGATCTTAGTTCAGACGGAATTTTTTTATTCATTTTGTTCTCTATCTACTTTCAATTAGTATCATAGGATCACTTTCAGTGGTCGTAAATTTCTAAAAAGTAATGTGATTGAATATTCAACAGTTATTTTCAGATTATTATTAAGGATTGTTTTCCTGTCCTGAATATGGCTTCTTCCAATTATCTTATCCAAAATTTATTGATTCATTAATATATATGTATTTCCTACTCCTACACACATGAATGCATCAAAAAGATATATTTGATATCTTAATTAGCACTAATGAATTAGATAGGGTTTTGTTTAGGATATTTATAAGCCATTAGTAAAGCAGATATTTCCACTTAAAACATTTATAGTGTTTTGTAGGTCTGTAATCATCATTAAAAATTTTGTTGATTAGGATATACCAAATATGATATAGATGGTGTAAGGGTAGAAATAGGAGGGAAAAATCGATACATAGTAAACAATAATAAAACAACAATTAAAGCTATTTAATTATTAATATTAACGACTTAATTTTGATGTTAGTTGGTTGGAAGTAGTCTAAGAAAACCCTGTATTAGGTAAGCTTTATGCTAGCTGAAACTTGTCATCAAGAGGAATCTGTGATATTGACGGGATCGATGCTTCCTGTTAAAGCGGAACGTCGGGACCAAATCCATTATTAGAATTTAACCAGCGTAACGAAGTAGAAAAACATCAAATTAATTACCTTTGAAGGACCAATCATTACAATTTCTCAATACTGCAAGAGGTTAGTTGAGGCTCGAAGAGCTCAGTAATCATGTTTTAGTCTGATCAAGTGGGTTTGAATTCTACTGATATTTCCGGCACACCTTACTGACGAGTGGTAACTAGCGTGAAACCTAAGACAAGTAATTCTTGTCGATTATTTACAATCACCTGACACCTCCTAATATTTTTGAATCACTGTATTTAAAACCTATTCTGGAAAGAAATTATAAAAATATTTTTTAATTTTCATGTTATAAATTCCTCATTGTAACTAATTAGATTATATTAAGTAATTATCATTATCGCCTCTGACTAAATGATTTTTTTTTTTTCAAATTTAAATTAATCTAGATTGACCTACTATCGGGATTAACTGCATCCTAATTTTCTATATTCTGGTAATATTTCCAAAAGATAATCACATACGCTATCAAATGAATCTGTTGAGTTAATGGTTCACTGATAATAACAACACAGGATAAATTCCAACCATTATATGACTAAAGTTGTATGCGCATTGGTTGTAACCTAAATTTATAATCTAATATCTCATTAGGATACAATCATTGTTTAATAACAATAATTCGTAGTGTAATACTTACATTCTTTCAATTACTTAACTCTATGGTATTTACTGTGTTTAACAAAAGGATGTTTCAATTAAAGTAGTTCTACGTACAGTTCAGACTGGCAGTAGTTTAAAAGTAGTCCAATGGAAGAAAAAACTTACACTTTCCTCGAAATCTTAGTTTTTGATACATTATCCTAAGCCCCCCCCCCATAGTTTTTAGTAAAAACTAGTGAATAAAATAAAGTGAACAAGCTAAATGCAAAGAAATTGGCTCATGAACACCACTCAGCAATAAATAATGAAAGTATCATCGAAATTGACAACGACTAGATTTAAGAACACTTAGAAAAAGCAGATTTAAAAATAAGCATTATTCATTTTCAATAATATATCATTTTAATAGCAACTTGACTAAACCAGTTTGGCTTTAAATTCCTCATACACGAAAAGCGTTAGCTGTTCATAACAAATAAGTGAAGCTGTGTGTCGAAAGAAGGAACGATTAATATATTTTACTTAATTGACTACCTTTAGTTCGAATAAGTTAATTATCATGCTTATTATCATTATCCAATTTTAAGTACTGAATTAGTATTGAAGTAATTTCTTTTCTTCTATTTACAGACATCGCAGTCAATAAAAGTTGAAGTTGACAAGAAAAATGGAATGGTAGAACAAAACTATAATTCACTCAGCATTTACTCAGTCATTATTACTGACAATAATAATACATTTGTACATGAACAAGATAAACATATCTTCTCAATAATAGGCATTTATCCCTTGTAACTCCCGTCCCCGATAAACACGAAAAATTAAGCAAAATAAGTTGGTCTTCAGAATGATTCATTTGAAGCTATTTCATACACACCTACATACCTACATCAACATATATTCATGTTCACGTTTCTGTACTTGAGATTTACCAACCATGATAACACCCCATGTGTTACAATGAAATGATTATTACAAGCTAATTTTGGGAACATTGTTTTTTTCTTTCTATTCAATACCTGGAATGAAAAGAATGTTTTGTTGTAAACTATTTTCCACTCGACTTATAAAATCAATTTTTTGTATATGTAGTAAAATAAAATAGATACAAAAGTAATAAACAAATGAAACAACGAAAATATTTGATATAAATAAATTTTTTGAATATAATACTTATTTAGTTATGTGAAGAAAGTAGTTGTTGAGTCAACCGATTGGTTCACTACATCGATTACTTAAAGTAATGTATGTCATACAATGACGCATTTTTTATTATCAAAAATAAATGGTTTTCACCAGTAGGTAATAAGAATAAGTTGTGTAATTTTATAAATCATGATTCGGTGAGTTTTAGTGAGGGATTCAAACTGTAGATACTCAAAATGATGTAAATTACTACACAAACAGCAAACTTCAACAGTGTTTTTCGACAAGAAGCCAGGATTAATCTTTGTAAATGAAAGTTTGGCACTTTTCATTTACAGAGATATTGAACAAGGACATGATTTGTTTTATCATTAACACGATTAACATCAGACACTAAGGTTAAAATATATTCTAAACAATACAGCTTACCTAAGAATGTTTGCTTCACTATAAGATGACGAAATTGTAGAAGGAGGGATAAGACGCTGTGATGAGGAGGGAGGAAAAGATATTGACTGCAAAATAATTAGATGTGTCCAGTAAATTGCAAAATTCACCTAGTAGAAACGTTTTACCATGCACCATTAATGTTATGCACA
This sequence comes from Schistosoma japonicum, assembly GCA_025215515.1. Taxonomy (NCBI): domain Eukaryota; kingdom Metazoa; phylum Platyhelminthes; class Trematoda; order Strigeidida; family Schistosomatidae; genus Schistosoma; species Schistosoma japonicum. Next base: position 16,710,695 of record CM046063.1, on the reverse strand, counting down.
TCAGATCATTCAAAGTAGAATTAGGCCATCATATATAGCTAATAAACCGCAAAATAAAATGTTCAAAACAGTGCTTTCAAAATCACCAAAAAACCTCACCCCACAACCCACCCTCAACCACCACCACTGCCACACCACATCACATCATCATTGACAATTACTTACACACACGCATTTCACATTTACAAATTTGGAGATTTGTGAAGGACTGAATAATAAATAAAGTCATGATGAAAAGCATTTTTCCAGAAGCTAGACCCACTCTCAATATGAACGTTACGTCAATTAGATATCCATCGATATATTTGAGTCAGTCAAACCTCAATTCACATTTCCACATAAATCAGAGTATCACTTTGAAGTACACTATTCGAATAGACTTGAATGAATTTCATCCAACAATTAATCATTTCCAATCTCATATCATCAGAAAACATCACCTACACAAAGCACAATCAGTGATTCTGTAAACAACTTAATTCATTGACTACTGTGGATTCGCATCATCTACTTACAGATGTGAGATTACAAGGTTTACATCAATTTGAAATAAACGGTGGATGGAAATGAGGCTACAGTGAGGAGGTGAGTTGTGAATAAATCGAAGATGAATGGAGGTTAATCAATATGTCAGTGATATAAGTATATTCGAATTGAAAGTATCAAGCTAATTACGAAAAAATGATTATGTGAATGAGATATCGACAAACTGGATTGACTTAGATATTAATTTACTTGAAAGAAAATTTAAAACATTAATACAGAATTCAAAATCATTTTGGTGTTATTAAATCTCATGTTTTAGAAATGTATATATTTGAGTTGTTTAATTAACCGAAAATTTTCATAAATGTAGATTATGTAAACGACGGTCTTACGTTTTGCATTTCTTCAGTTATGATCTGAATAATAATAATTTTTTCTTTTAGAATGCGACACCTTTGTGCTGTTACGTAACTCTAGAAGTGTTTATTATTCACAAAAAGTGCAGGGTTTTAAAACTATCCGGAGCTCCTTTAACGTACCGTTTGACTATTTCGAAGCAGAAATTTAATAATGGATGATAGTGTCAACCATTTCTTGTGTATATGAATTCTTCTCATACTGCATTATGAGGATCTTTTTAGTGAAAATCAAGTTGACCAGTTTTATTATTACTTCATATAAACATTTAATCAATGATGAAGTCATGATAGGGATAAATTGTAGAACAACTATTTCAATAAATTGCTTAAGAATTTCAAATATATATTAAGTGAGAATAGTCAAATAATAAAATTACATCAAATAACTAACTACGCTTCCTGAATTGTAATGATTTTCCAATGTTATTTCTTGATGACAGATTTTTTTCAAAATAATCTTTGCAAGCAAAATGTTATCAATTCTATGAAACCAAATCCAAAACACTACATACTCTTGCATAGATAATACTGTTAATCCTGTATATGTATGATATTATATGTTTTTACTCTAAAAATAAATTTCATTTTCCTTATGGTCGCTAAAGTACTTGGCATTTATGACACTTTTTCTGTCATGTAAATTCTTTTTTACTGTAGGAATGGTATTACTATGGTAATATATTCCAAACTGCTATACATATCTTTTAACACAGTATAACGATTATGAAATTCATACGCAATATAATACAGATTATAGATGATTATATACTCCAATTATGATTGCTTAATGAAATCTAGTGCTCGATTTTTGGGACATGACATTCGATTTCAGCTCGACTGTCGTTGTTTGTTCCTCTTAGCTACTATCCTTTCATTGATTATGCTAAATGATATTTATTTTTTATATTGATGATGAGTAAAGTAAACTTTTTGAGAGATTCATTGGTAAACAGTATGAATCGTTTACAACACTACTGAATTCGTGGAACTGAATTGCCTGTTAAGCATTGCCCATCATACAGTGGGGATTGTCCGTTATAACTATATGAAATAAGCAGAAAGCGATGCTCCTATAAATGCTCACCTCAGCAGTATATATTAGAAAATAATGAATATCAAAACTGATATAATATCTGAATGCAAATACTTTTATATCGATTTCATTTTCTTTTATTAATGATTTAAACAGTCCAAATCATTTTGGTACCTATCCCAGAATCAAACTATTCACAGGTAAATCGATAGCCTCTCATATGAAATCAACCAACTAATGTTATAAAATTACAATATCCTTGATTATCCTACATGTTGCTAGGCCGTTCAGGTGTTGTATTGAGTGATAAATCTCTGAAATTTCGTTAACGTGGGATTTAGTAATATTTAAATTACTTGTCATCATTCTGGATATTTAAAGTCCGTAACTAACAACAACAAATGAATTACAAAGTTATATTCTCAGTTGAATCCCTAATATTTTTCTCTGTTATTAGATTATTTGTTGGCGAGTGGAATATAGATCTTACAGTCATGCGATATGTGATATAGATGAATCGATGGGTAGTAACTAATATCGCACTTATTTACTCCATGGTGTTTAATTAATGCTACCAATCACGTTGAAATGTAAGCGCTAGTTAAGTAACTTGAAATTATATTCGCTGTGTAGCTACCAAATAGTTTCAAACAGTAAATTAGTTACAATATGTTATAGTTTTATATAAACTTACTTCAGCAACATAATGTAGGAATTACTTAAAAATACATTTTGTTTATCAATTAACATAAAAGGTAAAAAAAGACAATCTTGTTAAATTTTGATTTTCAAGGCATTACTTACAAAAAACTAAAATTAATTGAAGAATTGTGTTTAAAATCTACTGGGTATTGAATCATTGAATCGTCTAAATATATAACTGTTTTATAGTACTTCAAATTTCGTTTGACTGAATTACATAAATTTTTTTAAATTTATTGTACAATTTAAATTTGAATTTATAAGTTTACAAAAAGTGAAAAGAATGTGTGTTGGTTTTTTGCTAAGAAAAATTAACATGAATTTAGGAGGAAAAAAATTCATTCTTAGTTTTTTTTCCTTCATACATTTTTACTATCAACATAAACACACTTTGTACATTTAGAGAAATATAATTTCTTGAAAAAAAAAGAAGTGAAACAATGTTACTATTTAAACGAAGTACTTTTATGTATACAACACATACTTTTGTCAAACAATCAATTACGTTTAATGTAGTGAGATACAATGAAAGATCAAGTGGAAAATAGTAAAATTAAGTTCCATACAATGATTTCTAGCATTATTTATTATTGATTTTAATTGATTGCTTCCAGTTGATAACAAGTGAAAAGTTTTTTTTAATTCCAAGAGGCGTTTGAGATATGTATGGTATCATGTATGAACTTTTTAGCACTATGTAAACATGATCTCCATATAGAATAAAATGCAGAGCTCTCATATTTTGCAATAGTCTCGATAACTTCAAGTAAGTAAGTTGAAATCATGTAGATTACATTTAAAACTTTACCAATGCTAAATTGTGATCAACAATTACGATCCAGAACCTACGTTTCGTCCTACCTTTCATTGTATGGTACATACATAGATTGTATGGTATTCACTCAGGGAATCCAACTCAGTCCATCTGCTTTAAATCTCACTAGGTTATCCATTGAACTATTGAGTTTAGACAATCAGACTTGTTCCTCCGTATGTGCGTATAATTTATTAGTGCTCGTACCCTCACGCTAATAAAAGATTTTTTCCAGTTTTATTGTGGACATTGGACATTGCTCGTACATCTAGTTTACCACAAATCCCAAGTAGGATGGAAGGTGTCTACCGGATTTCAAGCTTTACCCACTATCCAAACTCAATCATACTTTTAAATTAACTCTACATGACGACAATCAGCCTAAAATATACGTATTGGCGATAGTTACTGATTAGTTACAATCCTCAACATCAGTAACAAGGTGATACAACTTTGGTCAGATAGTGAATTAAAATTATCTTTATGCAATTTCATTTGGGATTAAGCGTCTTGTCATTATTTTTGGGTGATCCGGAAGTTAGTTAGTATTAATCATGGACAAGGTTGTCTTATTTACTGTTGGAGTTAATCTATGATTTACACAATTTCTCATAACTTGATTATAGCTACAGTTGAGTAGAAATGTAATATAAAACGGCTCAGTGGATGGACTTTCATTACAATAAAGAGCCTTTATAGATTTACATAATCCGAAATCAGACTGCTACTGTGAAAAACAGGGACATAGATCCTATGTAGACTTTAAATTAAATTTATAACTCCGAATATAGCTGAATATGTGATTATAAAACGAATTAACTGCGAGAATATGCGATTTAACTATTCAGCATATTGCTTAACTAATTTGTGATGTTTTTTTCAGAATGTAATTTAGCTTGGGCCATAGGACACTATCACTCAAAACATAGTTATATTACAACTCACCATTATTTCAGATAACATGTTCCAAATTTCTATGCTACAATCATACTTTAAAATGGAATTATATTTGAAAAGATAATTGCATCGTTTGAAATTCAAAATAACTTCAGTATGTCAATTGGGTAATCTGATTTCAGCTTCTTCAAGGAAAAAGTCAAGAATACAAGCAATTGAATATAAATCGATGGTTGCGAAACAATTGTTTACCAAATGATTAGTTAATCATGCAAATATGTTGAGTAGACATTTTAAAGTCTAGGTATAAGTTATTTGACATATAATGGTGTTATTTTCACTCACCAAAATAGTTGTAAACACAATTTACATTTTTATCTTTTATGCACTCTGCTTTTAACTGATGTGAAATTAGGTGTTGTGAAGACAATTGACTGTCAACTTTGATTTCAAAAGTTGGTCTGAATTAGACAATCATTCGTCACCTAAAAAACACTCTACAGCTGTTTCGTCCTACTACAGGACTCTTCAGCAGTGCGCATCCACGATCCCATCTGGGATCGAACCCAAGACCTTCTGGTTCCTCAGGGAACGCTTTACCATTAGACAACTAAAGCGGCTCTTAACGGTTTATATTTCTAATAATAATAATAATAATAATAATGCGTATGCGCAACCTCATCCTTGTAACGAGTGGGTAATAGAGTAACTCGATACGGCTGAACTCCACTGGTCATGTCTTCGCAATAGAACTCCAGCAATCACCTCAAGGAGTTAGTCACTAGTGAGCTTATATCGGTTACAATTGGGTGTTATGGACATAGTTGACTGTCAGTTTCAGTATCAATGGTCTGATTGTAAAGCGTTCGTAGAAAAACCAGAGTGTCTCGGGTTCGATCTTCAATGTGGTCGTGGATGTGCATTGCTGTTTGACACTTGGGAGGATTAAGTTCAACTACATCGTTCAATATTTGTTAAGAAACTATCCATTTTAAGACAATTTAAGGATAAATAAACATGCACGAAACAAACTGAGTTCGAGTCCCAATGTGAACATCAACACTTAGATGCGGGTACAGCCAGCTGACAAGTCCCAAACAGAACGAAACGGGCTTCTTGAATCCCAGTTGCCAGCCCCAATCCAACTCAAATAAACAAGGGTAACTTGTTACGATATTTGAAAAATGGTAGCTCAATAATTCAAACAGGCCGCCGAATATATAATAGTCTGAGACGGTAATAGGGAATAAATATTAAATTAGTCTAAATGTCAAGCTCTAGCCCTAATACCTTAAAATCTTGGGTTCAATATAATCTTTAAATAAAAACAACAGTCCACCTATGATTGACATTTTGTTTTCAAACTTTCAATTCACAAAAATTGTGCAATAAACTAATACAATACTATACAAACAGTATTTTGAAAATTACTTGTTTATTATTTGTTTGTTAGAGATTAAAGTTGGTTAAATGCCGGTGAAAACTAAGGAAGACTGAACAATTCTTTCGTCCCGGGATGAAACTTCTCAATAGTCACACCATGAAATATTTAATTTTCATTATAATTGCTTACAAATCAAAATAGCTGAGTTGGAGTCTAACAGTAGAATTCTTACTTCAGCCAACAAATCCGGATATCACAATTGACTTTTCAGAATTGCTCATGCCTAACATATTTGTTACTAGCATGAATTAATTAATTATATAGGATTAAAAAGGTTATATGTAAATTAATTTTTACTTTTAATATGACAACTATACTGACTTTCAACCAAACTATTTATTATGTTGATAATGATAATAGTCAACAGTCAATTGTATTTTAACTTGGATCACCTATTCAGTCTTCTCATTTACCGATAAGTTACTGAAGTAATAGGGCAATTGTTTTAAGTAATTAATAAAACTGATAATTTGTTGTTTAACAAATTATTAGAACATATGATCTTATCTTACACCTTTTTAAGTTGCAATTGTTGTGTTTAATTTTCAATGAATTGTGAAAAACTCTTTCGATTCCACCCTTAAACAGGAATAATGGAGTTGATTGTATTTTTTTATATAACATAGAGGTTTCTAAAGTAATCAAAAATTTTAATAGCCAGTCAAAATGAATCCTGCTTAATGAAAGTTAGCTAAGTTAACTTCATTATTAAATGATTCTTTTGTGACGGCTCCCATAAAACTCAGCGAAGCATTTAGAAGCCCTGAAAAAACCGGAAGACATTCCATCTAATTATCATTCAATAGGACTTTACAGTATCTTGACGTGTAGCCTTCCAATCGGATATTATCTACAAACAACTCCTCGTAGACTAGATGTTGATTTAACTTTTACAGAAAATCATTAATTCCCTAGCGTTTCGCACTATATTCGTCACCTGCTGGAATAAAGACTGCATCCAGTTTGCTTACTGTCTTTTAATCTGAGACTAGGAAGGTTCAAGGCATCCGAGAGCTAAAGCTGTAGTCAGTATTAGCGAAAACAGGGGTAAGACATGTCGGATTCACAACTAGTTAAATAATTAATATCATCGACAATTTGTTATGTTCCTCATGTAAATAGGATACATTTTTTAATATTTCTACTACAATTAACACACAAAAGTAGAAAATTTGGTCTATCTTGGCTTTAGGGTCAACTAATGTTGAGGTTGCTCAATATATCACGAATTCGCTAAAGTTAAAAACATAAACTGGTAAATGTCAGTCTATTCAGTGATCTGATACTTAAGTGTTTGCAGAGAAACCTGAAAATTGGTCCCTCGGTCGAGTAGTGGATGGATGCTACTGGGAAGTCCCATTTAAAGAGAAAACATCCCTGCACTCACCTTTAGCTTACAGTGCTTGTTAACCCTAGGTCGATTAGTGATATCTAAATAGGCTTTATTCTCATAGTTGTTGTTAATGTGCTATATGGATAATTCATGCCTGAGATTTCGACATTTTTATTCGGTTTCAGTGCAGCGTATAGATTCGTATCGAAAATTCAGTAATCGGGACAACAGTTCTCGCATTTGACGAGGTCGTGCTGGATAAAAATGAGTAAATTCACTAATTTACATTATTAATCTATTTCCACACGGTAATGTAAAAATCGCATGAAGTTTATGTTATTCGATAAATAGTAATATGAAGATAGTTATTAGAAAAGTTATTTTATAAAAAAAATCCTATCATTTGACTTATATGTAATAAAGTTGGAAAAGTAAATAAGACTAAACTTATAATGAGAATGCGTACTTATCGAGTACTCAGCGATGGCTAGAAATAACTATTTGACTCTTATATGAGGTCATTCGTGGTCCGATTGACGCAGTGGTGATGTTTCAGATTGTCAAACAGTAGATTTAGGTTTTAATCCCACATGAATTGCCTCTTCCATCAGGACTCCGGGTATGTCTTCATGACGAGAAGTATTGTTGGTTAAGGGTCTCCTACAGACTACCTTCAAACAGCTAGCAAAAAACAGATTAAGTATAAAAATCCATATAAGATGAAATCTTAAATTCGTTCATTACGCAATAGGTCTGATTTAAGAATATGGAATAAAATAACTAGTATATTTCCGGCGACCATCTGGGGCCGTGTATGGACAATCATTTTTGTGAAAGAACTACAGAACTTAAATATATATGTTTATTTATTGTCGTTTGAGTTCATTTTATATCACATGTTTCATATTTATACTTTGGACATCCATATTAGACTTCTTTACATGATCAGGTAATCGCTTTAGTACACAGTTACTTCTTGACCTCTAATCTATAACTGATTGTTTTGATTTTTAATTGTATCTCTTCAAAAGATTGGATCAGAATGCTAATCGAAACTGTATGGGGTTGTTTTAATTTCATTCGATGAGATTTTTGCAAATATAATGTCTACTTTGACGTAATTGATATTTAGTAAATCACGTCACAGAGTAAATATGATGCAGAAACTTTTTACACTTCGTTATTAGGTTTGATGCGTTCAAGAAAACAAATGTATGACATTTTAACTGCGCAAAAATGTAACAGTGAAAATAATGAATTACGTTGATTTCGGGTCTCAACTTCTACCCATTTGTGTCAGTAATATTGACACAGTCACGAGAACTTTACTTAACCAATTTTAATGTTTTATTTAGTAACCCTGTGTTGCTTGATTTTATACCAATATGGGCTTACAAAGTGAGTAAACTCTGTTAGTGACTTATTAACAAACTCAATTATTCTTAACCTTTGTAAACTAATTTTCAAAAATATACTGAAAAGTTGTGAATTTAAATAATTTCTGTAAACTACCCTAAAGGTCATTTACTTTTGTTTGCTATTCATTTTGAATTTAAATTGTCGCTAGCCGACAATAACACTTCTAACAAAATTATTTCATTTTTATTTGAAAATCATGAAGTAATTTGAGTGTTTTTGATCTCAGAACTTTTTATTTATGATAAAATGTTTCTGTATACGATCAATCATTGAGTGATGCTTGTATTCTGAGGCAGTAAACTAGTGGTCATTACTTTTACTTGTTTTAGTTTTTATGATTATTTGTTATACTGAATTCTTCTTTAACTTCATTTGTTATTCGTCCACATTTTATTGTCGTTTGTTCTTTAGACTGTCGTCTAATCGTCTTAAATTTATAAACACTTCGTGATATAAGTTGAATATCTGATAAATTACTGTAAATACAGTCATATATCAGTAGTAAATGATATAGTCGTAAAGGAGATTATCGATAAATATTCTCTATTTCTTCTCCAAAGACACTAAGAGTTTCAAAAGTTCCTTTATATACAGTGATCTAAATTCTTCATCAATAGCATCAGTTTACATTTGTGTATACTGAAATCTCTAACATTTTATATACACAACACTATGGCATTCATTGTTTAGAAAATACAGATTATCATTGAAAATGCGTATATTACACATTCAATTATGTGAATTTGAAAGTAGATTTAGTTTTACAAGATACTTATTCAATTCAAATCGAAAACAGAGTTAAATACATCACATGATAGTATTTTGTAAAAGAGAATATTTAAAATAAAACAACATTTTGATTTGACAGCTAAATACATTCAGAAAATATTTACTTCTGTATGAATGTTGAATCTCTGTAACAAGATAGCTTTATATCCAGAAAAAATATTATTGTTCTTACAACGAGTGATTCTAGTAACTCATTAAGAATCCTTGAACATGCATAGAATGCTTATTGATATTTGATAGTTTACTAATTCTGAAGTTTATTTTTCGTCAAGATTTTTGGCAATCATACTAACCACACTAAAAGATACGAATGTTAGGTTCAAAGAAAAAATTCAGTACAGATATTTTTGTAACAGTAAAGTTTTTGAAATATCCCTGCGACTGCCGCTTAATAACATAACAATACACTGATTCATTAAAATCACAAATTCTGTGAGAAACTGTTTCATGATACAGTACTTATAATCAACAATTTTCCAGTAAACTGGTAAACTAACATCAAATAAAATGAACTTTAAGCAAATTCCTATGAATTCATTATTTCAAACTCATATGTAAAACCGAATTCGCCATAAATTAATGACATAAGTGCAAGTATTTTCTAAAAAATGTTATTACATAACACCAAAATGATTTCAAATTCTATATTAATGTTTTAAATATTCTTTTAAGTAAATTAATATCTAAGTCAATCCTAGTTTAACGATATCTCACTCACATAATTTTTTTCGTAATTAGCTTGATACTTTCAATTCGAATATACTTATATCACTGACATATTGATTAACCTCCATTCATCTTCGATTTATTCGCAACTCACCTCCTCACTGTAGCCTCATTTCCATCCACCGTTTATTTCATATTGATGTAAACCTTGTAATCTCACATCTGTAAGTAGATGATGCGAATCCACAGTAGTCAATGAATTAAGTTGTTTACAGAATCACTGATTGTGCTTTGTGTAGGTGATGTTTTCTGATGATATGAGATTGGAAATGATTAATTGTTGGATGAAATTCATTCAAGTCTATTCGAATAGTGTACTTCAAAGTGATACTCTGATTTATGTGGAAATGTGAATTGAGGTTTGACTGACTCAAATATATTGATGAATATCTGGTTAATGTAACGTGTTTGTATTTTGTTTAAATTTTTGTTCAGATAATGTCTCAACTTATCCACTGACATTAGGAATAATATAATTATTACAAACTACTTACATGTATTGCCATTCGTTAACTGGTGCTGAAAATGAATAATTAATCGTAACACGAACGAAATAAGTAAATGGAATATAATATTTACGGTCATAATATTCGCATATATTTCGTTCTATATTTGCATTGGTGTTTCTCGTAGGGCTTGTGTATAATCATAGTTACTGTAGTTTAACTGTATAAAGAGTGATCAACTTGTTCACACTGGACAGTAGTTATGTGATATCTTTGACGTGGTGATCAATAATTAACTCTGATTTCTCTGTCTTAATTTCATGGATTCATTAATCACCTACGAGAACGGTATGTTGCGGTCATTGATGTTTTAAATGAACTTCGAACCTGTTCGTTCTGTGACATATATTTCGTATTTACATATGTCATTATATTATGAAAGGGACTCATATTTACTGACCAGTTACCCTGTCTCCTGGTATATATTCATTGTTGGAGGGGGGTGAGTAGCGTTTTAGAAATCAATCAGATTTGTGTGTACTTATCATTCGGCCACAATCATTACCACCGACTGTTTAATGAAAGTATTGTATTCAATACAAAATTTTCTTCTATCCTAACAATCTTAATCCAACTGACAGTTGGAAATGTAAGCTACTAGTTGCAAAGTCGGTAATTTGAGGGTTAAATGAATATTATAAGACCTGGGTATTAGCAATTTAACTCATAGTTATATTGTGGATATTGACGGCTGAGTCTTATTTGGAGAAAAGAGAGCTGTTCAGTACCTGAATTTTAGTGATTATCCATAGATAGTAGGTCCTAGATTTAAATCACAATCTCTATTAGCTGATATCTTATGGACAATTGATTTACGTTGTTCTGTTGTAGTATTTTAGATAGTTGTTTTCTGTTATTCTACATAGAACGTATTCAAAAATTTAATTGTTTTGTCTTTATAGCTTTTTTTAGTTATATTTCGTAACTTCATTTAACAGAAAATTTATAATTAAGTGATGTTTTTCAGCAGACAGCTTGATTCGTGTACATCCTCCGAACAGTTGTTGAATATATGAAGAAAGAATAATCCAAAGCTAAAGTGAGTGCAGTGTGCCGGTTTAGTTAGCAGCTGAATGTCACTTAAATTTACGGCGCAACAGTCCTTGAAATGATATTCAGTTCTAAACACCTTGATTGATTACTTGTTAGAAACCAATGTCCTATTTGTTTGGTTCGTAGGAATGCTCGATTTCTGTGGGTCGAATTGCAAATAGTCACTAAACTTGGAGACTCAAAGTGTTCACTTTTTAGGATTATATAATCATTGTATGGAGCTACTTCAGCCTTACAACTAACATTCGCTTACATCTTCCGAAGTTTAGCACTATATAATCACTTTCAACTATCACCCAACTCGGCATTACTTACTTACTTACTTACGCCTGTTACCCCTCTCGGAGGAGCATAAGCCGCTCACCAGTATTCTCCATTCAACTCTGTCCTGAGCAATCTTTTCCAGCTGTCTCCAGTTACTGTTTATCCTTTTTATGTCTGCTTCCAGTTCTCGACGCAGTGTGTTCTTTGGCCTTCCTCTTTTCCGTTTTACAACAGGATTCCAAGTTAGTGCTTGTCGCGTGATACAGTCTGATGGTTTCCGCAATGTATGTCCTATCCATTTCCAACGTCGTTTCCTGATTTCCTCTTCAGCTGGAAGTTGGTTTGTTCTCTTTCAAAGTAGGCTGTTGCTGATGGTTTCCGGCCAACAGACATTCAATATTCTGCGTAGACAGTTGTTGATAAATACCTGTACTCTCCTGAGGATTTTTGCAGTAGTTCTTCACATTTCAGCTTCATACAGAAGAACTGACTTGACGTTCGAGTTTAAGAGCCTAACTTTGAGGTTGGTGGACAGTTGTTTGAATTCTCATGTGTTCTTCAACTGTAGGAATGCTGCCCTTGCATTGCAGTCCTTGCCCTTACATCTGCATCGGACCCTCCTTGTTCATCGATGATGCTCCCCAGGTATGTAAAGGTATCGACTTCTTCCAGAGTTTCACCATCAAGGTCAGTTAGGTCGGTGCTCTCGGTGTTGAATTTGAGGATCTTGCTCTTTCCGTTATGTATGTTCAGGCCTATTGATGCTGAGAACTCGGCATTACTATTACTATAATTAACAGTACTGTTTTACTCACCACCAATAACTAACATCGATTTTATATGCAAATGTAAATACTAGTTTCAAGCCTTGATTATGCACTAATGGAAAAGAAGTACGTCTTCACTCATTTTGTTGTTGATAATGTTTTCATTAGATTATTTAATTAGTTCAAGAGAATGAACAATATCCATTTGCTTTTATGTATCATATGTACTTTGTTTTTTCACAAAAAAAACCGGAGAGTTTTCTAACCTCAGAAGTAAGAGAGAGTAAAGAATTTTTTGTTTATTTTAAATAATGTTATATTTTAACAATAAAACCTGCGTTAAACAATAGTTTCATATCATTTTATTAATCCATACACTGAAGCCTTTATATGTTTACTAATAACTTTATAGCTATACGGAATCATTCTAGCATAAGTGTAAAAACATAATAAGAAAAAGTTTAAAGATTTTCAAATTTATAAAATTATAGTCATATAAATTCATTACACTAATTGAGAAGCATAATAAGAATGTGATGTGCAGAACTACTGAGTTTCCAGCTAATTTATTCAAAAGAAACGATTAAATAAGTAAAACCAATCACTATTCACGGAGAAACTAATCGCTTATGTAACAAATTATTAGTAATAATCATAAACTGCTGAACTGAGTGATCCAGGATCAAATCCACCAGCATCAATTTTCTCAAGATTATTATGCCTTGCCAACGTGGGTTGAACAGAATATAACTTAGGCCAAGTTGAGTTTCATGACGACTTCCTTCACACTCTGAACACCACTAAAGAAGTGTGCATGATGTCAAGACACTTAAACTGCTAGCCATAATGCAAAGTGATTGATGGCATTCGTTCGGCATGGAACAGAACTAGGCGAATGCGACAGGTATTATTATCCGGTTGACAATCATAGTATACTGTTACAATATGTCTATTTATTAGTTACTAAATTATTTATATTGCCGGTACAAAACTCATCGGGTAGTTGCCTTAGGTATAATCTGATTTATGTATAAAAATTAGCACTTCCAGTAGAATTTAAATCATAGTTATCGGTCGGATAACACTGTGTACGCTATAATGACGTATATTAGTAATCGACCACCACGCTGAAGTGTTTATTTGACGGACGTTTGTTACATTATCTCAAAACTTGTTGGCTTTGCAATGAGGTTATGAACAAGAGAGGTCGCTAGTGAAAGCTCCTATCTTCAAACTTGATGAATTCGACACTTAGTTATTCTAATTAAAACTACATAACGTTGAAAAGAGGTGTCACTACTGATTTTCCCAAAAGGGGAGAAGGATGTAAATTTAATCATATGAAAATAGTTTTTCTCAGTGGCTACTGAAATGGTTTGTTTGTTGTGTTTGTTGAAAAAAACAATTACAAGGAGAATATTATCAAATTATGCTTAGTGTTGTTTAGATAATTTAATATGACCCTAATTGATAAACTAAGTTTTAAGTACATAAATAATAATAATAATTGTTGGGATAAAAATATGATTACAGTAGAGTTCATGTAAGTGACCTTAAATTTAACTGTTTGATTTCTGAATGACTAAGTTATTAAATTAGCTTAACAGTTACGTTTTTTGTATTACTAAGATTAATTGTTAGCACCATTGTTTAATAGCACAGATGTAGCTAATTTGGAACGATCCACTATCAAACGATTTCTTCAATTAAGTTTCTATTACTGGAAATAAGATGATTATCATTAGTTAAACAACAACTTAACCTCATGACGAATACACGATGAAATTCATTATGAATACATAAGAGGACTGAAATTATTTGTGAAGGGATGCGTACAGTAATGAAAGCAAATGAATAAAAAATATTATTTGCAATATTACATAAATCATAAATTACGTACTATTTTGAAGATTATATTGGTAAATTCTTCTTTTAATATGCTTTGAAACTTCTGCATATACTACTCACTGGACATGATTTGAAATGAAGTATCTCACTTCACACTATTAGTTTTTCCTACTTTAAAATAGTTATAACTGTTTGTTATATGCTTATATCATTGATCATTTCTTCTACATAATTATTACGTTTAGAACGATTCATTCCCTAAGTTGAAGATTATGCTAATTTCCCAGTAAAACAATAGTCGAATTAAACTTTAATTAGAAAAAAAAACGAAATAAATTATGACGGTTTACCACGAATATTGAAGCTATTGACGATTTCAAAAATACATTTATTATAATTGTAATCTCTCAGTGCTGTTTATTTGCATTGTTAATGAAAATGATACCTTAATCTTAAGTAGAATTTGCAAATTCAGTGTTCTTTTTTAACAAATTTGATTCTTTTGGTTTCGGTAAATGAATGTATATCAGATGTTGTAATTGTTAAGGTATCATGAAAATCAATGTCTTTTCATTTTAATACATGTAACTGGTTCTTATTGACTTTCCTCCGAAACATTCACTGTTTTTAACTTTCTTATCAAACATGATATTGCTGGTCACTATCTTGATTAGTGACAGTAAACATAGGTACGTAACAGCTGTGAAGTAAAGTAACAAAACAGTTTCATGTGCTTGGTTTGATTAATGATACTCGTGCATACTAATAGGCATTGGTCGACTAATGCACTTAACACACCAAAATAAAAAAAGATATATCCTGTAAGCAGAGAAATCGAATTATTGAGCAAGGAAAGATCATCACTGTATAATGTTGTTGATTTGATGTGGTTTTGTGAAGACTGAAATAAATTTGACTTGTTTATTTACTTGTGATAAATTTATCTCAGTTGGGTATTTGTTTCGTTCTAGTATGAGTTTCCTCAGCAGTGCACCTCTACGACCTCATTCACGTTTTGAAACCAGGGTCTTTAAGAACTTTCACTGAACACATAGTCAAAATGTTACTGAAGTTTGGGGGATTAACGTAATTCACAAATATCATGAGTGAGACAATCATCACTAACAACACTGAATGACCGTCTCATTATAACACAAATTAATCAGAGTAAAGATCCTGTTATTGGGCATCTACGCAGTGGTGTTGATGGTTAATTGCCTGTTAATAGACATTAAATCCTGTGAGGCTGATTCTTGGATAAAATCATGCGTGCTCCTTGCTGAATCATTTCATACTAAAATAAAGTGACTGTCTAGTACTCCTTGTTTTTTACTGGTTGCCAATCAAGAGTGATCTATAATGAATATTGTAGTTGAATACAATTTAATGAAACAAAACAATGAGCACAATGTACCAAAGGTGTAAACAGACAATAGTGGCTTATTAACAAGTACTTTATTAAAAATCAGTGAAGTCGATAGACAAAACTTATTGCACCATAGAGTAAATACTGTGTACGTTTTTTAAATTAAATACTCTCAGAGTATAGAAAAAGAAACATAATGTTGCTATGTAGGTGTTTTGTGGTGGACTGATGATTAACAAACGTCATTCCCCTTCTGGTCTATGGATAAAACTTTGTTGGTCAACTTGCGTAAGCCCTACATTATGTCTAGGTATTCTCAATTTGAAGTCAATGTTCAATGATCCTTAACCTCCAAGCCGATTAAAAGAAAAAAACAATAGAATGACAAATCAAACAGTTCAGAAATACAGAACAATGTTTATTTAAGTGCATTCATGTTATTATCAATTTAATTACGGTGATTATTAGTTAAGGGAAAATCATAAACTATAAACTTCAGAAATTTTGCAAATTAAATACAAAATTAGAATTGAATTAATTAATACGATTAGATGTAATATAGCGCGACTATAATCCATCGCCATCGGTGATTACTGTTTCACTTCCGATATGTCTGAACTCCACCAATCACGACTTCTCACTAGAGCTTCAGAAACATCCTGAAGTTAGTTACAAGTGATCTGATTATTGTAATTGAGTTGAGATGGTTAGAGGAGATTGGTATTAAGATTAGTTAATCAAATCCTTTAAACAATGAATCCACAGGTATGCACTACTGAGAACTCCAATACTGGGATAAAACAGCTATCCAGGGCTCCCTAGTTTTCAATCTATCAATCAATCTGTGACGAATTTAATCAACTGGACTTAATACCAGTCTTCACAAACCACCTCAATTCAATTACAATTGATGTCATTACTTATTCTCTAGAGAATAACTCACATTAGAGTAATTTAATGTGATGAGGTTTATATGCCAAGTATATAAAAAGTAATACTAGTCTATGGCTTGATTATCTGGATAATTGCATTCATCGGTCGGAGGGTGGGGGTGGATTTTGATTTCTAAACACTTAATGGTCATAAGTTTGAAGTGACATACTTTCAGCTAACCTTATGATGAACAATTAATTACTTAATTAACCATATTTTTCAAGCAGGATGAGTTTGTATCTTCCCGTTGATTTGTCAGCCTCTGTTGCTATATGTGCATTTTGAGAGGATCGCCTCGACATAGCTATTATTCACAAGTAATGTTTAAGTTGAATTGTGACTCGCAAGCAGAATTCGGGACGCTCATCTCGTCCTATTCGGGACTCATTGGGTGGATGTACGTAGATCCCAATGTTGACGTTCTCATTGGTGAACGCGGCGTTGTTTGGCACGAAACGGTTTGAGTTCCAGTCCCATTGTGAGCACCAACATTTAGATGCAGGTACATTCAGCAGATTAGTCCCAAATAGGACGAAACGCGCGATCTGGATTTCAGTTGCCAGTCACAATCTAATTGAAATATGTCTCAATCATTTGAAAAATACCATAACATACTGGCTATACAGAATATTTAAACCAACACAAGGACTTTGTAATTAATGTGTCAAGTGTGAAATTTTGGGTGATAATAATTAAAGACGATAAATAGTACTATAAAACTACACAGAACTTTTTTTGTCTAAAGTTATCAATGAAATGAGTGTTGTGTTGTTTAGAACTTGTACATAATATTGAGTGCAGCTAAGTAATAGGAAATTTCTAGGTAAAAACAATCATCAATCTAAGCATTTCCGAATGATGAATTGTTTATGCCATTCTCAATAGTGACGCGAAGTTGACCTTATCTGAATGGTAAACAAACATTCATCATCTTATCAAAGTCTTTTGCATTATTAAGTTATATGGTTTAATCCATTAGTTTATTGTTCTCTTATAAAAAAATCAGTCACTAGAAAAAGTCACAAATAAATGTGCGTATACATAAACATATTCAGTAAGTTAGTAAGTAGTTGCACTCGTTTGTTTTTATAATATTAAGAAATTATGTTTGTTGCGATGTTTGACGGTCTATATTTTGATCCTTGAAAAAATGATAAGTAAGCACTAGTAAGGCATCCTAAACTACAATAAAACATTATTCAATGTTGTTCATTTTATATTAGTTTCTAAGTCGATGTCGATTTGAGATAATACCTAGTTCTGAAAACTTCCGAAACCTTTTACCTTTAATAAAGTTCATTTTATTCTCAAAACATTCATTCCATTTAACAACGAAAATATGTGTCCATCATCATAATACTTAGTTTATTTACTCTTATGTTGGCATAACGTTTATTTGTTTTATTAATTAGTCAATTAGAGCACAAAGATGAACTAATATTCTAAAAATTCAATCAGTAAACTTCTTTCATTCATGAATTCAGTCATTAAATATTAATATACAATCTTAACTAATTCTTCAAAGCTTAGAGCGTAAATAATGTTTAAGAAAGCATAGCTAGGCTTTATTATCTATCAATTTTGGATATCACAAACTGATCTGAATTGGACAAACATTGATCACCTGGAAGCACTGGGCAGCTATTTCGTCCTAATATGGGACTCTTCAGCAGTGCGCATCCATGACCCTTATCGGATCGAACCCAAGACCCTCTAGCTCCTTCGCGAATGCTTTGCTATTGGACTAGTGAGTCGGTCCCTAACAGTTGATATTTCAAATTCAGTCAATTCATGATATGTATGCGCGACCTCATCCATGTCATCGGTGGGTAACTGCCTCACACCTAACATGGCTGAACTCCACCGGTCACGTCTTCACATTAGAACTGAATTTGAAATATCAGTCGTTAGGAGCCGACTCAGACGGTCTTGGGTTTGGTCCTTTGTAGGGTCGTGGATGCGCACTGCTGAAGAGTCCCATACTAGGACGAAACAGTTGTCCAGTGTTTCCAGGTGATCAATGGTTGTCTGATTCAGATCAGTTTGTGATATCCAAAATTGAGAGTTAACTACCTTCACCGCCTCCTAAACTGTAATTTATTATCTATGTTGGAGTTATAAGCTTTATGTATAATGATATGGCATTTTAAGCTTTTAGTTGGTGTATTTGTTTGTTTAAATACTCTGAGGCATTGTTTAACGAAGTTTAACTAATATGTAAAATAATATCCTACTCATCATTTTTTTGCCGGAAAGTTGGTGAAAATTTTTAGAATATAGGAGCTATATTATGCAACTGTAGACCTAATTATTAATTAGTAACATTTCTCATAAAAAATTTACTGCAAATAATTGGGATATCAAAGTTTCATTTTTAAATTTTAGGCATATAAGTTTTTCAAAGTTCACAATACAATTAGTTTAGAATACTCTACTTTGCCCAACAATCAACTAACAACCTGTATGACATAATAATAAATCATCCATGGGTACATGACACATCGTACCCTGTTTCGATTTTCGCAAAAAAAGTTTCACTTAATTTCTCATATTGATAATGAAATAATATTCTCCTGGGACAATAAAAACCTTGAAATACAATTTAGTGGAAAAATTCTCGTTGATTTTATGTGATCTTTATTTCAACTAGCCTTATGAAATTTTCATTGAATTGAAACAATTCAAAATGATTCTAGGTCATCCGACTTTCGAATCGTTTCTGTTTCAAACTCTATTTGGCATACCACTTACAGCATTCATTAACCCAGTATGATACCTTTGTTCATTATGTATAAAATGAATTTTCTTCAATCATTAATGATTGTGCTTGTCCTCTACAATAAGTCTTCTAGATAAATTACGGTCTCATGTCTGTAGCTAGGTGGATGTAACACACCATAGAAACGGTCAAGTTCATCACTACCTGTACTACCGGTATTGTAAATATGTTAGCTTAGCTGAAAAATGTTTCATATTTACTAAAATTAATTTCGAAAATCATATAATTGACAATTTTTAACTAATTATTTTGATCAATAACCCATTATTTATTCATGTGAACTGAATATTCTGAATTGAATTGGAAGTTGCTGTTGATTGGTTGGTTGTGAATGAACTTCTTTTACAAGAATCAATCAGACATAATCTGAAAGGAAACGATTCCAGTAAATTACATTTATAAATTGTCCATTAATCGCTTTGCCGCAAGCATACTACTCATTTTAAATAGGCATCCAAAAAACGATTAAGAAATTTTATATGCATAATTACTATTAATGTTAATGATACGTAATGGGATAATTATCTTTATGATCAAGCCATGAAAATATTTGGAAAACAATGAGAGAAACAAAGCCCAAAATACAGAGTAGTAATTATAATTGAATCCATTCAAGTGAATTAACCTTGTAAAATTTTAAAATCGGTTATCGGTCAATAACATTTTATTCTAATTTCTTTATCAAGTAGTTTTCTGACTTGATTTACCTCCATTTGTTTATCTTTTTCTATCTAAGTCAATAACAAATTTTTGAAATTTTAATTGTTCAAGTGTAAAGGAGAACAAAGTATGGTAATGTTTGTTTTTCTTTCATTGTTAGCATCATGCAAATGAAAATATGCTTAGCTTATCTTGAAATGATTATTGCTTATCACTAAAGCATTAAATGTGAATAAAACACAAATTAAACAACTGTTAGAAAGAGAAAATGTTTCAGTAACTTTAATTTTCCCTAGATTATAGTCAATATCAAGGTATGGGATTCAATGCACAATTAAATATCATACTTTTGGAATGTATGTCAAGTATATAGGTCAGTAGATAAGTAATCCGTGATCCAGTCAAAGTTCAGTACGAGTTGTCACTTTAAATAGCTATTAAACGCCAGCGTTTCAAAATATGTGGACACAGTGGAGAAAAAGACATCTAGAAAACCACTAAACTATTGAATCATTGGTATTCCACTTACACATAGACTAAGAGACATAATAATTAACTCAATCTATCAGTTAACAATGGAAAGATTAGATAGTAAATGCTGGTAGAAGACAAACAACCGCCATGAAACTATGGACAATAATCGGATTTCCCGTCAGTTCTGAAGAGATTCTAATAGTTCACTTCTTGTCATAATATCTGTTGATTGATATTGAATTGAAAGATAATGAAGGCATCTTGATAAATCAATCTAACACAACACCTGCAATAATTGACTGACGTCGTTTCAATAGTTTTTATTATATATTTAATAGCCCCTAGAAATCGATTAAGATGAAAGTCATTAATGTTGAGAAAAGTCTACTTAAAGTATGGAATACAATAAACTCAGCTCAGTATCACGGAATATTAGGACCGTGTGCTTTCGTAGAAAACTAGAGATTAATGAAATAAATAACTTGTACAGCTTAGTTACTAGTTGGTGTCAGATAACAAGTAACTCTACCGTATATGAACGTGTATAACATGACTCTATATATCGAAAAGCATAACATACTTCAACACTGAGTTATAAATAATTGAGTTCTTTTATAATTAATTTAAAGCTAAATCTTCTTGAGAAGATAAAAAGAATGCATATATTTACTCCAGGGTATTCTAAATATTCAATCGTTAACTTTGCCACCAACAATGAATGGAAAGAAATTTTACAGAATATTTTACTGCATAAAACAAATAGGAGTAGGTAAAATGTCAAAAAAATTTCAGATAAAGATAAAAATTGTATCAGATATTGTTCTAATCAATAAAAGTGAAATTATAGTGAAGATGTCTATTTTCATTGTGTTCTGCTACCTACTTGATTGTTTTATTTTAGTTTTTCTATTGATTGTGTGATTACTTTTTTATTTAAGTATTGCTACACTGAAATTTATATTATCAGTTTTTATGTGTGGGTTAGTATATTGAACTATTCTACCATATGGCAGGAAAGAATATTCAATTCTTCCGAATGAGATTCATGAAGAGAACGTAAGCTATAAATTATCATACTAATTGAATCCACACTCAAAAGGGCAGGAAACGGTACTCATAAGATTAGACAAATATTAAGTTTAGATAGGGGTAATAATGTACATCTTAGGGCATTCACAGTACAAAACACATGAAACAGTTACCAATGTTATGAATATACTTAGTTGAAACCTCGATTATTTTCCAAAGCAACTTTCTATGAATTATTGTACCAACCACTTTGGTCCATATGAAGGATATAAAAGGTAAATCATTGATGACTCCATTAAATTTTTTTTAAGAAACAGGTTTGATTCGTAAGTAGTAAAATCTGTCCCCTGTCAATCATGTAAACCGAAGTGTCATTAGATAATGAATGTTGAACAGAATATCATCTGTGAAATAATTTATAAAACTGATACTATAATTGAATAGGATAAGCTAGTCGTTTCTTTCTTATACGCTCAGATTGGTTGTGAACTGTCAGATCTAAATGACCTGCAGATGAACTAGATTTTAGAAAAAAATAGCTAGGAAAAACATTAGTAATATCTTAAAAGTTTACAACTAACGTCATTAATGAGTAATGATATTTACTCAGTTTATCAGGTAATTTACAAATGTGAAGTAATTTCATAGACCAAGATCAAAATGGAACAACAATAAATTGGGATAAATTTGAGCTCTATAGCAAAATACTTTTCCGAATCAATAACGTACATCTTAGGACATTTGACAAGCTATGAACAATTTCATAAATCACTCGCTGTTCATCAGTGCAGTGACTATTTGGTTTAAGTGAAAGGATGCTTTATGTCTGAGTTACATAATTCAACAGATTCATTGTGTTTATATAAGCCTTATTTTCTTTGAAGGAGATGAATGCTGCAGTGTAACTTTTACTTTCTATTTTCTCAGATTTTATAGTATTTTATCGCCTTAATATAATTACATAACTACTTTGCCATTTACCAATGTCGCTAAATAACTTATTAGTAATTCATTAGCAAATAAAAACGTTTCTTGAACAATTCACTTGGGAATTGAATAATAGGTTGAGAGACTGAAACAATTGGCCAGAAACATTCTACTCTCTCATGGAAACGGCAGTGTACAAAATGATTGACTTTTGTATCGATTAAGTACCACGAAGCGTTTATGGTTAGAAAGAATAATATGAAAAGCCAAAAGGTTAATATTTTACACATAAGTAGTTGACTATGACTTAGGTATTTAATCAGTAATTGTGAATAAACTTTCAGTTTGTTTCAACAAAGTTCAACAACTATAAAATTCAATATCGCATACAAATATGATGTTTATAATACAATACAAGTGCACTACGATTTCAGCGCTAAAATTTTTATTATAATGGAAAATTGCTGTCAAGCCAATGTAAAGTTACTATTGGCTAAGTTGTTAAATCGAAATTTTTGTATGTTACAATAATAATAATGAAGTAATGAATATTAGTACTTCTACTAAAGACGGGTATCAGTAACTGACTATTAGGAATATTTGTTTACTTTATTCTGAAAAAAAATAGCAATTTGATTTCATGGTAAGGAGAAATTTTCCAGAATATTGTAAAGTTTATGCTGAGAATACCATATAGTAGTCATATAGTAGTCATTGTATTAAAGAAGGATATTATCACATGATGAATTTAGAAGTTCTTTAATCTTTTAAGTAGATCAAAGCTTTGAAAGAAATGTAAGTGAAGTTACAGGTTATGTCAATGAACTAAAACAATATCTTAATGTTACAGCTTAGAGCTTCTTAAAAGAAGCAGGTGAAGTACTATAAATCGTGAATAGTATCTCATTTTAAGATTGCCAAAAACATATAATGTTTAAAAAGATTTCTTACTAGTTGGCACTCATCATTATGATGTTAAGGCCCATGTTTCGGTAGAATTCAAGTCACATCATTAAATTTTACAGCCTCAGATGTTAGAAAGCAAGATTTTAGAGGGGGGGGAGCAGACTATTTTACTGTAGGACTTAGGTATCTGCATTATTCGAATATCATACAGTGAGCAATGTCATGGATGTCTACTTCCTTATGATATCTAGATAATATCGATCACATTAAAGTGCCCAACTTCTTCACTTTCTATACTTCTAGTAAATGATAAATATTATCATCTGAATAAAATATCGCATACTGTTGGTAGGATTTATTTAAATATAATGCGGCATATGAAAGGTGAAAATATTTGATTATTTAATAATGAATAACAATCAATAACTTATTACAAAGCTTCCTGTGCTATTGAATAAAAAACAAAAACAAACAACTACCAAAGAGGACAAACAATACGTTAAAGATAACATTGATGAAGGCTCTATTATCCAGTTTGTAGTAATTTGTCAAATTAAAGACTGCATCATGATTTGTACGAAAATTCCAAATGTCATCAAATGGTTGAGGAAGAAAACAGTAAATTTAAAATCAATTTTAATAGATAATTTAGAACTTAACTGTATTATTTTTCAATAGATGGTGGATAATATTACAGTGCCGTTGACGATGTTTTAAGGGACAAAGTATGCACTCCTTATGTATCTATAAGTTTACAGTATTTATATGGACATGTTACTGTTATTCCATAAAGTGAACACATTCTAACCTTATCTTACTTGACTCAACTTTGAAAAGGAATTTAAAAAACAATCAAAAAGTATGTTATTTATTTTTGATAAAACAAGGTAATCAGAAACAGGCTAGAAGCTCCAAAGTTGAACTGTAGATTGTTTTATAATTTGTTTTCAAAAATCGCATTTAGTAATGCTTTGAGAGATATTATATTTGCCTCTTTCAACCAATAAAACGTTCAACTCCCCATAAACTACCTTTAACTTTTAAAGCAATAAAATTGAGGTGATGATGTGGAAATGTGTAATATGGTGTTATTGCTCGTCCCAGATTGATATTCGTTAGGTATCAATAAAAACCAGAAAGTACTGCTGTTGAGGAGTTTTGTACTAGGATAAAATAGATATCCAATACTTCCTGGTTTTCACTGGTACCCAACCAAGATCTATTTTTGACAAAAAGAAACTTCTAAACTAATAAAATGAGTTATATATATTTGTGAAATTCCAATGAGTAGAAATTAAAATTTCTGACGTTTCGCGGCTTAGTGTAAGTCGCTTCTTCAGAGAAATGAATAACCGAATAAACTAATACTAAACCTAATTGTTATGTATGAGATTTACGAACACAAGCTATTTTAATTTTTCAGCTTAAGTAAGTATTACCTTCGAATATAAAAGTTCCTCTAAATAATTATTATTTCTTTTCTAACAATACTGTTATTCATTAATAAAAGGATATACTTTTTAACAGTATTCACTAACACTTCATCGATGTTTCTAAAAGTTATATTTGTTGCTGATTACATAGATACTTTGTTTTTTCATAACTCTACCTGAAACCCTCCTAGGGTTGCTGCGGGTCTCAAGCTCGGATAAAAGGGGAGGGTTTGGAATAGGGTTAGCATCCTCATCCCGTAAAAAGTAAACGTGTTAAAAAATACACTAACCAGTAAAAACCTATGCTTTTTCATGCAACTAGTACTACTTTATAAAAAATAAAAACAATGATCAAAATCTCATGAGAGTAATAAATTGTCAATAATTAATTGAAAATCTATTGTTATAGATTATCTTGTCAGTAATAAACTTTGTTTAATTAATGTTAATTGAGCAATGAATTATTGATATTTGATAGATGTAAATAAATATTGTTTTCTTTCTTTTTTTGATCTACACACCAGTTTATCGTGTAATGAAGAAAAAGAAATTATCAGTTTAAAGTTTGTTGAATTCAATAAACAAAATCAAGAGGTTAAGTGAATACTAATAGTAAAACCAAGTCGATTAGTGAAAGATTATTAGTAATAGAAAATGTGAATTTTACACAATATGTAATGCCAGTAACCGTTTTAATTTGACTATCTATTCGATACTACGAATTAATCCGGTGATAAACAACCATTAAAAACCAGAAAGCACTGGACAACTGTTTTATTCTGGTACTCCTGAGTAGTATGCACCTATGACCACACTAGGAATCACTTCTACGACCTACAGATTTTATAGTAAACACTTAACTTTTGGAATACTGAGCCAACCGACATCCAACTATTGATATTTCTAGTTTCAGTCAGTTGGCCATTGGTGGGTAGTTACCTCTTACCTGACACAGTTAACATTCTCTGTACGATGCAGAATGCATATCACTGCTGCAATGTGATTCCATCATGTTTTATGTCTGCTGCTATACCGTTATCATACTTGCGGACATGATAGCGATTATTCTGTTTTCAGAGGATGTTGTATAGGACTTATTCTACTCGACTGAATATCAGTTCAGTTTCGAGCGTCAGTGATTCCAGATGACCCTACCAATGACCTACAAAATCGATTTAGTAATAAACTCTTATATTTAATTTTATTCATTAAATTGAATAAATAACTGAAAGATATTTATTTATTCTGCATTTCTAAAGACAAACGTTTTTCAAATATAGTACCCATTTTTAAACACTGATATACGCTTAAAATAATAAATCTGCATATTATCACATTTTATAAGCAAACTCGGCGGAGAAACTCTTCACTTCTGAAGATGATTTCAGTATACTTTACACAATGGTAATAAATTTTAACAAGGATTTTCCATAATTGCTTGTTTAATGAAATAGCAACACAGCTGTTTCAATCGTTTAGGTGTTTATTATAACATGTATAATTGCAATTAGTTATTTCCAAAAACCTTTTGTCTTCTATCATTTACTTTTGATTCAATTTGGTATAAATATCAAATGTGAATTCAAACCACTTAAGAAGTACTAGTTATTCTGTTCTAAGAAACCTGTTACTTAGTTAATAACCAGGAAAACTTTTTAATAAAAAGGCTCTATCTTGTTTTAAGTGTATATGATGACTTGATCTTATTCGTATAGTAACTATTACTTTAGAAAGTGTTTGAAATATTGACAACGTATTAATGAGTGTTCTAAATCGCACCTCAGTGTTATAAGTACTAAAGTTAGTGCTGTCAACATTCAAGCTTAAAAATACAGCTAGGTCACATTATAGGAGCTCCATCAAACGACAAGAACTTACTAGAGGTTTTGTTGTGCAAAACTATGATTCATAGCAAGCTAATAATGAATGAATCACTATTAAAGTCTTCGATTGACATGTTCGTTTAACGCGATCAAACGTTCCTGTTAAAAAATGTATACAAGAAGTTGAACAGGTAATAATGAAATATTACGTTTTGATATGCAGAGCATGGCTATCAGTTGAAGGAAAAACGTGATATAAAGTGAGGTAGACAACACAGTTTGCATTGAAATGCTACATATAAAACAAGACATTTCCAAAAAGTACTTTACTGATTCCAGCATGCTTTCGACGATGTAGTATCGTTTTGTGAATGAAAAACCATTATGGCCAAAAGCTATTATAGACTTACATTTTAAATGATTATTATTAAAAATCGGATTCAATGCAATAAACCACTGGGGAGGGGGGAATGATTACGAGCCAGGAAACATTAGACAAGTCCTTCATCATTGCATGACCTAAGAGGGGCACGTTGTGGCTTTATGTACGCCGCTACAAAGAAACAGCTGTTCTTTGCTCCTTAATGCTCAGTTATGATGTATATAGCAAACAAACTATCTGGATTCAGTTTCTTTAGTATCTTTCTTTAATATTTGTATAATACAATTACGATTGTAATCTCAACATAATCATCAAAACTAACATATCTTGAAAATTATTTTCTGATCAAGCACATTACCTTAGTTCACTATATTATCAAATAATTACTTCATTAAAATTAAGTATACATTGTTATTGATCAGAATAATGCTAATGAAAACCATGCAGTTTAGATGATCACATAGAAACTATAGGGTCGTGAAAATGTATTTATTATGCTACCTATCAGTTTACGACCAATGAAACAGAATATCATCAGAATCTCTTGGCTTCGACTGATAAAGGTGATTTTATTTCTTTTCAAACTACCAACTTTTAACTACATATTCTTGTAATAGATGATATAAGAATGACTTATGTGACAACTAACTGAGTTTATTCTACAAAAATGTGTCAACAAGTTTACATTTCATAGGCTAATAACTATGCATAACTAGTTTGAAATTTTACCATCATATTGATCAGTAAACAAAAAATATGAGAAGATTAGTGACTAACTTCTGAATGTAATTCCTCGAGTTCTGGTGAAATGACGTAACCAGTGGAGTTTACCGGTGTTGGATGTAAGGTAGCTAATCACTGACAGCAACTGATGAGGTCGCGCGAACGTGTCACGAATTGACTGAATTAAAAATACCTACCGTTGAAAGCCAACTCAGTGGTCCAATGGTAAAGCGTTCATCTAGGAGCCAGAATGTTATGGGTCCGATTGGGTCGTCGATACACAATGCTGAAGTGTCCCATACTAGGACGAAACAGCTGCCCAATTCTTCCAGGTGACCAGTGGTTGGCTAATTTAGACATTTACATTCAACAATCTCCACTACACTCAATTACAAAGAATATTTTATTTAAAACTTCAGTTTTAGCATAGCTATAATAAAAGAGTTATTTCTATTATATTTAATGATTAATCAGCTTAATATATGAAATGTATCTATTTCTTAATTGGACAAGGCTGTATTGAAATAATGGCGACTGTAAGTTAGTAAAGAATTTCACAAAACAGTCAGCTGTAATACGGCAACTCATCAGTCATATGAAATATATGTACTGGATATCTACTAATGTTAGTTGGAGATTAAATTTGAAAAGTTAAACAAGATTTCCTAATAAAATACAATTGATACTACAAAATTATTTAGTTTAGTTTACCGCTTACCTTGAATTCAATTTCATAAGCTTCATTTAGTAAAGAATCAATTCAATACGTTTATCTAGAATTCTCTTTGATAATATTCACTTCGTTTAAATTCTTTAGATCATTCTAAAACTGTCTGCTCTGTTATTTGATCTATTTGATCTGTAAAAGTTTTTTTAAGCTGAGATAAAATGCATTTAAAAAGTAACCTAATACAATATATTACAAGAAAATGTAGTCTAATAAATTGTAAAAACACGTAGCATTTAAAATTCATGCAAAATTTATTTTTTTTTAATCACCTCGATTAGATCGTAATAAATACAGAATGTACAATGAAAATAGTAGAATAAGATGATTTCATATAATTAGTTTCATTTGTGAATTCAAACAACGTAGGAATAAACAATTGACGCGGTATAATATAAATTCATTTTTTTTATTATTTCGTTGTCATTTCAGTTCTGTTGCCAATACTTATAATTATATGATGTAATAATTTATTAAAGAATTACAGTTGTATTGCAGCTGATGAGAATCAACGAAATACAGAAGATGAATTCACATTATTCTATGTCAATTTTCGTTCATGCTTTATTCAGAATAAGAGGAATTAATTTATTTTATAAATTCTATCCAGTTACTTTGCAAACTTAAAATACTTAATTTACTCATTATAAACAAAACGCGTATAGATACTTTATATCAAAAAGGCTTTAAAAATTTCCTAGTCAATATAAATGTTGAATAATGAATGACAATAAATGTGATCGGATAGTAAAATTTTTAGATGTCTGTTTATTGATAATTGAAATGGATGAAGTTTCTGAAAAATGAAAATTGATAGGAGAATGAGTACAGATTTTTTAGAAGAAAAATCATCATAAGTTACGTAATATTTATTAAAAGTGGAGTTTTTGATTAAAACTCAGATAAGAAACATTTGTTTTGTTTATAGTGAATAATTAAAATGTTTCTAAATTGTACAACAGCTGCACAAAAACCACAAATTAAATTAATTTATCTTGATGTTATCATTGTTCTTACTTTAGTCAAAGTGATGAATAAGTCTTAAACTAAAACGGTGGGAGCAGCAATATATGTCATTCATATACACAAACAATATAAGATTAAAAACATTTTACTTCAATGTGACCTAGTTTAGTGACACAGAGCTTTCATTGTTTCAAGGTTCAATCGTTGCGTTCACCAAGGAGTGATAGAACAGTAGACTGGATATTAAAATCTATATTACAGATTAATACTAAGATAATTTGTTTATATGGTTCTGTTATTAATATATAATAATACTTACAAATGACAGGCAAAGATGAGGCTATTTTAACATGAGGTACAAATAGCAGATATATGAAACTAAATACCTAACATCAACAGCTAGAGAATACGATGGTTGTACATGTGTAGTTTCAAACTTATTGAATAGTTTATAGGTTATTGTAGCTTAGTAGCTTGGTGGATAACGCGTTAAGTATTAGCAGTAACATGTACTGAGTCCCATTCAAAAACTTGGGATAATTGTACTTCCAGGTGAAGAGTCTCCACAATAATAAAACATAACTCTTGTATTTCACTGTTATCCGCAATCCCGCTTTGTGTATCCGAAAGAAAAGAACCAAAAGGCATATGGAACAGAAATATAACTAAAAATAAATACCAGTTTGGAAATTTTTCAAATATCATAGTTGAATTGAACAATTACGGTTATTTTGTAATTTGTAAAATTCATTAGTTGTTTCAGATGTGTTTTACTAAAGCAATTTGTAAAATTGTTTTTCTTTTAACTTTGAAGATACATAAATCATTGCAGTTTAAAATAGTTTTGATAATGCCATGCATAAACTAGAGGTAAAATAATTTTTCTTTTTTAAAAAGTAAATGTATGATTTACAATAAGTTTAAAGTATTATAAACTTTTTGGTGTTGTATATTGTTTGCCTGTTTTCATATTTAATTTACTTACTTTAATGAATATGTTAGTAATTAGTTTTATTTATGCATTTACAGAGGCTTACGTATAGTTTCGAATGTCACTTATATTCTTGTTTTGGTATTAACTTTGAATGTTCGTTAATGCACTTTTCTTAAAATGAACCAGTTTTTCATTACAGCATTTTGTTTCCTAGAAACGATTGTATTACTGAAATTAAATACATCTTGAGCGTGGTGAACTGAAATTAAAACCTACATTTGTATCAATTTAGCGATTATTGTTTCTAAAAATGTATTAGAATAAAGCTTCATATTATTTCGTCTTTTCTTTACTCAATCAAGCGAGATTATGTTTTCAAAGCAATCGCTAATCTATGTGGTTGTACTTTAAATGTAACCGAAGTGATAGGTTAACTGTAAAATACATAAAGGATTAGTGAAACTTATCAGATTAATTTAATTTTTTAGGTTTACTACTTGTTGGATAGAATACCAGGTGTATAACCTTGCTTTTTAAAGCAATTTAATTGAATATATCACCTTTAAAATGAGCTTTCAAGAATTGATGTTATTCAGCTACTGTCAGCATTTCTCAATTTGAGTTTTAGTCCAATCACAAATTATGTTTGGGAATTTGGAAGATATTCCACCCTTGTGAAATATTATGAATTGATTTTAATTATTACGAAACAATTCTTTAAATACAGTAGTTTTATTTCTATGAACCAAGTATTTAACTAACTTTTATTTATATTATGGCGAAACAAAACTTAAAAAGTTGGTCATAATGTTTTAATCTAATCGGTTTTTGATTAATACTTCACTTTGTTACCACACTTTCCCCTGTCGTCATTAAAACTATTAGAAGATAAACATAGCCGTCATTTTCTTCTTTTAAATAGCTACATGAACTCTAGCTTTAGAATGTACGCACATTACAGGGATGCTCACAGAATAAGCAATAGAGTTATTCACTCTTACCCATTTAAGTAAATGAATAGAGAGATGATCTAATTTACTTAGTTACGAAATTAAATAGAAGCACAGATTTTTCCAATATTCTTACTACTAATAATAATAATGTTCATACTGGTATTATTACTTAGAGTAGAACTGTTTAGACTAACACAGTTTTGAAGTAGGAAAACTCAGTTAATCATATCCTCTTCAAACTTTTTTGATGGCAAAAAAGAAAATTCATTTGACTGTAAATATAAACGGTAAAAACAGTTGGCAACATGTTTTTATTTTGCATTTGGCTAATACCACTACTTCTTACGTTTTCATATTGTATTTCGATTGGTGGAATAACACTAATATATGCATATCAGACAATTTATGGAAACTGTATCAAAATATGTGCTTGCATAATCCTGAAAACATTTTTTAGTCTAATCATATGAAACTGGTAAAAGTCCCCTTAGATTTGATAAAGCAAGCACTTTTTGTTGTTAATCCATGACTAAAAATATGGTAAATTAAAACAATACAGATATTTGACAACCGTTGTTTATTAGTCTCCTAGTGTTAAACTGAACGTAAGTTATATTAAACTGCAAGTTATTCTTGGAGACGTTTCATTCAATTCGATTGGAATAATATAATTGGAATGCTTATTGTAAAAAGGCAGTTGGTAAAATGCGTACATTTTATAATGTAAATAAACCACCATTACTTAGTCCTTATTGGTTATAGAATTGTTGTCTATTAATTTTCAATACAACTAATAAAGTCGATGAAGTGATACACTATGCATTTCGCTTTAATGGTAAGTGATCGCTGGGAAGCTTTAGTTAGCAATTGTCGGCAGGACAGTGTTACTCGCACACACAAACTATATATGCCCTATTGGCATGACATAGATTACAGATTTTTAAGTGATATCTCTAGACTTTGATAGGATAACTAGATTGATAATAATATATCGTAGGAAGTAAAATAATGAAATAAACCTCTAAACTGATGTGGATGCATCAGCGTTCAGATTTCATGAATGGAAATCAACTATTTTTGTTATTATCATTAGTATCACATTATCGATTAAAGGTTGAATTTTAGAGTTTTCCAAACAATTTTGCTTTTTTATATTGATTTGTAAAGTTATATCAAACTGTTATAGATCTTTGTTGAACTTACAACTGAGTAAATCTAGTAAATAAACTTTCATGAACTATCAAAATATGAATAAATGGTTCTGAATCACTTTTATAAGCACCTTGTTCATCATAATTTAGTAGATTATACATTAAGGGCATATAAGCGTATTGCTTATAAACATATTTAACTATCATTACTTTAAAAGACAATATTGGAATGTACGCGTTATTAAATCTAAAGTGGTTTTGTACAGATTAGTTATTTAATTTGTTGTTTGTATTAATCCCAGGTTGATCTCTCTTGAGTATAACTTAAAACACTGGACAACTGTTTCATCCAATTATTGAGCTTCTCAGAGATGAGCATCCATGATCACATAAGGACTGGTATTCAAATATAAGATTTTGATTTCAATCATGAATATCATTTAGGTAGCAATTCTGAAAGTTCTAGAAAGCGATCGTGATTAGTAGAGCTCAAACAATCCTGAAGGGAGAAATTAATCAGCATAAGCATCGAATAGTCTTTACGCTATGTCACAATCTTACTGAAAAGTAGATCCAACCACTGGTCATCACAGAAGTGTTTTTTTATGATAAAACGTTCACCGCAATACCAGGATATTTTGAGTTGGATTCCCTAGATGATATTTTTCGCTGAGTAGTCCAATACTACAACATGACAAGCATCCAGTTTCAACGTATCATATCAACTTTACGTTTAATACAAGTTATCAAAATGGCTTTTTAAATAAGAAATTCTCCATTTTATTTTATAGCAACTTGCGAACTTAACAATAAAATGCATAAATGTTGTAAAACATATGAATATTATATTATGTGATATCCGAGATTCACCGTTTGACACTATCCTGTTATTTATAGAAAAAAGCAAATAAGTGTCACATGCATCCAGTAGGTGTTTCAAAATGATTTTGAATGATCTTATGAGAGCTTTCAGTTTTACAAAAAATTAATTGCAAGATTCAACATGTAAGAATCAGTAAAATTCAAATGAGTTAGTACCTATGGTATGATACCAAAACAAGCGAGAACATATCAGTAAGGAGGCATATGTCACATGGCACAAAGCTTCAGGAGTTCATTTCTGTCCTTATATCACTCAGCATGAGAGATTCGTTGCTTGCAAACATATCGAAAAATGCAAGATTGTCTTATAAATAAACTGGTTCTATATTTCTTGTCTTAAGCTGACTAAAAAGTTAGAAGTTAACCTTCATAATCTTATTTAAATGTTAGCCATTTATTGCAATAACTAATTTCATATACAGAGGCATCATGCTTTATGAGTCTGTTAGGGTGAATATGTTCTATATTTTGTTACTAATACTATTCAGCTACCTGATTCTTCAGTCATTAAACTATATTGTAAATCGAAGAGTTTCGTAACTAATAATCACAGAAGCTAATATTGTATTTACTTTTTTCATAAAATGACAAAGAAATATAACTACTTAACATCAAACAAGTTATCGAGTCATTTAGATTAGTTGCTAGATTGCAATTAGGACAACAGAATCTTATGATGACTGAATAAAAGACAAGCATGTTAGGTGAAATATTTCCTGCAGATAATCAACTACATAACAAGAATATATTATCATCATTTCATTATGATTCATCGAAGTAGTTCTTTTTTCAGCATTAAGTAAACTGAATATTCTGAAACTGAGGAAATTTTCAAAAATACATCATTCTGAAATAATCAACTGCTCATTAATTCTGTTTTCTAAAATGATGCATAATTTAACACAACCAACTATGCATACTCAACTAGTTGAATTTATTACAAATTACCACTTTACATTTAAGTTTCACTTATAAATTTATAATAATCAAAGATAAACGAAAACACGTGATGTTTATTTTTCAATTTTTCAATTTCTTTCTGTCATTTCGCTTAAGTATAAAAACGTAACTACATAAAACATATGGTGAAGTCATTACTTTATATCAGCTTATGTTAAATCACTTATATCACTATGTTCGCTCTGTTTAACAACATAGATTGTGTTTAACTCTGTATCTATTTTATTTTTATAGATTTTCTAATTAAAATATATTTTCCTATCAATTACTTTAAATGAACTAAATAAATAAGTAACCAATAAAGTAGATTTAAAATCGGCATTTTTTTTAATTAATTCAATATGTTGGTTAAATGAATTATGTTGTGATGAACATTGATATATTTGTATATTAATTATTTCATTTAATTCACTGTAACTATAGAAATTCTTGTCTGTTTTAGTTGTGTTGGTTACTACTTACAGGACTTTAGAGGAGTAGTCTATAGAGGAACGTCTTATGAACTAGTAACAGTATACAATTGACGTAGGAAGAAAGAAATGCTTAAACATATTGGGTAGGAAGTAAGATTAAAAGCAATAGAAAGGAGTGCAGATCAAATCTAGAGTGAAAAATACAAATATGTGTAAATAAATGAATGAATGTAATATACACATTATTTATTCCTTCCTATAATTGCACAACATGAATCATTCATCCCTCCAATTAGTGATTCTTTACGGTCATGCTGAATCGCTTTAGCCGGGTGGGAAATTTTCATCGTCATTCTGGATGACTTTGTCAGCGTAAACGTCATGTAAAAGTTAGGCTTTTGCCAAAAAGTTTGTGTCTAAAAAGTTGTTTAGAACAAGGATGTGAACTTCTCGGTTGATTCGTCCAGTTCAAAAGACAGAGTATAACTAAAACTATCCTATTGAATTAAAATTTTCCTCTATCATCTTAGGCATCCGTCTTAAATAATATTAAATTTTATCTAAATATTCGTCCACTTATTGTGTAGATATTTTGTGAACATGAAATATAAAATAGTCAGCTGATTTTATAATTAGAAGGTGTTTATACAATTTTCTTTTGATACCACTGCAAACCGAATCATTCTTGTATGACTGTTACTGTGACTTACAGTGGATGCTTGTCATCCATTTACATTTATTATCTGATTCTTAGAATGCAAAACTTCAGTAAGCATATAATCCAGTTGTTCATTTGTTTATTTGAAGTAATAAGAATTCATATTCTTGCATCAAATGGTAATCTGTTTTGAATTTGAGCAGATAAAAGCTAAGATTGGTTCATTGATGTTATCTTGTGTAAATCTACAATATTTATTCATTATTATATTTCCTTTAACGGTTGATACTAGAAAACCTAAAGATACTAAAGTCATTTCATAAATTTCATTCTTTAAACCCAAGATTTTTCCACTAAATTTTCAATTCGTGGCTAGTCAGATAATGAATAGAATAAGGTACTTAAAATCTTGAATAAGAATCTTCTATTTTATTAAAAAATTGCATTTGTATAGAGCACAATGAGAAATGTTTCAAGAAGCCCTTATATAAAATAAAAGGTCACATATACAACAAATATTCTTAGTATCTTTGATCAATCTTTGCCTATTGATTGCTTTTATAATCTGAATAGCTATCAGGCTTTATGGTTCAATTGAGATGGCTATTTTTTGTGGATTGCTTTTATAATTGATTGGATATGTCACAGATTGATGCTGGCAGGGTACCATTGGAGACTAGAGAGCATTGGATAGCTGTTTCGTCCTAGTTTGGAAGATATCACGAATTGATAGAAGTGAAAATTGTACAACTAAATGTCGACCCAGCGGTGCAGAGGGTTAGGTGTTTATCAATCTGAAACCCCAGGTGCGGAATCTGAGGTGCACACTTCTGAGTAGTTCTACACTAGAACGAAACAGCAGTTCAGTGATCTCTGATTTTCAATGATACTCTACTAGCATCAATCTGTTACATATAAAACCAACTATAAGGCCTTAATTTAAATGTTCTTAATTACATCAACTATAACGGCATTCAATACGTATGTTTGATTTAACTAATTATATCAATATTACATACTAGAACAGTCTTGAATTTGATCTCTTTTCGGTATACAATAATAAATTCAAATGACATTGTCCCTAGTAAACATCTTCAGTTTGATTATCTTTTATGAATTTATGGGGAGAATTTTTCTTGTGTTAATTGGTTTTCTTACATTATTTACAAGATCTGAATAATCTGATGAAATATTAGATACATAAATATATATTGTTATTGTAACACTGACTATATGGTTTTTGAAATTTACGAAATTTGAACTTGGTTTCATTCAATCAATGACCTACCTTAGTAATAAGAATAATATATTCTGAAATTAATTGCGGAATATGTGCCGATTTGCAAGCGTGTTCATGTTACTTAAGATGAGGTCAGTGTAGATTATTTGAAAAAGCGAATACTATTCATTATTTCAATGAAAAGTTAAATTCCCAGTTGTTAAAAACTTGTTATGACGCGTGAAATTTGGGTTGGGTGACCGAATGCCAATTAGGTGTGCCTAGTCGATAAATGCGCCTCTGCCCTATGCCCACTGAGTCCCAAACCGGAATAAGAAGAACACGAGCTGATAGGCCAACCAGATAGAATCGGATTATATTTCATACATTCTTTTATATATACATAAAACCAGACCACACAGCGAACCAATTAGGAAATTCACATTAATGCAAAACAAAGGTAATAGTGGCAGTGAATAGAGATAACTTGTACACTACCAATTAACTATAGTTTATAGTAAGAGACAATATACTAAGAGTAAATATACTAATCGGGAGGATAGGGTAAGGGGTACGTAACAATCATAGAAATGTAATGTTTACATTACCCACAGTTATAATAATTGAAATAGTGTTCTAAAACACAGTACTGAGAGTTTGTTACTCTTCTTTAGTGGTTTGGCATGACAAAACTACAGAGTATAAGGATGTTGGTTGACAAAATAAACATCAGAGGTTAAAGCCTAATACTTGATAAGCAACAAAACAAAATAGTTATTTTAATCTTACTCACGTCTTTTTCTCATCAAGTTATATTGTTTATCATGTAAGCATGATCTTTTTAAGAATTCTTATTGATTTACTAACCTTAATTGTAAATAAAAGCAATGATAAATACAAACCTTCAATATTTTTTCTCTTTTTATCGCTTTATTCAACTTAACTCTCTTAGTACTAGAATTTCGTGATGTTAATTTGATCATGAATCCTTTTATTTTACGACTTAATGTTACCTGTTTGAAGGGTTTGAATTCAAAATTTGAAAATGAAATTTGTTGTCTCAGTAACTATACTTCAAATTGGAATATATGTGGAAATGGGGTAGAGGGGGTTAACTACATACAAATCATTTTGATCAGACATTTAGTAAATGTATAAGATAATGTTGCTTTGTTGTAATGTCTAGTAAAAGAATAAACGTGGACTCAGTAATAGACTTATAATGTTTTTAAACAGCTTATATAGGAATGGTACTTTGATAGTCGAAGCGAAATACAACTTAATGAGACATATTATGGTAAAATAGAGTTTAATAAATAAACAGTTCTTATACAGACTATGGTGAAAATTGTAATACTTTAATAATCAAAGTTACTTAACTAAATTTAAAATCTATTTTGGATTAAGGTTTGTTAATGTTTCTTACAGTTTTCCATTTAATATTCCCAGAGATACCGTCTATAAGTATGATGAAAGTAAATAATGATAAACTTCCACTAATGTTAACATTATCGATAAAACAAACGCTTTTAAAATTATCAATAAACAAAGCGAATCGATTAGACAAAAATTTACTCAGACCACTGGAATTTAAAGATTAAAACTATACGTTTGGATTCAGAAGGAGTCAGTAATTAATCTTCAATTGTTTCGGTAACATTAAGTCAATGACCCAGTTTCCTTTTCCAACTATAGTAAACAGAAAGCCGGTAAGGTATACTTTTACATTCCTATTTTTTTTTTATATAATCATGACGAATACGTATTCATAATTACAATCGAACTCCCTCAGCTAGCCATTAGAACTCTCATTCTTACGTGACCTACAAAATTATTTTTCGAACCTTTTACACATTACATAATTAAGTTCTAGAATATTAATCTAATTGATTTATAAATACTCCAATTTCAATTTTTTTGCGGTTTAACTATCTAGAAAATCTAATTTTATCTGTTAAACACTTCAATTAATATAATTAATGTATGTATTAGTACTTTGAGTTTTCTAAACTCATTTGCCTGTAGGTAACTGATGAGAATGCTGCAAAATACAGTGAATTCAAAGTATTCTGCAAATATCGTCGTTTTAACATTATTTAACATTGTATCTACCTCAAGTATTTTAATCTACAGCTTATTATGCTTGACTGTACAGTTTTCATACTAAATTGAGTGTTGTTTAATCAAATCAAATCAATTCTGGAAGTATACGTTCCAGTACAATTTAAATAAATACTAAAGCAGCTATACTGTCATTGACACTTATGTTTTGTTTAGCTACAAACAGTTAATTTTAATGAAAATTACATAGCTCATCTATTAAACAACATTTGATGGGAAATAACTATTGTTACTTCCACAACACTTTTATTACGAAACAATTGACTTCAATCTGTATGTTGTTATTTATTTATATTATTGCGTCATTTGCAAGGCGGGAACATTTAGTGCTAATTTGCACTGTAAAGTAGAGTTTAAGCCCATATGCTAATGATATGTAAACTTCAAATAATGAAATTAAGCGCAGTGACAATAAAACTGATTAAATTTTACGGAAGATGAATGAGGTTGTTAACTTTTGTTTTATTCATAAAGTATATTTAGGTACTTTTATGTACTTTTTAGAAGTAAATTCATTAATTTCTTTCTAAGTTAATAAATGAACGTCAACATATAAACGATGATTAATTAAATACGGAAGTCTCGACTATTAGTAATAAATTTTTATAATTTGTGAAAAAATCTCATTAACTTTCAGCTTATAATTCATTCGATTTCTACTTCCATTTACATCAAAGTAGCTTGGAAAATCGTTCCGAGCTTAGCAATAGGTAAACATATTCCCATGTATGTTCATATAACAAACTGAATGTTTTACAGAATTACACAAATATGTTTGATGGTAGAATATTCCGAAAGGAAGTAACGAAAACAATAACAGTGACACTACGTATTAAGTTTGGTGGAATCACTGTAAGCAACTGGCTGTATCTGATTCTCCCTGACACTTTTAAGTTAAATCTGAAGTAACTGAACGAAATCCACATGTTAAGATAAAATATTCAATATTAGCTATGTACCTGATACAATAATCTGTTTGATTGTTAAGAATCATTCTCATCTGCGTAGAATCCGTATAGTTAGGCAATACAATATTCAATTAAGCCTGAGAAGAGTGAGCATTTTTTTATTGCGTTGTTTCCATTGAACAATGAATAAATCTATGTTCATCATTATTTTTAACTTTAATAATTGCATTCTACTTGATATTCTGCAGGGTTTGGAAGGAACTGTCTTCATTTACAGGAATATTTAAACTGACATGATTAACGGCGTATATTTTATGATATGTTTTCTTAATATCGTGACCGATAAGTAGACTTTTATTATTTAATGAACGACATATGAGATCGATAGTGGTGATGTAAATAAACTTCGATCCTGTTTATTTTCTGTCAAAAATTTTGTATTTGAGTATATTACATTGTCATGAAGAATGATTAATTGTTTTATCGTTTGATATCCGTTTATTTGGGGCGTTTGCATCAATCATTCGGATTAGTAAATAAATGATGCTCGGTTAAGATCATTTCAAGACGTCACACAATCATTCCTTTCATTATAACATTTATGCTTAAATGTATACACAACTTACACTACGCTCTGTATAAATTTTTAATCCAAAAGATTTTCCTTTACATTAAAATAGGTGGCGAAAAGTTGAGCAGCATAATGTGCATGTGTATAAGGCATTTCTAAATGTTCATAAGCCCAATAGTTCCTGTAAATTACAAAATATAATTTAATAAACAAAACATACGAATAACAGGTTTATTTTATTGCTCTAGGTTAAACCATGCACGACAGCTAGCCTCATATCGATACATCATCTAAGTGTCAGACGCTTGATATTAAATTTTTCAACAAGCTTATCATAAGCATACGTCTACCTAGTGAGACGAAAACAATTCCAATCGTGATAGTTTGAATTCCTTTTAATTTTGAGGTTTTCGAAACATGCTTAGACTATATAAGGTACATCTGTTTTCTATTCTACTAATACAGCTGCCTAACTTTCACTTTAATGTGACAAGCTAGGCTATCAACTAAATGAGATATATGCCTGTCAAATTGAAAGTTTTATACAAGTTAATTAATTTACTTACAAAACAGTATTTCAGAAGTGCTTAGTATTACTCAGTTGTATATTGTTAACTCTCGCAAGGTTACTAGTTTCAGTCTCATATCTACTTGTCATCATATTTTTCATCATTATCATTCATATTTTGAAAATAACCAACGTTTATCGGCTCTTTCTCTAATCTGGCGGTTTTATGCAAACATTCCTACTCTGTATTATACAGTTTGGTAACATTCCTATTTGTAAACAACTCGGTAGAAATTAAGATTCAGGTGGAACCTTCTTAGCACATCTTTCGTAAACTAAACACTGAAATATATAATCTGTTCTCTGTAACTTAGCCTCATTAGGAAAGTGGAAGGTGTTGTATCTATCATATCCCATAATAAACTGGTTGTTCTTATATGCTCTGTTGAAATCTTTTAATAAAATGATTACATGTATTGACTGCTACACAAAGTAGAAATGTCGTCAGCATACCTAGAAT
The DNA here is from genome assembly GCA_025215515.1 of Schistosoma japonicum. Lineage (NCBI taxonomy): Eukaryota > Metazoa > Platyhelminthes > Trematoda > Strigeidida > Schistosomatidae > Schistosoma > Schistosoma japonicum. Next base: position 16,669,269 of record CM046063.1, on the reverse strand, counting down.
ATTACGTTACCTCTTCGTTTGTTTACTAAAACTCGTTGGTCATATTAAGATACGTGAAATATTAACATAGATAAATTTAATTGTCATTTGATTCATCGATCTTATTTCGATATGTACTTTAAGTACAAATCAAACTCCATAAATGTAAGTATATACTACTTCCATAGAGAAATAATTTTCTGATTTATTCGGGTAATTTGTTATTTCTGCTTGATTTTTTTATATATTAAAGACCATTTGCTGAAAAATTAAAGGTCATAACTGTCTATCTAAGGAAATGATAATAGAAATTTTACATACTACTTATTTACTGCTAAAATTATGGGTGTTTTCAAGAGAAAAATAATTTCCACCTTGGCAAGCATGGATATATATATATATATATATATATATATATATATATATATATATAATCCTGAGAATTCCATTGATAAATATGAAACTCTGACGTACTAAGTAAAATGGAATTCTAATTGTTTTTATAATTAAATTTGATTAATTGTGTCTTATTGTTCGTTAGCGAAGTGACAGTGAAATAAAAGCCAGTGAGCACGTGGTATACATCAATAAGCGATTTTCTCTTCTCAGAAACTACTCATATATGTTTTAGGCCCTTTTATAAATAGTTTAGAGCTTCGTTGAAATCTGGAAATTTAGTTTTTAGAATGGTAATGAAATAAGTTGATCACATATCTCAATGACATTAAATGGTGGTTACTAAATAGTAAGAATAAGCAGACGTTAGAAATAAGTGACTGCCAGCCTAATGGTCTTATAGTTAATTAATCAATGTCCAGTTTGAATTTTAACCCATGGTGGATTAGTGATTACTTCCTGTTAAGGAGTTTCAACCTCAGACAAATCAGCTATCCAAATATTTATAGTTTCTACTAGCTATTTATATAAACTCTGTTATGTAAACTAAGGAGTTTCTCAAGATTGTATTCCTCAGATTCTACATGTTTCAATATACTCAAAAACCATGAAACATAATGTCAACTAACTCTTTAATATTACTAAATGATAACTAGTTCTAGAAATATTGTTAAGCAAACACTCATACGGAAATGTTTCAATGTTTCTTTAATTTTGCCTTAATAATGACACACCTTATTTCAATTGTTGAACTGATGATTTTTTCGGTGATTTCTACTCCATGTACTCAGTATATTGCCAATTTTGAATTAGTTTCAGATTATTTTAAATTCTTAATAAAATTAAGGTTAAAAGTCTTTCACAAGTTTCAAATTTGTTTTAGTCTAAAGTTATTAGATACTTCCATAACGTGATGAAATCATTAATCAAATAAACCTGAACTAATTTCGAGTTCCAGTGAGTTCATCAACATTGGAATGCATGTACACCCTGTTGACAAGTCCCATGTAGTATGAAGTGTGCGCCCTGGGTTTTACTTGCCAGCAACTAACCAACTCAATGCATATCTGTGAACTACTTATGTACTGACATTGTCTACTGAGGATACGCACTTGACAACATAGAGTGATCAATTACAGTCCATAACAAATCAACGGAATAAAGCAAAAACCTCTAAATTAGACATATGCAAACATATTTCATGCTTTATACAAACTAAATAGGGTTAGATGATAATTCGTTCTACGTAAAACAGAAGGGAGTGACCATCACGTTTCGAATTTTGTGTATCAGTAGACAAGAAACCAATTTGAATTTGATTAGTTGGATGTTATGATCATATTTTATCAAAATAAACAAATGCATTTTTAATTGTGACATCAACAGCAGATATTACAACAGAACAAAATTTAAAATAAATCAGCGAAACATTTATAGATGTATAGGTTTCAGGTCAAACATTATAAATACTGACGATCGATCTAATGAATTACGTTTAGAGTTTCGAATCAGGATTAGTGTCAGTGTTTAAAACTAAGACTTAGAACCTAGATAAGTTTCTCCTATCTGTATTAAAATTAAATGGCTGGTCCTGCTGATTTTCTCAATTTCGCTATGAATAGTCATACGGTGATTTCATAGCACGTTTATGTAGAAAATGTTTCCACTCCACAAATAAGTGTTACTCTATATTGAGTCGTCGGATGTTATCGGAACATTTCTTTCTCCAGGATGGTTCAAAGTAGCTGAAAAGGAACAAACTAATATATGAGAAATCGCAAACATTGTAATTTATTGTTTATTTATATAAGAATGCCAAATTCTACAGGCACATATTATGCTAAATTACTGTGTCAACAGTAATCTGGTCTAGGCTATATAAGTTATTTTGCACATCAACTTATGCTTCCAGTATGAGAGTAAGGTTTAAAAGTTTAGGACAAAATAGTCGACCAATATGAGTAGGGAATACGGTTCAGTGAACATCAACTAGTATGACCAGCAGTGCCATATAAATTACCAGTATGTTTTGTATTATTGTGAATTATTGTCAACAACTGATTAACTTGTTTTCTGAATAAATATTTGTAGAATATAGGTTGAATGTTTTCTCAATCATAGATTGTACTGATACATTTCTGACTGAATAAGAAATATCAACCGTCGGAAGCCAGGCAATGCAGTGGTCTAATAGCAAAGCGTTTGCCGCAGACCCAGAGGGTCCAGGGTATGATCCCTAGAGGGTGGTGGAGGTGAATTGCTGAATAGTCCCATACTAGTACGAAATAGCTGTCCAAGGATTCCTTGTGATAAACGGCTGTCTAATTCAAAACAATTCATGATAGAAAATTGACATTTAAAAATCTCCACGTCACCCAATTACAATGATATATTTTTATTGATAAATCACAAAGTAATAAATAGCCAATGCGAGTTTCTCAGTCAGTTAAAGTTCGAATAGCTATAACTTAACTACTTCGACTGTGAAGTTTTGTGGTACAGCTTCGAATCTTGCAGGCAAGATTAGAACTTAGAAGGTTCTAAGTTCACTTTGCTGACGAAATTCAACTAGCACAAAACTATAGTCCATGATTCACTTTAGCCTCCTGTGTAAACAACATGTTTTAATTTGCTATTTGTGTAGTTAGTCTGACCTATTATTACAATTTCTGTGAATGAGAAACTTGATTAGTATATGTCGAGACTAGATAACGTCGAATTTGAATAATCGACAATTAATAACAAACGATTAGCAAAACTCGATTAAAATGCATCACTCTCCATACTTTGTAGGCAAAAATATTGATTCATGCCGCTGGTTAAAATTAACGTCATATTAATCAGATTGGAATATAGTCTTTATAATGAACTACTGAAAACTGCGGACTTCAGTTTCAGGAAGTTTCTCAATTCATTTATAAGAGCCGCCTATCAAACCCAAGGCTTTCAGGAATTTAAGTGCATATAGCTGAAATGTTTCCATTTAAGATGAACCAACTTTCAAACATTCTTTCGTTTTAATGATAATCCAACTGTATAAATTCAGTAAAATATTAGGTACAATATGATAAAATGAGATTTTTTAAATATTTAGAGACCAAATATATTCATATTATAGTAAAGTTTTATAAAATGCATTGATCACAGAGTGATATTAACTGGGTAAACTATTTCAATTCAAAGATGACTTGTCAGCGGACATTCATCGACAGTGCATAACTGTGATCTAATACAATATCAAAAATACGAGGCTTACGCCTTATAAGTTTATTGTCTATAAGGAAGTCTAGAAATCATATTCATTTTCTCAAACCACCATCCAACAAAGAATTTAAATAATGACTGCATATTCCATTTTAGAAACTGCATCACTTCATCGTTTTACTGTTATTGTATCACAAGTATTGAATATTAGTTTTCTTAGTAATTCACGGAATTTGTAAGCATTAATTAATTCTACACAAACAATTAAAGGCCAATATGTTATGCTGTTTTATTCATGAATAATTACCTATTAGTTACTAAATAACACTCATTATCTGTTTGTCAGAAAAGAGGTTACCTTAGATAAATACACTCAAATCAGATAGAAAATCAAATACCTGGACATATTTTGAAATCGAGACAATACAATTACCTGCTTACCGGAACTAACATCAAAATTCACAAAGTTGATTATACAGATAAAGATAGTCCATAACTTGTATCCCATGTACCTTGTAAAGTAAAAACTGTATTTTCATTAGTTAAGTCGATTATTATTTTTAATATTTAGCTTAAAGGTAAACAAAAGGTAGGAGAGAAATACAAATACATTTTCGTACAATACGCCGTATTACCTTGATACTCTACATCGAATTCCATCGTTCATCAAAAATTAATGCATTTTGATTAATTCATAGGTTGTACTTAGTAAGAAATAGCTTTATACAACAGTTATCTTTCAATAAAAAGAGAATAACTACATATAATATATGATTATTTATCGAAAGTTATATTGAGAAAGAAAAATGCCAAACAATGGATACATGAAATTTATAACCAATTCCTAATCACCATGCGTTTGTTACATTCAAGCCCTAAAAACATGACAATAACCGGATATGACAGAAAGAAGATTTACTTCCAGGGTTAATTTATATAAGGAAAACATATATATTTATATGCTTATTTGTAGCTTTGATGTTACTAAACCTTTTGGAGACAGGTTAAAATTATTAACAAAATTAATTATTCTATCAGGATACGACATAACGTATCGATTTTCCTAGATTACCAAAGAAAATTCTCAAGCAACGTTTTTTGACCGACGTTTTTTTAATATTTTTTGCAGCTTCTGAAGACAGTTCGATGAATTACCATGAGTCTTTCCAATGTGGCATAGCCACATAAATTATTAAAATAACGAAGAATTTTTAAGCTACCATTAGATGTTCACGAAAAGTATACATAAAGTGTAATGAAGTATTTACTGTATTCATATAAACGTAAATTGGACCTAGTACACATGGAATCGAAAATATCAAACGGCATATAGCATTTAGCTGACATTACACACCTTTATTTATTTTATGAACAATAGTATAGTAATGCCTGAATTCTTAACTTGTAGTGTTGTTTTAATTGACTGTTGACCAAGGTTAAATAAATTCCCGTATTTCGCAAAATGGAATTTTTTCAGTTTTCATGTTTAACATAAGAGTGAAAAGGTCAGTAGTAGGTCATATGCAAGATAAAAGAAATATATCCAACTACCAAAACTTGGTTTACAAGCTTTCTAATAAGCCATTTGATATTATTTCAACTGTCGTGTCTGTGTGACAACTATCATACAACTTTCATTGTGCTGAATACTTACAAGTATAATGACCTAATCATATAATTCAAATAAACCGCGATACATCTACTTGCCAAGATAATTTAATACGTAACGGAAACTTTAAATGTTGACATAATCGCACTCATCAACTTAACACTGATATGTGTATATCTCTATATGCATTCTGACGAATTACAGTGAAACACAGAAATAATTAGGGTTGTACATTGTGCTTGATTTTTATACATGGAGAAGGTTAAACTCATGTTAGATAGCTGTTCTGACATTCGTATGAAATCTTAACAGGTAATTAACAATAGTCAGTGAAGAAGAATACAAACATGTAAATCAACATTTAGGTTAAGGTTATGTGAATGCATATATTTGTATGCATATCCTTCGCATTATTACGCACCACTGCACATAAGTTCACTAAATTTATGCAAAAATATACTGATATAGAATAGAAAAGTTCTTCAATCTATTCGCCTATTGATTATTTGTAATATCGTAGTGATGTATCAGGCTGCCAAATTCAGTTCTAGTCACTATGATTGTATGAAATACATTACATTATTTCTAATTAAATACCACCATTCACAGCTTAAAATGAATTTACAAAGTCATTTGTTCCTACCTGGAACTGAACGGCTGTTCAGTTTTAAATATTAGAAAGTTGTGATCATGCTTAGTCTTATTATTCATTCATTTGGTCAAGATTACTAGCCTCTGACTAATCTTACTATTCCATGTGTTCTATATTTCTAAATCATATTCATATGAAGTTTTTCATTTCCCCTTGAAGTTAATCAAATAATTCATCATGTTTTAGAAAAAAACATTTTCAGTAAAGTAGAGAGACAGAGAGTGTGAACGATAGCTAGTGTATTTGTTGTAGTCTGCAACTAATAGCATCATTCTGAGTATCAACCGCATTCAAAAGAATATACTCGACGACTGTGAAATTGTTTATTGATTACTACCGAAGTGTAGAAGATGTGAAGAATATACATACAGATAAGTAAATACCTTAAATGAAATAAGATTTTTGAGGAATTAGGCTGAAAAAAATATTTAAATGTGCAATATACAAGCCTTTTACCTGAAATGTCGTTGATTATTGCATATAAGAATATTATAGTAAATCGCTAAATCACTGTATCAAAACAATGATAATACGATTGAATTCAAAGTTTTCACATTACGAGCTGATTTTAATTTAATAATCATTGAAATGTACTAATCGGACAGCTGTTTATTTGTAGAATGTGATCACTCGTTCTTATCTCCATCAGGAATAGAACCCAGAATTCTCAGGCTACTGAGACAGTATCTTGTATTTGGAATTTTCAACTTCAGTTAAATTGCGACATTGACGAAAAGTATTTAATAATATTGGTGCATAATTACTTCACAATCGATTTTTTCGAACTTTACTAGTCATTTTTTCTCACTAGAACTTTAGAATCATTTATTATGTGCTACATAACTGCTTTTTCCTATTCCAATCAAAGGTCCGTTAAAGTATCTGATATATTATTATCCAAAAGTCAAATACATTCACACATTTGCTTGAAGCACGGTGGTTGTAAACAGTCAGCCAGAAACTTCGGCTTTTATAGGCTTCAGGATAGCTTGCACTTATCACCATACCTACCTGCAGTCATGAAGATAATAACACATTTTAGGGATTCAAACCCTGGCCACTTACTTTCGCGATCTGTGTCTGTTACTCAAATAGCTCACTGGAATATTGAATGATAAGAGTTTGTATTCAGCAGGCGCATCAGTCCACCTCCAATGATTTTTGGTGTACTTCCTTATAAGTGCTCCCTGTTACAATTACCCACCCAACATCGGCTATTACTTTCGTTCCGCCTCAATTAAAATGTAAATTAAAAAAAACTTATCATGAAATTTTACATTTTCATTCTATAAATTAATCATTGTGTTATAACATACGACACTGAATAAAACAATCAACATTATCTCCTTTGGATAAATCCAATTATCATCTAAATTGACCTCTATTGACCTATTTTGCAAAATAATTACATTCTAATCTTCCATATTTAAGTAATGTTTCGGAAATTTTTTCTCATATTCTGTCGAATCGATTCAAGTGAGTCAAGGATTTAATAAAATTAATGATATTGGTGACAATATGTGCTATCCATTCACTCTACAACTAAAAATGTATGCAGCTCAACAGACGGGTTGTTGCCTACTTGTATAATATAACGTCTGTCGAGAATATAATCTTTACATAATGAAGATATTATACAGCGAAACATAGTCCTCCACTTAGTAAAATTCATGATACATATCGTGTTTAACGAAAGTACGTCTTAATTATGGCAGTTCTATGTACATCTGAGACCAGTAAAGGTTGAACTGTACTGTCGAGTGCCAACTAGTACAAAACCTACTTCGAACAGATTATCCTACATACTACCCGAACCTAGTGAATATGATACTGAATCCCTCAGACTAGTAGACACGTTGAACTAACAACCAGAGAAATATATAATGGTCAGTGGTTAATCATTATAGATGTATTTCCTTTTTCTGCATTAAGACCCTAAACATTTGTCTTAAAACCAGTTTACTTAGTGGAATTTACCTTGAGAAATGAATAGTATGTTTGAGTTTCATTTACTTTATCTAAAACAGTAATTAATTAAACAAATTTCAGTAATTTACCCATAAATCACTAAACTCGAATGTTAACTTAAATGGTTATGCACACCTTCCAAAATGTTCCATATCGTATTACAAAAAGAATTGAGCTTGATGAAATTTAATTATCTTAAAATAACAGACTATAAAATTACTGATTGTTATTAAAACCAATAACGCCTAATATAGCATTATTGTTTAGAATTCATTATGAAACTATGTATAGTGTATTCATTAAATGATATGTCTGAATAGATTGCTTCAAAATGGTGTAGCTCAAGTGCGAGTCATTAGTTGCTATTGGGGCTGGTTAGAATTCTGTTTAAACAGTGACATGAACATTAGTATTCAGGCTTATTGAGGTAAAAAAAATGCTAGAATTTGAAGGAACAAGCGCCGAAGATTGTTCATCCATCTTAGATTGCCATTCCAAGAAAGTCGTAAATTATTATTTTTAAGCTAATTTTTACTTTATATTATACATGTCTACTAACAACATGAAGTAATTTGATTGAAACATTATTTGTCTTCCAATAAAGTAAATGTGTGCCATTTCGAACGACCTTTTACTCATTTAATAATGCCTTATAAGTATGGTTAAGTTTAGAAGTTGAGGTTGGAAAGTAAAATTCATGATACGAGTTTCGTCCTGCTAAGAAATCCATAATGAGATATCTTACAAAGACTGGAACCTATGTCCTCGACTTCACTTTCTAGCCACAATCCAACTGTAATAATACTTTTGAACTACTATTGTATCAGACGATTTCATAAAAGATGAACATATGACAACTGAATCAAAACATTTTTAGTACATAAGAATTAACTGCGAAGATACATATACTTTCAAAATACCATATGAGATTTTGATACTTGCTTTTGAATTTCATTTAATAAAAATGATACCAATATAAATAGTAAACAAATTTCTAGGGGTCTAAATTTAAGACAAACAAAATCGATTTATCCTACAGTTGGTTAGTGATTTATTTTCTTTCTTACTGTATTTTTATTCCATTGAAAATGGAAATGTTACTTGTCTGGTATGAATTTAGAACTTAATGGAGGGTTGTTTAAAATAATTCGTTTTTTTCTTTAGGAAAATTGTACATTTGTAGATTTTTCAATGTTGAGTTGGATCACTTTTAAATGGTAATCAGGTTGATTTAAAAAAGGAACAATGTTGTTCATTTATGCGTTAGTATACATCAGATAATGCAATCTTGCAATGTAAGTGCATTGTATCATCAAATATAGGTATGACGGTCTCTGTTTCTTTATTCCTCCTTCTTTACTGACTCTATTTATCTCATTTTATATGATCTTACGACTATTATTTGTAATATAACAATTAAATCTAGATTTCTATCAAAACAATAGACAAGCACTTAACATAATATGATAATAATAAAGGTTTAAATCATCCCATTATTTACATTTGTCACTAGCTTTGATTAATCATTTGTACGTGAATGCCCATCTTGAATAGATTACCTCGAAATAGTCTGCATTTACTAACAATTTACTAATTCCAACGAAGGTTTGCTTAAAATCATTTGTGAGTATCAGCAGTAAGATTATTGGAACATTTACACAGATATAATGTATGTTAGACAAGTTAGTGATAGTAACTTTGTAGATGTGGCGTTAGCTTTTTAAAGCAAAAAGTGAGAGGATTATGTTTCAATATGAATATCAATACTAAGTTGTAGATACATCCGGCTAATGAATTCCAAACAGGAAGATATGTGTGTTTATTACTCTGTTAGCCTCAATCTATCTATTCACATTAGAAGTTCCTAAAAAAATAAAATTCGGACTTATTGAAAAGTGAAAGGTTTATCAACGTAGTCAAGTTTTATTTCACAAATTAATTATTCATCAAAAGAAATACGTTTATTGGGAATGCTTGTTATAACATAAATGATGAAATTTCAGGGGTTATCAACTGACATGCATCACACAGATGCTTACTCATTAAATTATCGCAGATTTAAATGTTACTGGTGAAATGCAGCGTGAAAATAGGAATCAATATTTTCACAAAGGATTCAATTGAAATAAGATCTCTTATGACAAGTTTGCTCACAAATTAGGAATAACTGAAGTTTATTTGATTTATGTTGCCTTTGACATTGGGACCAATAGGCTTACAGATGTTATATTCCAATGACTAAAAATGGTACATACATAAGTGTCACAGACATCTAAAAATGTTTCGGCTGTGTTACAAATAGGAAAGGTGACGTTATGTGTATGGTTGAAAATATCAGTACATATTTATACAAAAACAAAGACGTTTGAACGAAGAATATTCTTTTCGATAAATGCTCATCAGGTTCTACATTTATTAGTTCAAAATTATTAGTCACAAAAATAGCCAGTTCTGAGGCAGGTAAAACATTATTTAGATATCAAGGAGAATTGGTTAATTGGAAGTTTCTTTTCTCATCGAGTTATTTATAAAATACGAATGTTAATGTTGAAATACTCATCATCATGTAACTTGTGAAACGTAAACGACAATTGAGATAAACAAGATTATTAATCGAATATGTATATAGGTATCTCTGTATATGGGTGACATAGGAGATGGGGTGGTAGCAAAATACGATTAGATCAAATGTTTGTAGACAAAGGTCAAATCCTACTTAAAATGAAACCGGATGGTTAAGAGTTTGTAAAATGGAGTGAACGATAATCAAAATTCGTCAACTAGTAACAATAATAGACATAATTACAATCAGTTCATTTGTTTGATCTTAAAATGTGATATTTATTCTGTGTACTTTGATTTATAATAATAATAATAATAATAATAATAATAATAATAATAATAATAATAATAATAATAATAATAATAATAATAATAATAATATGGAAATGCACATTCACAGGGAGAACACATATGCATCAATCACATTAAATCGTCGCATGATTAAGGTAGTGATTGGTTTAGTGGATCTTGCGTCGGCCATGGCAGGAGAAGAGGTTGAACGTACTTCTTCTGTATGCACAGGTCTGGCTTCTTGACTCGTATAGCTATAGCCTCTGCCGTTTTAAGGACTTTCAGTCTAACCGATCTTGGCAGATAACTGTTTACACAAAATATTATTGTGAATGATTGATTTATGCTCGCCACATGACCTGTTTGAATTAGGTGAGCTAGTATTAAACTGTTGATACTTGTGACAACTCCTTTGGTTAACCGAACCGGAAGGTGCTCCCGAGCACGGAGGAGTAAATTCCTTGAGCATCTGCCAATATAAATTGCTCCACAGGAGCAGTTGAAATGATAGATACAAAATGAAGTGGCAAGCTTAGGTAATTTATCCTTTATTCTCGGTATCACCATGGGGCGGGTAGAAAACACGAGTTGTAGTTTTCCAGCGTTAAAAGTTCTCCGAATGGAGCTGCGTAACCTCAACGTTAGCATTTCTCTGGGCGCGTCCCCTCTGTATGCGAGTGGTCCGTCTTCTATCTTTGCCAAGAAAAATTCGGCTAACATGGGACCCAGTGGAGAGCCCATTGCTACTCCATCCACTTGTCTATATATGTCATTATTAAACATGAAATGTACATTCATTGTACACTTTAGTAATAGTTCCTTAAGCGTGTCTATTGGGATGGTGATATCTAGTCCGGTTTCTATGACTTGGTCGCATACATAGTTAACCGTCTCAATTAGTGGAACATTGGTGAATAAGGATGTGACATCCAGAGATAGCATACATTGCTCTTTGGTGTTCAGTTCCTTGATCATATCTACAAATTGAAATACATCTTTAACGCTGTGTTTAACTATCTTTTTGCAAAGAGGTTTAAGTAGGTGTACCAGCCATTTCGCTACGCTGTGATAAGGCGAATTTTGCATAATCTAGGATTGGTCTGACTGGAACGCCAGGTTTATGTACCTTTGGTAAACCATAAAGTCTTGGTGTGTGTGTGTTCCTAATGGTTTAATCGTTTCATATAAGTTAGATGGGATTAGTTGTTGGTCCTTCAGCCTTTTTAGAGATTTTGTCATGTCCTTCTCTATTTTGCTAGTAATATCTTTTTGGTTACCTAGTTTCTGGAATTTTAAATTATCTTTTAAAATATCATTCATTTTTATTGAGTAAGACTACTCCATTTCCTTTATCAGGTTAGGTAATAATCAAGTTTTCGTTATTAATAAGTTCACTAATGGCATTCCTATGTTTCTTCGTTAAAATGCTTGCTATAGTTGAATTTAGAATTCTTGTATTGGTAGCAGCAGTCCACCAGGCTAGACTTGAAGTGTTCCAATTCTTTTTCGGTAGTTGGAACTAAACCAACTGTCTGGCTATACAGATTTTCAAATTAAACGTCGGTGTCTACGTGATTTACGTGGTTACGTGTGTCACAAAATTTCAGACCTAACGCTAACGCTTCAAGTTGTTCTTTATTTAATTCAATTGTAGAAAAATTATGCACATACCTTTTAGGTTCCAATGGAAATTTGCTTTCGACCGGTTGGTTTTCCAGGCTGCTGAGTAATTTTATACGCTTTTTCTCATCTTTATGTTTGTTAACTTGTGCAACGTAATCCATGAACTGGATCTTAAGGTTTTCTGGAAACTCATCAAGAGCGAATTTATACTGTTAGCAGAAAAGTTAGATGGCGTAAAATGCAATGAAGGCCCCATAATTCATTTCATCATCCAATATTATTAGGTAAAAATTAATCTTTGAAACAATTTCATGATGACATTTATTTAAATTACAAAAGCGTTTTTTGGCTACGGTATGATCTTAAATGTAAATCATCATTTGTTGTCAACCTATAATATTGACATGCAACTAAGAATCCTGTTTATACTGAGTCATAAGCTCTATTAACATAAGTGAGTATGTCACATGGCTTCAAACTCTAAATATTGTAAGGAACATTTAAAATTACCTCCCAAACATTTATAAGCGTGAGACATCGATTGTTCATGTGAATCGTCCAGTTATCAAGTATGATCGCTGTTGTTAATTATGATACAATACTCTTCATAAGGATACAAGGCTAAATAAAGTCTTCTATTTGCAATAAACATATTCGATTAATGGTATTGTTGGTATTACATATCTATAATAAAATTTCCAGAAATATGTGGATTCATTGTGATTCCCTTTTATCAATAAAGGGTAAAAGGACGCAACTATAAGTTGTTTGATGTATTGATGGTTGGAAACAAGTAACTGATACTTTAATTACTTAACTATTTTTAAGACATTAGAATGATATCTAATTTATTTATGATGCATTAGTGGTAAATTAGCATTCTATTAATTAATAGAAGAAATTAATAATTTACACTCGATATTACTTATTTAAACTGTATTACTTGATATTTACACAAAATAAGATTAAGTTCATTAGAGTTTTATTTAAGTTGGATTGTGACTGGCAAGTGGAATCCAGCACGCGCGTTTCGTCCTATTTGGGACTCATCGGCTGGATGTACAGTGGCTGACCAGTTTCAGTCCATTACAAATCAACGGGATGATACAAGCCTATTCTAAATTACATATGTACCGATTGCACAAATGCAACTGTCTGGACACAGTAGCTTAGTGTTGAACATGGTGGCGTTTGGCACGAGGCGGACTGAGTTTGAATCCCAGTGTGAACATCAACATTGGGATGCAGGTATATCCAGCAGATGAGTCCCAAATAGGACGAAACGCGCCTCCTGGATTCTACTTACCAGTCATAATCCAATTTAAACATAACTTGTGTACTACCACTATGTAAAGGTGATCCGCTCAGGATGCACATATGGCAACAGAGGCTGACCAATTTCAGTCCATTACAAATCAACGGGTTGATACAAGCCTGTTCTAAATTAGTTCATTAGAGGTTTTGATTGTGAATCCGAAATAGACTGCACTACTCGATAAAGCAAAAATGTCTGTAAATCTAAAATATTATTCCCCTCAATCGAGATTATCAGTATTACACTAACTGACAGATATATTATTCTCATGTTATTCATGTTACAAAATATCATTTATAGATTCTAATAATAAAATCAATAAACGTTTAGATCACCGAACAAATGTAGAGCAAAGTTTTAAGCAAGTGTGGATTTGAACTACGGTAACCTGATATCTTGCAACTGTTTCCTTATAATTTATTTAAAACATAATAGAATATCAATGATGTTTTTTGATAGACAATAATGTATCGATATACAGGCTCTGATTCTTATGCTATGATCTAACTGCGTGTAAGCCAATATTGTAAATGTCCGCCATGATGCTATTAAAATATTGTTGACACATCTGACACCTTTTAGACCGACAAGTATTTTTCATGTTTGCAATAATTAGTAACCGCTTAATCGTTCCACTTAGGGAATGGTATTTTCATGATCATGTAGTAAGTGTAGCGGAATACGTTTACATATATTACACAACCGTGCATTTAACAACTTGATAATCATAGCCACACATTTGTTGTCTGAAAGTTTTATAGTTCAGATTATAAGGCTATGCAGAACCCATTTAATCACTCCCACAACTAAACCACTCTACAAGTATCAACTAACATGAAACCTATATTCAATAGGATATCCTAGTAACAACCTGTAATCCTCTAATCATAGAACATGATATACACTGTCTTGAGTCATTCAGACTAATGGCCATATTGTAAGTATTCCAATAAAATTCAATGAATACTAATAATCAAAAGAAAAATGACAATGGTCATCACTCACTGATAAATCAATTCATCTAACGGTTCACTGTTTTACGAAATAACAAGTAGAATTCATTAATCAAAATAACCTTATGGTTTATTGTAGCTGCAGAATCATTTATATTGTCGTACACTTCATATTGATTGTTAGTAAAGAAAAACATTAAAACTTGAAAATTTTTACAAAACAATCTTAAAAATAATTTAGAAACATATTGTTTATATGATGATGTAATTAGCATTAATTATTAGCCTAATAGGATGAATGAACCAAAGAGGACTTTTTTAAAAATCATCTACACAGCAACTAAGCTGTAAAACACGAAATTTTGTTGTGCCGACACGAAAAACATAATTGATACCCGATATATTTTTCAAAAATTATTTTATGCCCGTATTCAACAATTGTTAAGTAGGTTAAAATAAGTATGTATACATATCTGGTTAGCGTATTTTTAGCAAGCTTGTGTTTTATGGGATGGGAATGCTAGCCCTATGCCCAACCCTCCTCCTTTACTCGGGCTTGGGACAAGCAGTAACCCTAGAAGAGCTACAGGCGAAGTGATATATATATATATATAATCATTTTCTATATCCTAATGAAGTCAGTTTATAGTCAATAAACTATAGATGTTAAATTTATTGATAAACAATAAAATGCTTCTCTTTCTACCTTAAAGAATGTGTTTTTAAGTAGATAAATGGCATATAGTCGCCTTCAAATATTGGCTACAGACGATGAAGTTTATATTTTAATTCATAAACAAATGAATAAACACAATATTGCGTACTAATGTGCTTTTAATCAGTATGATTTCATATATCCGAATAATATAACATCATTAAAATTAATCGTAGGAATTTTCTAAGAGAAGCATTGAAACTTGAGAACTTTGTTTTATTTAATTAATTGATAAACTTAAGTTATCATCTGAAACTGGTCAGTCACTGTTGCTATATGTGCATCCTGTGCGGATCGCCTCGATATAGCGATTATTCGTAATTATCATTTTTAATTTGTATTGTGACTGGCAGTGGCATCCAGACGCGCGTTTTCGTCTCTTTTGGGACTCGTCCTGGAATGTACCTGCATCCCAATGTTATGTTCACAGTGGGTTCGAACTGAGTCCGTTCCGTGTCATACGCCACCGCGTACACCACTAGATCTACTGAGTCCATACAGTCACGTTTGTGGCATGGCGAATTGGTAGTAGAATGATTTGTATATTCCTTGATTTGTTATAGACTGAAACTTGTCAGTACAATACAAATTAAAATGTTTATCATCATTTTGAAATTCTCAAATAGTCAAGAATTTTAAGTTTTTTAAAAAGTTAGCAATTATTATTGCTCATTTATTTATGCTACAAACTAAATATTGTAGTGAATTAATAGGCCATTATTTATATGTGCATACACATACTAAATTCTTATGGTTACATATGTTCAGACATTGTGTTAACTTGATAATGAAGTAGTTAAACAAATTACGTAAGAAACAACAGTTTAACTTAATTCTAACCTAGAATTAAGTGTGTGTGTGAGTATTTACAAGTTTGTTCTACGGAAATAGTTTTTAACCCCACATTTTATTCTGATGTTTCTGTCATGCATTTATATGTCCACTTTTTGTTATGTCTTGTTCAATATTCATTAATTGTGATCGAACTCAATACTTCTTATTTTATATATTCTAGTTAAAGTTAACAGATGAGGTTAAGTGATTCATTTTCATAATTGGTTATAAGTTACCTAGTTCAAACATTTTACTAATCACTTATGGACCAAGAGTACAACATGATAACTTGAATTTACAATAACTGTCGAACAGATACACACATCGCTTCAATTTAGTTTAAAAAATTTAATATGACTTCACATATCTAGAGCAATCACCTGATTAAGAAGTCAACTGGAGTTTGTTAAATTTAATTTTCATTTGTCTTTTGTAGAAACTTGTAGGTAAATTTCATCTGAACTCTATTCATTCTCATACAGCATAGGAAGCTACGCCACACTAAATAGTTTTCAGCCAAACTGTTGTGGATAACATCCGAGTTAGAAATTGTATGGTATAAATTGCACTCTAATATTCCTGATTCGCTCACGTACAGTGATAGAAAATTCTAGGCACAACAGAATTAATGAACATAGAAAACGCTGTAGATAGTTCTATCTGTTACACAAATCTAGTTGGTGAAAGTTTTATACTTAAACTATTACACAAAGCGAATAAATCACTACTAAATATAAACAATTTTGGTACAGTCAGTTCAAACAAAATAAAACATGAAACACTGTGTAGTAATAGCTGTTTCATTAGAAGAATTAATTCAATATTGGAGCCATTCTTTAGTTTTTATATTTTCAACATGAACTATTGAAATACCTTGTTAGAGTTTGAGTTTGATTACATTTTACCTTTGATACTTTTTGAGTTGAAAATGTTCAGTCTGTGTTGTTTTATGTACCTTCTTAGTAGATCGATTAGAAATGACAGTAGTTTATAGGTATAACTAAATTTAGGAAGTGAAATCCAGGGCTCGTGTTTCGTACCGTTATCTGGTTGTGCTGCATTCCACAGCTGATGTTCACACGATTATTTAAACTAGGCCAGTTTACTTCAAATAACACCGCATTCATATCACTAAAGAACTGAGTCCAGATAGCCACTTTCATGCAAAGGGTATACACATAAAGTGTGACATGCCAGCTTCAGTTCAACTTCAATTATATTCTGTTACGATACTGAATTTTAGGGGTGAGCGGGCATTACACTCTTTCTTGTATTTGCCAACAAATGAAATTATCTATTCAGAAAACTTTTTTAGTTGCTTAATAGTTTGCATTTGTTTATTTTATCACGATACCATTAATTTAAGATGAATGTAAATATAATTATATAGAAAATACTATAGATCAACTACATAAACATCCCACTTTGGCTAGGAAGAACAAATCGTATACTTCTGGTTTACTTTAGGAACAACTTGTGTTTACAGTAACAAAAGTTGGAAAACATCGATGAATGTGTATCGAGGAATCGATCAATCATACATACAAGATTTCGTAATCGCAAGAATGGTGGCTTAATTTTCGCATATACTCTTTTGTGTGAATATTTAGAGGAATAATCCTTAAATTATACACAGTTTAGATGAATTGTTAAACAGTTCTAAGCTAGAACAAAAACAACTGCCCCACTATTCATGTTCTCACCTTGGTAATTCTTCTGTAAATATCTGCGGTTCTGTTCAAATAGTACACGTTTTGACAAGATACGTATATAAAACAATAATCTAATGTTTCTCTTATTTAATAACATCAACTAGTTAAACATGTTGTAGAGATAGCATTTCTGTAGACAATATTCGCTGAAAACAGCAAAATAGAAAACAAGACGTTATTTAGTTTCTAGCTGATTACATATCATATATTGTTAAGCTTAAAGTAAACGGACAAGTAAAAATACATATGATGAAATATCAGATATTAGTTGCTGAGTACTTGTTATGTTAGGATCAATCTAAGATTTATTAATAATAGTAAACTTGAATTCGCTTAGAACAACAAACTATAACTTGTCAATGAAACCAATTTAAAAAAAATCAACTAAAAAAAATGCATGTATGCCTATTTCTGTTTTTCTACTAATAATTTTAGGTAACCACCAATGCCAATTAGTAGAGTTTTTAGCCTCCAACTTGTTTCCATATAGACTTATAAGCAGTAGTGATGTATTTTTGGAAGTTCTTACGATTCACACATTTATAAAATTAACTTATTTAATTCATTTGTTCATAATTTCATTGCTGAATGAATTCAAAACATGATTTTTAAAAAATCAAATCTGTTAGCTTGTTTTATTGTATATTCCATAGCGTTGCTATTACAAATGAAAACTATGAAGACGATTTACAGTCATCTTACAGTGGAAAGATTTTTCATCTTACTAAAACCATGTTTCTACATTTATATAGTTTCTATTTATTTATTTTATATCATTATAGTATAATTCAGAGGTGATTGATCCTGAACAATTTTATTATGACTTGTAACACTGTAAAATTCCTAATAAGTATAACTGTCCCATTATCACTAGTAATTAGAAAATTAATTCATAACACATTGAAATAAAACAATTCAAAAGCTTAAAATTTCTGAAATTTTAAAATTCATTCCGAATGATGTATTAATACTTTTCACTGTTCAATAGTGAATACTTATAAAACTGTCACCTTTGCGTTTCATTTAAAATAAAATTCAAAATCAATAGTAAAATAAAATAAAATATTATGAATTCGGTTGTGTGTTTGTATACAGACACTTAAGTTGTTCATTGGGAGGTTGAAATATCATTATTCATATAAGAGATGAGAATGTATTCATATGAAATGTCACATGAAAACAGTATTATTACATTAAATTTTCTAACACTTCCATTTCATGTGATATCGAATGAAAGCTGATAACCTAAAAATTGGTATAAATAAATAGCATTAACGGATAAATTATTACTTGTAGGTTATTGGTATACAACAGTGGAAAATATTTAGTATCCATGAGATGTATGACATATAATCATTTAATAATATGGTGAGGAGGGTGTGGTAGATAGATAAGTTAGTTGAATGAATAATTTGTATGTAAGTACAAAGTTATTACAGAGATAATGATCTTTTCCTAAAAACTAAATTAAATGTTCAATAGACTACATTTTAAGGTGTCATGTATTTCATAAGTAAAGTGTATAATAATTGTAATTTGGAAGTTTAGAAAACAACTGAGAGAATAAAGCGTAATCACAAAATAGAGACATTGGAATAAAAGCTGAATTTATTCTAGAATTTCCATGAAAACTGCAAAAGATAATGGTAATAAAAATCTAATGTATATTATGTCGTAGCTTCAATTTACACAAAGTTACTAATACTTTTTTATGTAAGTGAATGCTTATTCACCAGAATAAATTGATTTAACATAATGCAATGATAAAAATAAATCTGTGCTTGCATTTATAACCTAAAATGTACATATTAATAATTTATCATGATACTTTCCTACAAAGTGATTTTCATCATCAGCAATCTACGTTTAATCAAAACGTCTAACAAACCTATCAGGATTTGTTCAGTACATGTCTATTCATTTATTATTGAATTTGCAATGTATAATAATCAGCTCTAATAAGTGAAAGTGAAAAACAATAGGTGTTTGAAAGATAAAATTCAATTGATAATTTCAGTGTTATTATTATGCTTTAGAATGTTTTGTTTCCATTGAATTTTCTAAAATATAAATAAAAATTTAACGTTTTCGTTTATTTCAAAATCATACCTATTTGGATGGAATCAATACATCTTGAACAGGTGTACATTCAATCGAAACACATAAAAAATTCCATCACAAAACCATTCTACAAAAACATCTTTGTCTGTATATATATATATATATATATGTATATAGTGAACAGTTCAAATAAACTGTCTGAAAGAATAATCATACTGCTAAAAGCGTAAGATTGTATATAATATATATGCTGAATGAAATAAAAGGGTGAAAAGTACTTATCACGCAAAAGTAATGTTATTCACAATAGTGATTCTTATCGAACTATTAGAGGAAATAAAGACTGTGTACTTGATAGTGGCTAGTTTCAAAATCTTACTCAGTTCTTCTGATGAGAATTTTATACTGGCAAACTTGTATCATCCAGTGTGTAAGAA
Source organism: Schistosoma japonicum (assembly GCA_025215515.1). Classification (NCBI taxonomy): domain Eukaryota; kingdom Metazoa; phylum Platyhelminthes; class Trematoda; order Strigeidida; family Schistosomatidae; genus Schistosoma; species Schistosoma japonicum. The sequence continues at coordinate 16,648,958 of CM046063.1, read as the reverse complement.
GAATAATACTACTAGAATTACATAGTTTTTGAGCCATATTGTAAATTACTTGCTGTTGGCAACGTGCATCATCACATTCTGGTTCCCATGGTTAAAAGTTAAACGCTCTCGGATTAGGCGTTGATCTTTCGCATTTTATTATGTTATTTAATGTCGAGTCATTTCTATTGAAATAGATGGTTGGACTGCCATCTAGTCAACACAAATCTAAATACCTGTAGCATATTCCAGTTTTAATAATGTATGTGAATTCATGAGTTTAGTACATAAAACTAGTTTGTTCCCAGCGAGTTTCGAATGGGATATTCTCCGAGACTCGGTTTATTTTCTTAAAACATACTGTTTATGATCACGGTGACTAAAATTTTAAGTAAGAACTAAAGTAGATTTTTACATATTTCACTCAGGGTTTAGTGTAAATATACAGGCGTACACCCGCGGACTCTCAAAATTACGAGTAGATAATTCACCTTTTATGCTGATATTTGTCTGACGAAATCTGTTGGATTGAATGGCACACTGGAAAGATCAAAAGCAAAACACTGTGCAAAATATAGTGAAGTCATTTTATTTCGTTGGGCTCTTATCAGCTTATTACAGCCTATCATATTTTATTAGCAAAATAATGCGTAGAAATCATCACACTTCATAAGTGAAACTAATCATAAATCAGTACATGAAATCATGTAAATATACGGATACATATAGTGTGTAAATGGAGGTTCTAGAAAGCTTAATTGGTAACAAAGAATAATACAATTAGAAAATAAGTCGATTACATAATGGAATGATTAAGCAAAGTGAATTACAAATAAATACGAATAAAATGCGCTGAGCAGGTTATAATCAATAATATTGTGAAACTATAAGGATTAAAACAATCCAATCCAAATTAGCGAAAGACTAAAAATGTAGCTTAATGAGATAAGTGAAACGTCTTTGTGAACCCATAAATCTGGTCTTAAACATTTGGTTGCGACTGTTCTAGTACATTTAAGAAGTTTGTTATTTGCTTGTCCATTGATCATCATTAACCATTTCAAGTTGTTAATTGTATGTCTTGTGTTGTGATATTGCAAGACTGACATAAATATGATTATTAACCTGATAAATTCAACTGACTTGGAAAATTATCCAAGTTTGCATTACATGTTACTCATTCTGACATCGAAATTTCTGTTTAACAGATAATCGTAAATTCATGTGCTGAAACTCTAAATAATCCTTTTTTTTAATAAACTTTACCATAAGTATTGCAGCTTCATATCTGTTGAAGCTAATAAAAATCTATTTAAAAAATATATAATTGTTTGTTTATCTGTTTTATTGTAGTTTTAATTATTAAACAAACTTTGGTTATATTACTGAATCAAATAATGCCCCTTAGAACTCCAATGTAATCCTAATATGTTGATCATACTTCAACAATACTCAACAACAGACGTTGTTGTTTCTTTGATAAAACTGAAAATTCATTTACAACACAAATGATCTCATTTAAATTTTGACCACATTTAAATTTTGCGATAACACTTTTAACTAATAATTTTATAACTTGTTCTTTCAACTTCGCAGGAACGATTTACAACAACAGTTCTTTGATTTCCTTTCAACAACTTTCATCCAAATGACTAACTGCAAACTAATGAAAATGCATCCATAAATGCTCGTTCGTTTATGTGTATGTATGTAAGAGGAAAACAGTTACAACATTATGCAATATGATAAAAGAAATAAAATGACTTCGTCAGAATCACTATACCTTCATAATATCTAGATGAATAGAATACAACACAAAGTAAAGTAAATTTAGTTTATATAGAAAATGATAGTTAAATGCATTTCATGTAGATCATCTTTATTTGAAAAACAGCTGTTAGTTATGTATATAAAATGAATCTTTAGGGAATAAAAACAATATAAATTCATTCTCACAATGATTACTTTTATAATAATGAAGTAAATAGTAAAACCCTTTTTTTACATACTCCATTATAACTAGTCAATTGAATGTTTTTTTTATTTTGCCTACAAAACTTTTCTATTTAAAATCTCTCTCTAATAAACTTTTAAATGTTAAAAATACAATAAACACATTGTTTAGTAGCATAAATTGATTCCACTGTTTCATGTTCTTTAAATCTTTCATATAATTACTGAATTGAATGAATAAACAACATATTTTACAAAGTTCGTGCATACAATGTATTCGGTTATTTGGTTTACTAGTGATGAATGACTATAATATCCGAAATATGCAAAAGAAAGATCAAAACACAATAGAGTGCAAGATGAATATACGAATATAAAAGTTGAAAATAACTACTAAAAAAAACAGTCAAATCATCATGATCATAGGGAAATGGATAATGGTTGAAAATGGTATGAGAAACAAATAAAAGGAGGATTGAGGGGGGGGGAGTTTTGTTGAATAGTATTAAGATAACATAATCACTTATTACATGACTGCAATAAACATTACAGCGTAATATTGTAATTAAGTAATGGTTGGTAGAAAAGATGGAGAATGTTTGTGACGATTAATCATAAAGCAAACAAAACGTTAAAAAGGAAAGTCAATGGTAGCGGTGAATTAATTACCGCGGCGAGACGGAATAAAAAATTTGGAGTTAAGACAATAAGTAGCTACTACATCTGTGAAACGTAGAAGCTTTCACTATTTAATCTATTTATTACTTAGAGAGTAGTGCTTGGGTTTAGTGAATGATCCGTACCTGTGGTATGTCTTTACATGACTCTACTGGCTATTTCTTTGCCATTCACTAACGAATTCTTTAAATAATACCTTCCCTGTTCTTCTATATTAAGTGTCACTTCATAAACAAGCAAACATTATGGCTTTACTTTTTAAATTATGTACATGGTTTTCACTTCCATATGTGATAACCAAGACGACTACAGGAGAAGTCGATTTAATGTAGGCTTCTACCAACCGTTATTCTATGTCTTGTAAGCATCCATCCCTGTTTGAGTGAAAGTCTAGTTAACAAATTTTCTTTAAGAGTAGTAACTAGCTATGAAATCTGATCCCTTGACGTGAAATGTTTATTGACAAACAAGAGGGGTAAGAATTCTTGATTAATTATCAACAAGAGTTTGATAGGACATCTTATGGAAAATAAAATTGGTACTCAAAGTTAGCCACTTCGAAATTTTTACAGATAACACTGAATTAGTAAATATGACGCCGAAAATTTACTGTAGCTTGATTATATCAACAAAGTAATCATAGATGTGTAAAGAGTTTGTCAAGCTGTAAGTTTGTTACCTGATGATTTCTTTACACGGTTTAAAACTGTAAAAATTTAACCTCGTTTACCAAAATATATTCCTCTGTTAATCTAATAAATCTTTAGACACTTCACATCATTCTTTACTTAGTCAAATAATTTATTTCTTAGACCTAATGTTAACTTTCATACTTAATTAATGGATATTCCTGATAAATCACTTTGAATCTTGGTATTACAAAATGATAATTTAATAAAGAAAATCATTATGTGAATGTCTAAACTAAACTGGTTAATGAAGATTATTGCCAAATTTTCATACTAAGACATTAAAACGTATAGATTATTTGAAGGTTTATTTAACTAGTCACCATAGCTACATAAAATAACTATTGATTAAATTATCGTCAGTTAGTTAGCACTTAGTTTTGATATTCATTGCAAGTGTTCGTAAACTCTTATTGAGCTTGGTTTTACCATAGTCGACACTTGTCCATATGGTGTAAAGGTAAACTATTTTCGAAAATTTATTTAACTTCATTTTCATTTCACTATTATGCTGCCTTTTTTATTCAATACTGTTATTATTCACTTGAACATAATGATTTTATTTTTATTTATACTCGTTATTTACGTTTGTTTCCTATATAACTACTTACTTCCAGCTATCTATTCGTTTGTTACCATAATTGTTTGAAAATATTCTTTTACGCGCAATCTATATACATCTGTATAATATATTCTTTATTGACATTTCGCTTACATCTGTGTGATATTAGGTTAATGTGTATCAACAATAATTTTAAGCCATATCCTTGGTATAAGCATGCTTAGACGTCAGTATAATCATGATTTTGAAACACTACAGATCATAAGTAACTGACAAGGACCATAAAAAGTAAAATAAATTAACCTTATTTTACTTAAGTGTCTGTTATTGTTCATATTAAGAAAGCCTGAATAAATTCTCCTGTAAACAATACTTATACTAGTCCTCATAAATCTTGTGATTATAAGTTGAATTGTGGGTTGCAGGCGATATCCAGGAAGCGTATTTTGTTCTATTTGGAACTTGTCAGATAAATTTTCCCTCAATCCAGTTGTAATTTTCATACCAGAACTCGAACTTATTTCGTTCCGTGTCAAAGCCACTCCGTAAACTAGTAAGCTACAGAGTCCAGACAGCCATATTTATGCAACGGGTATGTATATATATATATAATTTTTAATGGTATTTGTATCTCCCCATTGATTTGTTACGAAGATTAATCAACTTTGATTCATAAAAAATCAATGGGAAGATATAAATACATTTGGATTTTATCATATGTTTCCGTTATTGAAAAGATTTCACAAATTAACTAAACGACATCATCGAAATATTATTAATTTGAAGATTTGAATGATCACTAATTACGTAATCAAAATAAATTTAATTATGATAGACATCTGTCATTTATTTATAAATTACCGCGTGGTTTCAGTGAAAATTTTTGTTACCGATTTTTCTTTCTTTCGGTATTCTTCTTTAATCCTACAAGCATTAGATTATTTGAAAAAAAAGTTATTTTCTATTTATTATTGTTTTAATAGATTCATTACAATTAATTCGATGCATACACATTTTATTTTGTTAAATGTCGGTGCTTTTTAATTCATCACTTTCGTCGGATAACATAGAGGATTTAGTGGAAGGTATGTAATGTGAAATACTGTAAACTTTTGTGTTAATATATGATTATATCATGCATATAACACTCTGCATATATATTAGTAGATATACTAATGTTTGATGCATAAGAGATTAGCTCATCTGTGTAGTGCATAATATAAGCAGTCATGAAAACAACTAATATTTGGAGTTAAACGTTACTACTCTCTATTTGATAATGAAAAAAACTTAAAAATGAAACAGTTGCTAAACTGCAAAAGTTTCGATGTTGAAGACGTCAATTGTTCAGTCTTTGCTGGCATACAAGCATTTTATTTAATTATTTTGATACTACCGTTTAATTTCATTTATTAGCACATATCCTACTAGAAACTGATCAGTTACAGTCCGTAACACCAGTAATCAGACTATACAAACCTTTACAGATAGGTTCGTCTTCTTTTAATCAACCAGCATTCAACCGTAATTAACAGTTTATTGGACTGGTCATCGAAGATTGAAATGAGAGATTTTAGGTAAGAGTTTACATTTAGACATCAACACTGAGATAGAGTTTAACTTAACTTATAAAATACTGTATTGTAAATCCCACAGTCAAACAAAATCCAACTTCAAAATACAACTGTTCATTGAAACATAACAGTAATGAATTTGAAAGTGTTATAAATAATAGTTATTTCTTACATCACTACTTGACATATGCTAATGAACAGTTAAAAAATTCAGCTCGTAAATAACATCGAAGAGGAGAAATGTATCATTATGTTGCTTATTCTACAGGATACTACAATAAATCATTAGCATATAAGATAAAATATTATCACTGTTAAACAGCCTATTCCAATTCTAACGAACTAGTTAATAATATCAGTAAGCTTTTAAACCACTAACTACTACAGGAATTTGTTTCCTATTTTGTTTTATTTTTTTACTTCAAAGAATTGTTTACATTTATGGAGTTTGATAGCATAACAAATGAATGTTTATGCATTACCAGAATTAATAATTCTTGCAGTATATACAGTATTAGTGAAGTTTTTTAATCAGATTAGTGTAATCGAAAATATAATCTACTGTATAAACAAATTATTTGCTTGCATCATAATAAAGAATACTTAACAATCATGTTGAGCCTTCTTATTATTAAAACCAATGATTAGTTACTATATGAATACTAAAACATAATAAGCGATTAGTTTCAAAATAGCCGTAGATTGGATAAAGAGTTTAAAAGTAGGCGTAGATTTAATAGAGTTAATCTTACACAAAGAAACAGTTTATTTTGTACAGTTTCATCGGTTTAAGAAGTTTCAAAATATAATGAATTATAGTAATGACTGACCAGAAAAATGGGGAAATAATTATGGGAGGATGAGAGTGTAGGATATTTAAGAAGTTATAGTTTAGTCAATTTTTCTAAAATTTAACTTTAAGAGGAGATTAGATGATTGGAACTACTGATTTTTAAAAAAGTAACAACAACTGTTTGTGTAGAATAAAATGAATTAATTTTGATTGTGCAGTTTCTCATCAGTTACATACAACCTAAAATAATAATAATAAAATTAATGCCTGAAACAAAGTGTAACATATTTAAGTTGGATTATGATTGGCAAGCGGAATCCAGGAAGTATGTTCTAAAGTGTAACATAGTTATGAACATAAAATTAGTGGAGGTTTCAATTACACACACACAGAAGACTGTTTAACATTGTTAAATTATTTGACAGAATACTGAAGATATATTTATTATGCATAAGAAGCTATCAGAAACAAAATAGTAGTTAGGGTTTAAGTAATTATGTGAAACAAAAGACAGTAACATTTGGGAATGTTGTAAATTAAACGTGGTCAATAAAATTAAAATGGGACATGATAACATATTTACATGAATTACATTTGACAATATAAACACTGATGTAACGAAATGAGTCTGATTTGAAGAACAAAAGTAATGGTGAATAGATTGAACTGAATTTGAAGAAAGAATAATAGTGATGTAACGAAATCGGAATTAAGTTGCCATGGTAATGAAAAACTGATAACTTTTTCCTTTTGGACAAACAAGTTTGGTATCAAACTTTTAATAGAGATAACCTCTGCAAATTTTAGGTTTTAAATTTTCTGTATATCGAATACTTTACAGAATTCAAAAATGTAAATCTTATATCGATCAGATACTTGGTGACTTTTTGTCATATATATACATTTAGGTTCATCTTTGCGTTAGGCCAATGTAACTGCCTTTGCAGATACAAATAAATTTATTCAAGCAGTCGGCAGTAACATAAGAAGGAAACCTGTCGATTTTCAATTGTTTTAGAGTACATGTTGTTCTAAACGACATGACTGGCTTTGTAGCTTAGTAAGTTTTCGTTAGTTTCCTGATATGTCTTTTTCTGATTGTTTCTACAGCGTCATTATCACCCAGTTAAAATTTAGAGGTGGATGCATTTTACTTTTTGAGGTTTTGAATTGTATCTATCAGTTTATATAAAACTATCAAGGCATTTACATTGAAAAGAAGAAAATAATGGTTGTTGTCCAAGTATCTCAGCAAATTCTGCAAAGACGAGAATAAAATGAACATCATTTCCTTATCATTAAACTGATAGTCAACAAGATCATGATTTAGCAAAATCCCTCAAAGTAATCAATAAGAAAATGCTTATTGCATCTAACTAATATCATCGCTATAAAAGATTTTAATCGGATTTATGTTTCCAACAAAACTACGTTGTCATTCGCTTCGGTAATTTCAGTCTTAACAATCGGTTGCGTATTGTTTCTCTACGCTTTTAATTGTATTTTATGATCAAGGATTTTTGATATTTAGCATTATTTTACTTTTACTACTCAACACTTATGTATGTATACTTGTCTTATATTTAATATTACGATTTCTAGGTTGCAAACAGCTGTTAAGAAGCTGCAAAATAAAATGAATTCATATTATTTCACTACAACTGTTATTATTACCTCATTAAAGCCATACGTTAGCACAAAGGATTTAAATAAGTGTGTTGTTAGTTATGAATTCTGTAGCGATAAAACATGCAAACATAATTAAGGAAAATAATACTTCTCATATTACAGATGTATATATCTGCTACTAAATGCTGATACTAATATAAGTAGGCTACATTTCTCCTACTGGAAGCAGATATATGTATATATATGTCAGATTTTTCTTGTGATTGCTTTCATTATTATATGCGGGACTTTGTTTACATCTAAATTGAGAAGAAATCAAGGAAATCTTTGTCAAGATACAAAGTGGCTTCAAAATATGACAGTTTGTGGATGCTACTTAAGAGGTAAACTATGCATTTCATTAGTTAATTGAAGTCAACATCTATTCAAACTATATTCGACAGTTACTCCAGTTCAATAGAGAAAATTTTCTTTTCAACGACGCCATTTACCATACCTATACAATCGTATTGATAATTGTTTAGCATTCATTAGTCTACAATAAAATGTCATTGTCAGTTTATTCAATTATCAAAATAAATTAGGCAACAATTAAAAGAGCTATTCGAATTAGTAAAATAAAAACAGATTAAAGAGTGGAGACTACTGTGAACATGAACATGCACACAAATGAAGCTTGAAATAGTGAATTTTAAATACTTTTTATGTACAGAGATTTCTAACACAATTATATTGCAATAGCTAGTTTAATTCTAAAATAAGTTTTAAAATTACTTCTGTCGAAGTTATTTGAGTAGAATTGATAAGAAATTGGAGGGTAGAACAATGCATCGTTTGACATGCATGGAAATGTATTTAGCGAGAGAATGTATTGTGTGTCTAATACGGTCTAAACTCCAAAACCAAAAAACTAATAACTACATATTAACTTGCTACTAGACTATTAGTTCGATTATTCTATCATCTGTTTGTTTAACTTTTCTTTATTGAATTATGCTATTTTGTTAACCATGTGAATTTGATCCAAACGTGCCAATGTTGCACGGAAACTGGAACCCATATGCCCATGTATCGGGTTCTACGTTGTGCTTGAATGAATGAATGACATATAGACTTGAAATTGAAACGGTAGCTTATCATAAACTCATTCCCAAAATCATTTATCTACTACAGACTACACATAAAAGTCTAACAAAAAAGACAATAATTTTAATAATAGTTCCAAGAGAGGTTTTTTAATCTATCATGTTATATCAACTTTAAATTGGATGTTCACGAACTCAGTTAACTTAAATAAGCAAGTAATTGAATCATTCACTGAATCAGTAATCTGTAACATTCAACTTATAAATGGGGCATAGAAGATAAACGATAAGCCTTACAAAAAATATCATAGTAATTTATATTTAACCTTAGTTATCTACATGAGAAACACCAACGAAAATTAGCTATTTTACGTAAGAACTATTTTTATGACTCCTATGTGGGAAGAAATTAGCGTTGAATAAGGCTGCTTAGAATTATCAACAAAAACATTTGTACATGAGTACCAACGAATACAAAGTAAAAATATGGGTACCGATAAGTGCCGAGGAAAAGAACAAACTTATCAATTTAGATATAACAAAATAATTGTCTGATAACAGAACAAATGTTTACCTAATCGTTGGTAAACATATGTAATGGAAATGATATGCCACCTGTTACAGATATTTCAATAGCATTATCTTTCACAAAATGTAGGAACAAAAACGTTATGGCTAAAATTCCAACGGAGTTTACATAACTGCATTCTTTCAATGACTTTTAGTGTGTACCATTCGAATAACCATGTATTTTCAATGTTCTAATAGTTTATGTTGGGACAAAATGTTGGTGTCAAACACAATATTAGGTAAATATTGACGATGTATTGATAGGGTGGTAATTATTTATTTAATGAACTATTTTAAAAATATGTTAAATATTTACAAACTTTATCTACTTTGATTCGGGTTGTTAGCTGTCGCAAAGACATATAAGAAGAAAGTTTCGAGCAGTCATAGTTAGAAGTGGCATGAGTTCACGAGGTCGCTGACGACTTGACTGAATCATGTTGGCATGTGAAGATTATCTAATTAAAGTCCATGCACTGGCCTAGACTAGTGATTGAAGATATTGTGTGATATGACTAAGAGTCGGTTTGAATTTCGTAAGTAAATGTATTTCCATACTCCAAGATCTTGGAATTCAAAATTGTTTTTGGCCTATTTTTCAGCGAATTTTTTTTTTGAATCATATACTTTATGCCTTATTTATTGGCTGTAGTTGACACTACCACCAATTCTATTGCTATGATAATCGCACTGATAATTTCATCTTACTGTGAGGTGGCACTATTTACTGACTCTTATTTTCAGTAGCTACTCCCGTTGATTACGACACACTAACTATGCGAATTCCGTTTGTCTAACAAAAGTTACTTTTAAAATTCCATACAGTTTGGCATTGTAACCTAAGGAGGTGTGCACTCAAAGTTTAGGATATTTTATTGGTTCAAAAATCAGAGTATAATACTTAGATTTACTGTTATCACTATGGCAAGTTGTTATTCAACACTTTAGTGAATTACATAAATCACTCTATTCACATTTCACTTTTAACATTCTTGTTATTTCAAACCAGAACATTTATTCATTGTTTGATCTATGATATACAATTATCAACCATTTCTCCATTGATTTGGAAAGATGAATGTATTTAAATAAGCATAAAGGTGATATTCCCAAATTAATCTAAAATGTTACGGGTTATCACAATAAAAGAGCATATGTTAGATGCAAGGCTTAAGTTTACAAGTTTTGTCATTACTTTCAAGATAACTTTCCAAACAGATTAAAGGAAGAATGGTAGTAAGATAAACCAGTAATACTGAACGACCTTCATTACAGTGTTTATGAATCATCGACAGAATGTAGCTTGTGTGTGTAAAAAGTAGAACATTTTATTGACACAATTTTAGGCCACCAAATGTAATCAAGAATATGATTTACGTTGAATGAAAATTAATTTGGTGAAAATTCACAAATTAAGTTTATAAGATTCAATGCACGTTTTATGTATGATATTGAAATATAGTTATATTTTTGGGGAATTGAATTCCATAACAGATAGTCCTTCACTTTCATGAAAATGAATTCTTTCTCATATCTGTAATATACATTTAGTATGTGACAAAATATCTGATGATTCCCTCTTTATATTTATGCAATTAAATCTTCTATAGAACAACTAGCTATTTGCTTATCTATACAGTTGATGAATATTCTGTTTAATGTTGATGAATTCGTCTTATTAATTAATTAATTATTCTATTAATTAAGGTGGTTTTCGTATAGATTGATACTAAGTTTAGTTGATTGGATTTGTCATAGATTGATGTTGGTAGGATTCCATTAGAAACTAAGAAATGGTCGGAGTGGGAATTCTACCATTTGATGATGTCCTCAATTGTGTATTGGGTCAAGTGTTCATCAACCTGAAGGCTCTGGATCTGATCCACTCAGGTGGAATCGAGAGTGGGCACTGCTGAAGAGTCCCATGCTATAACGAAACGGTTGTTTAATTCTCCTTAGTTTCCATTGGTACCATACCAACATCATTCTGTGAAGATTCCAATTACTCATTACTTCTTTTGTTGTATGATTAACTTTAACATATGAGACTATACAAACTATGTTTTATTAATTTTTGAATTATCTGAACCATTCATCATTAAAGTTTTTTTATGTTTAATATTCAGTAATTAAATAAATTTATTAAATTAGTGTTAGAGTTTAAGGACTAATCCTATACTCATTATTGATATATACATTGAATATAGAACAACCTGTTGAAACACAAACCGTCATACACATTTAAATCATGTATTATTCAATTTATCATATCTTATTTCACATAAACGTACCCAAAACTATAATACATGAAGTTGAACCACAGTGAAATCCTGAGGTACATCTGTCACATTTCCGTGTCAAAATGATGGCATTTTACTTTAAATGCGTAGCCCAATCAAGAACCTGTCGATTTCTAAAGTGTTTTGTATAAGGTTCGAGTCTCATTGTAAATATCAAGGCTGGGAGGACGGTCCATCCTATTTGAATAATCTTAAATTAGATAAAACTCACCTCCATAATTTCGCTGTTAACCATAACCTTACCATACGAAGACTTGCATCAAGGATTTTTATTTAGGCAAACTACTCAGGACACGCATATACTAGTTGAGATTGATTGAATTCGTTACCTAGTATCAACATTTAAAGAAATAAAATCACATATAGAAATTAAAATAGCTTTTATTTATTCAGTATAATAATTATTTACATACCACCTCACTTATTCTCATGATTATTTCCTACTAATAATTATTTTTATTTTATTTCAACAACGTTATTAGATAAGATAGCACCTAGTTATTTAAGGTGTGAATATTTGTTTATGAAAAATAGTCTACATAAGTATTCAGTAGATAATAGCCATTTCATGTGCCAATGTCTTTTTTAAAGTTTTGGCAAACAAAGAATTTGTTTAGTTGTTTGCGGAGGTTATCTGAATTTTGAAATACTTTGCATCAGGAATTGATTTCATTTGATGAATTATCGGAAACTAGCTAATGAGCCCATCATTAAACCGGAAGATCTTAGGTTTAATCACGATCCCATAAGTGGGTGCTCGTTTATGAGATAAACCAATTTACAAAGAAACAGTTATAATGCACTTGTGATTTTTTGGTGGTTTTTCATTTGTCACAAATCTACAACGGATAGGTGTCGGGATTCAGAGTATGAATCGAATTCAGCCGTTTGTGTTGGTCAGCTAATCATAATTACAAGTTTTTATATTACATTTAGAACGTATATTGAAGGGTTTACTACTAAGCTTCTACTTCGTTCGTCATTTTTATTGAATATTAATTTGCCGTAGATATTTTGTTGCCTGAAACTTTCTTGCACCTAGCCTGGTATAAATAATCACATAATTCAAGTTTTGAATCATTATATCGAGTAAAATGAAGACAATACTGAAATCCAAGTTTTACACTATGAAGCATCAGGATATTAAAAAAAGATCAAACCAACCGATATCTATCACTAATGCTTGAACAAAAGAAAATCAACTATATTATGATCCCACTTGTTCTCATGAAAACATTTTTAAAAAATACGCTGAAGTCAAGTGTGACTAAAATAAAATGGTATTTCCTAGAGTATCATAAATCTCAAACTACTTAGCAATTGTCGTTATAATAATTGAATAAATTTAACAATTTGTCATTGACAGTCTTTGTGCCAGTGGTTCAGAATAAACTTATAAGGAGATTAATGAATAAACTGCCATTGTGAAGGCAAGTTTACTAAGTAAGATCAAGAATAACAGGGTTTCTACACCCAAGGTAAGAGGTAGTCATTAGCATAAGTTATCTATTAAGCATGCTTGGGATGCGATTCTTACCATCCAAACGCAAAATGTTGCTTCAGAATTGCCTTACGTCGGCATCGGAATCAGTGATAGGGAGTGAAGTAGTTAAATTTGTTGACCACCTCACTTATCTTGGAAGTCTCATCAATCCTGATGGTCTGGTGTCTAAAAAAAATCTAGGCCGTACACAAAACGGTCGATTGTATTTTTCGAGACATTTTTTTCTGACCAAAGGATGTTTTACTGCACACCAGTCCAATCCGTTAAACTTTATGAATGTGAACCATGAACATTAAGGATAGAGGATATTCATAAGCTTCCACTATTCGATCACAGATGTCTTGGAAGCATTACTGGTGTTTTCTGTAACCATTAGGTAAGTAATACGTGGGTTAGGAATAGAGTACTAGGTAAATATGGTAAGTAAATTGGTAAAGTGCCAAATCTTAATCAGCTGAGGTGGTTAGGACATGTGTTGAGTATGACCGACCACCATCTAACGCGACGAGTAATATTGTCTGGTGTGGAGTTAGGCCGAAAAAAAAGTTAGGGGTGAACAAAAAACCAAAACATGGCACCAATCCATGAAATCATTGATAGTTGCGCTGAGCTATGTTAATAGGTGTAGACTACCTGGCTGGGGTCCGCGTGATGATCGTAACCAGTGGTTAGTAACTTAGGGTGACATGGTTCAAAATAGTTCTCCATGGCTCAGGTACATCCATTCTTTGTTCTCCTTCAAATTCTAAGCTTCTGAATTCATCAAGATTTTATTTTTGTTGAATTACATTTTATTGAGTCTTGTCTTCGATCTCTAATTCTCTCTATTAAAATCAACTCTGTAACTACCTTCACTACTTTTGTACTTGGTCCAACAATTACATCCTTAACTGCTAATTAAGCCAAGACAGCTCGAACTAATGTATGCACAAACAAAGTACTACGTTGCAACTGACTGACTGACCGATGTGATATCAATTACTGAGGTTTGAACTCTGCCATACAAGAAAGAGATCTCTCATCCTAAATGAACTGTGTTTGTCCATGTGGCATTAATAGTGAATGACGTTGGAAGTTTTAGGTGTGGGAAAGTTGATCACTAAAACTAGGAACATGAAGTTATGTTAAGGAAAGATTTTATTAAAAAACCTTAATGACGTATTATGTATATTTGCACATTTTTTCTGCAAAATATCTCACATTTATTACACTATCAACCAATCAGAAAGTATAACAATTAGTCAATATATTGTAATCTTGACTAATAATGACATAACCAGCTGAGACTAAAATTCAATGAACAAATAAAGAAGACATGGAAATAAATACTACTGAATAGAAACTTATTAAACTTTAGACAATTGAATTTTATAATTACGTGTTATTGAATGAGACTAGAGAATATTTTCCAATACTTAGCTAAATTAAATGATCAGAACTTCTTCACAGTTATAAACATAGAAGATAAATATATTTAAGACTGATCCTGGGCTGAGAAATACTTGAACGTCCTACCTGCAGTACACATTTCGGTTATCAAGATACTGTCAAACCGACGAAGAGGGGGGGATGAGAACTCGACCACTACCCTCCTTTAATGTCACGACATTTGATAACTAGAAAGGTATTGATAAAATGATCAGCATTTACCTTTACATATGATTCGATCTTTGTAACATATAATAACTATCGAATACTAATGTTGACGTACGAAGAGTGTTCCATGTTTTAGTAAACAAAGTACAGAACAAGTCGAATTCAAGAGAAAACTGATCAGATAAGAAATTAAATGTTAATAAGAAATTATTCATAACTTAGCTAATGACTTCAAGACAAAATTCCAGAGCTCATTTTAGTAAATCTGATACAGCGTGTGAACTGTAAGTGTATGGAAAATGATTTATTGTAATAATGGAGTAATCATACTGTATAATTTATAATAGCAAGCAATAATGTGGTACGCTGTATTTCAATAACCACAAGATGTATGAAATACGGAAATACGCAAATAACAGCAATCATTAGAATCATTTACATTCCTGTTATTTATGATAGTAAGGAATATTAGTGGCCTTCTCAAACATTTAGGTCACCTATTTCCTTGACTTATTTCAGTAGTTACAAATTTTTCCAGTAAGCATTCACTCAATATTATAAAAGCCTGCAAACTAGTGTTAGGCTAAATACCAGGGAACTCAAATAGGAACAATACACTTGGAGGAATACCTTTCTTCTTAAGGGAATTCTAAGCCAATATAATGGAATTCTTGTATATTATAATATAGTAGATAGAAAAAATATATTTTACATCAGGGTTAATGAAAAAGTGCGCCGTAATTGTAGGTAAAGAACAGACCAGCATTAATAAAAGGCATTTTAAACAAAAATAACAATTTGATTGTGTTAAGAAATATTTCACAATTTTGACTAAGAATATCTTTCTATGTAGGCTGTTATGATTAATTGATATTATCATAAACAATATGAATAGCACCATATATTTGAACTTCTACCCTTTTCAAATTCACTGAATAAACACTGGGTCTCGGAGCACCAATAGATTATCGTTAATTTGATATCACGAATTCAGCTGAATTGGACAACTATTAATCACCAGGAAGTACTGAATAGTTGTTTAGTCTTAGTATGAGATTCCCTAGCAGTTAGCATCAACAAACCAATCAGGTATCGAATTCAGGACCCTCTGGCTCCCTGGGGAAGGCTTTACAATTAAACCATTGAGCTGACTGGCTAACAACGGTTAGTATTTTTAATTTAGTCACTTCGTGATTTGCTTGCTCGACCTCATCCATACACGTCGGTGGGTAACTGCCTCACACCAGATATAGTTGAACTCCACTGGCCACGTCTTCTCACTAGAACTCTAGAATTACCTAGAGAAGTTAGTCACTAGTGGGCTGATATTGATTGTAATTCACATTCAGCAAACTCCATAAAACCCAAATGTGTTAAATGTTGATAATAGGAGAATCTATTACGTTCGATTTGTCTTATTTTTAATCCAACACCTGGGTATACCTGAATCTTAGTGTTGTTATATACTTCAAATGGCTTCAAATACCAATGCTGTACACTCAAAACCAATGAGTTTAGATAGCCATAAATTTGCTCTAATACCACCTACCAGCCAGAAATACTGAAACATGTAGCTAAGTTCACTATTAAAACAATTCAATCAAAACTCTTTTGTAAAGTATGTTTATTCAGTGTAAATATAATTTTTTATTCAACCAAAAGAGTAGAAAATTAATCATGACAAGGTGTAACCAACTATTTATTTACCTACAAAATGATTCTGTTGTCATTTCTAGTTAACAATGTTATTTATTTACCAACTCATGTATTATTCTATCTTTCACTTTGTTTTCCATCTTACATAATTTTAAACAGAGCATGAAATGATATACGACCTATGTAATGGTGTTTATGGAATGAAAGCCGGGAATGATCGAAAATTATAAACAACAGTAAAATGTAAAGACAGTCTACAATACATAACAAATTACATTATTAACTATTGTCATTTAAATGAGATAATTATTACTTCCGATTCTTTTCTATTCCCTTTATTTTCTATATGAGTGATTCCCTTCAATGAAAAGGAAACAATCAGCTGTTACACTACTGAATTCTAAAACACTTTTATTCATATTACATTTACGTGTTAAAATAGATAGTATCCATACTATCGCATTTTTTAAATTTTTTTTATATTTACGTAGTTGGTAAGTATTTTTATTAAAACAATGTGTTAGTTTCTAGCTTTCAAGTACCATTAGGAAGTACATGCAACGAAAGGTATTTATGTATTGATAACCATACTACTGATATATAAATGATTCATACAAATAGCGTAATTAATATATAAATTAAATTCTTATACATTATTTATGCATTCATAGACATCTATTAAGTAACTTGAAGTTATTAAGTACATGAATGTGTACTAATCAATTCAATTTATTTCTGCACTTCTTAAAGATAAATCAATCTCCAAGTAAAGTAATGATAAAATGAAAATATTTTAACTTGAATATATTTGCAGTTGTATTCACCGCATTTAGTCAATAATGTATAGAATAGTTCAAACAGAAATGTTTGGTTTCACATGTTAAAAATTCACCAAGTATTTTAAATAACTAATAAAAGTAAAGTCAAAAATGGCTAATACTTTACAAAAGTTCAAAGGAATTTGTTGTGTGTACCTTCAACTATTTGAGATCAAATTAAACAACCATAGAAAACTCAAACAGTGGACATCTGTTTCGTCTAGTATGGGACTCATCAGTAGCACATACCAATTATCAAACAGGGAATAGATGGCAGAATCCTTGGATTTAATCTCTAAACCACTGAATCAATATATCAACAGTTTAAGATACGTTTTTAATTTATTTCGCTTTAAGGGATGTACTATCATTTAATAAGCAGATAAGCTTAAAACAAATTAAAAGAATAGAATATAAGCAAACTTAAATGCAATAAACAGTGCGTTCATTTAATTATTCCCATTTAACGATGATACAGAAGTTTTAAAACTTGCATTTAGTGTACGTATCAGCCATAAAGTAATCATATTTTTATTTATAACATAACAGTCAAAGCAAGTGATCGGTTTACATCTTGAATCAGGATAATAGTTAATAAGCGGTGTTACTGATCTTTCGAGGATACTTTTCAGAAAACAATTGTGCTAATACTGACATGTAATTAAAGTTCACAATACTTTGGTAAGGAGCTAATAGAGAAACGGGATTTATTTAGGCTTTCTGATAAAACTTCCCGAAACAAAACATAAAAATACTGTTTAGTAGATTGTGTCCTATTTTATGGATGTACACTAGCTTCTCTCGAATTTTGAGATTTGTGCAACCATAAAGCTTAAACATTCCTTTCAGTATTCCCTCTAAAATAATACCAGTTTTCATTCCCTCACTCAGAAATAGTTCTGAATGAAAACCTGTAATCTGGTCTGTATCGTCTTTTGCATTTTGTTCATTTATGATAAGTGAGTACTTAAATTATTTACAACTAGAATTCGTCAAGTAAAATAGTGAACCATTAAACTGTTATTTTTTAAACTGATCTGGTTTTAACATCAATGAGATACTTAGGGTTGTCTGGAGGTAGTTGGCAGGGAAGCCTTCTCCCAAACAACCAATATTTCTACATACTATCGGCGATGTCGAGGCACCTAAACTAGTGACCACATTGCAACTAAATCAACTGAATTCGATTAGTACTGTGAAGGACTCGACAATCATTGAATTATCAACCAATTTATTCATAAGATATTTCCAGATGTACATAAAGCTTTTGCATGCAGAATGTTTATATTCATAAAAAAATTCACAGTTCACATCTATATAAAAGTCACATATATGAAAAAAATTTTATAAAAATTACTTACTACTTACTGAATACAAAGATTTTAATATCATTATGGATAAGACCTATGTATTGTGCAGTGTAGCTAGATAATGAATCTATGAACATACTAAATACTACAATAGTAGCTTATTTATTGCTGAGAGCCTAATATCGAAGCAATCTTAAATGAAGAGTGAAGTAAACGTAATAATCATTCAGCACAACTAATACAAATTTAAAACAAATTATATTGTACAGTTAAGTAAACTAAAGCAGAAAAGTTTCAGTCAAATGACATTTCAAATTGTATTTACGAATGCATTGAAATGACAAAAAACGACAGACACCAGCTTGTTTAATTGAGTATTCTTTTAAAAGTTTAGATCCTATTGGATAAAATAATATTAGTGGTTTGACTGTAACTACATATGACAAACTGAATTGAATGAATGCATTCATGAAAATCAGTGATGTGTATAATTCTGCATTATATGTTATTTCGAGAGGTCAAGTAATATTTGCAAACTTGACCTTAATATTAAACATAGTCGACTTTTAACTGTAATTGAAACAGAAGTGAACTACTTAGATAACTTTCTTATCTCCGTCTTGTTAAAATTATGATTACAAGTCAATATGATTAACAAAATTCGTTTTATCGCCTTGTGTCCTTACAATGTTTTCCTTATCATTTAGCTTGCTAAGCTCATAGATTCCAATATTTAACCTATTTAGTAATTAGAATACACTTAAACATGGCTTTTAATTTAGTCTGTATGCTTGCAAAGCCTTCCCCATATGAAGGATTCATTATATAGTAAAATCATATTATCATCTACCCAATTGATGTAAAAGCAAAGTACCATTAATACATCATGTTTTGTAAAATTATTTTGTATTCTGGATTCGGTGTTAAATGAACACGACATAAGACAGAATTTATAACTTAGTATGTACTAACAGTAGAATTCAGGTTGTATATTTCAGCATAATTTTGAACTTATCACACACAACAACTTCGATTAATTAAAATATACTTCATAAATAATGGAAAACATTTATTCAATTGGTTGAATGCTTAGTCATGTTTTGAGTACTTGCTTTAATTATACTAGAAGAGTGTGCATTATTTACAGTCATTCACTTGAGATCAACTAGTAATTAGTGCAAGTTAACGACATAATTCAGCTTTGTGTCAAAATTACCATTCGAATTGGTTAATATTATTAATAATAATGGAGAGTAGATTATATTATTTTTGGAATAAACAAGTTGCTTCAGTTGCATTAACCTACCTCTAATAAAAACAAGACTAATTTCAGATACTAAGCAACTAAAATGGCATAAAAACTATTTAGTGTCACTTTTCACTTCTAGTACTTCAGATAGTCTTTAATCAAATAAATAAATAATTTAAATGATCAGCCATAGTTCTGTTAGATATTCAAACATCAGTGTATCTTCCAGGTTTAACAATGTAAAGCTTTGTAAATATACAGTTTGAGATATGATGGAGACAACAAACAGAAAGTAGATTCTACTTAACCTTTGTAACATTATGATTTCGCAAAAAATGCAAATCACTTAACACTTGAATAGTTAATCTTATTAAGAATCTAAACTATTTCATTATAAATAAACATGATAAACAAACTGTACTGTCGACATTTGTAACTGGTAATGATCAACCTGTATATTTAAGCGCAACTACTAAACCAGAAGTATTTGACTTCTTACTACAGTAATGCTAGAAAGCCCTATTTTCAACATAACATGTTAATTACATATAACAAAATAATGATACCTAACTGTGTAGAAAATCCATGATTGTAAAGGTTTGCACTTTCCTTCTGTTAATATTAGAGGCTTCAGTTTATCATTCTCTGATAGTAAATGAACATTCTAAGAGAAGTGCCTCTAAATTATCATACGATGATACGTTCATTTTTAGTAGTGTTGTTAAGGAAGTTGTATGAAATGTTTTGATTCGTTTATTGGTAATAAACTGATTGTCGCCGAGTGATGAAGGCTCACAAATCCAACTGGTTGATGTATATGTCCCTCAATGATCCGATATCAAAAGACAGAATAACTTGTCAATAAGTAAAAGTCGTCTTTCATAACAAAATAATGTAGTTGTATATAAAATTCGTGATAGAAAATAAACAAGATAAACCACCAGTGATCGTTGAATATTGAATTAGTTATTTATGGAATATTGATCACCATATCATAAAGCTTGATTATGGTGTATTATGGAATCTGGGAGTTGTAAGCTAGACATACAAACATACCTAGTTAATTACAGTTCTAAGAACTAACAGCGGTGAAATACAAATTAATTCTCCAATCACTGCTCGGATGAGTGGATATCTGAACTCAGTAACTCATTTGAAAATAGGTTGGCGCTTGATGCGAAATTTATAAGGTTCAAATTCAAATGAAAACATCAACATCTACCTAAGTCTTTAATAAAAATTACATCCTTGTTAACCATGATCCATTAATGACTATCAGATGTAAACCATCATTTTGATGGATATGGAGTTTAATTCAACAACTTTACATTGTAACTTGCCTTGAGATAATTCCACAACCACACTAATTAAATGTGTATAAAAATCATAATATATTCTATCGATTTTAAAGCTTTCAAATAAAGTATTTGAAGAGAAATAATACATGACTGGTAATCAAGAAGTCAGTAAAATGGATTCGAACATTAAACTCAACAAACAAGAACAATTCATCTTTGTGAACTTAGCATAAATTATGCAATATCACCATTTAAATAGGGTTGTTTTTTAAATATATGGATCTCATACTGTGTCGGACTATAAAATATACTACTTAAAAATACCTACTTATTTATTACAACTTGTGACAATTCAGCATCAAATTATATCATTAACGTAAATAATCTTGAAACTAGACTGTTAAATTGAAGACTTTTTATTGATTTTAATATTTTTTGTGTGTTATTCTCATAACAGTACTCTCCAGTAACTATAGTTACTAGAGTGATGGAAATACACATTTGAATTTAGTTAACATGTGTTATTTCACTGTAATTATATATTTTTTTCAGAATATTTTAAACGATGAATACACTTTTATCCTTTTCTCTGTGTGTTATGTAAGGTAACTTAATTATCATTTATAAAAATTCATAGAATTAAAGTTTTTAAGTTAAGAAAACAGGTTTAAATTGATTATTTGAAATAAAATATGTACATGTAACCAACAGATACAAAATTAATTGACTTAAATTAACAACATGATACTGTACAATAATCACTATTCTATAAGTAGTCAATTATGATCAGACTAGTAATTTAATAAGTTTTCAGATAGTGTGACGAAGATTACAGATACACCGTGGTGAGGAGTATTAGAGAACATCAAATCAATGACTGAAACATGCTGTCAACTACACCTAACCACGTTAAAGCACTTAAGTTATTTGTTAAAACTCAATTTGATTCAAAGAATTTGGAAGGGAATAATGACTAATAAAAACATTGGTTACTGGTTACTACTTTGATATCAGTGTACAGACGGTGTCAGAAAGAATAAACGTTCTACGTTTAATATGTGGCTATACTAATTAAAAACTTAAAAGGTAGCGGACTCAATATAAGCCCAGTCAACAGAGCTGATTCAATTAAAATGATGAAGTTGAGGTTCTGTCTTGTATACCAAGCGAATCCATTTCAGGAATACTATGTTTTTGATATTTAACATTAGTAAGTGATCAGAAAGAAACTACAGACTCATTTGACACCATATGGAAAGGCACATTTTAATTTTTTGGGATTAAAGCCGTTTTTAAATCAAATTCTACTCAACCTGTATCACAATCTGAAATTCGCCACTCACCTATTCCTTAAAGATATGTTCTGTCCCAAATGTAGCCACCGATTTAACTCTGTTGTCACGATACGATAAAATACGTGTGCGTATATTATGATACACCGTGGATTGCTTCGCTTATTCAGTACAGTTATTAGTATGAAAGAATGAAATATCACTATGATGTAGGAAGTCCTATAAATTTAATGCATCTTCTTAAAAGAGTACTCATATTGATTGAGTACTATTAACTCTTTATTCTGTTGGGACAAACAGAAGTGGTCGTGAAATGTACCCGATGAATGTAGTCAGTAATAAAATATATTTTTTATTCTTTATAATAAAATATATCCCTTTTAATTATTAGTTTTATATAGCTATACCATACGAAAGCAATTTCAATGAATTTCATTGAGACACGATACATGATGCCAATCAACATTATTTAAGAGTCTTACTCTTATAATACTATTCCATATTACATGTATTTGTTAGAATTATCATATTTTCATTTCGCCAAATGATACCTATCAATATTCATCACCGAATATCATTAAAGAGAAAACAAAGAACCAACTGAACAACTTAGTGGATACATGGACGCGTTAGTATTAATGTTTTAAGTCATATTATTAGCATTACCACATTTAAGCTGATGAGTTTCAAATAGGAATAGTCACCGTACATGAATTCCACTGCTAACCATGCAAGCCAAAATAAGTGAATGATATGTCATTCTGATTACCTTTCTTTTTCATAGTGGTCATGATAATTAGGCGTTCAACTCGAGATATGGGTTTTATACCTGGGTAATGTTATGTGTGTGCACTAATGATAAGCCCCTTCTAGAAAGAAAGCAACTTTTCAGTGCACTTTGATTTTGATTTATATCTACCCGAGGTCAATACGTGACGAATTGAAACAACAAATCAAAATCAATCTCTACAAAACATCCATTCAAATATATAACACATTAATGACTAGTTGACTGGGTAATAAAATTGTAATAACACTAAAATTTTCAGAATTCTTAGAACTCATTCTGCTGGAATGTAAATCATAGTGATAGCCATATAGATACAGAGTATGGTGATTCATTTGGCTTAAACTTTATAATAGACCTTGGCTATCCCGTTCAAAGGTTATTGTAGTTAACGTTAATCATGCTTGCTGTTTGAATTGGAAGATTAATCTTGAACTCCAATGTTTTGACGTCGTATTGTTGGAAATTATATTGAAAGACTACTAGGTGTGAACTTCATATACTTGCATCATATTTATTTGATGATTTCCAATCAATTTTTATTCATGATAACTCAAAATAATTTTACGCTTTTTTGTAAGGGTTGTTTTCTCGTTAATAAATCAGTTCATAGAGTCAATCATAGGTTCACTCTAATCCAATAGATTCTTGGATAATCTGAAAAACATTGTACTTCGACCAACAATTGACGGTTTTCATCCAAACAAAAGATGTTTAGATGATACATTCATCATGTGTAGTGAAAATGCTGATTTAAATGATATCTTGAATAGGTTTAGTAGCACTCATACAGTAATTATTTTTACTCAAGAATCGTAACTAAACGTTAAACTCCACTTTGGATGTCATATTAAAAAGGGAGAAAAGGTGGCTTTCCGAGAAGGTCAATATACTGAAAGCCAACTTGGAATGATCAATATATTAATTTTAGATTTGTAGCCATTTGAATGAAAGAGGAATTTAGTCTAAGCTCTCATCTCAGGGGACGGACTTATCTGCAGTGATAACACCATCGATGATGAACTGAAGGAACTCAGAAGAATTGCTAATGGGTACATTTCGAAGTATATTGATAAAAATATGAAGCCAAGGCATCAGTCATAGGAATTATCAGACACACCAAAGATGACAATATTTATGAAGATTCAATTCAAAGGTGATGCTTCCTAATAAGTCTTAAAACACAGAATTTCCAGTTCTCTGAAGAAAATATTTTAATAAACCATGCTCCAAATCACTTTCTTCAACTTACTAATGACCCAGAAATGTGTCAAAGATAAGCTTCCTTTATGGGACAAATCAATATGAATTTACAAATTTACCTACTACTTACAATGACCTTACAAAACGGAATCAATTTAAACCTATTTTATGGGTTTTTTTTCCTATTTGGCTGTCTAGCGATTTGCACACGTCTGTCAACAGCTGAATCCTAGAGAACTTGAGTAATTGTGGTCACGTCACCCCTCCGGAATTCTCCTTCATTTTCATCCATTCAGTTAAAATAATATCTCAAAAGGAATATGAATACAATGAGCCATACACGTCAGAGGCCTTGGCGATTCACATTTTCAAGTCTATTCCATATGTACAAAAACGTTACGTGGCCTTAACTTTCTTTAATTTCTCAATAATCGATTGTTTTCACTATCTTTTTTTCATGATTATTATTAATTAACCACTATTACAATAATGATTAGGCTTCATACTCAATCATGCATCACCTTTTTCATTAACAATTTGTTCATTACGTAACATCTTTGAAAAACCTGATATTTTTAAGTAATTTCGTTCATTGAATAAACTACTTCATAATTATTGTTTCCATACCATTTTTAATGTGTTACCATTTTGCCTTCATTACGCATGTCAATAATGTTGACTAAATTATTCAGTGCTGCAACACATATCTTTATTGCATAATAGACTAATACTACAAACTACAATTGTACAGTGAGAAGAAAATTTTCTTCTTATTTGTTTTCTCTTAATGACATAAGAGATTTATTTAATTCCCTGATTATACTCAAGTGACAATAACTGAAAAGTTCAAATGATTAATCCTAGATATTACTGAATATTTATCAAATGATAAAATAACTTGTCAGGAAAACAAGCAAGTTGTTTCATATAAGTAAACAACACATCAGAATTTAAAGTCAATGAATATATCACAGATTGATATTGGTAGAATACCACTGGAAACCAGGGAGTACTGGGAAGCTATTTCTTCCTAGTATAGAAGTGGGAATTCTTCCATTGAAACCCGGCCTAGTGGTTCAGAGGGCTAGGTGTTTGCCTACCGAAAAATCCCTAGGGAAAATTTCAGGGCGCACACTGCTTGAACAGTTCCCACAATAGAACAAAACAGGTGTCCAGTGCTCCCTTGTTTTCAATGGTACCCCACCAAAATCAATAAGTGACGCTTTCAACCAACTGAAAATACTAATCACCACTAATCATTTCTAATTCAGTTGCATCAGAATTCATTGCAAACCTTAGCTACTATTGAATCACTCATGAACCTATGAAGTTATGTCTAAACCATCATGCTCACTTGTATCCACCACATCGAAATCACGTTATGCACTTATTAAATTAGATATTTATGAATATACACCAGTTGATAATGAATAATCTAACAAATAGTGCACCTTAACCAGTAATTATTATGCATTTAATTAATATGAATTAAACAAAGTGAAGATGAGATTCCTCAAAACATTTTGATACATAATTGACACATTTAAAACCAATCAATTCATGTTAATTCGAAAGTCTTAAGCTATCTGAACAATTTTTCACTGAAGTAATTTGATGTTACTTTTTTAATTATAAGTAATATATATAGATTTACAAAACACCAAACATGACAGTATTTTCTCGTTATGATAGTATTTGATCAGTATTAAACGCGAAAATATTAATATTTCTATGTGCTTCTTTTGAATTTCCAGATTGAAGTTACTTCCAGGTTTAAACATTTAAGTCACTGAATGTTACATCGCGCAAATCAAGAAGAACAACTAACTTCCGCACGTGTTTTTTAGAAGACTAAATCATTTATTTTGACACCACGAAATCGATCATTTATTTATTATTGTTATGTTCCTTTCTCCCTAACCCCTCCACTCCATTAGACCTGCGAACTTTTATTATATCATTTTTCGTCCAGGAACTATGACTAATTAACTATGCACCTTATCCTTCCCCAGTTTCCAGTTATTATTGTCCGTCTATGAATATTACTTTATTTATTGATCCACTGCGTGGTCAGGTTCTGAATGTATACAAGTGAATGCATGAATTATAATTTATCACCTTGTCACCTTTGGTTACTGGATATAATTATCTTGAGTTCTTTACTCAGGCCTAAGTACTAGCAGTTATGAGGCAGAGTTTCAGTCATAGAATA
This sequence comes from Schistosoma japonicum, assembly GCA_025215515.1. NCBI lineage: Eukaryota > Metazoa > Platyhelminthes > Trematoda > Strigeidida > Schistosomatidae > Schistosoma > Schistosoma japonicum. Next base: position 16,622,221 of record CM046063.1, on the reverse strand, counting down.
AGTAGTTATTGTGTCTGGTTGCGGTCTTGGTTTCAAACAAGATTATTGTTTGCCGTATATCATGATTAACCGTACCTCAAATCGTTTTACTAAAGGTACAGTCTACTACTAAGCAAAGCTTGTCGCATTTACTGAGAAATGACAAGATGCAACGACTTGTCTATTTTCCAAATTTCTGTTTGGAAAAGTAAGTTGCTAGTGTTAGTCAGACAGGTAAATTATAAGTAACTGCTGTAATCTCGATGATTTTGATACCGGTCAATATATTTACATGAAAATAATGTATTTCTCAGTTTCTTCAGTAAGTGATGAAAGCACTAGCATTCTGTAATATCAAAAAGGATAGATCCGATATATACAGTATATCTTCTGGTTTCTTGACGATTACCTAAATCTCCTAATACTTTTATATTGACTTAATTTTTGAAGCACTTTAGTTAGTTGTCCAATAAAGTTATTTTAAGCCTAGAATTCTAGATTTCATATCATTTAGATACCTTGCTTATTGCATTTTTCTTTAGGTTAGTTTATCCGACTAATCTGTCTACATACATTAAACATTTGAAATGAATAGAACATTTATGTTAATGATCTTAGGTACATTAACAGCTGGCTGCAGGAGACAGGCCTCAGTTAGTAAATATAAAATATTGCTTAGCACTGAAATGTTTGTTATATACAATGTATCTCCTTAATGAACTGCTAAGGTAACAACTAATTATTTATCATGCAATCTAAATATACGGTACATTACTACACTGACAAAAGTTTACTAGTAAATTAACTGAAATTTAAACTTTTCTGTAAACATTATTGTATGATATTGCACTACTCTCTAATAACCACTGGATTAACACAGTGATAAAATTAATAATTTCTAAATGGAATCCACTTAATACTCAAAACAATGTAACATGATCATTGATTCATCACTTCTTGATTATTGCTAATAGATACATATTGAAATAAGAAAATTACCTACAATTTACCAGTCACAAAATACATCAAAACCATTTAACAATCATAAAGAACAAACAAACAAACATTGAATATACCCAGTACACAATCTATCATTATTAACCATCTGTTTTCTTTACTTAAATTTCTTAGATATTTATTTCATTGAAAATTTAATTCATCTTATTCAAATGATAACCACTTGTATTTAAGAATTACCAATGTACATCATAGAATCATGTTTTCAATTGAATTATTAATTTGTATTTTTATCATAATGTGTGTTTTCTTTTTAATCTAATCTTTTCATACTTTAATAATTACCATCTTCTGTGTTATATTTTTGCTTTTGTTTTTATAAGGTTAACCAGATGCTGTGATAAAAAGAAAGAAAGAAAGAGGAATAAAGAACACTTGTTTTTTTTCTTGAGGATATAAAGAATACTGATATAAGTAAATACATAACTGATTGTAGACGATAATCTACCTTTAGTATTTTATTAATACTTTATAGATAAATAGTATTCTATCTAGTTTATACTGTTTCATATTGTTATTGGCATATTGAAAATTAAAACATTTTATTCCATATGGATAGTTCTTTTCACAATAGATAATGAATCATATCAAACTATAACCTAGTTTATTGCTTATTACTGAATTCATTCATATATAGATATTTTGGTTGGTTACATTATTCACAGATTGATACTGGTTAGGTAACATTGAAAACCAAGGAGCACTGGACATTTATTTTGCCTTAGTATGGAACTTTTCTACAGTGTACACCTTCGGAACCGCCTGGGGTAAAGGACTTAGGGTCTTTAGGTTGACTAACATTTAATCCTCTGCACCACTGGGGCGGCAATCAGACGTTGACGTCGGTGGTAACTATTTCACTTTTGACATGTCTGAACTCCAACGGTTACGTCTTCCCACTAGAACCTCAGTTACATCCTGAAGTTAGTCTCTATTGAGCTATATCCTAAATTGGTGGGAGTTGGAATTCCACCAGTGGACGTCACCCCAGTGGTGAATAGGGTTAGGCGTTTGTCAACCTGAAGGCTCTGGGTTATATTCCCTGGGCGGAATCGAGAGTGTGTACTACTGAAAAGTTCCATACTAGAGAGCAACAACTCTTTAATCATCTCTGGTTTCCAATAATTCGCTTTCTAACATCGATCTGTGACGAGTTCAATCTTGTAAACTTAATTTCAATCTCTAAAAAACACCACAATACTATCATAGACATTTGAACTAAGCATTTATTATTTATTTTATAAGAGAATCATTAGTAGTCAAGTGTAATATAACAAGGTAAATAAAAATCCAACATGACAGATTTATGTCATTTTACATTCTTGAGAATATTTTATTCTCTCTATTACCAATACTTTATAGAAAAATTTCTATTTATTATTCAGAACGTTCTAATTTTCAAGTTTAAAAGTTCAACAACAAAAAAATTAAAATTAAATTTGATTAGAAAATTCTATTGTTATATCTTCATTTACATATATCACTTTTGTATGTTCACAAGAATATTAGGCCACTGTATGCAACTTTCATCAGTATGTTCACAAGATTGTATTTTGCTCAACTAATCAATATATTTTGGCATAAAATAAGATTCATGTCAATAAATAGATAATAAATAAGATGAAATTTACATTTCTTACATTTGGTTATTTATTCTATACTACTTATAGTTGAAAAAAAGTATACTATTTTTCTTAAGAAAAAATTATTCATACCAATATAGATGTCAAGTAGTAACAGAACTAATCAGTTAGTTTTACATTCAGATATACGCTATTTAGCTCCTAAATACGACTTGATCATTTTTTTAAAATACCGATTACACGAACGTTAACATTTTCTCTACTTTACGTAGTATGAATGATGAATGTTTAGGTGGATTGATCCTATTATTCCAGTAATAACGACTAATATATGTATGTGTAAGAATCTTAACGGCAGTATAGTGTATTGGCTATGTTTAATTCCCATCAGGTATCTTGTTTAACCTTTCACTAAATAAACATTGTATTATCACTTTGAATCAGATTTAATTGTAATGGTATCTTGATGCTCTACTTCCGCACAGATGTAGTTATTTCAGGAATGTATGAGGAGTGTATCCTAGTTAAATGTTAATTATGACATAGGATAAACATAAAACTTCTGTAAAATGAAACAACAGCAGAATTATTAAATAAAATCCATAATAACTCAACTAGCTGCTAATACAAATCAGATTTTTGCTTGAAGTTAATAAAGGTTTATTTCAACACAACATATTTCAATAACTAGACATTTATTTCTGTACTTAACTTTAAATTGTATTTGTGATATTAGGAACAATTATTATTTATAATTGAAGAAATTGTTGTAATTACTGATCCATTGATTCATTGTTAACTTCGAAGTATGATTGAAAGAATGAAATACAGCTAACCGTAGTTTTGCTATTCGTTGCCCAGAAAGAAATATGTTAAGTAATAACATTTTCTTGAATAATAAGACCAATCTATAGTTTAGCAAACTGTATGACCTATTTAAATAGCAATGAGATAAAATTCATACTAAAATTAATAGAAATAATTTATGCTAAACGAACTAACATTTTAATTAAACAATCATATTCAAACTGATTGTTTGACCTTTTTTTTATATCGAAATTCTTTATCTAATGAGTTATAACTAGATTTCTGCATATGAACAGTGAACTAACGTCGATGTAAATAAGGTAAATCTAACTCTTACAATGTTCTAAAGAATAATTACTAAATAAGTTTTAATTCAATACAGTAAATTATTCATTTAACTTTGGGGTTTATTATGTTTAGTGTTAAATGACTTCAGATAAGTATTACCACTTAAAAATAGACATTAAAAAACTTACGCATGCTTTATGACAATCATTCAAGACGGCATCCAGTGATTTTAACATCGGATTATACGTGTAATGTGAAGAATTTTTTTAAAGATTAGATTATTTCATGTTCTACTTGCATTAGTTACATTAACAATGACCGCTTTCATGTTACTCTGGTTCTTACGTCAAATCAAAGTCCTCCCATTAGGCTGTAATCTGATCACTAGTCCATGTTATCAAACATTATGTGTACAGTGTTCAGATGTTATGCAATTGGAGTTAGTCAGCATAAAACTTCGGTCGTAATAAGTTTCCTGCAACTTGATGCTCGTCATTATTGTGCACCTGAAATCTTGAGGTCATCTTTACTCTCTCTTTAATTTAAATCCTAACCTAAGGATTCACTATTGAGCAGTTTAGACCATGAATGACTAATATTAGTTGTTAATTAATTACAAATCAGTGTACACATTTGCGTGCAGTAGACAATCAGCCACAACTTGATCAACCAATTGACAACTTTTGGACTGCGAAACAATGTGGCGTTGGTTCCAATCCCACATCGTTTTTCTCATGAGTGCACACATACCATTTTGATGAGCGTCAATTGAAAAAGAACCTATGCGAACAAATTTTCACTATCTAACTTCAACCATTTGAAATCACAATACTTGTGTATTTTGCATTCATATTCCCTATAAAATAAACAATGACACTTATTCGTATCGTCATATTCAAATCTAGGAAATATAATTCAGCTTTTCATCCTCTAGTTAGTTTAATAATTGTAACAATCATATGATTTTCGCCATTAAATAATTTGGATTATCAAAAAATCTAGCTAAAAGATACTTTAGAAACATGAGAATATGACAATATGAAAAGGTGGGAAGACGCATAGAGTTGTAATACATTTCACTTATTCAACTTTACCTAATTTCTGAAAATACAATGTAGATTATATTACTATATAAATAGTTACAATCATTTTTTGAATCTGAACAAATAAATGACGCTATTATTCCTAATGTAAACAATGTGACAGATTAAAAGTAATGTTGACCTTGCAAGAATCCATTGGTAATAAAGCAGTAGATTCCTTAATAACATTATCTAATTAATGTGTTCTATTCACAATTTTTTTTCAACTTCTTTATTCGATTTGGCATGACATTTCTGAAAACTCAGTCTAAAATGGGTTACATAAGTACGGAATTGGAATAATTTGTAAGTAAATATAGTAAATTTTGTCGGTTTTTCTTACGGTGTATGACATTAACGAAACTTATGCTGATTTAACACAATGCTTACATTTTTAAAACTTATATTGTTTATTTGATTAGTAAAGTTGAGTTGTAAGTCGGTGTTGATGTTAACTGTACAATTCATCATAATTGGGACTTCTCATCTGGACGTACCAACATTCAAATGTTAAAGTTCACACCTGAACTAGAAAATATTACTATACGATACAATTAAAACTACATCAAATAGGTCCGGATTACCACACGCATTGGGCATGAGATTTTTGTGTATTAGCGTGCAAGCACCAACAATAAGGCGCTAATGCATTTATTTAATGAGCACGAGATATAATGAAATAGGTACTGTGGATTCCACTGTTAGCTCTAATTAAACATTAACAAAAAAATTCTGATGAAATGATCATATCAAGGTCGTCCACTTATCTTGATAGAGACTGTTAGTTGTAGTCCTTAACTCAGACAACAAGAAAACATAAAGCCTTTAGTTAGATTAAACCAAAAAGTGATTTTACAGGGGACTTGACTAAAATTTTAAACTCTCTTTCAGGAAGTATACTCTGCTATGTATTGCAAAATGTGAAAATATTTTCAATGCAATGAATTAATATATATAGTGAAGTGTCCTACTTACTGAAAATTATTACATTGTGGATCGTTCTTTACCTTATCTACGAATAAAAGCTTGACAATACTCATATCTCTTTTAGGTTTCTGAATATGTATTGATTTATTAAAATATACAGTAGCAGCAACTATAAGTTTCATATCCACCTTACGTGACCGCAAACTATTTAAGGTGTTAACTAGACATTCCTTCTTTTCATTTGACCTATATTCACTAAAATTATACTTCATCGAGGCCATCACCCATTTAACCTAGTTATACTATCACGTTTATTGTTCAGGTTAGTTGTGTTTCTCATTCGTATGTTATTATTATTATTGTGTCTATTGAATTTAAAAAATATATTAAGTCATATTGATGCATCAAACCACTTGGCTAAACAAGTTTACATGCTTTTCTCAGACTTTTCTATCCATCTTGAACAATCAACATAATTCGTATCGAAAATACGATAATGAAGAGAATTTATGATTTCTACAATTGAAAGGAACTGCTCTTTACTATACTATCGATAGACATTTTCGACCATAAAACAAAGTAAATACACTTTATTCCTCATTATATGGTGGCTTTGCTTGAGAATACTTGTTCAAAATTATACTTCCTAATGTTTTCTATGATCGCAATTATTCTTGTACTGTGAAACCTAGAGATTCATTTGTTCCATAATAACTTTATTCTTATTACCAAAACAGTGAAAATCCACTAGTGAATAACATTGCCTGTATTTTCTTTCACTTGCTTTAATTCATGTCCTTTCGATCACCACTTTATTAAGATTCTGTGGCTTACTAATTGCGGTAAACTGAAGTAATTAACCTCAAAACTAACGTGTGAACTAAAAACTTCACATTGAAACTTCATGCTGCAAAGAATTTTCTTGTCAAGTCATCTAGACAAAACTACTCGATCTCAAACATTGAAATGATGTTACAATATGAAAATGTAAAATACTAAATTCTGTAAATGATAAGATAATAGAAAAGTATAACTAAGACACCAGAATTAACATATTTCATGAATAAGTAAATAGTTTTACATTGATCTTATTTTCGCTTAGCATGATTTCTGACAAAACATACAGTATAATGTTACAGAATGCTTAATGACCGAATCGTTCAAATTAATTCCATCAAACATATAATTCACAGCATCATAGATAGGTTACCAGATGCAAATTATGTTGCCGTCTTACTTACTCATCATGTTCTAGAAAGAGACTATCTCTAACTCGAGTGATTCCCAAAATGGATATGAATTGAACAGTGAGTACTTTTCCGACTTATTAAGTATAACTGATATTTAGTAAATTCTAATTTATTGACTAGTTTGTTGCTGTTTACCTAAAAAATTAAAAGAATAGAGATTATATATAACATAGCTAACTAAAGTAATCAGTTTTAAGACAAATCGTGGGATTATAAGTTAGTCATCTATGAATCAGTTAGAAAAGTTTCTGGTCTACAGTTTTCATTTTTTCTTGTCTTGACAACAACTTACTATGAACAAAGGTCAGACCAAACTGCTTCAGTTTCTGTTTATACCATAGCCACTATTTGAATAAATCACTGAAAGTTATCAAAAGGTTAAAATCTTGTCGACATTATATATATTACATTTGGACAATGAGAAATAAAGCTTGAATAAAATAATGAAAATCAATTGCAGAAGATTTTACAAGCTTAATCAACGCCATCTTTAATCCATCACTGAAAGAATCTTGCTAATTTCAAACAGTATAAATTGCACAATAAGGATGTTTTATATGTTGCAACCATTTTGTTTAATCAAATATTTGGTTTTGCAAAATATTCAGTGGAAATCAACACTACAACTTCAGTTTAGTGCTAAATTACATTTGAAAAATGAATGAATAATACAGCTGATTGTCAGACAACATTTTTGGAGTTCTAAAGTTTTAGTGAGAAGACGTAACCGGCAGAGTTCAGTCATGTTGAGTGTGAGGCAGTTTCTCACCAATTGAAATGGTTGAAGCTGAACAAATAAATCACACACTGACTGAATTAAAAATATCAGTCATTAGGAGCTGGTTCAGTGATCTAGTGATAAAACGTTTGTCACGATGCCAGGAGATCCTGGGTTAAATCTTCAGTTTGTCTGAGGATATGAACTGTTTAAGTGTTTCATGCTAAGACGAAACAACTGTCCAATGATTCCTTGTGGCCAATAGTTATCTAATTTAGACCACTTCGTAATATTAGATCAAGTTTTAGATGTATTTTACTTCATTTCCTTTTTGATTGTTTGAATGTAATCTGATTCAACCTGTAATCCATTACCTTTGTTTTATTGCTGAAAGATTATGTTAAAATATAAAATGTCATCAATATATAGTAAATGATGATAATTTATGTAAAATATTTTTCATCGAACAGTAACTACTATTACTACAATTGATACTACTATTAGACAGTACTATATGATTTGTATGAACGCAATCAGTCAGTACAATAAATTCATTCTCATTTCGATTCAGTTAAATAACATTGAAGATTAATGACTGTTATGTATATTGTCTAAATGTTTCAAAGGAAAGATAGATGAACTATGTAGAAATGTTGTAATTATTAATAACAATGGAAATCCATACAATAAACATCGCACGTTAAAACTAATGTCCAACTTAAATGATTTGCCATGATAAATATCTGAATATATTAGCATGGTTTTGTGTCGTTGTATTATTTTGACAACAGAATAATGAACAGAACATTAAAATGCATTTTCTATCGTGATAATTCATTAGGGCAATCATTATGTATCTGTCTTAATACAAAATTACTAAAAAAAGTACTGTTAAACAGTTGTGATCAGCTGCACTAATCATTAATATCACTATATTGTAAGTTCACTGAAAGTGAGAGCGTACTACCGGAAGCAAAACTAATCACTTTTATGAATATATGTTCATCGAGAAAAACCTGTATCTCCATGGTCAGTCTCTGTTGCTATAAGTGCATCCTGGGCGGATTGCCTCAATATAGCGATTAATCACAAGTATTATTTAAATTGGATTGTGACTGGTAATTTGAATCCAGAACGTGCGTTTCTCCATATTTGGGACTCGTCGGTTGGACGAACCTGCATCCCAATGTTGATGTTCACAGTGGGAATAAACAAATTCATCTTAATACCGATGCGCTCATTGCACAAGTGTGACTGTCCGGATTCAGTAGTCTAGTGGTGAACGTGGTGGCGTTTGACATGAAACGAACTGAGTTCTAATCCCACTGTGAACATCAACATTGGGATGCAGGTACATCCAGCCGACGAGTCCCGAATAGGATGATACGGGCGTCTTGGATTCTGTTGTTTTGCAACTTATGGCCAATGACTGCGTAATTTGTATTCACTTTAAGCCTTGTCACCAATTGTTGCTTATTGTGAAAATACACAATGCCCTTGATGACTGCTAATCACTGAACAGACACGTATGCTCCATAACTACCAGTCCCCAAGACGGAATAGAGAAGAAAACGATTATGCCCTTATATATATATATATATATATATATATATATATATATATATATATATATACAAAATCAGACCACACAGCGAACCAATTAGGAAACTAGCATTAATCCAGAACTAAGGAAATAGTGGTAGTGAATAGGGACAACTTGTACTAAAATAATTAACTGTAGTCTATAATAAGCGATAATATAATAACAACAAATATACTAAAAGGGAGGATAGGGTAGGAGGAACGCAACAATAATAGAAATGTGATGTTTACACTACTGACGATCAAAATAAACGAATTAGTTCTCTAAAACACAGTTCTGGAAGTTTTTCACTATTCTTTAGTGGTCCGACATAACAGATTTCACTTGCCAGCCACAATCCAACTTAAATAATACTTGGATCTCCTTGGTTTGACAAAAGACAAGGTCATAATTGTAGACTAACTAAGAGCTCGAAACTAATAAGAAATAATTGTCCAAAGGTACATGGTTATTAATAAAAACCCAAATAAGATCAATCATTGAGAAATATAACCTAAAACGTTTCAAAATATTTACCACTATAATTGTTTATGAGTAGTCAAAAATATGTATCAAATTGATGAAGATAGGCGAAACTCACATCTAAAATCTCCTATTCAGTATACATAAACATATTCAAAATAAAAAAGTGTAAACACAGCCCGTTAACTTCATGATCAGTCCTATAAACTTATCGGCCTATTTCTGTGTAGTAGTAACAAATAATACCTGAAAGATTATATCACTGAATCTGAAAAGTCAAGACTGGATACTAAGCGTGTCGTTTTGAAGTGAGTAAAGTCAGTTAGAAAACACACGAGCGAAAGAATTCATCAGTTTAGACTCAACATGAGAATAACAGAAAATAGAGAGTATCCATGTACTTAAACCATCTCTATAAGCCATCAGCAATACACTTATAAATTTGATGTAATTCATCAGGAAATGAATAGGATTGAGGTTATAATTGCATCTTACTTGAAAATGAGCTATTACTAAATTGGCCACTTGCATTGAAACAAGTTTGTTATCAAACTAAACATTTGTTTGACACAGTTGCATCGATTCAATTTCATTCTATCACGTCAATACACATACACCATGAGTCTGGAACTTAAGCTTAGGCACAAAACATGTTAAACTATGAATTTAATTGCATAAAAGAACAACAGCCTTCAAACACTATTATCTAAACAGATGATTATATATCCCTCTCACGAAGCATATAGATCACTTTTCAAATCTAAACCTCCCTACTGAATAGTGTTTTATAATTAGAAACTTCTGTTAAGTTGTTAAATTATAATTTTATGTCTAATACATTGTAAATACATTTAAATAACAAAATGTAGTACACAATTTGTATCACATGTTCCCTACAATTTTATTGTAATTTATTAAATACATCATTATCAGTTAATATTTAATATAAAATACATATTTATTATCTGATAATTAAAAGAAAAAAGTATCCTTAGTTATATCATTCTGTATCATTTTTGAAGTGAAGTTTACATGGTGTCTTCATTTCTCTGAATAGTTAATACAAATTCTGTTATTTTGTTTTCAAAGTCTAGCATAATTAAAAAGTTAAGTTGATTGAATAAGTTTTTATTCGATGAGATATCAATACACTCACAAAGATAATTTAATCAAGTAATAATTTCAGAGTTCTTTAAAAAAAGAAGGAATTTAGAAAATTTAGTACTTGTTTATTGATTTATTTTATGGATTCATTAAAAATCAGTATATGTACAAACTTTCAACATTGTGTATTACATTTGCAATTCTCATGCAATTGTTAGGTACCAATATATATTGAATTGGGATGTAAATTCATTTGTAGTTTTCATAATACATTTTATTTTGTCAGATTTTCATTGAAATCTAGTAAATGTTGTAGAAATGAATAATAAATTATTAAAACCATTCAATAATTGGTTCCATTTATTCACTTGTGACTGAATGTTGTGAGGATTGTTGAATTTTGGTCTGATATGAAGAATTGGTTTTAGTTATAAATTCATGGCATGCCAGGAAGCACTGGACATTTGTTCAGCACCAGTATTGGACTTTCGAGCAATATGGACCAAAAGATTGATATTTGCGATTCAGTAAACGCTTGATAGATTAGTATGACTTCATCTATTTCCATTAGTGGGTAACTATCTCATCCCTGACATGGTTGGTTTCTACTGGACAGTTACTTTGTCCTAATATGAAATTTGTTAGTGATGGTCATCTATGATTTATTCGGGTTTACTCGCCAGAAACTAATTATAGAGATAATTTCCGGGATATTTATAGAAAGAGATAAATTATTTTAACCATATCAGTGGAGTGTTAGATACCTACCAGTGAAAACAAAGGATAGTTGTATACATACAAACCACCAGGTTGGTACTTAGGGGTTCAAGAATTAAGCGCTTATGAAGGGAATTAAGGGTCATTAATAATCGCCGCTGATATCCTCCGTATTGGGACAAGATATCTACTTGATACTTTACGGTTGCTGAATAGCCCTAATTTTAACCCTAAAATCCAAAAATCTCCGCGAAATATAAGTGCTGTAAATAAAGCGAGGTTGTTACAAGTTGATAGAAATAGATGCCTATTAAAAAAAGTCAAATGTATAACTCAATAACCAACTTTTGTTTCGTGAAATCTATGTTTTGTCAAATGTTGCATATAATGGTGGTTAATGATACTACTCAGCTGCTCTGTTAGAAGTAGTAGAAATTGGTAATGGTAATGAATATTATTGTAGTAAAAAAAAATATTTCCAGGTTGGAAAATAAAATGAATCCAAAGTTTAATGTAATTACTAACTACAAACTTTTTCTTCACTCTTTTACTTTTTATGTTGTAGAATAATAAATAAACTGATACATGATTTCAATGAATTAGTTTTGAAATTACTCAGTTATGTATTTAATAAAAATGAACTTCATCTAATAAGGAAGTTAGTTATTTCAATCAGTTTCGTATAAATGACGTAATGATGTAATAGTCCCATAATATTGAAAATTTACTAAAGCGAAGTGTGAAGCATTTGATGCTAGCTTAGTAGTGTAAAGGCTAAGTATTTACAAAGAAGTTTGAGAGCTTTTAATGATGAACACTACTGAAAAGTCACCTTCTAAGACACAACATCTGTCTGATACTTCCTGGCTACAGTTCATATTGTGAAACACTAAATTCAATAGTTTTCATAACTTTCAATAATAATAATCATGTGTTTTTGTCGGAAACTTCAAGGAAACTTTCATGAAGATATCATGTGATGTATGCCTAACAATCAGTTGTTGATCATTTTAAATAACATGATTTAAGTTTTTATAAATGAGACGTGTACATTGTTATTACATGGTATTAAAATTAAAGTTCTTATCACGAGACAATATAATGATCAAAACACTAATGAATTATTAAACAAATAAAACATGAGACACACCTGAAACAATTTATTCACACCAATATAAATGATATTAATGTATAGACTAGTTTTTAGTTGTTTCTCACAACTTATTTAATATCATAATCGATTGTATATGTAATTAGTTAACTACATAGGAATACACCATTATCTTCACAATGGCTATATTATTAACAAACGTAGTTTCCGGCCATATCATGTCGAAATTCCAACTTAATCACTATAAAATACATGTGCTAACGTTCTATTCACATGATAAAACTTTAAAGAAGCAATATTAAATGACTCAGCTTCCTTGTAGTTGTGAATTTTACTTTGTCAATAATGGTTAATTGAAGAAAAATCATCCAAATCGGTTTTTATCGTTCACTGCTTGTGTTATACTCAACCATATTTTCAGTGATGGTCCAATGTGTTCGATTATGATCAAACATCTCATTTAGATAAACTGCAGTTATTATTAAGTATCTTGTCTAAATATATATCAAAGTTGTGCAGCATAACGAGTTAAGTGTGATACAAGAAAATAATGTTATGGCTAGAAACTAATTGTTTGGTAAAAGTTAAATCCTGACGTATAGATTTTACTCATTGAATGAGCAAAATAATCTCCGATGTTTCTAGGTATGGTAACTATGTATAACATCAAAAACATTACAGATAACCTCATCCTCACAATAAGAATTATCGTCTTAAATAATTTGTTAAAAAATGGTTTACTTTGAGTAGATTGGCGTATAACTTATTTTACAAACAAACAACTGTAAATGAGACTTACACATCTCTTTTACAGTTCACTTCAAATCATGTAATTATTTTATAGACCGCTAAATGTTAAACTATTCTTTGTGAAAGCCTAGAATCACTCTGATAAAATCATGGCAACTCTTGATGAACAGACAAATCACAACTTTAAAATGATTATAAAACTAATTAAATTTCAGAATCTGGTACCATCTGCTCCAAGCACCATTTGATTGACTATTGAGCTACTAATGATGCGTATATATGAGCACAGGCTGGTCGTATGTAATCTTTAACATCAATGATGGAGATATACAAAGTGAGTCCCAGTGTTACATTATAAATTGTAAGTAAATAGAATAACACCCGACCTCCACGTTAAACAGAAACAGCTGCTCTTCGTCGTATCATTTCAAATGTTTGTACATAAAATAAGTTCGTGACTTACTTGCTATTTTTCTTAGTTTTTGGTTTCCAGTAACGTGTCAAAAACCTTTATATTCCGTTTTGTTTGCTTTGTTTATCGCCCTCGTAAGTATTTTCCATTATTTATCACAACACTTAGTTATTTATGATATCATCTTCAGTGTTTGGCTTGATCTGACTATTTCTTACATTATTCACTAAAACACTTAACCTTCTATCAATTTAGCATTCTATAATACAATGTTTTTTACCTTAAACTATTATTAGTATCGTTATCATGACTAGTTGGATACTGGCTTTTGTCATTTTGTATGTTGTTAACTATCAGTACATATTTCTTATACTCAATTATGCCATTAACTCTCTTTTTCACTTATCTTACTTATCTATAATGTACGTCTAATTGACTAAATGCATGTTATATTCATAATTACACTTGTACAATATTTTACTTATTCGCACGATTTTATGCTTCAGTGAAAGTATTAAAACATAAGAAATATGGAAATGAAATCATTTCATCTTGAAAATGTTTACAAAAATTTATCATGGGAGTAAATTGCATGAATCTTCTGATTACACAATCACTAGAACAACATTTTTAAAACATTTCTCTACAAGTTAACATTAAATGACCTAATTTGTCCAACAATCTGATCAAATTATTTCTTTTATACTAACTAGATTATCTGTATACAAGGTGTAGTAAATATCATGTACGCACGCATCCAGATAAATATGTACACATTTATTTATGGCGCCAAAATCATTGACCTAGTTTTGTTTAACTTTACTAAATGAATATAATAAACAGGTGTGTGTATTATTTGTGATAACTTCTAGTGAAAATATTCAGAAATGATTAATGAATGCATATGTATCTATGTATTTTTAAATATCTTCTTGATCTAGGTCGGAATTTCCATTTCATATAATCACATAAGAGAAATGTACATCTGTTAAGATTGACTTTAATCAAACGTTGAACATAATGATGATATTTTTACTCTCAATTCAATAGTTATTATTTGAATGTATCCATTTATGTATACAAGTATTCATTTATGTATCTAGGCACGTATACATCTATTCATTGTGTTAAGCTGTACCACTATGGTATAAGTAATTTTAGCATAGATTCAAATTAATAATCAACAAAGTTTAATTTTTGATACAAATTTAAACTTTAAATTCTTTACATACTCAATCGATTAAGTTCATTTGAATAATCAAAATATACATTCAATTTATTACTTGTATTAGTTGATATGAATCAAGTAAATTTATGATGTGATTATTTCATGTAAATTTGTTTTGTAAATAATGATGCAATCAAAACATTTTGATTGAAATTAATTATTTATAAATTACTAGTTGAAAATTATTCAACTAGATATCTCTGTTTCAAGTATTAACCTAGTAACACATTCGATTTTATACTTTGGAAAGAAAAATTTCGAGTTTGATATCATGAAGTGATCTGAGTTAGATAACTACTGTAAACCAGAAAGCACTAAATAGCTGTTTCTTTCAAGTTTATAAATTTACAGCAGTACACATTAAATCAACAATCTTCAAAATTTCCAGTTATAGTTAATAACAGCTTACTAATGATCAACGTTAGCAGAAAACAGAATTATTTATAGCATTTAATGAAACACTCTGGTCGTCTAAAGTTTTTTGAAAAACAGACTACAGATATTGAAATAATTACTGAGTGCGCAATCGGTCAATTTTTAAAATCTCCCATGAAGTTCCTAAAGAAACATTTTTAACACTTTGGATGTAAACTGGTAGTGGCCATTTGTTTTGGAAAGAAGGTTATAATAGAGAATATATTAATTAAATGACTGAATGTTCACTCATGGGTCTAAGAGTGCAAAGCGATGATTAAACGCTCTGAAGACCTTTAATCCTGTGCTATAAATACGTACTTTTGCGGGGTTCTTATTTTACAATGAAGCTAACGTTTGATAACCTCTACTTACCGTTCAGTTTATTGTATAAAGTATCATCAGTTGTAATCAGCATCCACGAACTTACTACTATAACATATTAAAAACCATTGAAAATTATATTTAGAATACAGTATGTACACCCTCTATTCCTATATATTTAACAGTGTGTTACACTACAGTATTTTATACTGAATTTATTTACTGTGCTTCTACTGATTACATTTAATAAGATCAATAATTATCATTTGTTCCATCTCATTTTATCGCATGAAGTGTGAGAAACTATACATTAAGACGTAATTCATTCACGCATATTCCGCGAATGTATAATAATGGAATAAAAATAATAATTAGTTGCTACACCTCATTGTCGATATATTCAATTGTAGCATATCCCTATACATGAGGAAGAGTCGTAATCTTATCAATGTGCTTGAAGATTTTTATGTACCTTGTTTATGTTTATTAACTACTCAACATTTTGAACTTAAATTGAAAATGAACTGTGGTTCAGTTATTATTCTATATTAACAGTAAAATCGCAAATTCTATGGGAAGAATTACACCTGTTATTTTTGATTCAGCTATATTTTTTAAAATGATAACGTCTTTATTTATTAGAAACTCTCGAAAATAAAAACATATACATACATATATAGTATTCAGCTAGATACCTACGGAACCCAGGGTTTACTGGACAGATATTGCATCCTATTATGGAAGCCCTCAGTAGTTAACAGTCCCACCCTTTTTTGCCTTACGATTTTGCCATTAGATTTTTGGGTCGATACACAAAAGTAAACATATTCAACATCACGTATATCCATATATATATCAAAAGGACTAAAAATAAGACCATAATTGGCTTACTCCTCTAAGGGGTGATTTTATGACTAGTGCACTTCCCTTAGCTTATGTGAATCGACACTTTTTACAGTGTACTCCCCTGAAATATTCCTGTTATAAGCTGTTAGTGTGCACTATACATAAATGTTCAGTGATTCATCTAGTATACACTAATGTCAAAACCAAATTTGTAGATGTCTTCCAGATTTATTTATCATAGTTATTATTACAGCTGTTCATGTTTCAGTCTTATATAATAGAAAGAGAAATGGATATATTGAATGAACCAATTAACTGTCAATCACTAAGTTTTCAATTCAGATACTGTCATTTTGAGCAGCTGAATAATTTTACTAGCCAAAAAAAATCTAAATAAACAGATTTCTACCATACAAACAAGTTATTTTAATTCATTAATTTTTATTATGGTAACTTTTATTTTACAATCATAGTTTATTTGTAATAGTTTAGGTGTATACAAAACTTTATCGAGATAACCTTCATTCTAAACCTGTTCAAACAAAGAAGAAATTATTGATTGTTAGTATAATTTCTACCAATAAAGATCTATTGAAAATAAACAATATCATAGACGTGCAGTATGATAAACATACTTAAATGAATGAATGAAGGTCATGGAGATTGTATGAATAAAGAAAAGTCATAAAATAAGGTGATTATGTATCAGCTTAAGGAATGTCTAGAAATTTGTTGACAATTCAATAATTCCTGTTGATACGATAATGCTTAGAGAAAACTTTACATCATTGTTTCACGGTAAAGTAATTCACTATATGTGAAACGAATCCTACAACACTTTAACGTAGGACATATAAAGGTGATATTCTATGACTCCATCATATTTCTATGTTTCATTATTGTATGATGTTTTTTACAAGTTAAATGTAGTTACTTGTATAGTGTCGAAATGCTATTTTATGTGGAACTTTGGTCACAATTTCTTCACTCCATAGTGATGACAATCAATATCTCTTGAGTATAATTATCAAAACATTTTAACAAACAAAATTAGTGCTTGTGAATTTGATTTTTTACTAAATATACGTGGGTAAATATGGTCCATTGTTAATCTCTTAAGAATTAGTATAAAATTACTTGGTTTGATGAGACTTAATCATCATAAAACAACATTTACTAGATAATCATTGAATGCTATAGGGTACCATATATCTGTTTTTTTCAGATTATGAAACTTTGCAGCATTATGCATATATACATCATAAAAATTGTATTTCCTTTAGAAAAATGTAAATTCTATTATGTGACGATAAAACAACCATGTATAATATTTACTATGAGAAATGGCCATGGTGGACTGTCATTACATAGATTCCGTTACGTAAATATATTTATAGCACTTAATCTCTCATATAACACACTTTGACTACACACATATATGCCCTTGATCAGATGGACATAAAATACGAAGTCGTTAAGCCAGATGCATGACGCTGTATTTGGAACTAGTTGAATCCAACAATCGAAACAATTTCAAGCCAACCAAGATAGGGGAAGTTCAGTCCTACACTATAAATAGGTAAACAAAAAATGTATATAGTAAAATTCCACATATGTAAAAGATAATCTGAACTTCTACAGGAGTATTGAATTAGCTATCTACTAAATTACAATTTTATTTGTACAGTCTCTACAAACTTCTCGTCATAATGATAATACTTACTGATAACATTATTACAAAATAACAATAATTTTGTAAACCTAGCATCAGCAATGTAATAACAATATAGCATATTCAATGTTATTTCAGTCTAAATACATAGTATATCAGATTTTTTAAAGCTTCATTACATTACCTACTCAGTTCAGTTTATTTATCAATTTACTACGTCTACTATGATTAAATCGAATAAACTGTTAGTTTGTATTACTAACAACAGATAGAATAAATGATGAAATAAAATCTTTTTTTATTGCATAGGTGTATCCCTTTAAAAGCATAATTATTATAAAATAAAAATGATTACAATATTAAGTGATGTACAGTTACATTATTTGAAAAGATGTAGTTCATAACACTGAAATCTGATGCATGTGGTCCAAGCAAAATGTATATTCAGAAGTGATAGTGGCTTAATTAAATAGTTATAAAGAGTGCGAAATGAGCATACGTTTAAAGAGAAAGTGGTAGACATACACAGCACTGATTGTTTTAAAGTGGTCGGTATCGAATAGGATGCGTAGAATAATAAACAGCTAAATGTAGTTAGTTTGCAGTTTAGTTACTTAGTACATAAATAACTGTAGTAAATAAAATAAATAATAAACCCATCCAATGAATAATGAAGTAAATGATTAAGATAGAGATTAAGTTTAGCCAACCATTGAATGAAGTTGTTAATAGTATGAGCTTGTAATGAAGTGCGGGGAGTTAACAGTTATTTTGAACTAAAGTTTATCAAAGAATAGTCACTGATGATCGCCTACAGATATTTAATATCCCCATAAATTCATTAATGAAGTATGATAATAACTGATAGTATAAACATTTTAGGGCAGTAGAATGAAAATTACCGATGTATTGTATACAGTATGGTAATAAACTCACTTCATAGATCTTTAGTGGCTTTTGGAATGAGTAATTTTTACTTTTGATGCTGATTTACGATGGTTATACTACGAATATTTAATTAATTGTATTGTATATTTGAACGTATTTTGAAGAAAAATGTTTGGTTTTGTTTTTTCCATCTTTATTATGAATAATCAAGTCGTAACACAGTAATTCTAGATTTGTAGTCTAAGGAACATTTGCTTTCAATAATATGAAGTGTCATGTAGAGCTGTACAGATTCTAATCTAGGTTTATACTTAAATAATTACTATTGAAATTTAAATTTCAGTATCTGGAAGTGGTTGTACGGCAGAATTTGAAAGTCATCATCATAAAATTTACCTAGTCTAGATCATATAAATAATTTTGTCTAGAGTTAATGTAACAGATTGAAAGTGAAGAATATCTGAAACCAAAGTGAACTTTATTTACTAAGCATAAATGTTTATTTGTTTAATGTAGTACCCAAAGCTAATTGTCACCAAAGACAAGTGATAATATACAGCAACAGAAGCAAGTATAAATCTAGGTTTCATGCTGGTTAGCACTGGATAACAACCTTAGGCTGTAATTCTAATGGCTCTGAGTTGAAATCCTTACCAACAAATGAAAAAGAAACCAGTGAACACATTGGGCCTGACATTGGAAGTAGACATGAAAAGAATGAATAGCACTTTGAAAGAGCTGGAAAGGAGAGCCCAGGACAGGGTTGGTTGGAGGCTTATTCCTTATGAGGTGTAGTAAGTGAATTAATAAACGACTTTAGTCTAATAGCGAGTATTTCAACATTAAACAAACAAGTAAGTAGACATTATACAAAACAAATTTACTCTTGAGTAAATTTGTTGAAAGTAGGAACACAGAATGACAGGTTTTTATTGATTTTGACAATCACATTTACGCGTTGACATGAAATTAGATTAAATCGAGAACTTAGATTTGAATCTAGATACATGTTTGTATGACAATACTTTAGGGGAATATTGTAATATATGATTTTGTGTTCCCAGTGTGAAATTGATTGTTTCTTATATTCTCTTGAAAATAAGAACTCTGAAATTTTGGTTGAGTATCGTTTTGATTTTCACGGTTAAATATTTATTTGCATCTGTAAATAACCTAGTGCTTGACGTAAAATTAAAACATGCCTTAATCAACATTATGAACATATGTGTTAACGATGGGCTGATACATCAAAATGTATATACTGGTAGCTAACTAAGTTTAGATCACTTTTATTTATCCTGATCCTAAGTGTTAAGTGATTTCAATAAATGCTTTATAGACATAATTAGTTTACCAATAACTGAAGATAAATTTTGGTACTGATAGTTAGACAGTGTAGGACACTGCTAGGGTTTCGTGCTGATTATCTTCATTCGTTTGACATGAAAAAAATCCACTGAGAAATATGTAAGTAAAGTGTAGCCTAACATTTCACTGGTTACTGATGTGTGACTAGAAGGTGCAATTTTTACAGCAGATATTTGATTATTAAATGGCTCTAAGGAAACTGTGAAACTAAAATTTACTAAAATATTTTCCAAATTTTTTAGATACAAATTTCTACAAAATTGAAATTATTACTATCCATGTAACCAAACAATTATAATTTTGTTGCAAATGAAAAATTCATTTTAGTGTACTGGCGTTTTTACCAAACTCTCAAAAAAGGTTTATTTTTCTAAATTTCTAGAACGGCAGAAGATAAAAAGTAGCAAATTAGTTTACACTAATAGGGATTATTGAAAATACTGAGCATGAATGGTTAATTGGGCTTATAAAAAGGTATCTTACACTTAGTTTGATTAATTTTTACCAAATACAGTAAATTATCTTTTTCAGCATTTCATTGACAACATGTAATCGTTTATTTTCATAAAATTACCGTTGAATGGACGACAAACATTTTGACAGAAAGAAACAAAGGCATAGTATGCATTTCAAAAACACAAAATGCTGCAGCTTGACTATCATACAACATGTTGCGTTCCAGCTAGATTCATATAAGAAGTTACAGAATACAATGAAATGATATTGTTTTTTGTTTATATTTATCAATAAAGTAATTATAACTTAGTTACATTTGTTTTAATTTAAGGTTACTATAAACAAGCTAGAGCTTGTTTTTGTCTCTTAAAAATTGAAAATGTTTATTTTTCTTACTATTATTCTGAATTCGGCCCAAGAAAGTGTAAGTTTGAATGAAGCACATGTTAATATCGGTTGCCGGTATGTATTTTAGATCAATATGCTAAATAACAAAGAGATATAAGGTTGCATTTATCTGCACTGTTTGGATTGTCCATGATGTCTGTTATACCCATAAATTTCAGATATTTTGTTTTCACTTTGTTTGAGTGATAAATGTAAGTGTGCAAATTGTAGTAAAAATTTAATTCAAGCTCTAAAATCTTCCTCATTAAGCTCATCGAGGTGAGCTACATTACTGTGTTTACGCCGGACATGCTTAGATAACTCCGGATAATTGAAGCGTAGTATTAAGTAAATTTCATACTTTGAATTGCAACCGCTGATAACTAAGTAAATAAAAGAATTCTCTTAAATGTTTTCTGAGACAAAGTGAACATTCGAAACGTTGTAAATGATACGTAGAAAAAACAGCTGTCCATTGCTTCCTGGTGATCAATGTTTTTTTTCTGACCAATTTATGATATGAAACTGAAAATTCAACAGTCTGCGCAACAACCGATCACAATCAGATTATTGTGTTTTATGTTACAGTAGACTAGTGATATTTTAAAGATCTCTAACATCACAGCGAGTTTAGTTGTATACCTACACCAGATTACTCAGTAAAATTAGGAAAACGTAAAATAGGCAATACTGAAATAAAAAATCGAGTTTTAATCTTTGCTAGAATACCGATTATAAGAAATATGGGGGGGGGGAAGGTTAACTATGAGTGCTTAAAATAGTCTCTAATTACTTTAGCAATAGAGTACAATATTTTTTTATAATAGTATTGATTGTTTTATATTATTCTATTTTAAGCGAATTTTTACTTTATCTTTAAAAAATTTATTCCCCATCGTAGTAACATCAGTCTGCTTTACTTAAATGAGTCACTATGAGATTAGACTACTGTCAATATCCATTTTTAATCAGTTTAATTGATCGTATTAACGTTTATCTAATAAAAAACTAAATACATTTACCATTAAAATATTATTAATAAACGTATTTTATTCAAATCATTATCAAATAAAAACATGACTTTATTATTTAGCATCATGAACTAACTGTAGTTGGACAACCTTAAATAGACAAGAAACATTTTACAGGTGTGTTATCTTAGCATAGAACTTACGCATAGTAACACATCCAGAGATCAAACTCAATAAAATCAAACCATTGAGCTTCTATCCAAAAGTTTGCACTTTCAACTTCACTCATTTTACGACGTTTCACAACCACCATCTAGTGCTATTTTAGGTAACTGTCTTACTGGAGACACGTTAAAAATACAATTGTTATGACTAGTCTTTAAAACTCTAAAAAATTACTTTGGAAATGGGTGCATGTTTGTTAATAGAACATGATGCTTTTCAGTTTAATTATGAACCTAAAAATTTCCTGCTTACCTTATGATAATAGATTTATCAGATTTATCTTATGTAGTAGATATTGATTCTACCTACTATTTGAGTTATACGTATAATACGCATATGGAAGCAGTTGAACAAATTACTTTTCAGTCAGTGTTAACAAATATGTCATTGAGTAAACTAGTTGGGTAAATTCAACACGTAAATGAGTACATCATAATGAGGTTTAACATTTTACTTCATTAAATTTGAAACGATAATTCAATTTAACGGTGATTGCACAGAAAACACTTAGTTACTTAAGTGTTTCTATAGGCTTTGTTAAAATTACTAAAAACCATTTAAATAATCACATTTCTCCTAACAATTATCTATATTTCTTCATTATACATACATATATTGACTAATTTCCATGTACAAAATACAACAACCTACATGTAGTTCAATGTATTCATCAAACTAAAGTATGATTACATTTGATAACTTTTCTTCTCAATTTTACTAAACAGCATAAACAGTCATTATTGAAAGTATAGAATTATCAATTGATTTGGGATGCAGATACATCAACCCGACGAGTCCCAAATAGGGCGAAACGCGCATCCTGGATTCCACTTGCCAGTCACAATCCAACCTAAATAATACTTTTGAATAATCGGTATATCGAGACAATCACTCAGGATGCGCATAAAGCAACAGAGAGTGATCAGCTTCAGTCTATAATAAATTAATGGGAATATACAAATTCATCCTAATATGAAATTATCAGTTCAATAATGCCAATTATTATTGAATTTATTTATTTTACACAATATGTTTTCTTCTATCAGTACTCTCCCTTCTACTAACACTTATCACACTAACTTCAGAATACATTAAAATGTAATAAAATCTAATCATAATGAACTGTTTATTTATTCGTCTAATGTTTATTATAACTATTAATATAATTTTGTTATCATTTTATTTTATTGATTTTCTTTTATTACAGCTAATGAACAAGTAAACAAAATTGTTATTTTGTTCCAAAAAAAGTTTTTTTCTTTCTTTTCTCTTTTTCTTCTTTTTTTTAAAATATTTAATAGACAATTAGTATTTATTCACAAAAAAACAAATTTGTTTTCTTTTTTTATTTATCTATCCAAAGAAGAAAAAAGAGAAACAACAACATTATAAAAGTCAAATGTTAAAAATAAACATTTTTATGGTTAGAAAATGAAAGGAATATGATAAAGAAAATAACTGAAAAAAAAACGTAAGATTATCTTTGTTTCCATTTTTTTTTGTTTATTAATTACTGGACATTTGAGAAAATAAGATCTACTTCACTCTCACTTTCTTTCTTTTTGAAAATTGAACGATGAAAACTTTGATACTAAACTTCTGTTACTTATAATCATAAACGTAAAATAAATAAATTTACAAGGACAATATATGTATTACTGTAACTGTTAACTGATATATATATATACATATATATATATATATATATATATATATATATATCAAGTTGTAGCAAAGTTCTGATAACTAGGTGGCATGACTAACTTTAAGGGAAAAGAAACTCCGCTAACCAAAGTTGAATGTGTGAAAATGTAAATTGTTACAATGTCACTATTATTGTTGTCATTATATTTAAATTAAATTTTGTAGTAAATTAATAATTTCGTTATTTAATTGTATTCATACAAATAATGAAGATATTGTTTGATCAGTAGAATTTTACAAAGGCTATGGATTAGATAAATATGATATTTGTCAGTATTCAATGAGCAAATATTTTAAACTAAACATTATTGAATGCATTATGTATTTTTTAAATAGTGCAGATATCATTTTATTAATTTAGTAGCTACAACAGCAACGATATCTACGATGCATAATCATCTACAAGAAAAAGCATGTAAATTTGTAGTTTATATTGTTGACTTTGTTGGTGATTGTATTCGTTGAACTAGATCATTTAATTGCAAACTAATTGTTTTCATTCTGAAAGATAACATCGGTACTTTCTTACTGGAAATATAGGTTTTATAATAGTTCCATTTGTTTTAAATTAGCTCATTCTCTTGGGCCTAAGTATGATTGTTTGTCTCCATGGCCTCCGTTATTTTCAGCTGTCCTTGAATTCATCTTGACTGTCATTTTCAGTTATTTTCTGACAGCATAACCGAATTATTCATATGTACGTCCATGTCGATATAGAATTCCATTCTTTATGAAGTTCTCTAGCATTTACATGATTTCAACAATCTGGAACGAACCGGTTTTATAATTGTGGGAAGATAATTTCTACATGGGTCATCGACGGTGATGTTGCCCATATGGACAATGAAGAATTTTTAATTTGGTTTCACGAAATGATCTAAGTTAGGCACACATGGACCACTAGGTAGCAGTAGACAGTTGTTTCTTCCTAGTATGAGATTCCATGACCCCACCAAGAATCGTACCGATGACGCTGTGGTTTCTAAGCGAACGCCTAACCACTAGACTCTTGAACTGGCCGGCCTACAACGGTTGACATTTCTAACTCAGTCAGTTTATAATATGTTTGCGCGATCTCATCCACTTACATCAGTAGGTAACTTCCTTAGACTCAACACGGTTGGGCTCCACTAGTCTTATATCCTTACTGGAACTTCAGGAATCCCCTCGCGGAGCTAGTCACTATTCAGCTGATATTTATTGCAATTGGGAGCTGTGGAGATTGTCAAATGTCAATTCGGCATCAAAAATTGGATTAGATTTTTAGTGGGGTTGCAGATGAGCATCGATGAAAAGCATCACTCTATGACTAAACAGTTATCCAGTCCATCCTGGTGATCAACGGTTGTTTAATTCAGACTTATTCATGATATTAAATTAATGTTCAACAACCTCCATAACACTCAATTGAATTAGTATATTTGAATATGCATATCATTCAGATCAGAAGATTTAACATTCGAAGAATGCTTATTCGATTGAATAGTACTTGTTCTCAACTTTATGCATTTTTATGTATTTAGTTAAAGTATTGGCATTCTATAATTTGATCTGTGATGATTTTAAATTGTCAAAATGAAAACAATTTTAAACAAGATTGTTAAAAATGTTTGGTTAAAATCAATTTATTATAAATTCTAAGTTGTTTTTTTTTTAAAAAAAGGAGCATTCAAATTGACCAAATTGATAATTGAATAATTCATCATATTCTCTTTATGTATTTTTCTTCTCTATCAGTAAAAAAAATTTATCAACATATTACAATATATGAAATATGAATACTTATAACAAAAGTATTCAATTACCAAGTAGATTAAACATTTTGTTAATCTAAAAGAACAAAAAAAATTAAAACATTTAAATTAAGAAAAAAAAATTAGTAAACATGAACTTCATTGTTTAATCAACGTTTAATTAAAATTTATAACAATATTTACTTTTGAACTATTTGTAATTAGTTATTTTGTAACATGAAAATTAATTCGTTGAAAAGAATTACAGTAACAACAGTGACAACAACTTGGATCAGTGTAATACTAAAACAGAATAGATACACTATACTTTCTTTGTAGTACAGTGTTTGTATATTAAACGTGTTCGTTTTCTATTTTATAGGGAAGTCGGGACATTCTTTTTTGAGTATAGTAATCATTGAATGACTAAATTAAATTAACACATTTCCGAATTCATTACAAGCTGCAATATTAAAATGACTGATTGGTGAGTATCGCGTATTATGCGTATCGTGATTCGATACAATGAGCATTAAATAAGAATGTAAATGAGAATGATACATGATAAATAGTATTTTGAAGTTGGATTATGACTAAAAAGTGAAATCTTGACGAGTATGTATTGTCTTGCTTTTGATTTGTCAACTGAATACACATGTATTCCATTGTTAATGCTCAAATTGATACTCGTATTTGACGCATTAGTGTCAAGTGATAATGCACTTACCAATAAGCCGCTTTAGTTCAAACAACCACACTTGTTCAACGGTACATATTTCAAGAACGTATCAAATGAAACAAAATATACAAACTGCACTCCACTTCCCCTCTACAATCCAACTTTATTCGTGCTTGTAAACTACAGCCGTATGGAGATAACTATATCAAAATGTACGTATGACTTATTATTTTCAGTCCGTAGTAACATTGATTTCTATTTAGGTTTTAAAACAACTGAAAATAAACCGCGAAATAAATGAATTCATTTCATTCTGCAACATTATTTATTCTTTCAATATTCAAATGTACTCTTTTTTAATGTTAAATACTAAGTCAAGTAAGAATATTTTATTTTGTGTGCGGTTAATCAGTTAAATTTACATACATCCCAGCGTTTATAATAACATTTAGACTCGGACTCAGCTCGTGTCAAACGCTACCGCTATCACTGCTATGTTACTAAGTCCGGATAATTTTCCGTTCTTTTAATTAAATCTGTTAATATATTTAAAAATTTTCATGTTTATTAAAACAAAGTTAGCTGAACGGCGATTATTCTTTTCGACAAATCTTTTACAGGTTTTACACTTATGAATCTAGATTCAATTGCCAAAAATTTTGTAGTTAATTTGGAGGCAAATACATCAATTAAAATTACTGTATACAAATCTGAAATTATAGATAATATAAGATTTTTCAACTTGAAATACTAACTACTTAATGTTAACTTCCATAAGTTTATACGACAATAAAAGTTACTTCTACAGTTTCATTTGAACCCCTCATCATAGTTATTGTCGAAAACATTGAAAGTTCTAAATTAACGCATTTCGTTTAAACGGGTTATACAGATAGCGTTAATCAATCATTTGTAACAATAAATTGTGTAAATAGTTCTCAGCCAAGATTAATTAAATTCATTGTCCTTTAAATGACAGAAGCCATAACCATACTAAATACATAAAAGAAATATGTCCAAACTCCTTTCCTACTGTGAACAACCCCAGACCCAAAAAGTCGGTATACAGCTTAATTATAAGATGACTTAATTTATCTAGTCTACTCTCTGTGTATTTTGATAACATAAATTTAAAATTTCTGAATATTATTTTTATTGTTCATATCATTCACAAATCTTCAGCTGCGTCTACAAATTTACATGCACCTACTAAATCAGCTACATTGGGCGAACATAAAAAAAGAACTTACCTTCGATTATTTGAACACGTTCGGAAAATTCTTTTTCCAGTGAGGACTTGTGTTAGACAAGGCTACCTACTTTCATATTTTCTCTTCCTTCCAGTGGTTAATTGGATCATGAAGACCTCCAAATCTAGGGGGAAGCACAGAACTCAATGGACAAGTAGGATACGACCCGATGATTTGGACTTCGCGGATGATCTAGCTCTTTTAGCCCATGCACACAAGAAAATACAACTGAAGACAACCAACGTAGTAGCGACCTCAGTATCACTAGACCTGAACATACATAAGGTAAAGAGCAAGATCCACAAATACAACACAGAGAGCACCAACTCAATCGAACTTGATGGAGAAACTCTGGAAGAAGTGGATACCTTCACATACCTGGGGAGTATCATCGATGAACAAGGCAGATCCGATGCAGATGTAAAACAACGATTGGCAAAGCAAGGGCAGCATTCCTACAGCTAAAAAACATATGTGACTCAAAACAACTGTCAACTAACCTCAACGTCAGACTCTTCAATTCTGACGTCATGACAGTCCTTCTGTATGGAGTTGAAACGTGGAGAACTACTTCAAACATCCTTAGGAGGGTGCAGGTAATTATAAACAACTGTCTTCGCAAGATACTGAATCTCTGTTGGCTGGAAACCATCAGCAACAGTCTACTATGGAAGAGAAAAAACCAACTTCCAGCTGAAGAGGAAATCAGGAAACGACGTTGAAAATGGATAGGACATACATTGCGGAAATTGTCAGACTGTATCACGAGACAAGCACTAACTTGGAGTTCTGCTGGAAAACGGATAAGAGGAAGACCAAAGAACACACTGCGTCGAGAATTGGAAGCAGACATTAAAAGGATGAACAGCAATCGGAAACAGCTGGAAAGGATTGCTCGGGACAGAGTTTAGTGGAGAATACTGCTAAGTGGTCTATGCTCCTCTGGGAGGGGTAACGGGTGTAAGTAAGTAAGTAAGTTCTGAAAATTCTTTGCATAAGTGGATGGAAAATTTTGGACATCACTTGGACTCACTTTGACACTAAAATCTTCAAATGTGATCAGCCAACAGCCAAGCCGCAGTCTTCCGAAGTTTGCAAGAGTTATAGCTATCGGCCTTAACAAATATGATTTGTGCGACTAATAGGAAGCTGTCAGAAGCCTTTCTTTCTTTAATAACTGATACGTAGTCATTTACTTTATGAAACGTGTATTTCAAAATGATTTTTTTCAACTAAATTGTTTTATTGTTTTCATTTGACTTCAATAATTTTCATTATTAACTAACTAAACTTTACTAAATTCAGCTTCATTCTTCCTTATTATTAGCATTTTCTCATTACATAATCGTCTATTTTGAATCCTTCAGTCTCTGTCACTAACGGTATTTTCTAGAATGTTGTGTAAGATACGATACATACTTACAATGTTTTATCCTACCACAACTTCATTTTCTTCTCTGTTACATAATGCTTATGTCAAGTTTCAACAACGATTTTCAATCAAACTCATTTTTGTAAGCAAGTTCAAACTTCTTGATAATTTTGGTTTCAAAATATTTAATGTCGTAGGCAGCTGAAGAGAACCAAACAAAATAAAGCAAATTTCTTTTATTTTACTGCTCAAATGTTTGATCTCCCTCTTTACAAATTAACCATAAATAATATTGATTTATTGAATGAATATAAAATTAATTGAATAACCTCAATCTTCAATATATGAAATTGAATTTCAAATTTACTTATTAATAAAATCACCATAGATAGGTAGTCCATTGAAAATTGTCTATTTAAAGTAGAACACTGATGGTATAACTTACAAACACAAAACATGCACATAGAAACCAGGAAGTAAAATCAAAGTAACAATTTTTGATAAGTAGTCATTTAATAGAATTGATTTATTAGAAAAAATGAATGAAATAATCAATCGCATTTAATTTATGCACCAAATAAGAATAAAATCATCATGTTAATGCAAACTATTGCAACAATACAATTGACCTGACTATCAGAGTTACTGGATCATATTAATATGAATGAAGTTATTTGATCTCTTTGAAATTCTATTATGTTGTAGTAACTAAGTTAGAATCTAATGACCCATACTTTCATTTTCAGTAAATTTACACATTTTTAGCAACTTTCATCTAGTAACATCAATAATGTCTATCTGAAGTCCAACATTTTGAAATCCACTGTTTAAGATATCGTTTTTGAACCAGTTTTTGATATGAATTAATATCACAGTCTTAGGTGCTATATAATCAAAATTGCTGAATTTGTGACTATGTTAAGTTTCATCAGTTGTATATACTATTCGGAGATCAGTTGCTGTCAGTCAAAATAACTCATGCACACATACACCAATAGCAGGATAAACGTACGGTCAAGAAACCAGTAACAAAGATGCGACAAAAATATGTTTGAATCAAACGAATCTAACAAGTCGCACAGCTCACCGGTAGTCCAACAGTATAATAACACTTTAATCTCACCTGTCAACAAACAAACAATGTGGGAAAGGTCGTTATTTTCAAGGGCAACCATAGCCTCTACGGTACATATTCCAAGATAATTACGACTATTCAGTTGGATTGAAATAATTATCCTGCAGCATTTGTATTGATAACATTCTCAGAATTTTATGTAATAAACTAATAATAATAATAATTAATGAGGGTCATTTTTATAACACCGTTTATTTGTACACAGAAAGATATAATGTGTATAGGTGGGATTTCAATCATTCACTTGAATGTAGTTGAAAATTGTTAGAAATGACTCCTACAATCCAGTTACTAATTTGATATTGCGAATTCGTCTGAATTAGACAACCGTTGATTACCAGGAAGCACTGGATGGCTGTTTTGTCCGAGCATGGGACTCCTCAGCAATTCGTATCCCCAACCCCATGAGGGTCGAATTCAGGACCCTTTGGCTCCACTGAAGTCTCATACAAGGATAAAATAGCTCTCCATTACTTCCTGGTTATCAATAGTTGTTTAACTCAGACCACTTTATTACATTAATTCAGCATCCAACAATTTTTACAACACCCTGTTACAACCTAGATGTTGCTACAACTTTTATGTTTTAATTTGATGTAACCATATTGTAACTTCAGTAATTTAATTTTAAACCTTACTGAAATATGTTATGCTATCTAGCTAAACGTTGTCCTTTCAATCTGGTAAGAATAAAAACAGCTTCAAAGTGTACTACTTATTATACAGAGAATTCCGATAATAAGATGAAATATAATATTCTTCGTACAGCTGACAATAGCGAAAGAAGAAAACTTATGAGATGCGATTGCAAACTAAGTGATTATAGTGTGGTTTATTTCAAGTGTATGAGGAAACTTTATTAGAAATAAGAGTAAAATGTAATAGGATGCGATCGTAGACTATTAGTAATGAAGTAAAAGGAATAACGGGAAGATGTTAAGCGATAATGATTTAAGAATATTAAGATCATATGTAATTTAGCAAGGAAACTTTAAAAAACTAAACAGAAAAAGAAGGGAAATAAAGACATGTATGAAAACTAGGGCTACGACAATAGACGTAGTCGTAAAAAACCGTTTTAGTGAAAATAGGTGTAGTTTTATTATATTTTTGTTCTTAGGCAGTATTAATATACGTGGACGTATTTCTTAATCAAGTATATTTGACTACAATCCTCAGTGATGAAAGTTGATTACATGAACCAGAGTAAAAAATTTTGCTAATCTGTGTTACCATTTACTGAGGCATGGTCTCCTACACGACGAGGAATGTTTTATGATAACCGACCCATCTAATTAGTACAATATTTGAGTTATCTTTTCTGTTGACTGGGGGGGGGTCATTTAGTCCATCCCCCCCCCCCAGAATTCAATTATCCAGAAATCGAGCATACAACGTTGTACTGATTTGTTTCAACTCTCACCATATTCAGTGTGAGTTATCGCCATCTTAGTCTTAACATTAAATGTAAAATCTGTGACAATTGATTAATTGAACGTGATTTTGTATTCAGATATTATTATAAACACTTTTGTCAACTAATGAGAGATTTATAGCCTGTTGATGATTTCTTCAACCTAAATCTCTGTAATTTTATTGATATATAAACAAATAAACTGAAATAAATGATGATCAATGATCCTTATTGCTAATTTCTTGGCATTAACATCTTGTTGACTGGTCAGCCGCTCTATGAAATCATCTCATAGGAGGATATAAAAAATCAGTGCTTTACAAAGCCATAACAATGATAGTGGCCTTAGAAACTTTACAGAGATATAACAATATCTTCTGTATTGATGAAAACTACTACTGAGAAGCTTAAGACACTGTTAAACTAGATATAGGGCATATTTGTAATGATTTATTCTATTGATTTGTTTGAATTTAGTCTTTAATGTCGTTCATGAATTAAATATCACTATTTATTTTCCATTTCAATAGACTGATAAATTGTTGATGGCCTCAATATATTTGATATTTATTTCAGTATGTTATACAGAGCAACTATTATTTGTTTGAATTATCTAGAATAGAGCGAAAATTCAATTTTATTTTAAGTTGTTTTTATTTTTTTCCATAGATACATAAATGGATAAAATAGTTCATATTTTATTTTATAACCATTAAAATAAAACTTTGAAAATTCATCATTTTAGTTTAAAAATTTTATAATTTCTTTTTCTTGATAATAAAACCTCTAAAAGTGTTCTAGTAGAGTAGGTTAAGTATAGATTTGCTATTATTTATTGGTGTACATTGTAATAAGTGTTTATCTATTCCCCATGAAGAAAAATTAAATTGAGGTCAAAGAAAACTTGATTTTGCTTTTTTTTTCTTTATTTAAAGTGAAAAGAAATTTAATTTTTCATCCGATTATTCATTTTTAAAAAATTTGATTAGGTTAAAACAGATAAAGATTGAAATCTCAGGAAAAAAAGATTGATATTAAGAATAATGAATGTTGTAATAACCTTTACTTCATACATTTTATCATTAATTGTTTTTTGTTTATGGGTCAAGTTGACTGTTGTGAACTAATCTTTAATTGGAAAAGCGATTAAATTAGGTTGAGATATGAAATGAAAAAAAAACAACTTGTATTAAATCTTACATTTTTAATTACAGCAAAACAAGATTCTTTAGCGAAGTGATTATCTTCTATAATGACAGTAATTCTATGTTTTGCAGTACTGTTATGCTAAACATTTTGTATCCCTATTAAGTATGATTTACCCAATAGATCTGACTATATTTTCATATGTTTAGCAAATGAAAGCTATAAAGTAAATAGTGGTTCTAACTGAGATTTCATCACGACATTTTAATTTCAACCACATACTTTTATATTCAGTATGTCAGGCTGAACTTCAATTCAGTCAGTCAGTCAGTCAGTTACAAAGTAGAACTTGGTACATGCGTACATCAATTCAAGTTGCCATCCTTCAATTAGCAGATAGACATTAAATTGTCGGACCAAATCCCAGAGTAGGGGAGATAGTAACAGAGTAAGTACTAATGGAAAGGCATAGAGATCAGAGATGAGATTTGAAATAAAAAGTGATTCAGTAAAGAGAAAATTATGAGAAGCTCAAAAACTAGAATTTGGAGGAAGACAAGGAGTGGATGCACCTGCGCCATTGCAAACGATTTTGAGCAGTATCACCTATAGTCTCTAACCATTTGTTACGATCATCGTGTGGGCCCCAACCAGGTAGTCTGCACCTATTAACATGGCTCAGCCCAATCGTCAATGACTTCATGGATTAGTACCATGTTTTCGTTTGACCACCCCTAGCTTTCTTCCAGCCTACTCCCACAACAGACAACAATGCTCGTCGAGGTAGACGGTGGTCAGGCATAAGTAACACACGTCCTAACCACCTCAGCTGGTGAAGATTCACTACTTCATCAATAGACTTACCGTATTTACCTAGTGCTCTATTCCTAACCCACGCATTGCTTACTCGGTGGTCCCAGCAAACACGAGCAATGTTTCGGAGACATCTATGATCAAATAATAGAAACCTGAGAATATCCTCTATCCTTAAAGGCCATATTTCACATTCATAAAGCAAAACGGATCTAATTGCTGAGCAGTAAACGCGTCCTTTCGTCAGTTAACTAATGTCTCGCCTATGCCACAAGTGATGCAAGTTGACAAAAGCCAATCGGGCCTTATGTATGAGAGCCGAGATTTCATCAGATATCAGACAGTCAGGACTGATGAGGCTCTCGAGATAAGTAAAGTGGTCAACACATTCAATAGCTTCGCTTTCTATCACTAACTTTGGTGCCGAATTAAGCCAGTCCTAAAGCAGCACTTTGTATTTGGATGGGGAAAATCACACCCCAATAAATGCTTACGTTTATGTTTAAGGTTGCCAAAACATTCTGCATTTTATCAGCATCTTCACTCAATAGAACTATATCATCTGCATACTCTAAGTCAGTAAGTTTATATCCTGGAAGGAGGTCAACCCCAGAGAAATCAGACGATGACAATGTTAACTCTGAAAGTATGTCCATGATAAAATTAAATAAAAATAGGGTAAGCGGACAACCGACCGTAGCTGCTACCTTGACGTGGTGGTCGGGTTTGCCTATCGTCATGACCCAACTGAGCTATATTGGCTGAAACGCATGTTCCTCATGGTCCTACCATGCCGAGCAGGTCTGTTGGAGAGAGATAAGACTAAAGGCAGCAACCTAAGATCTGAGGGCGAAGTCGTACTGCTGACTGCAGCGAGGTGTGATAGCAGTAAGGTGTTTCACTCGGATAACCAGCATCCACAGCTATGCTGGCTTCTTAACGGGAGGAAGGGGTTAGAAAAGGTCGACCCTAAAAATATCACACCTCACCTTACTCCATGGATCTTCGTCTCTATCAGTAAGGCCTTCTAAAATACGGAGTTAACACTTCAAAAACTGCCATAACAAGGTCGTACGTGATCAGCCTTAATCGGTTGTCCCTTCGGTTCTACGATCGCGCTCTCAGGTCACTATGACCAATACTGACCCAGTCTCCCTTTTAGGTACCTCAAGAAGTAATATCCTTCCATGGTATGGACAGCTCGGAAGTGAAAATTGCCCCTATACATCTAACAGCACACAAGAGCATTTTGTTCGAGTTCAGATCTCACCACCAACTCGTAATAAATCTCTTATCACCATACTTAATCCTTCTAACATAATTTTATCGCCACGCGCCTCTAATGCTAATGGTTTGAGTTCACGAAACGTTATTCCTTGTCTCCTAAAAACGCTCACTTAGTTGTATATTGGAGCTTTCAACGTTCGAACGTTATGTCAAATAGGACAACAGGCTTCCATAGCTATAACTCTAGAATCCCGCTCCATCGATATCTGCTGAGTCTGTGAAACGCGTATACAGGATCCAAGCACAGTCATTCGCTTGACCTCACCTTGTGAAAATAAGGAACCGGCTCGGTTCACTCATCGTGTTTCCGGAGACCCCACCGCTACCACTCGAGGCCTTGCTGGCGTAGGTATGGCACTAAGTTCAAAAGCTGAACAGGCTCTCCTCGACTGGATTCCAATGGACAGTCGCTAGTGCGCTGTCCGTCTAAATGGAACGGTAAGGACTCGTAAAGATAGGGACACACGCCGTTGTCTCTGTCTATGCTCCTACTGACTGCAGCTCATATGAAGTGAATTATAGTTATATATTCATCAAAAACAGTCCCAAAAAACTACAGACGTTTGGAATAAAATCATAATTAAAATTTTATCAAAAAGTTAAGACACAAGGTATTAGATTAACAACATTGACTTTGTTATTTTTGTCAGAACAGTGACTGTAGGATAGTGTAGTAGAAAATTAGCACAACAGTAAGTAATCTGATAATAAAGACTTTAGTATAAATGCCCTTTCTGAAGTTGTTGGCTTAATCGTAAAACTTTTATCGTCTTTCTAGAAAATTATATCACTACAAATCTTTCATAGGAGTTAACAACCAAACTGTTTAGCTAAGAGAACAAGATATATCCACTATCATTAGCAATAAGCTGAAAACCTTCACCATGACAGTGTTACGATAGACGGTGAAACTGTTGCGCAATATGGTAATTTTTCCCACTTAGTATATCTAATACAATCCAAAAATGAAATTAGAGGAATTTAACTGAACACAGCTCAAGGTAGAGTGTCTAGCAGTGAGAAGTTTGAATATCTTTTGTGAAGAGTTACTGACGAAAATAGATCTATCCCAAATATAGCCAATAAACATTATTTTGCAAAATCAGTTGAAATGGTAGTCTAATGTTCTCTTTAAAATTTACATATATTATTACCTTTAAATTGCAAGCCACATCCAGTGCTTCATGACTATCATCCATAACCAGTCAAACAGGCTTGGGGACTTTTCCCAACTTTCTGTAGGTCAATTCATGGCCCGGAATAAACATCATACCATTGATTATCAACGGGTGTAACCTAGTGTATATTAACAATTTTAATCACCTTAGTAACAATAAAAATAGACTTTAATTACTAAGTCTTTATTACTCATATGGGACAAATATGAATCATGGATTTTTTCACTAAAATGGAATGGAAGCAAAGTATACTCATATATATATATATATATATATATATATATATATATATATATATATATATATATATATATATATATATATAATTTCATCGAAGAAGGCAGTGTTTGGTTTATTGAAAAAAAAAGTCCAAAAGGGTAGACAATGAACTAGTAAATCTCATGTATGTCGGAAATTAAAGAATAAATGTACCCGTATTATTGTATAACCTCTAGTCAATTTTCATCCAGGGTTTAATGGCATTTTTTTGGTCTGGATTATATTAGCTATTTATTTTCATAGTTGAAAGTCAATTTATATATCGTTTTTTTTTAAAATGAAATTTAACATACAATATTAAGAATGAAGTTCAAGGAGAAAATTTGTTTTCAGCAGTTATATTCTGAAATTTGTATACTCGTGTGTACATCTGTGTTTTATGCAACAAAGGTTAATTGGATTTATCATACAGCGATGTCGGTAGGGTACTACTGAAAACTAGGGAACAATGGACGGTAAAGATTATTAAAAATTGTGATAAAAATAAAAGTAACGTGAAAAATTGTTATTCATATTGAAGAGTTAAAGTTCGAATAAGATTATCCGAGATACTGCATGGTGAATTGTGAGGACAAGTAAAAAATCTTTAAAAAATAAAAATCGGTCAGAAACATAACTGAATATATTCGGGTTAACAGTTTGTCAACAGGATTGACAGCAATGATAATTTGTTGAATTCTGTAAGGTAAACTATGTACAATAAAAATGAAATGATAACTTGATTAACTAAAATTTATAAATTAAATCTATAATAACATAAGTGGTTTGGCGAATTGGTTTTGTACTGTTGGTTCTATTTTCTTTGAGTTTAACGAGGAGTTCAACACTACAAATGAAATAGTAATACATCGCTTTGAACTATCACTTTGAACTATTATTTTGTCTTGCCCAGATTCCTGTTGGTGATAAAATGTAGTGTTTCTAAGTCAATACCTAATACTCATCATCCACTGAGTACTGTAATATCCATGGGAACTCAAAAATAAAATGCTTACCGAACGATTATGTGTCTTATTATACAGGAATAAATAAATTGCAAAGTAGGAGAATACACAGGAGCGTACACATCCAAACCCAACAACTCTCGATTTTGTGTTTAGGGCATTTTTAATTTGGGTTTCCTCCGACTCCCAAATGCAAATTACTTCTTTCTTATATTTTAATTTCATTAATATGATTGATTACTCAGCGTTCTTAAAATATACATACATATGGTATTGTATAGCCCTATGTGAGCGTTTGGATTAAAGTGATCTATACGCAAGACCACATTTGCCCTTTCCATTACCTAATGAGTACTTTTTGTTTCATTCATTATGTATGGCATATTATTAAATTGTTCTATCTAATCGGTATTCACAATTTTGTATTATTTAAAGACTGATGCTCACCGGATACCACTGAAAACCAAGAATCACTGGTCAGAGGTTTCGTCCGAGTGTAGGACTCCTTAGCAATGTGCACTATAGATAGCGTCATGGAATTGGGCCAAGAGCCGCCAAGTTTCACTATGAACGTCTAATTGTCAGTACTACTGGGCCAGCCTCCAATAGCGAATTTCCACTATCATCAATTTATGACATTGAGTGGCGATCATTTAACTCCATTGGTGATAACTGCCCCAATCCGGACATTTCTGAACTAAATCCTACGTTTTGTGGTTTCATTAGGTGCAAAATATGAAAGCATCTTATGCGAATTAAGTCATACGATTTAGGATCAAGTAAAAAAATGAAAACACAGAAATATAATAAGGTCTCCATCTTAAAGTAACGTCCCTCTGAACACAACCTAGTGTGTGATGCATTCAAATGTGAATTCACCTCAACTATTAGGCTCTTTCCTTAATTTCTCATGACGGATTGTTTTCAGAAAATGAAACCAATTTTAAGAGTTCATACTTTTTTCGTTAAGAAATTAGCTTTCATAATTGATAGATTTCTATTGTTACTTATCTGTTCTGTTAATTTATTGTTTTCTAGTAGACATTCACATTATTATTGTTCTTCATAAAAGTCCTGAATGTCAGTGCTATTTTTGAAAGAAAACCAATACAATAGGGAGGAATTTATATTCAATTGCTTTTATGGGTAACAATATTCTGTTTAATATTTCATTATAATTCATGAAGACTAAGTGTTTATCTTAAATTAACAAGATGATACAATAAAAATGCAATGAAAACAGTAAGAGGTTGTGTAACAGTACACAACAGTACATTTCATACAACTTGTTAATTCTTGTTTAAATTATACAACAATAGTAACTGATAGCGTTAACTGATATGAAGCGATCAAGATGAACCTCCAAACTTAGGTTACATTACGCCAATAAATATAAATACAGTAGAGATATAGGTACCATAAAGTTTTAAAGTAGATTGTTAAATTCTACAATAATTCAGCTTTGAACGGATAGCACTATATCAAAA
Source organism: Schistosoma japonicum (assembly GCA_025215515.1). NCBI lineage: Eukaryota > Metazoa > Platyhelminthes > Trematoda > Strigeidida > Schistosomatidae > Schistosoma > Schistosoma japonicum. The sequence continues at coordinate 16,583,211 of CM046063.1, read as the reverse complement.
TATACCAAATATAATAGGTACTTATTTTAAGAGCACTGAATTATATCTATCAGAAAACCTGTAGTATTCTTATTTGTATATCAAAATTTATATAGTTTAAATTAAAGTGAATAATGTCTCATTGACATTGACATGAACCAATTAGAGATTAAAGATCATATGCTAAATTTCGATGATTTTGAACAGAAGATTACAACCATTCTACTTACTTTGCAGGCTGAGATCTATGCATTACTCAATTTATGTTAATAATTCATTAAAAAATTCAAATGTTTATGATCTGTTTTACTAGGAATGATTTAAAGCTATCTTCTGTCTGAAATCTTTTATTTCAAACTGAATAATCTACTTATTTTCTGAAAATGTTGAGTTTAAATTTTCACTGCTTTCATAGGTTCAAATCTATATTCCTCATTGAAGTACTACAAGTAAAGTGATCAGCATGATTTATTTTTGCTTTAAATTAATGAATATATCATTAGTTTCATATTGTTATCAAGAGTTCGAGAACTAAACTTTTCACTGTTTTTGCCCTGTAACAAGGTTTCTGTATAGTTAGAATTTGCTAGAAAGATGCATTTTGGCATTCATATCCTCTATATGACATAAAATTCTATCACTCCTCGATCTAAAAAATTCTTTCTACTTAAATCATGATAATTTTTGTTTCATTATAATATAATGATCTTGAATTATTTGAGATAATATAAATAGATTACTTTTAATTAATCATTTCAGCTTGTATGTATATGATATGATAAATCATGCAAACTTGAATATTTAATAATATTGTCACGTATTGTACAGAAATGAGTTCATGTTTTATCACGTTGTTAAAATGTTTAGCTCCAACATAAATTATTTACTTAATAAAGAAAAAAAAATCATCAATCGTTATTACTAAATTTATTTATTAAGCGTATTAAAACAGCATCACTTACTTTTATCCTATAATATGAAATAATTAGAAAATTTCCTAGAATTCTTCAGATTTAATGTTTCAACAATGAGATTTATAACATCATTCTGAATAACTTTATTGCTTATTGTAAACAATATAAGGCAAGTAAATTGGTTGAAGTTGATCGTCAGGAAATACTTCCTAACTTGAGTTTTGAGCTACTTAGCACTCACCTAAAAGATATACCTGTTATCTTGAGGAATGGGTGCAACCTATGGTTTCCAAGTTCGTTTGAATCTGCTTCAGTGAACTTTATAGTTTGTGTTCAGTAGTAGTAAGCTATTCAGACAACACCTGGTCTTTTATGTGACTGTGATATTTTCACTGATCAATCAATAAACTGTGACTGATGATTTGTCTTTCTAGTCTTCCAGTGCTGATAGAATTTTATGATTGAGTTTAATTGTATCCGCTAGATTAATTGACTAAATGTCTAAACAAGTACTAGATACAGTGAAATTCAGGTAATGTAGGGTTTCTAATTACTTTGCATAAAAACATGGTTCACTCGATAATTAATTGCTTAAACTAGCAGGAAAACTGCATACTAATCAATATTAAGTTTATAAACTTTACCAGCTCCTTGAACTGTAATTTCGATCCTACACTGCTGAATCTGTGTACCTTAATCGTTATACGTGGCCATATCTCAAGCAACAGAAAATCTATGTTGGGCTGTGATAATATTCACATTATAAATATTGTACTAATAAACTTAGAAACAATATTGAGCCTGTTCGCTTTAGCTTTTGTTTCTTCACGTCTGCCTAAGTTTAAATAAATCACCTTACTTGTAGAATAATTTATGAAACCATTAATTCTACTTACCAGAAAAATAATTTTTATTTCTAAGTCAAACCGTTCAGCGCACAGAATGCAATGCCATAAGATGGAACATTATATTCCTGTATATCACGCTAAATAATATAAACTGTGAAAATGTCCCAACATAATAATGTCCTTCTTGTAATGTTATGGTATCAATTCTATCTTAACTAGTGACTGTTTCAAATGACTTTCTATGTATGCACACTTTTTCATTTTTCTTTTAGGACACACACTGGTGAGGAGTTCCATATTAGGACAAAACAGACGTCTAGTGTTCTCTGGTTTAAAGTAGCGCCCTACCAACGTCAGTCTGTAATGAATTTAATCAACTAAGCCTTAATACCAATTTTCACGAGCCACCTCAATTCAGATCATGAAATATTAATTGATAATTAACTTGCCAATTTAAAATGATGAAACAAATCTGCATAAGATTTGATAACTATGACAAGTATAGTGAATTTATTTGATAATCAGCTTATTTTTGACGATATTAGCTTTATTTCCAATGGAGCTGAATCAAGAACAACTCATAACAATCACAAACAACAACAGTAACAACTACTCCAAAAGTAACTAAGAAGATTGTGAAAACTTATCTCATTTTCTATGGGGTATTATAGTGAATGTATCAAAATATCTACAATCAATGACCTTTACTTACATTAAAAATATATTTTTCATAATAAATGTGATTAAACTTTTATAAAATTCATAGTTTATGCATGTCTAAGTCATTTTCCTTTAAGTCTTTTCAACATCTTTCATAGCATATTGTTCTAACTACTAGAAATATTAATGTTGTTAATAATTAGCATAACTACTTTATCAATCATTAGTAATTCAACTTGATTTATTTTTTTCCACAATAAATTCATGCAAATTGTTCTTTCTTTTTTCTATCTTTATTTACGTGTAGCAAAATGAGATGAAGAACATTTCAAGAACTACTTAAAGAAGTTTCATTTATAGAAAGCAACTAAATGTGTATAATGTATCCGCTTTAATATGATATTACAAACATCTAGATCACCGGTATTAATGTATGTATGAATGTATACAAGTGTATCAGTCAAACTCTTGCTAAAAACTATAAGAAGGGTGGTTATAATCAACATTTCCTGAAATTGACAGAGATGAATTAATTGAAATTTCGAAAAAAAGAAAAAAACGATATATTCTTCATTTGATCAATTTTCATGTTTTTATGTTATTATGTATCTATCATATTACTTATTATTGTTTTATTATGCCGATTATCACAATTCTTATCATTATGTCAATCTTGTATACAAAATAATAAAATGTAAATGTATGTTTCATCAGTGTTAGTATGTTTGCCTAAAAGTGTTTTTATCTATGTGTTGTATGAAAGTTATAATTAATTCATAAAAATGAAATACTTAGTTGTCGTTTCATTTTATATTATTCTTCTAATTAATTGATAGAGTAATTTTAGGACAGTAATTTTTGACTGGATAATTGTGTGTATTATGTATGTTGTATAGCAGTGAACAAAGAAAAACAATAGTTGTAGTCAAAGAATTTATGTTGAATTCATTGTAGAACAATCAGTTGTTAAATTATACTTTGTTCTAGGATCGTTCTTATTATAAAAATATACTTATGCTAATCATAGATATGAAAGTTCTTTCCAATTTTCAGTTATCTACAAAGTAATTAATTACTCTTTCTTAAGATATTTGAAACGAAAACTGTACTAGAAGTATTCTTGATGACCTCATTTCTTGTACGGAAATTCATGGTGATATGCGAGGTATAGTGATGCTAAGGGTAATCTTGACTAACTCTTCTGTCTCTTCTGAAGAGGTGGAGTCAATGTACTTAATGGTTTTCTGAGGAGACAAGCTTACTTCTAACAACCTATTTACTTTACAGTGTACAATATGAATTCATCGTCAAAACGTGTATTTTGTTGAATTTGTCTTTCTTCTCACTAATGTACCTACATGACTTGGAAAGTATTGGAGGGAAATGTGTTTTGGCTAATACAAGATGAATGTGTGGTCATGATATTCAACACCAACCACTTCAAGGTAGCACACGATAATTCCATTTAACAGAGAAATAAATGAACCTAGATTTTCACTGACCAACTTTTTAATCAGGGTGATTCTTTTAGAATTCGAATCTGCCTCATATGTATATCGTAACTAGATACGTAACAACTGAACTATTATCTTGCACCGGATCTATTGTAATACTGATAAACTTACATTTACTGAGTACTGTGATTATCTATTCATTATCACATATTGTATCATGTGGATTTTAATACTTAAAAATCAATGAACATGAAGCTGTACTATTTCTAAGAAATGAAATATAACCAGCTGGAATTACAGGGATCTAAATTTCAATTTGTTTTTGTAAAAAGTAAACGATAATAAATCATTCTGAGAAGTCATAGCAAAGAAAGCTCAATTTATTCTTACACATTTTCTGGACATAATAACAAAACAACAAGGACTAAAAAAGATTAGGAATGTTAAATAGTTTGATAATCTCAATACTGGAATTATGTTTAGTGTTCTATACCTATCACTAAGTGGTTATAATTTAATTGCATTAGAATCGGTTGACTGCTTCACTACTACTAAAAGCAATCTACTTGAAGGAACAACAACAACTACTACTACCAGTGGATTGTTATGAATGCTCAATTTCAAACAATGAACTTCTATGTTTATGATCTAAGAGTAGATGTTCGTTTGTAAAGAATAGTTAAAATCAATAGTATGACTTCTGCGTATTAACAAAGATGAATAGTAACAAAAATAAAGTTTATTTTCGTCACAAGTGAAAGTGTAGATGCTGGAGGACTAATTAAAACTTCCTAATTAAATCCATTCAATAAAACTTATTTCTGACCTACATTTCACTTTATTATTTGTATCAACTGTATAGGCTATCAATAATCAACTGACTAAATTGAATTACCGAAACTAACTGTTTAGACGTATGTCAAGTAAATATGAATTTAATAGTATCAAAGCTGTTAAATAATTTCAATATCCACTTATTGTTTAGTACTCAGTATGTTCACATATTCTTCACTTTACTTTTATGAATAAAAATTTGATTATTAAAGCATAATTCCTTTTAGCAATTTTATGTGAAGGGTTTAGATTTATCTGCAAGTATGAGTCTAAAAACAGGTTTACTGTTGAGAAATTACTTTGCCAATATCGTAATCGTCCTTAAAATCCAACTAGATACATAGATTTATTTAGTTTGTCTCATTTATGCTTAGTTATCGATTCACCTGATCATCTGGAGCTAGTTATTATGGGTACATTATCAGACAAGTTCGTTGAAAAATTTTCTAAGCATCACTCATCTAAAATAATTGAAAGCTCCATTCATGGTCACGGCACAAAAGTGACATAAACTCAGCTTTCCAAATGGTTTGCCGTATTCCACTTATTCTATCATATAATAAGTTCTATCCATAATAAGTTTGCTAAACCGCTTTCACCACCTTGGTCATCTTACTCATCGATAATAGAACGAGTTGTAAATACTTTGATATTACCCTTTTCTTTGCCATGGTGAAGTTTCATATTCTCTCTGTCTCCTTACTCCTAAACAGTTATTAAATTCAGTTTGATCATAAGCATCTACCTTTAAATCCAACTTCTTAAACTTATTTTCAACTCTAATAATAGATATTATGAAATTTACCATTCTTCTGATTTATTGTTCCAGGTCATTCATTGATCTATATCAGGAAATAAAAATCACCCAGCGTCTTAGTTACGTTGTTGAATAACCATTTACTTAAAACCTTTTGTACATTATTACCAGATACACTAGTTGATTGGTAACAATTTTACTGTAAAACATATATATATATATATATATATATATATATATATATATATCGAGAGAGAGGGAGCCTTGATGTAAAACTAGATGAAAAGTGATCTTTTTTTCACTCTCTCTGTCTTTATGCTAAGTGAATGAATAGGAAATTTTAATTTGTCCACAATTGTCAAGTGTAAACATGTTCAGTTTAGTGTAGTCCAGCATCCCTAATGACAAACAGGAAACACAATGACGTTTAGGACGTCACATACGTTTTTATCACTCAGTATTAGTGAATGGAATAAGAGACCTAAACTACTGGGTAAGATGCACACTAACAATATTCTAGATATAAAAACAATTTTTTTCTCACATTCATTTCATCGGTATGTCAGTTTTTTAGTGATAAAATATTTTTTTATATGAGAAAGGCTTAATAATGCCGTCATTGATAACAAAATACTTTATCAAATAAAGCTAAGTAAAGCAGAATAAATCGCTTTTATTTAGTAATTTATCTGATATTTCTTCAAACTGGATCAAATATTCAACATGATACTGACAATTAGCATTGATAATATAACCAATGCTTTTTTAAAATAATAAAGTCACCTCTAGTAACCGGATACAATACTATTTACAGTTGAATGCAAAACCATCGTAATTCAAAATAGAATGATACATATCTGTTTATTTGATACTCCCTTATTCACTATGACAACAAAAATTATACAGGAAGTAAACAATGGGTCATATTAGTTTGTATGATATAATTAAATATTTCACTTATTGCATTGATTATTATTTTCATTAAAATACGTGTAAATTAATCTGTAAAATTAATTTTAATAAAAACATTTGACAAGGTTATCTTTTGAAGAATATTTATCAACAATTTGAATTTCACTTTTGTAACTTCCCTAATTCATAGTATGTAGTCAGTAGATGTTGTTTTTTTCAATTAAGTGTAATGAACAACATTAAAGTTAAAATAATCCTAGTTTACTATCACAGAAGGAAACAAATGACAGTCGTTCTTGGGCATTAACTGATACGATTTCTTCATGTATTTCTAGTATTAGTATAAACCGCTAAACTATATGAGTAGTTTGTAATAGCTTAGTCCTATCTTCAAAGGTTTACTACACAAGCAGAATGATTTGAAGACTAAGTCGATGTCATGTTAGCTTAGGGTAACTAGATAATACAACTCAATTACCCAAAAGTATGTAAGACAATTTATAGAAATATTGCTTGTAATATCTTAATTTCATTTGTTAACACATCCTAATGATCTGTCTAATTTGTGCTGTTCACTATAATCATCAATATGATATTCTATCCTGTATGGTGTTCAGACGTGTGCTATTGAAACTACTCATTGTAATCACCAACAGCTTACATTTATTTTTAGCATAATCATAATTATCTCATAGTTGTAGCCAACAGAAAATAGGCGTAACTCTATATTCACGTGTCCATTATTAATTCGATTACTTTCTAAGTGAATATAGTATTCTAACATGTATATACATCAACCACAATAATGATTAAACCTAATTTAATTAAAAATAATAAGAAATGCAAATTAAATCATAAAACATTGTTCTCTACTTAGGATAAGCTTGTATCTCCCTGTCGAGTTGTCATAAACTGAAACTGGTCAGCCTCTGTTTCCATATGTGCATCCTTAGCGGATTACCTCTATATAACGACAGTACACAAGTTATATTTAGGTTGTAAATAGCAGTCTCATCGTTTAGCTTTTCAGGAATTGATCTCCTATTATAAAATTCATTTATTGAATCAGAATATGCTGACGATATAGTCCTGTTCGGCGAAGATGCTGATAAAAAGCAGAATCTTTTGACAGTAATAAGCACCAATGCTACCATGTCTGGAATACGTTTCTCCCCCTGTAAATGCGAAATGTTACTTCAAGACTGATCTTCATCAACACCTGAGCTAAAGCTAGGCAGTGAAGTAGTTGAGCATGTTGACCACTTCACTTATCTTGGAAGTTTGATTAGCCCCAACGGATTGGTCTCTGACGAAATCTCAGTGCGAATTCAGAAAGCTCGTTTGGCTTTTGCCAACATACGTCACTTGTGGAGTAGGCGAGATATTCATATCTCAACGAAAGGAAGAGTATACTGCTCAGCAGTTCGCTTTGTCATATTGTATGGATGTGAGGTGTAGTCATTAAGGGTAGTCAATACTAGAAGATTATTGGTTTTTGACCATCGATGTCTTCGAAACATTACTAGTGTTAGCACTAGTAAGTAATGACGAGGTTTGACGCCGAGTATTAGGAAAAGGTGGTAAATCAGTCAATGAAGATATGAATATTTATCGATTGAGGTGGTTGGGACATGTGTTACATATGCCTAACCACCAACTACCTTGACGCTCAATGGCGATTTATATAGAAGTAGAATGGAAGGGTTAGGGGCGGTCGAACCAAAAATGGCATCAGTCCATGAAGTCATTGACTGCTAATTTGGGTCGAGCCAATAGCTACAGACTACCTGATTGGGGTCCTCATGAACACCGTAACCAGTGGTTGGAAACGCTGAGTGACATAGTTTAGAATAGGTCACAGTGGAGCAGATGTATTCAATTATTGTCCTCCCTTAAATCGTGAGCTCTAAATTATTTCATAACTTTCTTTCCACGCTCCATATCTTTTCTCCTTGAACCATATTCTATGTGTTCACTCTTCTTGGTTTTTATTATTATTATCATTGAAGTAATATCTACTTGTACTATGTGATGTTAATCTTGCTGTGCTTTAGATGTATGGCAACTTTAACTGATGTACATATGCGCCAGGTTCTATGTTGATCATACACGCATATATACACTTACATGCATACATACTAACGAGACCTTGATCAAGTAATTAAAAAACGAACAATATTCATCTAAAGAACTTAAGAAATAATAACTAGGTTATGTAATGGATAAATATTGAAATAATTCATTAGTATCCAACAAAATGTTTCTATTCCTTGTTAATGATTCACATACCGACACACAGATGAGCTAATTAAAATTTCTAATCTGTTCATCAAAATTTCGGCATCAATTAAGTTATTTGATTATAAAACATGTTGATATTTCAATTTCATTCCAATTCTCTTTCTATCAATATTTTCTTTGTTTATTATTCTTTATAACCTATAAATCATTAATATACAACCATATTGTTAGCTGATGCCGCTTTATTTGAAGAGATTTATTTATAATATGTAAATCATTTTCCCAAACTCCAAGAATACACTGATAACATTTTCGCCCAAATATACTTCTTGAAAACAAAGTTTCCCACATATCTATTGATAAAATTTATATCAGTAGTGTAATAGTTGAATTATTAGTGTTCCGTAACATTCGATCTTATTTAAGTGAATTTTATTATGAATTTTGAAAGCATTAATCAAGGAATCTATCTTAGGTATGCAGAATATATGTGGTTAATCACTACAGTTTGGTATTATATCAACTTATCACTAAAGAAAAAAACGATTAACATATATTTTTATAGTAAATTTCTTCATTCATATGCACATTCGTGCTCATAATCAGTATGTTTATTGAATACAATCTACATAAATAGAAATTTGGATAATTAATTTTCCCACTAATAACAATAAATGTTCAATTCACTATAACAAATAACTGTTTGTTATTTAATTCATGACAATCGACTACTCTGTTACTTTCATTTGTAGAATTATGTTGACATAAAATGTTTTTGTAAAGAGTAAAAATTTTAAAAATATATTCTGGCTCCGGAGGGACTATATTTCTGAAACATATCATTATGTTATTGAATCGATTAGTTATGAAGTTATGAATTCACTAATATTATTTTAATTCACTGTGTGTATTAAAACAACCTATAGTCAGGAGGTAACTTCTAGAGCTCTAATTCTTTGGGCAAAATTTTTAGAGTTCAAAAATATTGTATGTTAGATAGTAACTAGCCGATGGTAATAGATAAGGTCACACAGGTATATCGCCAATTAGTTGAAGTAAGAAATATCACCAGGTGGTTGACTGCTGGTTCAGTGGCCTAGTGAACAATAATTCGCAGAAAAACCGGAAGATTCTATTCTTAATGACTTTGAGGGGTTGTAGAATTTTACTGCTAGGGAATCCCATATTGTAACGAAACAGCTGTCGAATGCTCCCTAGTTTTCAATGATTGATTAACTTAGGTTAATTTGTAATATCGAACTTAAATATATGCATAACTGTATGTATATATACTGTGTAGGAACTTAAAGAAAGATAATGTTGTCAATGAGAGTTCGTCACAAACTTCAATGTTAAGAAGGAACATAGTAATGCTTAAACAAAGTGGTAAATATATCCCTAAATTAAATAGTTATGCAATATTGATCTTGTTAATTTGGATAGACACAGCTAGCTGAATACTCTGGCTAAAACACTGATATCGGATCACGATTAAGCTTGATAAGGAACTTTACTATTTCTCTGACTAACCATGCCGAAAGTCATGCATCCATCAACCTCTGATTACTATCAAATAAACTAATCTTTCTTCTTTCTTTAACACTAGGTAAAATAACAAAAGCCCCTTACATTCATCATTGTCCGTTTTTGAATATCTGAAATATCTTGAAATCAGGAATGAATATTGAAAAGGAATTCTAATATTCAAGTTTTACTTTATCATAATAAGTAATTAAAATGTTTAGGCGTTACATCATGTTCTGTTATATAGTTAATCTGGATAAACTGGTTGTAAGTAATCCTCACTTAATGAAACTACATAAAAGGTGGCCGATTTAAGGCTTTTTTCAGTACTAAATGAATTGTGCACCTCAGTTTCCAAATGAGTAGAAATTATTCTGAATGTAGGTCGCTAAGTCTAAATTAATGCCAAGGAAAACACTAAAGCGGAATGAGAGTTTGTTAATAATGCTCAAATAATAATGTCTGTATTTAGAATTCCTCCATTAGGAAACAACTCATTCATGATTAGATGAATTCAGTGTTCATCACTTCATTTGCTTCAATCGATTAATAGTGATTTTTTTTATTTTCTTAACCCAATACACATAATCAAATGGGTAGTAGATACTGTTGTTGTTAAGGATGTTTCGTTGAGGCAGAAAAATGACAAAATAATCAGGTTATCAAGTTCTAATTACGAAAAGTAGCAAACTTTAATATTATTGTTAGTCTTGGTTACACTATCACTGATTGGAATAACATCATTTGATACGAATAACATACCAGGTTTGACTTTCAAATTAGTTAAGCATGATGTAGAGTATTTAGATTAAAATAATAAAGTATTTCTGACATTGGAATGAGTAGAAAACTGAATACCTGACTTTTAAGTTGGACATTAGTATTAAAAATGACCTTCACCAAATTAAGTGTTGCATATAAACTAATCTTGCGAGTACCATGTCATTTAGGTCAAATTTGTTTCCATGTAAGATAGGCTTTTTATGAAATGTCATGTATGTGCATTGGTGTGAAAAATGTAACACTTTTAATCTGAACGAATAGTTTAGTTTATTCGCTGTGTGAAATTTGAACCAGATTATATATCTGTGATTGTGATTATATGGTAAGGACTCCTATTTTATTGAACATAGTAGAGTTTAGCAACACAATATACTGCATCGTAAATGTCAAAACTTTTACACCCATTTGTACACATGAAAAAATAAGCATGTGTAGCATATGGTCAGTTGATTTTAATGGACATCACTTTTGTATAAGTTAATAGCTTTACCTTATCTTCAGTGATATCATTTGTGTATATATGGAAAATCTTATTGATTAGATTCTTTGTCAAACATCGCTTTCGTTAGACTGGAGAAGAACTATGGAAATATAGTGTTCAACCCATATTGACTTTCTACAAACAGATTATTTGGTCAAACTATTTTCTCTTTAAAAGTCCATGGATTCTATTTGGGACAGTCTGTTAACAAAGATTTGAAAACAATTGTTCCCTTGAATATTTTTCCTAAGGCATTCTTACGACATTTCCAACTTTTAAACTTTCACACTGCATCGTGATGAATATTTCATGTCGTCCACTAATGTCAGAAAAAAGATGTTTCATATTGCAGATGAGTCACTGTCAAAACAATAATAATAATCGTCAATTATTTAATCCTCATACAGTCACAAGTCAGTGGAGTAATACAATGAACTCGTAAGTTCAAACAAATATTTAAGATACTACGAAATGGAATGAAACCAACCTTAAAGTATTTCCTATCTATTCATCTAAATACGAAAGCGGATAAGGATAATGTCTTGAATATAAAGTTATATTTGAGAATGAATAGAGTATTATGACTATGGCTATTTAAAGAATTAAAAGAGCTTTAAGTTGTAATCTGTATTGTTTGGCCATATAAATTTAACTAATAACGTCCATTAAAACCATTAAAGCCTATATCGATGTAAAATGCTTACAAAAACGATTTATCTTGGAGATTTATTACCCACTATTTGGTAATGATGTATCCAATAATACACTTAATATAACTATGTTTATTGGTAGTAAAACGTTTCAGATGAATGTTTCCAACAAAATCCAACCCATATACTTATGAGATATATTTTATAAAATCTAAACTAACCAACAAATTTTTACCAAGTAGTGTCATTATAAAATATAGATAAATCAATCTAAGGTTTGCACCACTGTGGAGTCGCATAATACGAAGAAAGCTGTCTAGTGGTCCTTGGATTTCAGGGGTTCCTTGCCAACACCAAACTGTGACGAACTCAACCAACTAAAATTTAATATCAATCTCCATAAACCACCTCAATTCACTTAGAATAACCAACTCGCTAGTAACTACCTTCGGAGTGTTCCTGGAGCTCTAGTAAGAAGTCGTTATTGACAAAGTTCACACTTGTCTAAAGTGAGGCAACAACAATGGATTATCGTTGCGCTACATCACAAATTTATGGAAGTAAGAATTCTACGATTAAATGCCGTTTCAAAGGTTCAGACGGGTAAGCACTTGCCATCCTGAAGCCCCCAGAGCAAAATTTAGAATGCATATTGTTGAGAAGTCCCAAGCTAAGACCAAACAGCTGTCCATTGTCCCCTGGCTTTCAATCGTACCCTATCAAAATCAATCTGTAATGAGTTCAATCTGCTAAATCCTGAAACTAACCTTCATAAACAACCGCAAATAAATCATTAACGTGTTTATGTCATTGAAATAATCCATAGAATTTATATTTCTATAAAAGAAGTTTATTTCATTTAAAACAATGTAAATCATAACACAGTAAACAATTGTAGAAACTTTACATTACCAAAATATTATTTACTTACTATGAAAACAAACAACAGAAGAAAATAAATGAAATTTATTTCCCTTTTATTTCTATGAAAATAGAGAAATATTTCTGCAGATAATAATAGAAGAAAACTTGTTTATCAGAATAGTCATCATAATAAATTGAAGATTTTCACTGTCAGTTTCTATGATCAACAGAAATAAACGACAATTCTTGTTGAAAACAAGTAACATGTAATAAAAAAATAAAAAGAGAAGAATACTAAATAACAAAGTGAATGAATCAATTCACTCGTAAAGTAAATACAACTATATAACGTGAAATATTCTTCTTTCGTATATCTACTTTTTAATATTTACAAGATAAAAATAATGTCGGAAAATTAAATAAACCGGAATTATTTTTCCCAGAAATCTGTTTATAGTTGGTAGGGAAAATATTGTTGACAAATTATAAATCTAATACATTTTGCGTTAGATGGAAATGATAAAGTAAAAGTTACCTGAATTAAAAAGACAACTGTTTCACTTGTGATTAAAATATATTTCAGTATTTAGAATTTTGTCATATTTATTAGTACTGATTGATGTATTTTTTTAAAGTAACATTAGCTGAAGATAATCAAGAAGTAATCAATAGTTCATTTGAAAGTGTTTGTATATTTTTATCGTTGATGTTACTATGAACTGTGATGTGTATCTCGAGTGAACTGACACGATACAATAGTAGTTCACATGCATAGTTGAGGTGTTTATCTGTGACTTCTATAGAAATTACAGCTGATATTGAGAGAGAATTAATCAAATAAAGCGATCTACTTAAACAAAATTGTAAGAATATTGCAATTAATCTTACTGTTTTGGTCTATTTGAACTGAGTAATCATTATCGTTAACTGTTCATATTTATGTACCATTAAAAAAACCCACAAATTACTGTCAAGTGAAATATTAGAAGACTCAAATGATTAAACAGAAGTTAGCAATATCTCGCTCTATTTGCTTGTCATTTGAAAGAACACGAAATGAGTAGTATTGAAACTTCATTGCCTTACGAATCGTAGCAGTTAAATTGAAAACTTTTGTAATTGAAGAAGGCTGATAGATAATGACTGTATAGAAACATTTGTAAAAATATTCTTTCGATTTTTACCATTTGCATGTATCTTAGACAGAAATTTGTCTCAGCACAAGAAAATCTAAAACTATTGCAGTGCATGCAAGTTAAGCTGCCGAAATTCAATCAGCTTTAATAACCATATAAAGAAACAATGTTGAATTTTTCCCAACTAAACTATCCAGATTAGACTGTACAATAATACTAAACTCATCAACTGGATACTCGATGCATCTCCATTATAAAACTATCGGTTTTATTTTCTAAAAAATAGATGACACGTCTGAAGTATATAGGAGATAATGAATTTTAGGTTTGTGTTCATTTGAGAATATAAACACTAGTTTAATCGAGAATAGTATTACAACTAAAATTATTGACATATTTAGTGCTTACAACAAATTAGTTCGTTCCTAACAAATTAGTTAAACTGTTTAAGAAAACGTAAATTGACTTGTCGTTTCAGAATGATTCGTCTGGGACAGTTATAAATCTTGAATAAACCAACTTGAAAATTGGATCCATTAAAGCCCAACATGTATTTTTTGGTTAACACGTCAGAAATCGACGTAAAATTATTATCTGCTCCATACTGTAACTCAGGCGATAAGTAACTATAAAATCACTTGATAGGTTATCGATTAGAACTTGTTTTTAGTCCAGATTCTTTTTTCAAGAGAAATGTTTAAGTTATTGAATAGTAATAACAATAAAGTACTGAGTAAAAGTATCAATCTCGATCCTCATTTATCAACCTTGACAGTACACTATTAACACTAATTTCATCTTAAAAAACTCCGCTGCCATCTGAACTTGAAAGCAGTTACTGAGTTACATCTCCTTTAATAAGTCATAGATAATTTTCCCTTAATTTCAACAATTTGAAATGAATATGATGCATAAGACTATTTTTAGGTTTCAAAGCATATACGATTATTAAGTGGCTGATAAAATTAGCTGTATACAAACTATATACTAGGAGGAAGAGAATTATTTATTGTTTTCAATATTTCATGCTTCAATTAGCAGAAGAGTTATTTGTTAATGAATACTGAACAAGTGAACTGCGAACGATATTAAGTAGTGATAATTATAAGGAAACGAGTATATATTTCCGAAACGTAATAATTAAAATGACCTTTATAATTTCATCTGTCGCAATATACTGTAGCTGATAAATGTTCTCCTGAATTATAACGGCAAAATTCTGCATACAATTCTACTTACTTTGAGTATCACAAATATTTTACATGTAAAAGTTATGCTCAATTATGAGGAAGCTATAAGAGATGAGAAAGATTACTTTAAGCTGGTTAATCAACATAAAAACTTGATGTGACGAAATGATAACTACATGAGTTCCTGGTAAAAGTGACAGTATGCAACGCTACAGAATCCCATACTAAAACGAACAAATGTCCAGCGCTCCTTGGTTTACAGTGGGACCCAGTGTATATCAATCTGAAACGAATGCATATATGGTTTGTTAAATCTTTAAAAGTTAGGCAAGAATTGAAACATTTTACCACAGATAATTCTATTAATAATAAATCACATTCAAAATCACTTAAACTCAATGTAATACAATAGTAGACTTGCAAAGACTAACTATAGTGACAAAACCGTTCTTAATACGAACCATAAGGTACACTGAATACTCGGTGACGAATATCATGTTTGTGCCATCAATTGCACTGATATAAATCTTTAGACCAGTTTTCAGTGGGATTTCTAGTTTAAATGACTTGACGTCACTCGCAATATGTTTTGATTTTAGATAATTAACTTTAATAAGCATTACAGACGGGAAGTACTCAAGTACAGTGTTTATAGGATTCATAAATACAGCGGCAATCAACACTGTATTATAGAACTTAGGTAAATCCTTTTGTAAGTTCAGCGACTTTAATTTATTACCAGATCTTAACTCGTTTTTTAATATTGATTATCACTGATTCACTATATTTTTATTTCCGTTTAACATTGATTCTAACTTCATCCATAAAAGTGTTCATTATCTTGCGTTAAAGTGTTTAATGGATATTCACGATTATAACTTACTAATATTTAAGTTAATTTACTTCAGTCATCTCTTTAAATATAAATATTCTCTACAAATGCAACTATTAAGACTAATAAAGTAATGGTAAATGATTCACTCAATGAATTTATCTAACAACACAATTTACCTTACGTCGATCAAACAGTACTATTATTGCTACGTTGTGATCCAGCTTTGTTCAGCATTTTGTTTGATGCTACATGGTTGAAATCAATTAGCGAGTAATCATGGATTTTTTTCATACTTGTTAGCGCAGATCTTTTAGTAGGCCACTGCAGTTCACAAACTAATTAAAACCAACTTCAACTATTGTCACAGTTCGAGATACCATTATGAATTGGCCTGAATGGAAAAAAATTATCATTCGTTGTTAATGAAGCACGAATAAACATAAGGGTCTTTGCATATTGCCTCAAATCACCACATACGTCGTACCTAAATGTATCTTATAACTATCACACGTTATTAGTTGGATTAAGGTGGTTTTCTGACGATAAGTATTAAATTTAGATATCTGTGTTCGTCAAAGATTGACGTTGGTTGTGTATCACTAAGAAGTGAGGAGCACTGGACAGCTTTCTCGTTCTGACATGTGGCTCCTCCAGAATTCGCACACTTGTTTATGCCAGGAAATCAGCGGGACTTATGCGAAGTAAGAGATTGATCATAGAATGACGATGAATGATCGATGCGATATATCATAAACTGATGAAAGTAAGAATTCTACCACTAAAAGCCGCAGGTCCAGTGGTGCAGACACTTAAGGGTCCGCCATGAGATCCGAAGGTCGTGGGTCCGATTTCGTGGAAAAATGTGGGTTACCTACTGCTAAGGAGCATAGAACTATGGTGAAACAACTGCTCACTACTTCATGGTTTGACGTAGTACTCAACCAACATTAATCTATAAAAATACAAACAACAAGATGTTCAGTAGAACTTGCTTTGAAATGATTTCAGTGTCGAATATAGTCATATACGTGGAAAATATTTCATATAACTGCTAAAACCATAAAAGTGTCTGTTTTATCAATCATGTGGATCCAGTTTTACAATAGAAGAACAAAACAAAGTAGAATCTTGACAACACCAAATGACATCTATCAATCACAATAGAATAAATCGAATGACCAGAATAACAAAAAGTTTTAGATCTTGTATACTAACAGAAACAGGTTGTAATAGTAAAGTAATAGAGAAATAGGAATAAAGTATTTAATAGAGAGTGGGATCCAATTAATTGCTTCTTAAGACAGGACAGAAAATAATTGTACGGTTTTTGACAATTTGGTTACAACTTATATTTAGATGCCTTACTAGTTTGAGAATAAGTGTCTTAAACTTTCTCTTCATGTACAAAATACTAATAAATGGCGCACTTAGAGCAAATTAAAGTGCACAATGTTAACTCAAGACTTCTAACAGTGTATTGAAAAAGTCTAAAGAAAGTTTCTGTATCTGTTATCATATTAAAAAATAGAATTCACCAATCTCCAACTGTGCTAATGAAGAGTGAAAGAACAATTAAAAATAAAATACCCCCACCTATCCAGTTCATAGAAATTTCATTGTAGGACTAAACTTAGCGAATAATCTAATAAAGCGATTATTTTAATCAGTTATAAGTACAACTCTTAATATATTACATCTGTCGCTAGTAATAGAAGAATAAATTAGAAAATTATACAGTTGACCATTCACTAAATATAAATGAAATGGCCGGAAATTAACCATTAAAAGGAAGATTCAGTTTTGTTCAAGTGTTAGATTTACTTATTGGGCATTATTAACTCAAAATTATATTGTTGGGGACTTTCATGTATATTGTAAACTAGTAGGTATCTTGATTCATGAACAAATTGATTTCAGTTTACTTATAATAACTGTACTTTTGTTTTATTGTTATTAATGAAAGGTGATTCTAATAAATTGTTATAACAGGTTGAAAACTGTACAGATGATCCTTTATACACCTTGAAAACATATCAACCATAACATCAGATGTAGAAAATTTGTTAAAATTAGTCAATGGCTTTTAGCTTAGATATCACTGGATTCACAGGAGGAAATCTAAAGGATGAGTATGGTGTTGTTTACAGATCTGTACACTGACGATATTCACGATAATGTATAGCCTTCGTTACATCAAGTGACCAGACTTCAGATGGTTAGAAATCACCGAAAAATAAATGACTTTCAAAGGAGAACACTAAATAAGTATAAATATTCAAACAAGAATATAATCAATATCAACCACTGTTTATGCTTTCTTAACATTGACCAGACGTCACTATACATCAACAAAAGTAGCTTTATTCCAGGTTTGTGAAGGACGTCTACTTTGTGTTGAGAAAATTTAATGGTTTACGTATTAATCTACTGAACTATTCAGTTTTAGTCATACTAAGAATAACCATCTTATAATTAAAAACAGTGTTTCGAGACACACATGTTGACATGACAGTAACTGTTATTCATCTTGACATTTAATAAAGACAGTTTTAATCTATCAGTTTTATTAAACAATACATTCTGTTTATTCAACATACAAATTCCGAATCTATGTTTTGTTGAGGGGGGGGTGGCAGGAAATGCAGGCTTTAACTACACTTTTCTAGCTGGATACATATTTTTTTTTAACTAAATGTCATGTCAACCTCAAATGAATGCAAAACTATGTTACTTAAAACTACAGTTTGAAAAATATTTTTTCTAAATATTTTTTATAGAGTAATAAATTTTCTCTGTTTCACCAATTACAAGTCATTTTGATAGTGTACTCCAATATTTGCCTGTTTTTTTTTTTGTTTTTTCTCAAGGTAAACATTGTCTGATTATCTCTACATTACGATTAATTTAAACAATTTAACTTGATATAATACAACTGTCATTTGTATTGTATCGTTAGCAGACAACAGATTGAAATATTCAACAACTTAATTAAAATAGATATTTTCATATAACTTGTTGATTATTACCTCTCAGTATAAAGCCATTGAATAGTTGACAGTTTACTTTTATTGAAGCATCATTACAAAAGTGCATTTTCTGGTAAATATAGTAAATTTGAGTAACTAAATAAAATGATTATTGAATAAAGACCACACTTGATGTATTCTGTTTGTCTAAATGTCAGTGAAGGTTTACTAAATTGATTAATAACTTCAAAGTTAAATAGTTTTCACATAATACAATTTGTAAACAATGTCTGTAATTTATTTACAAATTTTAACAATGTAAAAGTAATTAAAACTAAATGAATTTTTTAGGCAGTTTTATGATACAGATCCTAAAAAGATAAAAGAAATATATTTATAAATGTCCAGGAGAACATTTACAATGTAGTAACAAACAGAAACATTATTCGAAGATTCTATGATACAGAATGTTTGCTTTATGTTAGCGGATTTTGTTACGGATGAGTCTCATTTGGGTACTTGTGAAAAAAAAAATGAACTAAACAAATATAATAATCTTCTTCAGGATTCAACAGTGCATTTACACGCTCCAATTAGCTGTCGAATCCATGAACTTTAAGTTTTGTATTGAGTGAATAGCCATAAACAGCTCAGATATAATTATTTTTTTTTCAGGATGGTTGGCAACCACAATCAGTCAAACTCAACTACGACAGAACAAGCTGTTAGTAACTGATAAAGAAATTTGTTTAGCTTGCTCCTATCAGAAGCTTGGCGCCAATGAAATGGTCCACAATGACGATGAAAGTTCTGCAATTAAGCCATCCAGCTAAGAAAGTGCTATTTAACTAAAATCGTTTTTTCGACTTCAATCAATTTACCACATAACTTTTACAGTCAACCACTGATGCTGTTAACTCCTATCTGACTAGTTAAATAACTGTATTCTACCTTTTCACGAATTTCTTTTACATTTTCGCGGACTGTTGCATTTGTGTATAAATTACTTTAGTTACTGCACCGTCACAATCAGCTAACATTTATCAAATAAAAATTCGTTAAGTATTTTTGCATGATCACTAAGAACACAAACTGACCAAAGAAATCTTTCTTTACAATCAGCTTCTTATCAAGGCTCAACTCTAATATATAGTTTTACATTTGTACACATAATCAGTACCAATAAATAGTGGCTACTAAGTAATATTAGTATCAGTAATGAAATTAATACAGTGGAACGTAAAGCATGTTGGCAGTTAAAACCGATCACATAATGACAAAGTTTTTGAAAAAGGAAGAGTATACCTCTGTCAGGAACCATTTAATTATTTTCAGTGATCATGTAATCACAAAGGCATGTAAAATTAAACTTGTCAGTTAGTTACTCAAATTGATTGCCTTAAGAATAAAGGCGAAAAGGAATTTTGGAATTAACCGGTTGATTGTTAGAAATGACTACATAAGGATAAGATTGAAATGAAGAATAAGAGATGAAAATTGGAAATGTACGTATTCAGTTTGCTATTCAAGGGAGAAAACGAGACACTATGCAAACTTTTTATAAATACAAAGACTAGATTCATTAAAATGGAAACTTAATAATTCAGCCGTCTTTCTGGATGTGACATCTAACTTTTATTTCAACATTTTAATGGAGCTTAGTCACTTTAGGAGTGAAACAGGTATAACTAATGATAGTCTTGCTATTTAGCAGACAAACTGGAATTGTAGAAAAGTCCTGGTCTAAACTGCAAGCATAGTCGTTGTTTTACACGTTGTTTTACAACGAGATGATTCACTTATCCTGTAGTATTTAGTTTTTCATAATTAGTCGATTCAGTTCAATTCAGATAAGTCCATAATCCAAACTATCCTCAAACTGAATGTACTTTATGTCAAGTAGTAATTGGTAATAGGATGTTAGTTTTGATGATTGTTCATATTCTAGATATTAACATTTCTGTATGTACTAAGTAACTAACCAAAATAGTTAAACAAAACTTCTAAACCTTTGTATATAAACGAATCACTCATGTAAAACGCTTATTTTTACTACAATACATGAATTCTTTTTATGAATCTAAAACAATGTTAAGAAGTAAACAACATAAATGTATGCTTACCAATGAATAGAAAATAAATAATGTCCTAAATTCAGTCTATTTCTAATTGGTGTGAATGTAAATAGAAATAAAATGAAAACAAATTGAAAGCACTTTTCTAAATCAACAACAAACAGGTTAAATAAAACTAATCAAATACTGAAAATGTAATCACATGAAAAATAAAACTATAGCTGTAAACAACTTGAAGTATTTACCAACATAATAGTATTTCGATAACTAAAAATACTCTGTGAAATGTTCTTTCTAGTTTACAAGTGATTTGGTAAGATGTTAGTACTAATCAATCAACCTTAAAACGTATGAATAGTATTATAAGCAATAAAATACAAACTTTATCATTTATACTGATGTGAATCAAAGCTTAAAAGTAAATGACACTTCGGTTGTTTCACTTATACCAGAACTCTTATCAACTATGATCGATCAGCATTACATGAAACCATATCATGGATTCATTATGATCACTAGGTTTTAACCAACTTTGATTACCTGTTATGCAGGTTACATGTATGCCAGCTGGTTATATCAGTTGTACGTATTACACTTTGTGACCGAAAAATATAGCCTTTAAAATTCGAAGGTATGCGTAAGCTGTAGGTTTTTGATTGTATGTGTCTTAAAAGCATTTCTTAAATGTGTTGAAACCATTTAGTGACTACTGCAAAGGTTAGAGGCAGAATACCTGAAAAAGATAGCCAGTCAGCTGATAATAACCAGAATTTCTAATGACTGAGATGAATGTGATATGTATTACATATTCCCAAGCCACCGACTACCGAAATGTGTAAAAGTTGGTTGGGAGAATGTAGAAGTGCCTAACAGGGATTAAACATCAGTCTATGAACACAGATAGTTGATTTGAGCCATTCTGGTTGGTGCAGACTTGATCGTTGATACCCTTGTGATTATAGGTGGTGTCATTTCTGTCTTTCTTAAAGTTAGGCTTGTATGTGGTCATAGTCAATATTTCTAACATGTAATCTTTTCAAAATTGATGACACAACTGATGTAAATTCACATATATTGTCTGTTGTTTGGTAGCATGAATTTACGCTGTGGACATGGCAGTATATAGTAGTATAGAATGAATGTTATATAACGTTTTTAAAATCCTCCAAAATATTCCTTTTACTATTAATAGTGTTTACATTTACCAACAGTATTCAAGCAAATGTTTGCCACTAGATTTATTCTAATAATAACTAGAGATCGGAAACAGACATGTGACAGTCTAAATCATCTAAAATTCAACTGATGACATTTATTATACAATAATACTCAAGAATGAGTTTATGCCCAAATGAACATTTTCCTCATTGAAATATTAACATTTCAAGCTAAGAATCTTAAATATCTTATTCATAGCCTGATTTTTTTTCCAAAATTACATCATAAAATACCACAAAACTAGGATGTATCGTGACAAATATGATTTTTCAAAGTCAATCTATTTTCCTGTCGATCAGCTTATTTCTACTTACTAAGAATACTAAGATAACGTATTTCTAATCAAGACCATCCTTGAACAGCATACTTACAAGTTACTTATTAGTAATAATTCAGAATGTGATTTTGAGCCTCGTGATTTTCCAGGAAATTCAGTTCATTCATTATGTCGAATGTTAAAAATTAATCAGATATTCATTTAGAATAATTATAGTTTTGATAGTAAATTATAATCCTCCACTTATGTAAATCACTCATAAAAAGAGAATATTAGAAAGTAACTGAGGTTATTCATAACATTCAATAAACTCATCGAAGTTTAATAAACAAATCTAAGCACACTTCATTTTTTTCATTGCTGAACATAAAGACAATACGATATATAAACACTTTTTAAAATAATTCAACATATGCAAACATCGATATGCTCACCATTAAGCTAAGTGAATGTATCATTAATGAGTTATATTGTCAACTACTTACAGATAACACTTAGTTGTAATATGAAAAAACTGTATGGTTATCCAGCATCCTATCAAACCATTCTACTATAATTACAATTCATATGAACAAATGTTCTGATATTCTTGTCTCAATACATTTGAATCCTTTATTAATATTCCGAATATACAAAGCCTATATTAAATCTTACGCTTTTAGATTCTAATTCAAATTGATTGTGATTGTTTACATTACTTGACAACATACCGGATAACTAAAGCCATTAAAGCACTATTTCAGATAAGAAAAATGAATTCATTTAAAGGCGCATGTTATATTTTTTTCACTTATGAGTATAATCAAACAATTTTATCTAAAAAAAAAAAGGACGAAATCAATCATGGTTTTACGCGCATTTTTTTCTCATAAAAACACCCTGGAAATAAATAACTTTTATTGCGCGCTTTATATGAATTTATTGTCTGATAATTGTGTCATAATTTGCGTCATGATTTGCTTAATGCAATTTAACTTTACTCGTCATTATATATATATATATATATATATATATATATATATATATATATATTAGAGGGAAACATGCTAAGTATTTTTCTTTTATTTCTGACAAGTTGGACTAAATACAAACAATCAGTGATGTAAGTAACGACATGTTCATACACATCTTCAGTATGATCGCAAAATAACTACAGCATATACTACATTAAGTATTTATTATATTTCTGTAAAATATGACAAATATATTCTTAGTTTGTGAGATATTTTGTCAGCTATAGTACATGTATTCAGTTACAGATATTCACTCAGCTGTAATATCGTATTGGAAGCATGCTATATCACGAAGTGACTAAACAGTGGAGCAAAATAATACTCCTTGGCCGATGAGATTTCAGAAACGCGTTTTGAAGCATAGTTGAAATAGTTATACTGATACTAAGTAACATGAATAATAATTTACATAAAATGACAGTATTTACTTATCTCCATGATAAGAGAATACTTCGACGGACAATTTTTCGTGATTGTGGTCTCAAAATTGAATAGTAAATATTCTGAAGCGAATAAGCGTCCAAACAAAAGGATCAGTAGAAAAGAGAGTATTTTCTGAGTAGATCAACAGTTACTTTGAAGTATATTGATTATTTAATATTATGTTGGATAAGAGAGGTGCTCGTAATAACTACAGCTCAGAAATTCAGTTAAGAACTCGTGTATCCATAGTATGTATTAGCCGATTGGTCGAAATCGGTTAGTGTGCTATTCAGAAGAAAATATACCATAATGAGTCATTTGATTTTATATTTTTAATTCCGTAAGCCATCGGATTTAGAATCGGCCTCAAGGATTAAAACAATTTCTAAAATGCTCCGCGAATCATAGTCACAACGCTACTTTTAATTATTAAGCAGTTTCATTTGTGGGGTGCAATAAAATATACAGCTAACTGGAAATCACATAACTGCAGTCATTCGTTAAGATCATTTCGTGTATCTTACAACATATGAGCATATGAGCATCGTTATGCAAATGTGCAGTAGACTACATAAGTACCACAGATCTTGTTATAGTTCATGTGAATCAATGTTATACAGAAATGTGTAGAAGTTTTTACATAGTTCATTTTGAAAATCTAAAAACTTTATAACCAAAAAAGCTTCATTGATCATGTAACTTTGTAATATATGCCTTGATTTCTCCTATTTATGATTCATTTTAATTAATACAAGCTTCACATTAATACAAAGCACCTTCTGAATGACTGACTTTGGATTAGGGTCGTTTTCAAAATCTCTCAACATATGCACTATAGTTTAATTCTACCGACTAGATATTTTAAAATATGACCAATTGAATACAGATGAGTGTACTATATTCGATACTTTCCGTTCATTCAGTGAGTGATCATGACATACCAAAGTGTATTTTTTTTTATTTAAAATTTCATTCCAATCTTTATTTTTCACGATAGTTTTGTTTTTCATACAGCATGCCATATTACTCAACAGTGACATAAATAATAAATACTATGGTACGTGATTGCTGATGAGAGGAAAATTTGGTCGTACTTTTCATTTCTACAACATTTCTCTTTAAGAGTTTCATTTATCCGAATCACATCTCACTAGAAAATATTATGAAAGTACGGTTATTACAGTTTGCCCTAGTTATTTTATACACGCAACATTCAAATCACCCTACTCTAAACTACACCTGTTTGTTTTCCCCATTTCCCCAAGATATCAAAAGATATTACATATGTGATTCTAGTATTTGATTACACTATGGACAATATTCATTCACTCGACGACTCTGGGTAGAATTAGCTAGACCAATTTCGAAATTAAATTAACTTGATTCCCGACGATTTTGCAAAACTTTCGCTGATGCTGGCTTTGTTTAATTCTACCAGTGAATTCTATGTAACTCAAGCCAGAATATTTCTAACTTTAATTGCTGAATCTCCCACTTCTCTTTAATGAAATAAGAACATAAAGGAAATGTCAGAAACACATTGATTTAATCACCCTGATGCATTTTAAGAAACGCAAATATTCTTAGGAAAATTACTATTCTAACTTCATGTTTTGTCATATTAAGCATTTTCTAAATGAAACCAGTAATAATCTATTGATGTGCTCGGCACAATGTAACTTATTGACTGTACGCTTAATTTAACCACAATACGATTTTAATATGATTCATCGTTCATTATGTAATAGTTGATAAAGGATATTGAAAATCATGAAACCAAGTAATAATAAATATGAGTAACTAAGAGGAAAAATTGTAAATCATTCTAAGAAATGATTACTACCGATCAGTAGAGTAAACTTGAAACTTCTTCAGCTTCTATAATTAAAGTGATATTTACATGCATATTTATATATAATCGGCGTATATTTATAACTTATGACAAAAGTTAAGTACAGCTGTCGTCACTTTCCATCACATGTTGTGTAGCAGCACTCATAATATTTTTTCTAATTGAGGTGGTTATTTTTGAGGATATTAGTAATTTAGTTGATTGAATATGTCACATATTGATGTTGGTAGGGTACCACTGAAAACCAGAAAGAACTCGACAACTGTTTCGTTTTAGTTTGGAACTCCTCAGAGGCACGCACCCCAAAATCTGCACTAGGAGCTTCAAGTTGACGGCGAACGCCTAACCCTCTACACCACTTGGTTGGCATCCAACGGTAGAATTCCCACTCCCACCAATTTGTGACATGTATATAACTCCACATTCATCCATTGTCATTGGTGACAACTGTCTCACTACGGAAAGTCAGAACTCTACCAGTCATGAATTCTCACTAGAGCTTCAGGAACATTTTGAAGTTAGTTACTAATGAGCTTATTGTTATAATTGAATTGAGATGGTCATTTTTGTGGACAGTGGTAATTTAGCTGATGGATGAATGTCGTGCTATAAAAATATATCACAACTTGATGGGAGTGGGAATTCTACAACTGGATGTCGACCGTATGATGCAGACTGATTAGGCATTCGCCGTTAACCTGAAGCCCCAGGTGCGTAAATCCTAGGTGCATACTGCTAGGAAGTTCCACTATAGAACAAAATATCTGTTCAGTGCTCCCTGGTTTTCAATGGTACCCTGCGAACATATATTTTTATGAATTATTTTAGGTATCTACAGCATACTATAAATATGTTCATTATAGAGCAGTTTACCAGGAAATTAATAAAAGTTATGACATGTAGCTATCTCTTTAACTTACTTTAATTTACAGCATTCCCTTATTAAATAAACAGTAAACTAATTGAAAATTCTGGGTATAATACACTCATTGAATATTGATAATGTTGAAGATAACCCCCTTTTTGATAGATAAATAAATATTGATTTATCAGTTTAATTTCTTAAAAAGAAGGTATAGTAACAATGAAGAAATTCGATTTCAAATTAGTCTTATTGTGACTTTATTTTTGTTATTTATGTACCTGTAAAGTTTATAAGAATCATCAAAATACTCATTTTAATTTATTTTTCTCTCCATTTTAACTTTGCTTAATTCTAATCAACATTTAAGTTAAATAAAATTTTGGGTGTTATTTTGATTATAAGGTATACAATTAATTGTATACAAGCGAATCATTTCAACAATATTTAAGTTCATCAATACTATAATAATAACTACTAAATGAATAACGATAATAGTAATTTTGATGATAATAATAACAGTGATAGTAATAATAATAATAATAACTTATATGCATATATATATAAATATATATATATATATACAATTTTATATATGAAGTTAAATATAGGTAAACTCAACTTTTCTACCTAAATTCATCGTTTTATCATGTTATTCATATATGAACTCATTTTGTAGAATTGTACCGAATAAATATGTATGTTGTAACATATGTTTACATATAATATAATTTTAAGTAATTATTAATATGGAAAAAAGACACTCATATCATTTAGAATAAGTTTGTTTGAATAATATTTGGTATTGTGTTGAAAGAATTACTTAACTACTCTGTGAATTTCACTTTATTTGTATTTTCACTCAGTATTTTGGTCTGTACTGTACTCATCTATTTATAGTAGAAAACAGTGAACGTTTGTAAAAATATCTAGGAATTCTAGAAACAATACACCTTATAAATATTGAAGACGTTGATGGATAACTTCAAATGATTTATGTGTCTGTAAAGTGCTAATCATGTTTGTGCATGAGTCCTAGTGACGAAAAAACATGAGAATATTGTTTCTAAGTTAAAATATAAATTATTAGTATGGATAGTCACAAGTAAACAAGGAAATGAAGCTGAAGTAGAAAATAACAGAAAGACTACGATTAAAAGAGAGTAAATATTAAAGGAAATGTTAATGATGACAACGATTTTGAGGTGAAATTTTATTAATCCTTTTAGCAGAGGTCACTTTTTATCCTTTGAAGTTATTTACGCATGTTATCATTGTTTGCCACATCTAAAGGAAGTTTGATGCATCTATATTGTTTACTAGTTATAAACGTAAACAGATGATATTAATGATGATGATAATAAAATAAGAGCTGAATGAATCCACTCACGAAATAAACAGGCGTACATCAATTATTTGCATCCCGTAAACCTCCACAATTATGTCATCCATATCCGAAAATACAATCACACAAAAACCCTCCTCCTGAGGTACAAATCTTCTCTACTATCCTGTAAACTAATATCACCGTGTAGAAACTGGGTATTGAGTGAACAGAGCTTTCTCATCGTAACTATTTTTGCAATACTTTTTAATGTCACGATAACAGGTTTCATATTGTGTTTAATACATAAAATAAATATTGCACAATCATAGCACATTAATAAACTGAATGACAACAGCAGCAATAATGATAAAAAGATTAACGAAGTTAATGTTTACAATCTGAATTACAAATATATCAGCTTATCGAGGTGTCACTTCAAACTATACAACAATGGAGGACCTTAAGACTAACTGAATTGCGTTAGCTCGGGAAATATGTAAAGCTAATAACCGGAAATTCAATCCTTAAAAATGTGCACCCGAAATAATACTAAACCTATCAAATTCATGATCATATGCCAGTTTTCTGGAAAGTCCGAAACCTCTAGACCACTAAGTCGAAGTACGACAATTCATTCGGTTCACTAGAATAACATGACTATCATCAGATTCCATTACGGATATGAGTCTTAGTGAACTTCATTAGTTAGAAGTTTTCACAAGAATTTCGGAAGTGTTTCCTGAAGTTTAATCAATTTTACTTTGATTACGTTCTGTGAGCCGAATGGTTTAATTGGTGAACTTTCATAGGTGCGAATTCCTTATAGAAGTAAACTAACCAATTTTCTCCACAAGTAACTAACAGCTTGTCCTGTCGACCCTAAATTCGATTGGTCGTTATTGACACTTGTTCTGTCATCTTTCGCAAATTTATTTTGATTCTCTTCTCATATGACCTGATCCATAGTACCGTAGTTGTTTACTAACTTACTAATCGGTTGATAAGTTGAATCTATTTGAATGCGTTTATTGTCTGCTGACTGACCTGAATGCCAATCTTCCATACACTTTTCGGGTTTTATTTGTGTTTTCTTCGATAAAAATTGCCACCTTTTTCGAATCAAACTTGTGTCTACATTACTTCGTATGTAATGATATAATAGAAGACATGTTGTGACGGTTGACGGCAAAGTGATGTTCATGAGAGGCGTAGATGGAGAGGCCGGCTACTTTGTCGGACGTAGTATATGTCACAGTTAAGGCAGTTTATTTTGTAGACAACGTTTAGTTTGTCTTCTCTGGCTATCTTGTCATTTGGTTAGTACAGAAATGATTGTGGTGAACTTATTGGCTTGTGTGGAACATTTATTCAGAACGACCTTAATAGCCTGGTTGTAATTTCAGATACGTCCTTCATATTTAATAGAATGATCCGTTTGCTGATCCCGATGTTCGAGTTTGAGTTTGCTGATTTTCTTGAAAGACATTTCTTGATAAAGTTTTGTTGATAGCCGCTTCTTTGTAAAACAGTAAATGTTATGGTTTGAAATGATATCCTTAACGTAATTACATACCGATACTTACAATTAAGCCAATTTATAAAATAAAAGATAAAGACTGTTGAATACGACATTGTGAATATTGACAACGTTGTGGATAACCTCTATACTATACACGTGTTCTTGGACATTAATGATTTCCCAATTGATTGCGCTTCATGTGAAAAACATACTTTAAGTTGAACAGTCTCTTCAAGTGGTGTTTTATATGCCATCATTAAGATTATTTATTAGCCAATCAAAGACAAGAAATGAACAGAGTGTCATATTAGGGTTGCGGTGTACAGTTAGTTTACGTTGAAGACCAATATTTAGCTTTGAGTCCATAACTATAGTTTAGGAATGAGGTGAGTATTAGGGTCAATGTTTATCTACCAATAATAATATTTAGTAGAGTTCATAGAATTCTGTTTATCATTCAATTTTCTTTGTTTTACCGAAATAGTTTATGTTGTTTTTCTGAATCTGTTTTCTTTTTCAAATAATATATGTATAAATCATCATGATACTGTTCATTGTTAGTCATCATTGTAAATAACAATGATAAAATAATGAATAGTGGAATTTATTGTCACCATTATGACTCAGAAAAACACTGTTCCTATGGTTACCACATGGATAATAAACTAGACACTAATGTATGTACATAATAAATAGAAAAATTAATTGTAGTATTCATTGTGGAAAAAAATACGTATATTTTTCACTATGTTGATGAGTAATAAATAAAGGTTTTCCTCGGTAAGGAAACACTAGGTTTACCTATATAGATTTAATTAAATTTGTAAATAACATACATTTTTCATAGGTCCATCGTATTTCTTTCAAATTACTTCAACGTAGGTAATTCTCCTTATTTAATACACGAAATTATTTCAGTTATTCAATGAAATTCTATACATAGTAATGACTTCTGATTAGATTCATGAAACACTTCAAGAAATAGGTTACAAATGAATTGAAATAAAACTAGTGATATAATGATAATTTCAAGCGGCTGTCAAAGTTATAAAATTAGTATTGTTTCGTTAGAACACATGTTTTCATCTTGTGATCTAAGCTAAACAAAAGATAATTTGATAAAATTATTTTATTCTATCTACATTATGTAATAAATAATAGATGTTATCATTCTAGTTGTAAACTGTTACTATCTTGTGAATTGGCCATCTGATTAACAGTTCAGTAAACAGTCAGAAATAAATTTTTAAAAGTAAGGAACAAATACACTAGTTTTGAGTAGTTTCCAGCATTTAAATCAATATATTAACCAGTTTTACTACAGTTCTGAATGCTTTGAATTTTTAAACGCTAGAAAGTTGTAATGGACAACTTGCAGAAGTGGTAATTACTAGTATACGTACGAAAAACTTAAAGTTCATTAAATTTTAGCATAAGGAATTTGTGAAGATTACTAAATTTTTATGATTTCTAACATCCACGAACTAGTTAAAATCCTAAAGTATTGTTTTTTATTAAAATATAATACTTCAGATAACGTCCTCACTAGTAAGATGTGATCAATGAATTTTAACTATATCGATAGTGCTACCAATATATGTCACCGAATGACAAACTAACTGAAGTTAGGTGTAGGGCACCGAATGATGTCTCTCCTGTCTTAAAGTTACCCTAGAATTTACGTCTAAAGGATCTAGACTGAATTGTTATAGAGGTCATGGGTATTCATTTCTGAGGAATTTCATATTGAGTTTACACATCTTTACGGTGTTTCCAGCGCTTGTCTTTCTACGTTTATTTCCTAAAGTAAATTGCAAAATTCACTATCTTTCTTGTTTCATGAAATGAATCTGATGAAAATTTGACAGTAACATAGTTAATATTGGTCTATCATAAAAGCTGACAAAAATATTTTCTGTCGTTACAAACATTGCGTTTAGTGTTATTGATAAGTTAATGTACTTCCACAATGTTCCCATTAATTAATTAACATTTTAGAAAAAACTCAATACAGATTATGTTAAAAAGTGATCTTCAAATCAATTTTCATAGTTCAAACAAATAACGAATTCCCAAATCAACTTTAAAAATAATTGTTTTCCACAAATATAACTGCTACAATATGCATTTCATTTTTATTGTCGCATACATGCGAAGATAACTTTCTTGAAAATTCAATTACAAAAATGTAGAAATAGAATTCTGAATATCTGAATGTTTGTGATTTCAGCATATCAGTATCAGGAGAATCGTGTTTGAGAAATAGAAAATTGTGATCAGCCTTCTGTACTGTCTTAGACGTTGAAATATTAAAGCATAACTGAGTATATTAGTTCATAAGTAAATTATCATATCATGATGGAGGACCATGTTGCTATCTTTATTTTAAGTTGTATCCCTTATGTAAGTTATTAGTTGATACACAAATCTTAATATGTTTATGACATGACAACAGAAAGTTGACCCTCTGTTAGTTCATCTGTAGTCTTTCTAAATAACATTGACTAGCTCTCAACACTATACACTGTTGGTAACGCCTCGACCATGCACTTTAAAAGATGAGTCTTCTTATTGGCAAAATGACAGTGTTCAAACTACAACTAATTGTCTGGTACATTTTGTATATTGGTAAAGCTACTTCTATCTGTCTTCTTTCAGTTTATTATTATTATTTCACTTAAATGAATTAAACCTACCTTTATTTATTTCATCTAATTTTTAACCAATTAACTTTTCGTGATCAATTACATTCATATCTCTGTTTGGAAAAATGTCGATTTTTCTAAATCAGCTTGGTTTTGTTAGAACCTAACAACGCGTTTAAATTTATCTTATTCTTTGTTATTCATTTACTCAGATTGTTCTAAACTTGTAACATACGTTGATTTTTTGTTAGTCATTGATAAATGTCGTCAACTGCTTTCAAAATTATATGCATCTCCTATGCTTACTAAGTTGTTGGCTGTCTCCACCTCTTAAGCTTTCCTGTTCATGGAACGCTCATCTATGTAGAGCTACACACTTCAATAATATATAACGTACAATAAAGCCAGATTAAAACCTTTCATAGAATGAATGTTATAACTTTTAGTGTTTTGTATTAATCCACTCCTGATAACAAAGATGATAGAAGCAGACAACAATGATGTGTTCTT
This sequence comes from Schistosoma japonicum, assembly GCA_025215515.1. Classification (NCBI taxonomy): domain Eukaryota; kingdom Metazoa; phylum Platyhelminthes; class Trematoda; order Strigeidida; family Schistosomatidae; genus Schistosoma; species Schistosoma japonicum. Next base: position 16,550,462 of record CM046063.1, on the reverse strand, counting down.
TGTATTCATTAAAAATGTCGTCATATTTCGGTTTGTATTCAATACACTTATTATGTAACGTTTCACTTATATCTCGTTCTTGTTGGTTATCGTGAGAAGTAATCTCTAAGACGTGAACAGTGATCATAAAACTACCAATTGAACTAGTAATTTTAATAATTTTAGAGCACAAAATGTCAAGTAGGCAGATATAATTATATTTGAAGTCTTCTCAATAGATTTCATGTTTACAATTGTAGATATTAAGTTGATATTAGTAATAACGCATTATGTCACTTCACTGAAGATTTATTTCCATCTTTACATAAGCGATGAGAGCTTTCATATTGTTCAAAGTAATGTTTATTGAAATTATTAAAATTTACTTTGTGAATGTTGCATTTGCCTTCTTTTGTTAACAGTATATATACAATGCTTTCACTTACTTTTTTTCACACTTCACACACCATATTACAACCGTGTTAAATAGAAGGTAAAACATACACACCACTTAGATACAGTCCCACGATTTAAGAATATAACAATATAAAAATGCCCAGCACTAGTAACAGAAGTTATGATTGATAATCACATGGCTATTTCTTTTTAGCATCAACACAGATTATTCAGGAAAGGAGAGGAAAAATACTAAACAGAACTCAGGTAAAATCACGTCGACGTATTAACCACAAAAGATTATGAATATTCAGAAGTAGACCTTAACTTAAGGAATAAAATCATATTAACATTTACATTACATCTCAACCTAATTTAATCGTTTCCATCAATCCTTAAGGCGTCTCACTAGTTTGAACCAGGTGATACCTGGTGAAAGATGATTAGTTGCTGAAGGAGGTGAACGGGTATTTCTCTGGTGTGGAGGAAACAGAAATGTCCAATTCTCCCTGTTTTAGAATTCTCCTTAGTTTCAGAGTTATATTTTCTAAAAGTCTCTTTATCATACAGTTCAAAAGAAAGATATTTGAAGACTTGAGTATCAATGATACCCAAAACGTAATTGTTCAACTACTCTCATTTTGAATTACCTGACAAATGAAGGCACTATTGTTCAATTCAAAATGAATCCAAACATTGGAAAACATTAACGAATACCACACAAAATTCAATTTTAAAATTTTAAGTAAAATCTAATATAATTGTAATTTTAGTAAACTGAATGCTAATACAATTAAGGGGGTTGTTGTGGAGATAGTTAATTTGTTGATGCTGATATCACGAATTGATCTGAATCAGACAACCATTGAGGAGTCCCATACTAGGACGAAACAGCTGTCCAGTGAGTGCTAATGGTTTGCATCGAATCGCAAAATTTTGCCTAGCCATGGAATTATTTTCGAAATCTTAATCAATGTGTCGTTTCTAACAGGCTGTGTAATCTCTTTTTTGCACGTATTTAAATCACTTAAACTTGAGAGTATAGTTGCCCATGTTTGCTAAATATAGTTCAGGCAGAGATGAATTCTTCGCGAAATTGTATCAGTTAAGCTGAATGGTTTATTTGGTACTCTTCCTGTTTCATTCTGAATAACATCCTTTATATTTATTTCAAATAGAAATGAACATTTTGGTCACTCGTTCTAATGAACCTGCCACCGAATACCTTTACTCAGCTGACCTCTGATCATGAACTTATTTGACTAATTACTTACAAGTCGGCAAATGCCTATAAGGCTAAAAACTGAGAGCTGATATAAAAGTTAAACTTCAAGAAATTCGCTAGTATTCTTAGAATTCCCAGGATTCAGAGTATTCATATTTACTTAACAAACTAAATCATTGTGATTGTCTACCTGCAGTTGTATTCTAGTCTATATTCACGTATTCCTTGATGAAATAGCGCATCTATTTTTTCCAGGCTTAAATAATCCAAAATTATCGAAAAACAGTTAAATCTGTTCACCAACGTATCGAACACGGGTAAACGAAGTTAGGATGAATTTTTATCCTCAAGTTGATTTGTCCTGGACTAAAACTGGTCAGCCTCTCTTGCTAAATGTACATCTTGAGCGCATTGCCTAGATATAGAGATAAATCACTAGTATTGTTTAAGTTGGATTGTGACTGGTAAAGGGAATCCAGGACTCGCGTAGTCTGATGGTGAACGCTGTAGCGTTTAGCAGTAAACGAATTGAGTTCGAATTCCGGTTTAAATATCAACATTGGAATGCAGATACATATAGCTGACAAGTTCAAAATGAACGAAACGCGTATCCTGGATTCCGATTGCCAGTTACAATCAAACATAGATAAGAGGTAAAGGCAGTTAAACACTAAATGAATAAATGAAACCAGCAAAACAATTTTTACTTAAGTTGCGTGTTAATTAGTACTTCTCTTTAAAACATACCTAAAATTTTAGATGAACTTATTTTTTCTAAGAATAGAACATTCTGCTATGACCATAGACGTAATTCATATATATTTATGTTGTGACTGACTATCTTCAGGAGTAAAATATTTAAACTAATTGGTCAGTTAATAAAAGTGCTATCGTTTTATTTAGTCCTTAGTAGTGATCTTACTTACTTACTTACGCCTGTTACCCCTCTCAGAGGAGCATAGGCCGCTCACCAGTATTCTCCATTCAACTCTGTCCTGAGCAATCCTTTCCAGCTGTCTCCAGTTACTGTTCATCCTTTTTATGTCTGCTTCCAGTTCTCGACGCAGGGTGTTCTTTGGCCTTCCTCTCTTCCGTTTTCCAACAGGATTCTAAGTTAGTGCTTGTCGCGTGATACAGTCTGATGATTTCCGCAATGTATGTCCTATCCATTTCCAACGTCGTTTCCTGATTTCCCCTTCAGCTGGAAGTTGGTTTGTTCTCTTCTATAGTAGGCTGTTGCTGATGGTTTTCGGCCAACAGACATTCAATATTCTGCGTAGACAGTTTTTAATAAATACCTGTACTCTCCTGAGGATGTTTGCAGTAGTTCTTCACGTTTCAGCTCCATACAGAAGAACTGACTTGACGTTCGAATTGAAGAGTCTAACTTTGAGATTGGTAGACAGTTGTTTGGACTCCCATATATTTTTCAACTGTAGGAATGCTGCCCTGGCTTTGCCGATCCTTGCCCTTACATCTGCATCGGATCCTCCTTGTTCATCGATGATGCCCCCCAGGTATGTAAAGGTATCCACTTCTTCCAGAGTTTTACCATCAAGTTCGATTGGGTCGGTGCTCTCCGTGTTAAATTTGAGGATCTTGCTCTTTTCCTTATGTATGTTCAGGCCTATTGATACTGAGGTTGCTGCTACTTTGGTTGTCTTCACTTGCACTTGCTGTTGTGTATGGGATAGAAGTGCTAGATCATCCGCGAAGTCCAGACCATCGAATTGCATTCTACTTGTCGATTGAATCCCGTGCTTCTCCTTAGATGTAGAGGTTTACATGATCCAATCGACCACTAGGAGGAAGAGGAAAGGTGAGAGCAGACATCCTTGTCTGACACCGGTTCTTACTGGGAATGAATTTGTCAACTGTCTTCCATGCACAATTTTGCACTGTAGTCCGTCGTAAGAATTCCGGATGATGTTGACGAGTTTCTCTGGTATACCATAGTGTCTAAGAAGCTTCCATAGTGATCTCCTGTCTACGCTGTCAAACCCCTTCTCATAGTCAATGAAGTTGACGTACAATGACCAGTTCCATTCGATTAATTGTTCAAAGATGATGCGTAGTGTTACGATTTGGTCTGTGCATGACCGATCCTTACGGAAACCAGCCTGTTGGTCTCGAAGTTGAGCATCCACTGAATCTTTCATTCTATTCAACAACACTCTGTTGAAGACTTTCCCTGGACCTGACAATAGTGTGATTCCTCTGTAGTTCTCGCATTTGCTCAAATCTCCTTTCTTTGGTATCTTGAAAAGGTATCCTTCTTTCCAGTCTGCCGGCACCTGTTCTTCCTCCCAGATCCTCTTGAATAAAACGTGGAGCATCCTCGCCGTTATGTCTATATCTGACTTGAGTGCTTCGGCTGGTATATTGTCAGGTCCTGCTGCTTTCCCACTTTTGGTCTGTCTGATGGCTATCTTGATTTCTTTCATTGTTGGTGGATTAACATCTATCGGGAGGTCCGTAGATGCTGCTTCGATGTCTGGTGGGTTTGGTAGAGCTGGTCTATTCAATAGTTCCTCAAAACGTTTTACCTATCTGTCTTTTTGTTCTTGAATCTCGATGATTGGCTTGCCTTCTTTGTTCTTGATTAGTCGCTCTGGTTTATTATATTTGCCTGCCAGTTTCTTCGTTGTGTCATATAGCCCTTTCATATTACCTTCTCTTGTAGAATTTTTTGCTGTTGTTGCAAAGCCTTCGATGTACTTCGGTTTGTCAGCTCTAATGCTCTTCCTTACTTGCTTATTTGCTTCTGTGTATTCAGCTTGCGCCTTGATTTTCTCTGCTCTAGTTCGGCTGTTGTTGATTTCTGCCTTCTTGTTCCTCCTTTGTTGAATTTTGCTCAGGGTCTCTGTGGAAATCCATTCCTTATGATGGTAGTTCTTGCAGCCCAGAGCCTCTTGACAAGTTGAAGTTAGTGCATCTTTGATTCTTTTCCAGTTGTCTTCCATAGTGGTTTTTTCCTCGTTCAGCAGATCTTGTAAGGCTTGGAACCTGTTTTTGAGAGTTATTTTAAATTCCTTGAGTTTGTCAGTATCCCGAAGAGAGGCTGTATTGAACCGTTTTAATGCTGTTGCTCCAGTTATCCATTGCTTCTTTAGCTTCAGTTTCATTTTGGCAACCACTAGGTGGTGGTCTGAAGCTACATCAGCTCCTCTCCTGGCTCTCACATCTTCTGTTGATCTTCTGAATTTTTAATTGATGCATATATGATCAATTTGATTCTCTGTAGTATGATCCGGTGAGATCCATGTAGCCTTGTGTATGCGTTTGTGGGGGAATATTGTACCACCTATAACCATTTTGTTAAAAGCGCAAAGATTTGTAAATCTTTCACCATTTTCATTTCTTTCTCCCAGTCCTTGTCGTCCCATGATGTCTTCGTAACTGGTGTTGTCCATTCCTACTTTGGCGTTCAGGTCCCCCATTAGAATTGTCAGATCCTCCCCTGGACACTTCGCTATAATTGACTGCAGCCTATCATAAAACTGATCTTTGTCCTCGTCGTTGCCGTCGTTGGTGGGTGCATAACACTGGATGATGTTCATTGTAATCCCCTTCTTCATTGTCTTGAAAGATGCTTTGATGATTCTGGGTCCATGTGGTTCCCATCCTACAAGTGCATTGCGCGCTTTCTTAGACAGCATCAGAGCAACTCCTTGGGTGTGTGAGGCATTTTTCATGTACCTATAAAAATTTTTGCTCTGGTCGTTAGATGGGGTGGCATCGGCCTCATGACTTCCGAAGAATCTCGGCTTTCATCATGAAGCGTCATATAGATTCCTTCCACTTCCAAGGCAGAGTTTAAATGGTTAAGTTTGTTTATTCTGGGTAGCGTCTTTTTAGCAAACTTGTGTTTTACAGGATAGGGGTGCTAGCCCTATGCCCAACCCTCCTCCTTTACCCGGGCTTGGGACCGGTAACAACCCTAGAAGAGCTGTGGGCGGAGTTAGTAGTGATCTAATCTTACGATTATAATCTGCGATCAAATAAAGATTATCATGACTCCAAGTCATTCAGATTAGTGACCACCTCATAGCTTGTATATTTTCCCAGATCACTAATTCACTACTTAATGTGAAACTATTAGGATTTATCACGGAGCTGTACAACCTCTCTGCTAAGTGATCAAATGTAAACAAAGAGTACGTATATACTTTTTATCGGTACAATTGTTATGGCTTCGATTATTCGCTTCCATAATTATACAGATGTGAGTTATTTGCAAACACTGTAAAACAAACTTATAGTTGTAAAAAATATTGTATCATATATACCCATTTATAATATAACAAACATTTATGTAAATGCTTAAAATCCATTTTAGTTTGTTCAGGTTATTATAGTGGAAGATGAGATTAAATTAAAGGTCTTTTGGGTTAAGCATACACAGTATGTAAATGTGCATAATCCGTACTGAGTTAATGATTAATAGTAGTAATCATAATATTACCTAATCGTTACCTTAGAATTTTCTGAAAAACAATAAGCTGTAATTGAGTGTGTTATAATTGACTAACTTCCCATTAGACGTAAAGTTAACATATATTCAGTAGTCAATACTTAGCTCAATCAACACTGACAAATATTTATAGTATCTAATACAGTTCTCTCATATCAGTAAACGTTTTAAGTTGAATTAATTATGTGCATATAAAAAAATTTTAATGATATATCCTGATCCTTAACTAGTGTTCGTTAAATTATGATTTAATACTAAGAACAGACTCACGATCACATACAGAATCAAGTCTAATGGTGCAACGATGGATCTCGTATTTCTGCGAAATCCAAAACTAAGGGAAATAGTATTTGAATAGTGTTTTCGTTTTCAAATGGCTTTCTTAAAATATTAATGTTCTTGATGATGTTACCTTCAAATCTAATAATTTGCTAAGTATTCCTTATCCAATATAGTAAATGTAACGTTAAACATATATCTGTCGATCAGCTTAGAAGACCATAATAATTATTGCCTGTAAGTAATAATTTAATAATAAGTATTGAGTAATGAATGTTAAGTAATATAAACATTTACTATCAGTAACGAAATAATCATAGATGAAAAAGAACAATTTGTTTGTATTTCGTATGCGCAACAAACAGTTCTTATGAATAAAGCTAGGCTTTTTCAATATTTTACATGTTATATTAGACTTCTAAGTAACTTTCTGAGTAATTTAACCATAGTTGAAAATATATTAACCTGACTGTAAAAGTTTATAATTCTTTTGGCGAGTAATCAGTAGTGCTCAAGTGTTGACCACAGTTGTTCTCAACGTTTTTAATATTCACTAAATGCATTGTATTCAGTATTTCTTCACATTTTTCTGTTCACAAAGAGTAATTTTCAATAGAGATATTGTTTCAAGATATAGTTTTCATAATATTTGTGTCTTGTCAAGAGTAAGTTAAACTATGCTACACTAATTTGTTTATGAAATCTAGCTTTGCGATAACTCCAATTATTTAAAATGAAATCTTTAACGAAAATTGTACTCAAAATTAAAAATAACTGAAAGTGATGGGTTAAAGTAATCTAATAAAAATTATTTTGGATAGCTGAATTTCAAATATCTTTGAATTTCAAGAAGTAAAATTTATCATCAACCTTGAAATTCTTTTAGAATAAGTAAGTATTAAGTTTAAAAAGGGAATTTTTTAAATTAATTTATTGGATATTTTTGATTACTTTTGTCTGACTAAAATTACTCTCAAGTTAACCGGAAATACGTATTCCATTTCCTTAGAATGTTATTTGATTATTACATATATTCCCTAATTCTAAAACTCTAGTAAAGTAAAAACATAAAATTTATTACTGAATAATTCAGTCTCTTTAAAGTAATAATTTATGTTAATGGTAGATTAGTTGCAAATTGAAAATTTCAGTTGTGAAAAATTATTCATATATATATAAACTAATAATACATACTGGAAAAATTTCCCAAATACATATGAAGTCAATCAAATGATAAATTAGACTGATATACACTTAGTGAATTTATCTTGATACGATAACTGACAAAAATCAAAATTAGTTACTGTGATTTTAGTAAACTACTTATTTGTAATATCGGTCACATTAATGCTCTCTGGATAGGCATACAATTAATGCAGATATTCAATTCAGTTTACTCGCTGGAGAACAAACTGAAAGGTTTTATCGTGGTTCTTCTTTATATTTTTTTAAATATGTGAGATAATAAAGTGTTTTGATTATTATTTCTGATAAACAGATTAACATGGTTAAAATGTTAAATATTAAACATTTTTCCTTTTATGTCTTCGGCATCAGTTTGTTTTAGTAATGTGAAACAAAAGAATAGTGACAGGTTTTTAAAATATGTTTAAGGAAGTTTGTTATTATGTTGTATATAAATAAAAAAATCCATCATTTTGTTTTCTGTTGTACCGAAATCATATGTTCATTTTTTGTTGAAACTTAGTTATTCAATATGAACCTTTATAAACTATTTAATAAAATAATATGAGCTGTGAAATGAGATTCTGTCGGAAGATAATTCATAAACTTGTCATCACCAAATGACGTGGCCTAGACAACTAATGAGAACTAGAAAGGACTAAGCATCTGCTTCATATTAGTGTGGGGCTCTTCGTCTATAAACATCAGGGATCAAGCCTAGGATCTTCAAGTAAATGCCTACCCTTGAACCATTGTAGTGGCTTCAATTGATTGGCATTTCAGCTACTTCGTGACAACATTATAATGTTTGATCTTATCAAGTGTCATTGTTCGTTAGGTGACAGATGCCCAACGTGGTTGGACTGCATTAGTCACAACTTTATACTGAAACTTCGGAATCACCTCTTGAATTTAGTCATTAATTAGCTCATTTTTATTATACTTAAGTGTTAGAGAGATTGAAGTGGTCACATTCAGAAGCTTTAACCACTGAGAGGCGGATCAGTGGCAGACGTGTCAAAAATCAGCCTTAAAGCCAGAAGGATTTAGACCTAATCCTCTATGTGGGCATGGATATACCTTTCCGAGGAGTCTTTAGCTTGCATCAGAAAGTTGTCTATTGCTTCCCGGTTTTCAGTAAATGTTTAAACCAAGTCATTTCGTGATGTAAGATTCAAATTTAACAAACTTAACACTACCCGACCATAATCCATATAATCATCCTAGTTGAGAAAAATGTGGGATTATTATCGATAACACTAAATGACCGTTGTACTATGATAAAGATCAGAAGTTCCTATAAACTGGGATTTTACAAATATTCTATTAGCTATAAGCAGTCCGAACCTATTTTTAATTTATTTTACATTATCAAGTCAATCGTTAGCAACAATGCCGTTTGCAGTAAACCATTCTCTTCGAACTAAGGTTAGAACTTATTTTTGTGAAAGTTCAGTCCTCCTATTATGCCCACTGCTTTCTGGGAAGAAGTCCCCCAATATTAAACCTATAGGTAACCCTAGGTCTCTCTTAGGTTTAGTGTTAGCGAGCTTCTAACCAGTGAACATTGAGGACAAAGCTATAGAGACAAAAACAACAGATCTAATCTTGCATAAGTGGTATGTTGATAACACTATCGTGTGCAACGAAGGTTATCACTATGACAATTTGTTTGAGGCAAATGTCTGTAGCTATTATTAGATTCCCTTCATCATCTTCATGAAAAGAAACTGAAGAAACTATTTCTTTGTCATCCCTAATTCGACAAATCCGATTTGTGTAAATTGTCTTTATTGCTATTCTTTGTCTAAAGTTTAAAAATGGTTTAAAATGCTTTGTCTAAATGTGTATAGGTCAACCAGTAAAGAATTAGTGAAGCAGTTACAGGTCACTGACAGTAAGCTTCATGTATGCTTTTATCTTTTATGTAATTACTGACAGAATAGGGCACATGTGACTAATTAAGCTTATTCATCAGATTTATTTTAAGGCCTATTTTTAAAGAGAGCAAAGTAAATATGTGTTCTAATGATTAAGAAAAGTAAACATTTGTTAAAACATAAAACATTCATATAAGTAGAATCACTTGCCGATTTATTTAAGCAACACTGGAATAACAGAAGGTATCTCAACATTTTAAAAGTTAATGCTAACTTGAAAAAGTAGTCAAATCAGTAAGTAACTCTCCGTGAAAATATGTCCTATTCAAAAAAGGAATTCGTTTACCAAGTAAATCTGATTCTTGTTGATACGGTTAATAGTAGAGGGGAAATCGTTTAAACATCGTTTCAGTTAATATATTTATTGGTACATAGTTTCAGAAGTCCCATTCTGTGTACCTCTAAATATCACACATAATAACTGATCAACTAATCATAAGGAATCTCATTTTATTAATTACTCGTAAATATGTTACTATAGCTAATGTTATCCACAAAGACTTTAGTCTTTAATAACATTCTGTCACTTCCTCCTTCGTTTAATGATTGAGTGCTATACAACAAATTATAATTTTCACTATATATTTCATTTTATTCTCTAACTATTACCATATTTACGTTTTTCATTTAATATTTCGGTTTACGCTATGATGACATTTTCACTGCAAACAGATTTGTATAAATCCAGACACCAGGTATCTTTAATGAAAATTACACTGTAATGTGTTGCAATCATTCTCTAGATGAAAAAAATATTCTACTGGAAATACTGGATATGATAGGTCTGGTGAATTTTCAAAACTTCGCGGTTAACTTCTACTCTGTTACTATTAATAAAACTGTTTTGTTTACAGTCACTTTTTATGATCAACCTATAGTAGCTAAAACCATATGATTAATCAATATATTTGATAAACCATTTGTTTGTTCTTCATTCCATCCTCCCTCCAGTACTGTATTTTTCATATTCAGTGGAGAATATCACCATTTATTTTGAACATTCTTGATTTAGTTCAGACATAACGTCATCATAAAAAAAACATTGAAGTTCATATGTTTCGAATGATTTTCGTTTTGAATTGGATGTTAATTTACCGATTATCACATGAGGTTCATGAAGGTATTAGATTTTATTTCCTTACAATAGAAAGGTCACGTAAGTAGGTATGTTGGTGAAGACTTTATTAACAGTCGTGTAGTTACATTGTAAAAGCATTTTACGCAGTGAGTCATTAAGATGACAGTCTGTAATCTTAGAGTACTAGTTTAACTTAATTTTTAACGAATAAAAATGAACCTGATAAAAAATTGTTCCGTAAATCACTTTAAAATATCAAATATATCTTGAATTAGTTGTGAGGTACTTAATGGCATGTATCTTTAAAATAATTTAAATGGAACTAAAGTTACTGCTATCGATTCATAGTATGCATATTACAGTTTGATTAGTGGATCATAAATGCATTTACCCATACACTTCAATTTGAATTACAGCACATTACAGTTCAAGTATTCATTAATGGATATTTGTCTTCAATTAAGTGATTCATGTTGACGGTTACGCTTTCTCACTAGTATTATAGGATATCCTGCCAAAAGCCTGTAATGAGTACTGAATTATTATTTTGTGGGTTCGATCTCATATTCATTCAAGAAAGATTATTAGTCTGAAATTTATTCGAAGTAAATCTTTAGTTATCTTTGATCATAAATTAATCGCCGGGTACAAACAGTTAATAATTCCAGGTTAGATAATCTAAACTTGTCAACCTACAGAATTACTGAATTTGTTTATTTGTTTGTTTTCTAACAGTTATCGTTTGCTTTTGTTTTTGGAGCCATTTACATTTAAGACGTTTATATAAGATAATTCAGATTTTTAACAGAAATCATTCGTGCCGTTAGATTAATTTATAACTTATGTTACTTTAACTATGTATACAGAAGGAAACTTTCCCTATTAAGTACTGATCATGCGTTCAACTTGTTTTAAAGCCTGCTTATTATAACGTTTTTTTGGGAAAACCAACTCTATGAGTATTTCAGTCTAAAATTCATCAAAAGAAAACAATTTTATAGTCAGGCTACAACTAGCGAAATCAAGAAAGCAGAATAGTTTTCAAACGTAATGTAAAACTCCAATGACAAGTAATTTAACCTAAGATCGAATCTACAAAACAGTATCATAAACAGCTTTCATTTGTTCGGTTACGATATTTATTTCACGAGGCCTCCGTACATCTGATCGCATAGTCATGCCGGCAAACTAACTCTCAATCATACGTTTGATAAGCATACAGCAAACATATTGATGTTCCTCAAATTCTAGTAGGAAGTTGTGAGTGGTGAAGTTCAGATTTATTAGCAATGAAACAGTTATCATCGATGACAGTGGCTGATTGTCACGGTCTATCACAAATAGATGGAATAAGGAAATCTTAAAAAAGCGACGATGCCCTAGTGGTGCAGAGGATTAGGCATTTACCAACCTGGAAGCCGTGGATTCGATTACACTGGCAGATTCGAAGATGTGTGCTACTGTAAAGTCATACACTAGAACGAAACAGCTGTCCAGTGCACCACGGTTTTCAGTAGTACTCTGTCTACATCAATCTTTGACGAATCCACTCAATTGATAAGGCAATAGCTTAACTGTGATAAGTAAATAAATACAAATTATACTTGAACATATTAAAATGATCTGCATAAATCACCATACGTTTTGACTGATATCAATTTTCAATGACTGATTTATTTATAGACGTCGTATATATATATATATATATATATATATATATATATATATATATATATGTAAACTACGATATTATTTTCATTGATCTAAATAATAATCTATGTACTCACAGTTACAGTATTCTGTTTTGTTTCTAAATGACCCACTGTTATATATGTTATTAGGTAAACTACATCGATCAGTCTGTCTATACCAAGTTAGCCCATTTAAACTAGTATAAATATTGAATAATATAGAATATGCAACGAATTACAAATGATTAAAACTGCAGCGTATATGAAATTGACCCGAATGTTATTCTTCGTAAAAAACCAAATATTTTAAAATTACATTTGAAGGGAACTATTTATTAGTTGCTCTTTTGGTTCTAGAGTATAATCCACAGGTAAAGAACAGTAGAGTTACATCATACTTCTAAAAATTACAAATCATGAATAGCACTATGATTAAATGATGTAATAAATAAAGACTAATGAATACGTAGATAAATTTACTGGATTAACATTACGAATGCTGAAAGGAAGATGAAGGGCCGTTTACATTAGGGTCTATAATTGAGTTTCCGAATTAAAATTCATGGTTAAAATTAGGATAAAGTTAGACTCAGCATTACAGCTTGTTTGTTCAAACTAGTCGGTATTTTTTTACTGTTTACTGGTAAAAGATAACAATATTTCATTGATTGGTAACTAAACAAAAAGTCTTAGTGTCAAATTAATATTATGAAAGCAAACTATATTTTTTCAATTAGCCTAATAATAACTATCTCATTCACTAAGATACCTTGGCGCATTAAAATCTGTATTCAATGATAAATCTATAATGTTAATAGTTTTTATAATATAGGTATCACGCTATTACATTAACATAACTGTGTGTACTCTTTTATCATGAAATCTTTTCACATATTTTAAAGTTTATTAGATAACCTAGTTTTGTTTTGTAAGTAGTTAACTAAAAAACTATGGTTAGAATTATGAGACTCTTGTGAACAGTTTACTCAACACTATTTATCGATTATATAAATCAGTTACTAAATGAAATTCCATTATTACTGTATGTTTTGATTGTGGCTAGAAGTGAAATACAGGAAGTGGGTTCCGTATTATCTCAGTCTTATCAGTTACACATATCTGTATGTTGGCGTTGTCGTTTAAATTGAACTTAAATCTATGAGTCACAAGTACGAAAACATTTATACTATGGATTCCAATAATAGTTACTAGCGAAAATATGGTAAATTTCTTGCATGAGCCAATATTGATGTAAAAATACATTGTTTATACTGAAAGAGATAATATTATGTTGTCAATAGAAACGGTAAAAATTATTAAATTAACAATAATTCATAAAGATAATACTTAGTAAAGACAACTGGGAAATAACTGACATTTTCTTGTACATGATTTGAGTTTCCGTTTTGTTAAATTTATCTATCTACATGTAATAACAAACAATATTCTGAGGAGCTAAATCACTATAGAGATCAATTTTCATTAGTAAGTTATAACATAAACCTCTAGTAGGATCATACCTAGGTTACTTCAACTCAGATTTACCATAGCACGTTTCTGAATCCATACGTCTAGCCATTTTAGCTTGCGAAACACTCCATGCTTCGCTACATGTAGGTGATCTTTTGATGTTCTCTAGACATGTAGATAAAGTGTTGGCTGAGTATTATTGCAAGGAATATTTGTTTTATATGTGATCACATTTTAACGACATGAACCACCCATTTTCATTACTGATAACGCTGAATATCATTTCAGCTGATAAAACCATTTTTCAGACCATCACATATACATTCCAATATGTTCGTTTCTCACTTTTCACAGAGTAATCAATTAGTAAAATATTCCATTAACTGTTATCCTTCCATTTGAATTTTCTGAAATTTAAGATCACTGTGACTCATGAGCCTTTTGGGTTGGCGAGTGAGTTCATACAGGTAGTTTTCATAATTACTTTTCCTCATATCAATCTGAAACAGGATGGTTGATTGCAGCATAAGCAGAGTTGGTAAAAAAATTAGCCGAGACATTCGAGGTGGCCGCTTCTAGCAATTTAAGAACCTACCATCATAAACGTAGATTTACTATGGGATTATTGGGGGTATTCAGTAGTAAACAATGCTTGATATAGGTTTCATGCTGACTATCACTCATCGGGAAGGCGTACATCCAATCTTATGGGGACCAATCTTCACTGTCCAACTCTAGTTCTGCTGTTAGCTTGAATAGCTTAGTGGTAGCGACTTAAACTATGGAACCTACTTGAAAGTTTGAGTATTACTAAGAGAACTAGTTCCCCATTAGACTTAGGGCACACATTGTCAACGAATGCCAACTAACACGAAACTCAAGCTATATAGTGTTTCATAATATTATTTCGAATTACCTAACGTCAAACCATGATGTATACGATACTACGCCGCTTAAACTACTGATATAGAAGTGAAAAAATCATGATGGTGGTCTCCAGTTATTTACTAAATAATGTCACACCATCATAATCTCCTCAGTAAGATAAACGCATCTTCAATATGGGGTGATAAAATATTTACACTAATGGATATGTTTTGTCTAAAGTAGCACAATGTTTTTATCTTTAACTGGAAAAGAATTGTGACAATGTAAGTAGGTGACTAAAGTAAATATGATTTAGTCTTCATAAATTAAGTTATACTAAAATGATGCTGTAGGTTTAGTGTATTCACATATGTTTTTATCTTTTCCTTGATTATTTCTGTTAAACTATAATAATAGTGTACGACACCCACAGACTTCTATGAGGCTTCTGATAAGCAGATGTTAGAACAAAATCCCATGTAAGAATAAGGTGTCCAATGTTTATGTTTGCATTCAGTTCCCAAAAATCTACGAAAATTTAGTGAACAATTTCATGAGAATTGTTTGATTTTCCGCAAGCAATGTTTTTACTATACTTCATGTTTCATACAAAGTGTAAGAAAGTTTTGACACCTGAAAACCACATATATTTAATTAATTTCCTAATTCGAAAACCACATTCTGGGAAAACATAAACTCTGAACATGTTTTAATAGTGAACTTAAAACCTAAAGGTAATATACATGTTTGTTGATATTGTTTACATTATGGTTCGAATTTTATAAAGACTTTTACAGAGCATCTCTCCAAAATACAAGTACCTTGGGCTGATGTTTGAACTCTAGCAATTGTTACATTCTGTAACATATTGTTAATAGAAAACTATACATTGTTATTAAGGCAAAATATATTTTTAAGTGAAGAATTTGTAGTATTAGTGTTAATTGTGGCTTAATAAGAATGAAGTAATGAACTTAAATCCCTCTTTTAATATAATTTGTCAATTATCTCTTATCATACATAAAGTATACAATTATGTTCATAGTAATTATGGATTAACGTTGTGTAAATAAATATAAATTCGTTATAGATGTGAAACTTACCAAAATAATTGTTTAAATATTATGTTTTTGAAAATTTTATTCAATTTGTAAACAGTTTTTTTTTAACGCTAAAAGACAATTCAAAGTTAATCATCGTTGAGCATTTGTTTCATCTACAGAAGTTTACTTTCATAACTTCTTACAAGATTGAACTTCAGAGATTCAATTTTTATAGTGTACACAACAAACATCTATCCCTACTGCATCAGGAACCAATGGATAGAATTTCGCATTTCAGTCAATTTATAATATAGTGCAATAGTCGGTTAAACCTAATCAATCAAACTTTAAGAGTAACCTATGGTTTTGAAAAAGTCTCAAGTTAATCAATAATCCTTATTAAATCATTCGATTAAGTAGCCTGTTATGTACACTAGATTCATTAGTATACGAGTAATTATAAGCTGAAATTTATTTGACCACTTATATCATAAGATGGACTACATTGATGTATACTGTATGTGTACAGACAATTATATGCATTTATGGTTGTTACTTAGTAGGTCTCGATAGTGAGAAACACATGTAAGTTACGTATATTTGTATCATTAAATTATTCATGTACCTATCATTTTGCTATATTTCGAAGAACATTTAGCTCAGTATTATTAACATGTAAAGGATAAATATATTTATGGTCATTATGTCTAAACTTCTTTCCTTCTAAAAGCAAAAGACAAACAAAATATTTGTTTTCAGAAAAAAATATACTAAAGTTTTATTACTTTGTACAATTTACATATTTGTGTAGTTCATGTATATACGTGCTACCCAAGTATATCTGATATAATCAGGTGACTAAAACAATTATTTTTATGTATAGTTCCAATATATCAATTTATAAAAAGTCGTATTCAGGATACAAGGAAACACAAAACGGAAGTTCTTGTTATTTTATATGTTATTTTGTACAACTCCAAAACATGTGTGCATTTTAAACTAACATTTATCCAGCCATTACACAGGCTCCTCTCTCTCTCTCTACGGACACACAAACAGTGAAAGAAATCCACTTAGGCTACGAAGGTTTATGTATTTAATTACAATGATTTGTCTAATCAAAATTACGGACAGATTATAACCAAACGACTGATGAAAAATATAAAACACTGGGGAGCTATTTTATTTTCGTACGTGACTCTTCAGCACTGTGCATCCACTAACCAACTAGCTATGAAACTGAGAACCTTTACAGCTCTGGCTTACATAAAATAGTTTACAATTTCAACCCCACACGACTATCATCTACTCTTATTAGTGATAGTTATCTCGCAATCGACATAGTTAAACCTCATTAGTCTTGATTTTAAACTAGACTCCAACATATTACTGCTTGAAATTTTTCGCTAGTTATTATATGAGCTGAATATTTGGTTACTAAAGTGAAACGAATGTCCACTGAATTTTGCTTTTAAACGATTGTTTACCTTCAGTTAGTCCGTGATATTAAATTGAACAGTTCCAGGTGTTCTGATGAGAAGACATGATCTGTAAAATTCAATGATGTAGGGTATGAGGCAGCTACACACCGATGGCAGTGAATGAATTCGTTCAGATATAATACTAACTAACTAAGTTAGAAATATCAACTGTTGGAAGCCGGTTCATTAATTTAATCACTAGGCATTCTTCTTGTGGCCTAATGGTCCTTGGTGATAATTAAGACGAATTAATGTCAATTTAACACATTTCTCAGTGCTGTATTCACAAGCCACTTTGGATTGAATAAATTACCAAACTTAATGTGCAGAATTTGATTGAAAAGTTACTGGTTAGAAAGACTGAAATCGGTGAATGAACACATAACTAACTAACGAGATTTTGTATGAAGTGAATAATTTCAAATCGAGTTTGCAATTCATTTAGTAAACTGTCTGACAGTCGGAAACTTAGGCTTATATAGCAGCTCAAACATCGTTTTTAATTGTGACAATGGGTGACATGGTTTCGAATGTTATAGTGAACATCTGTTTTCTCAAAGTTTCGGTTACTCCTCTTCAACCACCTGACATTACCATGTTGTGCAAACAACATCTTATAAATCAAACTTGATTCTGTCACTACTATGAACTCTATAAGTATGTCATTTCAAACTTAATCGTTAATCGGTAAAGAATTTATTTGAAAATGTTAAAATTAATGCACGAATAACGTACTATTTGCGATTTTAATAGATCTATTGCTTTAACAAAAGGGATTCTACAAAAAGTCGGAAGTGTAACTAGTAGAACAATATTATTCAATGGATTCCACATTCTAGCTACACTACAAACTTGTTACAGCAATCTTTGCTAAACACAGGCATTTATATATGCGTTCATTTACCTCTCTCATCTATACCACAGATCAGGATATACTGTGAAGTAAATATTAATCTCTCTCAAGTCCCCCCCCCCTGTTTTATTATTTATACTTATCTACTAACTAAAACAGCTGTACAAATAACCCAGTAATAGATAATTTATATTAATTCATTACATAATTTTGCTTAAATTATATAACACAAGTTTTTGCTAATACTATGAATAAATAAAGCAGAAATTTTTGCAAATGTCTGAAGTCCTCAACTCAATTATATGTAGATTTTCACATGACTCTTGCTTAACTATTCAACTAAGTGATTACATAGAAATTCTTATCATGTTTTGATTAACCAGTAAGCATAAAACATTGAATATTAAATAAAATATTCGATTATCGTCAAATAATTAGTACTGAACAGCAGTAGTATGAAAGTAAAGTATCTTGAAGGCGACTACTATTTTCTTAATGATGCATATTGTTTGTTCAAAATTTAATATACTAATTACTATTACACTAGTTTAACCTCTGGGTAATGAAATCACTATAGTATGTGTTCATTCCCTAAGTACCACTCGAATTTCATCGATCAAATTACAAAATAACCACTTGTCTAATTTAATAAACATCAATTGCACCTCATTTTCTTTATCATGTGGATCAACATTATAGGGCAAAAATTCTTTCTATGCTTAGGTTTCTTGCTAGTCGGTACTTGCTAATAATGCTTACGTTCAATTTACAGGAAACTTATGCGGTGCATGATTCGATAACTACCATTTTTATTCGTTAGAATTAATAAATAGAAATCTATTGTTTAAGATTTTAAAAGAATGTATTGTGAATTTGTGATTACACTGTGTAAACTCCACGTAAACTTCAACTGAATTAAGCATACGAAAAACGAATATTTTACCTAAATTACTGAATATTACTGTTAGATGTCAGTTTTGTTTCGTTATCAGTGAAATTATGAACGATCAGTTTATTAAAATATACCCTTGACTCATTCTGTTAACATATCAGATATAATTTATGAAACTTTTTTCATCAATTCATGTATCTATTTCATAATTACGCTTAAGATATCCAGCACATTCCAAAGTAATTTACATATAATTAAAATTCATTTAAGTAGAATTCATATATTCTTGACTCAATACATTCAAGTCGCCTAGTAACGTCAAGGATATCCAATGCCCTGAAAACTCTCATGAATATAAACATTACACATAGACATATTCAACAAATTGAATTTGAGACACTAGACTTTCTTTAAGCATGAATGATGAAAGATGAATTCGATCACACAGAAGTGTTAATTATTTCAAACTTGTAAAGTAATTACGCATGAAATTAAAACACGGAAAAGTCATTTTAATTACAGAATATTGTCTTTACTTAAATAAACTTGTTTCGAAGTATAACACTTCGGTTACTCTTTGCTTATTTATTGATAACAGCTGTTTACAACAAATAAAGTTGACATGATAAACGGCATGATTTTACGAAAAAATTACTTGGATATATTAATGGTTGATTACCCATAATACTTTTATATAAAATACAAATGTCATTACAGATTACGAAGGTAGATTTAAAGTTATAATAAACTGTTTTTAGCACCTATAAAATAGGCTTAGATTTTTAAATGTCCAAGGCTTTCATAGTATAAATTTAATGAGGTGATTAAAAGTAGTCACTGAGAAATTATGCTGCTAAGTGGATCATCATAATATACAACGTATTAAGTTTCAAATCTCACCTTTGATTATATATCATCTCGCTAAGGTACCGAGCGCTTAAATCCTATTTTTAATGAGTTCTTACTATGAATAAAATTACTTTGCAACATGTCACAATACCAAAAACTTATTCTTTGAAACAGGTAGTAGAGCAATATGTTCTACAGTACTGAAACATATACGTGAACTGTTTAAGAATCATGCTCTGACATAATGAGAGTGTAGACAACTATGCTTCTCTATAGTAAGACATTCAACTGAAACAAAATTGAATTTACAAAAGGTTTGAAATCTTTATGCTATAATTGCTTGTGTTTATTCGTAGTTCTGTAGAATCTCCAGCCATTGGAAAATAAACAAAAATCTATAATCAGCTTTCTAAAGTTGAATTGCTAAAAATGAAAGTGAAATGCAGGTTTTGTGTAAAGTCCTAATTTCTGGCTAATACAGCTTGATATAATGCAACCCAATCCTCATATTCATCCATCTCGAAACATATACTCGTCAATATAGACTGATCTAATGCTTTTTAGAAAGTCAACAACAGGGGCATATAATCCGCCACACATTTAAGGGACACAATCATTGATTTTCTTTTTATTTACTTCTTTTGTAAGGATTTCATGGACTTCACCGTCTAAGTAGAAACTCAAAATGATTGAAGATTGAAGCATACAGAAAAATTCTATCAAAAATTTCAACGTTTCACATTCACACTTAGTGACTGATATATATGTAACGATGAGAGTTAAATAATTTTTTCATAAAAAGTTTTCACAATATTTTCATACTTAAGTGCATTATACACTTCAAACAATAGGAAATCAATCTTTTTATTTTAAAATTTATTGGACAATGAGCAATCATATCTGTTGTAAAATGATCATACATAATTTATCATGTAACTACTAATTTAAAATAAATAATTTTTTATTCACTAATGATAGTTCTGATGAAGACATTAGTAAATAATAAAGCCAAGGTTATCTGTAACTTTCTCAATGCTAACAAAGTGTACTAGATCAAAAATCCTCGATCATTTTTCTACTGATTTATTAAGGGAATGCATCATATTAGAGTGTGACCTTCATTGTTACTTTTACTCCAAGTGTTATTAGTTATCTGTAACTGACATTTTAACCTGGTGCTGCTCGATATGACAGATTTAAAAGAGCTGGAGTTATTTATCTGATTGTGGAACAACTTAGAATCTCCTTGTTGTAACGTCTAAATACTCTATACTTTATAAAGAAGTGATTTCAATTAGTTTCGAATGTGCAATAAAAATAATATAAGTAAATACTGAGAGCAATTATTCCTAACAAAAATTAAATAAATACTTGGATTTATAAGATTTGAACACTGAGTAGACATTTCCCTTCTAAAACAACTTCGTGATCAATTTGAAGCAATCAAAACTATTCATACGAAAATGGTAGTAGTTAAAGGTAACTTTTTTCTTGTTTTTTATCCTAAGTATCTAGGATAAGGATTAATTTGACATGATTAGTTGTAAACTTCTCTTCATTTAGCTAATGAGAATATTTATATCAATGGATCTTTAGAAACGGTCTTTTAAGTGTCAGATATTTTTTTATCACAGATTATTCTAGTAATATTATCTTTTTAATTGTATTTCAACTGTCTAATCTTCCTTTACATCAGTATTATTCCCTCCTATTATTTGAATTTTTTGAAAGAAGCTTCTTAAAATACTTTGAGTAGATTACCAAAAAATGTTTTTATGAGAGAGTATATCTTGAAAATTAATTTGGTAAATAATTTCATAAGGTTTCATAACTACTTTAGCAGGTAGCATTGCAAACGGAATGTATTATTGCAAAGTTCATCAGGAGCTACAATGACATATTTTAAATAATTCGGTTTAGTTAAGTCACTCCAAACTGCTGTGTTGTATAATAGTGATATAAAAGCTTTATATTAGTGAATCACTTAACATAGATGTTGGAAGCGTCAAGTAAATTCATGACGCAAGTTATTAAATATATCCTTAGTGAAAATAAATACCTACCGATTTTATGAACTAATGATTATGTAGCATCATAATTGACTGAATTTGAGAATTTAGACCTAGTTAATCTCATTTCATTGGTTTCAATATTATTAACAGAAGACGTGATTGCCCTGAATTCATTATAGTGTGTAATAAAAAGTATGTACAGGTTACAGGTTTCGTATTATAGTTAACAGACTGATTACCGTCCTTTGATTCTTGAGGATTTTTCATAAAATATCATTTACGTTTATTTATGAAACTTCATTAAAAAAGTTAGCATTCTTTTTACTCTCACTCGCTCTCATTACATATACGACATTAAAAGTATCATACCAAAATATGATAACATCTAAAACAATTACATTTATAAAGTTCGCCATATTCTATTATACAAACATTAATGACATAATGTAACTCATTAAAAATTTAGCCAGCTCACAATCATAGTTATTATCACTTACAATGAAAATATTAAAAAAAAATCACATCTTACAAAAAGTCAGTGAAGATCAATTTTTCAAAATGCATTTGCATGCGAGATTACTCAATAAGTATTGTGTAAACGCACGGGTTGGGCAAAGAAGATTTGATTTTTAGAAGTAAATAAAATCAAATATTTAATTATTTCAGCCGATCCACTAAGTCATCATGGTAGATTTGGGTTTCGTACTTGTAGGCTTCAAACTACTCCTTCACTAACTACCTACTTGATCAACCATCCTATATAATTTCAATCAAAGTTATTCACTCTCGGGTATACATATTACCATGTACATACGTCTTTTCCACACGATAAAATATGGGTAATAACAAATATATGCCACAAAACTAAAACTTAGTTAATTGTCAATCCTGATATCACGAATTGATCTGAATCAGACAACCATTGATCACCTGGAAACACTAGACAGCTGTTTCGTCATAGTATGGAACACTTCAGCAGTGCACATCCACAACCCCATCGGATCCAACCCAAGATCCTCTGGCTCCGCGACGAGCGCCTTACCATTGGACCACTGAGTCGGCTCCTTACGGTTGATATTTCTAATTCAGCCAATTCATGATATGTTTGCGCGACCTCATCCATTGTTATCGGTGGGTAACTGCCTCACACCCAACACGGTTGAACTCCATGAATTACTTCAAGGAGCTAGTCACTAATGAGCTGATATTTAGTTACAATTGGGGGGTTGTGGAGATAGTTGTCAATCCTGATATCAGAAGGTCCTGAGTTCAATCCCCAACGAGGTCGTGGGTGCTCGCTGCTGAAGAGTTCTATACTAGGACGAAACAGCTGTCTAGTGTTTCCAGGTAATCAATGGTTGTCTGCTTCAGATTATTTCGTGATATCAGGATTGACAACTAACTATCTCCACAAACCCCCAATTGTAACTTAGTTAATTATTAGATTCCCTTAAATAGTCAATGCATCTCTGTTGAATACAACTCATTTTTTCCCCATTCTACATTGTAAATATATTCTTATGATGATTGATCAATAGCAGCTACATTAATTTCACTGTATATAGTTGATTAGCTTAGGTTACTACCCTTTTCATCGAAAGAATCTAGTCAACAATGTAGAACAATTTTACATATTATGTATGTACAATAACATAAACTACAGTACGTATATGTGTGTGCGCGCAAATTGTATAAGCTTGTACACACGTAGTGGGTATGTATACACTGGTTACTGTTACTGTTATTTAATTCTGTACTATGCGTGTGTCGTTTGATTGTTACAGTTTCAGTTGTTAACAATAATTAGGAAAAAAGGTAGGGACCTGAATAATTGTAAAAAATATTGAAGTTCATTCACTCTTAAGTGGAGTATATGAAAATATATGTTTAGATAATAAATATATACACGTAATGCCACTATATAACAATAAAAACAACAGCAAAATAACAATTAATGAATAAACAAAAGGTATAGATAGTAACTATGTGTTTTACCAGATAATGACTGTGAATTTATTTATTCGTGTGCTTTGTATTTGATGTAGCCCAATTACGGCATACAATAATACTAAGGAATTGAATATGAGCGTGATAATCAAACTTACCACTTTATAAATATATCAGAGGAAAAATGCTAGAATATGCTACTTATTATTCAACAAGTTGGTAAATGGATTTTATGGAACACAAAGGAGAGCCAGATTGCGTAGCTATTTTATTCTAACTTGAAACTAACCGTTATTACGCATACGATTCCATACAGTATCGAATTACACTAATGATCTACTGAGTTGGAAGCTAGTCGCCAGTATCCTCAAGTGAAGTTATTTTATGGTAAAGAAAGAGCCTATTCGAAAGTTACCAATATGATATATATAGTCACAAAACACATTAAGCACTAAATACTTTTGTAACTTCCAGTTTGTTTTATTTAATCCCAAAAAAACCGATAACTACTTCAAGTATTTACATGGAGAAACTATAGAGACACTGGCGTTGTCAGATTTTATCTGTAAATACATATACAGCATAAATATCACTGAAACATAAAAAGTAGTGGGATTGCATCCTCAAACGTTTAGACCACTTTTCCTTTATGTACTCACTTGTTATTATACAAGGCTTATAAATTGTCACATTATCACTAAAGAATTCAGGTTGTAATATTGAAGCTGTCAGAATATTTTCCTCTTTCCTTATCCTATGAAAAAGTAAGTGATGAACATATTGAAATACATGATTCATGGATTAGTGGGAAAAGTATTTGTTGAATCTGAAGTGGTATAAAATCTAGTGCGATCGAAATGGGTGCCAGATGCTAACAATTAAAAACACATAATACGCTTTTAAATAATTGCAATTATAGCTCATAGTAAATAGAAATTTCTTATAATATCGCTCAGCTAAAGCTGAGAACTACTTACTATAACAAAACTTAGAGCAATGGATGTTACTATTATTAATATTATTACTACTTTCAAAGTCCTTCTCCATAATAATGACACATGTATCACCTCTTTCGCTTATGATAAAAATGTCTTTATCACTACTGAAAACACAAAATGATCTGAAGTTTCTATAAGTTTAAAAGAGGCGTTATAGAACATATGACTATTTATTCGTCCCAATCTGAAACGACCAAACATTTAGTACTCTTTATGTACACGACGGTTTCGAAGATATTCGTTAAATAAGTATGTCTAAAAATCACTTATTCGATGTGGTAAGACCGATTTCAACAAAAATTCCTTTAGAATGACTGATATCTAACAAGATTCCTCCTGGTTAATTAACACTTCTGTTTATTTTTTCAATCTACATATTTAAAACCTGGAAAGTAATCAGCAATCAAATGACCGTGCTGATAAACATATACTCAGACATTCATCCATTACAACTCTTGGTAACGTAAGTAAAGTTCAGCCAACTGGTTTCAAATTGAATGTATACAAACTATTTTCTATTCCTGTTACCAAAACTTTATTTATTAATCACTTCATGTGGTTAATATTGAAAACACTACACTCTTCACATATGATCATATATGATTTATATCAAAATTTATAGGTTTTACATCATAACTTGTAGTAGTTTTATACTTAGAATAAAAAAGGTTGACTTGTAATTCTCATCAGTAAACAAAGAAGTGTGATCAATGGATATTATGCTCACCATACAAAGAAAGTGATTTATGATAATCACTGATAAAGTTAATGAATAACAAAAGGTTAACCAAAAAATCCACACAGTCATTAGTCGATGATCTAGGAAATTTCTTTCTTCTTAATGAATACTATTCTTACTGAGAAATATACGTTAAAATCAAAGGATTTGTTTAGAGTTAACGATCATTTATTGACTGTCGTATAAATGGTAATATGCACGCTTTGATGCTTCATCATTAAAATAGACAATCTTAAATGTTGCTTAGTTGTATGCGATATGGAATAATTTCAAGTCAAAACCGTCTGGAAATCAGGAAATATTGTGTAGGTATTTCATTATACCATAAAATAAATTACACTACTCCTAGAATCTCTGAACAGATAGAACCATTCAACTTCATAATCAATGTATTGTCTCCGGTAGTTAATGTTTCCAAACCTAGTCATTTTGAAATACTGTTCAACAAACACTTGTCATTTTGGGTGATTTATTTCCTATGTACAACATGTTAATCAATCAGTTTTATGAAAAAATGGGATCTAATCATGAATGATCATTGGACTTTTATAAGTAAACCCAGATGATAACTGAATTTGAACCAGTTGATTTATGATCTCATCTAATCATTATATTTTTTATTATCATAAACATTGTGTATTGTTGGCATTACCCAGCATCTTCATTTACGATGTGTTAGCTCTTGTGTATTCCCTTATAGTTATGCACGTATTGAATTTTTATCTTCTTTTGGTAGGTGTTAGGAATCCGGAAAGTGTGTTGTTTTATAAGATGAAAGCCATCCGCTCCACTCATAACCTTCTTCTTCTGATCATTTAAGCAGAAACTTTGGTATATCAAGTTATCTATATAATCAAAGACATGCTGAACTTTGTACCACGCATATACATAAAGAAAGGCTTATAAGGACAGGAATGACTAAAATTCTATTCTGTTGAAGTAAATATTAACCACTGTTATATATATATATATATATATTACATCAGCATAACATTATGAAGTCATTTTTTCTATCTATTCTTTATTTATTATAGTAAGTCAGCCACTATATTATGATATCACTTTTATTTTACTACAGTAATCACCCTTTCTATGATAGCCTTTTTATTAGGGACCGTTCTGTTCTTCTCTTTTTTGATGTACAACCTGCTAAACTGTGCCCCTCTGACGAGCTCTCTTTTACACGCGTCCATGTTGGAAAACACTAAGTTAGATACCTTAATAATTAGTGTATTACTTTTTATTCTTACATAACATACTACGTTTCTGATTGTGATACAGTCCTGTATTCCTACTTGAAAACTGCATAATGAAACATTAGTTACTTTGATGACTGAAAATAAATCTAATTTAAGTTTACTATTCAGTTCCAATAAAAGTAAGGCCAACAATATTACTATTTCTTTTAGAGATAAATAACCTATACTCATAATGACACACTTATAATCTGATTGTGGAATTCATGATATGTGTGTAACCCCATTTTAAATCTGAAATCATTTTAAGGTTTCTATATGTTGATTACCTTATTTTATCAGTCATGTTAATCAATGATTGAAGTGAATGTATATAAATTACTATTATTGAAATCAATTATAATTTTTCTCATGAACTAATGATGAAATATATTTCTTTTATTCTTTGTTTGATTACTTCCCTTTATTGATTTATTCATTATGATAATTTTAGTTACCATATTGACCTGAAAATTGTCTTTATTTCAGTTTTCGTATCAGGAATGTCATTCTATATATTCTCTGTCATCATTACTTAGATGAGTTATTTGTTCCTTTCTAAATTTGTAATATAGGGGTGTATTCCCTCCCCCCCCCACCCCCATTTAAACTGTCAATATTAATAGTACGATTATCTGTAATAATGGAATGATCATATTAATCCATCTGAAAGCACATCTATTGACTACCTTTTAATGTTCTGGTAACGACTTCATGCAGTCGGAAGTGTACCAAACCAGCAATAATAAAGCAATAATCTCGTGGTACATAAAGAGTCTTTGTTTGGCCAGTGATAAGCTTAGTTATTATGAGTTGTAACAGTAATTCAGTGGCCTTTAGTTTCTAATTGTTGTCTCTCTACAGACAACTTTTCGTACCAATTGTGCAAAATATGCAATTGTTCTAATTACCTAAAGTAACAAAAATTTGTATCCGGTAAGTGAAACAGTGGGAGACTGGTTGTGTTGTTCTTATTGAATTAATTTAATTAAAAGGTCACGCAAGTAAATTAAGCTGACAATCCTCAAACTGAGTGAAATTACCTTCTTGGATTCCACACCCGGGTATATACTAGATATAACTAAACTTCTAACATGACTCTACATAGAGTCGAACTGCTCAAAGAGAGACTAATCTATTTCCATCCTGAGTATCGACCATAGAAAGTTGAAAATCCATATTAACACAATCAGTTATCTATCTTAAAAGTCATATCTTTAGAATCAATAGTAATAATAATTGTTTTTTTTGTATAATTCCTATGTTCAACTGATTAATTCAGTCATTTGATGGGGTTAGATTCTATCACTAATGACAAGAGTAAAGTAGGAGATTTTCATTTTTCATCCTTCTTTCTTGTCATATTAACATTTATGTATGTTTGAGAAGCTGTCACTTTTAAATGCTAGGTGAGGAACAGGAAATAATCCACTTGATGCAGTAGATCGTTTCTGATATGATAATATTCAGTCAACATTTGTTCTCGACATGATTTCTCTTTATTTCGTTTTCTTTATTCACTAACAGATAATTTGCTTTATCGAGAAAATAAGATGCACGATTGTCAATAGATAATTGTTTTTCTGTTTTCTCTGACTAAAAATTTATCTAATGGACTAATTCATTCTACCTCTTTCTTCCCATTCCTTAGTTTTTATTATTTGGTTTGACAATGTTTATCTTATTTTAGTTATTTTACTGTTCTCTTTTTCCCCCTTCACTCGATTTTATTAAATTTAACTTCATCGATGACCTCTCTCAGAAATGGTGAAATTGTTGAGGTTTCCTAATTTTTTCCTAACCTATTTCTAGCTTATATTATTCTATAAATTGGAAAAATCTTTTCAGTCATATATCACAGCTCAGGTATTATAAATGAGTACGTGTTTACAGTTAGGAAGGTTTATATCATTCTATTTCAGTCAATGTATTGAACGATTCTCTGTAATATCAATTTATCAATACACATAATCAATTATTTATTAATGATAACAAAAAGTAATAATTGATAGTGTCCGACATGGTGTTTAACACTAATTAACTACTTTTATTATAGACATGAAATTTTTCGGCAGACAGAAATTTAGGCAGTCTGTTTTATATTGAGAAATCATCTTGTAGTGACCAATGTGACGTTTGGTCTAATTACTAGTGTTGATTGAATTCTATCGATCACTGTGATTTCTAATGACTCAACAATGTGTGTGCAATGTTTGATATTAAGTGGTTAAAGGCAGTTGCTAGGAGACCCTGTCTGATTAATTTTTTGTATTAACTAACATTTGAAAGGATTGACAGAACTTAATATCAAAACTAAGAAAGTAATACTTCACAATGATGGAGTTGCTTAAATATCTCACTCCTACAAGAAATCAGTCCGAATAGCCTAGATGTAATGCCTCATGATGTGAAACTGGCTAACATTGGTTCGAATGAATCAGGAAGCATTACTTTACTCAGGATTTTAGGTACAGCTTACTGATAAGTATCGACTAGGTCAAACAAAGTTCCCCGAAGAATACTTATAATTGAATCATAGTGAGTACAGTATCGAGTCATAGTAACCACAAAGCGATTTAAACAACAGAATTCGATCAGCACTAATAGCTAGATAAATATATTTTAATAGTCACTACTTGGTTATCGATCAGTCTAAATAAAGTAATCTTTCGTTTATGCGAAGCTTGTAATCTGTATTATTACCTATAAGGGTTTATATCATTCAACGTGACCAGTCCCTGTTTCTGTTTTAACTCTATGAGCAAATACTTTGTCTACTTTCTCATTCGTCAGCCGTATTCCGCTGGCCACTGGAAAGTGCCTCTGTTGAAAAAAATAAGATTATGATAATGAATTTTACAACAGAACAGTATAAACGAAAATAAAACAAAATGGCGATTATAAGCTGCGAAGCATTCAAAAGTTACGATAGGAGATTATATTTATATATGGAACATAATGTATAGTGCATAATCCAGTGTTTCATATTCACTCAAAAATATATACTAGTCAAAATTAAAACTTTAAATATACAGTCTTTGTCAGTTGTTGAATGTCGATTAGCAACAAATAGTTTATTGAACATAAACCTACTCTTTTTCAATAATATTTGTATTCACCATCCTAATTGCATACAAGTCGACAAATCATGTCAAACATGTTTGAGCTAAGATTTAAGTAAAGTCTCTGGTTACGTTTTTATTGACAAACTCACTTAGCAGTAACGCGCTTGATTTACACCACTCACTAAATGAGATTTTTCTAAGTTATAAGTTAGTATTTGGTAGTTCTTCCATAGTTGACTGTGTTCTTGTTTAATCTTTCAGTTAGCCTAATAAGAAGTATAAATCCTATGTGATGTATAGAATATTTTGTAATAAACGAATACCTTTTAATTTAATAAGTATATCATTCATAAGTTTTGTGAATTATTGAAGAACAACTATTTTACTTGTCATTTACTAGTTATCATCATTAATGTTTTCTTGATTTGTTCTATAGGTTTATATAAATACGATTCTTTTCAAATGAAATCGTATTCTACTCCATCATTTTGATGCTGCTCTAAGCATTTATCAGCTGTATTTGTTTAACACTTCTTTGTAAGTATTTCATTAAATTACTTTACATGCAAACGATTAGTGTGAAAATATCCGCTTGCATCGTAGAACCTCATAAATATTTCCTTCATAAAATGTACCATATGTGTTAGCTATATACCTTTCTCAGTGTTGACTAAACGTAAATATTAAGTAAGTATTATGAGTTCAATATGTCTATTTGATTAATATAATTCTGTCGTTTAGTAAAAACAGTCATAAAACCTTTTAGTTAATCTTTTCTCTGCTAGATATGTAGCACACATATACATTATTTAACGATTAGTCAATGCACAATTACTACTACCCCTCATTTGAAAAATCAATATTTGAATTTATTATTATTATATACACTACAATCTTATTGATTTATATACGTATTCTAATGCTATTTAGCATAAGTACTTCTATGTAGCATAATGATAGTGCAAAATGCATGATACAAAAGTAACTTGTGAATTCTTCATAGGCGGATTAAAAGTAACGAGTCATTAAATCATTCACAATCGATTGAATTGTATCTTCGAAACGAACAAAAGCGATTTTAATTACGCTGCAGTGTAGCTGATAGTACCATCTAGGACGCTTTCATCCTATTTGGTACTCTTCATCTGCATATTTCTAAATTCTTGGATTGTAATTCATACTGGCACTCGAATCTCATTCCTTCTGCCACAAACGCATATGCATTACCTACCGATGATAATATGGCCATAAGCCGAAAGACAGTAGACAGTTTCATTTCTTAGAATTACCAACACGAAACCGCAGACCCCTTGCAATCAACAAAAAGTCCTTGTTTCATTTTTTTCGGAAAAAAATGCGATGCTTATTTTACAAACAGTATCTTATGCTCCTAATTTACGCTTTCCCTTATCTTTACTAATTTGTTCCTAGCTTAGAGTATTCTAATAACTGTGGTTAGTATATAAATTATTAAACTCTTGAATGACACCGGTTTAATGCAGAGAAGAGGAACGTTTGTCTTTTAGAGCTCCAGTTACTTTTGTTTATGCATCCCAAAGAAATAATAATGAAAGTTAAACAGATCTACCTAACAGCTGAATTTAACCTATACATCATATAAGGCATCAAATCTTTTTGATTAGTAGATATATTTCACAACTTATCTTTTAAATTCCTTTCACAATTAAAACTGGGCATAGCATTCAATTAACTTCCAGTTGTCGATTCTTAGATGAATAAAGAATCAACAGTTTAAAATAGCTGTTGTTGCTACTTTGTACGAGGGCCACCAATAAAATGAACGTGAAAATTGCCGAAGATGTTAGATACAACTTTAATTGACATTGAAAATCTTGTAGATGACCTTAGCCTAATCTCAGGAGACTCCAGGTCAGACAGATAATCTTATTGTGATTTTGAGTTTGACGTCATCTATCCTTGTCGGTGGTGAGACAATTATCGCGGATGACAATGGATGGTCGTTGCACTACATCATAAATTGATAGAAGTGAGAATTATACCATTGGATGCCAGTCAGTGATGTGGAGGGTTTGACGTTCGCTAACCTGAAGCTCCTTGGGCGGAAGTTAGGGTGCTCATTGTTGAAGAATCCCATACTAGGATGAAACAACTGTCCAGTGCTTCCTGGCTTTCAATGGTACCCTGCCAACATCAATCTGTGACGAATTCAGTCAACTAAATTTAGCCTCCTTAGTTAAATTCTTAATATCATTTATACAAAGTGATTTTCAAAAAAGGTTTTATAGACTACTGTATCTAAAGTAGTCGATATCTATTTACCTGATTACACAATAAACAAACTATACTTACTCACATTTTAAATATTTGAAGACGTCGGTACAGATTATGTGATATAAATGAAGTATATGAAATTAGATGGTATGAAACGTATTTTTACGTTTCTAAACTCAGTTCTACCATTAATTTGTAGCCTCATGTACCTTAATGAAGTGTTTTCAAAGAAAAATTACGCGACTTCAGCAATCATCAGGTTCTTTATCTAATATTAGTTTCAAATATAAGTAATTTTCATACCAAGTAACTACTACACAAAGCGCTTAATTTGATTCTGGTCCACATTCACTGACTCAGGATAGCAGTATTTGTGTTCGCAGGAGAAGCTCTAAGTTGTAGATATAAATAAGCTGTTTTAAATAACACGAACCCTGATGAAATAGGACAACATATATATTATATCACAAATTGGCTAAATTAAGAAAAAAATGAAGATTAGCGGCTGTATAAACAATTCACTAATAAAGTTAGTAATCCCACTATTCAGTATCATGTCACATGAAGTGGTAGAGTTATGTTTATAGTGTCTAACATCCAACCACTAGGTTGCAGGTTTAAGCCCCGCTGACCTTACACAGACTTTGGCAGCTGGTCAGTAACACACCTTTACATATAAACTGTATCACAAAGCCGATTACACGAATATGCATTTAGTGAGTTACATTATATCGGTTTAGATCAGTGTCTTCGATATACACTTTTATGGAGATAGTAAATAGGATGAATCAGTTGACTAATGCTTCTCATTTTCAGTTTCCCATTTACCTGATATGTATTAGGAACAATTACCTTCAGGCTCTTCGTTTTGAAGGAAGTAAGGAAATTTTCGCGCATTTAGGTAAGTCGTTAATCAAGAATTAGCAATTTCATGTTTTAGATAATAAGATGAATCATCATCACTTTTCATACATATTCCTCCTAACTATTAGTATATTACCAATTAAACTACTATTTAAAGAAACTAAATGCTGGAGTCATAACCTGTTTGTAACTTCTAAAATTGGTAGTTAATGAGACTAAACCGGAAAAATATGTTTAGATTATTTTACCTCATCTCTTTTGTAATTAATACTTAAAATGACTCATTAACTGAATGTTTGATCCTTTCATGGCCTAGATTATTAATATTATATTATGGAAAATGTATTCTATTTAGAGTGCATAAACACGAATTAGCTTGTATTTTAGTTCGTTGGTTCTTTTAATGTGATAAGAAACGTAAAACCCAACTCCATAAATATTCGATGGGTTTTGTGCAAAATATGTAACTCTTTCTCACTAATTTATACATAAATGTTAGTGAAAAAAAGTGTAGGTTATGTTCAATACGCTAATCGTCGCTTATCGATATTTCAGGATCGACAAAGACAGTTTATCTAAAGTGCTAATTTTGACTAACGTATGTTGTTGAATGAATATGAATCAGTAAATTATACATTTTAGGAGGCGATTAGTGCATGAAGAGAAGAGATTAAATCATTAATGCCTGTTTCGTCATATTGGTATGTTCATATTTACGGAAAACAGAGAATGAATAAATATAAACACTATAGTAGTTCAAGATAATGTGTAGACACTATCAGTGAAAAGTAAATTCTCATAAGAAATGGAATAATCGTTGTTTTTGTTGTTGGTTATTAGTACAGTGTGTTGTGATGTGGAATGTATATGTGATTGCATATACAGGGTGCATCAGTTGTGAATGCCAATTTCCCAGTGAATACTGTAGTGTCAACTGGATGTAAAGTGTTATCTGCCAATCACTGACTCAATATGGAAGTATGTTGTCAGTAACAGTGTTGATGATGATTCATTATTCTCGTAGCTAGCAACTTCTTGGTGTTATGCTTTTTAGGAACTAGGATGGTTATCCTTCTTTGGTAATTGAATGTTAATGTCAGTTGAAACAGTATCCCTTTGATGAAGGAGAGGGAGAATCGTTTGATGAGTTCGACGAAATTGGTAGCTCACCATCATTTTATTATCAACTGTCAATGGACGTACTCATTGATATGATTATTTGAGACAGGAATTTTATTTGAAGATGTGCATTTTGTTGATAATGCTTTACAGATGCATTTGTGATTCACATGGCAGCATGAAAATGAAAGATCTCTGAAGAAATAGAGCGATATTAGTAGGACTTTATGTTATCCTGTTATTGATATTCAGGACGATTTTCGTTGATTTACTCACCAAATTCCTCCATGGTGCCTAATCATTGGATTTTGTGACCTGAATGCTAGATGATCATTCGTGTTTACTTGGTATTGAGGACATAAATTGCATATTCATGATCAAAATACCCTTTACTACTAACTTTATGATTGGGGGACGGGGGAATTATGACAGCTATCCAATACTCATTTTGAATATCATTTTCTACGGGAATGGGGATAAGCCTTATTGACAAGAGCCGAAGTGAAGGAAGCTTAGATTCAAAAGTCCTTCCAGTTACCTAAAACTAATTAAGGAATATTTTAAGATCATGTATATAGTCTTTATTGCTGTAAATAATTCTAAGTGAAGAAAACTGCGTTTATACCGATTACTAATGATCAATATTACAGTGTTATTTATTAATAATATTATTATTACTGTAATTATCACTAGTGAAATTAAATGTATGAATGCTTTCTCACTGTAATTCATACCAACATTTCATGAACAGAATAGTGGTAATGATGTATATTTTGCTTAGTAAACCTGAATTGCATTGAGAAAATTATACACAATTGTAGGCGGGATTCAATCGTCATACTATTGATGAAATTTCAATTTGATAAATGTCAAATTGATTAGTGAGTGAGAACTAAAAGCAGCGTATAAATTGTAATAATTTATTAACGTCCTGCCTAAACTTGTATTTTTTTCACAGTTCATATAATGATAGAAAAATAATTTCTATGATCATATTTCAATGTCGCATTATCTAAATGAATGACCTGTAGTTTTTGAAGGTGAAGTCCGCTGGGTTCCATTTTCTAACTGAATTTCAAAATTTTCTGCGAATACTTTGAGCTAATGAATTCCATTTAGAATGTCGCTTGCACTGGTACTTTGTTGGATACCCATTATTACTTTTCTAATCTGAATTTACATAGGTATCGAATGTTTCTCTGCATATCTTCTATGTTATCATTTGCCGCTTTCAGTGAAATGATTATTAAACTCGTTTATTAAAGTCAAATCAATATAAGTAATTAACCAACTGAACTACTAAGTGATTGTGATATCAGCATATATTGCAAAATTATGTTACAATGGTTTCTAAAGTTGAACTGATTTCTTAAAGTAAAACAATTTCTCGTTTGTAACAGATTAACCAATTGTAATATACAAGAAGTGTACTTTCGCAACCTAGAATTCTCAATGAAATAGTATTCATTTAGTACATTCGGAATATTCGTATAATATCCTTCCCTCAAATTCATAAAGAGATATAAATTTATAGAATAAATCCTATTGATTATGGTTTCTGCACAAAATATCTGAATTATAATGACTAAACATGGAACACACATCACAAATATGTGCTTCATTTGATAATTTGAAAACTTAAACGAAACTGCACATTTTAGTGTGCATCAAAGGAAATACATTTTTAAATCTTCATGATTTTAATATCGGGGATTTTTGATCCGTCAAGACAAATTATAAAGCACAGCACACTGGTCCTAATGTTAGGAATCAATAGGATCATTCCGTGTTATACAGGTTTTAGCATCATATGGCAAACTCTAAGGACCAACCACAAGGGAATGGTTTTTGCCCCCCCCCCTCAATATTTATTAAATTAACAGGAGATACGATATTTGCAGACGCATATGAGTCACTTGAGCTACAGCTTCTGGTTAACATGACTTACAGCGCCAAACAGCGAATGTGATGAGAGTGACCAATCATGAGATGGACGATGTCTTCAAGATTATAACGTACGAGTTATAATTTTTGGACTCTTGATCATAACAGCAACTTTCAGAAGTTTATTTATGACATTGCTGGAGTTTATGTCTTGTTTTCTTATCTATTTCGAAATACAAAACAGTTATTTCTATTGCCTTCCTTTCTAATGGCTCATTTACTATTCGCTGCTTCTTCATTTAAGTGAATTTTACCTGCGGTTAAATAGGTAGCAATACTGAACAATTTTTTGTCGTGTCTCTTAACTCCCGCCACAAATAGCTGAACGCATTGTCTCATAAGAACTGATAGATTCACTGAGAATACTTTTACACAAAATACTACTTTGGATGGACATGCAATCACATGGCCTAATCTCGTCATGGTTACCGAAACATTAGTACTCTAATAGGAAAACAAAGGTTGATCTAATGTAGCCAATAAACAACAAGCGATGCAATATCTAGGGCAAAAACTAAATTTATTTGTTGGTTGGTCAATGTTACTCAAGGTCAAAAGTGTTTAGGTTTTCCTGTGATTGGCTAAATTTTATTCATTGATTTGCTTAGGCCAGCAGATGTTTGGTTAATCTAGCTATTGAAATCGTCATTACTATTGACCTTTATTGTTATTGGTTGAAATTACTTCTTATTCATTGGTGAAATGGAACATAAGTCTTTGTGAGCCTAGACCATCGTTGCATATATTGGACGTCATCGCTTTCCTTACTTTCGACCAGCGAGGTCTCAGGTCGTTTCTCATTTGTCCACAGTTGGTTGTCTTTGTTCACACAGAGGTTTTATATAGAACACAAAGATTACGTTATTTTATTTTACATTATTATCTGTTGCTACAGCTGATACATTTCTTTATCTATACAAAGCGCTCAGATTCCTCGTTTATTAGTACGATCAGAAAAACTATGGCTAAAGTTTTCACTCAACATCAACAACCATTCTCCTCTCAAACAACGCATTCCAGTAACAGCAGCTATGTAGCATCTTTTTATACTACCAGATCCAGATTTAATTTACTCAGGGCACCTAAACGTACTATCTCACAAAACAGAAGATATCCTAGCCGTATGCGCCGAGCTCAGAAATGTGACTCTAATTCTATGTCTTTCGGGAACGATCCTCAAAAACCTAATGCTATCAACATTATAAGTGACGTAGCTGATTCAAAACAAGCTGCTCATAGGATACTCGCGAACCAATGTTCTCCCCATATTCCTTTTGATTATAAACGTCCACGCCCGGAGCTTACCGACCATTCAAGTGGAAAGTTGATAGATGTACCAACATCTACTCCACCAGTGTGTTATCTACGTCATGTGCAACCAAAAAGTAGTCTTCGCTTCGATTTCTCGAAAATATGCTACACACATATGGTCTGCAAGGTAAGCAGGGTTTTTGTTTGAAGCTTTGGGTTCATTATTTATGCTGTTAAATAAAAGTTCGTAAGGATCTCCATTAATATAATTATTGTTTTTTGAAAATTAATACTATACAGTTAACTGCAAAGCCACAGCAACTAGTCTACCGAATCTTTTGAGAATTTTGCTTGCCTCATTACTTGGTTAAAGTTACGTTTAGAATATTATATGTGACATCGGAGAGAACGAATTTCAAGCAGAAAACCTTTCAAATTTAAGAGAGCTTCGCCAGAGCAGGTTCAGATATTATGAGCTAAAATCGTAAGTGCTTCCATATATCTACAATGAACTGAATGGCTAAATTTCTTCCCGTATCTTAAGATAGCCTCTTATTATGTTATTGTACACTAAGCGATAATCCTGGTATGTGTGTCTTGATTGCTCCTTACATCGATAGCTTTTTTGAATTAGAAAACATTCAGAATGTTTAAATGTCAATATTAAACATTTAGATCTTTAGTTTTATTATTCTTTCGTACTTGCGCCTGTTTAACTTCTTCCTGTTGAATAATACTGTCGTACTGTGGTGCGACAGCATGGACCTATATACATATGCTCTGGATCTACGTTCATGCTTGATTGACTTGTTTTCTGCACTTAACTGTTGCTAGTATTAATTAGTAATAGTATCTGTATATGTTGATACGCTCAGATCGTGATTGCGTCTGACAGTAAACCAATTTTCAAGGATTACCGTGGACTAACTGCCTTTGAGGTCGCTTACCCTCATTTTCATTATTATTTTAGGTGGTCATTCGTGTTATTAAATGCATTTAGTCTTTCGCTTATTATATACATCTTATTTAATTGCTTATGTCTTACTATGCTTAGTTATTTAATTATCCTATATCCTATGAGCGTATAATTCCTCGTAAATCCCACCGACCCATCCACTCACGCATACACTAGGATACGTGTGTAATAAGCAGTCAGTTACATCGATTTGTATGGGAATATAGTTGACCTGAGTAAATCTCATAGACATAACAACGAGCCTGACAATTAAATTCGCTCTTGGCGATTATGAAGCTCAGTCACAAGTTGGACATGCGTACCAGCATATGAATGTACGATGAGTAAACTTATGTGCCCAGGAGTAAATGCTGGTTCTGCACTTGTTACTACCAATCGTGTGGTCCTAATGACTCAGCTGCCATACATATTATGTAATATGGGTGTTTATTTTGTCAACACTTTTCAGTGTCTAGTTGTTATACCGGAATACAAAGAAGCGTAACAAACTTTCAGAACTGTGTCTGCGAACATTATTTCATTCATTCGAACTTTCTGTAATGTAAACATTTTGTTTCTATTATTGTTACGCTCCGCTTGCCCTATCCTTCCGTTTAGCATAATCGTTGTTATTAAACTGTTTCTTATAATGGACTACAGTTAATTAGTTGTGTAGAAGTTGTTTCTATTCACTACCACTATTTCCCTCGTTCTGTATTCATGTTAGTTTTCTAATTGGTTTGTTGTGTGGTCTGAATTTATGTATATATAAAAGGATGCTTGAAATATAATATGATTCTGTCTGGCTGATCTATTGGCTCGCGTTCTTCTTATTTCGGATCGGGACTAAGTGGGCACAGGGCAGACGCGCAAATAACCAACTAGGCACCAGTCATTGGCACTCGGCCATCCGATCCCCCCCCCCCCCAAATCTCACTCGTCATAACACTAGTCCGCTGTTTATAAGAGTGTTCCCATAAATTTGATTATCTGTAAACTTCATGTTTTCTTTTTAGCTCTCTTTACTCGATAATGATCGTCTACAAGATCTCCTATCGAAGGAATTCACTTATCAGCCAAACAATGCCTTCCTCTATTATGTGAATCCAGTAAGTATAATGTCTATGGTTGTCTCTATGTTTGTATTGTGTATTTACATGAATACTTCTGTTGACAACGGCGTAATAATATGAGTATGTAGGTGAATTATTTCAACTATAACGTTGGTTTTTAATTCCATTACAGTAGTTACTGTGAAAAATTTTTTCTTCATAAGAAAAAAGATTGATCAAACTAAGGTGCTTGCACTATTAAATATTACCTTGGTTCCAATATTTTCATTATTTATTGTCTTTTTCTCTCATTATTTTCACTTTAATAGGAGGTCGATGATAAAGTTGACGCTGTACTCCGAAACGATGCAGTGCATAATCTGCGTTTTATGCATAATTCATTTTTCAATTTGTCCACAGAAACATTCTGTAAAGCCGTCAACCTCATTGATCGTTTTATTGTCAAAGTTAAGGTAAGTATTCATTAATTCTATTGTTCTTGTTTACTTCTAACTTTTGATTTATCTGATTATAACTCTTGTACTACGATAATACGTATCAATACCCATTTATTTAATTAGGCATAGTGATATGATGCTGTTATACACAGAATGTCACCCTTTCTATAAGCTGTAATTTGTGGAAATTTAAACATGAAACTACATGGCAGTCGTTTTTATGTGGGTTACCTCCATTTTTATCTGATCCATTTCCTGTTGGTTTGTTAGCTAGTCAACACTACGTTCTGCAATACGTCAGAAAATCAACACAGCTTGTTCCAAAGGTGTGTCGACCTTGGTCACCTCACAGCATCAGAAAGTCGAATGAAATTAACACAACGAATAGCGGAAGCGTCGAAATAGTACCAGTTGTATTAGTGATAGCAAGAGATTAATGACTGAAGAACATAGCTTGATAAGGACGAATTCGAGAAATAAGAAGTACGAAATAATATTGGATCTCAAGACTAGGAATTAGTGCCATGTATATCTTACGATCAACCTCAGCATTGCTTACTTGGTTGTCCTATCATACTCAAGTAAATATCCGAAGAAAACTATCAAATGATTAGAGTCTATATATGTTTCTCAGTTTCATAGATCACATTCCACAACTTTAAAGTTTACTAAAGCGAACTTCTACACAGTATACTGTATTCATTTTATCCTAGTGCTTTTTGTTAATCAAACTGATCATCCTTTAATTTGATCTTTTTTCTTTCAGGTCAAACCTAAATACATGGCGTGTGTAGCTACTGCTTCTTATTGTGCTATATGCAAACTAAGTAGCTCAAATAACAAGGTAAGTGGAAAGCTTTATGTTTAAAGTATTTCACTGGCAGGTAGTATACCTTCAATCCACTCTACATACTATTATTTATACAATCAGTATGACTAGTCGTTGCACAAAATCTTTTAAGTATAATAATCTGTGGTTTAGTTTCTATATATTAAAATAATCCATCCTACTTATACGCATTGATTAAGAAATATAATAGTAACTAAATGTGGAGTAATGTTGCTACTGTCAGGAAGTTAAGAAGGTGTAACTATTTGTTTACTTTTTTGTTAACCTGAGAGTGATCACTGTTTCTGCGTCGTTAATGCATATTATACTATCCTTAAAATTAATTTTAGCCATGTTTTCTTAAGGCAGTATTCGTAGACTTTTAAGAGGTTTTATTTTAAACAAATAGCAAATATCTTTTGTTAGATCACAATTTATTTTTTAACCTGGTTTTTAGTGAATTTGTGCGTTATTACGGATATGTCTACTAACACTAGTGAACAGATTGTTAGTTTGAAACGTATTCAATTTATAGATAATTATCAAGTACTTTCTAATTTTCCGATATATATATATATATATATATATATATATATATATATATATATATATACGTTGATAATATCCCTTTTCCGAACTGCTGACAGTTTACATTCGTTCAGTTCGTATTTTATGAATTAGTAGCTCTGGTTATGGTATTCGATTTCCAACTGCCCAGTCACAGATTCAAAACAGCCTGCTTTTGTCTAAAGTAACCGGAAAAGTACTACTAGTTTTCAAACTTAGAGCATGAGTTACTTATTAAATTATTGACCTATCAGTTTATTAATTGGCGTAATTAGGATTGATGATGGCTAGGGGCGGCTAAACCGAAATGTGTCATCAGTTCATGAAGTTTTTAATGGTTGGTTTAAGCCATGTTGGCAGGCTCAGACTATCTGGTTGAGACCCACGTGAGTAATGTGACCCATAAATGGTCGCAGCATGTAAATGTATTCACTCTTCATCTAGATCTTAAGTTATATTATTTTTCCTTACACACCATTGTCCTGTTCCTTTCCATTACATTCTACTGGTGTGTAAATCTAGTAAATTTGATTATGTCATGTTAATGTGGTATAGTGACTTGGATCTATGAGCATTGTAAGGATAGCCTGGAGATTTTACTCATTCATTTACATGCTTACACTTCAATAGCA
Source organism: Schistosoma japonicum (assembly GCA_025215515.1). NCBI lineage: Eukaryota > Metazoa > Platyhelminthes > Trematoda > Strigeidida > Schistosomatidae > Schistosoma > Schistosoma japonicum. Next base: position 16,508,840 of record CM046063.1, on the reverse strand, counting down.
TTTTATTCAGTCACTGTATTTTCAAGTGTCCATTTTCCGCTTGTCTAGTTATGTGGCTATAATTTGCTAGAATATGATTATCCTCATATTATTTGGATGGTGTATGTAATGATTTATCATCTCTAATTAGTCAAAAGTAATTAATATGTTATCGATTCTACGCAGCAATCGTCAACAATCGAAATATATTTGTTTTTCAAACTGCTTTAGAAAAATCACACCATTTTTTTATATATACACACTACATTATTTACTATCTTAGATTTGATTTTTTTTTAAAATTTCATCTCCTGATAGCAATTATAAAATTTATCATTATATGCGTATTCTGCAGGTTGGTTTATTCACCATCTAGTCAATCTAGTTATCTGTCATCTATTATTCTGTGCACTTTTGATATATCCAACTTTTCTTCAATTACAAATGTCAGCTTTTGTATTAGGTCGTTTATTGTGCTTAATCACTAACTGATAACACAGTTGCATTATTTATTGAACCAATGGATTTCAAATAGCTAAATAAACAGTTGAAAATATGCTCCATTTTTGTATTGAGTAGCAGGATTTTAGTTTAACTGCAACAATACAGTGAAATTTATTTGTTTAATTAAACAAGCGCTAAATTAGTAACTTCAAAATCTAACCATGACTTGTCATTTATACCAATTCTAGTATTTCCTAGCACGACTGTAGCTTCCACCTTGACTTGGTGGTCGGGCTTGCCTATCGTGATGGCCCAGCGAGCTACATTGGCTGGAACCGATGTTCCCCTAGGTCCTACCATGCCAAGTAGATATGTTGGAGAGCGATAAGACTAAAGGCAGCAACCTAAGATCTGAGGGCGAAGTCGTACTACTGACTGCGAAGGAGTTATAGCAGTAAGGTGTTTTCCTCGGATAATCAGCGTCTGAAGCGATTCCGCCTTCTTAACGGGAGGAAGGGGTTAGAAAAGGTCGACCCTAAAAATGTCACACCTCACCTTACTCCACGGATTTCCGTCTCTATCAGTAAGGCCTTCTAAAAAACGAAGTTAACACTTCAAAAACTGCCATAACAAGGTCGTGCGTGATCAGCCTTAATCGGTTGTCCCTTCGGTTCCACGATCGCGCTCTCAGGTCACTGACCAATACTAACCTAGTCTCCCTTTTGGGTACCTCAAGAAGTAGTATCCTTTCATGGTATGGACAGCCAGGAAGTGACAATTGCCCTCATCCCTCTAATTGCACACGAGATAATCTTGTTCGAGGTCAAATCTCACCATCAACTAATAACTCTTATCCCTATGCCTAATACTTCTAGCATAACTTTATCACCTCACGCCTCTAATGCTAATGGTTTGAGTTCACGAAACGTTATTCCTGTTCTTCCGAAAACCCATACTGAACGATATATCGGAGCTATTAATGTTCAGATTTTATACCAATTAGGACAACAAACCTCCTTAGCTATGACTTTAGAACCCCACTCTATCGATGTCTACTGCGTCTCTGAAACGCGTATACAGGATCCAAGTACAGTCATTCGCTTGACGTAACTTTGTGAAAATAAGGAACCGACTCGATTCACCCTTCGTGTTTTCAGAGACCCCACCGCTGCCACTCGAGGCCTTGCTGGTGTAGGTGTAGCACTAAGTTCAAAGGCTGAAAAAGCTCTCCTCGACTGGATTCCAATAGACAGTCACTTATGCGCCATCCGTTTAAATGGGACGGTAAGAACTCTGAAAGATGGGGACACGCACCGTTATCTCTTTGTTGTCTCTACCTATGCTCCCACTAATTGCAGCTCAGATGAAATTAAAGATGAATTTTACAGTAAGCTTTCAAACCTCCTTCGTAAAGCTATGCGCACTGATGTAGTGATAGTGGCTGGTCATTTTAATGCTTAAGTAGGTAGACTAAGTGAAACCGAGATTCACCTAGGTGGGTCCTACAGTGTTGAAGCTCAACAAACAGATATTGGCGGCCGTTTACTACAACTATTTCTAGCAAGCACCAACTTTAAGCATAAAATAAGATGTCAGTTGACATGGCGACCTCTACAATCAACTCAACGCTGGACTCGAATAGACCACGTTGTCATCAGCCACCGTTGGAGAGGCTCGATAGAAGACTGGCGCTCATTTTGGAGTACATGTTTAGACTTAGATCATGCTTTAATACGAGCGCGGATTGTCGTCGGAACTGGTTACCTCAAGTGATCTTCGTCAACATTGTCCGCTTTCTTCATTTTTATTTAATTTTATCATTGACATACTTTTAGAGTTAACATTGCCATGGTCTGATTTCTCCGGCGTCGACCTCCTTCCAGGAGATAAACTTACTGACTTAGAATATGCAGACGATATGGTTCTATTAGTTGAAGATGCTGATAAAATTCAGAATTTTTTGACTACCTTAAATGTAAGCATGTTTGGGATGCCGTTCTCCGCATCCAAATGCGAAATGTTGCTTCAGGATCGGCTTGATTCGGCATGGAAGTTAGTGATAGGGAGCGAAGCAGCTGAATATGTTAGCCACCTAAGTTATCTTGGGAGTCTCATCAGTCTTGACGGTATGGTGTCTGCTGAAATCTCGGCTCGCAAACATATGAACCGATTGGCTTCCGCCCATTCGCGTCACTAGTGGCGTAGGCGAGACATCCGTTAACTGACGAAAGGACACTTTTACTGTGCAGCAGTTAGATCTGTTTTTCTTTATGGATGTGAAACATGACCATTAAGGATACAGGGTATGTGATCATAGATATCTTCGATACATTGCTCGTGTTTGTTGGGAACACCGAGTAAGCAATACATGGGTTAGGAATAGAGTACTAGGTAAATACGGTAAGTCTATTGATAAAGTAGTGAATCTTCACCGGCTGAGGTGGTTAGGACATGTGTTACGTGTGCCTGACCACCGCCTATCTCGATGTTGATAGGTGCAGACTACCTGGCTGGGATCCGCTTAATAATCGTAACCAATCGTTGATGACTTTAGGTGATATGGTTCGAAATCGTTTTCAGTGGCGCAGGTGCATCCACTTCTTGTCTTCCTCCGAATTCTAAGTTCTTGAACTTATCGTAATTTTTTTTACTGATTCATATTTTCTTAAGTCTTATTTCCCATCTCTATTCCTTTCCATTAATACTAACTCTATTACTACCTCCCCTACTCTGGGATTCGGTCTGACAATTTAATCTCCATCTGCTAATTAGGGCATGGCAACTCGAACGAATGTATACATGTACGAAGTTCTACGTTTTAATTGACTGACCGTAGCATCTAAGTAAGGTGCGATATTCTCGCTTAATTTATTCACTAGCCTCTTAACATGTGACATTTAAGACCTCGCATAGTTTGACTAAAAATCCACCATTGTACATTAGGTATTTATCATTTTTGTTAGTCACACTTGTGTCAAGTATTCTCAAAGTGATCTCGAATGCTGTTAGTGATGTGAGGTGTGTTATTACTTCCCGGTTGCTTACACCATGGGATAGTAATTCTTCCTGAGGTGCTTGAAAATGAAACTAGATTAAGGGTAGCGTCGATAGTCCTTTAGTGTGACTTCATTGCCCAATTGATAATAATACGTAAATATGAAATGTGGTTTATAAAAGTTTTTTCACCACATGCATTTTAAAATCAGCATATTATGAAGACCACCTTTTAGCAACATGTAATTACCTAAACAAAAGCTAGGAAATGAATTGAAATCAAAAACATGTTATGATCTTTAGATGAGTACGGCATATATCATCAATATAATTCTGATAGTCTGTACGGTCTATATTGTCAAATTATTTATCATTCGTAACATTATTATGTCTACGTGTATGCAGAAATGATTTAATCAATTATGTTTTTGTTACGAAAAATCTCCAGAATAATGCCTTATTACCAGATCCAGAAACAGTGGTACATATTACTCGATGTGGTGGTAACGCCGCTGATTTGTTACGTATGGAAGAAATTCTTGCTTCCAAACTGTCTCATGACCTTGATGGCGTAAATGCATTCGATTTCTTAAAGCTTTTCATTGACTGTGTAGCTAAATCTAAAGATATCATTGACGATGAATCAGTTAATCCTGAACCAACAACTATGAGCAGCTTTCTTCTTGAGTCAGATGTAGAGAATTCTTCTGAAGAAAAAGTTACAGAGGCAATTAATCTGACCTCAAGTGTACAGAAATCAGATGGGGTGAAAAAGAATCCTGTAACAATTCATCAGAACGATTTCAGTCTCAAAACACTTGTTTATAGACGTTTGGGAACACTTATGGAGATTGCATTGTGTTCATTGGAAGTTTATCGTTTCCGCCCCGTCTGTCTAGCACTTGGAATTCTAGCTCAAGCCGGTATTGAAGGCCTTTTACCATTGGCAGATCTATGTGGGGTAAGTGATTCAATGTTTTTACCATATTTTATTAACCTTGGAAATATTATTATTCAAGTTCACAATGTACTATCTGTCAGTCGACAGAAAATATTTGTAATTAAGAAGGATTTGGGAAACTTTGTGTTCTTTGACCTAAGAATCTTCATCTTCTGAAAATTGCACACGTTTCTTGGGATGAGGAGGACTTTATAAAGCAGATTTTCATAAGAAAGTACTTAAATTTTTTACATGAACGTCTACACCAGCACGATTAGATCATCTAGTTCAGTGAACATAATACCACCGAGAGGCATCGAATTATTTGCAATATCTTTAATCTCACTATGAAGCATTGTTTATGAAGCATTTATTTGAAGTGTAGCTGATCTTTTCAACTTTTTAACCCTAGTTTATTGATATTTAAAGTTATTGATGCTTTTCAGGTCTAGTTTAGCTAGTCAACGTTTATTATGTAGTCTACTGTTATCAATAATCTATGCAATGACCTAGCTAGACTACCTATATTTATTCTTAATAGAGACATGCAGGTAGATTATAAATGGGCGTCTATTTGAAATGCTATGATTCCTGATAATAACTTATGCAATTAGTTTGGAAACCTAGTGATGATTGATGGATTCTTGTTGATCACATTGTTTGCGTTGTTAGTAAATAATAAATATTAATTCAGGACATATTGTTCATAGATATACATATGTATATTTCTTTAGGAAGTTACACATGTAGAAAGTAGGTAGGTTTTATTTTTCTAGTCTTAAATTCAATTCACTTCTTGAAACTACGTTTATTTGGGATGTAAATGTCTATTTTATACTTAAATACAACGTTCTAGGATGTGACGTATATGCATTTCAATCCTACTGAATATCGAAACGCAATATTCTCGGTTTACATATTTTTTCTCATAGAAAATAAAAGTTAACTAAGCTACAGTTAATTTAGTTACATAGGACATCACCCACTAATCATCATCGGCTGTAGATTATCATATATGACAGACCAATATCAATAAATGTAACCATGCTCCAGAAAAATAAAGTGTACAAGGTGGACATTGTGGATAAATTAATTAGATTTCGTACCTCAATCGATTTTAGTAGCTATTCTACGATAGATAAAACAAAGAAAAGGTTAGAGGAGATCAAATCGGAACATCGAATTATTCTACTCAACTATTGATAGTTGGTCTGAATCTTGTCAGGGGGTGAAGGCTGATTGGTTCGGATCTGTGAGTTGTCAATATCTCTGTTTATGAACTTTAAGTGATGTTCGAGATCGGTTACGTTACCATATTTTATCTTTCTCAAAATCTGCAGTGTGTATTATCCCTTCCTTTTCATGTCCTCTGAATTTCTTCCCATATTATTTTATAATCAACACTACCATTAATGTTATTACTTCAGCCTCCTCGCTCTTCATTTTGTTAATTTGCTTACCGTGTTGTTATGTATGGCAACTTAGGTATATTGACGCATATTTTCATCAGATCAAGTTTGTGCCTTTTTTAGTTTATTCTTCGTGCTAATTTTTTCTTATTTGAATCAGGATGATGTGTATTACTCGTTAGCTTGTATTGAATAGCAGTTTGGGTGTTCAACTTCCGAAATCTGTATTTGACAGTTTGCTTTGTCAGTTTTATGCAGAAAAGTTGCTACGATGATATTCTCTAAATAGTCACAGTTATTTGCATGAGTTTTTCATGGAATTCATACTCATGCCCAAATTACTCAACAGCTGTTCAAATTATGTTATCTCTGCTCTACTTTATGTACGGTATCATTGGTCATGATCTCGGAGTTGCTAATCATATTAACCAGTTAACACATACATTGTAATATGACATATATATATATATATATATATATATATATATATATATATATATATATATATATATATATTACAATGTATGTGTTAACTGGTTGATTGTCGTGAACAGTTATTAGAAACATTGGATCAGTCGGTAGTGAAAATGTTTTCACTTTTTATCTTCCTCTATATCTTGATTCCGAATTTTCCACAAACATACTTCTCGAGTTACATTTTCCCTGTGTAGTTTTTCTCATCATTAGTACTCTGTTAATTCCATCTCGTGATGATTTGATATGGCAACTTAAAATGAATTACATTTGTACTTTACGTTGATCATTACTGATTGATAAACCACCTCGTTATCAAATTTTTACGAGTATTCATAGACTCTATGTAGGCATGTCTAACAGTTATTCTCAATTTTACTGGTGATTTAGTCAGTAATAGTTAATTTTAAGTCAGTAGGGCAACGTTTTCAGTTTTGAGACTTTTGTGCTTGTTGTAATTAGCTATTTATTCATGTTTCTTGCCAGTGAATACAACATGGATGTTATTTTATTCCCTGTTATTCTGATTTTAAACGACCGGTGGATTACTTTATATTGAATGTACCACTTAAATTAATCGCTCGTACTTCTGCTGATTTCTAATACCTGCTAGGTTGATTGGTTTGATGTATGTGACTGTTCAAATCTTGTTGGTCAGTTGTACGAATTATACTACCGTGATCCATTGCCATCTAGTCGCAGGCGAACTGGATTACTTGTAACTAGACGTCAATTTCGCGTTGGTTATTCCAGTCCGACACCACTGGATACAATCTCTGAAGATTATGAGTAAGTTAACAAAAGTTTTAAACAAGCGCCTAAAGTACGTGAATGTATAGTTTATTCATATTCATTCCTGCTAAGGATAACCTATATTATATCCCCTTGAGAAATAGTTTTAAGAATTGCACAAGTATTTCTCATGCTAGAGATTATGAACAAACAAAGGTGTTCATTTGATAAGGATTTAGCTTCAACAGACACTAATTGTGAAAGCTAGTGCTACTCCTCGGTTTCCTAAAACGAAGTAGACGAAGTGGCATTCGAACATGCAACTTAGTAACTGGAAGTCTATCACCTTAATCATTGAACGACCTCTTCAATGAGCACATTATGGATTACTGATCCTTACTCCATTGTTTTACTGTTTTTCTATTCAGTAAGATCTATTTGTTATCTAGTCTAATTTTTTTCAAAGGAATCATTCGCCCTATCGTATGCTATATTTTTACTGTTATTATTATTATCATTATTATTATTATTATTATCATTATTATTATTGTCCTTATATTTTCAGACCGGTTGAAGATGATGAATGGCTGCTCCCACTTCTTTTTGAACCCTGAAGTTGGTTTGGTGACCTTATTACATTATCATGTTTAACAGCTGGTGTTAAGTGTTCAACACACGCACTTTCTTCATATACATATATGCATACGTAACATCTTGCTTTCTGAACACATCTTTTGCTGTTATTATTACTATTATTATTATTACTACTACTACTACTTCTACATTCACTAATTTAACCACCAAGACATTTTAATATACTTCAGAAATCATTATTTTCCTTAAACAATCCATTATTTTAAAAAATCTTTCTTTTTAATGGGAAGTGTTGTTTATCCTGAGAACAAGGAGAATTTTAACATACATGCTAAGCCCGGTGTTAATACGAAGATATTATTTAAATTTCTGCATAATGATAGGTGATTAAATAAAAGAAGTGTTCAGTCACTACACACTAATATACGCAGCGTCTATTCTCTCCATTATTATTACTATTATTATTATTATTGTTATTATCACTACTACACTTGAAAAGAAGGAGTCTAATGTTACCATCTCAGGGACTACTTTCTTTGTATTATTATTATTATTATTCCGTATGTATGTGTACAACAAATAAATGTAACCGAACCTTATTACTGGTAGCTTCAACTGTTCTTTCAATCAGATATAGTCTTTTTTGTATGCATACCACTTGTATAATCTTTTTCATAATATTGTTATATTGTTTCGATTGGATTCTCATGCATAGTATTACTTGATGAGAAATATATACATCTGTGTTTGTGCAGCTAATCATCTTTACTTTTGTGATCGTTTCCATCCCAACTTTCTGGTGTTTCTTTCGAAGATAGTGTTTTTAAATTACTGTTATGTTTTTGAAAGGATGAGGGTGGTGCATCACGCTGGTAACATACATGCTCAAATAATTTAAACATGATTTTTTTTCACCCTTGTTCTTTGCAGTCTGTGTAATTGTTGTATACATTAGAAACACATAACAAACATATTCGTCCTACTGAAAAATTGTGATTAATTTCTCCGTCTTTTTTTACAATTACGGGTGCACAGCTCAATTCGTATTTCAGTACTTTCCTCACCAACCTTTGTTGTTCTATATTCATTGTAAAACGGGATATATATATATATATATATATATATATATATATATATATATATAAATGCTTAAATGCACCTAGGTAAAGGTGCATTCTTGAAAGCAAAATGCATTTCAGTTTTTCTATTATATATATATATATATATATATATATAACATTCACTCTTCAAGGTCTTTCCCTGTTTATGTTCTACGTATTGTGTGCATATTCGTAATTGTGTTGGGTGAGAGTGCACGCATGGTTTTTCAACATCACCACCCCACTTATAAAAAAATTGGAAGTTTATTGTACAAAACAAAAAAGGACATCACCATAACTACTCAATTATAGTTGTTTTAAACATATATTTATAAATTACATGATTTTGTGTTTTGCTTTCATTACTGACTTTTCTCTCATTTTATTGTTGTGTTTGATTAACTTTCACATAAGAATGGTGCGTATAAGTGTTTCATTCTATACTACTTGCCACCACGTTTTGTCGTTACGTCGTTTTTTCCCATTTATTCATCGTACATGAGGGAATCTCCCCATTTTTGTTTTCTTTTTTCCCATTTGTTTTGTCATCAGTTTTTTGGGAGAAATCCATTTTATTTAAGCGTTTCTTTCCTTTGTTAGTAATAATGATAGTGTTTTAGTTAAGAACAGTTTTTGTTTGCTTTGTTTTAATTTGACTGTGTTCAAATGACCGCTTAGAAGGTTTTTCATTTCGTATTTAAAACTTAGCGACAATATATCTATTACCGATGTCTTCTGTTATTTCTAGTGGGCGGATTTCTTAAACCGAAGCAAAGATAGTCATATCAATATGTCTATTTTGTCTTCATATGTTGTTTGGAAGTGTCATTTAATTTACAATATGAGTTATTATAGTTCAACTTGAATCTTACACAGTTGACTGGATAGTAATATATCTTTCTTGTTTGGTAATTGCATCAGAAATAGAAAGACCTTGAGCATGGTTTCTTTATTGTTTGTGAACGTAATAAATGCGTATATGTAATTTTCAGGTGCCCAGTTCATCTCGTAGGATTTCAACCTGCACCACTTAATATCACAGATAGAGTCGGCATCACTAAGGTATTCGAGACACAGTCTATCTCAGAACTGAAATTCTTTTGACATTAAGTGGTTACATGAGGTAATTTGATTCATAAGTTTAGAGTTTTTAGAGATTGTCAAACTTTGTAATTTATAACACAGAACCGTTGCCTAGACATTTAATGAAAACTGAGAGGGACTGAACCTGTCTTTCCATCTCAGGAGTTCTCACCAGAGATCAGATTTATGAACCTTAGGCCTCGCAGTGAGTGCTTAACATGCAGACAATTGGGTTGTTTTTCAATGATTAACATTTTCAATTTCAGTCTATCTACGATATTGCTACTGATAGACAACTGCTTTAATCACAACATAGTTGACCTCATACTTTTCCGCATTGACTTTTTGTCTAATCAAAACTTTTGTTCCTATATGGCGTAGGATAAGTGCACTGATTTCCATCGGTCTATTGAATATATGTAAAACAAGAGGGCTTTAAACAGTATAAACATGCATATACACATGAGTAGTTTCTGTAAAACAGTTTGATTCGTGTAGTACAGTTTGTATAGCAAAGCGAATTGTAGAATTTCTATTACATTGTCTATAAATTAATTAATCAGAATTCTTCGGTTTCTGTTGACCTTTTACCGACCATAGAGTCGTGAAACCTACATTCTAATAATTAATTTGTTTGAGTCAATGTAATTTGCATTTTCATGAAAAAAATTTGCTTATTTCAACTAATTAATCTATGGACTGGGCTTATTTGTATGGCAGTTCAATAGTAATATAATATGCATTTGGAAAATTTATACAATAAAGTGAATTAAAGTTAATGAAATGATAATGACACAGAAAATAATAAAACCAAAATGTAGTTACCTTGACAATATTGGGTTTTTCATGATTATTCTAAATCAAAAGGTCATACGTAGATGATTTTTCGTGACATTTGATGTATATGTGCAACGAAATTTAATATTACTGAATTGTAAATATTATCTAAGAATCGATTAAAGACTATATATATATAGGTATTTATGCCGGCTTTATTGCATGCACCTGTTATGTCGAAATGTCAGTGAAGTAAGACGTATAATTATGTATCTAAAGTGTCACAAAACGTCATCAGGTGGTAATGTCTAGATGTGGAAACTGGATAACAGTGTGGTAGGATAGTTCAACTCATGTTTTGTTGCTGTTTCAGAAACAGAATTTCTAATTTCATCTGTTTTGGATGCACCGTTAGCTTCAAAGTGACAATGATTTTCTGTTGTCAGCTCTCATTTAGATATAAGGTTCGAATTTTGGTGAACATAACTGCGTCTCGCTATGGTTGTTCAGTGTAAAGCATTTACGAGAACTGTCCATTTGGGGGATGTGATATATGTATATTTGGATATTACGAGTATATTTGCAGTAAATACTACTTAATACATTTGGCGAATGAGATCGTTAAAAAAACTTCTCATCCCAAACTGTTGAAGCTCAAATTTAGCAATTTCAAAATATCTATATTTTAATATAATGAAAACAAACTTCTAGTTCTCCAGATATCTACTCAAACCCAAATTGATACCTAAAAATACATGTTAGGAAATTCAAAGCCTTGTTAGGTCTGTTATCACTAGTACTTCAGAACATGTTGAAATAACAGTATACTTAGCATTCGTTACAACATAGATAACGAGGACTGTTAGATGGTATAGTGGATCTTTTAATTCGTCTCAGCAAGACATAGAAATGGATTCTGTTGAGATGTATAATACGTCATATCACAAAAGACATGAATATATCATTGTTCATAAGCTGGATGGTGACTAACACTGGAATCCGTAGAGTGACTTTCGTCCTAATTTTGAATTGTATGTTGCACGTATCTGCTTTCTAGTATTAATATTCATATTAGGACACTGAGCCACTACATTTCGCTTCAAATGGTAAGAAGTTAACCACTTCGGTATTAATTCTAGGCTGTCACTAGCCAATTCTACAGTTATTAATTTCTAAGTATGTTAGTGTAAGTTCTCCCGTTGTTACAATTAGTAACTACATTTAATCAGTTTTCTTTCGTACATAAGCATCTCCAATTCCTGCCTCAGTAGTGAATTTAGTTATATGCTTTTAGTACACTCAGGTCGTAATTAATTGCACAATTGATGCAATTCACCCATATTAAACTAGGTCTAGTCACACGTAGTCCTTAGCATCAATAAGAAAACCCTTACTCTTATATGCATGAGTTACATATGTACATTTTTAATTAAAACTAGCAAAGTTGTAGATACCTCCGAAAGCTTGACCAGTAGTATGTTGCCTGATTAGCTGAAAAACCTTCGTTATATTAGTATAAGATCCTAAAATCCTGGAAGTATTCTACCTTTCCTATTATATTACTAACTGCAAATGGATGTTAGAGTGAATATAAGGAATATTCCTGCTTCGTGGTGTGTGATAAGTTTCAAACCCTTCCGTGGAAAAAACACTAGTGATTTAACATTTATTAGCCTTGTAGACTTAATGATATTTAAACTAAATCTGTCCGACTCTTAACAGTTTCTCTTGCAAATCATCACTTCAAACTCGCCTATTAAAGGATATTTAAGCCAAATCTCAATATTTTTTGATCACTTTTCTTTTCATGATTTGTAGCATGTTAGAAACATGCGATATTATGCTTCATATTTGAAAGATCATCAATGCGTAAATCCATTCGTATAGATTAGCTGTTTAGAAATGTTACGTCAATGTAATTGATTTCTCGGAATCACATTTTTTTTAATCGTTTGATGATGTAATCATTAACCAAACTAATGTACTTCAAATGACTTATCTTAGCCAACGTGATTTGCTTTATTTAAACTTACATGCCACTTCAGTAAAAATGTTTTAGCACTAATTATTATGTAATAATCATTGTCTTATCATAATTGGAGTAATTATTCGTATTTACACGGGGATAATTAGTGATGTCTGAAGAAAGACTTGGATTAGGAAAAAATAATAAGTAGTCTTGGTATTACTGGCTTGATGCGTGAACATCGAACTCACCGTTTACACTGAAGGGTTACAGTTATCGAATTAAATATGATAATGCTTTGTAAACATCTCAGAAATGATATAAGCTACTGTAAGTTAGAAACTATTTATAATAAAATTAATTCTTTAATTGCTGATACTAACGACATATAAATACACGAATCTTCTAAACGAGACTGTGCAGTAATTTCTTAGTATTTGATTCGTTTGTAGATTACCCATAAAAAATGGAAGATTCTATCTTTAAATGAGTGTGGAAACATAGACAACTAGATTTCGCAACTTAACCTGATTTTAACTCCATTTATTTTAGCGCCAAAACAAAAAAAGAAATAACTACATCATGTATTTTGAACATTTTAATAATTTTTTTCAGAAAATATGGTGAGGATTGCTTTCAAAACCATATAACTCTTTATTGCATTTATACCTCAATAGAATATTCATTATATTTAATGCACTGGATAAAAGCTGATCACGTATTCCATCTTTAGTTAAGTGTTATTTGAAGATTAACATCATTTGATGTTGTGGTTTTGGCACTTCGAAATACCAACTGAAACCGATCAGCAGCTTTTTCCTGTCATAGGGTTCAATAGTGTTTACCTACTGTCCCAACATACATTGTACGCTAAAAATTCAGACTCATAGTCAGTGCTTTATATTCATATTATTGAATTAGAATCAATATTCTCCATTTTTAATTCCAAGTTATTCACATTATAAAACTATGGTCATCAAATCCAACTAATGATGACTGAATTGTGAAATTAATCATTCTTGGTTCCTACTGATAGCCCGAAAGTAACCACTGCATCAAGTCTCCTGTAGTTTCTAGGTACACTCTTCATAGAGGTTGTAAATTCATATTCCATAGGAATCTCACCTTAAAATGAAATAGCTGTCCAATGCTTGTTGGTTTCTAGTATCTGTCTAGAAAATCTTATTCTATTGGATACGTGCATTGGAATAAACAATAATTCTTATCTTCTGTAGTCCATCTGGTTGATTATCAAGAATTGAATAATAGAGGGGATTACTCATGAAACCACTTTATTCATTTCATTATTTTATTAAATCAGTTATTTCATCATAAAACCGATTTATATTTCATCATTTATAATAAGTATTTTCTCAATGAAATTTTGTTATTACACCTTTTCACATTAAATGAATAAAGACAAAGTCTTACAATTGTGATTATGGTTTATTCTTGAAAATAATTTATATATTTGGCAGTATTTCTTATATTTATTGGGTTATATATTTTTGTAATCAAATTTTAAAGTATCGTTTATAACTTTTCTTTTTCTCATGTAACCATAAAAATAATGTTCAATTACAATGTTTAATTCATTCATGTCATATCAGATTAATCTACTTAAGTGTTGTTATTATTATTTTTATCATCAAACTTTATCATTTCTAATAAATCATATTTCAAGCTAAGAAATAATCAATTCGATTTTAGTAATATGTTGATAGTAATATGTAATTTTATTTTATTTTATTTTTTGTATTCAAATAATTGGTACTATGCGAAATAAGAAGATAGTGATATGAGTGAGCAAATGAATTAAATTCATTTACTCATAGTCAATATCCAAATGTTTATTAAATTTTTACAATGAAATTTTCATAGTTCTATAGTGAATTAACATAATGAATATTAATGTAACTTTTTTCAAATACCAAAAAATAGGTTTATAGGAACTTTTTATGTCCTCATTGATTAATGTTTGTACTCATTGACAAGTCGAATTGTACACATTAAAATGTAATTTTCATTATAGATATAGTTTCAAGAGAGTACAATTATTCACAACTCTCTTCTATGATTAAGTTAGTGTAGAACAACATGATACGTGTGATCGTAAACACAAAAAGTGAAAGTTAGGTCTTGAAATGAAATCTTTGTTAAAATTTACAGTCTAATACATAACATGCACTCAGTGTGTAGCACAGTCAATAAACACTAAAGGCTTTACTGACAATTGTAAAAGGCTTTGTTATATGAAATTAATTTTATTACAAATCGACATTAACATAGTTCGAAACCCGTTTCTTCGACACAATGCATATAATTTTTAATCCAATATCTTTTCGGTATAGTGTTTCTTACTGCTAGTTTGTAGTCTAAACCCGTGTTTGAATTGTCTGTGTAACCTCTTAAGAATCAAAAGTCAGAATGAAAGAATTATCATACTGTGTTCATGTCAACTCATGGTATCATCTGCTTTCAAATCTACAGTAGATATTAAAGTATTCCTTTTTTGAACACGTTCATTAAAAAATAATAGTTGTAATTGTAATAAAAGTGGTAAAAGTAGTAGAACATTAGCATTATATTTGTCAATTTCAAATGAATAAGAAAGCGAATTTTTGACTTACTTAAACTTTGTACAAATTATTCAGAAAATTTAGGTCAAGTTAGAACTGTAAAAGTAACCATCATTATACTCATCAAAAGTAAACAAATATAGTTTATATTTTGAAACCTCTATGTCATACATAGTTTATTTCATGCTATAAATTGAAATATTATTATTGATAATTAGTGACTATAAACGACAGATAAGTGAAACTGAAAATATGTACAAGGCTACCTTACCTGTAAAACGACTTTCATAAAAAGATGATGTTTTCAGAAAAGTGAAATCACAATACTTCAATATACTCGTTTGTTAGTTGCGTTTGAAGTAATGGAAGATAAAGAAAAAAGTTAACATTGGAAACCAGCCTCATGGAATTATTTCTAAAGTTGCTTTATTCTCATCTTGAAACAATTGTACATGATCTGAAGTCTAGTAATCAAAAAGCACTAAATAAACATTCCAACTCATATAGATTGTTCACAAATGTGATGGAAGTACTCTAGGTGCTGCAGTTGTCTGATATCATAATATACTTCTCAGTTTAGAGGAGATTTAAGATCTAGTACACGTTTTCGATTAATTATGTTCCAATACCTATTTTACTGAACTAATTTGCTAGTAGTAACGTTGCTAGATAAACAACTAGCTATTCATATTTCTGGAGGTAACCCATATGCTGTTTGAGAAAGCGCTTATGTGTGAATTGACAGAAGTTGATTTACTTTAAATGACTATTCCTTCCACTTTTGTTTTCTTTTTCCCTTGCGTGATCTAAGGTTTTCTGCAAAAATACGCCTCAAGCTACACAGATGATATTAATATTTGCATTCTAGTTCTTTCCCCTCCAAGATGTTATGAATTGACCAGTTAACGTTTGTACTTCTGCAGATTTCGCTGTGAATACCATCTGTAATGGTAATTTTCTTAGAGTAATTTATTTTTGATCTATATTGTTCTTCAAAGAAAGTCCTCACTTAATGTGTAAAGAGACCATGTAGTTTGACACTACCAAATGCTTACTATTATAATGTGTAAATTTTGTATATTTGTTATTTTTCTATACAGTTCTTGGATATTTTAGGAGAAAAAAACATTTGTGTTGTGTTGTGTATTGAAGACCATTAGTAGAGTATGTTGTGTAATATGAATATGACTACAGATAGAAATTCAAAAATTGCAAACAACTGTCTAGTGTTATCGTCTCAGATTTATACTACTTACTTTATCCACATCTTTCTCAAAGTATATTTTCCGATAAAAAAAATGCAGCTACATTAAAGTATACGCAAACAAAAGTACGAAATCACTGCAATTCTGAGTCTAACACAGTTGTAAGAGTTGACGTTGCCAGAAAATTATGCTCATAAAAACGCAAATTATTAATTTTTTGAAGATTTCTATTTTTCTTAATAAAACTTTCATTTAGTCTTACATAAATATATCTTTTTGTTACATTATTTATATAAACACATTTTCTGAGATGTACTTGTTGATTTATTGTATGCTCAAATTTGTATATTGCACTAAACACATTAGTGAATATTGTACTCATCATTGTTAACTTAGGAAAACTTGATTCAGGAAGTAATTATGTAACTTTTTTTGTAAAGAAAAATTACATCAATCATTTGAACATAATAGAAGAGTCTATACACTAATCTCAAGTGAACTCTATATAAAAACAAAGACAATCCAGTGGAGAAAGTGTTCTTTTAGACAATGTTATTTACTTGAATTGCATAGTTGTATTTACAGTCAATTTCACATATAGTAGTCTATTATAAAAGAGCATAACGTTATTTTACAAGCTTTCACAGTGAGAAATATAGATTAACAAAATAAATTTTTAAGTACCGAATATGCGTTATGTAATAATCTTAAAGGTAATAAGGAGAGGAAAGTAGGTTATTTAAGGATATAGAATAAATACTTATTGAATTATTAAGTCCCTGAATTTTTTACTAATTACAATTATTGTGAAGGTGAGATCGACAAGTTAGCTGACTGATGTACAGCAAATATTAGTTAAAACTAGTTAACTAAAGTTCAGGTAAATATTCAATTTCATTGTATACGATAAGAATCATCTAAATAGTAGTACAAATCTACCATATGATATAGCACGAAAATGATTATTTGCTTTTAGTACACAGTATGTTCAAATAGGGATGTACTACAGAAAAACCACTATCAACTTATCATAATAAACATTTTTGAGATTACACATCATTCCCCTCCTATTCAGATTTTCACATGATAATAAATATTAATTAATAGAATGTTATTATGATTCTGTGGACGGAAAAATTCAAACAAAGTGTGAGAAAATAGATGATAATCTACAGTAATGAAATTAAAAGTGTGGATGTACCATCGGATAACGTTTATTGATGAAGTGATGAAGTGAAATCGGCTGCTGTTTATTAATCAAAGTTAGATAGTTACAAAAAGTTTCGAAAGTATTAAGTATAAGGAAGATTTCGCCTTAATTTTGAATGTTTTTGAAACAGATAAGTATGTACGTAATTTGTTATGTATCTTAAGTAGTTTCATAACTCTTTGCTTAGAAAATAAGTATTGGACACCTTTGTCGTAACTTTTCAGTAGTGTACATCTTCAACTACATCGGAAATAAAGTTGAGTTCTTTCAGGGCTCACTTTTAACTTATAGCATTTTGACAACTGAAGTAGCACTACATTTTTAATCTTACTCAATTTGTAATGCTACTCTACCACCTTTTGACGACATAAGTAGTTGACTATCAAATATAAGAAGAGGAATAAATCACTTTTGTCTAAGCCTGGATCTGTCTGTTAGTGTTGCATAATTAATTCTTTTTTCTGCAGATGATTACTTTTTATTTTAGTTGATAATAAATGCATCTTAATATTAATAATATTCCTAAAATGATTTTCGTTAATGGATTAGCAAAATACTGTTAATCATATTTCTGTGTATCCATAATTCCTTTTATTTCAAAATACTATCAAGATATTCATAACAATTAAGAACTAATGACAATCTGTAATTTACTCAGAAGTCTAGCAGAGTATAAGTGTTGCATAATAACAGATCACAGACATATCTATCCAGTAATGTTGTTACAACGTTCCTACATACCTTTTTTCATCATATTAAATCATGTGGTAACTATAAGTAAATAGAAGTTAAGCTTACATTATAACAGCAACCAAAATATCGCAGGTAATCTAATCAAAAAATCTTGTAGTTATGCGATTCAACAAGTGTAGGCAATTTTTTATACTGAAAGCTGAAAACTTTGAGGATTTTAGGTGTAATACTATTTAAAATGTGATTAAGTTTCATCATTTACTATGAACTCATTCATATCGTGAAAATCGAATGAAAAGCATAAGATGACACTAATTTTATATTTAACAAATTATATTCCGGTAAATGAAAGGATAAAAGAAGACTGAACAACTCATTAGGGTAGAAAGTGGACTAATGAAATAATTTCATTTCTTATAACATTTAGTTTTCTTCTATAAAAAAGTTTAAAGTTGTAAGCGGTTATTTAACCAGTACTTACTATATCAAAAATATGCATCCAACACACAAAATGTCGATCAGTTTCATTAGATTTAAAACAATTTCTAAACAATGCAGTACGTCTTTCTCATTGGATTGATGGAACAATCTACCTTGTAATTTATGAGTTAGGTAACAAGAACTAAATGTATAAATGATTTTTGTACAACAAAGACATCGGTACATTCGATATAAATAAATTATTCTGTATAAATTTTCGTAAATATCATATTATAAAAGTGACAGAGTACATAGCTATTAAACTTATAAACTTTAATGACACTGCTGATGAAACTTTTCTTGACGATATGCTTAACTTACACAAGTCAGCAATCATTGTTTTATCGACAAGTACTAATTACCTTTAATTCTAACAATATTTTAATATGAATACAAGTAAACTAAGATAAGACAAAGTTGATTATCCCTTACAGCTACAACCGTAGATATATTTCAAATATTCTATTCATGTATATTGAATAACTTCAAACAGTTATTCTGAGTATAGTATATCAGACAAGTTATAAAATAAAATAGTCATTCAGACAAAGAAAATAAGGTCATTGAAGAAAGAAAGAAAAAATTAAAACAATGTAGAATAGACGTAGAAGCAATAGTTTTTATTTTCGAATAATTATTAAAGAAATTATTGTCTGAGCATAAATAATGAGTACATAAAGAAATGACAATCAATAAACGTTTTATTTCTTATTAAGAATAACTAATCAATTTATGAAAGTTTTATTCATTTCTTTTGTACGTAGTATAAAGTATCATATTGGTAGAATCGAAGGAAAAAAGTAAATTTTTTCAAAATGATAAGTTATTAATCAAATATTTCACGATTACGTAAGCATAAATTGGTTAACTATTAATTAAATGATAAACAGACTATTTCGCAAAATGTATATTTTTAATATGCTCTTTAAATTCTTGTAGTGGATCATGATAATTTGAGAGACGATATTTTTTACATTTAAAGTGACTTTGAACTGACAGAAAGAATATAACCTAATTGATAATGAATGCGAATAAGAGAGGAACTTGCTTTAAAATTAGATCTACGTTATTAGTACTTGATTTCGCTTTAACATAAAGATTCAAATTATTCATTGACACTTTCTTCCTAAATGACATAAGACAGTGTGTTTAAGTAATTGTAACCACTGAGAATACCTATAGAAAATTTAACAGCTTAAATTGAGAGGAAACAGCGTGTGAATACTTAGTACATTACTAAGTCATTGAAACAATTAGATTTTCACGAATTATAACATAAGAACTTTGAGACACTTTTTTTCAATATCTTAAAAACATTCCATTCAGCAAACAAACTTAGTGTTCACCATACTGTGGTGAATAAAGCTGGCAATTGAGTTTCATAGCTATTAAAATACTTAGTAAGTTTTTTTAAAACAGATTAATCGAATCCTGAAAAAGTGATTATAATTTTTGGTCTTCAGTGACCAGGAATAAATTCAATAGACACTACTCTCTGTCTTAGATAGTTCATTGAAAGTTCAGGTTACATTGTTTTGAGGAAGCATGGATTCTGTTGGAAAAGACATTATTTCCAAAACATGTGACAGGAATTAGTGAAAGATTTAATTGTTTTTAATTATCATCATTTTTAATTTTTAACAAGTATACGTACCATTGAGTCGAGTTTAAGAAAACTGGTATCCTGAGTGGTTAATTCTTCAGTCTACACTATAGATTTGTTTTTAACTATTAGACTCAGTACGGAAGGTGGCTATGAAGAATTTCAATGGCGAGCACAACATAAGGCACTTCATTATTATTATTATAAAGATTATTGTTTAAAGTTATAACGAAAGTAATAAAACGTTGTTGGTAAACAACAAATAGACCTATTCGCCACACTTATCGTCGGTTGAGGCAAAAATAAACTTTTGTATTTATTTTGTCTTTCCAATTAACTGCTGACTGTGATATGAATCAGTGCAGTTTTTTTTAAATTATAAATTCAGTTGAAATATAAATTGTGCAACAAGTTCATTGAATGTCAGCTCTTGTGTCTAATATTAGAATAATATCTGGATTTGTAAGGCTAGTGAAATGCCACAGTATATTGTAACCATCTAAAGAAACCTTTAGTTTATTTTCTGTTCATTATATTTTTTATTGTCATTATGTTCGTATGTTTTGCGTCAATCAAATATTTTCATTCTCTCTCTCTCTAAAATGTCTAAATTTTATCTACGATTTATATACTCTACTAATAAAAGCATACCTGGAAGTTCCTTATCTCATAGTCATGACAACAATAAACAAAATTAAGCTAAAATAACGTCTTGTTGAATTGTAACATACTTTTGTAAGAAAATATGGTATTTCATCAAATGTTTCTTATTAAATTATATAATGTAGATAGAAATTTTTTGATTCTTATAACTAATCTAATTCATGACTACGGTCAAATTTCCATTGTTTATGTAACATTTTAGTTTAATTACAGCACTAAATAGTGTTAGAAAATTCAGTTTGGTTTTCATTAATACCTTCATAAGATATAAGGTTATCTTCAATGCTAAATAGGTGTAATTTATCCCAAGACTTCTATCAATTTTCCGTTTAACCAAAGGGTGAGTGATGCATGTTAGAGTGTAATTTGTATCAAAGATCTCATCCTAAATTCTAACTTACGTCGATTTTGTGCTTTATGTACGACATGTCAAGCTACGCCACACTGATATACTTACAGTTACCAATAAATTCAGTGAGATCGGTACTTTAATATTTAGCATTCTCCAAATTTATCGAAAAAAATAGCATAAAGGTGGTAGATTCAGTACACTTACTAAACATTACAAGCATTGCGGATAATCCGAGCTCTTTAAAAGTTACTTATTTTACCTTTATAGTTATCTGAGTATTGCTACGATAATCAGTAGTCACTGGATTTTGTTCTTTTCTGGTGATAATTATGATTTCCAAAGTATGAATCGTTATCTTAAATATATACAACAATTGTAGTTGCATATATCACAAATTGATGGAAGTGGAAATTCTACCATTGGACGCCAACCCAGTGGTGTAGAGGGTTAGTCGCTCGTCATTAACCTGAAGCTTTTTGTGCGGAATCTGGAGTGCGCACCGCCGAGGAGTTCCAAACGAATACGAAACAGCTGTCCAGTGCTCTCTGGTTTTCAGTGGTACCCTGTCAACATCAGTCTGTGAAATATTCAATCAATTGTAGTTGTATCGAAAACGATTGAGGACAAACATACAACTGTATTTATTTATTTGATTCTATAATCGATTCACTGAGGACTTAATACATGTCTATCTATGTGGATAGGAAATAGAAAATTGCACAAACATTTATCTTCGCATACTTAAAGACCGAATCTTAATTATGTATTGATTAATATGCTGTATGACTAACTGAGTGACAGAGACGATTTTGACTATAAGCTATTGCAAGTATAGTTGTTGAAACTAATTATTTTACCAGATTGATTAAAATAAAAACATCAGTAAAAGCGTTTTCTGTTTTGTTTTTTTACCCAGAAATAGTGCTGATTATAAGTATTCACCTTTCTTACTTGATTCAGTAAACTTAAGCGTTAAGCTAAATTATATAGTACTTCAACTAGTCACCATACCACATGTTGTAACAACACTCTCTGACCTTAATACCATCACAATCATATTGATTACATTAATGCTAAATAAAATATATTTGTTTTATACAAAAAATTTGTTTGCGAGAAGGATACTTTATGGAATAACTCTACGAGTGGAAGGATTTTCCCAGAAAATTAAGGTTACACATTGGATGTTGTAAAATAAGTGACGTAATTATCAGTACAATCGTTAAAGAAGATAATGTGTGTATGAGTAGAGATCTAAGTGCCACAGTTTATATATATATGTATTAATGTCGAGCAGAACTTTAAATGCGAAAAAGTAGAATGTGAAATTGATATTACTTCCATACAGTGAACAGTCTA
The DNA here is from genome assembly GCA_025215515.1 of Schistosoma japonicum. Lineage (NCBI taxonomy): Eukaryota > Metazoa > Platyhelminthes > Trematoda > Strigeidida > Schistosomatidae > Schistosoma > Schistosoma japonicum. Next base: position 16,486,204 of record CM046063.1, on the reverse strand, counting down.
CCCGTAATTTGACTATTTCCTGGATTAAGCAGACTGATGCAGACATGCCGATGTTTCTCTTCTCATGTCCAAGTAAAATTAATCAGTGACTTCAGATATTTATGTTTTTAGTACTGTATTTGAATATCGAGCTACTAATATACCTTACAGCATGACAGGTGGAAAGAAAGTAATTGATGATAATGGAGCATGATACGATAATCCCAAACAAAACATAATTAATTCTTCATCATATAAATTCTCACAGTTTCCAAGTAATCTCAATCATATCAATTTCATTTGTAATAAAATTCACTGTGCATACAATGCAAACATACTTTACTGAAATCTTGATAGGCTAATATTTTCAATCCGTTATTTGTCTGTAAGTTAAGAGATAAACGGTATCAAATAATTAATACATAGAAATCAAAGGAAATTGAAAGTTTACTAAGTTCTCATTGCACAAAATAGATTTTCCAATCTGTAAATCATACAATGTTTCGTACAGAAACACATCCATATGACTGCATACAAATAACTCGCTGAATTCGTTGTGAAAATGTGAATGCTATTCTGAAAGATTTCACTTGACTTCCATAAGTTTTGTTTATAGAACTTTTAATATACAAAGAAAATACAGTAAAAGGATTAATTACTACATCTAATCCTATCTGCTAATGCCACATGTAGGCCTATTATTTGCAACATCAACAACATCATTCATCAATAATTAACTTTTGTTACATAACTTACAGTAGAATGAGTAAATATTTTTCAGTTTTAGTTTTTCGAGGAATAATAAATGGCAATACAGCGAACTTCATCTTATCAATTTAGAATGATGTAATCACTATGTAAAAGTATCTTCTACAAGTGCACTCACAAGGTGGGTGCACTTCATTCATGCCACTGTTAAGCATAATTACTTTGACTATGCTGTAGTTTAGATTTGGAGATTTACAATCTAATTCTTCATTACACCTTCTCTGTTAAATATATAGTATTCTAAGTTCTAAACATTCAGATTTTCAAAGAGATTAATAAAAGGGAGAATAAAATGCAATTTCTTTATTAAACTATAATAATCCTTGATGTTCTAATCTTATTCCTCCTACGATTGTTCAAGTTACATCAAAGCATCCATCAACTTGTTCGCTTCTCTATTAAGATTCATTTTATTTATAAACTGGTCAATTTTACATTAGATTATTATGAATAACAATATAAATATCATAGACTGAACTGCCTTCTCGATAATAAGTATCAGTCGATTCATCGGTTTTTCTTTGTTTACTACATCTAAAGAAGATACTATTGGTTACTTATTATACGGTATACATACGACCTAATTTAGTTGACTTGGCGTTAAATATCATAAACCATTATATCTCACTGTCTACTTGATACGTATACACACATATAAATACATTTCTTGTTTATTCATGTTTACAAACTTACGAACTAACCAAAAAAGATAGATATGTAAACTTGTGTCAGTTACATTTCGTTAAAATGTTAAAATAAACAAATATATCAATACAATATTTACATGTATACAAATGAAGAAAGTATAAAGTCTTTTTATAGTGCTTTCAATAATAACTGACATGATTTAACTTTACTAATTTATTTGGGAAACTGAATTCCCCTGTTTATTTTAGAGTGACTGATTATGTCAGCAAAATTAAAATGAATAGTTTGAATCCTAAATATGCCTATTATTTTGGTTCACTCATTTTAGTTAAGATGGTTTGAATACCTGGTTCCAGTTTTAAAGGGTATGGAACATGTATATATATAGTATATCTCAGTATCTACATAATATTGAAGATTTGAATAGTTTAATGGGAATAATTAATGATCCCTACTGTAAACTTGGATATGAAATCGAAAGAATGACAATGAGAATGGCAAAAGTATATTAGTCCTTAATACGAATATTCAGGTACTACTGAAATTAGTCAGTATTGTACATTGACTGATCACTGATTACTAACTGGAATCATGTTTACTTGATATTTAGTACTGATCAAGTTCTATCAATTATGCTGCAATTCATGGTCACGAGTCTAAGTGACTTGGTGTCGTATACAATATATTTTTATGTTAAGCGATTGAAACTGATGATCATCAGCGAAACGTATTTGAATTATTGCAAGGACTTATGTTCCCTGTGATATTCGAACTAGAGTCACTCAGTTTACCAAGGCTATTCGTATTCAAGTTTTAATGTCGCCTACCTTCAACCACCCTAATAATACCATAAAGGAGTGATTGGATATCTTATTATTTCTTTACTTCTTTGGAAAATATTCTTTATATAAGAAATGTTTTTGTTTACTCCTCTTTTTTTCAATTAGTATGATCTCTTCCAATTTCTCATCTATCAGTCTCCACTTTATTTTATTTATTAAAATTGACAGAATGAAACCAAAGCACCAATATTTTCCTATAAAAGTAGACAGTAAACAACTTAAAATATAACAAAGGCCGAGGTACGGTGAGTGGTAGCAAATACAGCTGTATAGATATGATTTCAAGTTGAATTATTCACTTTGACCGGTAAGCATAATTCGATCATCATCATCAAAATGAATTAATAAAACAATAAAAATACCTAAACAAAAATCCATAATCTTAGAGTGTAATCTCTCATTGTCTTATATTTTGATCATGATACTATTAAGCTAAATAAAATCTCACGAGTGTGCATAACTATATACATCGTACACGATGGATTGTGTATTCATGTGTATGTTTAGTCAATTAACCATTAAAAGAAGAAAAGAAAAGAAAGTTATTCAATGATAAAGCGAGTAAGTATGAATCACTGTTTATCCGATTACAATATAGGATTCCGCAAAAACGTTTTATGGAAACGATGAGGCATAAACAAAATATGATGATTTTTGCATAAAATTAGAATGTAGGCTAGAATCTCCTGATCAGTATTAGACTAAAATTTTATTTATTACTTTCTGAATGATTTTATCTGAAACAGACAACAAACTCTAAAGCGGTAAGATTAAATACGCACTGAGGAAGAGACATGGAGAGAGAAAAACAGAGTTATTAGCTTAGTTGTTCACACAAAAGAACAGTATACTGAATATTACTTAAATTTAGATCTGTAATCAGTAAATGGATAACTATGTACCATGATAACGTTGAATTGAATACTTTGCCTAACAATTCTAGTTTGCAGCTCATTCACTTGATACTATCAAAGTAATGTATTTAATCGAATCAGTGTTATCCATACGTCCAATTTAAATTTCTACTCTTATAAAACTTACATGATATGTTAATCTTCAAAGCCTCTTAGTCGTGTTGATTGGTTTCATTAACTATTGATTAGTTTTATCATTTACCTGTAAACTTACCGTTTATGTATTTCGAATCGTGATAGGATTCAAAACGAAATCAGTGACAGGAAGTTATCAGTGTTGGCCTATTCAAGAAAAACATGAATTACTTTTGATTCCTTTTAATAGCTTGACCTGGAAGATACTTATTACATTTTAATGCATTAACAATATTTTAAAAAAAGATCATATTTATACACTTTTTTCACTAAATGTGCTGCTTCGAAACAGTGGAATGATTAGATAAGTTCGCAGTTCGGAAAGGACTAGAATATGAAGTATTGTAGTTTTAAATGACTAGAACAATGTGTTAGATGGTTAGAGAAGTAGCAAACTATGTAACCGAGTGACTGGAGTACGACTCCATTAGAAAGTATCATTTCCTTCAAGATTACTAGTACATATTGCCGACAAATTTTAAATAGCTTAAAACTCAGGTAAAACAGGGTTGTCAGCGGACTGACCGTATCTACCTGTTATCTGAAATATCGTGTACACGACGTTAAGACACTTAGATCAATAGCCACTTTATAACTTGATCGTTGGAACTCAAACACTACTAATGATTATTATTACTCAGTTAATCGATATGCACGATGACACGATGTTGTATATGCATATCAACATATAATCCGGATGCACAAACTGCTATGAGCAACTTATAAGTAAATCAGTCAAGGTTTTAAGTTGCACTTTAACAGAGATAGTATTTCAATATGTTTTATATGATAGACAGATTAGAGCAATAAAATGAACTTTTATGCAATTAATCTAAGCGTGTTATTTCATAGTTGGTTATTGGAGGTTTTTTAAATCAAGGATAAGTATTTCGGCTTTCCCACATAATTATGTATTTACAAATTTCTGCACTTCTGTTGAGAAAGCAATATAGTACATACTGAATGACAATTGAGCTAGTCAATTAATAAACGCTTCTCATATTGATTTGGAAAAGGTATGCACGCAGTTCTATTCTATCGCATTTGATCGATAGTGGTCATATATTGGTTAAATGTGAAACCATTTTACCTAAATCCTTTAATTTTTCCGAATGGTGCTCGTTTACGTTTCTTGTTTACAAAATAAGCTTTTGAGACTATTGGGATACTAGCCTGAATCTCTATATACGCAGGAAGTCTATAATTCTCATATATCTTCTCTAATCTAATAAGACTTAATGAGCGATTCTGTAGATTCACTAATGTTTTTCTTAACTCTTTCATATTTACACTTCACTACATATATTGTCAAACTAATTAATCACATATTATTTACTATGTATTTTTTTTATTATTATAATTTTAAAGTCTATTCCATCCAAGTTTAGGATAATTTCCCATGTTGAAATATATAGACCTATTTTCTTTCTATTATTCCTATCATTACCAGTACAATTATCAACTTCAATTTGTACTCCTCATTTGTTATGAATATTTATGGAATTCATTTACCAGTTATCATTAACTAATTAATTGATGTCATCGGTTAAATATTGGTCATATACACGTATAAATACACTACTGTATAACTGAGTGAATATTGATAACTATCGAAGTAAAAATAGTATTGTTTACTGACTAGTTTATAAAATAGGCAAATTAATACGCTTATTTTCAGAATATATATATATATATATATATATATATATATATATATATAATAGAGAATATATTGAAGGGTTCTGAAATATGTGTGCAAATAAGTGTTAAATTAGTGGTCTCAAAAATAGCCAATTCTTATGCAAATTTATCATTTAGTTACTAAGGGCAATTGGATGTGAATTTTTCTCTTCACGTTATTCATAAAATACGATTGTTAATGTTGAAATAATCATCATCATGTAGCAAGTTAAATTTAAGTAACAATTGAGACAATACGGTTATTAATCAAATATATATAGGTATCTACTTATAGGCAACATAGTGGATGGGGTGACGAAAATACAGTAAAGCCAAATATTTGTAGTCAAAGACTGAATCCTACTAAAAAATTAAATTGGCTAAATAAGACTACTTGATGATGATTATTTGAACATTAACATTCACATACAACAAATAACTCGGTAAATTTATATCCAGTTATCCTTGTTATCTAAATAATGTGTTTGGTCCAGAAGTGGCTACATTTGTGACTAATAATTTCGAACTTACAATTGTAGAACTTGATGAGCATCTTTTGAAAAGAATAATCTTCCTTCAAAAGTTTTTTGACAAACAGAAAATTTTAAATAATTAATATGCTAAATTGGTGGTCCGAATCATGAAATTACTGACAGTTAAGGTAGGGTGAGTACGACATCGTAACCGATTAATCATATGGATAGTTACAAATCAAAAAGTAAGTTTTCAGTGCATCAGAATCTGTTGGATCACCAGTCTAAATGATCCTGAATATTTAATATAAATAACTGAAAGAATTAATTTACTCTATTTGGTAACTGATTAGTAATTATTGTCATACTTGTCTAGCCTTCAATGTTGAACTGGTTTCGTCCACCAAGATGCTGTATGGTAAGGTGCTTAAGTGGTATCCTAAGTGGGTGTTTACAATCATCACCATGGCATGTCTGTTATCTTAAACGAACTGATTGTGACTGAGATCGGAACCCAAGTTACTTTATGACGTTATCGCCAAGCTGAGTAATGATAGCTCGAACCCCACAAATCGTCACTACGTATGAGATTACAAGATATGCCTTGATGACGACTATCAACTGGGACAAAATATTAATAAAGCAAGGTCTCTTAATTGTGGGATCATATTCGTAAATGTCTTGCTTGATGTAACTTGAACGAAATCATTATTCATTTTCATTACTCAGTAGTTTTATGCATGTTTCACCGAATCAGCCTCATGAATAAGAGTCTTCATCAGTAGGTTGATTGTTTTTTCATTGATTCTAACTACATTTTAAAACCGTTAGGTTATTGAATCAATGAAAAAAAGAAATTATTTCACAGTTTTTATGTAAGTATTAGATAATATCAATCTTACATTCATGTTACTTAGATAACTGCAAAGCATCCATGAGTATGTGTATTTCGTGAGCAAATCCCTCTCTACATATACTTGAAAAAAGTATCAGTTAAACGTATTTCCTTTGAATACTAGTTGTTGTTGATTAGTCAAAATATTCAACACTTATGTAATATAGAATTATAATAAGGTTTCATGATGTGTGTCTATATCAGACAATCTTCTCAACACTCTGTGAAACAGATTATGATAAGTGTATTAGTGATTAACTGTAACAAGTAATTTGCAAAGTTCTAATTAGAAGTTGCGGCCAGTGAAGTATGAAGTATGTCTGGTTTCAGATAAATGTCACTGATGGCAATGAATAATGGACTCAGTATTGTAAAGCTAGAAATGTAAACATTTAATGCCAACTTAGTAGTCTAAGCGTGACGGGTACACTGAATGACCTGATATCCTGCGTTCGACCCATGATGTAATCATAGGTGCTCACCATTGAGAATTCTCACAATAAAACTGAATGATTATGCTGTGCTTCCTGGCCTTCACTAGTTGCCTCATCAGTATTTCAAATGACATTCAAACATCTTTTCAGCGTCAAATATTAAATCGAGTAAATCGCCCAACACAATCGAATAAGAGTGATACTCTGTGATGTGAATTATTAGAAAGTAGATATCTAAGACAATCAGAATGATTAAAAGCCAAATAAAGGATAAGCATTTAGTAATATCTGGAGACTTGTCAGTTATAAACGAAGATTACATCAAGTTATTAGTTTTGAATTACTATGTTCTCTAGAAAACACCCTTTTCATTCTCACCATAAATTTGATATCAAAGAAAAGAATCATGTTTATTATTACTAGTAACCATTGTGCTTCATTAGGATGTTCTTTAATGAAAAAAAATTTTAAAGACGAATATGAAACTTTTAAAATACATTAAACAGTTACCTTTTACTTCAAATGGTTGATACCCACTTTCATTGAAAGTTGTCTTATATCTACGAAGAATTTTCAGGCTATATACAATGAAAAATGCTAAACTACATTTACAACAAACATAGCTGAAGTATGATTTTGGAAGGTATGTATTAAGTGTTTTCAGAAATATGTCTCAGCATTCTTTGTTATCACATTCTGAGATAAGTAGGACAATGAATGTGAATCTATTATTCATTTTACAATCGTTTTACGACTCCTTACATAATGTTAGTGAACTTGCTATACATATGAGTCACAATGACTTAATCATTAAGACTCTTTAATTACTGTAATATTTCTTTGTTACGGTAACCTTTATATAAATTGCCCCACACTTTGCCATAGGTCATCAGCTTGACCCCATACTAATATATATATATGCCAAATTAATGATTCAGTAAGGAACTATTATCCACTCTATAAATGCGTATGCTTTACACACTGACGAATAATAACAGTGAATTATAACGCTAAGTATACTCCATTTTAAGTGAGCTTGAAGAAAAATAAGTTTGGAAAATAGCTCAATAATCGTGTCATTAAGATGTAAAATATTAAGAATATTATACAAATGAACTTGAAGTATCTATGAGATGAAGCACTAATCGAGTATGGTATCATGTAGTTTCTTCCAGTTATTTTTTCCTATTTCGAGTTGACCATAGTATGTCAAACAGGATAAAGCCAACATATTTGTAGCCGAAAGTCCTATGGCTTCAAATGTTTGCCAAAGATATTATGATTATTGGCTTATGATTGGGTAACAATGATATGTTTGTATTGTCCTAATAATTGACTTATTATTGTGTACACTATCTTTAACAGTTTGGTGGTTGTAGATGGTCAGTAGTAAACTCTCCACTCAGACTTCATGTTACTTGACACTTGTTATTAAGGCCTCCATACAGTCTTGAGGAGGCTGATGCTTCTATATAGATGGAATAAGCATAAAAATTTATTTGCAAAGGCAAGTCCAAAGTGACTAGCTTAGTGATAACATCTACTATTGCGTAGTTATATTCTAACTTGTAGGAGAGGGAGGGTATCTGTACAATGAATACTGGTTTTGCGTGCAGTTGTCAACTAACGTGATATCCAGGCCAGTAAAGGCTTCATGCCAACATCACAAGCATTAAGTCATAACTCAACATGTTATAATGCAATTAAAATTATTCAGAAATTTTACATTGATATAAAAAAACGCATTTTCTGTATGCCTCTGTCCATACAACTAAAGTTACATCAAGTGGTGCATATCTAATTACCATACAACTAGCAAGACTGGTTGACGTGATTAGAAAAAGATTGTGTCTCGCTGTTGATGTTGATTAGTCTCTGAGTAGATTGGCAATATAAAGTGATAATTTAAAAGCAAGATTTGAGTTCGGATGTGGCTTGCAAGTTGAATCCATGAAGCGTGATTCTTTTCATTCGCTACTTGTCTAGGAGATGTACCTGCATCACAGTGTTGGTGTTTATACCTCTAACGCAAAATTATCTTACGTAACAATTTAGTGTAGCACTCATAGAATGTGGGTTGCTTTAATTGGGAATGTATACATTTTTATCAAAATGAATGTATCAGTATCCCTAACATAAATTACCTTTAATGAAGACATTTGATGAACTATAAAAATGTTTAATATGGAAAGGACGCTTCGATAATTCAGCATCTCAAGTATCATAATGCAATTTGTACATAGTTTTAAAAAATCTGATTTGCATGAAAAATGTTTGAAAAAATAATTTATTTTAACTTACCAAATTATGAACAAATCAACGTTAGTAGTAGCTTATAAATCCCTTATTGCTTATCCCCTAGAACTGCAGATGATTAATTTCTGTTGCGCTACATTGAGGCTATCCTCTCAAGATAAACATGAAGTAGAAGAGTTTAATCAACTTCGTTTCTGAATATAAATAACAGGTGAGTTTCTAACTGGATGAAATATCGCAGTGGATACTTGAATATAAAGATTCTGGGCTCGACTGTCACTGTATGCATTAACTCTGGGTCGCAGGTGCATTCGCTTGAGAAATCCCAAACAGAGAAGAACTCTAGTTCCAAATTTAACTACTCCTTATATACAAAATATATAGAAATCTATATTTAGTTTGAATGATTTTCTATACGCAGTTTTCACTCATTATCTATTCGATTATTTAAAATAATTATACACTAACTAATTATTCCAATGACTATTTCATTCATATCTTCGATAAATGTACCCATACGAAAACATAATACCAGTTAATGTTTTCAGAAAAAAGAAAACAAACAAATGAAAATCAAGATTAATACTTGACTAAGTGTTTAGAGTAAGACAGGGATTGAATGGAGCTGTTCCGTTGCAATGAGTTTAGATTCATTTTAATGACCTTTAGTTTTATACTTTTTGATACTTTTGTCTGACAACAATTAAAATAACCTTTTCTAACACACAACATTAACTGTTCTTTTCGTAATTAAGAAGTAGATTGTGTTATTTTTACTCGTTGCAGTTTGATTTCAATTGGATACCAGTGGAAGCAAGGGGGTGCATAATAGTTGTCTCATACAGGTATGAAACTTCTAATCGCTGTGCACTCTTGATCTTACAAGGAAATCAAGACAAGGACCTTTAGATCATGCAGGGAACGATTAACTATCTACATCACTGGACAGATGTCTAATAACAGAACTTCTACTTTATTCAATTTGTGATATACTACAACAACCAGTCACTCCGATTAGGGAGTAACTGACTAACTCCCGATATGTCTCAACTTTACTAATCACAATTTTCACTAAAACTTTAGTAACATCACTGACATATTGAGTGCAGAAAGCCACTCACCTATCCATTGCTTATAAATTCATTTGTAGAAAGTCTGTATCTTCTCATTAATGCTGTTAAGGGCTGCAAGGTATTGGTCTTCAGTGAATTTGATCGCTAATGTAAACATTAAAAGTGAAATCTAGATACCTCATCCGATGGATCTTAAATAGAAAAAAGCATGCATTCATGATTACACTCTCTGACGTCATCTACCATAATATCTTATTGATTGTTACCACCATTTTTGTATTTAATTGAAAACACCCATAAAGAAAATGAATCGTTTAAAACAAACAAAATGTAATGTTAATCTTTTAGCAACAAGTATGAATTAGAAACCTAGTTAGTTGATTTCATGTGAGCACACCTAGTTACCTTCATTTTAACATTCATTAATAGGTCAGTATTTTGTATTGCGTTTCAGAATCGAAAAAGTTTACTTAGTTTAAGTTACAAAAGGATAAGTTATAAAAGAAATCAAACAAAATCTACTGTTCTACAATCAAAGAAATCTGATATTTTATAAAAATCATTACTCATCTTCAATTATAAATTATTGACCTGATTTAATGAATTTAGGAAAACTAAACATTTTCTTAAGAATAGAAAACACTTATGAAATTCAGTATCATTATGTAAACTAAGTAAACTAATTTCAGGTAACATGAAATATAATTCATTATAGATTTTTTTTACTTAAGAAATTGGGTATTTATTGTACATCTTCATTTTGGTCAGAAAAAGAATGTGTTAGAGACTAAATCTAGGAAAACTCATTAATAGACTGTCTAACAGATTCTATTCTTGACATTTCCTAAGATTTATTGATCATATTCATTTTTACTATTGTGGTAACATGAGACATTGTAAAGAAGTGAATAGAATTTTTTATAACACTGAAAATTCAAATATTATGATTTAGCATTCAATTTTAGTGGTTTGACGGTAGATGACTAAAGACGGTTAACAACAAAAGGGACGTAACAAATATTGCATTTGTTACATCCTGATGATCAGTCACTTATGGATATTTTAGTCCTAAAGAGGGTAACTATTATTCTGGATAGATTATTGGTAGCGTCTCCAAAAGTGAGAACAGGTAGAGTTTATCCATGTCTAGTAAAGATAATCAGTTCCTTGAAAGACTATTGATTAGTGACAACTTACATGAAATATAAACATCAAAGGGTTTTCTTCTGGTTACCTGTAAACCGCCTTACATTAACATATATTGCACTCATGATAAAAATTCAGCAATAATAAGAAGTTACTTTGAATTTGTAATTGCGCATTAATCATTACAGCGTATGTGGAGGAATGAAGTTCCCACATCTGCTTTTACATTTTGATCAAATTTATTCAGAGTATATAGCATGAAACTTATTTTTTAAAGTTGGAATTGTCCTATTAATTATTAGTTATGTAGTTGTACCATTCAGAAAATTATACCTTATGTCATGAGGTATGTTATGTTGTTTACTTCTGAACATATAAATTAAATTTAAAAATACACTTCATACATTTCATACTTCTGTTTACCTGTAATTAAATTACAAAAGTATAACTGTAGAAGGTGGGGAAATTATCAAATAAATACTTGTTTCTGTCTACATTTTGAAGATTAAATTCACAACGACAAGATTATACAAAACTGATTTCGAGTCAGGATGATTTAAAACTAGACATGATGTAAAGATTGTCTTTACACAATTACCATATTTCCATTCAAAACGTGATTACAACTACTTAGAGAGTGGTTAACCTTGACATCTTGAACAAGAAACTAAATTCTAAGTCAAAATTTTAATGTTGAAAGCCCAGAACAGTTCCTCAGGAGAGTGTTTCAAAAATTAGAAAATACCGAGAACTGATTCATATAGTCAGTTTTCTGTAAAAACATCAAGAAATTAAATGTGTCATATCCTGATTATAACTGGGTGTTATATAGGAGTGGGTGGATTCCCACTTCTGAAGAGTCTTATTCTGTACCAAAACAACTGTCTAGTGGTTGTTGGTGATCAATGGTTGTCTAATACGGACCATTTCGTGATATCAAATTAATACCCTGATTAGCATATCCTAATGAAATAATTTATACGCACACTAATAATGAATAACCATGATTATGCAAATAAAACACTTTGTAAGTAGAACTTCCTCTCATACCTTTCGCTTTTTGTTATCTGTTAAGGATACGAATTCTAAAGAAATTTGCTCTACTGTAAAGTGTTCTAGAAAGCAAGCATCGAGCATCTGAATAACAGAAGCATCATCAAATAATTGAGATTGGATGCAATATTTTGCAGACTTAATCGCAGTTATATTGATTTCAGTCAGTCTGTCAGTCAGTTGAAAATATTTCTAGAAAGAAAATTGTAATCAGAAAATTGTTTTCTTCTTTCCTTTAACTTAAGAAGACGAAAACGAAAACATTTAAATAACATAATGCTAATCAAATTATCAGTTTGAAAAAAATTAGAGTATGTTATTAAGCAAGTTGTATTAGTTATGTAATGTTTCAGTCAAACAGGATATTTCCTCTTAATTGAATTCTTATCCGTTTTTTTCATATAAGTTTGATTTGTCATTTACAAAGTTTTACCAAACACCAAATATAAAGTAAGTAAGTAAGTGAATGTGTTACTTCATGAAGTTACACATTAGCAGGGGACAGATTCGAACTGTTTAATATCTTCACAGACTGACTAGAATATATAGGTAACATTTCAGTGTTAATTCGTTTAACATTGGTTTTAACTTGGATACTACGATAACTGTTGAACATCAAACTCTATTTTTTTTTCTTAGTGCGTGATTTGTTTGCACTGAACACCCGTAAATTCGCTAGTAGGTGGATGATTTTATTGCCATACAACAAAGAACTTGTATTCCATCTTTAGTGCGGTTGTGGGTCAGTATCTCTTTGGAGTCCTATACTGAAACAAAAGAACTTTCAATTTGTCCTTGACCTTCAATGGTAACTCAACTATCGTCGATACGTGACGAATACCAAGTACTCTTCAAACTGATCTCAACAGAATCATTTCATATTAACTAATAGTTATTAAAGAAATAGCTAGAATGAACTATCACATAAATATTTGCATAATTATATTAAATATATTTTTGTTTTTATATTAGTTAACACAGTTGGGCCGTAAAGAAAATTTTTTTTCATCCCATAGAAGTTATGAAAGCAGTAACGATTTACGCATTACTGTGACCTGAAAATCAATACTTGAAGATGATTACCTTAAAATAAACTTCATCTGTTTAGAAAGACAGTTCCCTATTTACTTATTATTGTGATAAAGAATCATAATGGAGCGAGTCTTGTATTACATACTGAGTTATTTGAAATACAGCCGAGATAAAGCAAAAATGTACGATATCAAATATAGTCGTCTCTGAGAGACCAAAGTAGATGTTCGTCAAGCTTTCCAGTAATACAAACTAATATTAGGAAGTTTCTACTGCGTATTTAATCGGTGTGAATAGTCCGTTCCACTAGGAGGTTATTTATCCCAAAAATAGCTTAGTCGTAACATCTTTAGCTGAATCGTTTGGTGATGTGGGTCCAAGTATCTTGGTGAGTAACGGTTTTCTCAAAAGTTCAGATGAGTCTTACTAACTAGACTAAAACGTCGCTTAAGCCTCACAAGGATGTTCCTACTGATTACTCTACCATCATCTTAGGCGCGTAACATGTCTATTATATGAGCTAGTTATGTTATAAAGTTACTATTCTTCAGTACTTTGTAAAGAAAAATAATCAGTATTTAGAGATAATGAAAATCTTTGCTTTAAAAAAACACTGACCTACAAAACCAGAATACTTTAATAAATGATCAATACTGCTACTTTGATTGTATATGTCATTTTGAAATCAACTTCAATAAAGAAATAACTTAAAAATGAAACTTTAAATACCAACCATGGTAATAATAACGGAATTACTTTGAAATACTACAAACTGGACGAAAACAAATGAAGAAAAGAATAAATGAAAAGTAATAAGTTTAATCATCGAAGAGTGTAATGACGTTATAATTCGCTATATTTCTTTCATTACTAAAAACACACCAGTTTTCTACTTGTCTCTCTAGGACTGTATATAGCATTGGTGAGAATTCGTAGTAAACTTTTTGCTGATTAAATGGACAAAAGTGATAGAAAAAGTCAAAATTCTCCTAAAGTATACCGATTTACCTAATTTTTTCTTAACAGTATAGCTACAACGTCATACAACTCATGAAATAATAAAAATGATAATCAAAATTATGTTTGAACGTGAAATTGTATTAACTACTGTTACTTAATAATCATGTAACTAATCTAATTAGTGTTCATGCTTGATGAATGTTATTATAATTAAAACTTAATTTGATTGATAAGTTATATAGACAGTAATCTTCTGTTTACTTGTCTTACATCGGGAGGAATTACAGATTATCTAGTAAGAGATTATGATCGATAGCGTTCATTCAAGCAGTAAGTGCAACAACCACTAATTAGTAGAATTGGACTATTGTGGTAGTAAATAGAAAATATCAATAATTGAACTCTAACTCAGTTTTCTAAAACTAAAACAGTCACCTTTAGATGTGAATGTTTCGGGTATGATCTCTGTATAGGTCAATGATGCTTACTAATCAAGAGTACTATGTGAGAACAAAGTGATTATCCAGTACCACCACCCTGGTTTTTAGTATTGTCTTAAGTCAATTCGTGACGAATGCACACCCCCCTCCCCCTATAACAAATGAAACTAACCGAGTTTACATGAAAAGATAATTGTGATGTAGTTCGCTTTACACAGTATTTTGTAATAGTTCTCTTTCTTCTTATCAATAAATAGACATTTTTAGATATGTGGTTTGTGCTTAGAAGTAGAATCAACGAGTGGCATTCCGTCCTATTAATGGATAACACGTTAGTGTCTTGCAGATTATGAGTCGTAACAAGAACGAACACACGTTCTTTATTCAATCTCTTGTTAAATTTCAGATTCATAAAAAACTTGCAGCTAATAGGAAATACAGGGTGAACATTTGCTGATGTAGACTGATAAATTACAGCTCTATATATCAACATTTTTAAAATTTAAACTCTTGTTCATTTAGAACACCTCATAAGTGTATCATTTCTCTTAAAATGCATGTTACAAATATGAAATCGAAAAGTATTGTTAGTGCGCATTTTTTGAAAGTTTAACAGTATCGGTTTTTACAAGTCATTCAGTTGAGGTCACGTCATGATCTAAACAGTCTTTAACTTAATTATTTCTATTTATTTAAGTTAACAAACATGTTATAATAAGGACAGAATGTTATACATGAATTTCCGGTAATTAAACAAACTCTGATTATTATTAATGTGTAGAACTGTACAAAAGAATACAAAATGACACAGAAAATTCTTTAAAATGTAGTAAAAGTATTGTTAAAATGAAGTATAACTAACTGGAAAAAACTCTTTATGGCTACAAATCCCGGGATTATTCACAATATTTTCGATTTTTGTACTAAGTACTCTTGGTCACTGTTTTGTATGTTCATCGCTTCATGTTTGAGTACCGTATTTCACCAAATATTTCATTTCAAAGATTACTTTTCATTGTATTACCGTTTTTTTCTCTCTGTGTTCGTCAGATTGCTCCATGTTAGACATGTTCGTAACAGAGATTTGTCGACAACTATGGCGCCTTGAAATTAATTTTTTTATGAAGATCGTACTCTAATATGTGAAAAATAGTCATAGTCCTGAACATTGAAAGCACTGCTAATAAACTAAATCAATAAAAATAGTCATTCGAATTCTGTAATAGCACCAAGAAAAATGATTTTACATGCTTTTTGAAAGTCGCGTTCTGGTTACCGTTTTACTAACTTATACTTTTTAACTGGCTACGAATATGACATGTGTATATGTGTTCTGTAAATGAGTTCGTCTTATGTTTATGCATTTCAAAGAGGCAAACTTTAAGTGTATAGGAACGTGATACAAAACTTCACTGTTACCCTATCCTAGACTATGCTAGATTATAAGGGCTAACGTAAATTCATTATTTTACACGATAGTAGCAATTAGCATTAAAATATGGAAAACTTTCAGCTTACTATCACTTATTACTATAATTTTCTGTGCAATATTAAATTACATCATATGGAACAACTCGTGAATAAAATATGATAGGTTTTGTTAAAACATCAATGGATCGCAATACAATTGTAAATGTATGCTTGTCCATTATACAGATTATTTTCACTTAGCTGAAATTAAAGAATCACATCAATATCTGAGATTTCGAAATCCATTAAGATAGTGAAGACTGTAATATATTCAGCACTGATAGCTATAAACTCAATAGATATTTGATATTTGCGCTTAGTTATAGTTAGATAGTCTAAAATATTGTAAATACACTTATCAATGATTTATATCTTTTATGTATATGATCATATGACTATTTTACAATCCACATATAAAGCGCTTGTCCAGTGTAAAATATGCTGCGATAAGTAGAAACAAAATGTTAATAATCCATGGAATGATTCCATGTAAACTGATTTATAAAGTTTATTGAAATTTGCTATGTATGATTATTATTATCTGTTGTTCGAAAAGGTTAACTAACTCGAATAAAGATTGTGCTATAGATATTAATAACACGTATCGGAAAACTTTATGGTATCAATCTTTCTGGTTACTGAGCGATTTAGATATTACGTGAAGTGAGATAATAATAGAAAGTCTGTAATCTCAATTCAGTAAGTTATTGATTTTAAAGGTATTAGTTTTTTTATGAAATGTTCAACTGGTGTGATTATTTATCATAAATTATCAATCATTTCATGATTGACGTACAATAGAGAGAAAAGTGTAACTTCCGTTGTCATAATGTAATTTGTTCGTTATTTAACATCAATAAATAATCATGACTTCATTGGAATGTTTATGTCGCAAGTATGATCACTTCACTGTTAATTAGTCCGTCAAAAATATGAATTATTAAAATTGAATATAGATTGGTTATGGAGATTGATAGTAAATTTAGTTGAGTGAATTCGTCACAGATTAATGTTGGTAAGGTACCACTGAAACCCAGGAAACCCTGGAAGTGAGAATTCTACTGTTGGGTGCAGGCCCAATAGTGCAGAATGTCAGGTGTTTGCCAGTCTGCAGTCCTTGGGGTCGAATTTAGGGTGCTTACTACTAAGGAGTCCTACACTAGGACAAAGCAGCTATCTGGTGCTCCTTGGTTTTCAATTGTATCCTGCCAACATCAATCTGTGACATATTCAATCAACTAAATTGTTAAAATGTTAAATTCTGGTTTATATATGCATCATTTACATTTGTACAGTAAATTACTTTTCTAATTTAGAAAAGATGATATCCTATTATTACTTTACTAAATAGCTTATCATGGTGTACCTTTTTATAGCTTACTGTGATTTAAAGTTTGTTCGTTTAGAAATAAAACTATCATTTAAATGTTTAAGCAATCATAAATTATTTTGCTATGTCAAATCACGAACTGACTTTAATTAAACAACAGTTGTGAATTAGAAAACTCTGGGTAGCTGCTATATCTTTGCATAGAATCCCATATTAGTGATGCTAATTGCAAATAAATTTTAACAACATTTGATACCAAGCTAACGTCACTAACCACAACGGACAACTGTTGCTTAACATCATCAAATGACTGAAGTTGGGAATACAAACCACTTGGTGTTAACTCATTGGTCTGCAGGTGATAGGTTAAATCGTCTGGGGTATCGTTTCATCAAAATATCATCTTCGAAAATTATCATTGCATGTTTACAAATCATAAATAATAAATCCACTTTATAAACATAAAGTCTCCCTCCTTATTTTTAACCTACTTTCTAACAGTTTCCATGATTATCAAAACAATTCATAAGTAATTTTAGGTAATTGGAATTCATGATTTTTTCCATCCTACCGATTTAAGTAAGAAGATAATTCACCAAGACGCATTTAATGTCAGATTAAAACTTATAAGTGAACATGATTATTCTCAGTTAGATCATCATCAGACTTTACTCTAATATGGACAATATTAGTTATATGCAAATGTGAAATATACTAAATCATTCAAGGAAACTTCTGAGTCCATGATAACAGATAGATTAGAAGATTATTGTTGATATGAAGATAGACCTACTAGAAATGGTAGAGTTACTGACAGCATAAATACATATTTTGAAATAAGGTTATAAGAGTAACGATGAACTGTATGATTAGCTCAACACAAGAAGTAGGTCATCACTTGGGTAATTAAGTTTATCAAAACAAAAATGATAAAATAATGATGATATTCATTAGAAATTTTCATACACATCATATCCTTTATTATTTTTGGAAGAGCAGCAACAACTCTATGGATTATTCGCATTTGCTCAGTAATTTAATTTTGTCCTTTGTTGGGTCAGTTGGTTATACAACCACTAATCTTTATTATGATCATTGGTAGCTATAGTCCTACCTCCTCTACTTGGTATAACTGGATTTTCAACATGTAACTAGTTTTTCATCCTAGATTTCGTAGGTTTTGCTTTATCTTATGTTTCGATATCTTACTTCGAACATCTGTAGCTACATCCTGAGCTCAGATATTTCAAACGTTTGTTTATATTAATTGCATTCTTTGTAACTTTAATGTTTCTGAAGCTGATGAAAAGTCTTGAAAGTAAACGAATTTATTTTATTCTGCAAACCTAATTGATCGTGATATGTTATAAAAAGTTGTTGTGTGTTACATATTTTCCTCCTTTTTCCGTTATTCAACTTAGTTTATCCATACTGTTTTTAGTGTTTAGTAAGTGTGTTGTACCTAACATTTTCATTCATTGAGTAAGCCCAGTCTGCATATTAGAGATTTCATTTTAAGTATTTGAAGATATACACAACTGCCTACAATGTGTACATGAGTGTAGTGCAGTCTATACTCTGGATGAATAGCACAAAAATAGCTTAAGTTTAGGCTTCATATCATAACTTTCATAAAGTTTGAAACATAACGTACTGGACTCACCCACTAAATTAGCAGAAAAATGATTAAACGTACTGGGTATTACACATTATAAATGTTACAAATAAACTCTTCGTAACATTTTACTTCAGTTTTTAAAAAAATTACCTTTCTAAAAGTTACCTATAAAAGGATACATCATATAGGTTTGGTATTAAAATAACTTCTGTCAATAAAAATATGCACACTGATGCTTTATAACAAAACCTAATCACATGACAATTCATTCAAGCATGTTTCCAGTTTGCAAATAAGTTGAAGGTTAGTATAATGATATTCATATGCTAATGAGATAAAATGAAATTGGCTAACTAACTTTAAACAGTCATGATATGTTTGACATCGAAATTATTTCTAATTAATTTACTTACTTAGAGATATGTGAAGTTACGAAAAAATAATTTTTTGCAATAAAACTACAGTGAAATGTAAAAAAATCAAATTTCGTTTTGGGTATTTTTATTGATATTTCAGTTTAAAAAAATGTTCATATCATCTTGTTACTAAGAGACATCTAATCATAATGATTATGATTCAAGTAAGTGATAAAATATCCCATGATAAATAACTTTTTATTGTGTCATTATTTTTGCTGTAGTTATGAAAATTTAATCTAATTTTTAGAAGATTGTTAATGTACACAGAGAAACCTAACTAATTATAATCGGAAAAACTGATTTTGAGGTTTCGCTCCAATGAAAATATGTGTGAATCATTTTCGCCTTGGTTATCGATAACGCTTTGAATATCCATCAGATGTGTAGTGGGAAAACACTGTTAGTCACTTTTTGTCTCATTTATTTAGTGAATAACTTTAATACACTATAGTGTAATTTTTTATTAATAATTCCATTTTAAGATGTAACTTTTATTTATTTGTGTCGTTTGTCCATGTCAGGTTTTACTATAATGACATTTTTACAGTGAGCAGTTATGAAGAACTTTAGACATTTGAAATAAAATCTCTATTAAAAATATGCTACAATCATATACTGAAACAATGTCAAACTGAGTGAAACTACAAAATACAAGTACAATTACCAAACACTAAAAAAGTTGGGGATATAACCTTAACTTTCATATAACGTTATATAAAATAATCGATGAAAAGGTTTTTACATAGTGATCACAACATTTAAGGTTATTAAGAAAATTTAATTTTTGCTATCATAGAGTTAAATTACAATTGCTTGTGTTTTAAATATTCATTTCTCATTTTCAGACTCCATATAACATATAAATCAATAAGTTTTTGTTTCAGTTACCTTTCTTTTTCATCGGTTGTACGCCAATAACAGATGGATCGGTGAAGTATGAGTTCCAACATATTTATCCATCTGTGCATATGACATCTCTATATCGAGATGAAGACAATGACTATTCTTCTACAGATTTATCTTCCTAATTCATAGAAGATTAATGAGGCAATGATCAGTTTTCAATAAAAGCTTTAAGGACATAGAAAAAAATTAAGAAATAAACCTTAAGAATCAATATAATCGCATCCAAATACGTGATGTTACATAGCGAAAGATCCGTAAGAACTGGATTGGAAAGCTGATAATTAGTAATGAAAATTAATAAACCACTCATGATCACTATACTGTTACAAGTTCATCGACTTTCATTGAGTAATACTTTGGATCAACACAAGCTTACTGCTTTATGGACGCACGTATTCTAAATCCCTCACACCATAATTTAACTAGATCATAAATTAGTGAACATTGCATCAAATTTTTCCCCAATGGTACAATATAATCCATTTAGTTTTTCATTATCACAGAGAAATAAGATGTACCGGTTGAGTAAATGGATGATTATGAGTATAAAAATGAGTAGGTAAAGCTTATTTGACAGGTGATCCGACCAGTATGTTCTTTAATCACTTTATTGAATTATACACTTGATGTCTTTGTTTGATATTGATGATCTCCTTTATATTTACTCATCAACCAGAGTAAAACTTTGCTTTATTAAGCACCACTAATAAAGTTTTAATAGACTACAGATAGAATCAGTATATATGAACACTAGAAAAGTTAGTTATTATTCTTGGTGCTTTTGTTAAACTTCATATTAAACTAAATGTATTTCAAACTAGTCACCAACTTCTCGTTAATCAGGGAATGTAAGTATCATGTTTGCAGTCCTTAAGAATGCATGAAAATACTTGAGACAATAATCACTCAGTTGATTAGTGTTTTAATAGTGTCTGCTATACACTTCAAGGTGTCGCTTCTATGTTCACTCAAGAAAATGATTAAACTAGCTGTAAAGGTTTTCTCTATAGTAATGATAAGTCAAACGGTGTAATGTTGGTTGGCTTTTCTTGTCGTTTCGTTAAAAAACATGCTAGCATAATTTCTGAATTTTTGACAACAGTTATTTGGAAGACTGTTGAATTTAACAATTTTACATCACGAATCGACCTCTGTTAGACAACCACTGAAAACCGTGGAATATTTGACATATGGTTCCTCTTAGTATAGGATTCTTCACATTGCCCAAGTCATTTTGGTCCCAAAGTGAGTGCTTAAACTTTAAGCAACTGAATCAGCATACAATAGTTTACATCCTTAACTGCGATCAGCTTTCGACATTACTCTATCATCATCGAATGCCATTTGTGGGTAGCTGCCTTACACTAGGAATGTTTTGTCTTCACTTGTTACTAACCCATTATAGAAATCTTAAAAGTACCTTACAAAATTAATCACTTGTCCAATGCTAAGGTGAAACAACAGTTGGTTTATTTAATTTTGGCTGTACCTAAACATATTAGTGGTCACATCTAGATGTTTAAGTTACAGGTATGTTCAAATGTTAATTTTCATTTTGGACACAGTATACATTGTGAATCTCGGTGATAATCAAATTCAAATATTTTACTTAGTCAATTTGTGATTTATTTAATCGTTTGGACGAAATATAAGTTTTATCATTTCTCGACCCTAATAAATTTTTCAATATCACTATGTATTATCCAACGAAGCGAATGATATGATATGATGAACTAGAAGGTGATAATAATTATTCACGTTTCATTAATAGATCATTCTGTAATTTATTTATATCAATGCCTGAAATAAAAATGAAATTTTAAGTACATTTATTTTACAGTAGATGCTTATTAATGTTCAGTAGTGTAAATACCTACATATATATATATATACACTTTATCAGTAAATTTGGTTTCTTGAATCGTGTATCTGCTATTGCATATTGCTTTTTCGACTATCTTAGTCTTTATTTAACTCGTCGTTTTGGTTTTGCTAAAGGGTAGTGATTATTCAAATAACTGGTTGCATACATTTGAGTTGGTTGATTAGTATGATTGCTTAAAGAAAGAATTTCCATCTTCAAACAGTGAACAATGATTGATGTAAGTCGACAACTTAGTGGACTATATTTTAATGGTTAAAGTGGCAGTTATCATAGTCCGCTTTTATTGTGACCATTAACTTCAGTAACAAAGAATCATATTCAAACAATGGTTTTTAGAATATGAGAGACATTATTATTTTCGTAATTGACCAAAATACTATTATCTTAATTTGAAGTTCATTGGATTTTAAATCATATTTTCATTCAGCGGAATATTCGTGGTCAAATTAGCTAAGTTTTATGCAAAAATGATATCGTTTTTTGTTTGATATTACGAATTGACCTACGTTAAACAATTATAGAATAACAGGAGGCAAAGATGGATGTTTTATCATAGTATAGAACGCTTTAACAATGCATATCTATAACCCCCACCTTCACCACAAAATCGGGTCCAGGAACATCAGATTGATTTGCTGACGCCTAACCCCTAAATAACTGAGCGAGTCGGTATCCAAAGGTTTATATTTCTAAGCAGTCAATTAGCGATACATTTACGTGACCTCATTCGTTTATATCTGTGGCTAAGTGCCTAGTGCCGTTTGGTTGATCGTCATTGGCCAAGTTTTTGTACTAGAGTTTCATACTTACTTTGTGGAGGTTAGTCACTAGTTAGCAAATATTAATTGTAATTGGGTGTTGTGAAGGTTGCTGAATTTGCTTTTGATGTAGCAAATTTTTGTAATCGAATGCTAGATGTTGATCGGTCAATAGTTTAAGAGCCAACCATTCAACATTTAGTCATAAGGTACTCAGACTCTATTCCCTAGTAGGGTCGCGGATTCAAACTACTGATGAGCCCTATACTTTGGACGAAACATAGGACTGGTAACTTCTGATTTTTAATGGCTATCTGATCCAGGTCAAATCATGATATCAAATTTAAGTCCAACAATCGCTACAACACCTAACTACACCTATGTTTTATCAGTTTTCATTCCGATTCCCTACTTGAAGATATGTAATATTAGGCATACATTTCATTTTATTATCTTCTTATGTTATTTATTAAAACAAAATCTCTCATCATTTGAATAGAATTTGTATTATATTTGAAATATAAGTATTTGAAAAAAATCTTATCACTCAATCTTTGTTTATTGCGCAATAGAAATCTGTTACGTAGATAATTAAACACATGTGATCCACAAAAATTTATAAAAATATGTTCAGAACTATAAGTATCCAATCGTGTTGCACTATGCCAAGGTCACAATCAGCTGATGTATGATTCGTTAAAATTATTAAATTATTAAAGTGTACACGGATTAAAAATATCAGTTACATTTTATTTCATTTAAATTATATGTAGTTTTATGATAAATTAGGAAGCTATTGCAGAATATTTAAGAAACGGGATGGTATTACAAGTAGGTGGCTTTTGCAACATGAATAAGTTAGACCTAACAGTAAAGTTCCTACTTGTCAGTAGAAACCATAGATAAGTGTTTTTTAAAACTAGTTAGTTTACGAGGAATGGATTGTTGAAAGAATGTCCAAGGGAAGATAACCTCCTAAAATGAACAAGCGGTAATTTCCTGTTCGACTGAGGTACAGAAATTGATAGTAAATTCCAATGATTTTATGAAAATTTTGTGCGTTAATATCATATTAACAAAAGATTATCCTCGAGCAAATAAGTTTGAATCAAAGAAATCTGTGTTTTGTAATCTCAGTTTATTTGTAATACAATAAAAGACTACGATCGGTTATTAATGAAAAAGAGTAACATCCCAAACTTTTATTTTAAGCGCATCAAGAATTTTCAAGACAGTAAAATAATATTATACTTTGTTCCTCATTAAAAATAATATCCTATCTATCTATCTATCTATCTATCTATCTATCTATCTATCTATCTATCTACCTATCTATCTATCTATCTATCTATCTATCTATCTATCTATCTATCTATCTATCTATCTATCTATCTATCTATCTATCTATCTATCTATCTATCTATCTATCTATCTATCTATCTATCTATCTATCTATCTATCTATCTATCTATCTATCTATCTATCTATCTATCTATCTATCTATCTATCTATCTATCTATCTATCTATCTATCTATCTATCTATCTATCTATCTATCTATCTATCTATCTATCTATCTATCTATCTATCTATCTATCTATCTATCTATCTATCTATCTATCTATCTATCTATCTATCTATCTATCTATCTATCTATCTATCTATCTATCTATCTATCTATCTATCTATCTATCTATCTATCTATCTATCTATCTATCTATCTATCTATCTATCTATCTATCTATCTATCTATCTATCTATCTATCTATCTATCTATCTATCTATCTATCTATCTGCCTATTCTTGATTATTTCAAATAATCCCTTTTAATTCTTCATTAAAATTATATTACGAGTTAAATATAATATCCACTTTTAATCCAATGTACATTCAAATTACAAACTCAGATGTTGACACTTTATTTTCATCACTAATGTTTCTTTCTGAATAGTATAATCAAAACTTAGCAAGTTCGATAACATACTGATGCTGTTGTCTCAGACTAACATCTTCTAGGCTCGCAGAAAGTAGTTGTTGAGATTTTGTTAATTTCAAATAATAAAATAAAGCCGCCGATACTTGATGACTATACAGTTAAAATTAACTCACGAGGGTAACATAAACTAAATCTATTATGACCCGAAAACTTACCAGCGAATTTAGTCTGCGCATGGTTATTTTGTTACATATTTTCGTTATTTCTGGGTATTCAATTAAACCATATTATATACAGGATTGTAATTTATTTGTTATACATTCTACTGAATTAGAATTGTAGGTGACGAGTGGAATTCAGAAGGCACATTTTGTTATACTCGAGACTCGCTGGGTGAATGTACCTGCATCTTAGTGCTGATGCTCATACCGAAATCCAAAATCAATCCATTCGTATAAGTCAAATCGAGTAAACCACCGAATCTCAATACAATTTTTAACTTTACACAGCATTCATATAATCCTCTGAGGACATACAATTTATAACAACGAGTGACAAGTTGAAGCCCTTAACATCATTAATGAGAAAACAAAAGTCGTTACAAATAAAATTATAATAACTTTTATGAATTAATTAAATTTATTATCATCACTTTATATGAAATGTATAATTAAAGGTTGGCTAATTTTTAACTGCTTGTGACGTTACAATTATGCATCAAAAAGTCTGAATTTCAGTCTAAAATTTTATTATTGAATAATGTTTGTGTTAGTTTTGTACGTGTTGATCACATTTTTGACTTTAGCTTATATCTAGTGTGGTTAGTAAGTTATTATCTTTCTTCATAAATGGGCGGTTCCAGAGGTCAAGGTCTTCCATCAGAACATCAGAGAATGCATTTGAAAGTTACCCATTAATTAATTCATAATAATTGTATTGTCAGGTGATCTGTGAATATTTAAGAATAAAAGTTACTACATAATTCATCATCTGACTAAAAGAACACAAAGTTTTGTGTTCGTTTCCCTATGAGTTTGTGAATGTCCGCCATCAAAGAGTCTTAAACCATGAAAGTGAATAATTCGAGCTATTCTTTTGGTTTATTCTTGGTGCTTCAGTAACCGGATTGTAATCAAGATATATGATAGATGGAGATGAGGTTATCCTCAGTGATTTCGACGTTCACAATATGTTCTGCAGTATTTTACTGTCGTTAAGTGAATGCTTTATATTAGAGGGTTTTTTGCAAGATTATTGATTTTAATTATTATGAATTACTCATGACTATCTACTGTAAATATATCAGTGAGGCGCAATTCGATAGGCCTAATGAAAGATATTAACATGATGAAAGTTAAAGCTTCAGGTGAAGATTTAATATGCAGGCTTCGTCCAATAAATGAGTGAAAAAAAACCCTGAAATGCTGAACATAACACAGTTAGAATGCACTTAAAATTCTGCAGATATTCCTAGCCACATACTACCTTTCGGTCATTTTAACATAAGCGTTACGTATATCCTTTATTACATCCAGTTCTATAAATATCGCCATCTAGCTTTATCCAATGCTAATTACATCCTTTGTTTATCTCAAATTATAGTTATAGTTACAATTATAGTTAGTATTCACGAGGTAAGATCATTTCATCTTGTTAATGATAACAATCCTATGCAAATGTGTAAAATAAATAAATATCAAATCAGCATGAAATAAGCTAGTTTCCCTGTGTTAACTGATGTATAATGAGTGATGGTCATGGCACTTGTGAATCTTCAAACTGTTGTTCTAAAAAGGATTACATCACCTCAGACTGAACGCTTATATGTCTAAACTGAATAATAGAGTGCATATTTAAAGAACAACAAAGCTTCTTGTTTCAAAACTTTAGTATGAAGGCGTTATCAGTTGAGTACACCCATGTCAGATGTGACGGATTGGGTGAAGTTGCGAAATGTCACGAACTTACACACAGTAGATATCAACTTGACTATCTCAAGTTTAAATGCTTATCAATCCTGGATTCAAGCCCTGTTGGAGTCACAGGTACTCACTACGGGAAAATCCCATACTAGGATGAAATAATTGTTCAATGTTTTCGAGTGTTCAATAGTTATTTAGATTATATCAGCCCGTGACTTAACCAAATAATATATCTATTATGATTATGGTAGTTATTATTAAATGGATTACAGAAAAAATGATAATGATAATAAGTCTTTCTGTAATGAAAAACTTGCGACATTACTCGGATTCCGAGATTACAGCACATCAAAAGACAATTTTATCAATGAAAACAAATAAGTAAAAACGAATTGATATGCATAATTTTATTTATTTCAGTTAAACAAAGAAATAAATTTATTAGATTTAAAACGTTTTCTTATTGATATCATCACATGACAGTGTGTATTGTTTATTCAAAAGAAAAGAATTGTTAACTATGAAATAATCAAACATCATCTGATGTTTTCTTTCTTCATTTTATCTGAAAAATGCAAATAAAAAATAACAAATTGCTATAAGAAAAAGGTTCCTTTTATACAAAATAATTCTGTAAGTTATAAGAGTGGAACGGAAAATGGTTATAAGATTTTAGAGGTGTGTAAACTAATTTATTATTAAATCTGAAAGTTGTTTGACCGGTTAATCACTCGTTGTGGTTCCCGAAAATCTATGATGCAACCTCTGAATGAATCGTGGATGTGTATCGTTGATGAGTTACATACGTGTACAAAACATTTATCCAGTGATTTCTGCTTTTTTACTAAATGTTCTGCTGATATCAGATTGTTATGAATAACCACGAAACTTGAAAGTTTCCTGAAATACTAAATGATTGAAATCATCAAGTACTTGATAGTAACTGACTCCAATAGTAACTCAATAGTCCGAGTAGGATGTAACCAATGAGGTTTAACCTATGTTGTGTGTTGGGTACTTTTCTACAAACTGGATTGGATTAAGTCCCGAGATAGCGCTAATTTACTGGTAATAGAAGCATAAACCACTGGTTTATATCTTAATTTGATATCTAGGCACTCACAATGATGCCTAAAATCCTAGCGTTTGAACTCTGTCTCGGTCATGAAAGCTCAATCATGAAGAGTTCTATAGTACGACGTAACAGCTATCTAGTGGTCTCTGGTTTTCAACAGTTACATAACTAGTATCACTTTATAATATGATATTTTAAATTCAACTGTTTTTCCAGCACTCAATCATTGTAGTAAATTATATCAGAAAGTTGAATTGAGTGACTAAAATCAAATAGGTAAACAATATCATTCATTGTTACTTTGTACACTTATTTATGTATCAAATCTCAAGTAATATTTGGTAGAGTATCTGAGTGATAACGTGAATGCTTGTTTATTGATTCGTTCCACTAAGTATGTAGAATTGTGATAACTCAATATACATAAATTAAAATTTCTGACATTTCACGACTTAGCTTAAGCCGCTTCTTTAGAGAATTATAAATGAATGGAATATCGTAAATATATTGTTCAACTCTGCAAAATATTTGTCCAGTGTTGTCAAGTCTAACCTTAGTAATAATTTCTTCTAAGTAGTTTATCAGTTACAAAACACAAGACACAGTATGTATGATTTTAAATGTCTTAATTCAAGGAAGTAGAAATGATATTTTCTAAGTTTACTTCATTAAGTCAATATGAATAACGCAATTAGTAGAGAAAGAAGTATTTTCATTACAAGATCAGTTTAGCTTAAGTATGCGTGCATTCAAGTTGAACGAATTTTGTATCCCACTGCTTTGCTTATTGATTATGATTTAAGATGATTGACAGAAACCAATAGTATTTTGTTGACCTTAAAAGAATTTATGCACCACTGAAACCGACAATATATTTTCCTTGATTGTTGTTTTCAAAAGCCTATGCCTAGATTAAGCGAGTAGTGTTTTATAGAAGTATTACTCGATGAATTCGTTACTTTCGGCCGTAATGATTTTAGTTATAATTGTCCAAGAATGTAAAACGTTGTCAATTAAAACGAATACATAATCACAAAATTAAATAAATAAATGCTGTAGCTACAATCAGTTGAATTACTGTACTCATAACTACTTATCTTTCGGTTATCCAAAGTACCAGACGGTTGAAACCGACTCCCCTATTCGGATTACACCGAAACACCAATACTTTTATGTGGACCGTAATAAAATGTAAACTTTTGAGTATGTATCATCTTACATAAAATGGATAAGAATATTCCCCAAATTATTTAAGTTTCGTTTTTATCAATTTCTGAAATTTTCATCTGATTTTCTAAAGTTCATTAATGAATAAAATGTTTTATTCATGAACCTATTCTAGTTGTGAATGACATGCTTCGCTTCTTTATTTCATACATTTGAAACAGGTCATAAGAAGCATGATTTTAATTCGTGATAACTATTTCCAGTTTATATTATCAATCCGACAACAGGTATTTTAATAGACGTCATTTTTAATGTCTACTGGTTTGTAAATGGTTCCTACCTTAAAAACATTTCTTACTTTTAAGCTCATGTAGCCTTCCGATAACAATTAATTTCGACGTAATATTTTATCGGTCTGAAGATTTTTTTATAGTGGTAGTATTCTGCGATTGGTTTATAGATGATCTCAGTCAAATTACGAAATTGGTTTCATCTAGCTATTCAAAGATTACTAGTAGTTTGATGTACTGAGTAGAATTTTTCAACAGTTTGTTGATAGTACTATAAAACAACAAAGTCTTTACTATCAATCGATATTTCTCTGACTCAATCCTTCATCGAACTTCGTGTGTCATTCAAAGCACTTCTTGGTTGATGAAAAAGATTTCATGTTGACTTTCAAAATGCCCACTGATATTGTTTGCATCCCGTTTCCTGAAATCTGACTGTGAAAAATATAATTATATTAATAACAGTAATATTCTTTCTATTAAATACCAGAAGTCTGAGTGCGATGAGCAAATATCCAGAAGTGTAATGGAATTTCCACTGAAAACCGTTTAATTTGTTAAGATTTTTAAAATTTGCATATAAAATATTCAAAAATAACTAATTGTCACTAAATATTCATCTGTAAGTGTCTACGAATAGTCTTGCATTCATAGTATCTCTTTTAAGTCCCTAACATACTTCGTGTATATATTTTATGGTAATGGCTCCTTGTTTCTCCGAAGGACTGCGGAGGAGGAATGGATACGAACTACAGTTTTGGTGTATTTTAAATCTCTTAGTAATTGAACTCAAGATATATTGCGACTATTAAACAAATAGGTGCAAATTAAAAAGCATGGTTAGATAACTGGAACAAATATAAAATAGCAGAAATAACGGGAATCAATACGTAAATAGAAAATCGGTTGATCATTAGTTTTAGTAGGTCATCTTGTTTTCATTTATTAATTGATAAGCATGCTGCATTATGTAAACTAGGTTTGTTGGTAACATAAACCACGAAAATATAGATCAAATAACTTTTATCATGTAGTTATTCAGAGATTAGAATAGTGATTCTAAAAATCGTAGCATATTTTATTATTACATAATCTTTAATATGCAAATGATTATCAGAATAAAGTATTCTATAAATTCACGATTTACATTTACATGTACATTTTCATTTACCGGTTTTAAATTAATTTAATTAAGTGTATTATTTGCACTATTCAGTATTCATTGATAATAATTTTAACGAACCTTTAAGAACAGTAAAAATATGTTTGAATAGAAAAAGTTTGTGATTAAACCAGATTACATCTAGTACGCTAAGATCGACATGAATGACGCTGTAATAAAATGCAAATTGAGCATTTATTTTAAGTAATCTGCTTATATTTTAGAAAATCGCTTACATTATCACAAACTTAGGTATGTTTAGACAAAATTATATTCACCGATTGACATACTTTTACAAAAGATTACCAGTAATCATGGTTTGTTTTAGTGAACACTTCTTAAACCTGAACGTTTAGTCTCGTTGTATAAATTTTGTTAACTTTTTTGGTAACTAAAAATTGTGTAACTATTCATAACCTGATTTTTTTTTCAAGAATTTATAAGTAGCATTATAGTCTCTCATGAAATAGAATACATGGATTATAGTGAACACTGGAATTTGAGACTTGTATTTTGCTCTATCCGAAATTTATCAGATGGATGTACGTATCACATCTTTTTTGACATCGGGACACAAAAACTTATCACTTGTGCTTCGAACTCTAATGAGTTAATCACTGATTACTAACTCGTTCAAATTGTGTGATACATATATTTCAATTAGAAAGTGTCCGAATGAAAATTGGTTTCAGAGTGCAGTTCGTAAAAGGAAGAAACACATTTGTTGAATTCCACTGCTGTCAACAATTCACCTTTTCCGAAAACTTGTGAAATAACGGTGATATTGAGGCAATCTACTCAGGGTGCCCCAATGCAACCACAGGTTGATCGAAATTCAGCTCTAATTTTTCAAAAATGAGGCAATCCAAATTGTATCTTAATACTATGGATTGCCTATCTTGAGTAATTCTGAAGACGAAATATATTTAGATAAAATAAAACAGCTAAAGCATTTGAGCTTTCGAAGTGCTGAAGTTTACTCCAGTAATTATAGTCATTCCCTGCTTACTATGGTCAATTCAAATAATTTTCAATTAACCTAAAACACTGTAAATTTTTAAACGTGTTTAATCTAGTCACAATATAGTATCTATAAAGTGAGGGCTGTAAAGAATCGATAAACTTGTTTATGGTATAATTATAACTGTCAACAGATTCATTAAGTAACTAAAATAAGTATACTTTCATTGTTGATTGATACATTTAGATTGAGGTGGTTTATGGAGAATTGTATTTCAGCTTTACTTTATTGAATTCGTGACAGACTGAAGATGGTAGGGTACCATTGAAAACCAGAAAGCAAGCGGGAGCCATTTCATCCTAGTAAGGAACTTCTCAACTGTACACACACTAGATTCCACTCCAGGTACTTCAGGTTGGCGAACGTTCAACCCCTCTGCACTACTAAGCCAGCCGACGTCCAATGGTAGAATTCCCTTTTCCATCAGTTTGTGACATATAGTGCGATGATCGTCCATTATCACTGGTGATAACTGTCTTAATCCCAACAAGTCTGAACTACACCAGTCACAACTTTTTATGAGTGACTAACTTCAGAATTTTCCTATAGCTCTAGTGGAAAATCGTGACTGATTACCTTCAGACCTATCAGGAGTGATATATTTTGCTTAATGCTAACTTATTATTATTTTAAACGACATGTCATAAATTATTATTTGGTTATTTACATCATGTACTGTTTGAAGAAGTTAATCTTGTTTTCGAAAATAAAAAAAACAACTGAAGATAGAAAAAATGTATATTTTTGTTCTATATGCACTATAGAACATATTAACATTCAACTCAGTAGTATTTAAATTACCAGTTATAGTTTTGCTAAATAAATATTCCGTTATATAAACCTGACATAATTATGTCAAACGAGATGAAGATGCCGACTCAGTAGTATAGAAGGTTAGGTGCTTGTCAACTTGAAGCCGTTGAGCGAAATTTAGGATGCTCAATGCTGAGGAGTCTCAAGCCAGGACGAAACAGTGCTACCTGGTTTTTAATGGTACTCTACCAACGCCAATATGTGATAAATGGATAAATTTTTAAAAACTCACGGTATTGTTTACAAATTAGAAAACAATCAGTAGTGATTTAGCTGAACTCCAATCTATTCCTTAGATGCACAGTTGATATGAAACTTCATAAAT
Organism: Schistosoma japonicum; assembly: GCA_025215515.1. Taxonomy (NCBI): domain Eukaryota; kingdom Metazoa; phylum Platyhelminthes; class Trematoda; order Strigeidida; family Schistosomatidae; genus Schistosoma; species Schistosoma japonicum. The sequence goes on along the minus strand of CM046063.1, from coordinate 16,453,380 downwards.
TGTTCATTTTAGCTCAATTCATTTTCACCAAACCATCATTAGTATTTGTAACAGTTCGCATCTAATCAAAAGATATTTTATTTTCCACAGGATTATGTAAGAGCTACGTGTATAAAGAAAAATAAACGAGAAATGAGTAGGAGAAAAAGGTGAGCTGACGACTCAGTAACCATAACATGCCCACTTATACTGAATAAAGAAAACAATCTATCAAAATTAAGGGATGATACAAAAGTGAAACAAGGATAATCTGATAATTGAAACTAGAAATTGATGAAGCTTTGAAATCTACTACTTAAATATTTTTGTATTATTACCTTTATGAAAGAAACTCCTTAATGTTATGACATTTTGAAACAAAATGTATTACATTCATTCATAAAGAACATTGTATTTACTGATTTGTTTGACCTAATATTCTGTTTACTATTTTACTCATTAACCTTATAAGTCAAATGTATAATAATATATGCAAATAGAAATGTATATATATGTATGTATACAACTTTTAGAAAATGTCACTTAGATTTCATATGAATATCTGGAAAAGAAAATTATAACGACCTAATTTAGCAAAAATTAATGATGGTTAACATTGTTTCATTATTATTGTACACTCAGTAAATGTCAATTTAGTGTATATATTAACATATCTCGAAACTAGTACATAATTTTTAACTTAAGTGTTGATGCATTTATGCACTTTTTTGTGTATATTTATGTTTGTGTGCTTATAAAAGTAGATTAAGTTGAAATAAACATTTCATTAGATGATAAAGATGAAAAATAGAAGAGTGAAACTTCATCTGGTAGGTTATTTGATTGATAGGTTATATCTGATGGCATCTGATGATATTTCATTGTAATGAATTATATCAAAGTTTGACCTAACTCATATATTGTATGAAAAAATAGATAAATAGAAATATCATTGAACACCAGTTAGTGTAGTTCAGAAAAGGACAGTCAGAGTTATTTTGCTCACTTTGTTTACTGACAGAATATGAGTGATTTGAAAAAGGCTTTTTCTGTCATCTCTCACATCCACCAAATATGCCACATAGTTTATGAACTCATGAAAGCATTCATATACCTAACCTTTGTATTTAAAGTAGTTTGTATAACCCTTATATCAGAGCGGGTCGGATGAGTACTGTTATTCCACTTTTTCCAAGATGTTATGTTCTTACATAATCCTGATGTTTGGTTTTTTATTCTTAAATGACCATTATTAAAGCGAACTGTTATTTTAATGTTTTCCTAGTTTTATTATTAGAAGTTATGTAATCTGTCAACTTCCCATTTTCAGTTTTTCACTTCCGTTGTGGTAATTGCATTGTCCTCCGTTAATTACTTAACAATCACCCAATATTATTTTCAGTTATTCGTGAAACTGTAATATGATTATGCGACACTACTACTCAACTAGTATTTTATTTCTTGCGTCTGATTTCAGATTATGATGCAAGACTAGTTAGAATGAAGTACATCGTCACCTTATTTGCTTGTTATTAAAATGAATATTCAGTTTGAATAAAATTAACAATTTCATAACCTAAACTTATTGGTTAATTGAAATGAATAAATCAAGGCTGGATAGTCTGAACAACTTTTATGCGTTTTTTGAGAACCAATTTTATTTAAATAGTTTTCCTGATCAGACTCCCAAACCAACATCTTACTTTTCTAGACTAAAACAGTCTTTGTATAATTCGAGTTCTACTTATAAACGCTATCAATATTCCAACCCTAACAATATTCCCTATCTTTTCAACTATATATCACTTATTTTAGTTGACTGGATTTGTCATAAATTGAAGTTAGTAGGTTACCGTTGAAGACCAGGAACCATTAGACAGATATCTCGTCCTAGTGTATGATTCCTTAGTAGTATGCTCTCTCGACTTCCATCCACAGGCTTCAGCTTGACAAACATCTGACAGTCAGCATCATTGGACCGGCATCCGATGATAGAAGTTCTACTTCGAGACACACGATCATCTACTGACATCGGTGATAACTGTCTTACTCTCGATGAGTCCGAACTCTATCACTTATATGTATTTGAAATACTCATTATTTAGTCCACTGGCGTTTTCCTAATTAATTTGATGCTGTTTTTTTTTAATTCCATAATGTCTAACCTTATGTCACTATAGCTTATTAGTTTTCACACTAATTCTGGAGTTTTCATTGTTTTGTTATTACTACTGTCAATTTTTATCACTGTCACTGTGGTTATGTTGCTACTGTTTTATGTAATAATTAATCGATTTTGTCATTCCAACTACTCCACTGCACAAATTCCATTTTGGTGATGACGTCACATATATTCTGGTTATTTTATATAGTAATGAAATTAATTCTTGTTTAGAAGGATTAATTTCACAAAATGAATAAATTAGTCTTACGTTTGTTTATCATACGGTAACCCAAATAAAGCAACTTATATAGAGATTTGTAATGGTAGCATAATTATCATATTTGATATCACGAATTGATCGGAATTACAAAACTACTGCGTACTGGTTACTGACTTTTCAAGGTAACTCCTGGAATTCTAGTAAGAAAACCTAAGCAAATTATAATTAATGGTAAAGGAAGAGTTATATGATGGTTGACTGCTTAAGCAATCATTGTAGGGAAGTTTCTTTCTGACAGGAACTTCTAATATTTACTACTAGTCATACTGTACGAAAATCAATTAACAGTTATCGATTAATTCATAGTAGTTAATTACTTGTAAATAAAAATTCGAAATTCGATATAACTAGAATCATTGTGATAAATGAAGCTGAGGTTATTTACGACGTTTTCAATCGACATTGACTTCACTGTATCCAGTATTAGAATTAATTTTTTTTGCATTGACTTAGTGTTTGTATGCTTCATTTTGAAGTGTCACCTTCGTCATTTTCTAATTTTTCGTCTTGACTTTTAATAGTTTTGTATCATTCATTTGGAACAACAGCTGTTCTACATTCACATATTGATAACAAACAGTTGTGTGTTGCTCTGGTTGAATTAAATAAAATATTTACTTGCAAAATTGTACTCCATTAAATGAATGGGATAATAACTGAAGGTGATAGAAACGACTCACTTAGTGAATAATGAGGACTGTGCAAATAAAATCAACCTGTGAGTCTTTCTACCGTTATTATTATTTATATTTTTATTTAATCATGACTAAATATATTTATCCCCTAGAAAAAGATGAATAGACAATATTTTTGTACTTTGATGGATCTACGTTGGTTATAGATTTTTCACTTATTCACTTGATATCGAAGTCAGTTTAGTTGAACAAATTATTCACAAGATAAAATTGTTAATAATTAACTAAAATAATCTTGTGAAAAGATAAGTGTTATGATGTCAGTTGAATGTGATATGAATTACTAATAAATGTCAGTTAGCGGAACAGTTCTAAAATTTCAGTTGTATTGTGTACATATGATGAACTTCTAAGATTCCCTCAAAGTATTATATTCTGAGAAGTCGTAAATGAACTTTATTAAAGTGATGAAGTGATAAAAGAATTACTTATATTATTTGGTTTTCAATAATTCTCCAAGTAATATCAGATTACAATATCAATAAGTGTTTGCAACTGTATTTAACACATCAAGTTTATAGAAAACTATTTACATATGATTTTTCAATATTAAAAAAATTATTATAGGTGATGATCGGCTAGAATATTTTTTTAATCTTATGCTTGTAATTCTTATCATAGCCAATCACATAAAATATGTAGTAGACAATTTGTGTATGAATCAGAATGGATAAAATAGTCCCATTGGTTGTTTTCTTAAACTTCTCGGTTATTAATTGGTTGATAGAGCTGATTTTGTTATCACTGCTTATTTGTTTATGTTTAGTTTACACCATGAATGAGTTAACTTTGCTTAGAAATTTTCCAAGTCACTTTTAGAATATGAAGAATCCTCTTTAAATTTATAACCGTAATATATATATATATATATATATATATATATATATATATATATCCTAAAACATGATTAACAGACTATGAACATAAGCTGACTAAGTTGATTTGTTTCCTTGACAATCAATTGATATCTAGAGATAGATCTCTATAAAATATTATTAGTAAATTAAATCACTAGATCAATAAATGAAATATCACTTTTATGGTAATGAATTAAATTCTTCAAATATTTTAATCAAAACATTACCTTGAGTTTCAGAATGTTCTTACCTTTCTTTTTTGAAACGTCAATTTAAGGTAATACCTTCCTTCCCCTCTCCTTAATGTAACAGAATCATATAAATTCATTTATTTTACGAATCCACTGATAATATAAGATAAACAGAGTTCAAATAAACAACGATAGCAACAACAACAACAAATAAACATTTATTAAGTGGCATCATGAAATAAGATAATAAACAATTAAATATAAGAAATTAAGGACATAAGAAAAAGTCAACATAAACATCCTATTGAGTTTATAATCTTCTTTTGTGAGTATAATTTGCATACATATTTCAATTAATTAATTTTATACAGTGAGTGAGTATAGGATTATTACATCAGATGACATTTTTTTTTCACTTTTAGTTATGTTTTGAAAATTTAGAGTAGATATATCATTTAGTACTTATTATCCATTATACTAAAGTGTATTTTGTACATGACAAAGTTACACTTGTAGTTTATCTAGTGTAGCTTCTAATGACTAAACTAGCTTGCATTGATAAGGTGGATAGTAGAAGACAGTAATGAGTGAGGAAAAAAATGTATATGATCGCAGATAGAATATAAATGGAATTGCTTTCCACGGTGTTGCTTGTTGTGATCTGGTGGTAATGCATAAGAATGAGCACCTTCAGTTATTCATATACACTAAAACAAGCATGGCCAGGATTATTGATGAAGCTCACATAACCACTTATTTTGAATAGTTATTTGCAACCACAGTACCCATATAATGATACTCTCTTATGTAGATGGAAAAGAGTCTAGATAGTACTTAACTCTTCTTAAAACAAACATTGATGAAAAATTTCTTTTTTGTACAATCATCAACAATAAGAACATTAAAAATGATGTTTCATTTAAAAAAAACAAAAACATAATATTAATGATATGTAAATTTATGTCTGTTTTGTACTTTTTTTTTAAAAAAAAGAGTATAAATACATTTCTATTTTCTTATCACTCAGTTACAATTCAATACAAACAAAAAAATAAATTAGAGAAAAAAACTAATTCATTATGAAATCAATAATTACAACATCATTCAATCAGTGTATTATTATGTAATACAATTTGTATTCTATGAATATTATTCAACTTAATATATGACGTATTATATTTATGTAAATTAAATAAATATGAATATGTATTTGTATGATATGTAATATGTAATATATGATTCTTTATTAATTAAATGTATCAATTATCAATTGTCTTATATTCAATAGTTTAATATTTTCATTTCTAAGATATGATTAATTGATAATGGAATGTTTACTTTTATAATGCATAACAACATACATTTATTGTGTAGGCTAACTTCATGATAGTATAACAATCAATGATAAATGTTATCTTTTTTTTAATGAAATTAACTAAATTATATTATTAAGTTTATTCTGTATTAATGACAAATCATTATTTCATCAGTTGAACAAATAAAAATGTAATTGAAACTGTAGAAAGAACTGCCAGTAACTGGATAAATCAAATTTTTAATACTAATAATAATAATGAAAACACCATACCTAGTGAAAAAAATTATTGACGACTATTGTGTAACTCGTTGGTGTTTGAAACTACAGGTTTCAATGTTAACATCAACTGTGAAATGAAGATACACCCACTAGAAGAGTTTTCAATAGAATAAGACTTACATCATGGTTTACACTACTGTTTATAATTCGTCTATTCTAAATAATATTACATTTTAAGCTGTAAAACGTAAACGGTTTATGCTGCTTAATACTCAGCGACTAACTGTGACAATATATAATCTTTTGTTGGAGTAAAATTGATAACTAACAATAACTCTTTCATATATAGATTTTGTCAACCATAATGTGTGAGAAATTACAACTTAGTACACCTTAAGACATTGAAGAAACTCATTAATATTTTCATACTAGTTTTGTATCACCGACTAATTTTAATTGGACGATCAATGAAAAACAGAAAGCACAAGAAGGCTGCTGTATTCTAGAATGCAACTTTAAACCATCGAGCACCCATGACTGGGTATAAAACTTATGGCCATCAATTGTCACAGGTAGCGTTTGAAGTTCATACTACTGAGTAGGCTTCTTTAACTTTGTATTTCTAACATCAATTGATTTGCGATATGGTGCGTGATGCAAACTACAAACTGTAATTATCTTTTTAACACTTTCCTATACTAATAACAATCATATCTTCACCAGTGGCTGAATTTTAGAAGTAATTCTCAAAGCTCTAATGAAAAACCATAACCAACGAAGTTCCATGATAACAACACTAGAGCGAATGCCGAATATCGGCATTAAATGTTGGTTGCGTGATTCCACAAATTAACTAGAACCAAAAAACTAAGTCCACGGTTTTCGAATAAGTGGGTTAAGAGATTTTTATTCCTCTTTTTAAGTTATGCGTAAGTATGGATGAAAAGTTTCATACTAGGACAAAACAGTATCCAATACTTTCGATTTTTGACAGTCGTTCAGTTGGAATCACTTCGTAATGTGTACTGCATATATATATTCATATATACAATGATTGGCTTCTCTGTGGTGTAGGTTTACTATTAATACACCAGTTCCGCAATTAGCTTTTAACTACTGGATCTTTAGTGTATACTTTGATCAATTATTACGTAGAAGTACCTATAACTTTATCATAATCCATATGATTGATATAACTCATTATGTGCAAAACAATCTGTCTACAACAATGTTATTAACATACTTTATTAATTTGAAATTGTCAATTCAAGGCAGGAGGGAACATGTTTGATGTGAAATAATACATGTTTAGCATTCGTGTACTGTGGTAACATGTGATCTACTTTACACAGAAGCTTTTTGCTAAACCAATAGGTTTATGTAAACTGTTTAATTTTTTTTCCTGGATTCCTTTCCACTTATTTGTTATTGGAATATTATTATTAGTAACAGTAAGTAGTTTTATTTACTATTATTAATTCATATGATATTTCACATGATTATTTAATTACTTTAAATGTGTATTAATTTCTAGTAACTTCATAATTTTCTTTCATTTTTCATAATAATTAACATTCTAATTGAACTGAGGTGTTTTTGTGGAGATGGGTATCAAAGTTATCTGTTTATATTCGTCACACATTGATGTTGGTTGGAATGTGATTGAAAACCCGAAAGTATTGGATAATCGCCTAGTCTTAGTATAGATCTGCTAAATAACGCATACACTTGAGATCGATTGGGGATCGAACACAGTGTCTCCAAGTCTCTTGACGAACTCTTAAGTATCTGCACTAGTGAACTAGTCCGCGTTCATTGGTAGAATGTCCTCTTCTATCAACTCGTGATATGGTGAGACATCCACTCAGTATAAGCTGACTAATTACTAACTGCAGGATGTTCCTGAAGTTCTAGTTAGAGGCTGTGACTGGTGGAGCTTATACTTTTTGCAGGTGAGATAGTTATTATCAGCGGTATTGCCTAGTCATCGCCCTCTATCATATAATGATAGAAATGAGGATTCTACCATTGGACGCTGACCTATTTCAATGGTACAGGTGGTTAAAAGTTCGTTATGAGACCCGAATAGACTGGGTTAAATCCCCTGTCGTAATAAAGGTTATGCACTAATTAGGAACCGTATACTAGTACTAAACAGCTGCACAGTGCTCTTTGGTCTCGATTGAAGCCCAACTAACATCAATCTATGACGAATATGAGCAACCAGATTATCATTTTTTAAAATTCATGAACACAAAGCAATTTGAACGCTTCAAAAATTAACACCGCCTTCACAGAAACGTTTACTATCTTCCACTCTCTACCCTCAGGCTTATAAAATATGAACTGACTTCAGTAGATGATACAATAGAAAGTTTGTCGTGAAGTCGAATGATTGTAGATACCTTTATAGATGACGATCAGAATAACATTAAAGTTTGCATTTATTATCTGTTTTACATCCTAATAAAAACTTACTATTTTATAAGCACTTGAATAGTCGATACATTAGTATGAATTCAATATCTCATTCTTTTATGCTAATCTGGTAACCTAATTTACCTTCACAATTTCAACAGTACACACAAAATTATCTATCCAGCTGGCGACCTGCTTGAAATCTTGAGCTACCACATTTTATCAAAAATTTCAACAGGTTACTTATAGCTTTCTGTTTTGTTTTAATTGCCGATTTTTGTCCCAATATTGCATTGTGAACTCTCACGTCCTTTATAAAAGGTTTACGAGATATCATGAGTAATTCAGTTAGATCTCAGCGAAAACATCACGGTGGCTGGCAACATATATGGATAATGAAACCTGTTGCTAAATCACTAGGTAAAGGAATATTTCTACTCCGTAAACTAAAGGATATCGCAGCATGGAAGCTTACCAGAATAAGATGTGATCAACGAATTATTAATGATTCAGTGAATCAACAACTACCTGAAACCTATGTTGTCTCACGATATATAAATAGTCCATATTTATTATGTGGACGTAAATTTGATTTATGTGTCTATATTCTATTCAACCCAATGAAAATGTGCGTTTACAGAGATGGATTTGCTCGCTTCTCCAATACACGATTTTCATTTGATTCTATTGATGATCATTACATACATTTGACAAATACTGTACGAAAGATTGCACCTGATTATGATTATGAAGAAAGGTTGTAAATGCTCGATTGGTCGTTTACGTCAACATCTTCTAGCTAAATATAGCTATGAAAAGACGTGTACACGGTAAATCAGTAACTTGTTGAAACACTATATGTTGAAATTTCATATTGTACTAAACATACTATTGAATAAAGCTATTATTATTATTAAAAAAACTTTTAAAAAAATCAAGGAATTCAACTAATTTTCAATAACATATTGAGTTCTACTATATTCGGTTGTTGAAATCATGGATGAAATTTATCAGCTAGTACTACTCACGATAGATTGAATAGATTAAATTTCTAGTCTTCAACAAACATGTTTTATCGGTATTCTGGGTATTTTAGCAATTTATTTAGTGATTATGTATTGCGTAATAGAATACAACTTTCATAAAATAACATATTTCAAGCACCTAAATTTATGTATAACAGACTGTTGTGAATAAATCATCGCAGTGCAGATAACACACTTAAAGGGAAACATAAAAATAGTGAATTTAATGGCTTGAAATGATTTTTTATGGAAATTACACTCACCCATTAAACGAATCATTGAAAACACAGTAAATGAACATTGAAAAACGTTGCTGATAATCTAAACTAATCAACAACGCTTAATTGTGTACTAAACTGCTGATTATTCAATGAGCTAAATCAGTAGTTTTGAAATAGCATTTATCTTTATCTGACCTACAAAATTATTAATTGTTTATCAAGACAGTTATAGCTTTCAATTTTATATTTTAGTAACCAAGTGTTACCTCGAATTTCCACGAAATTCATTTACAGACGCTTTCCCAAAAATTATTATCCAAAATAGATGACATGAAAACTGATTGCAATGCTAAATCTATCTAATTAACTCATCACAATCTACTGTTAGATTCCCTGGCTACATTTAAGACATTCTAGACAACTTTATTGTGTTTAATTTGGTAAATTTCTTTCAAATCACATTGTTTTGGTACTCGTAGAGAGGATACTTATTCACATTCCTTATTTGTCATTCAGATATGAAGAAATGGAAACCTTAATTATATTATTTCTAGCCTCTCCGTTGATTCTTATTCTATATCTTAGCTGTAACTTTCATTACAGGTAAGCTCATTTCTTGTAGTGAATAATTCATTAACTTCTATTATCAATTTGATTGTCAGATTTATTTTGTTATTATCTACTGCCAAATGCATGCATACTCCTATCTCAGATTCAACGAAGTGAAGCACTATTGCCATTGAGAACACTTTTTGTTAGGTTAACGATTACAACTTTAAACCTAGCAAATTTGAGTCCTTTGACTAATTCACTTATATTAGTATGGTTGATTCATCTTTGATTTCCAAGGACTTAATCTTAAGACTGAATTTTAATAGACAATAAAAAACTGTCCTTATAATCGATAATTGGTAAAGATTTAATGAAGGGTATAGTTGAATTTTTACTCAGATTGAGATCACAGGGTTTGATTATATCATTTTGCCAACCACAATCTTATCAATAGTATTATTACATCCTTCCGTCAGCTCTATTTATGAATTCATTCTTACAGCTGTAGGTTAGCCTATAACTACGGTGTGAAGTTGAGTCGAATGAAATGTCATTTTCTTAATATTAATGACTATTTGACCCAACATTGTAATATGTGTTTTCTAATCTGAAATATATCCGAAGACATTTCAAGTCATTTACATCGTTACCAACCACGCTATTTGTGTCCCGACTTCAAAGTAATTAAGAAGTGAATTGAAATGGTAATATGTGTATCCTAAATTCATTTTTTAATGAGAAGTTTGAACGATTAGGCAAACGTCACATCAATCTTAAAATATTGTACTTTGGGCAATTTTATACTTGACATTGTACATAAATAATGTAAAGAACTAATCTGAATATAAGTCGCATTCGGCTTGGTAGCAAGTTCTCGTCACAGTTTATATTTCTGCTCAATTTCACTTAAATATTTTAGTGAAAAATTGTCTATCTGTACATAACAATGCACTAACTACTGTGTGGCAATTAGTGTGAATAAAAATGAAATCTTGAATACTTCGGGATACGTCCAAGCTGCCATTAAATTCAACTATGAAGAGGAACACGCAAATAGCGTAGTTTTCATGGATTCCCTCCACACATGGAAAGACGGTCTAATAAGAAGGAATATATTTAGAAAGAATGCAAAGACTAATCAATATATTGATTTCCTTAGCTTCACATTCTTTCAGTACAAAATATGTTTGGTCAAATGTATCGGACACAGAATCAAACAGTTATGATACTAGGATGACGTGGATTTAGGAAACAGGTCAATTTTATTGAAAATACTTGACTAAACCAAAAACATAGTATAAAAGTGAACATAGTATGTAATAAAACCTTTTGTCTAAGACTTAATTTCCAAGGGGACATATCTAGAGAAATTTTACAACTTAAAAGTTTCACTGAAAGGACTCATTTTCATCTTACCTTCTTAAATACTCATTCATAGAACCAAGAGTAAGATACAGACGATAAGCTACAAAAAAGCTAATAGTTCAAATGATTCTTGTTTTTATATATTTTATAGGGAGCCTTACATTATTTTTTTCTGTTTACTACAAAATAAACCAATAGACTTGTGTATGAGAAATGCATTTCAAGGTAAAACACTTTTTCAATGAAATCATAAAGCCGTATCAGTGGTTCATAATGGAAAAAAAAACAATGTATTTCCAGCAAATAAACTCAAAAACCAAGGACAAGTTCAGAATTCACAAGATTACAAATATATGTAAATGTCGAAAAAGGTCAACAATCTTAGTAATAATGATAGTGATAACAAAATAATAATATAACACCAGGAATAAATGATGAAATTCAATTGATTGAGTTCATTTTCTATAGGAATCAGTTATATAAAAATTTCTGTCAATGTTCATATATTGTTTTATAAGATCAATCTATGTTGACACATTGTGTAAGTATTTATGTGTAGACGTGAAGGAAGGGCGCAGGGTGACGAAAATACAGTTTCTAATGAGAAATATTAGATTATCAAAATGATATTAATATGACATTATCACATGTTGATTAATGATTGCTCAGTAAATAAATGTAGTATATTCATAAAATAATTTAAAGAATAACGTTTATTATGAATAATACTACTATATTAGGAAGTTATTATTCTATTTTATGAATTATTTTAAATGAATATCAACTTATGGTTCCATGAATTATGTAGGTGAGTACAAAACAATACACATACAGAAGAGAGAGAGAGAAAGAGAATGAATCAAATAATATAAGTTTGTTAATTTTCGAATCTAGTTCAATCAATCATTTCATTGATAAATAAAACAACAACATAATAATAATAATTGTGGAATTATTATTGTTATTATTAACTGTCATAATCATCAACACCGACTTCAACATCCTCTTTATCATTCTATGTCATTAGAATTCTGTGGGGTTATTTTTCTTTTTAATGCTCTTTAAATGATATATGCAAGTGATTAAAAATGAAATATGACATAAATGTGTGTGTAATTTTGCGTTTGTATGTAAATATACTCATTACCAAAAAAAAAAAATAAATTATCTACAACAAGTTCTATTTGCTTCATGATTTTTTCTACGAACACTATTTCCTCTTGATAGGAATGATGATGTAGTCAATGTGACAACTGCAACTTGCTTATCTTCATTCAGTTTCATTTCTCTATAATAAAGCAATAAATAATTATTGTTTACATACATTGTATACCTGAACAGTTAAACTATTGGATAAATGTGAATAAAGTTAGAAGAACATTTATCATCATATCACAGTAATTGAAAAAGTTGTTCAGTATTATTTAGTAAGAGTTGGAGATTTTCTCATGTTGCTATTTAAAACCGTACCCTGGTTAAATTGCTGTAGCCATATTTGAGATGTAATTAGTAGTAGAATTTAGGATGTCAATTAGATATAACTGCATAAATGTGGTGAATTCTACACTGAGACTCGAATCTAGTATGTTTTAAAAGTTAATGTGTCAGACAATGAACTAGTAAGTTAATATAGATATTGGTATGTTCAACTGGCACGAAAGTAAAAATAAACGTTTGTAATTTTCCGTTGTTGATATTGTCTGGGTATAAGCATCAGTAGTGAGAAGTGAGTACATCCGGCTGAAGAAACTAGTATCTTTGATCGTGTTACCAGACAAACACCAAATGTACTTAAATTGTGTAGAATTAGTTTTATATTATCTTTGGTTAGTCTTAAGAGACCTCTAAAAATAAACAGTTGTCTTTTATAACTATGAATAAACCGATTATACTTGAACTGGTTTGAATAGTGATTTTGATCTATTTCCGATACTCTATGTTTAATCCAATAATTTGACCACAAAGCTAAAAGTTTTGAAAGATAGATCGGTAACTATTTGATAACTAAGTGATTAAACATTGACTGATTGTGTCAGTAGACAACATAAGTTAATATAATTGGCTGTGTAATACATCACTATACCTTAGCTTATATGTATGGAAGTATCAGATGAAGCATCCGGATATGTATTCTTTGGTAATCATTGAAAAAGATGAAAATTTATTCATCATTTAGAACTTTGTTCACGTTTCACGGAGTTATTTATTAAATACGCTTCACTTAGTTGATGAAAAGAAACTATTCTTATAATCACGTGATTTCATAGTGTGGAATAAATATCCACAGTGAATGCTTTGATGAAACTATGTAGATGATTTCGGTTTCAAACGGATAAGTCATAGGTTTTATTTATGGTATACACACTGAACTAGAAAAAAACTTCAAAATTTGTCATTATTACTGAGGCGAAATCATTGAGATATAATTTTCTAACATTTCACATATTCAACTTGATACTTATCGAATATCAATCAATGAGGCCTTTTGTATAATAATAACAGTCTATGTAGACAGGATCAGTTACGTATCTGTAGAGAATTCGACATTCATTGAAATGGAAGCATATTCGACAAATTAAATAAAATGAATGTTCTATATTTCATTTAGAAACATAAATAAACTAAGAACAATATCAATTAAACACTTTCTTTGATTTTGCAACTACGTTAATGAAAACTGATTTTCAATAAATTTGACTTTTATTCGACGTTATTCATCAACTTCATTAATATACATTTAGATGATCGTTCAATATACATTTAATTGTCAGTATAATGTAAAAAAAATCAACAGGTGTGTATTTATGCAGACAGAGAATCTTTTAATATCCAATTAGGATAGTTACATTTTACCTCTTTACTAGGCATTCATTCATTTAGTCATAAGTTAATTGAAATTAGGAATTTACTTAGATTGCTACAGAAAGATTGAAATAATAAGGCAAAACTACATTTGTAACACTATCGACAGTGCTTCCATTTATATATATATATATATATATATATATATATATATATATCGGTGTTTTGGAATTTCAAGGTAACTGATACTCCATTAATCAACTAGCTACATTTAAGTCTTCTGTTATCATGATAAACCAAATAGCCTGAATTCTCAGATCTTCTTGTTAACTTATATTCATTTTCATAGATAACCTGGAATTCGTATTTATTACTAATTAATTTACTACCATTTGATTGATAAGTGCTAACATACGTCCAGGTTATCCGAGCGCCTGCTACAAACCACCTAGCATTAACAAAATAGTGAACATGATTTCAAGTCACTTAGATTAACATCCGCAGTACAGCTCAACAAATAAAATTTGAGCAGGATAAAAGCCTTAATAAATATGATGATATCTATCACAAAGTGACTAATTAATTTAAATATTTCAGTTATATAGGAGGTCAGTGTCTATTCAAATAACTCACTGATAACAGTCACATACTGTGAAAAAGGTTGATACAGATTCGAATTCACTAAGGCATATAAGCACTTTCAACGTTTCATGTACGACTCACCAACAAGTGTATATTGACATAAAACGTAGGTGGAACAAGGTTTTGTTTTGATTATCTCCAACCGCTCAAGGTTAACAGCTTTTTAATAAATTATGAGACTTTAATATTAGAAATAATACTGATGAGAAAACAATTTTTTAATCCGTAGACTTTTATTTTTAGTTACTATGTGCATTATCATTTTCACATTTGGAAACAATTAAAATATTAGTTTGACATTTAATGTGTAATTAGTATGTGTGAGACGACGTTACATTTTTGTCAGCTTAAAAAGTCAAATCACTTAACTCCCAAATGTTTGACCTGACTTACTTTGTGAGTAGTTCGATAGCTTCTGTAATATTAAGCTTACTTAATACACTTGTTTCAATGAATGAAATTCGGTGTAACTAGAAGAAAAAAGAAATTACGAGTTCAGTAGTAGTAAATGAACTAATGAAAAAACTCAAGTTAATGTTACCGTAAATACAATTCCGTCTTAATAACTAATGTAAATTTATATCCCATTATGTATATGAAAAATCTTGATTATATTGTATAATTAAACTATCCATTTAAAAAGATAAAACTTCTTTCAAAACTGGATTTAGTGTGTAACTTTCGAATTTGATGTTGAAGGAAAGATTACAACGATTTTATTAAGGCAATTATAGTAAGTAACTAACATAATCTTTAACATTGGTTAATCTTCATACACATTAATTAAAAGATAACAGATAGATTAAGTAAAGAAAGAAGTTAATTTTAAAGTAACTTCATATTTGTTCTATACATCTAGGTGAAGTTTAAATAACCTAAGAAAAAGAATGAAAATGATATTAGATGTTAAAACGAATCAAAGTGAATATAAGGATGTTTGCTATGATGAGTATTTATAGATCATTTGTATAAAAATACATAGCCTTGTTGTAATGAGGATATAAGTTTACATAGATCTCTGAGTAGTAAACAGTGTGATCTTTTTGTAGTTCATTTTCCTAATTAGATGGTATCGATTAGGCTGCGATGTTGCTAGTAGTCTATGTGACTTGGAATCCTGTTTATTAGTCTGTTCATGTTAGGTGGCTGGAAGTAGTTAGCAGGAAGCATTCGTGCTATTAGTTACTTGTCAGGATTCGATATAATTCAAGAAATACTAAAGACTAGATAAACATGACACTAGTTACCATACAGTGATTAACCAATTTAATACACTGTGACTTTGGTTCGAATAATGCAGCGAGCATCAGTTCCGTTGATAAACCAATTAACTCGAAACCTAGTCCAAAAAGAATTTCCCAACAACTGTTTCCAATTAGGTAATATCAGTGGATACATATTATCACATAGAATGTTATGCAAGAATATTGTTCATAAGTTGTGACACGCACCTCCACCTGAGGAAGAAATTAGGAAAAACATTGATGGTGGATAGGATACATATCATATTGTATCACAAGACAAGCCCTAACTTGGCGTCCTCAAGGCCAAAGGGTAAATGGAAGACCAAAAAATAAATTGTGTCGGGAATTAGATACAAACATGAAAAGAATGAATAGCACCTGGGAAGAAATAAAAGAAATCCAGGACAGAGTTGTTTGGGGAATCCTGGTCGGCAGCCTATATTTCACGAAAGGTAATGGGGATTGTTTAATTGATCGCTGTGATATGTCAAAAGGTAACCAACCATCTTACAACATTAAAAAAATGAATTGTGCATTCTGAATGAATTATTTCTTACTTTGGCTAAATTGTTGCCCATTTCATATGTGATATACTTTTGGGATTCAGGTTGTCTCATATCATTATTACCATCATTATTTTCATTAGTACTATTGTTAGCTGTATTGCGTAAATCAACTTTATTCCCAACAAGAAGAATCGGAACATTCGCTTCACTTGTCGATTCCTTTATTTGTTAACAGAAAACAAGACGAAAATTGTGAACCAAACATAAAGTGAATTACACATGTTGAATTTGGTTGTAAACTAATATATGCATATGATTCCAATCATATGATTCTAATGTTTTAATGATAATCATGGCATTTAACTATATATTATATGTTTATTAGTTTTTTTAATTACATTTGCTTGTGAAGACACGATGGATTCTCACAAAGTACTGATGACTGAGTATTTTTAGTAATAGGAACTCTATATATGTATAGGGTAGCTAATCATACCAAAAAAAATACTTGGCCAAAAATCATCTGCATCATTGGTTTATGTTTTCTAAATATATCTAAACATTGAAATACAATATTCGCATTCGATAGATTACGCCAAGTAAATAAACCCGTAAAGCTCATCTCACTCTTTCTTGAAACTTATTAGGTGGATGTACTTGTATTCCAGTGCTGATGACTTGAACTCAGAACCTTTTTGCTATTAATACCAATCAGTTATCTTCTAAGCCATGGAGTTTAGATTATCACTAGCTTGTTTAGTAGGTATGATGTTTATATAATTACGACCTAGTAAAATTCAGTCCTGGATATATCAACGGAATAGTTCAAAACTATACTAACTGGAAAACCCTGTTAACTTACTCATAATTACGGCCATGTATCCAGGTTTAGTAACCATAGGTAACATATATGAGTTATTAAATTAGTATCTGAAATTTACATCTGTAATAAGTAATGACTAAGATTAATAACTTTGAATTTCTCGTATTATCAAGGAGTATTTTTACTACCATTTTAGTTGGATTGTGACTGGCAAGTGGAATACAGGACGCGCGTTTCGTCCAGTTGCCAGTCACAATCCAACTAAAATGATACTTGTGAATAATCGCTATACCGAGGCTATCCGCTCAGGATGCACATATAGCAACAATGACTGACCAGCTTCAGTCTATAACAAATCAATGGGAATGTACAAATTCATCCTACTATTTTTACTACGTTGTAATTGTTGATGCCAATAAACCTAGTCAGCAAAACTTGTTCCTATATTTTAGATTTTGAATTAAATCATAATAAATATTCATAGAAACTTCTTATTCAGACGTATTACTCATGTTTCAGATTCTAAGTTTTACAAATACCCACTTTAATTTGTCTTAAATGTACTTCCCAGATTATTTTCCTTATTTTAACTAGAAGCTTCAAATAGTAACAAATTACCAATGGCTGAGTGCACAACATGATATGTAAATGTTACAAGTACTGTTCGCTAATAAAGAAATGTAGTGAATTGTATTGTTTAAACTAACTAAAGAGACTGCGGAAAAAAAGCCAATCAGGACCATTAATTCAAGTTTTACAGTTTAATAAATGCTTCATATTCATTTCACTTTGATTATCCCTAGATCTAATATGCATTAATACCGTTGACGTAAGAATAGATTGTTGGATAACGGCCCATGTATTTTTTAAGAGTCGTAAGTGTAGGTTAGGTATGAAAATAAATATTTCTTATCTTAGTTTGCGTTCTTAATGCGTTTATGAGATTACTAAAAACTATATACAATGTGAATGTTAAGCCAACTTAAAAAAAGTCTCACCAAAGACGTTGCATAAACAAAGATCATGTGATATAGTAACATCACTTCAAGACAATGACGTCATGAGGTTATTGGCAATTTAATCCCCATCAATTGTTATAAATAAGAGTCTAGTAATACATAAATTCCTGTCTTCCAAGACAGATAGTTTCAGTTATTAAAGACACAGCCGCGACTAAGTAACGAAAAATAGTATGATGCTTTACTCCACGAACCATTAAAACCCATCAAGTGCTAATCGGTTGCTTGCCCTTAGTACAGAACACTTCCGTAGTGCAAAAAACTTTGAATTGACTGATGTCAGAAATGTAGACCAACTCAGTTGCCTAAACGTTATGGATTCACTGTGAACTATTAGGGCGGTGGTTTTGATCCCTGATGGTGCCCAAGAAGCCCAACATCGGAAAGTTCAATACTGACGCAAAAAACATCCATTACTTTGTGGTTACCCATATAATGTTAATTCGGAGTGTGGAAATTGTGATTCAACAACCTCTGTAACACATTCTACGCCAAAGGTAGGTGACTTATCAGTAAACAGATAACATCAAAGTGTAATCACTAAGTCATACAGTTATAAGTTTAGATAATTTTTAAACATCGCATGTGATAGTTATTAACTTAATGGTACATGTTAAAAACAAACTGACTTCTATGCTTAAAAACGAGTAGTGTTTACTAAATTTACAAGCAAAATTAATCTATGATCAGAAATATGTCAAAATCCACTTACTCTTATCATCTCCATCCAGTATTTAATATTTGCAAATGTATCCGGTTGATCAACTGCATACATTAAAACTACACCGTCTATTTTTCGAAAATATGAACGAACGACACATCGATATCTAAAGTAAAATAAAAACAAGATTCATAATAAAATATATTTATGTACTACTTAATACTGGTTAATTGTAAAGCAATTCTTATTCTCGTCTCTTTAAACATAATCAGATTGGTTTATACAGAAGTAGTAAAGTGTTTTAATTTATTGTACGCTGATAGAAAGAGTGATACTAACGCTAGATATAGTACTATATTACTTAAAGTTTACATAGATTACTTCAAAGTCAATTATTTGAAAGACAGCATTATCTGAATACTTCTATTAATTAAGAATGAATTTGCATTAAGGGAAAAAAAAGAATACTTATCAACCAGCAAATAATCCATTCAAACCATATCAAATGATTTGATGTTTTGTTTGTTTTAAATAGATTGGCATGTATTACAATAACGTAACATTTAATGCATGAAGATAAATGAAGAGATATCTTATTTGTACAGTAGTTAGTAGTATGATATGTAATCACTTGTAAAGTATTTTCAAATTGAGATGAAAACAATCAGTAAAATGAGAAGATATACATGCTCGTTTATGTGTATTTTTACTCACTTCAAAGTAAGAAGATAAGTTTCAAGTGTAATAAGAGAAATCTGGTAAAAGTAAGCAGAGTAAATATAGTGAAATTACATAAAATTTTATTTCAGATACCTAGTAATATTTTAATACGTAGCTTCCTGCACATTCTGAAAAAAAAATGGATCAAAGGGATCTAATAGATTACTACAAACAGTTGGTTGATAATTACAACATAGTTTAGGTTTTTTATATACCTCAAAATAATTGTGATCTCTGCAATTTTTGATAATGTGAATTGAGGTGGTTTTGTGTAGAAAGGTACTATGTTTAGTTGTTCGTATTCGTCACAAATTGGTTGCAGATGGGAGCTACTAAAAGCCAGAAAGCGTTAGTGATCCGTTTCGTCCTAGCGTGGAATTCTTCATCAGCGCAAGCCATCTATTCTGTTAAAAAATTGAACTCAAAGCTTCCCGATCTCACGGTGACCTCATAACTATCGGCATCACTGGGTCAGCTGGCTTCCATTTGTATAATTTTCACTGATCATAGAGCTACATTGCAAACTGATGGAAGTAAGAGTTATATCACCGGATACCAGCTGGCCTAGCGGGACGAAGGGTTAAGAGATCAACGTGAGACTTGAAGCTCTTGAGTTCGATTACCCGGCGAAGTCGAGGATGCGTGCTGGTTATGAGTCCCATATAACAACAATATACCTGTCCACTGCTCCGCTGTTTTCAGTGGTATACAACCAACATCAATCTGTGGTGAATACAAAAAACTAAATTTTCGGGTACATTTCACTTATCAAAATTTGTTTTTCTAGCAAGTGTTTTAATTGCCTTGTTTAATTAACTTTTCCATACAACAGTATGGAAATGAATCAAAATCATTTTTATATCATTAGAAATCACCTGAATTAAGTAAACTATGAAACCGTATCATTTAGAATATTCATCGTTAAAAGAAGTAGAATATCCAAGTATTTTACGTAGCCATAAAACAGCAAGAGAATAGTTTTAATTAACTGTAAATCAAAATTGAAATGTTCATATAAATGTATACTAAAGACGAAAGAAAGAAATGGTAAGCTAACAGAATGTTCATCATTAATAATCTCAATTCACTTAGTATATTTATAAAAAAAGATGTAATGAATGTAGTGGATCTCTTTTCATCTAAATCAATTTAGTAATAGACACTCATACGTCATTAGCATTGTTCTTTAAGTCCAACGAAAGTCTTTATTGTAATTATTCTATTTGTCACCAGTTAAGTTAATCAGTGAAATTAACTAAATAAATTTGGAGTATTCCTAAATTATTCTGAATGAGTTTCACAATAAAAGAAATTCAACCGGTAGAAAAAAACTAAAAGAAGATAATTGTACAATTTGTTCCCTTCAAAAATTTGAATAATCCAAGAACGACAGCATCAGCAGAATACTTTGAATTCAATATATTTCCTGGCATTCTGATCAGCTACATACATGCTATTCATTTTAGATAACTCGCATTATTAATACACATGTTGATTTTGTCAATCGAAATGTTTATCAGATAACATTTGATTGTCTAAGTAATGAAACTGTAAAGAAGTTGAATTTTGGGTATTCATAAATAGATTAGATGAATATTCTAGAGTTTAATTGCGTAATATGAAAAAAGGTTCAAAAATAACCCAAAAGGTCACGTGAGAATAAGAGTTCTGGTGAATAGTTGAAAAAGTTCAATTATGTAATTATGAATACTCAGTTGTTGTGATAATGTGAAGACCTCCTGTTACCTATAGTTGGAAGAGGAAACTGGGTTATCACTATAATGGTACCTGGGCAATTGAAGATTAACTACCGATTTTTTTTGAATACAAAGATCAGGTTTTAATCTTCTAATTACAATGGCCCTAGCAAACTTTAATAGAATCAGTTTGTGTTGTTTATTGATAATTTCAAAAGCATTTGTTATATCGACTGTCCCGTATCTGTCAAGTGACGCGTAATTAAACTTCTAAAAGTGGTTGCTTATCTCAAGCAATATATTTAGAATATATTCAATAAATCGTAAAAAAGCCTGTCTTTCTATTCTTCAGTGTACTTGATTTTGCAAGTACATGTGAACTGGTAACTTCAATTGCAGGTGACATAAAACGGATATCTGATAGATGAAATAACAAGCATTAACTATTATTTCTCTAATATATACATCAGCATTGTAATTTGTGTCTGTACCTGCAGCTTTTAGAACTATTCATCATAGAATACCGAATAGAGAGCAAACTATTACTTTATGTCTGAACAAAATCTGAAATAACAAGTCACTTCTTATTTGAATGAAACTTAAAATCTCTGGCAGTATTTTGGACATTTTTACCTAGTATATAGATTGTTCCGCTTAAAAATTATTATTTCAATTTAAAACTGCTTAGTTACTCAGTAAAGTTGGTGTTTAATGATTCAATAAATTACTTATAGATGTAGTCTTTGTTGGATTAAGCAAAATTTTCAACAAGATTTCATGCAATTATATATATTAAACTATACGAAAATATTTCGTGATTTGACAACAATAAGCAGAATGTAATAACTCCGTGTTACCCAAACTGAATTTTGTGATACTCGGATTTTCAAAAGATACTATTTTGCGATCAACACTATTCCCCTTATAAGTCAATGGAATCTTTAGTTAGCTGACATCATCGATTTTATTATATAAAGAAAAAATAATAACTTGAGATGAAATAGAGAACACTAGAAAGGTATACAACGTGCTTAGCCACCTTCATCTTCACTCTGATTGTCGGTTTAAAAGTAAAATACTATGATAAACTATGAAGAAAGTGGGGAAGAATGACGAAAGTGACTTTCTGACATTTTGATCTATTTTATAAAACTAGAATAATTGAGGTCACTTTCCGCCTCATCCTATAAAGTGATACCATATGAGTTAATTACAGCTTTTATATTATTAAACGTTTATGCTGAAAAGGACAGACCACTTCTTTTCTTGTCTTAAATAATTTTGTGCAAAAATTTCAGATACAGTTTATTACTGAAGTTAGTATCGACTTATCGATGGTTAAATTCTCTGCCTAAGTACGTGGTAAGAGATCACTTTATGTTTATCTAAAAGAAAGATGAGTTAAATGAGTGACCTCTACCTCAAAATTAATGTAGGCATTCTTAACCCTCGTTTCCTACCAGTTGGGGCTTGAAATTAACAGTGCAGCATATATATATACATATATATATGTATATACTAAAACAAAACCATCTACGTGACAGATTCACATGTTTACGACTTACGTTTCTTGACCGGCGGTGTCCCATAATTGAATAGTATACACAGAATTATTCATCAAGATATTTCTTGTCCTAAAATCAACCCCTATGATAGAAACAATTAAATAGTAGGATGAAATGAAATAACTTTTAGACAAATTTTAATATTATTAAAAGCTTGGATTACACGTTTTCATTTTCCTGAGAAAAAAAGCCGTATCTTACATAATCGTAACCTAAGAGTAATCAGAAGATAATCCATATGATTTTACAAAAATATGATCTGTTTAAACTAATTGGTTCATAGTTTACAAGAATTTCATATAAAAAACAACTAACATGAGATGTAAAACAATGAAAACATATCGCTGGGTTAGTTTACTAATCTTCAAATATATACTTGTGATTTTGTGCTCTTAGAGCTAAATGGCTTAATTGAGAAGCTTTTAAAGAAGGCACTAATGGTGGAAAATTCGTAATCAAACCTTGTAACTCATAAAACACAACATTATATGATACATTCACCTGATATGAAAATCTCCATTGCTTTAAAAGTACAATCTACTGATATATTATAATATATTGGTTCTCAGGTAGTCAATGCATCACTTTTAAGTAAATGATTTGGAATTCAGTTATCCGAAGACGACATCACCCAAAAACCCCTTTCCATTTTTACTGTTAACAGATATTTTCACTCAATAGTTAACTTTCCGAAGGATAATAATTAACAATTTGAAGTCAATTTATTCAGCTAATCAGTTGGAATTGGATCCTTTACCACATTTTAGGAACTTACGAATTCCATGATAGAAATTTTCTGTTTTCAGCCTTCAGAAAAAAGCACATTGTCTTAAAAATGGAAAATGTTGACGTTAAGAAGGTGCCGTATACAAAATTGGTTTCTCAATGAACAGTAAAGTAAGTTGGTATTCCTATGTGGTAGCGTTATATATGAAGGGTAAAATAAGAGTAAGTACTATATTAAGTAATAGAATCAACATTTGATTCTTAACAGAAAGGGGATAAAATGGATAGCTTTATGAAGCCAGTAATACACTCATGTTCATATTGCTTAATATCAGTTGGGATATGTTCTGTCAATTTCAATGGACACAGAATTGTATGCAGATTACATAATTAATCGAAATGTATCAAATACGCTGTTTGATGAGCTCAGTTGATGGACTCTGTCACTAAAAGAGATTGTATGCAATACTAGACAAACAAAGCCAGTCAATAAAAGTAAGTTTATTAAACTGATTAGCTCATTTATGCGGTTTTCTTACCACAGTATTGAAAGAAGTAAGTTAAAACATGAAGAGCGGACTAAATCCACTTGGCGGATGTTGCTAAATATCATCCAGTTTTGAATGCATTATACACAAAATAGACTAAAGATTTCTGAAGAAAATCTGTGTATCAAGTTTAATTAATACATAATCTAAAAACAATTCTCAAAGTATTGTAAATAGAAATCAAACTATATTAAACTAGGATTTCAACAAAACTTTCTGATACAGTGAATTAATCTCTGGCCACTTTATTTAGTTACTGCAATTTAGATACCCACGGCTTACCTAAGTGGGTAAATGATTTTCTCTACTACTGAATAGACAACGGATTATTTGTTCCTGTCATGGAACAAACCAGCAAAATTATGATAAAATGAAAGAAAATAAAGGCTTTTAAAATCATTATCAAAATGATGCTCCAACACACTGTACTTCTTGAAGTTCTGTTGATAATTCAAATAACCAAATATTTTTTTATAGACTTTATTCAAGTAGTCAATTTGTAAATAACTACTAATTTTATTTGAAAACGTTTGTATCTCCCCGCTGCAAGTGATTATTTACTGTTTCAATATGAGAGTCCTGAAAAGATAGCCCTAGTTTAGCGTTAACGCACAAGTTTTATAAAAGTTGAATTTCCGCTGAGAGTTTACTCGTTCAGAAAGAGCTGTTTAGACTTAAAAGATCAGTGGATAATGAGATGGTTCTAGTTAGTACATCATCACCGGGATACACGTAAGCCTACATGATAGGTTCTAAACAAGACGAGGTAACACGACTTTAATATCACTACTACATTAACTTAGTAGTAGTTCATAATTTATCTTTCTTATGTGATTCTGGAAATGTGTTTGTTCTGGCTTGACTATAAACACATAAAGACTCTACAAAGCTACTTTTGTGTAATGAGAACAAGTAAGTCTCATTAAAAAACTCAACTCATTCTTTTTTGTGAAAATCTCATAACTATTAGCACAACTTACCGAGAGTAGTTCTGAGTTGTGGATAAAAAATACCATCGCAAAATCGATATAAGAAACTAGATTTGCCAACACCTGAATCTCCAACAAGAATAACTTTAAATATACGTGTTGGTGTTAACGACTCAGTAAGGTATTTTCCTTCCGTGTTATTTTCAAGGGTTGCAAATTTATCTCTACCGTAATTGAAGGTACTCACACTACTGACATTCTCACTAGAATAATCTGAGCGTCGGCATGTTGAATCAATGTGATGATTTCGATGGTGTTGAGGTGTAAGAATACTTTCCAAATTATCAAACTCATACGGCTAAAATAGATAAAATATACGAAAATGAACATTTTTGTGTTTTCATATAATAGCTACTGAATTAAATAATTTAACAAGTGTTAGGAAATCACCGAACAATAGATGATTCTGGATACACTGTTTCCATTATATTAAGTAGTATAAATATACGAAACTCTTTCATATATCAAGAGGCTAACCTTACAGCTACTTGGTTAGAAATTAACGCTCATAACTTTTTTAGTTCCATTCAATTATTGAACATTGTAACCATCTCACTCATTCTGATCGGTGAGGAACCAGTGAACAACTTACTATTTGATAACCACTACAGCAACATTTGCTTATAAAAAAAAACATCATAACAGCCAAGAAACACCTGAGTGTCAAACTAATATTGTACTGAGGATCTAGAAGGTACTGTACTTGGTTCCACTTATTTTTAGAGTACTGGCATGTTAAACTGCCAAACCAAATGAGTGAGTACAGAAGATTAATCCATAAGAGAAGTTTCTAAACCTTATCTTATTACACAAAAGTTCTTTGTCCAGTGAATAAACCTGTGTATTAGTTCAGTAAATGTATTGCTAAAAATCCAACCCAATACTCATTTCTTGTCAAATAATGTAGTCATTTCTTTATAGTCTAATAATTGAAGGCATTTATTACTTGGTCTACGGGTTATACTTCCTAAAAGACTCATTTTAACTTCTCATGTGTCGGCAGAAAGCAATTGACTTGATAAGGTAGATCAATAGAATTGAAATTTACTCCAATTTTGTTTTGTACAAGGCACATCATCAGCATTGTTTTAGTTTAGTAGTAAACGAACCCACTAGCAGAGTCAACTCACTAAAACACACCGGTCGCTTCTAAAAATTTCCATATGATTCAACATTAATCAAATTATTGTCTTCAAAGTTTTTAATAAACATGACGATAAATTCAGCCTGTTGGAATTAAGTAGCTTGAAACATTCTAGATTATACTAATAACTAATATATAGGAATATATATAGGCCTTAATCAATTTCACATATAAGCTACGTTTAGTGCAAATCGTAAAATGATTTCTTATGAGAACTAGAATATTTTTCATACACTGTTAGATGATCTAGGGATATACTTATTATAGGACAATAATAACTGTCCTTTATTCAGTGTTATCATCACAGTATTTACAAATAACAGGCAGATCATTAAAATACTTGACGGTATATTGACCATATACGAAATTTCTAAATAAAAAACTATTTTCTTTGTTTAGTGTCGAACAAACTTATTTTCTTCTTAAACGCTTTACATACCTGTACCTACGTTTTGATTCAAATATGATGCTCAAATATTTGAACACATAAGTTTATTCGTCAAAGAAATAGAATTTTAGCTGAAGTCTTCTTGCACAAAGAACACCTTAAAAACGATACGTTATTTGTTGAAAAAGTGTTTTCACTACAAAACAGACAGTAACTGGAGGACAATTCAAAATTATGAGAGCACTGAACAATTATTTTGTTCTAATAATTCGACTCTTTATTTATTAAATAATATTCATCATATAAAGTTTATGAAGTCCAAAATAGTGAGCTGTTAAATCTTCACTTAGTTGCTGAATGATATAGTTCAGCTTCATGGATTAGTTGATCTATGTAGTCATGATTGTAGACAAATCGTTAATTCATAAGACAACAAAACTGTTGAAATATGATTTTCACATTACGATAATTCGTCATTTAATGTCAATGTATGGTGAAAACGACCTTCAACTCGAACAAACTTTCTTAGTTTATTTATTCATTTACCAAAAGTGTATTTGCAATTAATTAAATTGCCATTCTTGTGATTTTAATTTAACTTAGAATCTGATATCTTCACTCGTAGTATCAGTCTTCCTAAAAATTAACCTTAGTTGAATAGATCATGTATATATGATAATAAAATATCAAGCAAATTCCTCTTTCAGCTATCATGTGAAGCAAATGCATTTCTTTTCTTTAAAAATGATGAAAACAACCTATCATCAGTATTATTATTCCAATCAGATACGTTGATAGTTTGAAATTTATATTTTTGATCCATACAAAATTATATGATGACGATAAACAAATGGAATATCATATCCATTAGCTAAACAACAAGTGGTATACTTTCTCTAACATTTGTCATACTGACGTACAAAACGTCTAACCATGTCATTTCGGATAATGAGGCTTTATGTCCATGATTTTAATGATGAGTTTATACACACAATAAATGAAGAAATATCTCTACTTAGAATTTAAATATTCCGGTTTCGAGGGAATACAAGTTACTGCCACTAAGAAAAAGAATTTCTATTCTTATTTTTAAGGTTCGGACAAAGTCAAAATGTGAAGCTGAATTAAAATACTTCAAAAAATAATGACAAGAGACAATGAGGCACAAAGACTTAATGAATGACTTAAACAGATCATTCTAATCTAAATGTTTCATTGCCTAATGGAAACTTATTTGAGAATGTGACAAAGTGCGTAATTTTTCAGAACTTAGGTAGAGACATAGACAAACTTATACATGTCATTTATCAATCTAATTATAAACTGCAATTAATATCCTTTCGTATAAGAATGCTTTTGAATAAGTAATATTTCATTAAAATAAACAATATAACTATAGGAGCACAAATATATTGCTTATAAGCGATTCGTTTATCAATTGTAAAATTGTTGATTCAATACGTCACAGATTGATGTTGGCAGGGTACCATTGAAAATCACGGAGCACTGGAGAGTTGTTTCAATTGTACGGTGCCAACATCAATCTAAGACGTATTCAATCAAATGGAAATACCAATCTCCACAAGCTATCTTAATTCAATCAGTAAAATTATTCATAATACTGAACTTGTATTATTAAAATGCTTCACTTTATTTTATGAATCATTATTTATTACAAATGAACTTTTTAATATCACTTTTGGAACTTAAGTAATCATGATACTATGTAGAATTTGATACTTGTGAACAAACATTAAGAAATATTACTTTCATTTTGAACAAACACAGTAATGACCCTAATATAATCCATGGCAGAATGAAATATCTAGGATAGAAAAAATGTACCTAACTAAGTCTTTACAAACTCAACACTATAAATGTGAGGAAATTCATGTAAAAATAAAAGAATCAGTCACTTACAACTGGATGAACAACAATTTGCATGTAAATAATAGTAATTAAATGATAACAAAAAAGCAAAAGATGAGTAGTGGGAAAATGTTCACATTAGTGTTTGATATCACACCTAGTTGATTCGACAATTAGAAAACCAGGTCGAAATTAGATTATATATATATATATATATATATATATATATATATATATATATATATATATATATATACGCAAACCTAGTTAGCTTATCATGCCAATATGTTCTTATTACTCAGGTCGTAATTTACGGCAAACTTTATCTTGGGCAAGTACATACTACCGAGAGTAGGATCTATAGCACATTAATTACATTAAAAAATTTACGTATATCAACAGTAATAAACTATGTTAATTAGAAGTGTGGTGCAAAATACCTTTAAAAATACTATATATATTAAATACAAGTATATAAATGCATGTATTAAATTCAGTTATATATAATTTGAATGCTCTTGAATTCTCTGGTTCATTATATATCGACTAAAATTGATCAGTCTTTGCTACCAGATGTGCATGCTGAGCCGATTGTCTCGATACAGTGATATTTCATCAAAATGATTTAATTTGGATTGTAGCTGGCAAGTGTAATCCAAGATGCGCGCTTCATCTTATTTAGGACTCATTGGCTGGATGCATCTGTGTCCCAGTGTTGATGTTCACCTTGGGGCTCTGAATTACTTCATCTCGCGTCAAACGCCACTGCTTTCGCCACCAGACCACTGAGTCCAGACAATCACACTTATGCAACATGTATGAATACATAATTTGAATGTGTGGGATGTAGGAACATCCAGCTGACAAGTCCCACATAGGATAAAGCGCTCGTCTTCGATTCCACTTGCCAGTCACAATCCAACTTAACTCATAATTCAGTTATATGTTTGAAAACTCCCTGAATACAACAGGACTAGTCAATAGTGGCTCCTTGATACCCTACGAACAACACCCAGAGATAAAGAAAATGGAAAAGTGCGGTAATCATTGGAAGGAATAGTGTATTTGAACATAGGTTCGGAAGGATAAATGTTAAACATTTAACCTGACTATCAAGAGGAGGAGTATATCACGTAAACCGTGACTAAATATAGGTACAACGCATAACCAAGCGTTTTCAGATAACGACCTCCATCATTACATTATATGTCAATGTCAACGTGGAGTGTTTACGGATCTATTTATTTTAGAGAAGTACTTACTATCACGTACGTCACAATGGAAAGTGACGTTAACTTTCTGATTATAATCTGAAATTTATTATAATTAATATTATTTAAGGACAAAATTTTTAGTTTCTCTTGATTAATAAATTTACCCATCTAGTGAAAAACCATGTTATGAATTCATATTTCTCTGCACTAAGGTTAGCTATTCACTACCTATATGAACTCTGATAATAATGTTATACCTTGCAGTCAAATAATTTTTAAAACATACTTCCTTTTAATCAAATCTATCAAGCTAGAATTTTATACCAAACTTTGTTAAATAAACAAAATAATTATGGATGTTCTTCAGTCAAATTTAACAGCGCTATGAGCAGAAATTAACAAAAGATGAATGGAAAATAATGATAGACAGTAGTAGTATTAACAGAACTAAGCAAACAGAAAGAAAAAATTTTTAGGGTAAATAGCACAAATAAAATATATTCAAATAGAACAAAGAAAATTATGTAAGTAATTCAAAAGATGCTTTCTTTTTTATTGACTTCAGGTTACAACATATACATTACATATGTTATGCGCTGGATAAACAAAGGTAATTAGTGGTTGTTTAGATTAATTTTCAGGTCAAACTACATCATTAAGTGCTTCCTTAAGTTATTTCTGTTCACATTTCTAAAGGAAATTTATTAAAAAGTTTCTCTCCACTTCTTACGTTCCCATACTTCCCTTTTATCCCAACTTCACTTTCTGTGAAAAGAAACCATTTAGTCAACAAAACATATTTCGACATAAATTTTAAGCTATCTTCGTGATTTATAGATTGAATAACCTACTACGTTCATAGTGACCATTTATTTTTCAGTGGTATTTGTAATGAAAGAAATGAATATAAGTTTCTTCACAAAGTTAAAATAAGTGCATAATTTCAAGTGTTAAGCGACTTTTATACTTCAGTAGTATGATCAATCAATGATATTTGAATTGTGTAAAAATGCTGGATTAAATTCTCAGTGTACACAAAAATACTTAACAGGATATTTGTGTATTTAACTGACAAATTGTAGATATTTTCATTTTCATAACTATGTAAGCAGTTTGTGTATTTCACGAACAAATATAAAGATATTCACAATTAAACAATCAGATACGTTTGGAAATTATCTCTCTTATCCTGCAATACTAACCGCTCTACTTCATGTGAAACATTCACATTTAATTTCTGCAACGATAAGAATTAGTAGTTGATAAGTCCAGTTATAATATGTAGTGACATATTAATGAAAATCTTAGATGAAATTGCTATACCAGTGTATTTATACCTGAATTTATCTCCATTGAAGTTGATTTTCAACAGTGCAATATTAGGACGTTATTTAGTAACTTCAAAGACGAACAGAAGGGTAGTTTCGTTATTCATATTTGAAAGATGTTAGTTTTACTGTAATTACTTTTATTTATGTTTATAAGTGATCACTAGTGAACCGTTTAGTGGCTATTAGATATAATAAGACATTCAATGATTTTTACAGAATTGACGAAGTTAGTCGCTATATGCACATGATGCTTTTTTATATGGTCTTGTGAGGATTTTTATTATTTTCATGTAACCCATAATCTAAATGGTAAGAAATAAAAAGGATAAAAATAAAAGTAACACTGCTAAATTTTTGGTTATCATTGTCCTTTTAACGATAGCTTACAATAACAATAAATAAAGTTTGCATCTATTTCATTTTGTTACAAAGTCAAAGCACTCATTGATTACGAAGTAATCTTATAATCTCTGCACAATCTTGATTTGGATGCGGCCGAATTTTTTATTTGTTGTCCGTCTTGATTATCCACTTATGCTAACTGTACTGTCAAGTCTAATATCAACCTATACTTTTTGCTATTCTAAGGATGACTGTGCAGCATCCAAATTCGTTGCAAATACCCTATTAATGATCTTCCTAACTACAACACAACTATGAGTTTCACAATATTAGCAACCTTGTGCTAATTTGTGGCCGTCCAGCGAGGTAGAAGACAAGTATTTACCTTTTCTTTGTTTGATCACAATGCCGCATATATCACAACATTTTCTCTGAGTCATTAATAATCACCCATACTGATGATTTTGAGTAATAGACGAGTTTAAAAATGTGACTACCAATAGCTAATTTCATAAGAAAATTGTTAAGTATTAGCTCCAAGTTATGATTAGAGGATTTTAAATATAAAGGAATTACCCCTTGATGACATTAGATGATGATCAAGCAATATCGTAAATTAAATAAGATTAAAAATATATATATGAAACTAATAGACACTGACCCAGTGGTCTAAACGGTAAGCGCTTGCTGTAAGACCTGAACTTACTGTGTGCAAAAGCTGTTAGGCCTGTAAATGCTTACCTCTGATGGGTGCTATAATAAAGCAAAACAAGTGTCTAATGCTTCTTGGCTTTCAATAATCGTCTAGCAAAGAACATTTCATCATGTGAAACACTAAATCTGAAAATAAATTATTGTCAATAGCAGATACTATTTTAAAACCTTTGAAAAGTAAAGTAGTTTAGCCATTATGAATTGAAATTCAATTAAATCAAGAAGTTTTTCTAGTTTATTTTATTTTAATTTATATTGGTTTATCAACAGACAACAACTAGATATAAGACGATAAATAAGTAAACAGAGCACAAAGTCGATGGATAACAAACCATATCTTTAAGAAAAATAAACACTATGTATTTACATAATATGATGTTCACTTGTTTATCCGTTAATATGTTATTCAGTTAGTAACGCATACACTGAACTCATTGAAGTTGAGCCCATGAAATAAAACAAAATTGTGTATATTACTGAAAAACAAAGATTGGTCATATTTGATTTAGAATTTACTTATTTCTTACGCATTAATTTTCTGATAATATTGGTGTAGGTTATTTACCATATTTAAGTGTGTTAAATTGTATGTTTGTATAAATAGTTGACATAAACAAAACAAGCTATTGATAATCTAAAACTATGAGGATGAGGAGACTATATTACATTTCTATGTTTCATTTCACAATTATTCACAGAAATATATTATTAGTATGAAACGCAAACTAACATGTTACAAAGATTAGCATTAAAAGTAAAGATTACATTTGAAATAATCTAAACGATGGAAGCAAAACTACTGTAACGTTTCAAAGCCCGTTCCCCCCCCCCCATCCATAAACTGGATCTAACTTCTTCAGGAAAAAAATAAAAATAAAAATTATTAAGACGTCAATCAACCAATCCAATTGTTCCAACATATTTTGTAGATGAATTTTGTGCATTGTAAAAAAATATTAGTTCATAAATATTGTGAAAATGTGTGTAAACATGATCAAATAATGACATGTATGTGTCTATTATTGAGTGTACTAAACTTGAATGTTATTGAGTGCAATGGTAGGTTAAGTCTCAAGTTATGAATGGGAACAATTGAGGAATTAGACACATAATTAAAACATGTTTAAATTAAGTACACCAAAGGATAAGATGTTTAACAATACTCACTGAGATGATTTCAGATAAAATGCTTACTTCGAATGTTCTTTTGTTGTACTCGGTACTAAATTTCTATCAAGATATTCGATCGAACCTTGATAGATTTTCATATGGATCTCCCCCCCCCCACATGTCAAGTTAGTTTTTTCGTGCGTGCGTATAAGTTAAGTGTATTTGTAGATTATCAAAAATGATGTACTCTCGATAGATTGTATTGACTAACCTAACAATCAGTGTAGAGATCATAGTTGCTGACTGAATAGCTCAGTGGTAAAGTTTCAGATTGAAAAATTAAATGATCTGGGTTTCAACTGCACTGGATGTAGAAGTTTCTTCAACGTTAAAGTTACTCCTACATAAAGAATACTTAGTGGCACAAAATTTAAATTCAAGATTCTATGTCGATTACCTCCAGACATTTAACTTTATTAATTGTTTTTTTAAACACATCCTGTTCGCTGAAAAGCAAGCTACCCACTTTGTACTTGGAGGTTCTATGCTCTTTGAGCCGAATGGTATGATCATATGGCTTTCATTAACTTATTAGTCGACATTATGAGTACGTACTCTAGAGCGAAGTGTACTGTGTATATATACTAAGTTCATTAAATAATTATGAATCAATGGGAACAAATGTGAATAATACTATAGAAACCAAACCACCTAATATAAAACTTGAGTGACTTACTTCAAGTGGGAATGGGATCCCAGTTGAAAAATTACCTGGCTGTGGATTGGTTTCATTGTTATCTGATCATTGAAAAAAAAAGTAGACTTAAGCATGATGGAAAATTTAAACTGGATTAACAGCTAAGACTATACTTTTCACAATACAGACGACAATGTGAATTTCAAAATGAGTGATATGATTAAAAAGGAAGCAGTTTAGTTTACATTGTGTAATGTGAAAACTAATTAAAAATGTTACAATTGCTTTTTTAAAGCCTGTCAAAATTATACTGAACACTGTCCCCATTGAGTACACATATTTGACGGATAGACACCAAGATTTAGGATTTAGCTTAAAATGATGGTACGATGTATATAAAATAAGATAGAGGTAAGACGCTGGAACCAAAAAAAACGACATTGTAGAGATCTGTAAAATAGTAGCAACATTTGCTACTTTCAGAAAACTGGCTAATCTTGTGTCGTAATCTAAGGTATACTGCTCGGTAATTTAAGTAAGTATATTACAATCTAGATTTAGATTCTAAATGATTCTTAAAGAACAGGACTGATCATATGATTTTTTAGTTTCTAGTAACATTAATTCATCAGTTAAGATGTTTCAACAAGAGTAACGGTCTATAATGCCTCCAAAAAACTTGTTTACACATGTTTATCGAGGGCATATATCTATTAGTCTTGCTTTTTTAAACAAAAGTAGAACACACAGTGCACTAAGTAATGCATGAGAAAAAAAGAAATATTGCAAGGAATTTACAAGCAAGAAATAATGACGAATAAACACATAACATAATACAAGAGTACTGTGTATGAAACAATATGAGCAAAGCTGTGGTAAGTTTCGTTATTTCGTTTTCGCTCCAGTTTTAGAGTCCGCAAATTATACACTGCATGGAAGAAGCTAGGAAGAAATGTACTATCTAAGTACGGAAGCTGATGTTTAGACTACGCCTGAATAAGTGTTACTAACCTTGACATCACTGATAGTGTTATCTTAAAATGTGAAACTTTACTTGACAGACAATGGTGACTGAGCGGAGGACGAAATAAAATCTCTTATTCCTCAAGACATAGATTGGAAAAGAACTGCATTCACTGAAGTGTTGTACACTCGATTTTTAACAGCCAAACTGAAGTCGTATTAATATCAACGAAGACCTAGACTGATTGAAGTTATTCTAGGTTCTTGTTTGTGTAGATCTATCTAATCTTCTATGAGTGATATTCAAATAATGTTACACTTTTGAGTTCTGCATTAATTATTCTTCCACAAATTGAACAAACATGCAGCCTAGAATAGTATTGATTACAAACAATTATTCAACCAATTTACACCATGTAGAATATAAAAGTTGTGATTACATAATTAAGGAATTTATGATTGATAAAAATCTATTCACAAATCCTTCAAAATTAATATACTGAAAATGAAACAAAGCACAAAGGTAAAACCCTAATGCATGAAAACATTCACAAAACATGAATCGTTATAATTGGACATAAAACTACTCAAATGAATAACTTAAACTTTTATAAGGGTATGAAGCTCAGCAGCAGTTTATAGATGTAGACAGATTTGTCAGTTTTGAATAATGAATATAGTTGTAGTACGTGACCAGTGTTGATCACGTGATTAAAAATGAAGATCATGACTACCTTTCGTTTTCAGATAACCATGCAAGTTAGAGTACGGATACACGCTTTGGAAAATGCATCCTCTGCGCAGCCAATACAAGCAAACTGATAGATACGAAATACACCAGTTATGTGTTGGAAATTTATGTAAATAATAAAATACGATTTATATTTTAATGGAATCATTAAGTTTACTTACCACTTTGTTCCTGTTGTGAGAAAAAGCGACACTAATATTCGTTTAAAAGTACGAATA
The DNA here is from genome assembly GCA_025215515.1 of Schistosoma japonicum. Taxonomy (NCBI): domain Eukaryota; kingdom Metazoa; phylum Platyhelminthes; class Trematoda; order Strigeidida; family Schistosomatidae; genus Schistosoma; species Schistosoma japonicum. The sequence goes on along the minus strand of CM046063.1, from coordinate 16,417,413 downwards.
AATTAATTTTATTTACTATAATATAACCTGGAGGTAATTTTCATAACGAACCGACAATAACTAGGTGAGAAACTAATGACTAGAAAGCACAAAAATTTTGTTTCATCCTAGTCTAAAACACTCAAAACAATGCGCGATGTGAGATTAATTTACTAAAATTATAGTGAAGAGACAATTATTTAGGTACTACACGGTAATGTGATCAAATAAAAATCTGAATCATCAAGGTTTAAATAACTTAATCGCAGGGCTCACAGAAACACAAAGGTGATAACTCCAAGCTCGATTTAATGCAGTCGATGCATTGTAATAAACAATTACAAAGAAAGACAAATACAATTCATAATATTAATTGGTTTTCAATGGAGTGCTGACCTAAAATTATACAAAATACTAACTAATGACTCTTAGTAAAAAACCATTTGGATGTGATATTCTTTGCATATATAACTTGTTACAGTATATTACAAAGTTGAGAAAAATAATAGTACATAAAAATATCGAAGCAATAGGCATAACTCAATAATATCTAAATGGTATAATACCACTTCAGGTTTGGTGTTAGGTGGTTGGAGGTAGTTAGAAAACACCACAGGGATCAGAAGTTACTACAAAAACGTTGTGTTAACTATCGAAAACCTAATTAATTCGAAATTTCCTATCAACCACGTAACATCAAAACATAGTACACACTATGACGAAACATTTAGATTAGTGGTCAGATTGTGATGTGGTCGATAGGATTCAATCACCAGTAAGGTCTAAACAAACATGATACTGGTCACTAGTCGATTATCAATAAATTTGAGTTTAGGTATTTGTTTGTTAAACTAGCTAGAATGTACATTTTTTTAACTTTCGGTCAGAAAAATAATCTTAGAAAGGAATTAAATAATTGAGAGCACAGTATAAAAAACTATTACGTTATTACTATGACTTTGTTTCTAAACCACTTGTTCATAGTTTTAAAAAAAATTTTGTGACACAGTTAATACAGATGAATAACTGACACTTTCTAACACCAGAAAATAAAAAAGGTCAACTATGAATAAAATTGGTGACTCCAGCCTCTATACCTCTTTTAAGTGAATTTGAACGGATACTAGCATATCCCTAGACAGTAACTTGACTAGTGTCCCAAGCATGTTATTAGTAACCTTACGAGACTATAAGGAATACATTTCATTAAGAAAAACCTGATTGTTTCCCCGTTAACTTCGTCTTTAATGTGAGCTCAGGTAGTCCTGACTGTTTCAAAACTCCAAAACGTTATTTACATAAAACGTGTAAACTGAAATGAATAAAGGTGTAAAAGTATCTAGAATACATACTTTGATATAAAAACTAAACTTTACTTACTGAGAAGGCACTAGACGGTGAAGTTCTATTTTGTCTACGAATTGATTCACGACGCAAGGCTGAACATAAGTAGTCATTCGTTTTATTTAAACGTTCTACTGTGTCTCTGGTAATACGATAAAATAAAATGTGGGTGAACGAATAAGTAATTACATTGAAAGATGAAAATGTTTTGAATAATTGAATTTAGAATTCTTTAAATAATTAGTGAAAAGCCTTAGAGCACTGGATATTCACTCCAATTCATACTTTGACTCATTATAAATCCGTAATTATTAGCTTTCAGGTGTATCAAATATACTTTTAGTTTACATTGAAAAACATTTCTAAGTAATACAGATTTATCCTGTTGATGAACTAAGTATATGCTATAACAAGTCGATTGATTTCTTAATCAATATAGTGGTTAAGGAATTTTAGTTCATGTGACAGATACTTTGTTCTAAGAGTAGTAAATAGAAATCAAGACAAGTAACAAAGTTATATACAATGTTCGTAATTTAGTACGAACTAGGTACTTAAATTAACCAATTCAAAGTGAACAGTTATTCAATTTGCGTATAACTCAACTGAACTAAATTTCAAACAATCATTAGGATTTCAATTACTAAATGAAAAATTGAAACTACTGAATAATCTTTACATTGACATTAGTGCTATAAGACGATAAATAAGAGTCGGTTAGTCGTTATGAAAGTAATGCTATGATTAGTACTTCAAATTTCTGTACTGCTTATTAGCACACTAAGAGTAAATAATAAGATGCTAAGTAGTGAATAATATACTGTTCAAAAGGAATAGATAAAGTCGAGAAATAAAAAAGTATGTAATCATATAAAACTAAAGATTGATAGGGGAGACAAAGAATGGATGTAAATCAGACTAATTTCAAAGTCATTTATAGTTTTCGATTGCAAATCATAGCCAATTAACAAGACACAAATGGGAAGTCTCTACCCCTGTGAACATTTCATCATAGTTGACGAGACTTCGAGGGTCAAGACACTTGACTAAATAACTCTTTCTTTAATTAGACTAGGAATTTATATCCACAAGTTCTGAAGCAACGAATCGCAATCAGAGAACGAGAACTTCATTTCAAACAGACATCCTTGTTAGTGGAGTTCAAAAAGTTGCTTTTCGGTAGTTTTCCCTAGAGAGAACCCCATTACCTATACTAGCCAAGTTGGTAAGCGAATTTTCAGATCAGTAGACTTTATAAACCAAGTTTGTACGTACTAAATATTGCAAAGATAGCACATTTCATGAATAATTTTTTAAGTGTTTGATTATCTCTTATTTTTTCAGTCTATCTAAGCTAATTATTGAGATTCGAAATTCAGAGCTGTACTACTGTCTGTTTAATTGCACCTCTGATAAATCAGGTTTTGAACAATAAGATAGCATATGATACTTAAGCCACACATACTATGATGCTGATGATGGATGCTTGGTTATTCATTTTATCAGTTACTATGCACTATAATAGACTCCTCATTGAACTAACAAAACCATGGATAAACAACAGGTTAGAACGAAATTAAACAATATGGGACATACATGGTATTACACTTAAATGACTATTCAAATAAATTACACTTACCTCATAACATTCAATTGAGAATAAAGATTTTGTTTTTCTTCTTCTTGACTGATTAGTTCACGTTTGTCCCTTGAAATAAATGAACAAATAAAAACCACAAAGTTATCTTTATCATGAAATGACACTAGTCAGACATGAAGTGAAAGTTAGTCAGCTCTAATCGATTTTATTTCCATAGTTTAGGATTAATCTAAAGTGGGTAAATAAGACTTACACGCACACGTAATCTATATTATAGTCTTTACATTTATGGACAGACATGACACACTTAAACTGCTGAATCAAAAACTAAAAAATCAAAGTTTAATTATTCTGAGAAACAATTCAGTCTTCATCCCCTAAGTTACTATACCTTATTTTTTTATCTTAACTTGATTCACTTCTTATCACCAGTACTTCCGGAAAATCTAATTTGAAGCTAGTTATTGTCAACTGTAAGATAGTTAATCACAAAAGTGGTTCTGTCCCGTTCAGCCTTTAAGAAACTAATTCGCTCAGTAATCATTGAACCCATGTTACACATCCTCATAGTTAAAGATGTTACCATTTAGTTATTTGAACGGTCAATGACATGTTTACATTCAATGGTCGCTGAATAATGACGAATGTCACGTTCGTTTAGTATCTAAGGTCGATTGATTCTCATCGACTAATTTGTGGTGAATGTTTGTTTGTATTTATGCAAAGTTCCAATCCAAAAAATAAACCTATCTAGTGAAAAGACATAATGTGAATGATTACATCGTTAATTGTACTTCTTGTTCAGCTAATTGATCTTTCAGTATTCTCAATTCAGCTTCTCTTTTAGCTAAAGTTGATAAAACGTCTTGTAGTTCACGTTTAAATGAATTCTGTTCCTCATCTTCTTTTTCATTTTGGTAAAGATTTTGTTGCTGGTAATTATGATTCAAGGGATCTGTAGAAGATATTGAATCGGTAAAGCAAAAAGATGACGTTCCAACTAGATCCTCAATCTTTTTTTGTATAATAGGACTGTTCATGGAATCACAATGTGTATGAGTACGGTGTTTAATTTTCTATATAAGCAAAAATAAAGTATCACAATTAGCTGAAAAATTAATCACATTTTCGAAGATATTAAATAAATTTGTGGTTAAATGCAACATTAAAAGTTACATCAATCTTCTAAGTGCTTAAACTAGAAAGATATGTTATAAGTTGAAATATCTTCACTCTGATACTAGAGCTACAGAAATTGCTTGAAAAGATAAAATGAGTTATATATATTTGTAAAATTCCAATGAGTAGAAATTAAAATTTCTGACGTTTCGCGGCTTAGTGTAAGTCGCTTCTTCAGAGAAATGAATCAAAATTAACCTTGGTAATGATGCTTGAAAAGATGTTGAGAATTCTAATTTTGTAGAGTAAATCATAGATTTAGATTGTATTATTCTGGACAATTTGTATTAAGATACAAACCTTGTGATGAAAGATTAGACATTTTTAACATATATGTTTACATACATATGTTTACGTAATATATTTCAGTTTCATTTAAAAGATTAAAGGTGCGAACACCATTTGGTCCATATGAACTACTTATTAGTATTTCAAATATTAATTGACAATAGAAGTTTAAAAAATAAAACTATTTGCAGGAAAGTACTTAATGGTACCATTCATATAGATCACTATGGTCCGTTTAACTAATATATGTGTAGAGTAATACCATCTGAAGACCAAGTTAGTTCTGAGTCTTCAACGAATTCAAGGCGGCAAAACCTACATCACTGGTCTAAAGTTTCAGCCATCGTATTAAAAGAATGAGATATAGGCAGAATGCTTTGCCAGACTTAATATGGAACAAGTTACGAATAAAAAACTGGTTATTAAGTTTGATAATGAGAGCCTGAAACATGGAATTGCATACCCAGTTTAAGAAGAGTAACTTGAGATTTAACTGATGGACAGGTCGCATAATACTAAGGCTCAAATAAGTTAATATTAATCATTCCTGAATAGTTCATTGCAGTTAAGAACTCCATATTCTAGCTAAGTTATCTGAAAACTACGCTTTTAAGAGTTGACCATAAGAAAATGGTTTCCAGTAAAGAGAAGTCTTAGTTCGAACACGTCTAATCTGAATATGACTGAAACACATTATAACACTAAATAGTAATAAGAAAAATATAGTAATATTCATACAAGTTTCAAGTTTTTAACTTGTTCCCGAATTTCCCCAATTTCTTGCTCTTTATTAGAGACAAGTGCTCTATACTCATTTTGTAGTTTCTCGTGAGCCTGAAAAGAAATACAACGAATTAATTTGAATAAAAGTGATGAAGATAGACAAGCATACATATACGGTAACAAATAGTCTAATGAACTGAAGTAAATGATGACTTTTAAGAAGTGAGTAAAAACCGACTAAAAACAGTTTAATCAGTAGCTAATTTGTCTTTAATTTCAACTTAACCAAAAGTCTACCTAACCAAATTATTCATTAGGAAAAATCTAATCAAATACAAATTTTAAATCTCACGTTAAAGAAGTAAGGCATACAGCTTGTTAGTCTCAGGTTTATCAGAAATATGCACATAATGCGGTTGAATAAAGAACTAGTAATTTCAAAATTCATATTCCACTACAAAGTGATATCTATCATAGAATTAATAAAAATCAAACAGCTTCACCTAACGTTTAGATAAATTCAAGGAATAAATAGAATACCATGTACTGACTTGGGAATTCAACTAAGTAACAGCATTGCATAGGTTGGACTAATTACAGGACTTTAACAATAAATATCAAATTCTTTTAGCCTCCTCTTCTGAAATATCAAATCATTTTTCAAGGTATCTGTAAGAAAACTACAACAAAGTTCATTATTTTATCATTTCATGTTAGCTAATTTATAGTTGGAATTTGAATTACAGTTAACTATTTGTATTTCTAAGTTGGTGACTTGTTCTAACCAAAATTATAGGTGGCTATAGGTAGTCGGAAGCAAATACTGTTTCGTATAGGTTTCCGTGTTACTTGACACAAGTCAGAAAAGTGCAATTTTGAAGCAACTGATGCTCCTTATGATATCTCAAACTATGTTAACCAGTTCCACAGTCTTAGATATTTACACTAATTAATCACCGAGTGATGCCAAATATTATGTTTGTCAAGCCCATATACTGCCGAAAAAATTTCAACAACTGACTCCCCCCCTTCCAACCACCTAACATCAAAATATTCTAAATGAGGTGCAGAATCATTTAGACTAATGGTCAAATTGTAACTTCATGTATATAATTTAATAAAATCAATAGATTAGATGAACATTATATTTGTCAACATCAGAATGATGTCTGGAACTCTTTATTGTCAAGATGATTTTTAAGTATTTTACTCTTCTGTACACGAAAGTGAATTCGACCCATCAACCAATTGATTCATCTAAGTAAAACATCACTGAACTATTTCACTAGAACAAATGTGAAACATAAGTTTTACAACTTCTCACCACTCACGACCAAATTCATTACATGTATCGAATTGTAGAAAAAAAAGTTATTAGTTACTATTAATGAATTATCGAAATAAGAATCGTACTTCAGATTTGGCACGTTCCTCTATTGATTGAATCTGTGATTCTAGTTCACCTTCTAATCTATACAAATCACTTTTTCGTTCTTCTTTCTCCCTATCATTGAAAAGAAAGCAAGCAAGAAAAGAAGCGATTATTCTAATACCTTCCTCAGTTGAAACCTAAAATGATAATTCTAATGTATAAATACTTATTATTTTCAATTTTTCGAAAAATAGGCTGATATCAGTTTAAAAATCAGTAGAAATCGTTCACTACTTCACAGTTATTTTCTACTCTTTGACTAACGGTAATACTCAGAAATAGTCTATTTAGCTGTCACATTTTAGAAATACAGGAAGAAGACATCTACAAATGAAGGCATTTTTACTGAGCTCTTGTAACAACTTTCAAAAGACAATAAATTTGGTTTCCAGTTAATCCCCAAACTAAAAGAACAGTTAAAAACGACATGTTTTTCATTGTTTTATTTATCAACATTATAAGTCATTACTATGTATTAAAACTTTTAAACATCAACAACAAATTGAGCCAATATTAAACTCTACATTATTATTCACCACAAACAATGTTCATAAATTTTTATAACAAAATGACGTTATCTAGAGAACGATTCAAAATTAACGGGTTACATTTTTATTGACCGTAAACTTTGATGCTACGAGATTCAGCAATGTATTAATTCAATGATACTTAAAATGCAGCTGCAGTATGCTTTATGTTTTTCAATAACGCCTTAGTACTGAAATTAAATGCTGTAGTGAGAAGAATATCAGCAAAATCAACATTTAGCTAACAAATGAATTCAGTGGACTAATATTACAACAGTTTATCATTAATTTAATATAAGTGAAGTAAATTCATAAAATTTAATATACTACTATGGTACTAGATGATGTAGAATATCTGAAATATTTACAGATATAATGAGTAATGATTATAATTAAAATTTTCAAAGGATTATTACTAAATCAACTGCATGTAAAATCTTCATTCAGAACTTTCTTTTACACACGATATTTACAAAGAATAAAATTCTCAAGCATATAATCACACATGAAAAATAAATTGAAGTAATGTGTATAAGGTTGTTATTTTTATCATGAATATCTTTAAAAAGTTAAGGTATATGAATCTCAGTTCTGTGGAAGTAGATTATTACTGGCCTACACCAGAAATCTGACAAAGATATGTCATTTAATAAAAATGGTTAAGGTTTTTATGTGCCAAGTTATCTGAACAATTAAATGACGCCTAAAATGGAAGGCATAAATTTAGTAAGAAAGAAAATTTATTACTGGATGACAAATAAGTAGTCAGTCAGTCAGTTACAACGTAGAACTTGGTACATGCGTACATCAGTTCAAGTTGCCATGCCTCAATTAGCAGATAAAGATTAAATTGTCGGACCAAATCCCAGAGTAGGGGAGGTAGTAACAGAGTAAGTACTAATGGAAAGGCAGCTACGGTCGGGTGACAAATAAGTAACCTACTAGTGATTAAAAAAATACATAAAATCTGACAGGGATTATAGAAAAACGGTATTCCTGTTAGATGAATAATTTTGTTTTAAATGCATATAAGTATCCTTACCATCGATAGACGTAAGCTAATTCAAGATCATATTTGATTGTACATACACAGAACTGCATATATTATCACATAATGAACTTATTCAATAAAATATTCAACAAATCTGGTCAGTAGTTCGACAAATGAATATCACATGCATTATACATTAAAAATACAATACTACTTCGCAAGCATATGTGGAACTAGTTTATTACCATCATTCAAAAACATGTATATAGTTATCTCATCAATAAAATTTTTTATACCAGTTCTTATGTCATTTAACTAGTGACATATAGGGAAAATTCTAATACGTGAAAACTGTTATTATTGAGTATACTTATTAAAATTTCCTTCATAGTACCTTTAAGCTTAATTTCTAGTTCGCACTATGAAACACTTAAACCATATCTGATAAAGCTCAAATGTTACCTTACTTATATTCCCTTTTCTGTTATTATAGTTATTTTGTTGCTGTTTTATATTTTCTACTTGCGCTATCTTCTTTTAAGTTGTCATCCAACGCTATACTACATATTTTCACACTTTTCAAGCACAAAACCACAGTTATTTTATTAATAAACCATCAGCACTTAGTAGCTTCATTCCATGAAAAATTTACAAACACATAAGGTTCTTGGAGATGTAGATTTGCCACTTTCTATCCATACTAGCTATTAAATATTATTTTATGATAACGAATATGATGATCGTTACGATGCATATTCTGATAATTGTTCTACATACTAAAGTGATGCCAAATCTAGTTACCCATTTTGATTACATTTTATGCTTCACATTAATAGCATCTTTATGACAAATCCCCAGTCAAAATATTATATTATTCGCGCCTTTTCGAGCAATGTACTATCACTTTTTAATGTTGCATCAATTTTACATCACAGTAATCAAGCCTGCAAACTGGTATGTATTGCTATATAATTCTCAGAGTATTTGTATATGCATAGTCAACCTTATGTATAGAAGATACAGTTAAATTTGGAAACCAGACTAATCATTATTTGAAGAAAGAATGTATAAATTAACATATTATTTGAACAGATTTACTTAAAGCTTTTCGTTATAAAGATAGGCACTAACGTTACTGATAAGTGTATGTGTCTTTCCGTTGATGTCGTTATGGACTGAAATTAATCAGTCCCTTTTATCATGTGTGCAACATAACCGGATTGCCTCAATAGTCCCAGAATGAACTGCAACACTGGGATACCGTTCATTCAGATAATGAGTCCTAAAAAAAACGAGAGGCACATAATATATTCCATTTGATAACAACAACGCAACATTAATTGTGGCCTGTAGTAATTGAATGTCGACACATTAGCTAATCCTTACTTTTCATTCAGCATTGCCCTATTTCACATAAAGAATTATCCGGAATCAACGAAACTGTCGATTTCAGCAAATATAAAACGGAGGAAATAAGACCAATTCTTATTAAACGCTTCATTGTAAAATATGTCGACTGCAGTGAATAATGCAGACTGTGAAGATAAAACAACTGTTTTCATCGCGTTCACATGACATCCTAATAAATCACTGTGAAATGAAGTGGAAAAAGTAAATTGATGAGAATAATTTCAATAGCTTAAGCTTCATCGAAATGTTTTTTTTCTCTCGTTTCCCAAACTGATATCCCATAATTTAACAATAATAAATCAATTATTTTACAGTAAAACTCTTAAGAAATAAAACCATGTAGATATATGTGAACAGTTAATGTATCCTAGATTTCATTAAATTCTGAGATAGATATGTCTTACATTATACAAATAGGAAACTATAGTGTAAATGTTTAAAAGATGAAAATTACTTTACAATAAGTAAAAACGAAATACCAATTTGTTGACATTCATAGTCATGTTTTAGTACAAAATGTAATAGAGCTACTTCGACAAATGAACACATTTACACAGTTCTCTTTTGTTCATTTCATTTTTTTTTTAAGAAAAGTAAACAGTTTCTATTCTATAACTAAACAATTTAAAATAACGATACAGATATGAAGACTATGGTTAAATGGAACACTTTTAATCTTAAATAAGTATGTTTTATCCAACACTTTTATTCATTTTTCCGTTCATTTAGTCGATAAATACTGAAAGTGGGATTATAGTCATCAATCATTTAAGTATCTAGAATTTCGAAAGTATAGAAATACCTAGTATTTACATTTACTTGTTGTTGATATTCAAGAACACAATTAACAAATTTCATTGATGTATGCATTCTGGGAGAATTACCACAATATTATCATCAGTTGCTAGCTTTCATTAAAGCTGTATTGTGACTACCAGTAAAGGCCGGAATGAGCGTTTCTTCTTATTTGGAATACGTCAGCTGGATTTAGGTGTGTGGAAGTTCACATTAAGATTTTCACTTCAAACTTCAGATACATTATTGACTAAAGGATTAAATCAAGATAGCCATTAACTTTTTAAACGAGAATGAAGTTATTTATACACACAAATATTCCCTTTTTTCAGCTTACGAATACCTGCTGTCTCATTACAGATTTTGCCCCAACCACTAAAAGTACAGGGAAATAAGTATTCTACTGTTATATTTTTAAACAACCACTGTTACGTATGATTCATTGAATCATTTGTCATCTATTAAACAGAAATACAATATTAAACCAAATTTTCCATGTATGATGCATAACTGTTAAGAAAATTATAAGAACATTGATTATCATTGAGATATTATTCGTTCAGAACATTATTTCTAATAATGCTTCATAACCAATCTGCCATATTTTTAATTCCTTCAATAGATTTTACAGGCTTTTCATGTTTAGAGATTGTTCCATCATTAAAGTGAAAGGCTTACAATCTACTCCTCAACAAAATAAATGCCAGCTATAAATCACTTTATTTTACCCACTATGATGGAAGAAATCAATTAATAAGACCTATTGTTTCATTATTAACTTTGTAAAGTAATTAGTTAATATCTTCATTAACATTAAATTAATTCATGCCGCACTTAATGTATCTAACCATATAAAGTTAGAGGAGGCGATTGCAATTACCATTATTATTGTTTATTAGAAATAAATTGTTAAACAAAAAGAAATGTAATGTTATATCGATTGAATAAGTAACCTATTCACCTAGATGACATACTACAAGACAGTTCTATAAATTTTCATAATTAATCCATTATTATAATTACAATATGATCTAATAGCTAGTAAATAGTTTACTAATCTCGTTTTGCAAACATTTGTCTACCGTATAGAATCAGTTCAATCTAATACCGGATTAGATTTTCTATATGAATTATCTACAATTGGTGAAAGCCTTTCATCTTTCCTGCACCCCCTCCTTCAAACTTTTAAGGTCATACTCATCCATTGTAATTGCTATCACTTATAGAAATACTCTATCAAACCTATGTGTCAAACCCTCCATCCCATCCAAGCAAGATGAAATCAGGTTTGCATTTATATATTCACTTAAATGTGATTTCCGATTAGTTGACCTTTGAATGAATTCAGCACAACTTCCTTTCAGTATTCACATTAATTCATTCAGGATAACTTTTCGATAATGCAGCTTAATAGAATGTTCAAACACCTATAAGTTCGTCTTTCGGAGTAGGGAAGAGACTTATGGATTAACAATAATTGAAATGTTAAGTCAAGAATATTCGAGATAGAGGGGGATTGTTTAGAAATTAAATTCCATGAACTCATTATGTGCCGTAAATTTGTGGCAGTATCACTTTATTAATTCAAGGTAAAGAGTAAGATATTACTGGTCTACACAAAACTCAAAATTTTAAAATATTGAAGCGGACAATTATTTTCGATTAATTCTTCATCAGGCTCTAATTCCACCTGAAATCCCCCATGGAGTTGCTGCCGATCCCAAGCCAGGATAAAGGAGGAGGGTTAGGCATGGAGTCAACAACCTCATCCTGTAAAAAGAAAACAACCTTGCTAATAAAAAGCTACATCAGGCTCCACATTTATTAATCCCTAAATCTATTTTTAACAATTAAATAATATCATTGGGTAAGCATTGATACCAAAACCGTGGATTAAAATCCGCATTCTATATGTTGATCTGCTCTTTAGATATTTTAAAATGGCTTTCGACAAATACGAAAGTTTATGTAACATCTCACTAAAAAGGTCACTTAATATAGTAGGATAAGGTAAGTTTATCGTGTTAAAAGTTGGTGATGGTGATATTTAATCAATAAGATCAAAATAGTAAACAAAAATTGGTTATACTGGTTTGAATATTTGTTGCAAGCTTAAGTCCTTTGTGAGCAATAAGAAGTTGGAAAACGGTGTAAGTTCACTTGACCTTACAAAAATACATTCCGCTACATTAGTTGAGATTCCCAATAGTAATTTATAAGCACTAACAAACAAAAACAACTTACATTTGTAAATTAACTAAATTTTCCATAAATTCATTCTTATGCCTAATGTAAATTATTAAAAACGCGCTTATTTCACCAACAACTCTGTCTTTTGAACTACTTCCATTTTGAAGCATAATACTGTAACAAGATATAAGTATTTCACAATACATTGACATTTATGGCTAAAAAGTGATACACCTATTATATTCGCACAGACAGGTGATGATATGTTATCACCACTAGTTATACAATGCGTTAGTTACTAATTATTTAATTACTTTTATTTTTTAAAGTACAATTTTTAGAATTAAGTAAACACTAGTTGATTGATGGATTCAGGAGATTTATCGCATATATATCTGCAAAGTACTGAAGTAATTGCCTTGTAAAATAATTATGAAAGATAGAATACAAAATAACATGATATAAACGAAATTCTCTGACAGATTCATTTAAATGAAAAGTCTTGAAAGGATGCAGGCAAATTAAAATTTATGGAAATGAACGTCAATGAAAACGAGATATATGCGGAGCAGTTTTAACGTTAGAGATAACTTTTGAAATCAACTTTACTACTTACAAATAACAGAGTAGTATATCTTTGTAACTAAAAATACTCTAACAGTGAAAGTCCATACACGTATTTTGTAAAACAGATAATATATTTATTTGTAAAGATTTATATATTTCAGAAGTTGGCATTAGTGATTTAAATTAATCAGTCTTTTGCGACAACACAATAGCGATATAGTCCGATCTGAAGGCACGTATAGAAATATAGACTAGTCAGTAGCAGTAATTAACACTTACAACAGAAAGATAGCAATACAAGCAACTTTCATTCGAATTGCTAGTCTGTTGCAATATAATAAAAGTTATAAGACAGTCTTAGAGCAGCAGTCATAACTGTCTGTCTCTAACTAATCAGCATTTCATTAATAATCTACTTTAAAAGCATCCCAACACTTGCTAGAAGCTAATACCAAGTTAGAAACACACAGGACCATATATTTTCTTAACGTGTCAATAAATAAATGAGAAACCTCTTCAGTAAAAGGTTTGACGCAAAAATACTTTATGGCAAGTAAAATATTTTCCCCTACTTATTCAATATTACTTACAGTTACAACTCTAAAACAAATCATAGTACCTTTTTTTTTAAAAAAACAATCCAGTTTTCAAGAAGCTCAATAATTATTTGTAAACACAGACTCTTATACAGTGAAGGATTACTATTATTATTATGATTGTTTTTTTCAAGAAAACAATATTAAACATGCTGTCTAAACTGGCAAAAACAACTATTATATTTATGCCAATATATCATAATCTATACTAATTTACATAACATGCGATTTATACATGTAATAAACATACATGATTCATTCGTAACTCTGATATTGGTAAACATCAATGTACAGATTGGAGGTTTTCTTGTTGATGCGTTAAAATCTAAATTAATTATAATATTATTTGATTATCGGTAATATTTTCATTTTTAAATAGATATGTTAAATCTTGAAGTTTTCCATCAACGCAAAAGCTTGAAGATCCTGAGTATGATTCCTGGCATTGTCGTAGGCGAACATTGTTGAAATCTGGTAGTTTGAAACAGTCACTTATTGCTTATGGTTTTCAGATGCCGTCTAAATAAAGTCGGTCTATAAGCTTTCTGTATTAGAATGGTTATAAAGACTAAAATTGCAAACGACATGCATATCATGACAATATTTGAACATTAACTCAGAAGTTCATCGATAATAAACAGTTTATAAAACAAGCATTATTTACAGTTGTATTTATCATTTATAATTTTGAACAATCAAATCACTTTAGGTTACTCACTTCATATATGTTTCTTCTAAGTTGATTTTCTCCTTTTTTGCCTGTGAAAGTTCTTTCCGAAAATCATCTAGAACAGTTTTAAATGGACTTAATAATTCGGGATAATTCTGTGATAATACACTCTCCAATTCACAAACACTATTATATCTATAAAATAGAAAATTAAAGAGAACTAGATAAAATAGTAATCAGTTTATTAAAAAAACAACAGTAAGCTAGTTAAACTAGTCGCGTTTTATTGATGTTCATGACATTTGGTAGAAAAACACCGTCAAGTACTCCTGAACTTTCAACTTTCTCCAAACCTGAATATTTTATAGAATCTACGTTATAAAAACTTTATATTAACCAGTGAAAACAATCATTAGTAATACATTATTGATAGTGTTAAGTACTTTTCAGATGAATTTAAAAACCAGACTATTTTGACTTATTTGACTACATAAGCTACTAATGAACTCCATACTGAATTACTAAAACTGAAACACTGAAGTTGGTGGGTTTGACGTGACAAACCACACTGATTAAGTAGGTTTTTATCGAACTACTCAAGTGAACCAGTAGCTAATTGAAATATTTAAGTTATATACAGGTTGTAAATTATGCATTTTTGTTGGAAATGTGATCGAACAATAATCAGGTTTTATGCTTGCAAACCCATTACCTTTAGTCTTCTACATCCAGTTAAACTGACTGTAAATGAAGATTCCAACTTAGTTAATATAGATAATATGTTGAACTACTGACTATCGCCAAATACGAAACTTAATGTGATTCATTTGATAATTTTATAAATAACGTCATTTGGCTAGTGGTTCTGTGTTGTCGATTTATTCAGCAACAATATATGAATCCTTCCTATGAAAAAAATTGTCAATTCAGCATTCTCATTCTTTCTAGTAACTTTATTAACCAACGGAGCTGTTATACAAATGACCTACTTACGTATGTAATCAATAGAAGGTGACCTGAAGCTTTCTTAGAATAAGCGAAATTATGAACTACAAAAAGATTATTCAAGAAAATGAATTATGGCTATTAATAGAATCCAGGAGGCATCATAGTTGTTGAACAAGTCAATGTCTAACAGAACTCAGCAGCTATGTGTATAACGTTTTACTATCTGAAACAACAGGTACTGAGTTCGAGTTTCAGTGAGAATATCACTATTGGGATACAGGTATTTTCATCTAACAAGTGCCAAAGAGAATGGAAGGATTTTCCTGGATTTCACTTATAGACACAATTTCTGTGCTCTAAAACTTGTTATAAAATATCGACATAGAAGTAATCATTTCAGGCTGTACATACACTAACAAAGATTGATTAAAATTCAGTCATAAATATTTGCAAACTCTTACCAATGATAACATTAAATAGTTGCATTAAATGCTATACTTTACGATTAGGATATTTCTTAAGTTAAATCCCAAAATTTGGTGCAAATTGGTCCTGATGTACATTTTTACATCCTTCATTAATTTACAGACACGAAGTTTGTAAGTATGCATCGATAATTAGGATATTCTGAATACAATAAATCAGGGTTATGTCGAAACTTTAAACTTTTCTGTTTTAATTAAATTGAGGTGGTTTTCAGAGATATGCATTAAGTTTATTTGTTTGTACTTGTTATAGATTGGTGTTTGCTGATTACCACTAAAAACTAGCGATCACTGGACAACTGTTTCGTTCTTGTATGGGACTCTTTGACAGTGCATGCCCTCGATTTCGTCGGGACTTGAATCCAGGATACTCATATAAAAAGTCGAGAGTTTATCCGTCTGTACCACTGGACAAGCAGATGATAAGTGGTAGAATTCGTACTTCTATCAGTTTGTGATATATGTCGACGATCATCTGTTATCACTGATAATATCCGTCTCAATACTAACAAGTTTGAACTCTACTAGTTACAACATATGACTAAAACTTCTTTAAGTTTAATCGCTGGTAAACTGATTATTGTAACTAAATTCAGGTGGTGTTGTGGACATACATATTAAGTTTAGTTGGCTGTATTCTTTTATATTCTTTTCTAAGTTTATGGTTTGAATTAAAAAATCAATTTAGTTTAATATTTACCTGCTCCTTTTGTTTATTTAGATTATCTAGTGACTTGATGAATATGTCTACAGTATTCACAGACAAGAAAATAATTCTATAATACAATGCGAAAATTCAATATAATTTGCAGGTAATCGTTGACTAACACACTGAGAACTAAACAAATCCATGATCTTATTCAATTCAGTTGAATTAATAGCAAAAAGTAATATTGTCAATTATATGTCTGTCAAACCACTGCATAGATATCAATTAAGTCATAAAACTGTCTCAACAGATCTGGGACTTATAATGGCATATTTAAAGCTTTGAATTAAAGTTTCTGCTAAAAGGGAATCTACCGTTCAAATCTCTCCTTATTAGCAATGTTTTAACACCCTATACAATATTCTTAAAAAGGCCTACCCTAGTAACTATTCAAAAAAATATGTATGAAACTAAATATAGTAGTCTTTTCTCATAAACTATTATTGTTATGATTGTTATTATTATCAGTTATTATCTGTTAATGGATTGGTTTCTTCATACTAAATCGAAGTTTTATGTAATTAAAGCATACAAAAAGATTATCTGAATTAAACGATGACTTAAGTTTAATTGTGCTTTATGTGACAAAATAATTTGAGTTTTAAATTGGTTTAGTCAATAAAATTTACATCAATCAGATCTTACATTCAACCAATTTCATTTCATTTTATAAGATGCTTTTAGCAATTTTAAAAAGATCTTTCAGCTGAGGCTATTATATATGCGTTAGCTCTCGTCTATATTGTATTTTATCAGTGTTACTTTCATAGTATTTTTTCTTTAACGGTACAACCAACTGTAAATTATCATCAAATAAGCCTGTATTGGGTGAATGACTAGGCCAACTTGACATACAAAATTATATTAGCAACAAAAATATTTTGACAAAAATCGATATTGTTTAAAAATCACTTGGATATCAGACACTGTGAGTTGATAGTGTTCTGTCTGTGGAAAAGCTTAACAACCATGAACTAAATTTAAAATATTCTGTCTGAAACCGTAATTAAGTACTTAGATAGAATTATGTTGATTCTAGTGATTTTCTCGTCGTAGTCAGTTTATGAAGGATAATGAATTTTCAAATCAAATATATTTGGTTAGTTTCCACTGCATTACAGAGTTGAGTTTTTATAGATTTTATTAAACGTTCTAAACAACTTATGATTCCTCTGATTAAATATTCTTCAAGAAATGATAAATAATTCATCTTAATACAAGTTCATATTAATTGTTATGCAACATCGTGTATACAGAAACTTATATTAAACTATTTTCACAGATTAGTAAATAATCACAATCTAAAATGATTTTTGCTTTTACCGTTTCGAAAATTGTTACATGACTGAGACAGTTGATAAAAAACTTCATAATCATGTTTTCTGCCAGTTTGTATAATGTAGCTGAAAATTAAGTAGTAAGTAGCCTCTCTTTCAATTATTTGATATCGTCATTCAATATCAGAAATTAAAAGTATTGCTAATAAACCATTAAGTTTATAATCAGTCACTATTAGCATTGTATGATCAAGATGAAACAGTCATTGAATGAAACTATCCTTTATAACTCACCACCAGCATCGAATTTATTTTTTTGTTTCATCAAACTATAAATATTAGCTAGAAAAAGGTATAAGTTCACACGAAACACTGACGACATCTCTGGGAACATATTTTTATCAAACTTTGTTCCTTAAT
Organism: Schistosoma japonicum; assembly: GCA_025215515.1. Lineage (NCBI taxonomy): Eukaryota > Metazoa > Platyhelminthes > Trematoda > Strigeidida > Schistosomatidae > Schistosoma > Schistosoma japonicum. The sequence continues at coordinate 16,399,283 of CM046063.1, read as the reverse complement.
TTGATATCTTCCTCTTAAATTAGAGTACATTGTGTGGAATTCGAACTGCCAAACATTTACGCGTTTACCTGAATAAATTCACTAGTGTTTTTTTATTAAACATGACACTGAAATCCTAAAGTATCCATATCTAAAAGTATATGAATGCTGTATGTTATCTGAATAGTTTAAATGCATTAAAATTAGAAATTTCAAAGTGACCACAGACAACTTAATACTATAGTTGCTATCGACTTAGGTTTCAGAGACTTTTTCACTGTCTGCTGTATACGTTTGATAAGTTTCTAATTAATTCAGTGGGTGAGTGGTATATACATAGAGTTTAATTTTAAAGACGGCCTTAATTATAAGTAATAGGAGTTATCATCAACTATCTGTTACAAATATATTCAATGCAACACAACCCAATATACATGGGTAAAAACATAAACACAGCGAAAGTAATAGCTCCAAAGGATATGATTACTGAAAACTATACTAAAGTATGTAACACTCACCTACCGAAAAAAAAAAAACAGAACATTCTGGATACATCACGCTTGATAATCATTTAAAACAATGTGGAGAAACCAAGTATAAATAGCCTCCTAAAGTTATCAGATTATATTTTTTCGATGTTGTGTTACATGGAACATTCTCGATATATATATTACTGCATAATATTAAATAAAGTATACAGAAGTTTCTTTTTTGCTTGACTCATCAATCAAGATAGTCACTAGTACATAATAATGATCACATAAACCAACCACTCTACATGGACAAGAACATTTACTTAATCCAACTGACAATTTACTTTTTAGTGCTTCATTAATACTGTACGAACTAAACAAATAGTCATATTTTCGTATATTCACATTAGTCATTTATTTTACTTGTGCTGTATTATAAAACACTTGAGTTACATACTTAAGAGGTCGTTCATTCAATGGAATTCATTGAATTTTTATATTGATTTATTATCATAATCATTAATACTTGATTTATTTTAATTACATCTCATCTTATTGAACTCATGCCCTCCATTCCATTGATGTTGACAATGTAGACAGTTTTCCATTTTATGTCTTCCTTTAAAATAAGTTTCTATTATATATTAAATGAATTATTACACGGACAAAATGTTAATTTATAGTTTAATCAATTATTGTAACGACATTCCAAATTATTTAATTCTGAGAAAATTAATTTAATCAAGTATGCAACACCATAGAGTTGAGCTGCTGAGACAGATTGTTACTAAAGGTGTATGACAATAATATACGATACAAGAATTACAGTAACAAAGCCAATTTTTTCCCTAGAGGTAATTTCAGAGAATACTTCAACGATTTATAGAATATGTGAAAACTCCTGACGTGTTCTCTATCTTCTTCCCATTTAAATCTTAAGAGATAACGTTAACTTACTTATAACGTAGACAGTAACTTCGCTAAGTATTTATTGCATGAAATAACAATCAGATCTAGAAAGCTTGTTGAATCTAGAAGTCTGATCAATATAGCCAATGTTTTTTTGTTCAGAAATTACATTTAGACGACAAACTTGGCAGGAATTAACACTGCCGTAATAAGGCAAGAAAAGGAATAATGCTATAACTATATGACTACTCGTTAAAAATAAATTCTCATATTTTTTATGTTCATACCTTGATTATTGTCACATCATTCATCATCCACAAATTATAGCCAGTTATTCAGCTTCGTTTTGAAAATATTTTGTTTATCTTCTCATTAAAATCTGAAATCGATTATAGTCTCATACTTTAATTTTATAGTTAAACTAGTTGTGGGTCAAAATGGAACTAAGACCTGAGCATTTTAGTCGTAACATTTCAGATAAAAAAAAAACATCGTGAAGTAAGTTAATGATCGCAGATGGGTCTTGCTAACGAATGCTAACCGGAAAAAAACCTGTGTATACGATTCCCTGCCGACTATCCCAAATAACCCGCAATGGCCTTGAAAGAATTCACTTGAGCTTTTATTTCTCTAATTGAACGTTAAGAAACACAAAAATTTCCATGCTCTTATTGATAATGTACCGAATGTACTAAGCAAGTTAGCTAAATTGTAGTCAGTGGAGAAACGAAAATTTTATCAAGAGAAATCAACTTGCGTCTACAATTCAACTAAATACCATTAAGATATTTATACTATTAACAAACTCTCGTTTTAATCTGTCGATTAAACTCCCACTGTAAGAGATTAAGTAAATCTGGATACATCTCCGGTAGGGTCCTGGATGCAAATTACTTAACTATCTCATACGAAATAAACATAAGTGACCAACGCTTCCTGAATTTTAACGATCAGGTGATGATATAAACAGAAAAAAAATCAGGAATTCTCAGAAAACATTATATACTAATAACACTAAATAATATAACACTGACAATCACCTGAAATAGAATCAGTAGCTAATGTAATCTTATTAGATTATGATGACTATGTTATGTTGCTAATCAAATGACATTACATAAAATGACCAAATCAATGACTAAATATTACTATTGGTCTTCGTATTTATTGATTTTTCTTCTTCATTTGCATGACGATGTATGCAGTAGTGTGTCAGTTTATTGATTTGCGATATATGCCAACAAATTTATATGCATTAATTTGTGTTTGAAATTACTCTCTAGTTAAAACAAGAATTTCGTATTCAGTCTACTTAAAGATGTCTGTATACACAGTGTTTCTAAAAGAAAAGACAGAGGACATCACAAGTAATTAGGCATCCACGAAAGAAATCATCAAAATGAAAAACATAAAGAGTGTATTATTTCAGCCTTAAACGAAAGCCGATTGAAGTTGTTTTCAATGTTCAATAAGTGTAGTATATCCAGCAGTTTCGGTTGCTTTTCCTCTTATTCAACGAGTGAGCATTGTGTGCTAGACTGAATATCCAATAAACATTTTATCCCAGATAACTGAAGTTATCTTGAACTGTTTACTTTGAATTGTAGTACAGACCAATATGTTGGATAATGAACATAAAAATAGTGAAAATAAGAGCTTAAAGCAAAATCTTTAAGATAAATTACATTCTAATATGTAACACCAATGCATTAAATATATAGAAACAGGTCAAAAGTCGTTGGTATGATACACTTAGCTTACAATGAGAACCTAGGCACCCAAGTTATGCTAAACCGACAAATATAAAAAAAAGTACTCGGTTACAATATCCCTGAATGACCGTGGTGATGTTTATCTTTCTGTCCACATACAAACACCAACAAAATATTAACAATTTATTGATTATACGAATATAGCTATCTAAGAAAAAAACATAATTAACGACGTTCTATTAATCTAGAAATCAGATTATATTAGTTACAAAATTAACAGTGTCGCATGATGATCATTTCATAAGTGAAAGTAATTACTTTTATACACAAATACATATACACACTATTTCCTCCACTTATTTTCCACACTAAACAAACAAGAATGTAATGTTTTTTATTATGCAACAATGTATAACAAGTTAACAATATACCTAATAAATTACTAATTGAATTCAATCACTTATGTTTTACATAGAAAGAAACATTAAAAAAATTAATACAAAATAAGTACATATTCACGTGTATTATTATTTAGAAATATTTAATCCATTATTATACCATTTATTTAATATGAATCATAAAATACACTTCATTGTTAACGTGTAGATTAACTTATTTTTAATGAAGAACTTAACACAATCATAAATTGTATTATTTCACAGAAATGGTTAAATACAAAAAATGATACTTGAATGAATGATGTTATGCATGAAATTTGGATTTTTATAACAATTCTATTAGTAGAATACATTTTTTATGAATAATGAATATCATCAACGTTTATAAATACTGACTTTTCATTTTAAACTACAGAACTAATCCCATTTTCTTTAATACAAAATAGTATTTGATTTTTCATTTAACGGATAGACAAAACTATCTAGAACGTTATCACAGTTCCCATTCATTTGATTCAATTAGCAATATGAAATTGCCTAAATATTTTTCAAATATTAGTTACGATGTATCAACCTGATCCTATACAAAGTTTTAAATAATTCTCCTTTATGTAAGGGTATGTTTGACAGATTGACGGTGTATATCATGGTGTACAAAGTGGATATAATAAGGTAAAATGCGACTAGGCTGAACGTTACATGGGCATTAACAACAAATAGTTTTGTATACTGATCCACTAAAATAAAACGTTCGACATACAAAATTGCAGAAATTGAGGCCTACCTCGAAACTGTAGACCGTCATTATATATTACAGACTTATCTGAGATATTGTTTAACTATTCTATCTTACTTTACAATGAGTTGAATTACAAAAATGTATCCTTGAATAGATGTTTTGAACATACTATAAATAAATTATCCAAACCAACTACTGTGTGTACAACAGACAACAACTAAAAAGGATATTTATAATCAGTAAACAACTAAATATTAATAAATTAGCTAAACAGCATGTAAAAATCCCAGGTAAATCAATGACAGATCAAACGTAGGTGTTACTCGAATTTAGCGTAATTTATATATCCTGTTCTCAAATGAAAAAAAAATAGTTCGAAATAGAAAAACTTCAGTTTATAAGAGCGATTTTCACCACAAAGTATTATTCACTTAAAACTAAAGAGCACTAAACATCTAACTTAGTGTATAAATCATACTAACTATTCATTGCGAACAATTCACCTGAAAGGTAATGATATAATTACATATACTTGTTTTCGTACTACATCAATGAAGAGTGAAATCATTTAATATATTTGACAGGATCCAAACAGTATTGTGTATGAGACAATTACCATTGTTAACTATGTAAAAATTTATCAGTGGATTATCTATTCAAAAAATTTTTATCAAAATGGATCCAATATAGTAACAGTTACATATTTAACACTGAACAATCGTTATTTCATGTAAACGATCATACTTCATTTTCATTTTACTTCTAAACCTCGTTAATAAATACTTGATTATACTTTCATAAATAAGTAAGGGAATAAAGCATTCAGCTAGAAAGTAATCAGAGGAAAATTCTAATCTAATATGTCGTGCTCACTCATTTAATCGACAAAGTTGAGTACGACAAATTCAACGATCGTTGATAACATTGGACAAAACTTGACCTACGAAGGCCTCAAAAAGTAACATTTTTTACTGAGTAAAAAATTTCTTTCATAATATATACAGCACCAATTAAAACAATATTTCTAACGTAAAGATGTTAATCTGGAAAAATGTTAATGCATAGTTTTCATGTTGTAATCCAAACTATTTTAAATACAAACAGTTCCTTGTGTTTAAAACTAGTTTACCTTGTAATAGTTAATGTTTTAATTATCGGGATGATACAATACAGTAGTAAAGAGATTGTATTCCATAAGCACATTAAAATATAGGAGTTTCCCCTCCCACCCTATCAGTAATAGTCAATCATATTAGAAATAGAAAACACAAAGAAAACCAGAGGATTTTTAGGAATTTTATATTCAGGTCAATCGGTAATCATATTGAAATAGATACGATTTATCAGCTAATTAGAAAACTAATCAGCAACTACAATACTACGAATCAAGTTGAGGGAAGGGAATCAAACAAGTGTGCAACAAATAACTGAGCAATTGTCAACAACAACAACAACCAGTCAAATTCATAGTCGATAGAACAAGCTGCTAGTCACTTGTGCAGTAAATCTCATAGCGGACATCAATCAGAGGTATGTGCTGATGATATCGTCCAGAATGATGATGAAAGACTTTCAATTAAACCATCCAGTCCAGCGAAAGCAGTATAACGAAAACCGTTCTTCTGAGCTATAAATCTTCTCTACCAGCTCAATATTACAAACACTGTATAGAAAGTTACGACAAATACACTATAAAAGTAGACATTGGATAATAATAATGTTATTGACTTATTTGTAAGAAAGTATTGATATATTATTTTATAAATCAAACTGCATTATGCTTTAAATACCTAGATTTATATGCATAGTTGCTAAAACATTACAGCCTGATGTTGCAAAGAAAAGTGAACAAAATAATAAAGAATACTTTCATTTGACTTAAACAAAAATGTTGAACACCATAACATATTCAACATATGGAAAGTATTTAGTTGAAATAATAATTGGTGATGCTAGAGTTAGTCAAAAGAACATTCTCAACCAAACACATTATAATTACTCACTTGGAGCACCTTGAACGAAATGTTAGTCTAAGTCGATTGGTTAGTGAGTATTGATCAAGGATATGTCGGTCTAGTAGATACGTGTTATAACAAGTCTAACTAACCCAACACCGTGTGAATTATATATTAATTTAAGATGGTTGAATGTAAACTGACTAATAGAATTCTATTAGCACTAAGGACTTGACACTAGTCCCCACTATTTTATGAATGTAAATATTTTAGATATACAGAAGGACAGTCTTTTTCCGAATAGTTTAGTAATGTCGTAGACTAGGGAAATAGGATGGGAGCAATCCCATAAAAACTACGGGTATATCTTGTTAACGACTGCAACTAGTACGAAACCTGGCAGAAACAGGATTTATTTATGACTACCTTCAAAAACCTATCAGTCAAAACGAAATGAATTTAATGTGAGGATTGTAATTTATCAAAACCACTTTCAGTTAAATATCAGACAAGTAGAAAGAATTTAATTAATAATATAACTATCATCGAATGATGAATATTCGGAAGTTATACGAGAAGTTGACATACTTTATAATGCAGGTCGAACTAAGCTTCCATTTTGCTGTAAACCAGTTTTCAGTAACCTAAAGCAATCAAATATACATATATCTATATCTATATAATTTTTAACCTAGTAAGTTTGTCTAACAGGTGGTGTGGTTTAAAACAATACATTAATTAAAGTAACACAGTACCGATAGAAAAGATCAAATGAAAGCGATAAATAACGCAGTAGTCTTTTATTGATTTGCATAGTTATTAACAAAGTACAAGTACTGTCAAAGACTAAGCGTGTTTGTTATTTCGAACAGCATTATCTCTAAAGTGTTACAAACATGATAATGTTGAATACTGAATGATTTAATGTGCAAAGCCTTGTGGTTAGTCTCATTGATATTGGTTGATGTAGACGATTATGTTTCTATTTTCTTTAGAAGTATTAATAGATCCATTTATGATTGAATCAATTACTTTTACTAAGTCAAATTTTTAAATGGCAAAGCCTACCTAGTTTGAATAATACAAGCATAGACTTTAAATTTAGGTCTTTTTGAAGGCAGTGGTTCCTGTTATCATGTAAACGTATTGTATGATAAGTGTGCACTGTTTATATCTGCTCTAAAATGTGTCGATGGTAACAACTGTTTGTTTAAACTAAATAATATAGGATGAATAATTTCCATCAGTCAAAAACTAACTAATTGATTTTAGTATCTATTTATAAAATTGCTACAACACAGTTGAATGTTTACTTTTTGACTAATTAATTGACTGAATGAATGGTTGATTGATTGACAGATTATTTTAATGTCCATTTATAGATTTTTATTATATTCTGAGAATAAGGATGATAGCTAGTAGTCATATTAATAGCCAACTTAATAATTATTATTGATCTGATCTATGTCGGTATCAAATAAGCACATAGAATACTCACTAAACAAAAAGAAGGTAATTACTACTAGAGATTGGCAAAATAAAAGGTGATAAGATTACTGTGTTACTTGTGATTCTAGAATATAGAGCCTTATACAGCTCAATAAACGAGTGTGGCTTTAAAATGCAAACTTTTTTAATAAATAATAGTAATAATGGTATATCTTTTTTACTATACTAACTAAACAATAGTATATACGGGCTGTAGAAATATATCGAAATTGTCATTTCTATTCTGAAAATTATACACTAGAAATTTTATTCAAAGATTTGTCCTACTCATAAACTACCTGAGAAAAAACGATTTACTCAGAACATTGCAACACTGGAAGGTCTTAACAAATAAAAAATTACATGTCAAGTGGTTGAAGGCAGACTACATAAATTTTTTAGCTACATAAGTTACGCGTTTGATAAGATTAATTAGAATAATTATAATCTTTTGGAAATGATGCACTAAGTCATCCACTAATATCACTACTTATTCAATGATTACGTAATTGCTTAAACATGTGAACTTTAATTTACTCTACTGAAAATACTACTCTTGTGTGCTTACCTAACAGTAGAGATAAAAACAACGCCTTAGTAACAAAATAACCTCGAAAAAAATCGTTACAACCATCTTGTATCTGTGTTACTGATAAATCAGGAGGAAATAAAATCATGGAGTTTACACAAAAAGCCAGAATTCCTGAGAAGTTAGGTTACTGACTTCCTTATAAGTGCCAAAAGTTTTAAAATTCCAAATCAAGAAAGGACTTTGATTATTTTTATATCACATTAGCTTGTGTAAAACTAAGTTTAGGAATTAAAACAACCTATGAACTCATATTTCATTGAAGTATTATTGATAACGATTAAGAATTCAACAGTGTCTCTTAGTGAACAATCTTAAAAAATTTAAATGTATTAAGGTAAATGTATATGTATTCACAGATAACATACATACTTTGGAGTTTTGACTATAGGTGTAGTAGTGAAAACTTCTGATCCATCAGGATTAATTTCTTTCTTAGACATCCACTGATCATTCCCTTCACTTTGTATAATTATTTCAGATGGAATAAATGAACATCGATGCTTGCGTCTTTCCAAGATAACTGGATCTTTCAGAGAATAGTAAAAAAGAGTGAAAAGATATTAATTAAAAATAAAAAAATGCACCTACTCGCTTTTATATTTAGTTCAGATGATCTTCGAGATTGTTGACCTATTTGATTCTTATCAAGAACATTGTAGTCTTCATCTTTGTAAATTAATTCTTCATTTCTATTTTCAATTAACTCATTCTCGTGATTATTATTAATTCTATCAAAATGATTATAACTATGACTTTGTTGATTTGATGCCTCCCATATATGCAATTCATATAATATATCTGATATTTTAATTAATCCATCATTATCTGTATCAAGTTCATTGAATAATCTTGATGATATATCAGTGGATAGATTAATTGTTGAATTTGAGCATAATTTTATCCATTCAGTTTTGTTTAAATCACCGGTATTTTCGAAGTCATAACTTTTTAATAACTTTTTCAAATTTTCAATGGACATATTACTAATATTATCTTTTTGATTATTATTACTTTCACATAATATAATGCATCAAAAATGTTTTTTTCTATGGAAACAGTAAAGATTCAGAAAAAAAAACCTTTGTAAACATAACAAGAAGGTTTGTTATTGATAAATTATTTAATTCAGTTGAATTGGTAAAATTATACAATCATTTCATCTTTCGTAATACACATTTATGCATCTACTATTTACTAGTCTTAATGTCTTTTTAAATACTTTTATTAGTCACAATATATTAATTGTGCATACATAAACTAGAATTATGCACCAAATCAAGGTCATCTACTCAACTATAGATGCAAGCAAACTCTAAATCTAATCCGATTGGTTAGTCATATATATATATATATATATATATATATATATATAGAGAGAGAGAGAGAGAGAGAGAGAGAGAGAGAGAGACTTAAACACCATATTGAATTATAAGATGCTAATATTATCGTTCAACTTCAATCAACATTATGTTTTAACAATGAGTGAAATAGTCGGAATAGAACAATTACTAATTTTAATATTCATATTAAAATCAACTGATAAATATAATTCATGTAATGTGTTATGCAAGATACTTTGAAATATATATATACAAACATTATTATTTTTGATTTGATTATTTAATAACGTCATTAATAATAATCATCACTAGGCTGTTGAAAATTTCACTGAATATGTAAATAAATTGTAAACAGAATATGAATAAAAAAGACAATGCATTTTAAGTAATATTCAAAAGAATATATTTTCATTAATCGATCGTTGAATAGAATTGAAATGGTTTCGTGGAAATGGATATTATGCATAACTTATGTATTCGTCATAGATTGGTGTTCGTTAGGTACCACTGAAAATCAGGTAGGATAATTGTTTTGTTCTAGTGTTTGTCACCACACCAGTGCACACCCTCGATCTCCCCCCCTCCTTTAAATTATCTCATCCAGGACTTTCAGGTCTTGGGGTAAACGCTTAATAATCTGCACTACCACTTCAATTCACTTATAATAATTAACTCAGTGGCAACTATCATTATGTTCGAGAAGTTCTAGTGAGACGTTGTCACTAATGTAGCTGTGACTAGTCAGGAGTGAGGTGATTATCATGCAATGATAGCGAATGATCTCTAAGCTATATTGCAAACTGATTGAAGTGGGAATTCTACCACTTGACGCCGATCGGCCCATCGGTGTAGACGGATAAGCGCTTGACTTTAGACCTGAGTATCCTGAATTCGGGTTCCGACGGAATAGACAATGTGCACTGTTTAGGAGTCCCATATTGTGGACAAAACGGCTGTCCAGTAATCGCTAGTTTTCAGTCGCACTCAGCAATCTGTGTCGAATATAAATATTTGATTATTAAATAGTCCCTATAATGGACGAATATAAATTCAAAAGATGGAGTACTTATGACTGTTTCTCGGTGAAGTACTTTACTTTTGTGAGCACATATTATGTACAATTATCACAACGTTTATAGCTCATAAACTATGATTATTTAGTTACTTATTTCGTTACTGTTCTTGCATCCCGAGTACCTGTTTGTGAACTAATCGTAAATTGTTACTTTTGGTGTTTACGCAATTTATATATTCATACATTCATGTAGTAGCCAAGATTCCTGCTTGTTCCCTCTCTCTAGTTAGGACTGTTGGGAATAGAAAGTATTTGCCCTTACCAATAAGTTTTTATAAAGTCAGCCATTGTTTGGAATTTATTATATATAAATCAGTTATGTGAAGGTTTTGAATCACTAATAAATTAGGATTATAACAATTAATTGAAAAAGAAAAAAATGTTTAAGATAGATATTAATGCTAGTTAATACTCTCCAATAAGGCCTACCTAAAATTTCCACTTAACTGTGTTATCCTCTGGGATCATGATCGAAGTAGCCAAGTTAAATTTATTAAGATATTACCGCAAAGTTATTATAACCACGGCTGAACTCATATAAGGCTAAAGTATTTACACTGATTGACGACTAAGTAGTAACTGATGTCATCTTTTTCAAATAATTACTGTGGTTCAAATTCTATGTATCTTTTGAATTTGACTGCATGATTTTAAAAAGCATAACTAGATACATAAATAGATAACGACAGGAATTTGTGAAATATAAGAAGAACATAATCATTAGAGCAAACACAGTTACTGTTAGTATCATTAAGGTAGAATGAAAGAGAAATATGAATAATATCCTAAAATTTAAAGTGCACGCAACCTTTGCAGCAATGACACATTAAAAAATGAAGAACTGTCTTATAACAATGGTAGGAAAATACATTACATATATGATCCTTGCAGAATAAGTTTGTTTAACGATTAAAGAGCTATACGTCATTTATTTATGGAGAATTAAAGTGGTATCGTTGTTCAAAATGTTATACATTTTTCATTTCACACGAATTTTAGCGTTAACCCGATGCTAAATGTTTCAACAGTATTCTAATAATGCACATTGGTAGCATTAAAAGTGCTTTTTAGTCCACAATTTTTCTTGTATAACTAATGATATCTAATTGTAATATTCACAATTTTATATGATATCATAGAATGTCTTAGCCTTCGTTCAAACATTTGTTTCTATTTGTATTCACATTATTTATCACCTAAATATATATTTGATGATAATGATCACTTAAATTATTTTGACTGACTCATAAACTTATTGATAGTAAAATAACAAACTAGCAACTCTAATGTTAAAAATTTTGCTTTACAAACAATCCTAAACTCACCCTGTGGCGTAGGCGAGACATCCGTTTACTGACGAAATAACGTGTTTACTGTGCAATAGTTAAATCCATTTTATTTTATGGATGTGAAACATAGTCACTAAGGATAAAGGATATTCGTAGGCTTCTAGTATTTGATCATAGATGTCTTCAAATCATTGCTGGTGTTTGCTGAGACCACCGAGTAAGCAATTCGTGGGTTAGGAATAGAGTACTAGGTAAATACAGTAAGTCTATTGACGAAGTAGTGAATCTTCACCAGCTGAGGTGGTTAGGACATCTGTTACGTATGCCTGACCACCGCCTTCATCGACGAGCAATGTTGACCATTATGGGAGTAGGCTGGAAGAAATCTAGGGGTGGCTAAAAAAAACATGGCACCAATCCATGAAGTCATTGAAAATTGGGCTGAGCAATGTTAATAGATGCAGTCCACATGGTTGGGGCCCACGCGATAACCGTAACAAATGGTTAGGAACTTTAAGTAATATGGCTCGAAATCGTTGTCAACGGAGCAGGTGCATCCCACCCTATCTTCCTCCAAATTTTAAATTTAAACTTATCGTAATTTTCTCTTGACTAAATTATATTTTCTTAAGTCTTATCTCCGATCTCTATTCCTACCCATCAATACTAACTCTATTACTACCTCCACTACTCTGAAATTCGGTCCGACAATTTAATCCCTGCCTGCGAATTGAGGCATGGCGAGTTGAACTGATGTACGCATGTACCAAGTTTAACGTTGTGATTGACTGACTGACAGAATTTGTCGAAAAAACATTGTTTGTTTATAATGGCTTTATTTGTGTCAAAATAATAACTCTTGTAAATGATACCAAACAATGTTGATTAGTGGCAATCAACACAAAACCGAAACTCTGTATCTTGCGTAAAACAACAATCCTTGTCTATTCAAGAGGCAAATACCTTGATTTCGATGCTTGTCTTAATGGTGAGCACAACACTGTTCACAGTCAGAGACTGATGATAAGTGTTAGGATATCTGGTTGACAACAGACAGTTTATCTAATCTGTTTACTGGATGTATTTTATTAATATCAATGCGTTTCAGGTTCTTAATTTTTTTCATGGTTTTGAGTAATATTTCAGAAAACCAGATGTTTAGTACTTCTATTTTTGTTATTACCAAGTCTGTTGTATTGGGATCAATAGCTCGGCTACAGTATAGTAATAGAACAAAAATATGCGGTACCTAAATTGGTTTATAGATAAATCAATGTAATACCGATGGGGTCACCTTTGGAGCCTTCTTTTAGGTGATTGCTTCCTCGTAAATCTGAATATACTTTTCTCATAAGAGACACTTAGATTATACTTTCACAATTCGCTATGAAAATACCGAGTTCAACGGTACTTTAAATGAGTTTAAGTTTTCACATTTTAACCGACTTGACATTAAAAAGAGTTGAATTCAGAATTTCATTTCTTGGATCCCTTAGTAAAAAGGAGACGAAGGTAGTTAATTACGAAGATCAATGTATAGAAAACGATGGTGTAATGAACAGTATACAAATTTTCAAGGCTGGGTTCCCTTGAACAGAAAGAGAAAATTGATTTATTCTATAGTATCAAGGGCCAGACGAATGTATAAGTGATGAAATGATTGTGATCGAACTGAGTAAACTACGACATACATTTATCCGGAAAAGTCATCCTTCGTGGTTCACTGACAGTAACCTAAAGCCGAAATTGCCCCATGAAAAAATACTGACGGTTCGAAAGAAATACCTTTTAATAAATATTGAATTCCAATGAGATACGACAGCCAAGGTCCTAAAGAACAAATTATGAAAAGCTGTTCAAAAAACGCACTAATCTGCTCAGCTGCGTATTGCCTTTTTCAGAAGTAATTTGATTCATGCTCGTGTTAAAGACAAACTGCGCTTTGGGTCACATCAATGTGTGCATGCAAGTAAACTTGCTGTTGTGAAACAGGTTACATTGGCTACACAAAACGAACTTTGTCAAAACGTACTTTATAACACTACTCTGCTTGGTTATCTAACGGAATACGTAAACAAATCAGGTTCCATTCACGAACACTTTGTAACCTTCAGTTATGTTCCCCACTAGAATCACCTTTCCAAATTATTAACCAAGTCAAACAAATCGGCTTCAAAAGTGGTAAAAATTAGAAACCTGTGTACCGTGGAAACTAGCCATCCACCAATTCAAGCCAATACTTTGTATCGACAAAAAGCACGTTCATTTTACCATGACGCTAAACTTCTTTTCGTAGGTATTAATTAGCATTCTCTGTATCTTCGGTTATTCTTGTTTTCGTAATCCCTAAGTAAAATATTATTACACAAAATTATATTTTCCGTTTTTCAAGGTTTTCAATAGTTATTTGGATTATTACGTAACCTATTCATGTCTTCATATCAAATTCAAGACCATCAATCACAATATATATAGTAAATGTACTGGACACTTTGTTTCTATTATTTTCACATTCCCCACCGAAAAATCACTCATTTAAATTATTATACCATTGTCTCCCGATGAACAAAGACTAATTGTATGTATTTTGTCCTGGTTCTGTATTATTTGTGTTTTTGTTTTGCATTGGTACTATTATTTTGGGTGATATTCTGCACGGTCTGGGCTTGCATTAATATAAATAAAAATGGTTGTATGAAATAAACAATAATTTCTCACTGCTGATCGTGTTCTTCTTATTCTAGTAAAAATGTAGACTGACGATAAGTAAAGAATAGCCGGTTGTTGTTTAAGGTAATTTACTACTCAGTTGCCTACTAAGGTAGTGTGTTCAATGGTTAGTCGAGATTCAGTAGTCAGAAATCGCCCAACTCAAGGAAACTTCTGACAGCATAACCAGTAGCTGAATGGAGACTAATATAATGTTCCGAAAGTCAGTGCTGAAAGAAATCAACGTTTAAACGTTAGTATACTACAAACTATTGATGTTAATGTTTCTAATGAAATACTAATTAATATCTTCAGTGTAGCTATAGAATGACAAACAAATACAACTTTGGTTAATATCATAACTAGAACATGATACTACGTATGGTGAGCTACTGTTTACATGGCTGTACTGTAGTGGTTGGTAACAGTTTCACATCTCAGAAGTAAGAATGTCCTACAAGTTATATATATGCCTTTATGTAAACTGCCGTGGAGATATGAAACTGAGGTATCCGGGATGCCGAATGGGCTCACAATTCAATCGTGATGACATAGCGCTAAGTGTTTAATTATCTAACCGCGATTAGTTTGATGTGTCATTAGTAACTTGGAATATAGAGAAAATACTTAAAACTGTAACTCTGATTTTTCAAAATGCTATTTGTTGCAGACAAACAAAAAAACAATTATGAATATTTTTACTCAGGTAAATGTTACAAAGACAAACATCCTATGTGTGAGTTTAACAAGTTGTTAAATTAAACGTTGACATATCATGAAAGGTAGGTTATACTAGGATAATAACACGAAAATAAGAATTAAAAGAAACCAATAATAGATAGAAATATACAGAGAAATACATTCATATCACTATCACACTAGATGTAGTCTGACAGAAACAAATGATGCTGGAAAATAACAAAACTAAGTGAGGATTGATTCTAAGCATTAGTAGCTGATATAACAAGCCATGAAAGAAATACATAAAATAAAATTATTGGATATACAGATAAAACAACACGATTTTTCGGTAATGTGGGATAAACAAAAATAAAGGATGCATATGATGAATAAACCAACCCAGTAATAACAATAAGTAGTCGTATAATAAAAACAAACACAGAATTCGAACTTGCGAACAAAAGTAACCGACATATAACCAATCCGATAACAAGAGGCAAAATACAATACCCCAAAACGCATACGGTTTGCAGGAAAGACCTTCAAAGAAATAACATGATGAGGTTAATTAATTTCGTTTTCTTATATACGATATCTAAGTACTAGTCGCGAATAACTAACACTAGCAGGTTCTGACTAACAATTAAAGTTATAAGTGTGATACAAGAGCCTAGTCTTTTACAGCGTTAGTGCTTTCATCCTGATAAAGTATTCCCTTCTAATGAAAGGACAATAATTTGTACTTTACAAAACATCGATCACAATAATCAACCTTGAGATAGTTACTGGTTACTTAATTAAATAATAAACTAGCCAGTTAAACATCGATTAGATATAAACAATGTACAGCCTGATATGTATATGCGTTGACTCAAGTTGCCGTAACACATCGACAAAACGAGATCAAGTTGGCATAATTAACACCAGGATATATTTCGACAAATAGTGAAAAATTTTAAGAGAACGAATAACAGAACTTAAGACTTAGAAGACAAGTAAGAGCACTTGATATTCAACTATCGGATTTTGGTCTGAACTTTCTTTACCTGGTTCGATTTGATCGGCTGAGCATTATCACTGATCACACTAAAAATATGGCTTAAATTTGAGTACATTAATCCGTATTTGCTCAAAAAGTTGTATTGAATAATAACCCGCAATATAAATATATTAGAAGTATGCAAGGGTTTAAAATGATTTAACCTAGTCTCTATACATCTATCGTACTACCAATTACTACTGAAGTTTTCGAAGTGAACTTCCACATTTCTTCACAAATGATATAAAGACTAAAATAATTAAGGAATCTAAAAACCAAACAATTTAATGATAAATAATTACTTACACCGCACCACCGAGCAATTTAGAATTTATAGTTACAATTGCTGAACCCAACCAGAAAATAACGAAGACTTGAGCAAATTCTGGTCCACCATGCCCAGAGCTTTCCGAGTTTGGGCTGC
Organism: Schistosoma japonicum; assembly: GCA_025215515.1. Lineage (NCBI taxonomy): Eukaryota > Metazoa > Platyhelminthes > Trematoda > Strigeidida > Schistosomatidae > Schistosoma > Schistosoma japonicum. The sequence goes on along the minus strand of CM046063.1, from coordinate 16,382,481 downwards.
TATGCAGAAGCCTGAAAATAAGAAATGCCATTAATAATTCAAAATAAATCACTGAGATTAACCTTGTATTAGGAATTTAAACATAACGTGTGACCCATTGAATATTACGATGTTGAAATGGAAAAGTAGCCGTCCGTGGACATACGTGGATGCAAAAGTTTAACTTATGCGTGATATAAGAAAGTAAAAAGTGAGAAAAGATTGTTTTCTGGATAGCCGTTTGATGGGAAACTGTTACAATAACCTACGTCTCTGTTATATTGTGAAATACGTTTAAATAAGGATGATTGTCATTTTGATGACTACTTTACTGACCAAAGAGGTTAGGCACGATGGTTATCGTCTAGCTTTATTAATAACCTATTAAGTGAGATTCACCATGGTAGAACAGATAATAATCCCTACGTAAAAATGTATGCACTGATGAGCTAATCATATTAAATAGATAAAAGGAATGTTATAGGTATATGTAACAAACAACAAGCAGTCATTAGAATACTGGTAATGAATAAAAAAGACACGTTGCTTTATTACAATTTGTAATTAGAAGCCAAGTAATCGAATGAGATAATCAAACTAATGAAGAAATTGGTAAATGATCTCAATATAACGAGGAACTGAGTAAAAGTAGTGATTCGATTTATGCAGCAATTAACTTCCCTAACTGTATGTAAACCATATATATAAACTACGTCTATTGATAATCCATCCTAAGAAGTAATCACGCTTATTAAAAGAGCACATGTTTAGTAAACAATAAGAAAGAAAACCCAAAAAAAATAACACACATGTTCAAAGTATAATACTTTACAATAGGACACAATTTTTTTATCCTCACAGTTTATGTTTCATAGCTACAGGTGCTGTATAGTATACTCTTCCTTTGGTTTACAGACTGAAATTCAACACACAGCAAAAGTTGATAATAGCCAAGCAAGCTTTCTGAATCTTAGCTGAAGGTTTTATCAAACACCTAATACAGTTGGATTGGTGTGACCTTCAAGATAAGTGAAATGGTTGACGCACTCAACAACCCTAGATACTATGATCAATGTAGTGATTATTTCGATTTGTTCCGAAGTAACGCGTTGCATTTAAGGAGAGAAAAATGCATCCCAAACATGCTTGTACTGTTACTCAAGGCGTGCTTGTAAATGTATAGAATAGGAGGTTCAGATTTACGACTGTTATAGTGATCAAACAAAGATGCGCGATTGAGAATAGCTATCAAACCTATTCGACTGTCAATTATATGAATTAAAATCTAAAGACCTAGTCTTTTACATGGTTTATATTAACAACTGATAACTTTATGAATGAATAACATTCCTCGAATGTTTGATAGATGAGTTCACCTGATATGTACTAACAGCCAGTCAATTAATAACGTAGAACTTGGAATATACGTACATCAGTTTAAGTTGCGAAGACTCAACTGACATAGAAAGATAAAATGGTCGGACCAAATCCTAGAGTAATGAAGGTAGTAACAGTATTATATCGAAGTAGATAGAATTAGAGATCGAAGATTCAAAAAAATATAATTCAGCAAAGAGATAATCATGATCAATTTGGAAACTTAGAACTTAAAGAGAAAAAAGAATAAATGCTTCGGCGTCATCGCGAACGATTTTTAGAGTTTCGAACCACTGGTTACGATCATCACCCGGATCCCAGGTAGTCAGCACCGAATAACATGACTCAGTCCAATTTTTAATGTCTTCATGGACTGGTGCCATGTTTTAGTTTGACTGCCCTTGACGTTTTTCAATATATTCCTACACCAAACAGCACTGCTCAAAGTAGGGAGTGGTTTGGAATATGCAACACACGTACGAACCACCTTACCTGATAAAGATTCACTACTTCATCAGTCGATTTACCATATTTACCTAGCACCATATTCCTAACCCTTGCAGTGCTTACTCAGTGGTCCCAGAAAACACGAACAATGCTTCGAAAATATCTATGGTCGAGTACTAGTAATTTACAAATATCCTATATCTGTAATGTCTGTATTTCACATCCGTAAAGTAGAACGGATAGAATTGCTGTAGTAAAAGCGTCCTTCGGTCGAGAGACGGATGTCTCACCTACAACACAAGTGACGTAAATTAGCAAAAGCCAATTAAAACTTCTGAATACGAGCCAAGAATTCATTAAACCTAAACGACTAAGAGTGATGAGACGTTCAAGATGGGTGGAGTACATTTAGTTAGCGCCTTCACAGAAAAAAACTATGTCATCTGCATATTCTAACTAAACAAGTGTATCACCTGGAAGGTCAGCTACTAAGAAGTCAGTCAACAAAAATGTTAACTTTAAAACCACGTCTATGACAAAACTAAGTAAAAAGGAGGAAAGTGGAAAAAAGATTGAGAACACAGCCTGTAGCAATCAATTTAAAGGACAATTCTCCATAAACTCTGACTCGACCAGCAGAGTTCGAGAAGAGAGGCTGTACGAAGTTAATGCACAATTCGGTAAGTCTTTCCATGAAAGACACTGGAACATAACCTCACGATCGAAAGAGTCAAACTCCACCTAAGGACAAGATATACAAACGGATGTCAAAAAAAGCACATATCTTTTAGAATCTATCAAAGTTCAGACATTTGGTCTATACAACCACTTCCAGGTCTGAAAACACCTTGTTTGACGCGAGTTCGCACTTCACAAGATTTAGTTAGACGTCGAAATATTATTGAAGCCAATATTTTAGACACTATATTCGTTAAACTGATTCCTCGGTAATTGTCACAAGAGGACCTCTGTCCTTTCTTATAAACTGGGATGATTGGTTATCGAGACCAGTCATATGGGATTACGTCCAGCTCCCAGATTCTGGCCAAAATCTCAGTTAGTCTCGCTGCTACAGCTGGACCACCGTCCGTAAATATCTCAGGGGTTAATCCATCAGGTCCGGTTACTCCACCTCAATTTAGATTCTCTATAGCCTTCTCAATCTCACTGAGAATTAGGAGGAGACCAACATTAATTTTTAATTCAGATTGCTTGGGGATGGTGGGCGAATGAAATGAAGCCGAAGGCTAGTTGAACTGTTCCCTAAAGTGTCCTACCCATCGGTCTAATCTTTCGGATCGACAGTGAATAATGGTCCCAACTTCTTCGGAGATAGTTCCACTAGCATCCGGACTTCTGATGATCGTTTCCTTAACAAGTCTGAACAGCTGTCTACTGTTACCTATTGCCGCTGCCTTTTCCATCTCTTTAGTTTTCGCCACCCACTGCTGCTCACGATCATTGCATAAGCTTTTAACCAGCTTGTGTTTAAGTTGCCTTCGCTCTTCATCGTGTTCGGAACCAGATGGGATGTGTTGCCGAGCATCTATCAGTTCAATAGATGCAGTTGAAATCCACTTAGTTTTCTTAACTTTTTGGTTTAATTTACTAACAGATATTACTGCTGTCTCAACAGCTTTTTGGATATTATTCCAAGCTAACTCGGGATGGGCACAGTTTGCGCAGTTGACTAATTGGTTTTCTAGTTGTTCCTGAAATATATTCTTGACTTTTTAACCATTAAGTTGAACTCTGAGGAGGATCCTTATCGTGGATTTTTTACGTTCAGTGAGACGCAGACTAATACGCGCTCATATTAAAGCATGATCTAGGTCTAAACAGGTACTCCGAAATGAGCGGCAGTCTTCTGTCGAGCATCTCCAAAGGTGGCTGATAGCAATGTGGTCTATTTGAGTCCAGCGTTGAGTTGATTGTGGAGGTCGCCATGTCAACTGATGTCTTTCCTTATACTTAAAGTTGGTGCTTGCTAGAAATAGACGGTTATCTGAACATAGTTGTAGTAAACGGTCGCCATTATCTGTTCGTTGAGCCTCAACACTGTAGGATACACCTAGGTACCTTTCGGTTTCGTTTAGTCAACCTAGTTGGGCATTAAAATCACTAACCACTATCACTATATCAGTGCGCTTAGCTTTGCGAAGGAGGTCGTAAAGCTTTCCGTGAAATTCATCTTTTACTTCATCTGAGCTGCAATCAGTGGAAGCGTGGGCAGAGATAACAAAGATGCAACGGCGTGTGTCCTTATCTTTCCGAGTTCTCACCGTTCCATTTAGACAGACAGCGCATAAGCGACTGTCTACTGGAATCCAGTCGAGGAGAGCTTGTTCAGCTTTTGAACTTAATGCTATACCTATACCAGCAAAGTCTCGAGTGATTGCAATGGGTTCTTCGGAAACACGAAGGATGAATAGGATCGGTCCTTTATTTCGACAAGATGAATTTAACCGAATAACTGTACTTGGGTCCTGTATACGCGTTTCAGAGATGCAGCAGACATCGATGGATTGGGATTCTAGAGTCATAGCTAAGGAGGCTTGTTGTCCTATTTAGCATAAAGTTCGAAAGTTAAAAGCTCCGATATATAGTTTCGAGCAAGGTTTCCGGAGACCAAGGACAACACTTTTGAACCATTAGTACTAATAGTGAAAAGGGTTAGTCGTAGGGATAAGGGAGTTAATAGGAGGTTAAGAAAGGCATATGACCTCGAACAGGATGATTCTGTGTGTTGTTAGAGGTATGATGGCGGTTATCACTTCCTGGTTCTCTCCCCCCCCTCTCCAATGGAAGGATATTACTTTTCAAGTGACTTGAAAAGGAAGTTGGTTTAGTGATGACCCTGAGTGATTTGGTAGCGTGTTTCCAGAGCCCAAGTGACAACTGCTTGAGGCCTGACTACGTACACCTTTTAATGAGGTGTTCTTAAAGTGTTTTCTCTACTCTTTAAAAGGTCCTACTCCCAAGACGGAAATCCGTGGAGTAAGGTGAGGTGTGACATTTTTAGGGTCGACCTTTTCTAACTTATTCCTTCTGTTGTGAGAAGGCAGCATGCCTGCATATGCTCTAATGCAGTCAACAGTACGACTTCGCCCTCAGATCTTAGGTTGCTGCTTGTAGTCTTATCGCTCTCCAATAGATCTTCTTGACATGGTAAGGCCAAGAGGAACATGCGTTCCCACCAGTTTAATTTGGTTAGGTCATCATGATAGGCAGGCCTGACCACCACGTCAAGGTAGCAGCTACGGTCGGATGTAACTAACAAGGAAGCAACTAGTTTCATTCGAAATCACACTGCATTATCTTGGAGTGGTTATTTAGTTAATAAATACACCGACAAGCAAATGAAATAACACAAAATTCTGATAAGAATCGTTTGTCATACTTCATAAAATCATAAGACGAACGAGAGGAAAGGGATAGGACATTTAATAAATAAGAAAATAGAGGTGGGAGGGAAATGTAAAATAATAGAGAGAAAGCTCAAGATCTGGAAATTAAAATGTGAGTGCAACTGTAAATTAACTCTCTTCTTAACCATTTAGCCATATCTATGGGGATACTAACTCATTATTATACACCTCTGCAAAACTCCGACGAATAACTAGTGACTTCACAGAAGACATGTCTTAGGTTGCTTATGTTAATCCTTCTTCAAACCTATGCCTACTTCAACCATCAAAACGTGAAATTAGCTAGTATTTTAGTATACTCAATACACAACCTAGTGACCTCAGAATGAAAACTCGTGTACCCTCTTGACCTAGAGTTTCAGACATTAAGAAATCTTCCGAGAAATCGAACTGATCTTTACTAAAGTTAACGTTAACTGTTTGTCCCTAGATTAGATGAAATAAATTACACTAAAAGGATAGCTTTGACCTGAATAAAAAGAGAATCAATCGATACCTTACGTTTAGTGAAAGATTTAAAATCATAAGATAAAATGTTTTAAAAACGAAACTTCTTATCCTTCGTGGGATACTTTAAATCTGTGTGGATGTTGAAGATCTGTTCAGCTTGACAGATTTCCCCAAGAACTACTATCAGCAAGAGAACCAATGAAAACTAAGAAGCATTAAATAGTGATTTTTGTGATATCTATTGTTCAATGTTCCTACATTTTAAAGATTCTTTAAGTTCCAGGTTGAATAAACCCACACATCACTAAATTAAACAACAATCGCGTGCTTACTGGTGTGCTTGAGGCAAATTTACGAAGACCAATTGAACAGGAATTACCGATAGAGACAACATGCTTAGCATAGTATTTATATAGATTTTTAATAGGAATTGTGCAAAATCAAAATATGGTTAAAGAATATATACGATGAAATCTTCAAATAGGTCATCAAAGGCATCTAGACTGCTAACTCTTGATACACTTCAAAGGGCAATTTAGTTAGCTTTTAGCTACTATACAGCTACCCACTATTCCTAAGCAGAATGAGTGAAAGATTGATATAATATCCCCTCCCCCCCCCAGTTGAATTAACTTAAGAAGTCTCTAAGTGTAATAGTCCAGTTACATCAATTAGGCTGATTGATATTCTAGCTACGATTCTGGAGCTGGAAGTGAATCTTTCTATCTGGTAACGAATATCCAATTACATAAGAAAGCGTCAAAATCAATATGTTTAAAATATTAGCTTCAGTAATTAATAGAAGCTCAATAAAGGCTCGTTGATTGCGAAATGTGATAAAAACTAGTCTAATTTTAGACATGTTCGTGATCGTATTGATTAAATTCTTACCATTCGACAAGTTTTAGAAGGACATTTATCAGTGCCCGATAATGAGTTATTTTTGACCCCCCTAGACCAAGCGGTTCTATGAAAGTATCTATCATTGAAGGATGCACACCGAAAGTATACAAACTTTGTGAAGGCTCTTTGCTCGAACACTACTAGTCGAGTAAAGCTAGTGACGAACTATCACCTGGACTTCAAACCTCAGTTAGTGTATATTAAGGCTATCCACTATCTCAATTTCTACTTAATTCCATCACACACCTGCTGCTGGAAATGACTCTCTCGAAGTTGTAGTTTTCATGAAATGATCTCCTACCAGGAGGTTAGGTTCACTATGTAACTTAAAAAATACAGATGATATAGTCCTGCTTCGTGAAGAAAGCTGACAAAATACAGCCTTTAGACAGCATTAAACAAAGATGCAAGAATGCTCAGGATGCATTTCTCCCTCTCTAAATACAAACAATTGCTTCGGAACTTATACGTCTACATGTGCATCTCTGAAACGCGTATACAGGACCCAAGTACAGTTATTCGGTTAAATTCATCTTGTCGAAATAAAGGACCGATCCTATTCATCCTTCGTGTTTCCGAAGAACCCATTGCAATCACTCGAGACTTTGCTGGTATAGGTATAGCATTAAGTTCAAAAGCTGAACAAGCTCTCCTCGACTGGATTCCAGTAGACAGTCGCTTATGCGCTGTCTGTCTAAATGGAACGGTGAGAACTCGGAAAGATAAGGACACACGCCGTTGCATCTTTGTTATCTCTGCCCACGCTTCCACTGATTGCAGCTCAGATGAAGTAAAAGATGAATTTCACGGAAAGCTTTACGACCTCCTTCGCAAAGCTAAGCGCACTGATATAGTGATAGTGGTTAGTGATTTTAATGCCCAACTAGGTTGACTAAACGAAACCGAAAGGTACCTAGGTGTATCCTACAGTGTTGAGGCTCAACGAACAGATAATGGCGACCGTTTACTACAACTATGTTCAGATAACCGTCTATTTCTAGCAAGCACCAACTTTAAGTATAAGGAAAGACATCAGTTGACATGGCGACCTCCACAATCAACTCAACGCTGGACTCAAATAGACCACATTGCTATCAGCCACCTTTGGAGATGCTCGACAGAAGACTGCCGCTCATTTCGGAGTACCTGTTTAGACCTAGATCATGCTTTAATATGAGCGCGTATTAGTCTGCGTCTCACTGAACGTAAAAAATCCACGATAAGGATCCTCCTCAGAGTTCAACTTAATGGTTAAAAAGTCAAGAATATATTTCAGGAACAACTAGAAAACCAATTAGTCAACTGCGCAAACTGTGCCCATCCCGAGTTAGCTTGGAATAATATCCAAAAAGCTGTTGAGACAGCAGTAATATCTGTTAGTAAATTAAACCAAAAAGTTAAGAAAACTAAGTGGATTTCAACTGCATCTATTGAACTGATAGATGCTCGGCAACACATCCCATCTGGTTCCGAACACGATGAAGAGCGAAGGCAACTTAAACACAAGCTGGTTAAAAGCTTATGCAATGATCGTGAGCAGCAGTGGGTGGCGAAAACTAAAGAGATGGAAAAGGCAGCGGCAATAGGTAACAGTAGACAGCTGTTCAGACTTGTTAAGGAAACGATCATCAGAAGTCCGGCTGCTAGTGGAACTATCTCCGAAGAAGTTGGGACCATTATTCACTGTCGATCCGAAAGATTAGACCGATGGGTAGGACACTTTAGGGAACAGTTCAACTAGCCTTCGGCTTCATTTCATTCGCCCACCATCCCCAAGCAATCTGAATTAAAAATTAATGTTGGTCTCCTCCTAATTCTCAGTGAGATTGAGGAGGCTATAGAGAATCTAAATTGAGGTGGAGTAACCGGACCTGATGGATTAACCCCTGAGATATTTACGGACGGTGGTCCAGCTGTAGCGGCGAGACTAACTGAGATTTTGGCCAGAATCTGGGAGCTGGACGTAATCCCATATGACTGGTCTCGATAACCAATCATCCCAGTTTATAAGAAAGGACAGAGGTCCTCTTGTGACAATTAACGAGGAATCAGTTTAACGAATATAGTGTCTAAAATATTGGCTTCAATAATATTTCGACGTCTAACTAAATCTTTTGAAGAGCAAACTCGAAGAAACCATGGTATAATAAAACTTCCATTCACTGACGAAATAACGTGTTTACTGTGCAATAGTTAAATCCATTTTATTTTATGGATGTGAAACATAGTCACTAAGGATAAAGGATATTCGTAGGCTTCTAGTATTTGATCATAGATGTCTTCAAATCATTGCTGGTGTTTGCTGAGACCACCGAGTAAGCAATTCGTGGGTTAGGAATAGAGTACTAGGTAAATACAGTAAGTCTATTGACGAAGTAGTGAATCTTCACCAGCTGAGGTGGTTAGGACATCTGTTACGTATGCCTGACCACCGCCTTCATCGACGAGCAATGTTGACCATTATGGGAGTAGGCTGGAAGAAATCTAGGGGTGGCTAAAAAAACATGGCACCAATCCATGAAGTCATTGAAAATTGGGCTGAGCAATGTTAATAGATGCAGTCCACATGGTTGGGGCCCACGCGATAATCGTAACAAATGGTTAGAAACTTTAAGTAATATGGCTCGAAATCGTTGTCAACGGAGCAGGTGCATCCCACCCTATCTTCCTCCAAATTTTAAATTTTAAACTTATCGTAATTTTCTCTTGACTAAATTATATTTTCTTAAGTCTTATCTCCGAATCTCTATTCCTACCCATCAATACTAACTCTATTACTACCTCCACTACTCTGAAATTCGGTCCGACAATTTAATCCCTACCTGCAAATTGAGGCATGGCGAGTTGAACTGATGTACGCATGTACCAAGTTCTATGTTGTAACTGACTGACTGTGGAGACATACGTTATGTATGTCCAACCATATTCTACCTCGACGTACAATCCTGAGTGGTATTAGAGTTGGATGGAAAAAAGCTAAGGAAGGCCAGAACATCAGTCAATGAAGTCACTCACTGCTGGCCTGTGCTATGCTAGTGAATGCAAAGTGCTTAACTGACGTGCAGGTTAGTGTCGCAACAAATGGTTTGGAACTGACAAACAGAGTTCAGAACCGTTTAGAGTGGTATAGATGCATTCACTCCTTGCGTTGCCTTAGATCCCAAGCTTAGAACTGTATTATACCATTATCCCTATGATTCATGAGTCGCAGAAAACTGTTGGCACAGACGTAATTGTGAACAGAGCGATCTTGAGTGCTGCTAGAAGAATGAGGGTAGTTATCACTTCTCAGTTATCCACACCGTGGGAAAGTAATTTTTCTTGAAGTACCTGAAGAGGAAGTAGAAGTAGAAATGGTCTTCACGACCTGAGGTTCTTTGCAGAGTGCACAGAAAAACTGCTTGAGGCCTATCATACCAGACACTTTTACAAGTGGTTTTAATGTTAGCCTTGTGGTAAGAAAGACCTTATCACCGGTTACGAGAATACGTGAAGCGAGGCAGGTATCCCTATAGTCAGTATTTCTTTAACCTTGTCCGTCATTCCTAAAAGGCAGGATTGCCATCATGGAGGTTGATTGAGAGAAACAACTTACTGATATCAAACACCTGTGCAGTGAACAGTACAAATCTCCCACCCCCAACACTGAATCTGCTGCTTACCTCTCTCCAAATTACTTGTTTAGTGTGGTAACAGCTAAGGTAGTGAATGTTTCAACGCATATAACTCAACTAGACCGTCGTGATTAACGAGCACAAAAATCAGAACTAGGTAACATCTAAGGACAGGTATAACCGGACTCAACACACATTTACTTCATATATACAACTTCAGCCAATTTGTGATATATCTCGACCACCTACCCATTAATGTTAATTAACCAATTCAATTTGTTCAAAAAGTAGTTGCGATACACAATAAAGTTGTTATCTAACCACGAAGATGTTAATTGCTTGACTGATCATACTTTGTCTCCATGAGTAACTGTGTATGTTGCGCACTTTATGATTATATTCCCGACTACTTACTTTGCTAAGAAGATTTCATACTTCATTGAGCCATCTTAACATTGATGAGGACAAAACACTTGAAAAAAGATTATTCATTTGTTATATGCTGCGAAAACTTACTACCCAGCTTAAAACTTAATAAAATGTCTTTTTTTCGCTTACTCCAGGTAATAAGGAACCTATGTGCAAACTTACGCAGACATGATAAGGCACAACACCAACGGGCCCCAGAGATCCCCTGTGATACATAATTAACAACAAATAATCACCTACATTCTTTCAACAGCCCATGGCCCCGACGTGGGATTAAAACGTACGCAAACTTTTGACCAACAGCACGAGCTGACCTGAGCTGGTAAAAACATTAAATAAAAGATTGTTTTTACTATTGTATCACGAATAGGTTCGTCAAATAACGTCAAGGTGTTTACAGAACATTGGTCACTGTCAACAATATGACCTTCTAATAAGACAGATCCCATGAGCTGAATAATAAATTAAATTTAACGAAGTCTACTTGTTCGGAAGACTGAAACTCTAACATACGGTCAATAGATTTAGGAACACGTCTGTTTGACCTTCAAACTTCACCCCGACTTCAAGTATCTAATATCCAATATCTGTACGAGGGAATAATGCGGAGTCATTGATTTCTTCACCCCCTTAACTCAAATGTCTCGGTATTAATTTCTATTTTTTAGTTTCTTTCAGTATTTGTCATTTCGCTAAGCAACCGCTTTAATCCCGGTAGTTTCTGCTCTACTCTTATATTTGTTTTATATTTTTTTTTAATTTTTGAATGTTTATTAATCGTTTCACTGACTTTGTTATTTTCCCTTTTTTATCTTCTTGATTTGATTTCCTATTATTATTTTCATACCAATGTCTCAAATCAAGGTTTATTCCCGAGTCCACCAACTAATTTTGTGTACCGTTTCTGTACCCTCTTCATCAGACTGGCTTCTGTATTGAGAGTAATTAGGAAAAGTGACAGTGTTGCGAGATTCCAGATGCAGTCAAAAGTACGATTTAAGTATTGTCAAAGACAGTTCTGGTGTCAACCAGCCCAGGTATCGACGAAATCGGTGTAGCATAGAGTATATTTTGGGTCAATCACTTGGTAGTTCTCCTCAGTGTCGTGTCTTTCGAGGAGAAGAAAACCCAGATCTCGTTCTTTTAAAGTGTTAGTCATGAACTGTTCACCTAGGCAATAATCCCGTTGCCTACCATCTAAAGCATGGTATTACACCACGTAAGGTTTAATCTGTTGCCGCCTGTCCACTCCTCTATCAAGGCTTTTTTAGAGACTTCTTGAGTCATTGTAATCTCTAGTGCCTCTCTACATTTCTACGCTGCCTGCGTAAAGAGTTAAGGAGCACACATTTATTGAAAGATGATTAGTGAAAACGATGAACAGCAGTGGCCTGTAGACCGTGCCTTATGAAAATCTTAACCAAACTTTATGTTGATTAAGCCCAGTTCATTTCTATTCCCAGAAAACAGTTCCATAACCAGAACAGCCCATAGAAGCTTCCCGGTATATCAAGTGACAATGGGGTTCTGCATCAAGTGCCTTGGCAAAGTTCAGAATTATTGCATGGGTCGGGGTGTTAGCGTCTGAACTAGCCGTTCAATCGTCGAATGCGAAAAGTATGTTTATAATACTGGTTCTACTTTGTCGAAAGCCATGTTGTGCTTTATATAATGGGTTTTTTTTTAATGAGCCCCCGCATCTGACCATTCTGAATACTTTCTCAAACCATGAGTAATATTGGGGAAATCGGTATTTAATATCAAGACCACTCCTCTTCCTTCCTTGTAAAATGAAGTCGTAATTGCTCTCTCTAACTCCAGTATCAGTTTTGAATGTATCCAGTACTGGGACAGATAATTGATAAAGTGACTAATTTATTCAGCACACTTTTAGTACCATCACAACCGGGCCGTTTGCTGGGCTCCAACTTCAAGAGACCCAACCTGGTTTCATCACGATGAACCACGTTTTCCAGAATGTAGCTTCCTTTGGATAACAAAAAATAAAGAATTGCCTAACTGACTACCGCTGAGGGCACATGCGCGACTTACCTGTGTCCTGAAGAACTGATAAAGAGGGAGGAAAAGGACTCTTGAAAAACTGGCACATTGTAGTTGGTGCTTTCTCTGGGAAAGTACTTTGTGAAGGTGGTTCTCGCTACACGGTTACGATGTCAGTTTCGTTGAAGCGTTATTAGACAATCGTTACTGTACAGACCTAGACCTACATTCAAAACACCAAGTGTAGGCATTAAAGTCATACGTTGCTGCTTACATGCGTGTAAATCTTCAGTGGGATCCTCACAGTTACGAAATTTCGCACCTATCAGGATTCAAATTGCTGTAGCTTATCTGAGGTTGATTTGTGGTGAAAGTTACTCTATGTTTACAAGCTATCTATCTACTACCTATCTAGTTTTCATACGGTAGCCTGTTTGCAGCTAAAGAGCAAATGAAAAGCTTGGTACGCGTAAAGCAGAGTAAATTCTTACCGTCTCCTAGAATTTCGGGATGAATTTTGAAATATCCATTGGTCCGGATACCTCAATAATTCAAAATTGAACAAATATGCGTTATTTATAGCCATCAATTTACATGTACTTGGAGATGAATGCACATTCAATGAACAGAAATTGATGGGGAGGAGTCCTCTTGATTTACTGAACAGATCCGAAAAAAACATGTCTGAGAAGGAGTAACACTAAAAAGTTCAATGGCATGCCATCTATAACCAGTGCCCTTAAATAATACTTTTGTGTAAGCAGTCAAAATTGGATATATAATACATATACATTACCAGTCATTTCATGAAACTAGTGTAAATCAAAGTTTGCATCATTTGGGTTGCTTGAGTAAGCAGCAAATTAAAATTAGAAGTCGGAATTCCAAAAGCTCTGTCATATTTTAACACTACATAAATACAATTTTCGGTAAGTAATCAGACTACGTTAAATATAACCAGAAAGGCATATTTCACTGAAGCAGTAATAAACCAGATAAATTCCACCGTGATAACTATAGCGGCAAAAAATAATAAGTTTTAATTTAGACACCAGTAACTCCAGAGTGAACGAAGGATGCAACAGATACGTATATTTAAAAGATAACTACAAATTCAAAGCTTATATACAACCAGGCAGGTAAAAAGTTTATGAAGGTATTAATCGTTGTTGCTTGTTCCAACTGGACTACAATTCAACTATGTTACGTAATAATATAATTGCAAACTGTCTTTGATTCACTTTATATTATATTGATTCATACACATCATAAATTCACAGAATCAATATATATTAAAAGTCAGTAACCACGAATTTAGGTGAATTGTATTTGGAATGAACGCAAATCCTACAAGTACGAAATCAAAATAAACGGAGAGAGTAAGCCATATCAGTTTTCGTATTTGATCATGCTACAACATCCAAACTCCTAAAAAGGAGATATTCAACCTATAAAACCCGTTAGTATGCTAGGGAGTATTAGCGACTTCTACAGAAGTCAAGGTTATAATTTTATCATTGTTGCGCTTAATGAAAATGTTGCTGAAATATGTATCCGAAATTGTGCCAGCAAATATTTAATGCGTATACAATATTAATAGCATTTCGTAAGAATTAATATATTTAGACGGTTCTGTTTATCTATTGGAAACGGAATGTACGGTTGGTAGAGTGAAGGTGCTTAAAATTATCTACAGACAAAACAAGCTGTTATTGATATTTGCTGAAGCCACTGCAATTATAAATCACAACCTCGACTTTGAGTACCTTCAATTGCCTTTGTAATAATAGATAGAAGGCTCTACCTTCTTTACCGTCTTTTAATGGCTGTATTTTGTAAAGTCATATTGCTACGATTTTATTTTAATCCTCACTCTCATATGTTGGCAATAAATTTGTTCACACAAATACTTAGTCACGTCTTTATAATATTCTCTAGAATTATCACCCCTACTACATGGATTGATATTGCTATATTCATAATAGACTATCATATTATGTAACTAAATTCTCAGAATAATCGCCCAATCATTGTTTGAATATTCTAGACAAAATTTCTTTGCTATTCATTTTCTAAACAACTTACTGTTGCCTGCTTTGCGTTTCAGTTTATAATGTATATTTTGAGTTGTCTTAAATCAATAGCCAGCCCATAACCTGTAAGAACGCAACAAAATACACTTAATTCAAAGTATCTTACAAGTGCTGTCGTTCTTGCTCTAGTCAAATTGTCAGGTTCAGTCAAACATTGAACAAGTACACAAACATAGAAATACAAAATAAGCAAATCGTTGTTCTGAGCTTCTACAATCTTGATCTAACTCATTTGCGTTACATACATTTACGCAACTCTAATGTTCACTATCGTCCATATAGATCAAACTATCTGTTAGATGGCATCAAAATTAAAAAAAAAACAGTATAGCATCCATGACAAACTCTCGATTTCGTACCCATTATATGTACTTAAAAGTAGTATTCTCTGTTCTGTAAGTAGTTCAGCAGGCACGAAAAGGTTAATGGATAGGATCATGGAGTAAATTTTAATTAGTAAGACTCCTATGTTGGCGATTACTTTAGTGTTTACTACCTTAAAAAATGCATATCACAACTGAATAATAGGAAGTTCATACTAAATGTAATTCATTATCAAATGTCTACATGATTTATTGATTTTAGTGAGAAGTGCTTGTAAGGTCAGTGAAATGCTTAACCCAACCACACGTAACGTTGTCCGTCTCAAATGATAAGCAGTGTTAAATTGTTTAAATATAACAAGAGAACGGTGCTGTTGAGAGCTCTCTAGTTAATCTATATCATAGGGCTCGTCGCATCGCGGCATAAGTGCGTCTGTAACTCTTCTTGTTATTCTCATCTTAAGTACAATTGAAGTACACGTGGTATATGACTAAGTTACGTTTGTCGTATAACCAAAACAACTTCTAACGATTAAATCCACACTTACGGATAAGTATAAATCTGAAGGCTGTGAGATGGAGGAAAAGTTGCATTTTATAGTGAGTGGAGTGTTAATGGGATAGTAACGTCTGAACTGGCTAACTACGGAGAGTTACTTCCCACGTTGTGTCGTGCTCTGATGGCGATGCGTGACGGAGCGCCTTCAACTAGTCGCGTCCGCTAAAATAAACATGGTCAGCATCAATAACGAGAGCCTAAGAAACTACTTGTTTAAGGAATTGTTTACAGATACACCCCTTATCTACCAATCATTTTTTTGTTAATCAATAAGCCTGGCAACCAAGGTTAGCGTACGCCAGGTTAATGGATTAATAATATGGTGTAACTTAACGTGAGTCAATCAACTGTACCATACCGCTTTTTATGTAATAAGAATTCGGTTAATTAGACGACAGTATAAATAGACTAGCTTAGTTGATAGTAAGACCATTCAGCTAATTTCTGTATGGGTCATTCATTAATCTCCTTTAAGTAAATCCCTACCATGATTATACAACGGATCGAAGGTTGGAACATGTAACTACACAATGGCGTTAACAGCAGTCCTGTGAACCCTAATACATTTTTGCCTAATAGGATATGGGCATATAGAAAAGCAAAAAATTTAGCCAGGTAAGTAATGAAACGCTATGATATAGTGGTTTTGAAGTGCATTCAGCTCTACTATTTCATTATTACAGGTTTGCTGCATAACGTTGCATAAACGGTTCCAAATAAGCTACTCTCAAATCGGTCTAGCTACCACGGTTTGATGAGAAGTTCTTTACCTAGAAATTCACTAAGAAACTTGAAGAGAGCGTGAAGTACTTTTGACGTGAAGACTGTTGAAAGTCTTGTGAAGACAATGAATTATGCAGGTATTCGCACGTCTCTTACCAAATAGTGACTAACATGATTTTTTCACAGGCTTTTCGTCATAGAATATTATCAACCTACTAATTACATGAAACTCGGTTCTTAATGAATGTTTGTTTGATTTCTATGAGGTGACTTCTAAATAATGGTTATGCCAAGCAATACGAAGAGATGTTGCTGTACAGCTTATCACATACGATGAGCCAAAGGACGTTTTCGTCTGAATTCTAAGCAGGACTGCTAATTGTTTGTACTTTCATTAGCTCAACACTCATAGTACCGCTGTACTTTACTGCACGTGTTTCCTCACTCACAATTAATAGTTCTCAAGCGTGCGGTTCATGCTTCAATAATTTTATAACTGTGTATGTATAACTAGTTTCACCGAATACTTCAGAAAATTGAAAGCTAGCATTACTTAACTATTTGCGCCAACCAGATGATCGCCGGAAGTCGAAACCCAATGTGTAAGTCATGCTACAAATTTATTATCACTGGTTATATCAATCTCAACAAAGCACCTTAACTTGAACGAAATCTCTCCATGCTTTATGATAATAAGAGAGCTGGTATCATCCCATTGAATTCTACAGAAAACCCTGTTAACAATTCATATTGATATATTACATCAATAATCACTAGATTCTAATAGGTTCCTGTACATAGTAACCTCATCCCGTCTTCTGTCTGTAAGTTACATTATAAGTATGTTGACGTATTTCTACTGCCTTGTGAGCGTTGAACACTTACTAAGAGCTTGTGATTACGAATTTATTTTTAACAATCAGCATACGTCTACTGACCCATTGGAGATCCTAATAAACCAGATAATTGGACTTTAGTGGTGAAACTATAGGACTGCACAACGAAGTACTTTTTGGTGCGAATATATTGTACCTCTTTAAACCAATGATCTGGGAAGACATCTAAAAGCGCCTGATGATACAATTTTAGCTATACACATTAATGCAAAAAAGGAAATGAGAAATATTGTCAGTAAATGTCGTTTGCATTGGGAAAAGTACCCCTCCACACACACTAAAGCAGTAAATATCCAATATATGATAGTTGAATGGAACATCAATAAGCAAAATCGGCCAAAAAATTGTCCAACTGTTTTACTGTAATTAGCAAGAGAAAGAAAATCATTGGAACTTAGAACTGATTAATAACGTATCACATGAATATTTCTTCAGAGTCCATATACTTGTTTAAAAACCAATACAGTGCAAATGAATTTAATAATAGGCTTTAGTACTGTTTGGTAGATATGCCGCCAATAAATGGAGGTAGCATTACAAGCAGTAGTCGCAATAATAATGATAATATTAGCAATAACACAACGATGAAAGTGAATGAATCAATCTTAGAAGAGAGCATAAACACCAACAATTACAAAAACAATAAGCACGAACGAAAAAGTAAAAACAATTTACTGAAGTATACATAAGAAAATAAAGAATGCGAAAACCGATGAAATACATGTACAAAAGAATTATTAAAACTAATTATCTGAAAATGGATGTGCAGGAAAACAAAAATAATAATAACAAAAAGACAACCGGTCAGCCACATTTTGGTTGCAAAGGTGAATGTGCTATATATATATATATATATATATATATATATATATATATATATATATATATATATGACGAAACTGGGAATTGAACGCAAAACATTTTTAATTGAGATTCCGAGTTATAGTTGGCTGAAAATAATAATATTAGTTTAATAATGTTTTGACATAAATCCTAAATACAAATGAGAATAGTTTTCGACTCCTATATTTGTAAAAGAGGTGAATATCATCCCAATCAAGAGGGCAAGTAGAGAATTCGAGAACCCGAAAAAAACCGCAGTAAAACACACACGTAGAAGAAAGTAAACTTTCACATTTCTGCCTACTTCACAATGAATACAAAATATGAGTGCATATGATAAATAACGTTGATCGTTTATCGACAATCCCATATATGAATCGTTTGATCGACACTACCTGTTATAGCAAAGGTTGCTAAACGATTAATATCTATTTATAATGAAATGAAATAAAACCAGAAAAAATCAAAAACAAAATATTATTAAACAATGAAGAATGTATTAGTACAATTAGATGATTAGATGAAAATCACTATGAATATTCCTCACATGAACTATTAGATAGATTTTCAAGGAACTTTCTAGTTAATCCGTGATCGCTGACTATTTGTACTTTACTGTTGTGAACCACTTAAAATGTATTTGGTATGATAATCCTTATACTTTATCAAAGCTTCATAATAGTGAAGTCTAATACGTATAGCACAGCTTTATGGAGTAACAAACAATAAATTCATTTTAATGGATGCAATGAATATCTTCTTTACAATCTTTGAATTACAATCAAACGTCGCTTCTAATAAGTGTTGTTGTCTACTTTCCAATTAATTGTTAAATACATGAAAACTAAAGCAATCGATAGTTGCCAGGTTCATTTGTATTAATTATAGTCAACTGATTACTTCTAGAGTCATAGAACTCCAGGGTTTTATCTTAATAAATTATAAGTAATAAATAATGATATAAAATTCCTCAATTCAGTGATGGTTTAAAAAGTGAAACTGAAACACACAAAATGCGCTTCAAATACGTTGATTTTTTAACCTGATCGGACTGAGAATGTTACAATAAGTAAGACAGAACGATAATCCACAGATATTTGTAGCTAGAAATGAAAGCTTAGTAACTAAGTTATTACCCATCAAATATTACACAAAGGCTATTTTACATAAATAGATAGATAACATTTTAAACAGTGCAATAACACATCTAAGTTGCAAAAACTCATCATACGGTGAATGAACGATTAACAGAAGGAAAAGATTAAAGGAATAAAAAGTGACACAATGATATCAAATAAATAAATAAACAGTAATTGCAAAAACTTCGTTTATTATTCACGAAATTAAAAACAGATGAGCCTATATCACTGAGGCTTATTCCAAGATACAATTCTTGTCATTTTGAAGCTACATCGACCAATATCCTAACACATTAGTACTTGAAATGAATTTTGCAGTTTATAAATAATTGACTAATCAATTGTTTTATATCAGAGAACTAGCATATTTGTACATGAAATAAAAGATGTCTGATGGCTTCTGGTGCACATTATTCATCTACTTCATCAAAAGTTGGTTTTCCAAAAATGAATATATGCAGAAAGGTTTTGAAACGACAACACATAAAAAAACCACATAACATCGATTTACACAAGTGAATAGATATGTCGCTTGTCCATCACAATACAAGTAGTCAGCATGCTCAACCACCTCACGAACAGATCGGATATGAAAGAGTACTACAAATAGACCAAACAGTTTTCCTGAAGAGTTTGATAAGATTCAGGGAAGCAGGCTGTGAACCTACTACACGGTTGGCAGTTGAAGGCCTTGACAAACGAGCTACTGTCCAATACAATGTTATTCTATAAAACTATACTACAAGATTGTTTTGTAAACATCAACTATCGATCACTGCATGAGCGTCAGCCGTAAGCATCCTAATATGCTTAAGTTCAATACCCTCTCAGAACCTGAATACAATGTATAAGCAATATTAACAGTAATAAACTACAGAACTACATAGTGCTTTAGAAAGATATCACTAATTAAAACTAGTACTTGAAATCAGACTTCTAACAACACCACCAATATTCAATTAACTCAAATTTATATACTAACTTGAATTTCAAAGAATATTCATTCATAAAAAAATGAAAGAACTAATTTTTAAAGGCAAATAAATGATTATAGGCGACTCACCTAAAGAGGTAACGAAATGTGAATGTGCATTTAATGTCTTATGACACCGTCGATTTTTTAAATCCCAAACTCGAACCGTTTTATCGTCAGATGCTGATAGTAAAAGTCTACCATGAGGATGAAATACAAGTTGTTTGACCCAATTATCATGGCCGATCTAAAATGTTAATATGAAAAAAAAACATTATTTAGAAAGCCACCAAGGGATAGTTACACTATCAAATAGAATGGTTGATGGTGTCAAAAGCAGACTCCTAGTAATACATTAATTATTTGAAACATTAGTATCCATCTAGTAACAAATTGGTATTAATTTGCAAAGCATGTTATTAGCACTAAAATTAATATTTATGAGATAATTCACGTAAACATAGAGAGAATATATGACTGATCCAGCCAGTTCCGCTTCACTTAAAAAAATCAACAAATTTAGTAAAATGTTTGACCCTATCAAAGTACGACAGTTTATCAACTCGATAGTATTACTTAAATCTGAAAACCCCAAGTTCGCAGTGGTTATTAAGTCACATTTACCTATTTATACAACAAATATCAATTTTTACACAGTAGGTACGCTAAAAATGGAAACATTACAACGTATGGAATGACTCAGTAGAAAATGTGCACTATCATAATCGCAGTTATCTAGATTTAACCATGGGGGAAACTACTGGATCACGAAAGCTAACTCTTTACGTTCGGAAACAGAGTTATGTTGGGAAAAACTGCTATACAATACAAACGAATATAATTTAAAAGACGATTCAGTTATTGGTTAGTAGAACAAGTTTATTATCACCATTTTCAGAAATCACTAGTGTCGATTGTATTTTTGTCACAATTCATCTTACTGGTACCAGAACTCTATATTATCAAAGAATAATCAAATCACGATGGCAAACTAGAAATGCTCTGAATCATGTAAGTTGAATTGTAGAGGATAACCAACATTATCTTTTGAAAGGACGCTGAAATAGATGTATTGGTAAGTGGAACCTTAACATAGCAAGAGTCTAGGAAGAGTATACTGAAGTTTGTAATTCTTATACTTTTAACAATGTGTCAAAATTGAAACTCTATTTAGTGGTTAGGAAATTTTCTTCGACTAAAAAAGCTATAGATAAAAAGCGATCTATAATTTTGAGTATTAAAAATATGAAACTTCTAACAAATTACAATGAGTGCGGATGAGTTGATTTCAATTACTGAATCTTAGGTATGGTTACGAGAAAGACGATATGATACGGCAACTAGGTTTGAATTGTCTGTATTATAATAGTACATTTGAGTTGATGGCTTTGTAGGGAAGCCTTACAGTGATAGGTTTAATTCACTGGTACAATCAAGGCTACACACTCCTGAGGTCACATGCTGTTCAGTGTTCCATAATTTTTAATGATATCCAACTGACATAAATCTGTGGTGAATACAAATAACAATACATTTAAAAAAACTTGATGGAACAAAAACGTAACAATGTAATGAAAAAAAAAACTTACAAGAACAAATAAGCATATACCAATATTTACATCCCAAAAACGAATACTTTTATCACGTGAACCAGATACAAGTAACAAAAGAGACTTCATATTAGTAGACAGATTATTCAAATCCATAGAAATGCCATTAGTTGTGTAGTTAACCAATCCATCGGCAACGACATTGGCAGGATCACCACTCCCAGATGAAGGATTAGTTATTGATGATATACTTTCTGGATGAGAAGCCCAAGCAATGCACTCAACTACATGCTCATGACCACGCAATACTACTTGACATTCGCGCGATTCTACAGACCAAATTCGAATAGTATGATCATTTGAACAACTGGCAAGTAGATTTCCTTCTGGACTTGGACAAACTGATCGGATCCAATCAGTATGACCAACGAAAGTCTTTGTACAATATCTACAAATTAAAGATAGGGTAGTAAATTCATAAGACAAGATAAATTAGGAAAAAAAGTAGTTTACAAATATTTGTTAGAAAAAAATCTACGACTAGCACTTTGTGGATTGATCGAAATTCCTTTAACAATGAGAAACCTAGAACATGTAAACTAATTGGTTCTGCATTATTCTGAGATACTATGCGTAAGTGGGACCATACAACGAGGGACTTAACAATTCACAAATTTAAATGGTCAAACCAGAAAGTAGAAGCTACTACCATCAATCTCGACCTGTTAGTCAACCTTTTTGACTCGAAATCTCTACTGCTTAATGAACACCAGTTAAGAAATCTATTAGACTAAAAGATCAAAGGGTTTATGAATTGATGATATACCTTACATTGATGGACTAACCAATTAATTAATCTATTGACATACACTGAGATAGATTACAGTTCCACACATACACTTCGGTTGCCCACGATCCCATGTCATCCTGAATGGCAAATCGACTTGACTCCTCCTAGTCTTTATGAAGTTGAGAAGGCTATAGGAAATCTGAAGCGAGGTAGAGCAGCAGGTCCTGATAGGCTTACCCCTGAAATTTTCAAGGACTGGTGGTCCAGTTTTAGCAGCTAGACTGACGGAAATCTTAGGTAGAATCTGGGAACTGGGCGTAATACCATCTGACTGGTCTCAATCCCTGATTGTCCCAATTCATAAGAAAGGACAAAAGTCTTCCTGTGACAATCACAGGGGAATCAGTCTGACTAATATAGTTTCTAAATTATTAGCCTCGATTATACTAAGACGCTTAATTAGAGCTCGTGAAGAGCAGACTAGAGAAAACCAGGCTGGATTCAGACCTGGACGTGGCTGTATAGACCACATCTTCACACTGCGACAGGTCCTGGAACACAGACACACATTTAGGCGTCCTACAATAGTTGTCTTCCTGGACCTAAAGGCGGCATTCGACTCTGTTGATCGTGAGGTTTTGTGGCAGTGTCTGTCACTGAAAGGTGTACCAAAGAAGTACATTAACCATGTACAAGCTCTCTACTCTAAAACTACAGGTCGAGTGAAAGCTTATGGCGAACTGTCATCGGAATTCCTCACTTCAAGTGGTGTCCGTCAAGGATGTCCACTTTCCCCATTCTTGTTTAATTTCGTCATAGACATGCTCCTAGATATAACCATGTCTTCGTCTGACTTTTCAGGAGTTGACTTACTACCAGGAACCTCGCTTACTGACTTAGAGTATGCTGATGACATAGTCCTATTTGGTGAAGACGCTGACAAAATGCAGAGTCTTCTGACTACCCTGAGCAACAATGCAAGCATGTTCGGGATGCGGTTTTCCCCCTCGAAATGCAAAATGTTGCTTCAGGATTGGGTTGCATCGGCACCTGAACTAGTGATAGGGAGTGAAGTAGTCGAGCGTGTAGACCGCTTCACGTATCTGGGGAGTCTCATCAGTGCTGATGGCCTGGTGACTGACGAAATCTCAGCACGGATACAGAAAGCTCGATTGGCTTTTGCCAAGTTGCGTCACTTATGGCGCAGGCAAGATATCCGCTTGCTAACCAAAGGACGAGTGTACCGTGCAGCAGTTCGCTCTGTCCTACTATACGGGAGCGAAACATGGCCGTTAAGAGTAGAGGACATTCGTAGATTACTGGTCTTCGATCATAGGTGTCTCCGAAGCATTGCTCGAGTATCGTGGGACAACCGAGTGAGCAATGCTGTCGTTAGGAAACGGGTTCTAGGAAAGGAGGGCAAATCAATAGATGAGGTATTGAAACTTCATCAGTTGAGGTGGTTGGGACATGTGTTACGCATGTCTAACTACCGTCTGCCTCGACGAGCTATGTTTCGCGGCGTAGGAATAGGTTGGAAGAAAGCTAGAGGCGGCCAAACCAAAACATGGCAGAAATCGATGAAGTCACTGACAAGTGGACTAAGTCATGTTGGTAGATGTAGGCTTCGTGGTTGGGGTCCGCGAGACGAAAGTCACCAATGGTTAGAGACCTTGAACGACATGGCTCAGAATCGTTTGCAATGGCGCAGGTGCATCCACTCTTTGTGTTCTCTCAAAATCTAACCTTCTGAATTCTCTATCTTTCTCGTTTCAAATTTATCTCACTGAATTATACTTTTCGAATCATATCTTCGCTCCCTAATTTTCTGCATTACTGTTAATACTTCTACTATCGCTATCACTCTTGGATTTGAACTGACAGTTGCGTCTCTGTGCTGATGTGGTATGGCAACCTGAACTGATGTACGTACGTACGAAGTTCTACGTTGTATCTGTCTGTCTGACATGTCATTATAAATTTCTGAAACTACAATGCGGTGGTCAAAAATGATGTATGAGTCAATAATCGTTAAGGAATCTTGTCAGTAGAACAGTAGGAGCTCTCTTTAAAACCGAGATTTTAGTCGTTTGCTGAGGAGGTACTGTCCTCTGTGGTTACTTTAACAGCTTCAAAGGTAACTGGTAATTCAGAAACTCAAATACTTGGTGGACTTCTGATTCACCCCATTTTTGTTTGGAAGCTGACTTTACTTAATAGGGTGTTAGCTTGCCCACATCCATTGGTGTTTCGTACTTAAACTTGAAATGGTATCCCAACAGTTTCTCTCTGCTGATGTCAATGATCTTATCACGTAAACAATCTCATTCTCAAATCCATCAGGATAGATATATTAAATTAGCGCTCCCATCCTATAGTTGCAACCACAGTAGGCATGGTGGAATCGTAGTATGTAAGTATAAGGCCTGAAAACAGACGTTTAATTTATTTACTTGAATACCTTTCGACATTCCTTTAAGCAATTTCATCTGCTATTCCTTGTCAATAGCCAATTTAGTGGTGCGCGCAGGTGATAGAGAACTGGGAGAAAAATTTCATGATGGTTGGCCAAAAAGGATCGTAAAATAGGTGCATCGGTTAGCCTAGGCATGGTCTTTGCTGACTCGAAGTTTTCTGTATCAGATCTTTCGTCTGCTTTCACTACGAACTCTGTTTAGCGTACTTATTACAAGTAGAAGTTAACATTGTCAATAATATTACAATAACTATTCTGAACGATTATAGTAATAGTTCTCAAAATGATCTACTGCCTTATAGGTCATTTTAATACAAAATAGGTGGATGAAATATCTTCACCATGCGCGATTAGAATAAAGTGTTAATTTTAAAAATTCGAAGACTTGACACAAATATTACATTTACACCGTATTTCGAATTTATATTGTGAAACTACGTCATTTAATTCCGTTTAAATTTCAAGATATTTCTTAAACTAATAAAAATCAAGAAATATGATCTTCCTAAAATACTAAACTACAACAATTTGTTCCCCTTAAATACGTATAGATTAACGCTAGCGATCATGTGATCTAAAGCAAATCTAGTGATCATGCGATATTCGTTGATGCGAGCCAAAAATTGATCAAATAAAGAACATTTAGTAATGGTATGGATTCAGGATATATGACCTTCATATTCTGATTAGCATAAATGTA
Source organism: Schistosoma japonicum (assembly GCA_025215515.1). Lineage (NCBI taxonomy): Eukaryota > Metazoa > Platyhelminthes > Trematoda > Strigeidida > Schistosomatidae > Schistosoma > Schistosoma japonicum. Next base: position 16,356,788 of record CM046063.1, on the reverse strand, counting down.
CTATAAATGATAGCATACACTGATAATTTAAAGTTAAATAATCAATTACGAGACATTCAAATGCCTTAATTTCTGCAATATAACCAATTACACTACAACTAAATCAACTACTCAAGGTTTTGTACCACAACATTAAGATTTCTGAGAACAGGGATTATGCTTTTACCTAATATAGTCCAAAATGATTCTCACTGACATAAAAACTACAAAAGAGCGTTAAAATATATCAGTCTTCATACCCCGTGGAAACTTCCCACATTTTGATTGTTTTATCCCTACTAGCACTAACCAAGAAATCACCAGAAGGTAGAAACTTTACACTGGATACATTATGGTCATGACCAGTCAAAGTTTTGATGCACTGATAAATTGTAAGATCCCATAATTTAACTTGCATATCAGCAGAACAAGAGGCCAGAAGCTTCCCTGAAGGATCGAAGGCTACATCTTGAACAGAATCTGTATGGCCCTTCAATGTATGTTCGAACTCTCCAGTTTCGTAATCCCAAACCTTAAAAAATGAATTATACATTTAAAAGTGAACTACCATAAGCATTATCATTTCATCTGAAAATAAACACAATAATAAATAAGGTTCCAGTTTGACAGCGTATGTAGGCTTACTAAATCAAAATACAGCTACATTATATCGTCCATCAAAATGTAAAAATATCACTGAACAAAATTTATGTGCAAACATACGGCTGTTTTATATTCGCCTAGATTTAAATTGAAGCCATTCTAATAACCCGACACTGTTTATCTGTCACAGTTTCACCAAAGCAAAACTTATATGCAGGACTGAAAATACAGACCTGTATAAGCAATCAGTACCTGCAATCGATGAATAGGCTAAAGAGAATAAAGTTCCTTATAGCACACTGCCTCCGAAAAAATGACACGGCTAGTTTCAAAGAAGGATCACCTATTAACAACCTACAATACTTTTAAGAATTAATTTCCACTTCAATGATATAAAAGGTAGTTATATAAAAGTGTAGAATGTGAAACAACATAGTAGGATCTCTCAAAAAATATGCGTAGCACCTCGACAGTGAATCACTATATACTAACTAATAAATCAGGAAGATAGTATTTTAAAAAAGCACGAGGACTAAAAAACCTACAGTGAGCATGTAATTGTGAATTTCCTGAAAACAGTTAAAAAGCTCAATAAATTGAAAAAAATGATCCCTAGAAGCTTTTTGAAACAAAAAGTTAATTAGTTTCAAGACTGATTAGCAAAAATAGATGAAAGTTAGTAGTATGAGCTAGATTTTTAGTTTCTAAAAATATGTACTAGTGAGAAGTGAGATCCATTTCATGGAAAAATATCTCAGGATCTACACATATCTGAAAACATATTCTAAAGTCTTTCGGTGATATCTAAATCTGTATTGATCGTGATCTAAATTTATCACGAAATCATAAGTATTTAGAATGTAGTAACTGACTGTGTCTACGATTTTTCAACTCCACCTGGAACCCTTCCGGGGCTACTGCCGGTCCCAAGCCCGAATAAGGGAGGGTCGGGCATAGGGTTAGCAACCCCAATCCTGTAAAAGCAACAACTGTGCTAAAAAAAGCGCAAATAAAAAAACCGTTGAAATCCCGCCTTGGAAGTTGGAAGGTCTTCACTTTGAAGAGTTATGACGCCATCATGGAGAAAGCCGAGTTTCCTTGGAAGTCACGAAGCTGATGCCTCTTCTGACGCCCAGAGCAACAATTAATATAGGTGGCCGGCCTCAAACAGTTGCTCCTTAGGCACTGCGGCCACACTCCCGGGCCATAAAGACCCCGCTCTAATTCCTTATCTTTTTCAGGTACCTCAAGAACCCTTGCGCGGTGTGGGCAACCGAGGAATGATAACCGCCCTCATACCTCCAATAGCACTTGAGATTACTTAGTCTACGATCAAACAAGTCCTCCTTTATTGACTTCTACTATTTGCATTTCTCCCACTACATCTTCTATGCATGCCACTTGTACTGGTCGCTTGAGTTACCGAAGTGCTATACCAGGTCTCCTGAAACCACGCTCTAAACATCATGTTGGACCTTTCAATGTGCAAACGTTGTATCAAATTGATCAACAAACTGCGTTAGCTAAAACACTAGAATCTCTTGAGATTGATGTATGCTGCGTCTCCGAAACACGCATACAGGACCCCAGCATGGTCATCCGTTTGACCTCACCTAATCAATGCAGCGAAACAGCACAATTCACTCTTTGTTTATCTGGAGACCCAACAGCAAGATCACGTGGCCTTGCTGGTGTAGGCATAGCACTAAGCTTACTGGCAAAACAGGCACTTCTCTAGTGGATTCCTGTAGACAACCATTTATGTGCTATCCGTCCAAATGGCACAGTACGAACTCGGAAAGATAGAGACACACGCCGATGCCTTTTTGTCGTCTCTCCTTATGCCCCCCACTAACTGCAACACGGAGTGAAATAAGAAGATGAAGTTCTCTAGCCTCCTTCAAAAAGCTAAGCACTCAGATATTGTAATTATAGCAGGGGATTTTAATGCCCAAGTCGGTAGGCTAAATCAGGCTGAAAAATACTTGGGTGGGTCACTCGGCATCCCAGCTCAACGAACAGATAACGGAGATTGTCTGATGCAATTATGTTTAGACTACCGTTTATTTTTCAGCTAGCACAAACGTTAAGCATGAAGAGAGACAGTGATTAACCTGGCGACCTCCGACATCTACACAACGATGAACGCAAATCAACCACATCAGCTATCATTGGAGAAGCTGTATGGTGGACTGCCGCTCATTCTGTGGCACGTGTTTAGATTCTGACCATGTCCTAGTGAGAGCATGAATTCCAATGCGTTTTGCTGGTTGCAGAATGGTCACATCAGACAAACCCCTTAGATATCAATTCGAGACTGAAAATGCCAAGATTGCATTTAGATTTGGTTTGGCTAAGCAATCAGTTACCCACAACCAACAGATTCATCCCGAAATAGCTTGGAACGATTTTAAAGCAGGGGTAAACGCAGCAGCGTTATCTGCATCTAACTTCAATCTAAAGGTTATAAGAGACCATTGGATTTCTGGAACTTCTAGTAAACTGATGGAGGCTCGAAAACTCATTAAAGCAAGCTCGGAAAATTATGAAGAGCGACGACAATTGAAACGTAGACTGACAAAAAGTCTGCGTAAAGATCATGAACAGTGATGGGCAACAAAAGTAAAAGTGATGGAAGCATCGGTGGCGGCAGGCGATAGTAGACAACTGTTTCGACTTGTCAAGAAATCGGCAGTTAGTGAAACTGTCTCCGAAAAAAATGGGTTTATGATTCACTATCAGCCTAGAAGATTAAAGCGATGGGCGGAACACTTTCAGGGACAGTTCAACTGGCTGCCAGCCACTCTTGGCTTACTTACTAGCCCCAAACTACCAGAATGGAAAACTGGCACTGGTCCCCCCTAACTCTCAGTGAGGTTGAAAAGGCTACAAGTAACTTGAAGCGAGGGAAAACAGTAGGACATGATGGGTTGTCTACCAATATCTTTAAGGATGTTGGTTCAGTTTTAGTTTGGAGGTTGACTGATATATCAGCCAAAGTCTGGGAATTGAACATCATCCCATCTGACTAATCTTGATCGTTGATCGTTCAGGTTTACAAAAAGGGACAGAAATCCTCTTCTGATAACCACAGAGGAATCAGTTTGACTAATACAGTATCTAAAACATTATCTTCTATAAACATCCGGCGTTTATCCAACACTAAAGAACAGTAGACTCGGGAAAACCAGGCTGGTTTCAGACCTGCACGTGGTTGCGTTGATGAAATATTCACCCTACGCCAGATTCTCGAATATAGACATATGTACCAACCTCCGACTATGGTTGTATTTCTTGACTTGAAAGCAGCTTTCGACTCCGTAGACCATGAAGGCTTGTCATTAAAAGGCGTATCTCAAAAGCACATAAACCCTATAAAGACCCTCTACTCGGCCATCACCGGTCGAGTCAGAGCATATGGCGAATTGTCACGAGAAATATAATCCTCAAGCGGGGTTCGTCAAGGTTGTCTCTTATCTCCATTTTTATTTAATTTCGTCATAGATGTTCTCTTAGAAATCTCACTCACTTCTTTTAACTCTTCAGGAATTAATCTCCTTCTGGGAAGTCTTCTCGTCGACTTATAATACTCAGACGATATAGTCCTATTCGGTGAAGACGCTGATAATATGCAGAGTCTCTTGATCAACTTGAGTAACAACCCAAGCATATTCAGGATGAGCTTTCCCCTCCCCCTCTAATTCCAAAATGTTACTCCAGGATTAATCTTTTTTATTCACTTAGATCAGTTATAGGAAGTGAAGCAGTTGAATGCGTTGACCACTTATCTTAGAAGTTTCATCACCTCCGATGGGTCGGTGTCTGACAAAATCTCAGCACGGATTCAAAGAGCCCGATTAGCATTTGCCAATTTACGCCTCCTGTGGCGCAGCCGAGATATCCGTCTCTCAACGAAAGGCCGGGTGTACTGCGCTTACTTCATTAAAGATGACTGAGTTTGTAGTGTTTAGACAATTTAAATACCGTTGTCAATACAATTATACCGTAATTTATGTTCTTTATTTATGAATGTTCCACTAACTTGAACAGTTTATTATGTATGAATGTACTGATGCACATGGAATGAATGTGGGTGTATATATACTTCATCTAAAGGAGAAAATTCTCAGTACTTAAAAAGCTTAGCTTCAACGAAGATGTCTGTAAATAGACAGATGAAATTGAAATGAGATCATCCCTCTATTCAATATTAATTAGTTTCTTTTTGGCGAGTACTAAGAACAATGCTCTAGAGAAAACAAATAAGAAGTTAACATGTATAGGAGATATGTTAAGGATACTTCCATTGTGACGTTGATAACCTATTGAAGACTTGGTGAAAACTGTCGGATTCACTCTAGAAAAAGATTTAGAACATACAACTTGTCTCCTTAGTCAATGTCTGCGAAGCAAGAACAATAAACATTACGATTTATTGCCCATACTTTTCAAAAACACTATAGTTCGATATCTTTTCTAGTTCTACTTACAGGATGAAACTAGGGGGTTGTAGAAAAGTATACTTGCGGGAAATCTATATGAAATGGATACATGATGCATTTTCATAGCATTGTTAATATGATCAGAAAAAGAAACATGACTTCATCCTTCACTTTGTGCATCGTAAAAATATATACAAAAGAGCTTATGAGGAACTTTAATTCATGAATAACACTACGAACATATTAAAAAAGAGTTTGAGACTACGCTCTACTTTGAAATCTATCTTCTGTAGTTTATACCTTTTCATTTTTAAGTCGCAGGTAGTCTTACTTTCCAAATTTACCAAACCTGGATAAAAACAGTAAAATCACACCAGTTTCAGTTATTCCATCATTAATACTAATTAGTAAATGCTCAATTTCGATTTTCCTGTACATTGACACTCGTTCAGCCGCCTGTAAATGCATAACGAAATATCCCAACTCATAGTTGTCTTTCACCTTTACACGTTTATATATACTATAATTTGGAGTGAGTTTGATGATTCACTTATTGATGAAAAATCAAATTTACCCATTGTTGTGAACTAAACCCCACGGAATCCCATTCACTAAACACGTGAGCTTCAAAATACATTACTTATTGGTCACATTAAATATTTCATATAAATACGATTATAGCTTCTGAAAATAAAACCATCAAAAAGTTTCCCTTGCTGAAAAAAAGTATTTTGCTTCTTAATGAATAGAGCAATATTTAACAAACAACTGGTGACAGCTATGTTTCGGAACTTGTTAATCTTATTGGATGACCTACCTGAGGAATTACTAGACTGAATTCACAAAAATCACTAACATAAGCAAAGTCAGATATCACATAACTTGAAAACACATTTAAAACTAGATAAGTATTTAAAATAGTCATAGAAGTATTGGGCTTAGTATTTTAACAACCATGAAGATTTGAGGGACTATTTAAAACATAATCAACCGTGTTTCACCACACATATTTACCAAGAAAACTAATGTCCCAAAATACAGTTCAAAATACTTGTCCAAACATGTGGACCACTTTTCCTTTTAAAAAATATATAACGAAAACAAATTTAAAACAGAAGAAACTAACTTTGATTGAGGCATCTTCACTTGCGGATACAAAAACATTGTAATGTGGATTAAAGAGAACACGAGTTACTGGAGCACGATGACCTGTTAATGTAAACTTCGCTGGGGGTCTTGGAATAGCATCACGTCGATCACCTCTATCTGAAAGGCCGCTTCCAGGTGCAGCACCTGCTATGCCAAATCCAATAGCATTTTGCATTGACTGAAACTCTTTTTCAGCTTCGTTAAGTTTGGCTTCTAAATCCATAACCTAAGATAAAGCAAATAAGCTTAGTCAAGATGGGTGACTAAAAACATTTAATTTTTTTATTTATGAATCGAACCCTTCTGTTATAAGTCTAACAAATGAGCCGTGAAGAAAAAAATTTCCCGAGGGTTAGAGTAAGTCCATGACGTTAAGAGAAAGAGGTGATGACACTCTGGTACTCAGATACACAAGTAATTCATTAAATGAAACTTTTAATGAAGACTAAACTAATTTTTAACCTAACATAGACTGGTATTTAAGCATGTATTTAAGTACTTGACTTTAAGCCACATTTTTTTCTATCTGACGGCTACCTACACGATCTGGCTGATTAAATTGAAGTACGTGGGGCAGGGCTAAAACTCCAAACCTAATGTTCCAACAACTGCGTCACGTTCAACTATAAGTTAATTTTAAGCCGTAAAGGGTTAGAGATTAATAGTACTAGTATATCATACAAACCAAAAACTACAATGTGTTTTAGCGTTGTAACCTCCAGTCTTGCCCAAACAACACTGTCTGGTATTTGATAGGCACAATCAAACCTAAGTAAAATGGAGTGAACAATCTCATGAATGAAATACAGCAGATACAGTATTATTGGTATCAAAGCTGGACAATATTGATGTGATGACATTTAACAGTGAGTAGAAAAGATAATAAAATATGAAACCCCATGATGTATGAAAATTGAAAACTCTGACTTCCCACTTGGTAATGAAGAGGTCCGTCCAATAAACACACGAAATAGTCGTTTCAGGTGACTGAAAACTAAGTTTTATAATAATTTATAGTAATCAGGGCATTACCTTAAAATCCATCATAGACAAAATATAATACAGGAAGTTGAGACGCAGTAGTAGTTGGAAGAAGGTATAAGTTGCAGGTAATATGAGGTGATCAAGAGTAAGATTGTAGATCAATACAATTTAACAATTATTCAGATTGGCATTTAACTAAGATTTGAAGAATTCAATTACCAATGATTTTTGTGTATTATCCTAAAAACCTTTATAATTTCTGTTATAAATTCATCTAATTTTAATATCTGTGCACTTTGAAACTCATTTTATATAATTCTATAAACGAGCCCAAGAATTATGGAAAGTAGATATAAAGATGATACTTTCATAGCCAAATTTATTCTTAGCAGCCCCAAGTCAGGCGTTATCTTTTAATCTTCAAACAACTGATAGATAGGCTGGGTTATTTGAGAGCAGTAATCAAGGGTGTTGGAAGAATCTACAAATAACCACGGTAATTTGAAAAAGTCGTGTTATGTTTAGAGGTCTCCTGTCAGTACATGACAGATTAATACAAATTTCTTAGGTTAACGACTGGTTTAATGTACGGGGAACTGAAAACATAACTGACAGTGGGTCAATATAGTGATGGCTAAATTAGACAGTAATGAGTTAGACAGACAGACAGACAGATACAACGTAGGACCAGGCACATAAGTGCATCGGTCCAAGTTGCCACACCTCAACAGCATAGCAAGATGATCACCGAATTCATAGAATCAGTTACTTTGATGATAGTAATATATAAAAGGAAGATTGCATATAAGGATATAATATGTAGAGAGAGAGAGAAAAAATTAGTTTGTAGAAAGAAAGGTAGAGTAATTTTAGTCTCAAGGTGTACGTGAAGATAAAGAATGTATACACCTACGCCATTGTGATCGATTCTGAGCCATGTCACCAAGAGTCTCCAACCACTGGGTACGGCAGTCACGCGGACCCCAACCAGGTAGTCGACATCTACCAATGTGGCCCAGACCAGAAGTTAGTGACTTCAACGACTGATGCCACGTTTTGGTTTGGCCGCGCCTAACCCTTTTCCAACCCACCCCAATACTAGTCATCACTGAGCGACGTGGTAACCGGTGTTCGGACATACGTAACACATGCCCCAACCATCTCAGTCGATGAAGTTTCATAACCTCATCAACAGATTTACCATTATTCCCTAATACCCTTCGTCTAACCTCATTATTAGTTACCCGGAGATCCCAGCAGGTACGAGATATCTGTGATCAAATCAGTTAGACATAAAATTGTAAAATAGGAATATTTTCCTGTTAGGCTTTATATTTGACCTTGGTCACTGCTTTATCATGACTTTATTAGCTGTTTGAAGCAACATAATACCAATAAATGGCTCGAAAAGCCGCATTATTGTACAACTGCAATATTCTAGTCCCACTAAATAACATTTAGACTGATTTCAAAACACTACTCGCAACTAAGTGGTAAAAGTCGTTTTGTTTGGGTTTATTGATATGGTTAGAAGCAGTATCTTTTTGAGAAGACCAGTGACACCATGTGATTCAGTAAATAGTGTAGTTTAAATAAGCAACACGACTGTAAGTCAAACACACAAACTAATGGGATTTTTACGCACATTAGCAGCTGGACCTGAATGAATAGGTTATACAAAATGCATTTCGTACATAATTTGGCATACAGTTGATGATTACTTTATATCAATGTTTTATAAAGCTCTCAAGTGGATCCAAGTGAGTTGTAAGAGAAAATCAACAAAGACGGAAAAATATTAAGATAAATAGAAATGAGTCTAGAAAAGATAATGGGTAATAAAATTCCCAAGTTATATGGCGAATTCGTTTGTTCACTAGGGCAAGTACACATCAGTACAGTTTAGCAAACCTTTCTATACGATTTTTTCAATCACAGACATCGAATAGTTAACCCTTGTTGTTAGAATTTGTGCTGGACATACTGCCTGTTTGGTAACATTTCCAGACGCAAGTAATAATGGCAACTCGTCATCAGATAATTAACTAAACCTTATATAGTAAACATAATATAGCGTGCAGCAGACACCTAATATTTACTGCCAATTTTATCCACACTTTCAAAGAAAACCACAAAGCTATAACCACTGATTGTGAAATGAAGGCAAAATATATGGCACAGCGGATTGTGTAGACTACTGCATACCCATATGTGCATATACGTATATATACCTTATGAATAAGCCATTGACATAATCGTATTGCTATACACGCTATGATACAGCATTAGCATTTCGAGATTTATGCTCACCGGATAGCAATGACATTGCCAGGCGTCAATTTCTACGTGAGCTAATAAAAATCTCGAACTAGTCCCTTCAAAGCAGTCATGCATCTAGAATTCGGAGAAGGAATACAGTCTATGAGATCTAAGTTTTTAGTCCAACAACAGTATCGAGGGAATATGTTATAAAATAATATCCGTTGTCTTTGAACGTTAAGTAACCACCTAGGCAACCAGCTAGTAGCACTAACATAAATAGAGAAATTTTGGTTCCAAACTATTCTGCAAAGAACCGAGCCCTTTAGTGCTGGCCTAATAATCCGAATCACGGTATATTGGGGTTTTAAGTGCAGTAAAATTTACTAAATTAAAGTGAAAATCATATTGCTTATGAATCATAGTAAAATAACTTAGTTAGACATCAAAAATACATGTAAGAATTAGTTTAGGCAAAATCAAACAAGACAGAGGTTTAAGCCACACGAAGCAAACCTTTTTCTGGAGCCTGATAACAGAAGTCCACTTTTTCTCCAGGAGACCATCATACTTTCGGTCATTTTCCCCTGCCTACATATTAGCGACATAATATCAAAATTACCAATTGTGATTCTTCCTTGAAAGCATCTAGAGCTTTGACGTATCCATTCGCAAACAAATAATCAGCAATAGCTCTGTTGCTATATACGCAAGTAAGTTTTTAATAACACTTACAGTTCTTCTTTCTGACGCTGAGCTAGAACCATTTGAAAGTTAATACAGCTGGAACCAAGCAGATAGATACTAGGAATACAATGACTCCTCCTGATCTTAAAACCAGTCCACCAAAACGCAAACTGCACTAGATAACCTCCAAGACGAAAGGCAAAAGCAATAAGCTTCCTAAAGCCCGCCTAAGTTGTTTTATTATACCAACCCTAAAATTAAGCTTCTGATACTGAAACCCGACTTTATTGCATATATTGTTATTCTTTTACGTTTTCTTGTAGTTAGACATTTTCATGCTATGCTGTAAAATAGTCATGATAGTGCAACTTTTTGCAAATATTGTTCTATACACCAATTGAAACTGGTGATTTACTTTGTAGCGGTAAATAATCCCCAAAATAAATAGTCGCATAGGCTCTCGACATTGATGCTGACCATATTTGTTTTAGCGGACACTACTAGTTGAAGACGCGTGGTCACGCATCACCACCAGATCACGACTCGAACCACCGTGGGTAGCATCTCTCTCTAGTTTGCCAGCCTAGACGTCGCTATCCCATTGAAGCTCTGTTTACGATCAAATATAATTTCGCTTCCATCCTTTATTGCCTTCTGATTTCTCACTCGTAAGAGTGGGGTCCATTTGACAGAAGTGTCTTTGGTTATACGACAAGCGCAACTTGGTCATATATCCGGGGAACGCTTCAATTTGATATTTTGTACCTCCCTACTTTAAAGTAGATAAAAACTGCAAATCTTCATTTAGGCACTTGTTATTAGGGATAATTGCTATTCATTTGTGGCCTAAGGTGATAAGGTAATGGCTGGAGTTATTCGATACAATTTGGATCGGTACTCAATCTTCACTAATGGCCGGATTTACATCAGTTTTGAAATCTACATAAGGCCTATCGGTTGTCATGCTGGTTCACATGCCCAGCTGTAAGCACATCGTATTTTCGTTACATTAAATGACGTTATAGGTTGACTATATATGTTTCGCATTGTTAAACATTGTTCAAAACCTTGATTCTTTGTCAACAATATTAGGGTGATGCTTTATTCACGCTAACTTTTACTCGTTGTTTACTGGAGCGCGAACCGCAGCTGTTATTTTTATTTTAAGCTTTAAGTGTTTGTAAATTGATGAGGAAAATCGGTGGGTGGTTTATTTGTAGTTTATTTTCTTATGTAGTGTAATGCTTCAACCATCTACTTCCACTCATTGTTACGTACCAACACCGATATCTGTTGGCATAAATTTTAAGGCAAATCATTTTTATCTCATTATCTTGATGAAGACCTTTATAACAACAATAGTCTGGCGCTTAGAACTCGCTTCCTTAAACAAGTGAATACTACAAAGAGACTTAAGGCATGTTCGTCGATCCTAGAATGAGGGAAGAAATATTTTTCATTTAACAGATTTAAACTTGTAGCGGTAAATAATCCCCATAATATATCGTTACATAGGCTTTCGACATTGATACTGACCATCTTTATGTTAACTGACACGACTAGTTGACGGCGCGCGGTCACGCATCTTCACCAGATCACGACACAACCCACCGTGGGTAGCATCTCTCTCTTGTTTGCCCGCCTAGACATTGCTATCCCACTGACGCTTTATTTATAATCAAGTTTAACTTCCCTCCAATCCTTTATTTCCTTCTGATTTATTCTCATTCGTTAGAGGGGGTCTATTCGCTAGAAGTTGCTCTGGTTGTACAACAAGCGCAACTTGGTCATATACCGGGGTACTCTTCAAATTTATTTTGTTTGTACATCTTTCTATGATAATCATTTGATGAACAAATGGCTATTAACCGGGTAGACTTAGAACTATCAAGAGTGTATCATGGCTAAGGCTATAAATATGAAAGTGTAGGGATGTGTTCTGAAGTTACCAAAATACTTTCATGATTAAAAAAATTGTCGCCTTAAACTTATTCAAATACCAGTTCCGAATTGTTTTGACTATACTGTAGTTGGAAGGAATGTTGAACTATTGCAAGCTCAGTAACTTCAATAAGTTGTACACTGTCACATATATCAGTATATCTGCACAGATATCATTGATCGCTGTCCCATAGTGTAATCCTACTCTTGACTTAGTTTCTGGAAAAAGGTTGCCATGGATACAACAACAAGAAATATATCAAAGTGCATTTACCAGTTATAACGTAGGAAGGCTTTTTTAAGACTACTGTTACTAAATAGTTAGCAATAATATACATTGTACTTTTGACCAATGTAAGATGGAGGTTACATATTTAACTGTATGGTGTAAAAGTTCACACTTCTGTTTATTATGAAGCACAGAAATTTTCTTGATACTTCCATCGTAGATTGCATGCAGCATTTTTTGGTGGGTTAAACTAGCGTCGTCTTTTTATCCTAATTCCTATTGCATAATAAGTGTCGTGGGGCAAATGCTTAGCTTACATAACCCCCCGTGTCTTCTACATCATCCAACAACTCCTTTAGTCAAGCCCACCCTAAGATTTGCCACCAGGCTTCTGAACATATAGCTTTTATTCCCAAATATCATTTTATACATAAAAGCATGCCGGTTTACAGATATGATCAGAATGATATGCGTTTACATAAACACAAATATCTCGATGAAATGTCTCTGTCAGGACATTCATAACATTTAAAAACATGAGTCTAGAACCAAACCAACTGCATAAAAGTTCACAGTAAAAGGATCCTAAATATTTATATATTGCATCATGGCTCATACATAACTAAGAACCGCGCGTTTTTTTTTCTATGGTGTTACAATTCCGAAAAACGGCTGAGTAAACAGAATGGATCACTGAGGACGTCCAGATGAGGGATAAGACCAAAAGTACTTTGAAATTAAGCGTTGAAGAGAAGTCAATAGTCTTGTGCCAGTAGGTTCAATACTTGCCTTATACATTACCATCTACATCTAGAAATAAGATGAAAGCGAAGAGGACATAAAACACCAGCACTGGTATCCTGAAACAAATGAGCAAAAATTAGTATTTATACAGGTATTGAAAGACACGACACACCACTTATACATATACATGAATTAAAAGGGAAGAACATACGACTCAGACAGGTGAATGGTGTTCACATGTTTAGAGTCCCTATTATATCGCTAGTGAAGTAGGAAACAATAGTTGGTGTGAGCACTTTTAATGAGATATCCGAAGAGATAAGATTATCAACATGTTTTACAAATGAAGAAATTGAATCTGTTTCTTGAATGGCTTGGAGTAAATTGTCCCAGATTCTCGAGAATTTATTTGCAAAATAATTTATACAAAGAGTAGATCTAGAATGTGGCATATATATTTTCGAAGCGAATTGCGTAGGCTATAGCAACAAGGTTCCTCAAGATGAATTTCATCAGACGATGAAAATGTAAATTTACTCAATAACTTGTAAATTACTTCACGCAAATATAAGCTCCAATTACACTGTTTCATGGGCACAGTAAGTGAACGTTACAATATATAAAATTTTAAATTGTAGGATGCAACGAAATTGTACACATAAGCCGTAATATGCTTGACATGACGGTTCAAAAATGAAGAAAAACCTTTCTGAAAAATAAGTAAATATTTCTTCTACTTATTGAAATACCAATCCTTAGTGGGATACTAGCGCCGCAACAACCGAATAATGTATAACGGTAAACGTGTTACCGTATCTATAAATATATAAGAGACGGAAGAGAAGAAAAAGTAGTGAAGCATCTGGAAGAGACCCTAAATATTCCAAACTCTATGAGGATTTAGAATCCAAAGCGTATTATTAGGGTTCCTTGTTGTGGGTTATAAGTTAAGTAGGTCACGAGAAGAGAAGAATTCGTTTTTTAAGTTAATAGTAAGTAGAAGCACATGGTAAACTGACATGAGAATAATGAATGTCAAGTAGGGTTTGTCACGGTTGCTTCTGTATTGCATCACATGGAAAGACTGATTTCGTTCAGAGCGTTTTAGCACTATTTTTGTACTCGGCCATTTGCAATAAGTTTTTGATATTTGTGTATTGTTAGTGTTTTTTAATGCGCTGAAGATACTAAGTATGTCATTGTACCTTTCTGCTGCTCCGCCTACTGTTCGTTTTACTTTCGTTACCGGCTCATCAAATAGAATTTTGTGCAACACAATTTTTTATCAGTCGTCTTTCACGCGTTGATTTTGAGATGTTATAATTAATTCCTTTTATAGTCTCAATCTTTGACTCAACCAAACTTATTGTCTGTTGTTGCCTGCTGAACATTATACTTACTATCCCAATGATCTTGCTTTATCAACTCAGGTTCTGGTTGCTAAATCTACGGATAATATGATGTAGTATATCTCTTTGAAAATCACCCTCTAGCTAACGTTCGCTGCTCCCCCCCCCCAAGCAAACTATATTAATATAAACTTCATTGAGTTATGAGCAAATCTAATAAGGAGTGTTCACTGAAATCATATTAACTGCAACATACATTTGTACATTTTATTTTCGGAAGTTTACTTTAAGGTATTGAAATCGAGTATTAAACGGTTACTAGAATAGGTAAAAACGACATACACTTTACCACTAGCCCATGACTCATTTCGGCTACCGAAAATGTGGACGGAACGTTCAACCCACTTTTTCAGTAAATGTCATAATCAAAAATAATAACACAGTGCATTTTCACTTGACGATGGTTGAGTTACTTTGATTACCAATATATGGTTGTTAATACTTGATCATAGTCACATTGATCTTTGTATTTTCCAGCTACATATTCCCAGTAAACGAACATACGTGAACACACAAGTGCGTTTCTAATTAAAAATCAGTCAAGAAAAATTTTAAATTGACTTATCGTTGTGCAATGACTAATGTGGTGTTTTTTCCAGCCCACTGTAGTGATGGTTGTACTCTGTTAATCAATTTGAAATGTAGCCATTAGTCGTCATGACCACGCCTTTAAACTGTCATGAAATCTGTGTACCTTCAGAATATATTTATTTATCTGTGACTCAACATGTCAAAAACTAGATTGTGATAGGTGGCTTTGGGTTGTCAGTAGGTAACACTGAAACCGGACGTCATGTTATTTGGCACTCGCTAGTAAAAGATCTCCACAATCTCCGGGAAATTAATGTCTTTTATTAGAATCCGTCCTGAGCTTCATATTTATATGTGCGCTATTATATATTATTTCCACAACCGTGTTATTTTTATTCTGCTCACCTATGTCACTCACATATCAGTACATTTCTTTTTCTAGTATGAATAACGAAAATATTAATCGTGATGTCTTAGCTAGTTTACATTTACTCCACCCCCCGGCAGAAACGACTTTCTCTCAAGTGTAATCAGTAAATTCTGCGTTTCTATATTCAATTACAGGTTTGTCAATAACCCTGTATGTGTTAAACTTCTATTCATGTTCATGAAAATAGTAAGAATCTTTAATAGTTTGAGAGCATATTAACGTCTCTTATGTGATTTAGCATCAGTTTTCTACAAGTTCCATATTTCCTTCTACCATAGACAATAGCTGTGGAAAAAAGAAATAAGTGACAGTAGGAAACCTCCTAAAATCGTGAAGACATACAAAGTTCTAATGGTACATCGTCAAATTGTAGTTAGAGTGGTTGAGTACCTACCACGAAAAACCCAGGAGTGGACCCATTGTATAGTGAGCTTAATTTGTTCAAGATTTTTAACGCCTTAGCAATCAACCATGACCCATTAGAAAGCAGGACACTAACTAGTGAATGATAATGGAGCATATTCTACGCAGTACTTTACTTGGTGCCACACCAGCTGGCTTATTTTGATTGTGCTAAGACAAATGAGCCACCAAAGATAGTTTAGGACCATGTCGATGTCGGAAAATGGACGAGAATTCTCCAAGTGTTTGAGTTGCCGGCAGTCAAA
Organism: Schistosoma japonicum; assembly: GCA_025215515.1. Taxonomy (NCBI): domain Eukaryota; kingdom Metazoa; phylum Platyhelminthes; class Trematoda; order Strigeidida; family Schistosomatidae; genus Schistosoma; species Schistosoma japonicum. The sequence goes on along the minus strand of CM046063.1, from coordinate 16,340,733 downwards.
TTGTTCATGAGGGTCGGGGTCAAATATTACAAGCTATTGTCTGCGTCACAAATCGCGAACAATAACGCATGAAGTAGGGCTGAGTCTAATGCTATAATCAGCTAGCAGATCACTGAACTTAATTTCAGCGCTCTAGATTAGCATCACTAACATCCATGAAACACAGTAGTGGTAGCGGCCGGCTTGCCAAATAGGGGTGTGTAATGTAGCTTTATCAGCATATTCTGCATATCTCTTCCATTACAACTCCAAAATATCATTACACTTCATTATTATCTGCTGTATCTATGTGTCCCAAAATCTAACCCAGGTTTTACAAGCCTGTTATCAAATGAAACATAACACGCACGACACATTACTGTTTTAACAAGGTAAGCTAATATGGATGTAGGAAGGCTCAGCTAGAAGGACGGCCGTCGCAACCGCATATGTACTCTTTAATGAGCAGTCAATTCTTCAGTATTGCCCATGTCGAATAAAACACTAGACAGTTAAGACGATTAAGATCACATAAGAAACGCTTTCCGACCTGTTGTTCCGGGTCACTCCAACATTTAAAATTAAACTCACTCTTTCCCTTAATTGATCCCTTTTAATTTGACAAGATAAATAAAGTGTAATCTGAGCGCCAGAATCCTCTCACACTTTATTATAAACCTGCACGAATCTGGTTGGTATTGTTACAGATGAAAAGCAGCTAAATACTCGGTTGGTGTTATGTTATGTTGGTCGATTAAAGAAGAGTAAAGAACTTTCAAAACAGTATTTAGGAAGACTATTTCAATTAGTTTGGTTGTGAATAGTGTAAACATTTCATCTCTATGATTGTTGCATTCCCCTTACCCTATCCTCCCGTTTACTATATTTACTCTTATTATATTATTTCTTACTGGGAACTACAGTTAATTGGTAGAGTACAAGTTGTCTCTATTCACTACCACTACATTATTTGTTCTGCATTGATGCTAGATTCCTAATTGAATAGCTGTGCGGTTTGGTTTTATGTGTATACAAAGGAATGCCTGAAATGCAATTTGATTCTATCTGGTTGGTTTATCGTTTTGTGTTCTTTTGTCTCTGGCTTGGGACTCATTGGGAATAGGGCAGACGCTCATTTATTGACTAGGCACATCTGGTTAGCGTTCGATTTACTAAAATAATCTTTTTGTGTCATAAAATGGTATATACGGCTTCCTACAAGTGGCTCTAAAACATTTCGACCTTCATGTGGATAGAATGTATAGACAACTTAGAGGTTGTCCGCAGACACAAAGATTTTGCCCTCTTGAAAACAGTGGCATATGTCATTAACATACATGGTAAATAATAACGGTTATATGACCGAACCCTGGAAGACACCACTAGTGATACTTTGAGGATGTGAGAGATGTCGTCCTTGTTCTATTAATTAAATACAATCTTTCAAAAATAAAGCTATCCAGTCATGCAATTTTTTCGTTGTTCCGAGGGTTCTCAACTTATATAAGAGAGATGTATGAAGAACTTTGCCAAACGCCTTAGTGAAGTCGAAGTATAGGGTAACAATTAGTTTTTGTCATCTTTATAGTCAAAGTATTCTAGGTAGCAAGTTATGCAGGATTTCTTAGGCATGAGGCCGAGCTGGGAGGATATAAGTGATTTGTGCTCAACTAAGTGAGTGTGAATCTCTTCTTCCATAACTTTCTCCTTGGCTCTAGACAAAACAGAAAAGTGATTAATTAGACGATAGTTTTAAATACTAAGTCTAGACTCTTTCTTAAAGTGAGGAGTTTTATATGTGGTTTTACACTATCTAGGGAAAGTTCCATTTTCTAAGAAGAAATTAAATATTTTGGTGGGCAGTATTGGAAAGGCTGTGCTACATTATTTAATCAAATAAAGCCGTTTTCTACCCTCTCCACTACTAAATGTAGGTTTTAGTGATTCCATAGCGTTTCTAACATTAATGATTGTAAATCCCGAGCCAGTAGTTGCCAGTAGATTCTCAAGTACCTACCCCATCGTCTAACCACTAACCCAAGGAAACTAGCAAAAATACAAGTGATCTCTGATTACTTTCAGGGCGTAAGAATTTATCAATAAATAATATATTACTAAGTGGGAGTGACTGTATGTCTTTGAAGCGTACCCGGATATATGACCAAGTTGCGCTTGTCGTATAACCAAAGACACTTCTGTCGAATGGACCCCACTCTTACGAGTGAGAAATCAGAAGGCAATAAAGGATGGAAGAGAAATTATATTTGATCGTAAACAGAGCTTCAATGGGATAGCGACGTCTAGGCTGGCAAACTAGAGAGAGATGCTACCCACGGTGGTTCGAGTCGTGATCTGGTGGTGATGCGTGACCACGCGTCTTCAACTAGTAGTGTCCTCTAAAACAAATATGGTCAGCATCAATGTCGAGAGCCTATGCGACTATTTATTTTGGGGATTATTTACAGCTACATCTTACTTACAAGATGTGCTGCTTAGGTTCTATCGCTTTGAGATATTAAAGATACCAGAAAGGTATTTTTGAAAGTTATAGGTCTTATAACATATCAAGATTATTTCATACCCTCCTAGTATGAAGCTGACTGTAAAGATTGTGTGTCAGAATACATAAAGACCGTCTATTTGCCCGATTATACCCCATCACAACTTGGTACAAATTGTTGCTTTGCCAGAGTAAACAAATTTGATTTAAGATACTCAGTAGACAAGTGCTTTTACGTGGACGAATAATTTGTGTCATTCAGTGAGAAATCCACAGCACAACGTTTCGTAACCAAGATTTGTGATGAGCTCCCTAAAGTAGGGTGTAAGTTAACATAGTTCACGTCTAATATTAAACAGGAGAAGGTCAGATGGAAATCCACCCTAAAATCAAGTGTCTACTGTGGAAAGTCTGTCTACCGATCTTTTCTACCGGTCTCCAGAACATTCATCTGGAGATGAAATGTAGTTGATGTTACCTTTGGATTGATAGTGGGTAATGCAAGAAAACCGACAATACGCAGATAACTGTCTCAACTTCATGACCTTGTTGGTTTATTAGGATTCGTTATACCCTGTGAAAAAATTGATCCTTTGGAAATTGTATATAGGCAAGCTGGGTCGGGATGGCCCTATTTGAAGCGGTTGACCAGTGACTGCTTGGAGTAAACATGTAGCTACAGTTATACAATTTAAATGTCGACTAGTAGGTTTCCAAAGGCCACTAGATAATTGTCGGATAATCTGCCCACATACATTTTGCGATGCATCTGAAAGGGGATATGAAGCAGTTATGTATGTCTGTGTATAGAGAATAGATAACACCCGTAAGCTTGTTGGTTGGAAAAACATGAGTAACACTCTTAGAAGTTTTTACCAACACTTGCCTTGTCTTAAGGGCTACTGTGTCTGTATGATAAAATGTTTACGGCGGTCACCCTTCTAAAAACATGATATTTTAGACTGACTTTGTGACAGTAGTACGTTATCTAAGAAGCCATTCAAATAGGTATGCCTGCTTTGCTGCAAAATTAAAGGGGTTTATCAAAGGGGCTACGCATAGAGACCATTTACGACATGTACTCTTAAAATAAAACCCAATAGGTGGTTAGGAGGTCCTTATGTTTAAGTGGAATCAGAAGATAGGTGACCCAACAAATAGGAAGGACCAAAGACAAGTAAAGACATGTTATAGCTGAGGTCTAATGTGCCTTTGATTTAGATATCTATCAGGTATTCGGGATTCCTACCACTATTTGATTATTACTAGAGTTGATGTAAGCAAACGAGGGGTATCGCTTGGTTAGTATGATTTGTTGAGGACCTGAAAAGAATGTATGATCACTATAACAACGGCTTTGATGTAGGACAATTAAAAATTATTGACATATGGTAACTCGAAAACACTATCATTAGAGCTGTACAGTTGAATGTGTGTGAAATTGTGACATCTTACAACAGCCTGGATTGTTGAGAAAGGAAGTCGCGCACAAAAGCCTGAATTCTATGGCAATTTGATAAGTGGTTAGGGTGGGTGGACGTTTGGACCTAGTATGATATGTTGAAGCCTATAAAGAACTTTTCTGGCACTTTCCGCAGAACAATCGACACAGAGTCTGGGTTTAACTAGTGCTTAAAACAGGAGGAACCCTGCGTTAGCTTATATCTGTTTTTAAAGAGGAAATTAACGTAACTAGTACTGTGACATAATCAATATTATCCAGTCAAAAGCGAAACAAAAAGCGCACACCAAACACTGATGGTAAATAGGTCAAAATAAACTAACAAGATATTAGTTATGTTTATAAAAATAATACCAATCTGTGGTTGGTTATTAAACAAAAATTGTTTTTGAAATCTGACTGAGTCCAAGTGGCGGGCCTGTAAATGGATATCATTGATTGGGTTTATTATGAACATAATTAGCAGACCCAAAAGACATGTTGTCTGAAGCTAGGCACCTGGTGATGCGGCATAACAACCAACAGGTTTTATACTTGGTAAAAGCAGTATAGTATTCCTGAAAACTAGTCCACGCTGCTTTTATAAATGTGATCGATTTGACACAACATGCATATCATGATGTATATAAGAACATCTATCAAACAAAACATTTAGGAACGCAGTAAGCATGTGGTAAACGTAGGGTCAAAGTATAGTGTAGAGTTTTTGGTTCCAGTAGTATTTTTACCCAACATAATGGGCACATGCAAGTCTACGAAGCTTCATTAATAAGATTTAGAAGAGTCAATACCATTGTCGTTAGACAGAAGCAATAAGAAAATAAGTGGCTAATCAGTTAAATAATCAGACTACACGTGGATATTAGTGACAACAACATACCTTAGAAAATGCAGGTACACGTAAGTTTACATGTATAATCGATTCGGCACTTTACATAGAGCACATAGTCAGGCAAAGTTGTTTAAAGGTGAAGAACAACAGTAGTAGAAAACAGGTAAGCAATCATTTTAATGATCGCAATACCGATTGCCAGCAGGAAATTTGAGTCACATAAGTTGCATGACATTTAGTTATAGACTTGTAAACATATTTAACTCCGTCCCGCAGCTCTTCTAGGGTTGTTGCCGGTCCGAAGCCCGGGTAAAGGAGGAGAGTTGGGCATAAGGCTAGCACCCCTATCCCGTAAAACACAAGTTTGCTAATTAAACGCTAACCAGATCAAACAAACTTAACCATTTAAACTCTGCCAAGGGAGTGGAAGGAATCTATATGACGCTTCATGATGAAAGCCGAGATTCTTCGGAAGTCATGAGGCCGATGCCACCCCTTCTAACGACCAGAGTAAAAATTTTATAGTTACATGGAATGTTCGGACAATGTGGGAGACAGAGAAGACCACCCTAGATAGCAGCAGAAATGAAGAGATATAACTTGACTGTGCTCGGGATCAGCGAAACGCATTGGACTCAAACTGGACAGAAAACATTAGCTACGGGAGAGGTACTACTATACTCCAGGCACGGAGATAAAAGTGCTCCACACACCCAAGGAGTTGCTCTGATGCTGTCTAAGAAAGCGCGCAATGCACTTGTAGGATGGGAACCACATGGACCCAGAATCATCAAAGCCATCTTTCAAGACAATGAAGAAGGGGAATCACAATGAACATCATTCTAGTGTTATGCACCCACCAACGACGGCAACGACGAGGACAAAGATCAGTTTTATGATAAGCTGCAGTCAATTATAGCGAAGTGTCCAGGAAAGGATCTGACAATCCTAATGAGGCACCTAAATGCCAAAGTCGGAATGGACAACACCGGTTACGAAGACATCATGGGACGACAAGGACTAGGGGAAAGAAATGGAAATGGCGAAAGATTTACAAATCTATGCGCTTTCAACAAAATCTTCAAAGGTGCTACAATATTCCCCTACAAACGCATACACAAGGCTACATGGATCTCACCAGATCATACTACAGAGAATCAAATTGATTATATATGCATCAATAAAAACTCAGAAGATCAATGGAAGATGTGAGAACCAGGAGAGGAGCTGATGTAGCTTCAGATCACCACCTAGTGGTTGCCAAAATGAAACTGAATCTAAAGGAGCAATGGATAACTGGAGTAACAGCATTAAAACGGTTCAACACAGCCTCTCTTCGCGATACTGACAAACTCAAGGAATTTAAAATAACTCTCAACAACTGGTTTCAAGCCTTACAAGATCTGCTAAACGAGGAAGAAACCACTATGGAGGACGACTGGGAAGAAATCAAAGAGGCACTTACTTCAACTTGTCAAGAGGCTCTGGGCTGAAAGAACCACCATCATAAGGAATGGATTTCCATTGAAATCCTGAGCAAAATTTAACAAAGGAGGAACAAGAAGGCAGAAACCAACAACAGCCGAACTAGAGCAGAGAAAATCAAGGCACTAAATGAATACACAGAAGCAAATAAGCAAGTGAAGAAGAGTATTAAAGCCGACAAACGTAAATACATCAAAGGCCTTGTAATGATAACGGAAAAAGCTGCAAAAGAAAGAAATATGAAACGGCTATACGACACAGCGAAGAAACTGGCAGGTAAATATAGTAAACCAGAGCGACCGGTCAGGAACAAAGAAGGCAAGCTAATCACCGAGATTCAAGAACAAAGAAACAGATGGGTAGAACATTTTGAGGAACTCTTGAATAGACCAGCTCCACCGAACCCACCAGACATCGAAGCAGCATCTACAGACCTCCCGATAGATGTCAATCCACCAACGATGGAAGAAATCAAGATAGCTATCAGACAGATCAAAAGCGGGAAAGCAGCAGGACCTGACAATATACCAGCCGAAGCACTCAAGTCAGACATAGATGTAACGGCAAGTATGCTCAACGTTTTATTCAAGAGGATCTGAGAGGAAGAACAGGTGCCGGCAGACTGGAAAGAAGGATACCTCATCAAGATACCAAAGAAAGGAGATTTGAGCAAATGTGATAACTACAGAGGGATCACGGGATTGTCAGTACCAGGGAAAGTCTTCAACAGAGTGTTGTTGAATAGAATGAAAGATTCAGTGGATGCTCAACTTCGAGACCGACAGGCTGGTTTCCGTAAGGATCGGTCATGCACAGACCAAAGCGCATCACTACGGATCATCGTTGAACAATCAATTCGAATGGAACTCGTCACTTGTACATCAACTTCATCGACTATGAGAAGGCGTTATGACAGCGTAGACAGGAGATCACTATGGAAACTTCTTCGACACTATGAGATACCGGAGAAACTCGTCAACATCATCCAGAATACTTACGACGGACTACAGTGCAAAATTGTACATGGAGGACAGTTGACAAATGCATTCCCAGTAAGAACCGGTGTCAGACAAGGCTCTCTGCTCTCACCCTTCCATTTCCTCCTAGTGGTCGATTGGATCATGAAAACCTCTACATCTGGGGAGAAGCACAGGATTCAATGGACAAGTAGGATGCAACTTGATGATCTGGACTTGGCGGATGATCTAGCACTTCTAATCCCATACACAACAGCAAATGCAATTGAAGACAACCAACGTAGCAACAACCTCAGCATCAATAGGCCTAAACATACATAAGGGAAAGAGCAGGATCCTCATATTCGACACAGAGAGCACCGACCTAGTTGGTCTTGATGGTGAAACTCTGGAAGAAGTAGATGCCTTCACATATCTGGGGAGCATCATCGATGAACAAGGAGGATCCGATGTAGATGAAAGGGCAAGGATCGGCAAAGCAGGGGCAGCGTTCCCACAGCTGAAAAATATATAGGACTCCAAACAACTAGTCTACCAACCTCAAAGTTAGACTCTTCAACTTCGAACGTAAAGTCAGTTCTTCTGTATGGAGCTGGAACTTGGAGAACTACTGCAAACATCCTTAGGAGAGTACAGGTGTTTATAAACAACTGTCTACGCAGAATATTGAATGTCTGTTGGCCAGAAACCATCAGCAACAGCCTACTATGGAAGAGAACAAACCAACTTCCAGCTAAAGAGGAAATCAGGAAACGACGTTGGAAATGGATAGGACATACATTGCGCATATCATCAGACTGTATCACGCGACAAGCACTAACTTGGAATCCTGTTGGAAAGCGGAAAAGAGGAAGGGCAAAGAACACCCTGCATCGAGAATTGGAAGCAGACATTAAAAGGATGAACAGTAACTAGAGACAGCTGGAAAGGATTGCTCAGGACAGAGTTGAATGGAGAATACTGGTGAGCGGCCTATGCTCCTCCGAGAGGGGTAACAGGCGTAAGTAAGTAAGTAAGTGTAAACAAATTTGCATACGTTAGAAATAAAGGAAAGGGAACTTTTGTAGAAAATGCGAAATTTATCTATTAATAGGCCTTAGGACCTGCGGTGAAGAAGGGTGAAAGCTGTGGAGTGCAGGTTAAGGAGACCACCAGTGGAAAAAAATTTGCGCAAGGGGAAGGAAATTGTAAAAAAACTTTGGATGATGTTACGTTCAGTGGTATCTTATTTTATACTTCATGAAGTTTGACTAATCAAAGCTCTTTCTGATGGTGGTTTAGAAGGTACCGATTGTAATTCTGTATGTCTAATTATGTAGATCATAAGGACTGTTTTGGTTACACTGGATTTTATTACAGGTAGTAAATGCCAACTGTGAAGAAATCTATGAAAAAAAATAAATGTCAATTTTAAAGTATCTAAGCCAAAAAGAAGGTTTAAGTATCCCCCAGCCTGTCAGGTGTTTCTGATCATTTATATTATCTAGTATATATTATGTGAAGTTACTCTGAATGCATTTTAATTTGTGTTTGTTCACTATGTCCAGATAGCGGAGAACAAACAGGTAATGTTATAAAATAGGCATTACATAAATTTTATACAACATCATTTTGGTTTCTTAGTTGCTAGAGCTGTGAACAATGGAACTTAGAAGGCTCCTTGACCTACATGTCAGTTTTGCAACATGTTCGGAGAAAGACAGGTTATCAGAATTCATAAGAGTTAAGTGTTTGTTAGTATAGAGTGTACTGAAGCATATCCAACTGATTTCATCGGCGCACCAACCGATTACAAGCAGTAAGTCATTGTAAATTAAGTATAGAAATTGAGCAAGTTTCTCTAAATGAAAACAGAATGCACCTTTGAGATTATCAGCAGGTACCATTAGGAAAATAATTTAATTCACAGCTATTATCAAAAGTTGGCAAGGGATGACCAAATACATTACCTTAAATGACTCTCGAGGTTATGGATTTTGGTTAAGAGAGTACGTAGCCAAACTTAACTGTCTGTAAGAGATCGATGAGGAAGGATCTAATCAAATTTGAAGGTGGTCAGTCAAGTGTTGAATGTCCCAAGTTTCTTCAGTAATGTCAAGTGGTTACCTCTGTCACAAACTTTGGACATATCAAAAGAGGGAACAGAAACTATGTTACCTTCGTCATAGCTAGCAGATATGTAGTTACAGAAGTCCAAGTGACAGGTCATACATCCGTGTTGCCTGGGCATTACTTACTTTTAGGATAGCAAGTAATTAAGTATATTTTCATTAGTTACTTTTTATTACTGTATAAACAACAGGGGTAGTGTTAATTGGGCGATAGTTACTAACATCCGAGGTAAAGTAAGATCTATGCCTAGGGATGATATGAGATTTTGAAGATATGTGGGTGAAAGATGATTCAACTGATATGGCGGAATTTATAAGCAAAATGGTTGAGACATCATGGTCACCGTGTTTTAGGATGTAAGAATATAATCGGCCTACACTAAAGCTTTAGGAATATGTCAATGTGTTAATAGCTTTACTAAAGCTGCAGGAAATTTAATTCAACGTTACTGACTATTTTTAAAGACGTATTCGTATGTAACTGAGTGTCGGTAGAACACGTAACACAACAGTTTTGATAATAATATTAAGGTTAGTTAGCAGAGAATATTTCATCAAACAATTTACAAATTGTTTCACGTCTGCTATATGCCATACTATAGTAAACGGGTAAGATATAATGTACTTAACGTTTTCAGGTTGTCTTTTAAAATGAAGAGTCACGACATGTTTTTGTAAGTGCCATAAAATACTGCAAGTTCGTCCCCCCTATCTAGTCTTTTTATAGTGATGGTAAGATATTTCAAGTTGTATGTGTTAATATTAGAACTTAGTACTTCAAAATAATGGTGCATAACACTATAATTTTGTTAAGGAATTACTCAGTACACTGAATTCTCAAGGAACAGAAGACAGTTAAAAGCTTAATGAGAAAATTTTCAGAATGTAAGAGAAGTAATGGTCGCCTTGGATAATAATTGATAACGCCCTCTGTGTGTAAACAAGAAAGCGACAATTAGTCAATTGCGTTTTTAATAGTGGGGCTATTCGTTGTTAGAGAAGGGAGAGAAATGTGTAGATTGTGCGGTTGATTATTTAAAATATGTAAAATATAAACCGTTCACCTGAAGATAGTTTACATACTATCAGCGAATGCATTTGTCCCAACGGTAAATACTCAGTAATCTCAGCAGAATTACGAAAGGTATTTCTGGCAATAACTGCACCAATTCGATAAGAAGTCATGCCGAATTGTAGGAATATCTAGAGAGTTATAACGCGAATTCCATGAAGTCATTTATTGCAGAAAATGAATAGAAACTTAATCCTACTAGAAGATAGATATCGGGGTATTTTGTGGGAAAGTATTAGGTATCACAAAGAGAGTATTCGATACAGTAATTGTAAGACAGCATCGAATGGAAAAAATTCTAGGGACATTTCTGAGTGTGGCATAAACAATTTTAAATGACAGGCATTTACATTTATATGACGCCAAAGATTATAATGTATTGACGTCTAACGAGTTTGCAGCTACACACATAAAATATGTTAAAATAACTGACCACAACAGAAAATTTTATTAATAAGCCCATATCTATAATGCTTGTGAATTCGATAGTATGCATGCTATGTGATGAATGTAAGCCATAGACTAGTATATATAGACTAGTCATATAACTAATATATAAAATACCTATGACATCCAAAAATATACAATCAATAATTTTTGTGCCCAGTCAGTTTAAAAAGACAACACAAATACAAGAGCGAAATGCCTTCAGATTAGAGTTATGTTGCGGTATGTATTCAAACCTCCTACCTACCTAGCATAACAAACGTCCCTTCAACTAATATACCAAACCTAGGTTGTCTACTTATTAACATTATTCGTCTTCTACTCGCAACTAAGTAACAATATCGTGTAGTAAGCGGTAATTATCCAATTTCACAATTGTACAGTAGCGACTGAAATTAACTCAGATTAATTCAGTCAAATACAACTGCTAGTTGCAACAAACACAGGATATTTCATATACTTTGTTCCCTTTATCATTTTCACAGGATAATATATGTTTTCAAACTTTAAGAATGAAAGATACTGACTACACCTGCGTTTTGACCTTGGCACTTGTAAGTGTTTTACTTTTTGGGTTTACCTTTTCTTTAACCGGACGTCACGAACCAGGCCAAAGAGTCAGTATTTGCATTAACATTATATAGACTACTTGCAGAGATCGAATCATATAGCTTCTTTATCATTAGGATGTTTGTGGGTTCATTAATCCCAATTTACTTGATAACATAAGGTCTATGTGCTCCCAAGCCATTTACAATTGTTTTGGCTCCTTTCATATTATCCCAGACCATTTTCTCCGATATGAAGCCATTCCATTTAACAGTTTTATAGATACACTATACAGTTGTTTGATTATTTTATAAAGACCAAGTAAAGCATTTCTTAAGGTTTCGCAGTAATTAATCTCTCAATTTTTACACATTCTTATTTCCTCCATTACCTTTTGATAACACTGAAGGCAAGTGAGTATTCAACTGATGGTGGGACGAAGAACGTAAAAATCGCATCTCACTAACTCAATATTGGGTAACTCGCTAGCGAAATTTCCTAAAAATATTCTATTTGTCATTTAACTCTCAGTTGTCTTGACACTTACGTTTTATTTCTGATTTTCACGCTAGGGTCAAAATAGCCGACGGTCAAGTGCCATTATGCTTGCTTCTGTTATTTAGGATAGGGTAAGCTACTATTCTGTTGTTTTATTTACGTTCGCTTTTTGTGTTATTAATGTTGCTTTCAGCTATTTCAGCTCTTTCCTTGATTGACTTCGTATAACTCCATGGGAAACCCCTCTGTCTACTAATAAAATTTTGAGCTTATAACCACAATTTTATCTACATTTGCTGTTTAGAGACTTGTTATAATTCGTTGTTATTATAAGTTTGAACAGACGGGAACTCTGCGGACCAAAGTTAATGTATTTTTGACGGGTAGATCAATGTTTGGTCGGTAGTTACTTAGTACAGTAACCATTAGCCGTATCGTTAAGGATGAACTTGTAAGATCTGGGAATCGAAATATAGTAATCAGTCCTTAATCGGCATAGTGCAAAAAATACACATATTGGAAGTTTCTGATTAGGGGCTTCATAAAGATCGTAAGTTAGATGTCTACCCAACTTAGAGGAACAAGTGACTTAAAAAGGACGACATTCAATCTTTTGGCAGAGGAATAATCTATTTATATAGTGGATGGCGTAATATGTGGCTTTTAAACGTACTATCTTAAGTCCTGATAGCTAGCTATTTATATAATAATATACTTATGCGAGTAAGTTTTTATAGGAAGTCATTAGCACAAATACAGATAATGCAACGGTAAACCAAACTTTTAGAAGATACAACAGCACAGAATTACAAAGAAGGTCTAGTTAGGCCAAAACCAAAAGAGATTGAACCCCAAATAATGTATTTACTAGACTGTCAAGTAAATATTGTTCTGTGCCATAAACTGTAAATGCGTCATTACAAACCTTTAACATTATAGGCACCCAGTCCAGAACGAATGATAAAACAGCCCACTATAACGGCGCAAGCAGAATGGCCGAAGCAACGATAAATACACCAAACACAAATACGTCAATTAAGTTTGAAGTGAGTTTTAAAATTACAGTCAACAAATTCATATCTGATATGTATTGCGAAAATACATATCGCTCTTAATAATTGCTAATCAGTGTGCGGACACATCAGCCACATGACTACCAGTCTCCAATCCTGAATCGAGAATAAACAACGATTGAGGAGCCAACAGATATGACCACTTTTGTATGTCGATCATGCATTTATATATACACAAAATCAGACCACACCGTCAACAAATCAGAAAACTGATATTTGTTTGTTGGTTTATTTATCCGTGTAACAGTGTTGGAGCAGGTCAATGATAATTTACAGGGTCACCTATGAATATTAATGAAATTGGGGATTAGAGCCACTAAACGTTTATTGGTTGAATCAGCTTCGGCCGTTGGCAGACACTGTCTCTAAAATCGGCCGAGTAATGCTATTACCTTTAGAGCCTGGAGTCAGTGCCTTTTGTAAGTACACTTCTATTTATCGCATATTGTTATGACGCAAGAAATTGGGTGATTGGATGGCCGAGTGCCAATTGCTAGTGCCAATTACTAGTGCCTAGTTGGTTATTTGCGCGTCTGCCCTGTGCCCACTTAGTCCCAATCCGAAATAAGAAAAATGCGAGACAATAGATCAGCCAGACAGAATCATATTATATTTCAAGCATCTTTTCATATATACATAAATTCAGACCACACAACAAACCAATTAGAAAATTAACATGAATACAGAACGAGGGAAATAGTGGTAGTGAATAGAAACAACTTGTACACAACTAATTAACTGTAGTCCATAATAAGAAACAGTTTAATAACAGCGATTATGCTAAACGGGAGGTTAGGGCAAGCGGAGCGTTACAATAATAGAAACAAAATGTTTACATTACAGAAAGTTCGAATAAATGAAATAGTGTTCGCAACCACAGTTCTGAAAGTTTGTTACACTTCTTGTGGTCCAGCATAACAATATATAATGATAATATATTTTCAAGTGTCGTGGAAAATTCATGCCAGTATACAGGAATGGTTGCATTGATGTTATAACGAATATTGATAATTATAAATCTTGAAGCTTTAAGTGCATGAATATAACTGAAATTTATAAACATGAGGTTTGCTTCGTAATAGCATGCATTGTTTCACACATTCGGAGTCCCTATTGTTTCACCACTGGTGAGAGAAATAATGGTTGGCATGGGCACTTTCAGTGCAGTACCGAAAGAGAAGAAATTACCGTTGTCGTAAAAGTACAAAAGCAAATCTCTTTCACAAACAGTTCGTTGTAAATTTTTTAGACTATTGTAAATCTTTTTATAGAATAGTTTGTATGAGGTGAAAGTTTGAAATGTGACATTTATGTTCTTAAAGCCGAAATGTGGAGGCTATAACAAGGAACCTGAGCGAATTCAATTGCATTCGACAATATAAAAATTGACTTACTTAGTATCTTTCAAGAAACATTTGATTTCTTTTAAGCCAGAACTTCTGTCTAATATCAAGTCCTGAAATAGGGAATCTAGTTCTATAGTCCAAGGTGCAATAAGTAAATATTCTGAAACTTTATAGATTTCATGCCAATTTACAGGCATGGTCATAATGATATACAGGGGAAATTACTTAAAAGAGAAAACGTGTAACATGGACAAATATACAATATATACAAATAGGAACAAGTTTACGATATACAAGTTTAATGCATTTGGAATACAGATGGCAATAACAGCAATTTCCTGAAAATTCCTATATATGGGTCATGGTTCGTAATATGAATTTGTAGCAGTATCGTCGAGCATCTGAAAGATGGTACAAAAGATTATTTGTAGCAGTAAATAACCATAGCATTTCAACGGCATATGTACTCTTTACTACTGGGCGTAAATGTCTCAGGGCAACTTGACAGCGTTTGGTTGAATAGGGGAAGAATTCGAAGAGTAAAGCAAGATTGGACAGGTTCCAGTCTGAACTTTTCTATACTGCAAACATTATCAACAATTCAGGTAAAGCATTCTTGTTGTGGTCGGACACATACTTTGAAAACAGTGCGGGAATTCCATATAAGTGTGATGTCTTGCACGACGGCATTGCTTTTAACAGCTGAGCGAGTTGTAATCCATGGTTCATTAACAGGTAACTAATGTAAACATTTTGCTATTTCGACGTACTTTAGGTCTTAAAACGCTAATTAGTTAGTTTGTAGTAGTATTTTTTGATTTCAAAAAGTGTTTCATAGTTTTTTAGACGAAGCCTATGTGAAATGCTCTCTGCTTCCCTTATATTAATATCACGTCCGAAATCATACTCATCTCAACAGAGTTTGTTCTCGTTTTCAATATTATGTGAAAATAAAAGTCCATTGATACGTTGGCTAGTGTCTCACGACTCATAAATGACTCATTTTGTAAGACGATTTCTCTCAGGCCTAGAGAAATTGCCTTCTGTGCCAAAAATATGGTGAACAACACGTTTAAGATGACATGTACATAATAATTGCCTTTTGAGTACACTTGTCCCACAAACCAACTAACTGTTCATCAAGCGCCTAGAAACTTTTAACATGTATTTAATGCCGCTGAAACCTATTTCTAATGGCTGTTAATCTCATTAAGAAATGAGTTGACGTTGCAGACATGTTTTATTGATAATACATCGTACTCATCAAATTCTGTTTTAAAGCATTGTTGAATGGTACTAGCTAACTGAAAGTTTGATTGCGACCAACTAACGTTCATCCGAGACTAATATGAAATGAATTACCACTAAAGTTTTTAATGACATCAATTGTAACCCAACCCAATCTACTCGATAGAAAAAATAGTTGTAGACTAGCAAGATTAAAATAAACATTTATTAAATATTACTTTTTAATATGCAGTACATGTGTATCAACTAAATGGAAAATGTGGAAGTAGCTTGAAAGATACTTAGTTCATATGGAAACTTTGAAAATAACCCAAGCCAACTAGTGAAGTGCCATAAGGTTTTATCTTAGAACTACCCTTCTGACTGTTTATAAATGACCTATGTCCTACCTCAAAGTCGTACATCCTTCTATACGCGGAAGACTTCAAGAATTCGAAGGAAGCGCTAGATGTCTGATATCATAGCTCTTTGATAAGTTTCGAATACAATATATTAGTCGATCGCCAGTAGCTGACCACCACATAATAACAAAAGGTGTAAATTGGCTGACAGTCGAGGTATACCTGCCACGTACAGTCTTTGGAGAGCCCACTACCATACATTCTGCTACAAAAATACCCGCGCATAACTTTTATGATACTCCGTGTGATTCTTCTTGATGGCACTCTGTAGAGACTGAAACCTCTGTCTTATGGTTTCTGTGCAAGACCTTAGGAAGCTTGACACCTAGTATGTTGATTGCTGTTTTCCAAAATACTGAAGACGACGTTTTGAAAAGGACCTTAACATCATGCCCCCCCTACCTTAAGAATGACATCGCCATTTTTCAATGTGTTCTAGGTAGAACAATCAAAAATTTGGTTTGACTGAAACAGAGACCTTATTCTGTATGAATTGGGCACTTAATTTTCATTAAGTCCAGCTCCAATGGGTAGGTAGGAAATATCAACTAGACGAGATATATAGGTCGAAACACACTTCACCCCGATGGAAAACTTTGAGGTTTTTTAGTTGCGAATGTTTACTAAGAAGACACTATTTGAAATAGAACATGAAAGAGCTCTCACTAAAATTCGTTCTAACACTATGTAATTCCAAGAAAAATCCTTGAAAGATTTTGCACGAATAACTAATATGACCACTTTCAATTGAAGAAGACTAAGTGCCTCCTTCGAGCTTCAAGTTACTAGGGTACAGTTATGCAGAAGTCCTTCAGTTAATTACCTCCACTATAACAAACTTTATCAGCATAATCGACAGATTTATGCATGGCTAATTATCTCTCGGTATTGTTTGTCACTACAAATTTTTGTCGCTTTCTCATCAGGAAATACGCAACAACATGCGACATTTTCTCATCACAAAGACGCATATCTTAGTAAATTGTAATATATCTGGTTCCACCAGGTAGCGAACTGCTTGAATAGGGGTGTGATATCATTGAAATATCCATGCTGGTCGTTTTAGTGCATTTGCCCAGAATGTAGGGGTAGGGCTTCTCTAAAATTGGGCATGCCGAAAGCCATCACATTACCTGCCTCTCTAGAAAAACATGGTCAGTAAACTGATGTATAGACCGAATGCCTTTTAACGGAAGACAACTCGACAAATCCACCAACAAACTCAGTGGAAAGCTACACAAGCTGGATGGTATCGCAGAGAGCTGATAGTTTTATCTCTGCAACCAAAAATACCAAATGGCGTCGTGGAAATGATTCGTCTGTGACACGAACCCGCATGGATGACTAGGTAGACATTCTGATAGCAGGCAACAAGCGCTACAAAAAACCCATGGAGTGTTATCTTCAAACGGCAGACTGAACTCACTCGTTCTTTTAACTTCACGATGTTAAACGACAGTCTATTCGAAAGCGAAAATTTGTGCGATGAAAATAGTGCAATGCCTTATTCACTGCCATTGTGCAGAGCGTCATACTAGTAGAGATAGTGTCTGCAGAAAAGCGGCAACTCCGCCGAGGGCTTTTTCCCTTACCAAGGATTTTTCTAGAATCGTTAGAAGTGGCAGTGAGTGCGTTCCTCAGATCGCAAGTTCCAACAGTCAAAAAGCCCTCAGCCATCAGAGTGAAACCCTGCATACTATGGTCAGCGTTGAAAGTAGTAAAAAACAAACAGAAAGGCCAGGATCACTACCATGGTTTTTCATTGGATTCCAGAGTTAGAACATGTCACAGAGATGAACGCCATGCTCGTGGCATGCGACAGTGGGCATGACTATCTTACAAATTAGGAGAGTGGCTAAAGCGCCTGTATTCGCTGCTGTAAATCAGTGACCTCCCGACAGCCCGGCAAACTCAAATCATCAGGAACTAAGGACTCCCACACTAGAAATAAAAAACTTGACAAAATCATTTCCTGTTGAACTGGCCGACATATCTCTAAACCAATCCTAAGTGTACGAACTGAGATCGCTTAGTTGCACACAAGCGAATGCCTTAATAGCAACGCAAGGGGTTTGATGGGCAACATGGCAAAACTTCGCACATATGCCCTTTCCTCGAAATCCAGCTTCTGATCATTACAGAAATATTGTTATAATCAAACGTTGAGACTGAAGTGTCAACGTAGAGAGCATGTTGCTGTGTAGACAGGGCGCAGAGTATCTTATGAAAGGAAAGGTTGCGATATATCAACAGCCAACTGAAAATCACTGTTCCCTTACATTCCATCCATGCTGATTATCCCAAGTCCGTTTGTGTCTTCAGACCAAAATCCTTTCGGGAGTGGGCATATACAAGCGCCTTACGAGTGAACCAGAAAATGAGAGGCAAATCCTTTAGATACTGCAGATGCCCTCACATTTTATAAGATCATTTAATTATCTCAAAACATTTCAACACATTATCGTTAGGGACAACACCAAAAATATAATTCGACCTACAGCTCACGGAGGTCTGTCAGACTATATAAAAGACGATACGGGGCAGAGTTGTGACAAGATGCCATCGAAGTTGGAAAACCTGATGACGAACGACTGACTTCTGGTCTAGAACGTTTAAGAAAATGCTTCTCATCAAAAAGCTGCTTTTAACATTGACACCGGTGAGTGGCTGCCGTTAAACAAAAGCATTTCACTATGTTACAACAAGGCAAACTGTATGGCCGTGAAAAAGTGACTATAACATGCTCCATGGGCTCAAGAATGGCTACACCTGTCCACAGACAACCATTGGGAAGTCATTTTACAAAATAATCCTAAAACTTTGAGTTTAACAATGTTCACACACTGGCGAGTAGATGAGCCAAGAAAGCCTCCTGGTTGACAAGGGCCAAAATGCTGCTACTTCAGGAGAAAAGAAAAGCTTTGAATGAATAAATCTCTTACAGAGAATCGAAGCAAACCATCTACTTACTTTTACATAACAGACGTGATATCATGGTCAGAGATGACAACAAGATATTCAAGGTCAACCAATAAAATACAGAAAAATTCAAAGTAATTATATTGGTACTCCTCACATAGCTAACAAACCCGGAGTGAGTTAAAAAAAAAAAGGCCACTTTTTTCCACAAGTCAGAAGAAGAGACTTACTGGACAGACAATTTGAACCAGAAAATCCCTGTTTACACAGTATACCTTGAACACCACAATAAGATCTGATTCATTTCGAAAACTGGCTGCAAGCCAACACCTTGTAATTCAACACAAAGAAATGCCGTGTGATGTACTTCCACACCTCTGGAGTGTGGAAGTAACGCTACTACTTACACAGAGACCGCCTCTCTGCCAGCTTAACGAAGATAATTATAGGTCTTATTCTGACCAACGCATTCGATACCGGCAATAGCTATCACGAAGGGTCAAAACCACAGCCTAAGCCACGTTTCACTTCATCCGAAGCCAGACAAGAGTGCTCAACCCTGAACTCTTTCTCGCCACAAAAGAGACCTATATCCAACTACGTCTCAAGGCATACAACAAAATCACTCCTCTTCCTCTAAAACATGATGCAAACCTGATGAAAAAGTGTAGGGACGGACTATGAAGTGAGTTACACAGTCCAACATAGGGTCATATGAAGACCGGCTACGCATGATCGGTCTATTCTCGCTTAGCTAAAGAAATGGGATGTGATTTAATAACGGTTTTCCAAATGTTGAACAGCCCAGTCCGTACGTCTAGGGTGACACTGCTTCGAATCCCTCGTAGTCTACAACTTAGCAATTCTCATATTGAAAAGCAAACACTCGGATCAAGTTACATTTCTCCTCACTGAGAGTTTGCTCTATCTTCAGTATTTCCTTACCACTGCTGCGGTCTCAGCCGACTCATAAACAACATTAGAAAGCAGTTAGAAAGATATGCATGTACGAATGTAATTCCGTCAGCCTCGTAAAATAGAGGCTGACAGCGGTTTTGCTAGCCTACGTCACGCACCTACTGTCTTTTACTACTGTATATACCACTACTATCAATTTACCCAACTTATCCACTCATCTGTTCATTATCATTTGTATCTGCTTTCCATCTATCTTGTTCTTGTCTATTTTCTTTTCTGTTCTGTTAACTTATCACTTAACTGACTGTCTAATAATGTGATAACTGCTGATTTTACTCCAACACTCACATCTGAGATACGCATTTGGAGAGGTAAATAGTCCTCTCAATAAATAATTTCATAAGCTCTCGTCATTGATAATAACCATGTATGTTTTGATGGACACGACTAGTTGAAGGCGCTTGATCACGCATCACCACCAGATTACGACACGACGTGAGAAACAACTCTCTCTCTCGCTAGTTAGCCAGCTCAGATGTTACTATCCTACTAACGCTCTACTCACAATAAAATGCAACTTCTACTCGATCCCTCACAGTTTTCAGATTTATTTTTACTTTTAGGTGTGGGTTTCATTGTTAGAAGTTGTTTTGGTTACATGACAAACGTTATTTTTTCGTTTACCGTGTGCATTTATCATTCATTCACCTTCAAGTGGTATCGATTGCAAGCCAGTTGGCACAGTCGATTTGCTAGAACTTCCAAAGTCAATAATAAAAAATTTTGTAACCTCAGCTTGACATAAAAACACTTAAATAAAAAAATTAATGTGTAAACTAGCCCGTCAGCAGATATTGCACATTGGATGTACGCCGTAGTGCAAATTATGGTCGGCGCGTAACACAATAGTTACTGGTGTTATTTACTTGTAACAGTATATTATCATATTTCAAGCTAAAATATTCCCCTAGAACAGTTATTAATTCTGAAGCTTGAAATTACTAGATGGACACATTGTTTGCTTTTTAATAAAAGAGTTGTTAGTAACCAGTTGGCAAAGTAAATGCTCTGATTAATATTGCTTTCGTATTTACTAATCAGAGATTCAAATCCGAGCAGTTTGACGTTCAGGGAATATTTTACTGAAGATCCATTCGAAGAGGTAGCGCACATACACTGCCTACCACATATATGTAGTACTTAATGTTACTAGAAATGAGGTTTCAACATATCCAATCAATCACAAAACAAACTGATCGTTAGACTCACCTTTTTCGCCCATCGTCACCAAAAGATCCATAATTCTGTTTGGTGGTAATACTGCTTGAAGCAATTGATTATTCATAAGCACGCGTTTATATACCTTCATATTTGATTTATATAATTCGATATAAATTATAGCAGCTTTAACCTAAGTATCGGCTTATCAGTTTCTCGATAATTGATATAATTCATAAAAGCATTCGAAAAGTGTTTGTGGAAGGCTTCTATCGTTAGCTTTATTTCATGCTTTTATCCCTCGATGGCACTTACATTTCTTGTAGGGAAGTGAAAAGTAATGCAAATCATCATGGAGCATACGTATTGTTTGGACCCAAGATGGTCGGATCCATATTTATGATTATAGTCCAATGTGTACAGTATCTGCAAGTTGGTGATATATCGACAATGTATCGTCTAAATAATGGTAAAACTCATCCTTGATTTTTTCCGGACTGTAATCTGTCGGTATTTGGGTAGATATTACAAAGCAACATCGTTCGTCGCGCTACTCCTTACTTTGACGGAACCTAATCTAACAGCACATTAGTGACTTAATGGAGATCCAGCAGACTAGTACTACTCCAGCCCTTGCGCTTAGTAGTACACCGACCAGACATCGATACTATAGGGTGTCCGGATAAGCGCACTTGGAACAAACTTCGAATCAATAGATGAAGGGGAAAAATTTGTAGTACATCATCAGATGCTACTATGCATACCACACCTTGAATGACAAACAGGTAACGTGCATGTTTTATAAGTGGCAAGCTTTCTGTATCTGTGAGATTTTGTACATTCATAATAAACATGCTTCCAGAAAGTAGGCTTGTGTATGACCTCTGATGGATCTATTTGCAAATATATCTAATCAAATTACAGTGCACAGATAACACTTTTATCGACCGATGTTCTAAACAGAGCACTAGTGATTAATATGTTCTCTTACCCGTATGGTAAACTCCATTGTAAAATTGATCAAAGCTGAGTTTCATACTAAAACATAAAGTATTTGATTTTCACTGACTGTTTGAATTACATCGAGCGTGATGAGCTGGTCACTGATGAAACCCAGGTGGAGGCAAAGGATATATGTTAAGCTTTTCAGCTTATATTACATGAGTATATTTTGTAGGCTTAGTTTGGTTTAACCCCAGGATAAAAATGGCTTACCATCTCAGAATCCAACAAAGAGGTTTTACTGTTACCATCTAGTAATATGTTTCATTTACGTTTCTTGTTACTTGGTAGCTATTCTCAGTAACATGTTTTACTCGTGATTATTCCTCACCTTATTTCGTTATTATAATGTAACAACTGTTTACGGAAATTTTTACTTTGTGATCGCTTGTTTCGTCTTCAAGTATAAAAGTCAGGCGTCATGTGTCGAATTGCTGTCTAACAATTATTAAACTGACAATTATTTCTTTTTATTTCAGTAAACTTTTGTGGTAATCTTGGCTTTAAACTTGCAATTAAATGCATGTCTTTTCTTGAGTCTGGAAAATGCTGATGCTTCTCAAATTTATCCCGTTGAGCAGTCCATAATCCAAGCTTGGGAACGCCAATATGATGTTAACTTAACTAATCCTCATTTGGATATACTAGATACTTGGTCATCAGATGGGGGTAGTATTTCCTCATCTTCCTCTTGCTGCTCCGATGTTTTCTGTATGGATCCTGACAATCCAAATCCGTCATCTACGACTTTATGTGAGCCATTAGAAGAAACCCACTTTAATTATTCAAAGGACGCATCTAGGTTTTTGAATATCCAGAAACATCCGCTTCATTACTTGAAGTATGTATGTTTATTTTAGTGTTTGGTTGTTTTGGAAACTACTATCCGTTGCAATAACAGCAAAGTGTTTTATTTGCGCATAATATTCACCTTAGTAAAAAAAAACATGAACTATAGCGTTGTAAAAGAAAATATTTCATTCTCTTTGACCAAACGGTAGTACTACTTGCTTGCCAAATATTGCTCTAAAATCTATTACATAATTGTGTCGGGATACTAGTTTTGAATTAACTTGAGTTGCATATCTCTAACGCAATGGGTTCACGTTGAAAAGATATTGGAAATCTCTTTAATTATAACTACTTATCAACTAAATTATTTTTTGGTAAATAATCATGTATAATAGCATTTTTTATACGAGAAACATCAGCTGTTGGGAATCACAATAGGTCGATGAAACCTTAGGAATTTTAAAATGCCCTCGTTTTCGAATAATGTTATGCTGCTAATGTATATATTCTATTCTAATATAGTGGCAATTGTAGCTTATTAATAACCCACATGCAGTCCTGTTATTGCACGATGATCAACTGAAGTATCATAGCTTAACATATATTATGGACCATTGAATTAACTTTCTATCTCAACTGATCAGAGCTACTGACGATGCTGCTTTGTAGTATTCCACAAGATTGCAAGATATCCATACTTAAGGTAGTTCACCTTGCTCTACAGTACATATATTTGTAAGCTAGAGGCTGATAGTTATTAAGAAGCTTGACAATGTCCAATAAAATCAACTATATAGAAATAGAACAACTTGAAATTTCAAGCAGACGTCTTGAAATGCCAGGTAGTATAATCTCGAGAACCTAAAACCAGGCCCCACAGTTTGGAATCCGACGCAATCTCCAGCAACAAGAGAGGTTCTACATCATTGAAAAATTAGCACTAAGAGTCATCCAAAGCTGAAGATTCGAAAAGATACATGACATTGATTAAGCCTATCTTTGTTACCAAATGCTTCTGTACGCTGGTATGGATTATTAAGAGGCATCAATAGTTAGACTGATTACAATTTCATTTAAAATCAAGTTTGAGCTCTATACTATTTCTTCCTACCAGATAAGACGAATATCGTGTATCTGCCAACATCTTCACTGTTCCTTGTTTAAAACTTTGCTAATTGAAAGAAGGAAGCGTTTTATCTTTTTCCATAACTGCTACATATTATAAGGTAAATGCATGTCAGGCTATTGTTTAGTGATCACTGAAAATACTGCTTCCTGATAAATTTGTAAGTATTGCTTAAGAAGGAAAATATATTTCTATCGTGAATGGAGTTTTCGGCATTTATAATTCTCTATTACTAGCTGCACTTACTATCGTAGCTCACATATAAAGTTCATTTCATATCACCTCCAGGTTTTAACCAATATTTAATTTTTTATCATTGTCTGGAGCGTATCGTTTCGGAACTCTGCTGTCTTAATTCACTCTTATTATAATCTTATGCAACCAATGTTTTGACGATAACTTATTGCATAAAATATGATAAATGAGGTAAATTGGAAGTGTGATTATCTACATTTTTATCTTAAGGTGTAATTCAGCCATCCGCTAGGTGACAGTTCTCAAATTCTAAACCCTCTTATTAATCATTTCCAAATTGGCTGTATATATCTAGGTGTTTAAAGCCAGAATATATCCAGTTAAACTACTTCTGACAATTTTTCTTTCGAACTTCGCTTTGTGCGTGAATAACGTCTAAATGAATTAGTAGTCCCTGATTAAGAGCTGTTAATTATAGTAATGATAATAACGTTAATGACATTATTATTGGCAATCGTTTAGCTGGATTACTTTGTCCTATTTAGTTCTCAATCAATTCACTTGGTAGTTTTATGCATTTCCGAGATGGCTCCCGCACCCCCCTTAATTTCAAATATGGTGTCATCATTATTCTGTTGTCAGACATATCACTAACCTTTGCGCGAAAGTACGGATTACATTTCTGTAATTGTAATGACATCCGATAATATCAATTCAAACCAATGCCTGAAATGCATAATTTCAAGTCTATGGTAATAACAAGAACAGAACAATAAAAAAATAGAAAAATGGATTAGTAAAACATCAGTCCACGAGTGATAATTAATTGGCTTAATGAAGTGTAAATTGTTTACTTTCTTGTTACATCAGTGTTCCTTTTAGATGCTTTCCTTTTAACAGGTGTGCTGGGGTTTATACCGATAAAGAAGTGATTGCTCAGGCTATAGACCGTTGGAAGTCATATAAAAATCTATGTTATCAGGCGCTCTACGTTTTAAGACAACAGCTTGTTGATGCCTATATTCCTTATGCCATAGAGGAGAGTAAAACAAATTCATCAAAGCAAATATCAGGTGAAGCAAGTAAGTTGACGTTGAATTCTATTCACTTTCTGTTTGAAAAGATTCTACTGCTAAATAATGATGAAAATGTGTTTCTGTTGCACTAAACATTCACAAAGCATCTATATTAGAAGCATATAATATGGGTAGGCCAGATGTTTGTCACCAACATTGTCTGCGGAGAATTGACAGTTTGTTGCTGCTCTTATTGCATGAGAAAAGAGATTGTTTGGTTGATATGTACAGAAGTTCCACATATATTATCTGTTTTCAACCCAAATAAAGAGAAAAACATATTAACTTGTCAGAATTCATTGTAGAATAACTAAGTTATTTTAACTGGCTTTTTTTTCTTTTCTGGATTAATTGCTGTTTGTGCAGATTTTATAATTTTACCTGTATAGTTCTGCCTTGCCAGTAAATAAGAATTTGTGATGTCTCATTTCTAACTTTCAATGAGTATCTCTTTTGTAAATAGAACTCATGATAATTTCCAACCCGAATTTGTATGGCATATATTTGTGAGATTGATATTGCTTAACTTCATCGCTTAGTATTAATAATAATAATAATTCACTCTCATTTATTAGGTACAACATCCACTTTACCTACTCGTAATCAACGTAGACAGCGTGCTGCTCAGAAGATGCTGCATCATTCTGTTAAGGTAATTTTTTTATTTGTTTCCAGTGTCAATGGATTCATGCTGTATATTACACTGAATTTTATAAACCACATTTGTCTTCACTATATTAGTTTGTATAAAAAAATTTGATCATAACTCTTTAGTTTATCATATTCGTATGATTTGGAGTTATTCTTCTTTTTTAAAGTTAATTACAATTTATTTTGTACTGAAAAATTGTTTGACATAACTTAGATAATCACATTTTTATATTACAATATTTCCTGATGATCTGAAAACTAGACGAGGTGAAATAATATCTGTTATATTTCAAGTTGCCTTCAGTTTGTATTAATGAATCATTAATGAAGCTTTTTTAAAGGTCTTTTCACAATTAGTAAAGTGGTAGTTAAAGCATTTAATTTTAAGCTGGTAGATCTCTGGTTCCAACTCCACTTCTTTTGGTTTCAACAACCTTCTCTAGCCCTCACACATTTAAAGTGTGGTTCGCAAATGAGTTAATAAATCTGCACCTACTGTGTGAGTAAATAAGCTACTCCGTTTATGGTTACTGTCAGAAGTATCATTTGACGTTTTAATACCTCTTTAGTGTAATGTTTCCAATTAGTCGAATTTAAATAATTTTAAAGTATTCTGCACTCGATGCTTGTTGATAAGCACTAACGAAATTAGAAGCCCATTAGAACTACTTAGTTTGTAGCTTACGAATGGATCCAAATCTAATGTCATGAGTATTTTTATCGACTGACTACAAATCACATTAAGTGAAACACTAATAATATCCGGTATAGCACAGACGACAGACGTTTCTAATAATTGACTTTTAAACATATAAACGCATAAAATTTCAAACGATAAAGTACCAACATTTAAAATCGTTCAATCAGTGATTCAGTTATTTTATGTCTTTGGTCAATACAAAGTACATAAGGCTGTTCAATTTACTTTGTGACATTGTAAGGGCAATGAAACATCGAATATATTACAAACTTTGTTTTTTCTATATTATTTTTCTGCATTCGTCTTTTTTTCTTTTACAGACTGCGAATCAAAGACACTTAGCCTGTGTATCTAAATTTGCTATAGTCAGTAATCGTATTTCGAAGTGGTGTAAACCAACGGCAAGTCAACAATGTCGTTTTCGTGATCCTACGACAACAACATGGGAGAAACGTTGTACAAACTTATGTGTTCCATTACTACCTGTATGTTCCCACCATTTAGTTCAAATGCGACCTGCACCAGATTACGTAAAAATTTCAAGTAATGAATTGACTTACAATGAATGTAGTTTAGATGTTTTTGCTAAATCTGAAAAGTCGGTAATTGAGCCTAATGTAAATGTGCATTCTGCAGTTGATGTTAAATTAACTTCATCTATTCCAATCATTTCAACTAATCTTGATCATAACTCTTCGTGTAGTGAAGTTTCTACACTTATTTTAAATAAACCAATTAAGTTAGGTGATCATATCAAATCTCTGCATTCACGTCTGAATCGTAGTGGTAAGGGACATTTCGATCAATCTGTTGCAGGTAATCCTAACTTGCCAACTTTGCAAATATCACCACAAGTAAGTGATACTTCTGTATCTTTCTGCATTAACGTTTTATATGATCTTTCGTCAAAATTATTAGTTCCACAAACTTTAGCGACGAGTATATACATTCTATTGATTGATTTATGCACACCAAATTCATATTTATGTACTCGGTTTTAGGGTCCACTTTATTTGTGAGTTGACTAGCTGTGCTAGTCAGTTACGAAAACTGAAGTAGATGGGAAAAGTTCGAATTTTTAATCTATTAGTACTTACACCTTTTAATGGCGTTTTACTCTATCAAAATTTGTCGGTTATGAGCTTGTTGTGGACGTTCATGTGAAATAGCAACCTTAAGTTGTATTAATCAGATTACCTGTTGTCTTTATTTTTTTGTTAAATATCGTCAATAATATCCTCTTACAAATAACATTTCACGTATATCGAATTATAAATCTTGCAGTGTCGCAGATTTAACAACGTATCGAAATGTCCGAAATTCATTGGAAGATCATTGATGATACATAAGTTTTATAATGACTAATTAAATATTTCTTTACAGTGGTTCAATTATCTATCCTATGGATATGTTACTAACCACTCCCTTCAGATAATAATGTTTTTATGCACAGCATCAGCACAATAGTTGAAACACTCGATCACACATTTAAACCATATCCCATTTTGTTATGGGTTCCCAGATAGCGTCAATAGGCCAAGCGTCAAGGCATAGTACAAGTTTAGTTACTTGTTCATCAATCAATTTAATCCTAAATTTGAAGCTAACTTCACATCAGAGTAAGTTTATCAGCTTTCATCAAAATAGTTTAAGCAGTTAGGCAACAAAATATTAATGTAGTTTTTGTAGATACCCTTTATTTCACTCTGTTGTTTAAATATCTATTTTCAATTCTTACTTGCCTTTTCTGTCTATTCACCTAGTATTTATTTCGCCGTTGTGGGGGTGGGCCATCTCGAAATTGTCCAGAACCAGTCATTGCATGGAATCCTTTCATTCGTTGTATGCACCATTCCACGATTACATCAGTTTCTACGAATGCGACTCCTCACAAGGATGTACAAGCTGCTGCTAAATGTGTTCAATAAGCATATTACGTTGTTAAACATAAACATGTTTTTTTTAGATCTAGAATTTTAACAATCTTTACTTGTAAATACGATATACCCGTTCATTATTTCCTTGTCATCAGATATCTTATGACTTAAGTAATATAATAAACAAATATACCCCACCCATTTCTTCTCTTTTGTTATTATATTTACGTCTATGTCCCTTCATATGTCATAGCTTCTCGTTGCATTAGAGATTGGATTCTTTATTTTTCAATATATTTTTCAGATGTATAGTAGCGGCGTTTTCATTGTATCTGCACGCCGTAGTCCTATTGGTCGAATGTCTGGTTGTTTATCCGGCTTATCGGCTCATCAGCTTGGAGGTCAAGTGATTTCATCTGTACTAGATAATGTTGTGGAAGGTTCAGCTAATCCAAAAGAATTAAAAAATCACATCCTGGAGCATTTGGAAGAAGTGATTATTGGTCAAGTGTTGACAGCATCCGCTGGGCAGAATCCTGCTAGACAAGCTGCTATATTAGCAGGTATATATACATTGTTATTTGGCAGTTTGGAATTACTATTCAGGTTTGAGTGAGGAGGCAACTCCTCATCAATATGTAGATTTTGTTGTGTGTTTTGAACGACTTGTAAGGATTCAAATTAATTCCTCTTCAACTCAAAGTGTAGTAGACCTCACACTTGAACTTACAAAATCATTCGAAGGCACTGTTTTTGTAAAAAAACAACCACTCTGAATTATCTCATTGCCTGTAGCATTCTATACATTTTTAGTTTGAATATGTTCTCAGGATCTAGAGCATGATTTTATGACAAATGATTCTGACAGTGGAAGGAAATAGATTAAAAACCTAGTTATATCCTTGCAGAGAATTTGTGCATATAGACTTTTGAATCAACTCTACGAAATGTGCTTTTGTTTGTCTATCGATTAATAATTAGCTCATCCCTTTCTTACTTCGATGTTGAGTTGATCGATTAAGATTTACAGCCTCATTTACCAATTCGCCATTTCCTAACACCCCATATCTGACTTCGACATTTCTCACCCGATTCGTTCCATGATATGTGAACAGTGCTTTAAAGATGTCAATATTCCTTTGAAGTACCTCTCAAAAAGTACAGTTCTGAAAACCTATATAATTTCTTGGTAAATCCAACTCTGTTTTTGTTCCAGCTGATTAATTATTTTTATTTTCTTTAATAATAGTCTTTTTACGTAAATTAATACTATCGAGTTACACCACTCATTATTTCCTGTCGATCAAAATATTAAATATTTCAAAGTTTCACACTACAACACCTGATGTTTATACCTTTATGAGTCTTCCGCACATAAATGATATCATGGAATATATATTTCCTATTGTGCATTATAGGGATTCCCTACTGTGTGCCTGCCTGGTGTGTAAATATGATGTGTGGATCAGGTCTAAAATCTGTATGCTTAGGTTTCGACCGGTTAAGTCTCTCTTCAATGACGGATGGAGGTTGGATATTAGCTGGTGGACAAGAGTCAATGAGTCAAGCACCACATGCAACTCCTCCTAGAGCATGTTTACGCCGTGTAGGTGGTCAAAATACCTCAGAACTTCCGAATTACGGTAATTTCACTTTATTAGATACAATTATGAATGATGCTTTAATGGATGCATTTTGTAATCTACCTATGGGTGGAACTGCTGAAAACGTTGCGAAAAGGTAAATAATATTTTTGTATACTTTAATTTGTTTTACTTTGATCATCGTTACATTAAAATAAACAGCTTCTTTTAAAAAATATAATTTTATAGACTAATGTGACATACACGAAATAAGCGGACTGCTGACGTGTAATCCAGACGAAATAGTGTCCTTAGTTTTTCTCACTTTACCATTGGTTATAATCAGTATGGGTTTAGCTATGTCCATACTTGACAAGATTCTTCGAGTAATGTAGTTTCCTTAAGGTTTGTAGAAATCATATTCAAATCTTTACTCATTATCATCTAGTTTTACATTATCATAGATTGTAAAAGTCCTACTAGTCAACACATTCATGTAGAATGACTTTTTTCGATTGTTAAATAAAACAGCTAGCCGGGAATATTATCGCTGAAATGTTTTGTGTACTTACTGATTTTCTTCTCTCTTAATTATCCTATAATTGTAATAACTTTTGCTAAAATTGTCAAAAATTGTTAAAGATTTGGAATTAGTCGAGAAGAACAAGATGTATTCGCTTTAAGATCACAAGAAAAATATGCATTTGCTCTGAAGGCTGGTTATTTCATCAATGAAATAACACCAATTAAAGTGAGTTCAATAAGTATCATTAAAATAAAATATTCTTCTTAATTACTAATTAATAATCATTATTATGATCTTCGTTAAAGCACTTTATACCAATGACTTACTAGATTAACATTTATTGATCTCCACATCTGCTGGCACCTGATTCACCTTCCATTATTATTAATTCGAAACCAGTTACACAGCAATAATATACCATAAGTTATTAATCGCAATCTTTCTAAAACCAGGACATAAATGGTACGTAAACGTAAAGCGATACACCAATAATTAATGTGTCAAATAAAGAGTTACGTATACAAGAATACAAAAATAACAGACCGAATATTTGGTCAGTACATTATATATATATATATATATATATATATATATATATATATATATATATATATATATATATATATTCTAATCGTATCAAATTGTGTATATTTATTAGGTCCCAGGTGTTGGTACAGAGGAACCAATGATGGTGGCTGTAGATGAACATCCACGTCCAGATACCACTTTGACTAAATTGTCAAAATTGCGACCAGCATTTCATGCAGATGCAAAAAATGGCACAGTTACAGCAGGTAATGCCAGTGGAGTTAATGACGGGGCAGCGTTTCTTTTACTTTGTCGTGGGGACCAACTATCAAAACTTGGTAATTCACATACGCTAGTTAATGTTGAAAGCTTCTTGATAATAAATCACATTATAGGTAGCTGTGGTGATTATTGAATTTGTAATCTCATATCACGGACTAAATGTCGCTTATCAACTAGATAAAACCAAAATATTTTGGACGGTTGTTTCGTCTTAATGTAGGACTTATTAGAAATTCACATCTATGAATCATGGCCTATGACCTTCATACTTCATAGTAAGAGCTTAGACTTAATATCACTGTTTTAGCATCTAGTAGTTTACTTTTCTAGCTTCAATCATGTAGCAATGTTCGTACAGTATCGTGTACTTACTGTAGCTATAAATGAAAATTATTCACAATAGAATTAGTCACCATTTTCACAAGCACTACTTTTGCTTACCCCCATCCCCATTATTCATGTTTATTGGAATATTAATTTATTGAAAAGCGTACTTTCATATAGATTCAACAGGGTTATTTGTGTAGAATCAGTTTTGAATTCCATTCATATTAGCATTCCTCACTCAAATCATTACTTATTTCCTTTATTCTCGTCGTTATTCTCGCTGTTCATTGTCTCTGGTTATTCCTCCCCCTCAAGTACGACAGAGCTAGGAGTAACTCGATAAGATTTATTAATTATGCGGGTCGGGATTTTTTTTCAATGTCATGGTTCATTGAAAGTCATCAAGGATAATTTCAGGTTAAGGACCTAGTTTTGTTTATTCTACGATATGCACTATGAAATTGCTTGAAGTAATATTGCAGGAAAAATTTAAAATGAGATCATGAAACATAGTGCATGAATCAACAATCGTAATGGAATCTTGATGCGGAAATTGTTGCAAAAGGTCTCCTTGGAAACGAGAAGTTTTCCATTTTAGAAGTATACAATATCGGACGTCTTTTAAGGTTTTCTCCTTTACAATGCATCTGTGGTGGCTCCAGTTGTAATTGGTAATTCAGGAATTTCACCATCCAATACTCTGTGAACTTTCTGCTATCATATGAGGACCAACTAATCTACTCAGAGTATCGGCTTATCCTAATTCCGTCGGATGTCAGTCGGTTTCGAAGTTGTAACCCACTGGCATAGTCGCTCAGCTTTTAGTCCGGTTCGTTGTGTATATCTGGTTGCATTTCCTTGATTTAAATATTGCTAATAATGGTTTATAACTGGTCAGTAACATGAATTGACGGCCAGACAATATCTTTCACGATCTCCTTACAGCAACCCATCGATTTGGTTGTAATTTCTTACTGCTTCTATCAACGTCTTACTTCTCCTAGGATGTCTGAATACAGAGGAGAAGCAATAAAAACAGCATACCCCCATACAAATGGTGGCCATTTGGGAGGTGATATTTTAAGTGATTCCACTTCTACAGAAATCACTGTCCGATTACCTATTCTCTCAACAGACACAAGGAAGTTTCCATCAAAACAGAAGACACCACTGATACCAAGCAAACATATGTTCAAATAGACACAAATCCTGAGTGTTGATTCTCACTCACCCTAACTCAGACATGCTAATTCATATTGCCTGAGAAACTGTTTCCCGCAAAGTTAACGTTTGTCATGCTGATCTACAACTCAGCACATCATCAAATATTATTCCTGTCAACATAACAACATGAAAACGCATCAGTTTACCTCCAGTTCTTCTAACGCAATATATTGCCAGCAATACCTCTGGGGAGGGGATAGAGTTAAGCATTCATGGAGAGCTACATTGTAAAGTCACTATAAAAGATGTAGTCATGATAGGGATCGTATATCTCATAAATCGCGTGACAATTTTATTACTAGGACTGGGATGGATAGAGAAGTTGGAACTTTCAGACAGTCTTATAAATATTTTATGTAATCATATTACGACAACTCTTGATTCATATCTAAACGTTCTAGTTTGGAGAAGTTGTGTCATCGTATTCGCTGTTTAACTTGTAGAATGCAGGAAGTCGACGGTTGTATTTACCTCATGCCTTGAAACGACTCTAGTACATTTCGGCCCAAATGAACATCATTTCATACAACCCTGCTAGTTGTAAAACATGTATCAAAGGGTGTTTCTGAATGGACTACGCAGATATTTTATAGGGTATTTTCGTTCCAAAATGAACGAAAATATTTACAAAACTTGGGCGCCGAGTGTATGTAAGTCACATGAATAGAATATATTTGTAAATAATCTCAGCTGATGAAATTAAAGAAAAATTCCAACGTTGGGCTCGGCAAGCTGGTTCGAGCTTTAGAGAAATAAGCAAAATCAAAAATTATCGAATATAAATGTAAATAAGAGGTCAAATCGCTTACGAATATCCAATTGCATACTGGATATGAAATTGTTATATGAGTCATTGTAAGTGAATTGTAAGTGAATTGGGGATGAAGGTAGGTGTGCACTTCGTGTGTAGTTTCATGTTACAACAATTTGTACACATATACTGTTCACGGTAAGGGATAGACAATCTGAAGATGGGTTTGTTATCAAATCATAGTTGGAGTAAATCAATGTAATGATGATTATGGGTCAAAGGAAGGGTGAATATTTGCAATTGGCCGCACGTTGAATTGTGTAATTAAAATAGATAATTCTAAACAGAATTAATCAGTCAATCAATAAATGGAATGCATTGTGCTACGCAGGTAGTTGTCAAAAAACCTTTGCATATTGGTTAGTACTGTCAGTCTTTTTATAGTTTCCAAAGTAACTTCTCTCCAACCTGTGGATAATATGAATTTTGAAAAATTCACCAACTTTCCGTAAGTTTATAGCACTCTCTTTGTTCGTATTACACTTTTATGTGTTTCATAGGTTCTCGTCGTCCTCTGGCTCGTATTGTTGGTTGGCATCAAGCTGGTCTTGAACCAGAGCTAATGGGCCTTGGTCCTATTTTTGCTATTCGAGGACTATTATCTAAAATTAGTTGGAAGATTGAATCTGTAGATATATTTGAAATAAATGAAGCGTTCGCTTCCCAATGTATTGCTGTAAGTGTTTTCCTCGAAAATTTCGAACCACAGTTTAATTTGTGGGTTAGTAAAATATATGTATATTTGTTCACTGCGTTCGTGAAACAACATATCTGATGTATACTTTTCTGCAGTATGGCAATCCTAAACAGACAAACACATTTGCGAAGCATCACCTTCAGCTCTTCATAATATTTGGAATTAATGAGTTTCTAAGGATTATCAATTATTAACAAGCACTTGTTAAGAAATGTCACAGAAGTGTCTGCGTAGTGAAAGTTCTTTAAAGATTTACACTGTAGTGTATAATGATACAACTGAGTCATGACTCAGTTGAGAAATAACATTGTTTCAGTTAGAAACTAATTTGTTTTAATAAAAGTATAATATAGGTATGGGTCATTCAGGATTGGGAACATTACTTTCGAGTTCTTTCACGAAATTTAAAAATGAACGCCTTTTATCTGTTTATCACATAAGATTCACGATGGATTTTACATTACACTAAAATCAATGAGTTTTTGTTTCAATTCGTCCTGTTTGTAGTAAATTCACAACAAATGATATTATTAGATGGATTGACCTAGGAATGCTGAAATTAGCAGCGGTTTCTGTTCATTATTTCCTTGTATGGATATGGGAACAGCAATGTTTCTCCCTTAACTTTCTATCCCTACCTTGTCAACTAATTTATTTATTAAGATCACGTAGACATTATTGAGTTTCGTATCAAACTACTTATGACTTTGGAAGATGATTTAGAACAAAGCATTTAGCTCGAATATATTCTTTGTCAGATTAGTGAGGTTTTGTGGAGATATCTATGATATTAATATATGATAAATGATAATCTACCTCAAAAAATGAATAAATGTTTTAAAATCACTAAAGTCTTGCAAGTTTAATTAAATTGTTGCGAAACGTGCTAGACTTTACTCATTTTTTCAAGGTGGCTTCGAGAATGGTATGGTCACTTTAGAAGTCACTTAAACTCGTCTCCATATTGTACATCTAGTCGTTAATATGACGTTTGTTCGGTATCAGTAATAATGTTGACAGTAAAAATGTAATATATGTATTTCACTCCTTTCTGTATCACAAAAGCAAAGCTTTTCTATTTCGCTTCTGTTATTCTCTTAGATTGCTACTGAATTGTGTATATTACCAGAAAAACTGAATGTATCCGGTGGTGCAATCGCTTTAGGCCATCCTGTTGGATGTAGTGGTGCTCGTATACTTGTCACTTTAGTTCATACATTACAACGGATTTGCAAAGAACAGCATAATAATGATTCAACAACTGTTCGACGAGGCGTAGCTGCTTTATGCATAGGTGGCGGCATGGGAATTGCAATCGCTGTAGAAACATGTGTTTGATAATAATGCGAAATAAAAGAAATAGGGCGAGAAAGATAAGAACTGTCTTAAATAGAATTCCAGTTTTTGTGATATTGATTGTTATTTCCTAATTGTTGTATTTCTTATTAATTTTTTGGATAGTTTACTTCAATAAAATGATGTAGAAAACTGCCTTTTTTACCTTATATCAAGATACTTTATTGTTGATTTTAAAAAAATTATATTCGTTTGTAGATCTTTTATATATGAAACTATGATGGTAAAAATAAAAATCGTTTTAAATCACATCACTATTGTTCTTACTGTTTCATTCATGTTTATATACCGTAATATTTGTTCCTTAGAACGCATATTTTGTTTAATAACTGACTTTTAACTCTCAATCTGTAAGGCTTTCTCAAGTCAAAGTACAACTGTGAATTGCAGCTGATTTACTTCTTTTATAAATCACATACAAAATCTTCGAACAAGAGGGTAGACATTGATGCAAACAAAATACGTACAACTTTCTGGACGATGAGTTGTGCAGTTGCTTATTGTAGAGCGGAGACTCAGTGGTTGCGATGTTCCTGCCACTAAATTTCAGATTCGAACCCCATTCCACCTATTTTGGATTAATGTCAGTTAATATCGCTAATCTTCACACTTTAAGTGTGGCCCGAATTCAAGTACGCATATCTGTTCCCACGAAATGACTCACACAACTACACAGTGAAAATTTGTTTGATGTCTAAAGGGAAATTTAAGTCAATCAATTCATTTCATATATTTTGTGTTGTAATTCCAAGAAGTTCCTTGTGAATCAGCATTAAGTGCATATATATTTTGTAAATTGGTTTAATTGTTCTGTGTGAGTGAATTTTGATTAGTTTATATACGCTTGTGTTAAGCTGAAAGTTAAATTTAAACTGTGAGTAGCATAAACTACAGATAGTCTAATGAAACTTTATGGTACACATATTAATGTCTCTCCCGACCGTAGCTGCTACCTTGTCGTGGTGGTCGGGCTTGCCTATCGTGATGACCCAATCGAGCTATACTGGCTGGAACATATGTTCCTGTAGGTTCTACCATGCTAGGTAGGTCGAGTGGAGAACGATGAGACTAAAAGCAGCTACTCAAGGTCTGAGGGCGAAGTCGTACTGCTGACTGCAATGGGGTGTGACAGCAGTAAGGTGTTTCCCTCGGACAACCAGCATCTGCAGCGATGCTGCCTTCTCACAAGGAAGGAGGGGTTAGAATTGGTCGACCCTAAAAATGTCACACCTCACCCTACCTCACGGATTTCCGTCTCCGGCGGTATGGGTGCCCACTAAGGGCTTTTAAGTGCGGAGCTAATACTCAGAAAACTTTTCATAAAAAGGCCGTGCGTGACAGGCCTCAAGCAGTTGTCCCTTGGGCTCTGCGGTCACGCTCTCAGGTCTCTGAGACCGACACTAATCTGCCTTCTTTTTCAGGTTCCTCAAGAAACACCCTTCCACGGTGTGGGCAGCCGGGAAGTGACAACCGCCCTCATACCCGCAAAAGCACGAGAGTCCAAATTGGTCAAAATCAAATCCTAATGTCTCTACATTGTAATAGGTCTACGTCCTTATTTCCTTTATTTCTTGAACGAAGTTCGCTCAATCACTGTCTAAAAAATGGATGCATACATGTATGAAATATGATCGGATGAGTCAGTTTGTTTTTAGTTATGTTAGATAAGAATAGCTTTGGCCGGCTTTTAATGGACAGTGAATTCCACATACTGTTTACTTTAACGTTAAGATAGACTGACGATCATCTGATTTTTTCAATTAATTTTATTCTATGAGAGTGCATACTGTACTAAAGATTATATACGTTTAGTTTTTTTCCTTTTTGCGTTTAAGGTATCTACTTTAAATTTAATTTCATTAACATTCTAAACATTAAGACTTTGTGTATCTTAATATGTGCTCTGTTTAAATGCAATTAATTTAGGATGAATAATTAGTTACTGACGTAGTTATGGGAAGTGAAGATCGACCTAATAACTCTTCAGTACCGTTTGAACGTATTTTTATCCAGCGTGACTACTCGTCCGGTACAGCAGTACGATTTCAAACTCTACCCATGCCCCTTCAGCTTCGTGGTCGCGTAAGTTATTTTTCTAATTTTTTATGTTTAGTAAATCATAAATCAATACGTTTTTGTCTTTGTACAATTATTCGTCCCTCTGATTGTCACCTATTCGTTCTATACACATAGATCCCTCCTAATCGGTACGCTGATGCAATTTCCCGTTTGAACAAATTATTTGATGAAGCTGAAACCATTAACTCTTCTGTATGTCTAGAAAATTTATTCGGTTGCTTAACAGCTTATCTGATATTCTTGTTCATGAAGACACATTACGATAAGGTGAGCTTCTTATGAATAAAATTAGTTACTTCCACATGTATGCTAAGTTTTATCTTGTATTAATCCTAGCATTTCATAATACTGAGCTTTTTATTTTATTTTCATATATACTTTACCGCTTTCATGAGTTTTATCTTAATATCTGTTTATTACAACATATACCAGTTTTTCTATTTACAGTCTGTCTAGTTAGTTAATTAGTTTCTTAGTGTGAATGGGTCCTTATACGGATTAAGGGTGTAAAATGTATTTTACTGAAGTGGTTGGAACATATGTTACCCACCTCCAGCCGTTGTATACATTAACATGCAGTTTCGGCTACCTAACATAATGTCATAAAAAAGCCATAAACAGTTAAACTTAGACATAACTGCATTTCTTGAAGTCATCCAATTATTATCAAGTCGAATAATACAAGATTTACTGGTTGCATTTTAATTGATAATCATAATTCTGTCGTTTAGTTCGGGGATGTATTCATTTTCTTGAGTTTTATTGTTGTCCCATACTAGTATTAAGTTGTTCGTTTTTTCTTATTAATTCGAAGAAAGTTTTAGAAATTAACATGAAAAGTGATGATTTTTAATCAAGTTAGTGGATAATCAAAACTTTAAAAAATGAGTTTTTGTATTGGTTGATAGTCTGCAAAATATCGGTGGCTACTCATTCGTTAATGCGTTTGATACTCAGTCCGAGGTTCGAACCTGATTTTGCCTTAAGTAACCGAGTAATGTCACCAGCTCTCATACTTAGAATGTGGCTGAAATCCAAGCATACCAATATGTACCGACTGGATTAAAATAAAACATCAGTTTTTGCTGCAAGCCCGTTTATTTTGGTTAGCATATTACGCCTTCAGATAAATTATTACTGTCGTCTAATATCACCATCGTCATATTCACTCTCGTCTCTATTGACTTATGGTTATAGGGGCAATATAAACATGTTCACTATTACTGCGATAAATTTTCACTTTAAGTGATAAACTAATAATGAACTGAACGACAGTTCGGTGACGATGAATTCCCATTTTACTGTTGTTTGTGTCAACATACTTTAGTACTCGTCATAGTCTCGAAAATTATCCATCAGTACCCAATACTT
The DNA here is from genome assembly GCA_025215515.1 of Schistosoma japonicum. Lineage (NCBI taxonomy): Eukaryota > Metazoa > Platyhelminthes > Trematoda > Strigeidida > Schistosomatidae > Schistosoma > Schistosoma japonicum. Next base: position 16,301,495 of record CM046063.1, on the reverse strand, counting down.
TATTCACACTTTACATGATTAATGAAGTTTTATTATTTTTTTCAGGTATTGCATAAAGTGACTTTGACTGTCGCAGATTTAAATGAAAAGTTATTTTTGCCGAATGGATTACTTATGATTGATCCATCAGAACGTGGACTTAGAGTTGTATCCTTTTAATTAGTTGATTAATACGCTTTTGTTACTTACATGGATGTTTAACTCAAACAGTTTACAGAGCAATGTTCTTTCTTAAACATAAATGTCCTTCAGACATATATATATATATATATATATATATATATATATATATATATATATATATATATATATATATAGACCTGAAGTCGACTAGTCTATACAATAACCACTCGACGTACCTGAAAAATCGTTCATTTTGTCACAGAAATATTCTTGCGATAATCATTTGTGTAAATCGTTGTTCTGAAATATTCTCTTACAGAAAATACGAGCTCGTTCTATTCCTTAAATATTCGTGAATCTGATAAATCTCATTCTGGTTTGAAGTTTTTAGATGATTAATTATTACTATAGAGCTGAGTAAAAAGTCTATTGCTGTTACTATAGCAATTATCGAAGAACCTTTGTATTACAAAATATATTTCGAAGGATAATGCGATAAAACTTGAAACACCATTTTATAAAGCTTTATATCTATGCTTCAAAGGTAAGACAGCACTTAAATGCAGTTATGGTCTTATAAACAACAATATAATTCACTTCATTACAGAGGAAGTCTATGATATTTACAGAATATATGCCTCCATTAAAATATCCGTTGCCATTGGTATAAGTGTTCTTTTAAGCTAAACGTATATATTACGTAATAATTGTGAAGTGTAAAACTTAGTCCAATAAAGTTTATTTTCGCATTGATTATTGATACAATTGCGAAAATACCTATTGTGTACACCTTTTCACAAACTGAGTGTTTCAGAAAGAACCATGATTATCACTTTATAACCTCATGGTATTTAGTCTAATCCTTCTGGAAATGTGTCTAATAGTGCCATTATTCCTGTAATAAAATATCTATCCAGAAATCTAATCTTACTAACCTTACAATAACTAAGTGGAAGTTAAGTTTGATTAAGTTGTTCTAGTGCCCTTAATGTTAGTATAACCTTTCTTCATACATGGTAACTGCTTTAAATTTAACTAACATGCTCTGCTCCTTATCTGCAGTTATAGATAGAGTTATGCATATTCCATTCACAGTGAAAATTATATACTGGTCCAAATGTGGAAGCATTTGCATCCTGTAAGAATGTCCAAGTCTTTTACTTCAGTGCAACAATTTGATTTCATATCTTAAACTCAGAAAAGACAGGAGTGTAACTTTTCCCTTATCTCTAAGTTAATTGTATTTTATAAGCTTTTATTTTTGCCTCACTTATCAGCTGTATGATATGCATTATTATGAACCCATATCTTATCGATTGTTATAAATTACTAACAAATAATACACCTGATTTACGAAGTTAGATTAAAACATCCTGAAGTGCGTCCTAGAAAGCTAGAACTTTATAAACACAAGCTTGAAGCACATCTAAGGGTGCTAAGTCACTCAGAAATTACAACGTGAAAATCAAAATGTATAGTTTTTGCTGTTTAACTGTCAGATCATGAAGAGTAATCACAAGTATGCATTCAGTTAAGACATTCGTTACGTAGTTAATTTTTCACACAATGTAGAACCTATACAATGTTTTTAACTTAGCAATCTATGTAAGTGTAAAATTTTAAAACTAAAAGATGCAATTTGCACAAAAGTACAGCTGCGTTATGGAAAATCAGATACACGTAATGAACTTAGAAACCTCTAATGGTAATATTCGCTAGTTACACTGCTTAAGGACGGTCTTCAATCATAAATTAATACAAGATCTAGAATTTCTGGACAGTTGTTCTATTCCAGTTTGCGACTTCGCATTAGTGCGCGCACACGACCTTAAGTAGAAGTGGGATCATAAATATTTAAGTCTTCTGGTGAGTAGGATATCTTCAAGTCACATTGCTCTCTGGTTTCTAAATTCAATAAAATGTACAATCTGAAACTAAATTGCAAGCTTAACGAAATATCTAAAAACAGGGAAATATGTCCTTCAAAAAATGAATAGAAGCATAGTTGCAAAACATACTGTGACTCAAAATAACACAGTTGTCAACATTAGCATTTAATTTGTCGGATGCGACGCCACCAGGATGGATGAAGGCGATCCTGGACAAGAGTTCACAAAAGGCTGAAAATACAAGTGTGGTAATCAACCCATGTGCATTAGCTGAATTTCTAAAGACAGACCAATGGAGCACATCGTCTCGGATAAGTAAGTAACAAAGCATTGATAGTAGTAGCTAAGTGGTGCCGAATGCTTCAGACGATAAGTTTCCCAATGTCTCTGATCACTGCGTTATTAGTGTTTATTATTCAGTTAACATGATAAAACCACTTAGAGCATTTAGTAGACATTATCGGGAAATTCAACTGTGATGCTAACAGTTTCTACGAACGAATAAAGATTGAGATTTATAGCATAAAAGTTATAAATTAAACCAGAGATAGCTTTTTTATCACTAACTTTATACTTGTATTAACTTGAATGCACAGTGAAAATGAAATGAGTATACTACATAATTCTACAATCTGCTGGGATTGTTTCAAGTAAAGTAATTAAATATTCATAATCAGCTTAGTCCTAGTTAACAATGTAATGAAGATCTAGGAGATACATTTCTATTGGTATCATACGAATCGGCTTCTACAACAATCATTATCCTAATAGTAACTGTTTTGTGATACGCGTTAATATAACTTTAATGGAGAATATGTCAAATGTAGTACGAAACGTTGACCACGAAATGAAGTGTTCCATGATGCGATAACAATCACAGAACTCGAATAATTAGAACACTTTAGCTTGCTTGCCACCACAATTGGCAGATGAAACGATCATAATATTGCTTCTTACATCCCGTATAAAATCCATAATTCTTAAAACAAGCACTTTTTCAAATTAGAGTACGAAACACGTTTTTTTACCAGCCAACATGAAATTGATGGTATTCACTTATAAGCAGTATATATCGAACAAGAAATTGTAGGCTTAACAGTTTGAGAAAATTTACTAACAAACGCACCAACTTATAAGTAACAAGTTAAACAGCACAATACAAAGTGTCGACTTCTGCGAAGAATAATTGAAAACACTTAAGATATTTCTATGAAATGTCTATTTAAGTAGAACACAACGCAGCCAATTAGACCAACGATGGTTCATGGTGGCTTTCTATCCAGTGGTATTAATGCTTCCTTTCTTCTATAGCCTTTTTCTTTTTCGCCTTTAATCGCCAAATCATGATGCCCAAGAAGAAACCTGCGTAGGTAGTCAACGCTATCTGAAAAATACATAGATATATAACTGTTATGAATATTAAGTAAGTAGCACTACAGACATGAACTCAGTTAGGATATGTGTGACCAGACGTTTCTTTAGGATTTACACTAATCAGGTTATATCACTACAGTTAACTTGTCAAATAAAGTAGGTGATTGTGGCTGCGAATCTTGAGAACACCTTATCCAACTGGGAATCTTGTCACGTTAGTGCTAAGTATGGCCGAATCATAGGAAGCCCCAGGTCTCACTCGTAGAAGCGAGTTAATGATTTATCACCTACACTCAAGAGTCAATCAGTCAATGCCTGTTACTCATCTTAGAGCATAAGCCGCCGGCTAGCATTTTTTTAACTAACTCTGCCGTGGGTTCTCCTCTCTAATTTTTCCCATGGTGCTGCCTAGTACATGAAAGTTTCCACATCTTCCGAGGATTCGTCGTTAAGTATTTAGTTGGCGATCACTGTATTGTATCTAAGATCAGCCGAAGGGACTGCATGCACGTCTACATTTATATTCTCTAATGGATGTTTGGTTTTGGGAGAACTAATGTCACCACTTAGCGCTTTAGTTGTAACGGCCTCGATGGACAAACTGGTTTATTCCTAAAAGAGTGGCTGTTTTTGAGACCGTGGTGCCACACTTCATATTGGTAGAAAATATTTTCTAGTAAAGCTCGTCAGTTAAAATACGCACAAGCAGATTGGTGCATATTCACTTCTCTGGAGTTACTGGCTATCTTCCTAAGTGCAGTTCCGACTAGTTCATATGGTCATTTCGACTAACAAAAGTACAAAGTTCCATTTCCACTTAGTATACTAACAAGGGATGCTGATACTTCTATGGTACGTATATGTACCTATGGCAGGATTAAACATTGGAGACGAATCTAAGCGACCTCTAAATAAACCTTGACATTAGCTAGGAAAAATTGACCAATAAGAAAGCCGCTTAGGATGGAATGATATTACTATTAAAGAAAACTTCCAAAATGAAATATTATTCGAGTGCATACAATAGTTTTATATGGCTAATATGTTTTTAAAGATTATCTAAGAGCTTTAAACATTCGTAACTATAGTAACTGCCGTATAAATACCCCTTCACGTGATTATGAAGCACTTTCCCAAGAGTGTTTCCTCATGTTTGTGAAGATAGTCTCAGGAATCCTTTTCCAAGATGTCGATCCTATATACTAAATATCTATTGTAGGTCCTAACATTAAAAATATGTACCCATACTTTATGGGTGCTGTCCCCGATAATATTTGCTCCTTCTCAGGACCATTTCATTAATCACAACAATTACAACTGATACTGTCCATATATATATGGTTTTAGTGGTATTCCTGAGGAGACATCTCTGCCGTGTTGACACCACTAAAGAGATGTCGCTTCACTAATATATGCCATGGCTGCAGTTACAGGTGTCTCAAATAAAAACCATATTACCAGGACTATTATCTGTTTGGGAACTTTTAAGACGCACAGAGAATGAACCAAGTTCAAATAGTTAGTTTAGCCAACATTTGTGACATCGCGCTTCGCCAAAGACTAATCGAGGTGCATAAACACGCCAATCGCATAAAAAACTTTCTTACAGGCTTGAAAATAGCTGACAATAATTTTCGCCGAAATTAGATAATATACGATAAACCATCAACACTGCTAACTAAACTAAGCTCTATGATCTTCAAATAAAGTCACCAGTTCATTGGGTCATCCCTATTCTTTGGTCATGATGTACTGAAGGAACGAAAGTCAAAGTTTGTTCAGCAGTTAACTTCAAATTAATATGGAATGACCGCAAAACAAAGAATCTAGGAATTGATTGACATTTAAGGAAATGCTCGTTGGAATTGAATTATGAATAATTACCCGCTGCAGTAAGTCAACGGCCACAGCGGGTCTTGATTCGGTTGAAGCTTTAAATGTACTACTAAGTGAGGAGATACGTCAGTAATAACACCCAAAGAGACGATTCACAACGACGGCCCATAAAACATAAGTCATTTAAGCTGATTAAAGCCTATATATACTCTGTCTACTACCTTGTCTTTAAAGACAAAATCGGAAGTTTGTGAAATTTCGAAAGTGATATGGTCAAAAGCACGGAAACAACTGTGTCTGCATAATACAATAACCGAGAAATCTCCTCCCTAATACTTACATTTTTCCGGCCCTTTTGGGTGTAAGTATTAAAATAGTACCTCCAACCCGTAAACGCCGAATCCGGAGGACTACCATCGCCTGCCATTTATACTTTGCGCCTTAGATGCCATACGAGATACAATATCAACCTACTACAAAACAAAGTTGTTTCGGCTCAAAACTGGATTACAGCTCCTTGTTTCTATACAGCGAGATTAAAATCAGTTTCGAGATCTTAGTTAAACCTATAGTTCATGTATATGTGACTATTTTTACTTATACTAATTTTTACTTGCACTAAATGACATTATATGGTACAAAGTGCTTTCTAACTGTGTGGTATTCGCTTATTTTTGTATCTATTTGTGTTATTAGTTGCTTCATACCCTTGACATCGATTTTAGTTCAAACTTTTTTGTTTGTCAAATTTCTGACTGTTTCTAAAGCCATCTTATCTGTTAAAGTTACTTTAGCTTCCTATGATAGTTGAATAAGTTTTACACTGTCGACCGTTGTTCGCAACCTCGATTTTTCGCCAAACCTTTAGAATAGCTGGTCTAATTTACGTCAACGTTTACAAATTGTTTTGTAGAGCGTAAAATGCAGCTGTTTGAAGCTCTCAGTGCTTTTTATCAATAAAACGGTGAGGAAAAGTATTGGGAGGGCTGTTTGTAGTTTATTGCCATATATAGGGTCATGCTTTATTTAAGCCATGAATTTAGAAGAGGATCTGCATACGAAACGATGCTGATTGATACTGGTATTTGCACACAACAGTGAATGGAAGTAGACGGTTGAAGCATGACACTACATGGGACAATAAACTGTATTATGAGTAAGATTACGAACGTTGAACAATAGCAGAGCTCTTTTGTGCTCCCAATAACAACTTGTGAGTATCAATTTAAACAAAGCCAGTTTCAAATTTGAATGTGTGATACTTGTCCTAAATGCATTTCTGTCACAGGTAGCTGCTGATTTAAAATCGTAGGTGACTACGATACCTTAATCATTTTATAATGGTGATTTACTTAGGAGAGAATTATTTAGAAAGTATGTGAGACCTACTTATATATCTAGTCAAATTATCCTGTAGTGCTAACGAATCTTTTTAGCTGCTGACTTCCCCCAATAGTTTGTCGTCACCAGCTAACAGTATTAAATTGGAAGACACTTGCTGATATTGTCTGTCTTCAGAGAGTAAATATGTGACGTCCCTTCTTTAAAAAGATATTGCAAAAAGTGTCAACGCAACCTTTGATACACACTGTGAGACTTCTCAACCCTTTTGTCTCAATATCATAATTTATTTCATGACCTCTGACATTGTTAAATGAGAGATGTTTAACTGTACTAAACCTAGTGAAGTTTGAAATGAGAATTTTTGCTATTTTCTTTAACTCCTCGTTGAGAAATATGTATAACCCTTTTCTCTTTTTCCTTTTCTCAGTGTTGCCGCCTTTTTGAAATCAATTATCAATGTTGTCATTGATATTATTATGTGCCGTTATTTTATCCCAAATGAGTAGCCTCTAAGCGGGTAACTGTATGCCCTCAGATACTGTTCGTCGCAGTCCTATGTAGCTGGAAATTTGAAATGGATATAGCATGGACAATAGGCAGGAATAGAACTCGGGATAAGAAGTGAGTGTAATTGCATTGACGTGGCTTGTACGGCAAACAATAAAAAGAGAAAAGGATAAAATGAATTTTACTGCATGGACACTCGTCTGAGTAATTACGTAGATTAGTTGCAATTTCAAGTGAGTGATGGTTGTTTGTTTTTAAACTTGTTCTAATAGATCAGAATCTTCGTATACTGGGAGGTACAACAATGTTGTAAAATTTTAAGTAGAATCTGATGTATATCTCTAATATGGTTTGGAACAGTTTCAATGTCAAATCTTAAAGATGTAAGCAAACACAGTGAAATATTGATGAGGCTTTTGCGGCGGCTTCCGAGTAGTTCGTACAATTGTTTAGGCCCATAGTAAGAAGTAAGCCTGATCACTTTTAGTATGGTTTCTAAGTATAGTTTACCTGTAAGCTGTGTACATTGGGCACTTCATGTTTGGAGTGCAAAAACACAGAATACAGTTCCAAAACTGAACTGAAGCCCATTCATTTTTGGTCTAGTCTTCCGAGGTTAATATATCTCTTTGGAGCTTGTGCACATTGGTATCACATATGCAGGTTTTCATAATCTTACTTCGTCGACTTAGGTGAATGCTTAAGAAACTATATTTCCGAAGGGTTCATTTATGGGAATGAACTGTGTATTGAATTTAATAGAACCCTAAATTACGGTATCCATCAGGTAAAGTGTACTCTGTTCACTATGGAGCACTACTTCCTTGGAAATGCAGTTTTTCGACCAAGATAATAGGAGTTGCTCAAATGCCATAGATGTCACTTTTACATGGTGTTGAACATTTTAATGAAGTTCACCAAAAGAACACGTACTAGCGTGTTTTCGTCCGAACTTGTTGTTCAGCTATTCGATGATGACATAGAATTGTTGGAGTATGACCTGCATTCTCGGAGTGTCATGGAACAAGTTAATGCAGCCTGATATCCACTCTCACACAGTCACAGAGTAGGCCTTCTAGGACTTTTGATGCTGGTAGTAATAATGCTGCTCGCCCATAAAACCTTAAACCCATCTGTCGCTGTCTTTGAAGATTGGTAAGAGAATGGCTGTTCACCATTCTCTCTGACTGTGCCTAGATCCGATGAAAATTATGAAATAATTGTAGGATATGCTTAAACCAACAGGTAACTGTTCAAGCAATTGTTTCAAAACTGTCGACTCAGAGTTTGGGCCTAATTGCAGTCAAAATAGGAAAAACTTGACATAACCTTATCTCTGTTTCAAAAACTTGAATTGACGTAATTAGTACAATGACATAATCAATATAACCAGTCAAAAAATCGAATAGAAAAGCACACACCGAACATTGATGAAAAAAGCGTCAAAATGAACGATTATCATTGTTAGTCATGTTTACAAAATTAAAACAGTTAGATGCTTGGTTAGCAAACAAAAATAGACTATACAATCAGACTGAGTCCAAGTGGTGAGCATTAAAATAAATGTCATTGATTGAGTTCATTTTGAAAATAATTAACAATAATTATAAACTCACGAATTAAGAAAGAATAATGAGTAGATACATTTGCGCCACTGTTACAGATTATGAACCATGTCTCCTAGCGTTTCTAGTCAATGGTTAAGGTATTCGCAGGGACTTCATCCAGGTAGTCTGTGGTTACCGAAACGACTCCAACCAATGTTTAGTGATTTCGTGTAACATTTCCGTGTTTTTTTGGCCGCCTCTAAATCTCTTCCATGCTGATCGTATATCAGCCGAAATCGCACGTCAAGGCAGACGGTGGTTGGGCATTTGTAACACATGTCCAAATCACCTTAGTCGATGAAGGTTCACAACATCGTCGGCTGATTTGCCACCTTTGTCTAACACCCGTCGTCCAACCTCGTTATTGCTAAAACGGTGACCCCAGCTAACACGAGTGATTTTTCGAAAACACTAATGGTCATCTACCATTAATGGCAACGTCTCACATCCATCCAGTAAGACAGAGCGAACTGTTGGGCAGTACATTCTTCCCTTCGTTGAGAGAGGAATATCTCGTCTATGCCATAGATGACGTTAGTTGGCATGAGCCAAACGAGCTTTCTGAATCCACACTGAGAACTCGTCAGAGACCAACCCATCAGAGCTATTCAAACTTGCAAGATAAGTGAAGTGGTTGATTCGCTTAACTACTTCACTCCCTATCTTTAGCTCAGGTGTTGACGAAGACCAGTCCTGGAGTAATAGTGTACACTTAAAGGGGAAGAGATGCATTCCAAACATTTAGTTGGACAGCACATTGGTGACTTTCAACAGGAATCCATTCGAGAAGTGCCTATTCTACTCTCACATTTAATGCAATACCATTTTTCCACGAAAGATTGCTTTTGGGTCTTCAGATAAAGGAAGTGTGTCGCGAAGGCTCTTTGCTCTGAGAAGGAGAGGCCAAATAAATGACCACACTTGGAGCCAGTATACGTGTGTCAGAGACATAACATACATCAATGTCGTGGGATTCTAATGTCTTAGCTACGGAGGCTTGCTGTCCCCCATTTGACACAGGGTTCATACACTGAGTGCGCCAATTTGAAGTTCGGACCGTGGTCTTAGTATATTAGGGACATTAGTTAGTGGGCTAGAATCGTTGGCATTGATGACACAGGTGAAAGTTTAAGATAGGCCTGTAGGCTTGAAGGTAGGGGTAGAATAAATATTAGGAATAGAAGGAATTTTTTCATTGAAATGACGGTGATCTTGCGTGTTGTTTAAGGTATAAGAGCTGTTACTTTTTCCCAGTTGCCCACACTGTGGAGGGGAACTTCTTGATGTACCTAAAAAGCAAATTGGGTTAGTGTTTGTCTGTAAGACCTGTTAGCGTAACCATAGTACTCAAGGTGAAACTGCTTGAGATCAGCCACACACGTCTTTTTCAGAAAGACTTTTGTTGTTGTAGCTCTGTACTTGTTAGGCAATTACTGCCAAAGACAGAAATTCGTGGTGTTAGGTGAGGTATACACCTTTAGGGCACACCTTTTCTAACCTCACCTTTTCTTTATAGGAAGACAGCATCGCTGTTATGCTTGTTGTCTAAAGAAAACACGTTATTGCCGTCACACCTTTAGACAGCCAGCAGTACGAGTTCGTTCTGAGAACTTATATTTTTTGCTAATGAACCTTGAGGAACGGTCGTTCCAGCCCATATAGGCTACCTCTACCACCCCGTCAAGATAGCAGCACGTCGTGCCATGATCCGGTGGTGATAGATGATTGAGAGTTTTCTACTTGTCATGCCCACTAAAACAAACATGGTCAGCCTCAATAGTAAACGCCAGTGTAACTATTTATTTGTTATATTGCTTGGCACCTCACAGTCTTGTGTTCTTATAAATTAGCACTTCGATTAAATATTCACCCCACAATTCTTATATATGCAGACAACGTAAAGTTGTTGAGAGCAATGAGAGATCGTAAGGATACAAAACTCCTGTCACAGGACCTGGCTAGGTTAGAAAAGTGGACAGGCGACAACAACCTGACATTTGAAGTGCAAAAGTACCATGTGATGTAGTACGGCACTTCAGATGGCACTCAATCGGACTTTATTCTAGATGGGAAACGATTAACTAGTACCTCTAAATAAAGAGGCCCTGGCTTAATTTTCGCCGACAAGCTAGGGACTAGGTGAAACCATCGATTGAATGTCACGGAAGCAAACACAACGTTGCGCTGAGTTTGTACATAACTAGATATACTGACACTAGACATGTTTCTAACAACATTTAAGACGTACATATAACCTCATTTTGAAAATTACTTCCCCTACCCTCACAATGGACACTGGTCTTCTGAAGAGGGTTCAGAGGCAGTTAACAGGATGCCTAACAGGACTCAAGAACACGCATAACCGACTGGAGATATTAACCATTAGCTACAGACAGTTAAGAGGAAATAATTACTGTAAACAACATAATGAGCACACCCGAAACAAAAGAAAAGCATGTTGGCTGTTTTTTATGTTCATATATCCCTGGGAAACGCACGGACTAATGCCTACCAGATGTCGCTCACACAAAAAGACTCAATTTTTGTCACCAAAATTCTGCTCTACCTATAATACTGCCTGATGCAGTAACCGCAGCCTATACTTTGTGAAGTTTTGAAAAGAAAGCTGGATGATCATATGTACCAACGCGGCATACCCGAAGCCTCGTTGAACATGGGTTGAAAATGTGATATTAGTTCCTAAACTTCAACTCTAGCTCCGTCTATTCCCATTAATCCATAGTAATCTTGTAAGACTTACGAACCAGGCTACCTATAATGCAATGATGGTTGGAGACTAGTGTATAAATCTACAAGGGCAAAACAACGAAATAAGAAAATAATAATGTAAATATGTAAGTAATAATGATAAAATCAGTAACTGCTAGGACAGGAGCGGTTGTGTGGCTAGCCTATTACTGGAAGAAACTCGAGACGGCAGAATAAAGGAATATTCAGTTTTCAATAGCTTGTCACACAGATATTGGATATTGGAAATGAACCGGACTATGACCGATAATCCAAATTCTCAAGGGCAATGGCATTATTTGTGTGCCGCTTTCGCAATCTGTTATTACTAGGTCGAAATATTGTCCTCTGTTCATCAATTACCAGATACAAACAGTTTATCACAAATCTTGCTAGCTTTCCTGCATCGAAGTTTGCTAAGCTAGCATCATTTGCATTGGCATTTCCTTCTACTCAGCTCGATACGATCGGTTTCTTCGGTGATAGTTACAAGAACTCGGACATATTTGAATGCATTTTGTCTATGAACAACACATCTCTCGCTAGGTATTTCTGCTGTATACTAATAACTTTGCACAGTATTTTGAAGAGTAGTAAGGAAGCTTATAAGAGTAGGCACTCTTTGGGGTGGACACCATTAATGCTAGCAGTGGTAACTAGAAATTACGAGTAACCTGCCCTTATTATTAAATACAAACCGTAGGGCGGTAAGTGCACTTTTAAAGTCAGGCGCAAACCCTAATGATACTGACAACTATTCGGGCACTGTAAAAACTGCACATGAACTGAGAATGTTGTCTTCTGAAGGTAATTCACTTTCATCTTATATTTGCAATCAGTTGAATGGATACGACTTACTAAATTCAGTGACTTTTTGAATCCGTCGGCTGATTTTCGTGGTTGCACTGCTCTTCACTATGCCGTGTTAATTAATGATATAAAACTTGTTCGTTTATTACTGGACAAAGGTAAGTTACTCTTTTTCAGTCTCTCGGTCGGTTTGATAGACACGATTAATTTAATATATAAATTGAAAAATGCATATTCTGCATAAGATTTTAACATATTAGGAACTTAAATCAAAGCCAATAGTCTGTAACAGTTCGCACATTACCTTATAAGTTGATGTTACGCGAATCTTCATTAGTTTAATGAGTGAGAACCCTTATAGGCACTAAAATCCAAACAACATAGGTTGTTAATAAAACTTCAAGTGTGTATCTTTTATATTTCAGTTAACTGACTATATTGAAGCCAAATTAACAGGAAATTCGTACTTTTAGAAATGTAATTGACGAGATTAGAATCTCATGATCAAAACTTTATTCGTCTCCGTCGATTTAGTACTAAGAATTCTACGTCTTTAGAAATTAAGTTTCGAACCAGCATTGGAATCAACTAAATCACAAGAAAATTGACACGAAATCGAGCTAAAGCTTCTCAACTTCCTATCTCCCCATTTCTGGAATAACATGATATTTCCATTATTAATTTCGATCTGAAAACATCGTAGTTTCTTTAGATTTTTGATCTTGTGGTTGCCATTTCACATGGGTTGCTTTTATACTTTATTTGAGCAACATATGTGAGGCTGAATACGTCATACAAGGTTCGCAACTAAGTAGAACCCGTGTCGGTAGCCTACTAGTTGAATTTCTAATTTACTAACAAATAAATAGGTTATTGAAATCCTCTAGCTTAAAGTAACCAGTTTTTATTCCAGAATGTTACAGCATTTGGTAAAAGTGCCAATTTTCTCTAGTCACTTGAAATTCATGCCAGTTCATACCAACTTATAACATTTTAAGTTAATGCTAGGGCTGAGAGTTTCGTCATCATCCATGTACAGTTCTTCGCCTCTTAAACTTTCTAGGATGCTTTTATTGATGATTTCAGCTTAGTGGTTTGGTGTCTTTGTTACTTCTCGTACCCATGGTTAATGGCAGAATTGTCCTACTAAGTAACAGGATGTACACGGATTCGATGCTTCAGTTTAATGTTCTACATATTTGTTTGCTTTATTCTTAGTGTTAACGGGTTATGTTTTTTAGTTTCCCTCCGTGTGAGCGATAGTGTTACTTTTTGTTTATGTGAATCAAGTACTTAGTCTCGTGTTTGTTAACTATAAGGGAAATCACAATCCATTAATATAATATGATAGTGCTTGAACGTCGAAACTACGTGGCAAGATATAGTTCTAGTTTCAATAGTTAAATTTGTTGCTATTTTAATTTCCTTATAGGGGCTGATCCAACTATGACAAATGAACGTGGTCATCGTCCGGTTATGTATGCTAAAGATTCCTCTATTAGACAGCTGCTAGTAGTGAGTGAGTCAAAGGTATGTTACAGTAATTATGCTCACTATTTTATTATTGCATTGTATTATTAAATTTATAAGCATAAGTTAATTGAGATAAAATTGTAAATGTTAACAAAACAGATTGGAATACTGTACTGTACAACTCTTTACTGTTAATCCTAGTAAAAGTGGGCTAATCACGAATCTATGACTTTCTTTTGAGAAAGGTTTTAAACCTAAAAAACATGCTCGGGCCATTTTTGAAGCCTTATCAAAATTTGCATTTATTTATAAATGTAAATGTCACTGAACTAAATTACTGTAGTATAGCAACCAAATTAAATAAGTTGTTACAGGTTCCTGTGTAAGTAGGTCAGAAACAGAATACAATAAAATAACGGTGAAAATGAAGTAAATAAAAGTCATAATACAAATCATAGTAGCTCAGAAAACGACTGTAGTCATGAAGTAAAAAATCTATGACAAAACTGCATTAAAAATAAATGTTGGGATCCAGAATAACTACACCTAAAACTGCGATATTTCGTGGTTCCCAACAATGTGCCATCTCGCAGACCTCAACCGAGAAATGTTTGAGGCGCCACTCGGCTTCTATGTTCAGTGTTACTATGTACTAGTATAAGTTGATCTGGCTTTTTCCCACGTCGTAAGTGATGTTTAGGCACACTTAGCATTTGTTCCAGTCATCTTCCGCACAAAACAAGCAAAACTGAAGTAACCGTACCACTAAATTTAGTTTCTGTGTTATTATCTCAGACATTTATTTGACACTTAGAAATAATCGACACCTAGTTTAGTTCTGCGTACAGTTTTGACCAAATTCACTAACTTAAGTAATAATTAATTTCCGAAAATTTTGTGTATGCAAATATAAACAGACTTCCGTGCTAACACTTCAGACTTGCATCAGATTTATTTGATTTTCCACCTGGTTTCTGTTTATAACTCAATCTTAGACTCAAAAATGATAACTGTACTCTCTCTTTTAGCTTTGATAAATATTATTTTACTAATACTCGGTTTATTGGATTCCACAGAGTTTTTAGACATCTAACTTCGTTCTATTAGACTGGGAGTACAATCGTGCATATAATTTCCAAAGTATGTCCAAGTGCCGTGACAAATAGTAGTCAAAGCCCAATATCAGTGAGAAGCTAGTAGTTACATTCTATAATTACTGGAATTTTTTACAACTTATTGGAGTTGCAAGCGACAATAGGCCTTTTATCAAAGCGATGGTCTGGGAGTGAATGGTTCATATAATTGCAGTTTTCAGGGTTATTTGAAACACAACAAAGCGGCTCAACTAACTTACTTCTCCAGCTTTTTAAAACGACATTTCCCGTACTTTCATGGCTGATAAGTATCAACCAACTTCGTGCGTTAAAGATTAAGTAAGAAGTACGATGAATATATTACTATTAGATACCTATCTCGTAGTATATACAATATGTGGATACATAGTGCCTACAACCTCTTCTAAAGCATCAGACGCCATCATACGTACTATTGTTCAACAGTCCTAATTTTTGTCTAGCGTGAAGACTGCATTCAACTAGTCAATCATAGCTGTGCTTTGGAATTTTCTTTTACTGCTAAGGATGCTTAAAATGTTCATTAGGGAATTAAAAACTCCATACTGCAACGCAGTTAAGTAAAGGAATGTAAGTATGTTTTCAGATTACTACAAACGTTAGTTGCAATTAAGCAGATTTCAGTGTCATCATTCATGTTGAAGTTTACAATCAAGGATTTTTATGCTTAGTGTTCAGAAAAAAGTAGGATTGGGATGCGAGTTGTTTATTCTAGAAACTGCTTTCAATCCTAAGTATGTGAATTATGACATACAAGCATTCCAAGCTACATTTAACTGATTTCTACTCAGTATTTGTAAGTATAATGAGTACATTGCACCATTGAAGTGTAAAATACTATCATAATATTTTGAGGAGTTTGTGTCTGTACTCACTCTTAGTAATGAGCAACGTAAAATAGAAGATTTGTGCATCCATTGACACAAATGTGGCATTATTCTGGGTTTATATTTGAATCTAGTAAGGGAGGGGATCATTATTTTATCGATGAAGCTGAATCGAAGCTCCGACCTACATAACTTGTTTCACATATAACATCTTGGTGACTGTCATATTAAACACAATTTCTTCTATACTCAGTTCGAATTTTGCATTCGTGTTTCACAACATAAAATTGAACCATGTCTACTAAGTTTGGCAATATAAATGAATACAGTCCACTTCGTTACGCTAAGCTGACTCCCTGTTAATAATTGGTTTTTACAGAAGGCAGAAGAAATGGCTGTTAAGGAGCGGGAAGAAAGACGCCTCCAACCACTAGAAAGTCGTTTGCGTAAAGTCATTGTTGGCCAAGAAGCTGCTATTCTCACTGTTAGTGCAGGTTAGTTTGTTGTAGGATGATGTGAGTGGTTTTAAGTTAAAAACATGTGAATTAAGTCCCTCACTGCTAACCTTACTTTCTGTTCATTACATGGAAAATCACCAGCTTGTTCTATCTGTGATCAGTTAATCCGTTGTTAAGTCTTTTAAAATAATTTGAGTTGCATAGAATATTTGATGCTTTTGGTTTATGAACAAATAACTTATTGACTAAGCATAAATAAGGTTGGGTTGTGGTTGACAAGTATAATTCATAGTACACCAGTTGCGTTTACCTGTGTCTGTGTCGATGTTCTCACTAAGCTTTTTGTTATCATAAGCCACTGCGTCGTCCATTGAGCTTCTAAGACCAGGCAACCACAACCGTGCAACGGAAACACACATAATTTGAATGCGTCTGTATCTTCCTGCTCATGTTGTTAAAGTATAAATTTGGTCAGTTTATGCTACTTTCTGTGCATCATGAGCAGATTCACATTCGCATTCACTCCACAAGTCTGATTGAAATTTATATTCAGGATAAAGCTCTCGTCTAAAGTTGTACTTGCAAGTCAAAATTACGAATTTAGTAGTACTTATAAATAAACTTTGTTTTTAGGCAGTCATCTCGAACTGTACACAGAGAGGCATATATTGACCAAACTCAGTCTTTCACAACATAAAGGGGAAGATACAAGCACCTTCACACTCTGAATGACCAAAGTGTATGTGGCAACGGAAACGTTTTTAAAACTACGGCTAAAGTAACTGAATGTCGCTGCTACCTTGCTGTGGCAATTGGCTTTCCATATCGTTATGACACAACCGGGCTTTACTGGCTAAAAAATTCGTTCTTCAAAGTCCTATCATGCCAGGGAAGTCGGTTAAAGAGCAGTGAAACTAAAGGCAGTAAAACTAAGGTCCAAGAACTCAGTCATACTACCGACTGTACAGAGATATGACAGTAGCAAGATGTTTTCTTTAGACCACCACCATGACAGCGATGCTATTTTCCTACAAAGAAAGGATGGATATAGAAAATAAAATTTTTTATTTAGATGGGGAGAATTGCATCCCAAACATGCTTGCATTGATGCTTTAGGCAGTCAAGAGATTCCGCATCTTATCAGCATCTTCACCCAACAGAACTATGTCATCTGCATATTCCAAGTCAAGTTAAAAGATGAAAATGTTAATCCCGAAATTACGTCAATGATAAAATTAAATAAAAATGGCGAAAGCAGACAACCTCGGCGGACACCACTTGAAGTAGTCGATTTCCACGACAGTCCGCCATAAGCTGTGATTCGACACGTGGTGTTCCAGTAGAGAGCTTATATAAGGTTAATGTACTTCTCTGACTCGCTTTCAATGGCAGACATTGCTACATAACCTCGCGATCGATAGAGTCAAACGCCGTCAAGGAATACAGCTATTGTTGGACATATAAAAGTGTACCTATGTTATAGAACCTACCAGAGTGTGAATATTTGGTCTATACAACCACGTCCAGGTCTGAAACCACCTTGGTTTTCTCGAGTTTGCTCTTCACGAGCTTCAGTTAGGCGTCGAAGTATTATTGAAGCCTATATTTTTGACGCCATATTTGTTAAACTGATTCCTCGGTAATTATTACAAGAGAACTTCTGTCCTTTCTTATAGACTGGAACAATTAGTGTTCGAGACGAGTCAGATGGGATTACGTCTAGTTCCTAAATTCTAGCCAAGATCTCAGTTAATCTCACTGCTAAAATTGAACCACCGTCCCCAAGTATCTCAGGGATTAATTTATCAGGTCCGCCTTCTTCGCCTCGATTTAGATTCTCTATAGCCTTCTCAACCTCACTGAGAGTTGGGAGGAGACCAATATCAATTTACCATTTAGATTGCTTGGGGATGGTGGGCGAATGAGATGAGGCCGAAGGCCAGTTGAACTGTTTCCTAAAGTGTCCTACCTACCGGTCTACTCTTTCGGATCGTCAGTGGATAATGGTCCCAACTTCTTCGGAGATGGTTTCACTAGCAGCCGGATTTCTGATGATCGTTTCCTTAACAAGTCTGAACAGCTGTCTACTGTTACCTATTGCAGCTGCCTTTTCCATCTCTTTAGCTTTCGCCACCCACTGCTACTCACGATCATTGCATAAGCTTTTAACCAGCTTGTGTTTAAGTTGCCCTCGTTCCTCATCGTGTTCGGAACCAGACGGAATGTGTTGTCGAGCATCTATTAGTTTAGTAGATGCAGTTGAAATTCACTGAGTTTTCTTAACCTTTTGGTTTAGTTTATCAGTAGATATTACTGCTGTTTCAACAGCTTTTTGAATATTGTTCCAAGCTAACTCGGGATGAGTACAGTTTACGCAGTTGACTAATTGGTTTTCTAGTTGTTCTTGCAATGTATTCTTGACTTTTTCACCATTAAGTCGGAATCTGAGGGGGGGGATTCTTACCGTGGTTCTCTGATGTACAGTGAGATGCAGACTAATACACGCTTTTACTAAAGTATTATCTGCGTCTAAACATGTACCCCGATATGAGCGGCATTCTTCTATACAGCCTCTTCAACGATGAATCGATTAAGGAAGTCACCATGTCAATCGGTCTTACCTTATGCTTGAAGTTGATGCTTGCCAGAAATAGACGCTCACTTGAGCACAGTTGCAGAAGACGGTCGCCACTATCTATTCGTTGAGCCTCAACACGTATGTACCTTTCGGTTTCGTTTAGTCTACCTACTTGAGCATTAGGATTACCAGCCACCATTACTACATTGGATCACTTAACTTTTGAGGAAAGATGGAAAACTTCCTGTAGAATTCATCTTTTACTTCATGTGAGTTACAATCAATGAGAGCGTAGACAGTCAACGAAGAGGCAACGATGTGTATCCTGTCTTTCCAAGTTCTTACTATCTCGTTTAGTTGGACAGCGTACAAGCGACTATCTACTGGAATCCAGTCAGAAAGAGTCTTTTCGGCTTTTGAACTTAGTGCTATTCCTATATCAACAAAGCCTCGAGTAATTCCAACGGGTTCTCCGGAAACACGAAGGATGAATCGGATCAGTCCTTTATTTTGACAAGATGAAGTTAACCGAATAACTGTACTTAAGTCCTGTATACGCGTTTCAGAAATGCAGCATACATCGATACAGTGGGATTTTAGAGTCATAGCTAAGGAAGCTTGTTGTCCTATTTGGCACGAGCTTCGAAAATTAAAAGCTTCAATATGTAGTTTCGAGCAAGGTTTCAAGAGACGGAGGACAACACTTTTCGAACCATTAGTACTAACGGCGAAAAAGATTAATCGTGGGCATATGGGAGTTAATAGGGAGTTGAGATTGGGATTTGACTTCGAACAGGATGATCTTGTGTGTTGTTTGAGGTATGATGGCGTTTATCACTTCCTGGTTGTCCCCCCCCATGAAGGATGTTACTTTTCGAGTGACTTGAAAAGGATGTTAGTTTAGTGTTGACCTGAGTGACTTGAGAGCATGTTCCCAGAGCCCAAGTGACAACTGCTTGAGACCGGCCACGTACACCTTTTAATGGGGTTTTATTAAAACGTTTGCTCTGCTCTTTGAAAGCCTTACTACCGGAGACGGAAATCCGTGGAGCAAGGTGAGGTGTGACATCTTTAGGGTTGACTTTTTCTAACTCATTCGTTTCGTTGTGAGAAGGCGGCATGGCTCCATATGCTTCAATCCAGTCAACAGTGCGACTTTGCCCTCAGACCTTAGGTTGCTGCTTGTAGTCTTATCGCTCTCCAGCAAATCTTCTTGACATGGTAGGGCCAAGAGGAACATGCGTTCCAGCCAATTTAGCTGGGTCAGGTCATCATAATAGACAAAACTGACCACCAAGTCAAGATAGAAGCTACGGTCCGCTTGTGGCTTCTTGATTACTTTCTACTTGAATACGACTGGTGGAGTTACAGCTTATTGCGAACTATCATTAGAATTATCATCCTCAAGTGGTTTGTCAAGTTTACCCCTTGTCTCCTTTTTATTAAATTTTACCATAGATGTCCTCCTAAAAGTCACCTTTACTTCATCTTACATTTCAAGAAGCTCATTTATCGACTTAGATAACGTAGATAATATAGTCTTATTCAGTAAAGACCCTGACAATATACAGAGTCTTTCGAACACCTATGGTAACAATACAAGCGTGTTTACGATGCATTTCTCTTCTTCTAAGTGCAAAATGTTACTTTGCAACTGGTCTGCATCATCTGCTTTATTGGTCATAGAAAGTGAAGTAGTTGAGTATGTTCACTACTCAATTTATCAGCCCTTGTGAGTTGGTGTCTGACGAAATCTCAGGCCTGAATTGTTAATTTGACATTTGCCAACTTGTGCCATTTGTGACGTACTAGATATCCGACTTTCAAAGAAAAACTGAGCGTATGACACAGGATTCCACTGTTTTTACCTATGGATGGGAAATGTTCACCAGGAAAACAGAAAATATACGTAGATTCCAGGTCTTGAATTCTAGAAATCTTCAGAGTATTTGCCGTATATCATGAAATGAGCGAATCACTAATTTCGATGTTAGACAGAATACTATGAATATATGGTAAATCAGTCGATGTCGTAAACCCTCATCCACCGAGACGGTTGCGACATGTGTTGCGTACACTCGACCACCGTCTGCTTCGTCTCACAACGTCGGATGAGATATGAGTAAATTGGAAGAAAGGTAGGGGTGGCTAGACAAAATATGCCATCAATCGATGATATATTTGACTATTGGTCTGAGCTATGTTAGTAGATTCAAACTACTTAGTTGGGGTCTGCGTGATAATCGTAATCAGTGGCTAGAGATACTGGGTGATATGGCTCAGAATTCATCACAGTGGCCCAGGTATATTCACTCTTTATGTTCTCCTAGATCCTAAGTCCCATTATTATTTAGTTTGCTTCATTTCTTCCTGTGGAATTATATTGTTGTGTCCTTCTTGTAAATCTAATCTCGTCGCGCTAATGTGATACGACAACTTAGACCTATTAGCATACACATCGGGTTCTACGTTGTTTGTAACTGATTTACTGTAGCAATGTACAAGTTTGCTATTTTCACATAATTATTAGATTTAATATAGTGATATGTTGTATGAAACTATGTAAGTATATCGTATAGTTGAATTTTGAGCCTAACAAGCTTTACATGAATACATATTTGCTCAATTTTTGTTAACTGAGGGCTCCATTTCAGAATTGTGTATATTACTCTATAAATACTTATCTACTGCAAACAAAATTAGTAGTATAAAATAATTCTGTTTTGATCCTTGGTCTAGTGATTAAAACGTGGTGATTTTATATTTGTCATTTATATATTTATATAACATTGTATTTTAGCCTACCTGTTACGTTACTCAGTGTATAATTGTGTCGTAATTAAGCTGGGTCATGGTTCCTTTTTGATGTTCTAAACTTTCAAAATAATGATAATAATCGTTACATTTTCCAATAATCGTTTTAAAATATTTCCATTTTTTAATTTAGCTATTCGACGCAAAGAAAATGGTTGGTATGATGAAGATCATCCACTTGTATTTCTTTTTCTTGGTTCATCTGGTATTGGAAAAACTGAATTGGCTAAACAAGTCGCAGCATATCTACATAAAGATATTAAAAAAGGCTTTATACGTATTGATATGTCAGAATATCAGGAAAAACATGAGGTATATGTTTATCGCAGATAATTTGTTTTAACATAAAAGTTCATACTAATTCATTCCTATATTCCAACTGGTATGCATTTATTTTTTTTTAGGAGTGATGAGTAAATATGTCATTAAGCTACTTGACGCTAAGGAAGCACATGTGAGTGGTGAAATGCTACAAATATGAAAGTCGAGCTCCTAGCCACATGCAAACTGAAGGCAGAGCCACCAATGTACTGTTATATATGTATATATAGGCACACTTTCAGGAACAGTTCAAGCGGCCTTTAGCTTCGTTTCCATTCCCGACTATCCCCAAACTACCTGAGTAAAAAATTGACACTTCCCCCCTAAATCTTAGTGCGATTGAAAAGCCTAGAAGTAATTTGAAGCGAGAAAAAGCACCAGAACCTGATAGGTTGACCCTTGAAGGATGGTGATCTAGTTTTAGTTAGTAGGCTGATCGATACCTTAGCTAAAGTCTAGGAACTGGACGTAATCCTATCTGCCTGGTCTTGATCGCTCATCGTCCTAATTTATATGAAACGACAGAAATTTTCACTTTACTGGTATTCGTTTATTAATGTACCATACAATTAAAATGTGAAAGAAATTTTTTATGACCAAGTGATTATGAACATGTCACGGGTGTATATAATACTTATCTGGCTCAAAAAAGCAATGACCTCTCAATTGTGTCCTTATTACATCATGTCTGTTTTGGATTGCTCGACACGTCTTACTCTGTTGAAAGATATTTCTTTTATTCATCATTTGTGCTAGTTCGGTGCAGGAGCGTGTCTTAATCTGGTTCAGTTTCTGTACTTCATCATCTATGTAAGTAGTATAGGAATTTTTACCGTTTTTATTCCTTAGGTCTCGAAATTCATCGGATCACCGCCGGGTTATGTTGGCCATGAAGAAGGTGGTCAGCTTACACGAGCTTTAGCCACCTGTCCAAATGCAGTTGTTTTATTCGATGAGACAGAAAAAGCTCATCCAGATGTTTTGACAGCCCTATTACAATTGTTCGATGAAGTAGGTCACGTCTGATCCTTTTTTGTTTTCTGATACTGTTGTGACGCTAGAATTTTGAGGATTGCGTGAGCGAACGCTATCTCTAATACTTGTACCTCAGACGTATACCGCAACTTGTTCCCTTTCCAGCCCACAGCTATTATAAAAGACTAGGCTTGTAGAAATATTGTATTATGGAGCAAAACTGAGACGAGACTAGTGAACCAGCGAACCAACGAATTGTATTTTCATAATACATCGATTTTTATATCAATCAATTTACAATGATTATTCATCAAGTGAAATCATTAACATTTAATCAATACAATGAAATACTGTCAACTGTATTTAAGAGTAGAACTCACATTGAAATAAAATAATTGATGAAAGGTCTACAAATCAGTCTTACAAAAAATCAATACAACTTCTTTCATCTAATTAGTAAACCATTGTATTTGTTAGGGATTATGAATCCCTAACAAATACACATTTTATAGGTATCTTCGTTCAAAAATGATCGAAAATATTTACAAAACTTGGGCGCCGAGTGTATGTAAGTCATACCCTGTATGCAATTGGATATCCGTAATCAATTTGACCTCTTATTTACATTTATATTCGATAATTTTTGATTTTGGTTATTTCCCTGAAGAAGCTCGGACCAATTTGCCGAGCGAAACGTTGGAATTTTTCATTAATTTCATCCGCTGAGATTATTAACAAATATATTCTATTCATATGTCGTAAATACACATTTTGTTAAATAACAGTAAAAATAAACATTATTTTAAAATGTAGTTTATTCATCCAACTAATGAAGTCTACCAGTTTTACGACAGACAGAGATAAGTGTCGATCATTCACTTTGTAATTGTCATTTTTTATGAATAGTCTATCCTATATCTAACTTATTCTATGTTGATTGAGTTTTTGTAAATAAAATATCATTTACGATTTTTTAATATGAACTCATGTAGTCTCTCAGTTGGATAGTCGTCTTATTTTTTAACGTTCAGTTTGTATTTGAGGAATGACTTTGTAAGCACAATTATGTGTTCAGATACATCTTTCATTTGTTTATATATATATATATATATATATATATATATATATATATATATATATATATATATATATATAATTTCGTCATTCGCTTCAGAGTTTCGACTGTATCAATCACCTTGATGTGGTGGTTGTGCTTGCTTGTTAAGATAACGTAATCAAGCTGTATTACGTTTGATAACGCTCCTTTAGGTAATGCACACCGCGCTTAGGAAGGTTGCTTGGCAAACAGTTTAATGTTGTAGGGCGGTGTTATATCGCTGACCGTAGTGTAATGAGACGGCAGTCAGGTGTCCTCCATCTGACTAACCAGAATCTTCAGTGACTGTTTTCTTATAATAGAGTGAGATGGGGGTGGGAGGGTTGAAAAGGTCACCTCTAAAAATAGCCTATTCCGCTTTAATCCACTTATTTGCATCGCTTACAACCAGTTCTTTGAGTGTATCGAACTAACACACCTAAAGCCACTCATAAAATGCACATGTATAACTTACTGGCCTCAATTACTTTCGTCGCTAAGGCTCTGTGGCCACGCTACCAAGTCAACAGGATAACACTAGTTCATTTTAATTTTATGCACCTCAACAAGAATTATTCTTCAGTAGTGTAGTTTGCCGTGATGTGTCGGCCTCTTGCACAGCTTACAGTCACGAAGTTATTGATCTAATCCATTCTAGTTAATTCAGACTACTTTCTTGAGGTGACACGATTGTCGTAAACAATGGCTAGAGACGTGTAATGTGGCTCTGAATCGGTTGCAGTAGAGTAGATACATCATCTTATCTATCCCTAAATCCTGAGTTCCAAAATTATTACATACTTTTTATTCTTTGAATGTATCCTTCTTAACTTAAATTTTTATATGTCCAATTGTTTTTTCTACTTTTATGTTTATACTCATCCTGATAATTTTATCTTGCTTGCTATTGTAGTGTGACAACTTGAAGCGACACATTTATATACCAAGCTCTAAGTTTGTTATAACTTACTGACTTACTTAGATATCACATTTGTTATGTTTTACAGAAAGGAGGTCATTCATTATAGCTTTTAGAAGTATTTGTCCAGCTACAAAACAGTTAATGTGCTTAAGAAACTTGTTCTCAAATATTGAATATCGTATTTAGCTAAAGTTGGTTTCAGTTCTTCATACTACTAGATTATTCTTCTGATCACATTATTAATATCTCTATATGCTTGAATTATTACTAAATTCTGTATTTCGTGTATTTACAACACACCATAAATAAATCTGTTAACTTTGTGATAACGCAGATAACTTTGTTAGGTTTTAAATTTTCATTTCATTTGTTTACTGTGTCGAGTCCACATCTATCTAATCTTGTTTACCAATAAATCTACAACTATTATTTCAACTTTCATCTGTGTATATTTTAGTGGGTGTATGCATACGTTTTCACTGAATGATTATTTTATTTATTTAATAACTGACTAAATCGATAAATACCTAAATCAGTTTAATTTACACTTTCAAAGCATTGTGAATGTGAACACTAGATTATTTAAAGTATAGTCTCAGACAACAAGTCATAGCATATTGTGAACATTTGAGAATGTACTACATATGTTCCATAGACAAAAATTATTGGTTTATCTTTAATTATGCCTCTATAAACCGTACATGTAATCGTTTAAACGCTTTATTTATTTCTCATTTTAAGATTAAAAACTAGTGAATTCAAAGTCATGTGTGCGATTGATATGTTGTATTGTTTACAATTTTAATGTGTGTATATTGGGAAATATTAGTGAAAACTATTAGATTGAATGCATATATGTCTTTATTTCAACTAAATTCTTCGTAGCTGTTTTACTTAACAATTATTGATGCCCGAACATCAAAGTGTAAGGTACTTGAAGTTAGTCGGCATAAAACCTTCGACCTAGGTTTTGTTACAGTTGGTACTCGTCAGTTAGGAATACCTGATGCTCATCATAAGAATTCAAAGCTATGTCACACAAGTTCGCACTGTGTCTATTAACACTGAGCTATTCAAGTTGCGACTGGCCTCCTATAGAACGAATATTTGCATTACTGGATAGTGACCAATGCTATCCTTGTCTAATCCTTTCTGTTTTGATCGAATTCTATGGAGTACTTTTTAATATTCCCATTAGTTTGTGATTCACTACCACGCGCGCTTTTTGTGTAAGGTGGTTACAGGAAAATCGAGACAGGTTGTGTACTAGATAGCATTCATCAGCATGGTTAACCTGCAGATTTAGTGCACTATGCACGCAACGATTAGTCAGTTAAACTTAATCAAAAGAATTTAATCAGAAGCTAAAGAACTAGCAAGCATGATACTTGTCACTATTACATATTGATCAACCAATCTAAATGCATATCAATTTAAACTCCATTTCAGTTCACTCCTATTCTCTTAGGTAGTTTTTCATTCTCTGCTTACTGTTTACGTAGTAGGTGCCTGTGAGTTCATCTATGGTGCACTAATTATGAAACTTGTTTTGGCTTATAGGTTTTGTTTTCATAAATTATCATAGTGCAAATAGTCTTTTCTCTCTTTTCTTTTTTTATTAAAGTATGTGTTCTATCATTTGTACTTTACATTTTATTGATTGTAATGAGTTTGATTTTCTACACTAGATGAATATAATTACAGATAAAATACTCAGTCATATGATCTTTTCTTCTCTGAAACTTGAACGTTGTGTGTATCATATGCCTCCTACTGCGAAATCTACTATTCATATTAGTCATTATTTCATTGTTTATAATATTTTCCCAGCTATTGGGAAGTTGCGTATAAACCACTGTTTGATGATAATTGCTGTTCTTTACTTGAGACGTCTAATTGTTTTTAAAAACACGTTTAGTGAGTTGTAAATCACAAACATGAAAGGATTCCATATAGTTATTCTAACAACTTCAGCCGTCCTATTTCACAGCAATTCAGTGCCAATATGCAAGAAAATAAAAAATTCTGATACTAACACTGGCGAATATATTTTGAAAAAAAACAAGTGACAACACTAAGATATCCAATAAATTGTGCATAGTAATATATTCACATTTTCTAAAAAAAAAACAGTATCTGCACCTCTGTAACAATTTCTACTTCATGTCACCTTACATTTACATCCAACAACTCTGAATCGTCATACTAACCTTGGTGATCGGGTTTACCCTAATGAACCAGTCTGTAAGTCCTACCATGCCAAGCAAATTGGTTAAAGAGCAGTAGGAATAAAAGTAACATTGCTAAGGTCCGAGGTCGAAGTTGTACTGTCGGCTGTACAGTTGTTTGTTGGTAATAATATGTTTTTGTCAAACAACCAGCGATACTGCCTTCCAACAGCGGAAGTAAGAAGTTACTTATACATCAGGCATAAAAATGTTTACCTCACCTTACCCTACTAATCTCTTACCCCTGCCTTAAAATGACGGAGCTGAAATACGTAAAGCTATCCACACTTACGCTCAAGCAGTTCCCACTTGTGATATGTAGTCACACTTCTTGGTCATCAAAGCCATCCTTAACCAAGTTTTATCATTGAATATTTCAAGAAAACAATCCTTTTACGGCATCTGCCACTTGGCTGTAATAGCTGACCTTGTACTTCTAACAGCACTCGATATCACCCGATTCGATAATGTTATCACATGCAGTGATGCTTTAAGTTCATTGTTCGGCATATATGTATAACGTAAAGAAAGCTTATAGCTGACAAGGCTATATAAATACGTTTACAATTTCTGTTCGTTTCTAAAATAAATGAGAAGTAGTGAAACTGTTACTGTAATTTGTTGTGCTGTCTTCGCAGAACTCTAGTGTGCATCAATTGGGTGTCAGTTGTAAACAACCTGGCACATATATGTTCTTCCAAGTTGGCACCACATGAATACAGCGAAATGAAATCATCAAGATGGATAATGTAGGAGTACATTTAGCAATAATAGTACTATTATTATTTTTATTATTACTACTAGTAGATGCTATCAGATCCGGCAGTTATTCAAAGTAATGTGTTCAAAGTGGAAAACGAATAGTATCTAAAATATATTTTTGATCCTTATCAAGTAGTATTTTAAAATAAGATAATTATCGTTAACAGATGAATAGTTAAATTAGATCAAGTAAACTTTTTCTAAATTAGTTTGATTATTTGGGTATTATGTAGTTATGTACTTTTATTACTTCGTTTACACATCAACCGTAACAGTTGGTTGAAGATTCCAGTTCATATCTACTTCTGTCATGTGACATTATTGTTTGGCTTCACGCTTAATCAGCCAAATTTTATGACTGAAAGTGTTCTTTGCTTGATATTTCCAAAAGTATTTAATAATTTTAACTGACTTTTGGTGTTGTTTCAATAGTTCTAATGTGGCAGTTGAATGGAAAGGTCCATGTACACGTATAATAACTAATGCGGTTACTTTGAATAAAACTTCTATATCCTACTGTTTTTTTCTCCGTTGTAGTCAGTCGCAAACAAAGCAAAAATTAATAAGTATATACATCATTTTGAATTACCATATCATGACAACACAGTAAAATGAGTACCAACGTTCTAGGTATAGTTGTAATACTAGCAGTAACTAAAAAAGATTAGGTACAGAAGATGAGATTCGAAAAGAAAATTAATTAGTGGAGTAAATGTACAAAGTAATTATTGCTCAGGATACAAGGGAAGACAGAGTGATTTGATCTGCGCCATTTTCACCGATTCTGAATCATGTTACCCGTAGCCTCCAACTATGCTCGTAGTTTTAGATGGTTATCTATTCACTTAATTCGTCACTTGGATTCTTGTCAAGTAAACAGGGAAATCCAAACTATCTGTAAATAGCTAATGTTCATTAGGAAAGAAGCAACTAAAGTCTTATTTCATCTGGTGACTATTCGATTATCGATAGGCATATCTAGTAACTGTATTTGACTTGTTATTAGGGGTTGATAAACCCAACTTGTACTTCATTATTATCATATTTTCAGCTTATTTAGTAACTATCCTCTATTGATTAGGGACGCTTAACAGATGGACGTGGTGCAACGATTAACTGTAAAGACGCTATATTTATTATGACATCGAATGTCGGAAGTCAAGTTATAGCTGAACATGCTCAGGACCTACGACACAGTTCCGGAAATGATGGTTTGTTATTACTAATATTATTCGAGCCAATTTGTGATCAATTGAAATCTTTCCTTGTGTTTATTTTTTTTTAGTTTACGCTTCCACATTGCTATTTAACTGTTAAATATTTACCTGAGACGACTGTATCGCATCTTTAAGCAAGTTTAACATCAAGTTTACGATGCGTAGGTAGTTGTAGAATATTCATGACGAAGTTAACAGAACTCAGCTTTCAACTCCTGTTAAGAGTACGTCAGTGTTTTGTCTTTATAAAACTGTGACTAGTATGTTAAATCACTTGACTTTCAGACAGTCGTCAAAGCATTGTTTAGTGTTGAAAACATGACTATTACTTATTTGTGTTAGGTTTTCCTTAAAACCTTTACACTTGTAAATGCAGTAATCGTTGACCACTCTTCTGAATTCGTTAACTTAATAGGTCATGATTTCTCGCTAAAACTATAAATGTCGTCTCACTGGTAATCACTAGTGGATACGGTTTTATTTAACCTGGCGATTTTCCAGAGTTGTCTTGTGGTCCTTAATTTTTGAGACCATGTTAGTTCACTGTAAAAGAAATGTTAATCATCTTGGTATATATGTTTTAGGTAATTTATGCTTTCTTATTATCTGAGCATCTTTAGGGAAAGTTTTGCTTCAATTTTACCAGCTCGGTTTGACTATGGCATAGATTAGGCGTTTGGTCGCATATCACATGAAGAATAGGGATGTTATTTTATGAGTATGAAGCACGGAATTATTGATGTCTTACACAAGTCACTAGTATACAACAATAAGTATATATAATACGTTAATATAACTCATAGAATCTGCTGTGGAAAAAAGTACTAATGATGCACTTAGATGTCTTGATCATGCTTTTCTCTCCTCAACTGCAATGGCTTTTTACATATATCATGAGTACCCACCAGCCGATTATGCTAGCTCTCTGCACTAGCTATAGTAGAGAGTAGGATAAAAATGTAATCTAATAGCTAGACTACTAAGTTGAATTATCCTGGCTTCTTTGTATATTTTTCTCAAATTGCGATCATTATTTGAAAAGATTTATTCCAAAATTGTTATTTATTTTCCTCCAACGCCTAATCATATGTGCTTATAGTTAGAATTTAATCCTTTTCCTTTGTTTTAGAAATAGTTTCATACAGCTGTAGAGTTTTATCAAGTTTGAAGGTATTATCACAATCTCGAACAGTATAGTTTGGTATATACGTCTTCACAACCCTTGACTATCTAAGAATTTTAGGTTAATTTTTTCTTAAGTCAGTAATTTATTAATAGTTCATTTATCAGCCAGCAATTCTTATACTTGGCTTCGAACTTCACTCGTAGTGTGACTGGTAGTTGTATTGAAACATAATAATTAAAAATCAAACATTTTATCTACTGAATCGATTGATTCTTAGTTGATAACGGCACACAAAAGAATTTACTACTTCGTGTATATTCACACATATTTACCTTTAATAATGATTACGTTTACGTGTTATGGCTTCATTTCTTTTTCCTTCTTTAATAATTTTAGAAGCTGATATTGAAATATCTCGTGACTTTAAAGAAAAGGTTATGCGTCCGATTTTAAGAGTAAGTTATCACATAACAACGATGATTATGGAATTGAGTAAATTGTGCTTTTTCCACTCGTTATTTTTGAGTATTTTATTCAAAGGTAGGGTTCCGAAACTTGAACTAGGTCTCAGTATACAGTTCTCATGTGCGATGATTTAAATTTGTGACACATTCCTACTCATTCTCACTCTAAGTTTTGGGCTTTATTCTGCTAATTACATTTTTTTGGTTTCTTCTTGAACTGTTTACTATATATTTCATTTTCCAACTGGTATATGTCATGATAACCTAAACTGGTACAAATTTATGTCAGATTCTACGTTGTGCATACATAGCTGGTTGAACAGTCCCATTTTCGCTGTCTGATGGGACTGGATGAAATCCAAATGATCGACTAATGCAGATGTATCAGTTTCTATTCTTCGTCTGATTTTCATTATTCGATTTCATTCCGTTTTTTTTTAAACTATTATTCTTATATTTAGTTCCCTTATTTAACCTAGTAATAATCGTGTAAGTGAGTTTTCTGAAGTTGCAGTGCAAAAATGTGACATATGTTGTTAATCAGTTATGGAATAAGCTGGAAACCAACCTTGGTAATACTGTACGTCAATCGACTAAAGTTGTGAAATGTAAACTACTTCACTGCGATTCACTGTTC
This sequence comes from Schistosoma japonicum, assembly GCA_025215515.1. NCBI lineage: Eukaryota > Metazoa > Platyhelminthes > Trematoda > Strigeidida > Schistosomatidae > Schistosoma > Schistosoma japonicum. Next base: position 16,270,226 of record CM046063.1, on the reverse strand, counting down.
TAAATAATGCTTTATTCATTACACGAATTTGCTTTCATATGATTTCGTATCTATAGTACTGAATAGTCTCGAATTAGGATAAGCTAACTATCTACTTTTCTCTCTTTTTCACAATGGTTGTTCAACTGATATCACTTCGTCATTACACAAGCAGAATTTATTATTCTCTTGAATAATTCCGTGACCATAGACTTGTCATTTTATTCACCAAAACATCAAGGAAGACGTTTTGTATTCACTTTTTATTAATTTCATGTAAGGTATCACTAGGTCATTCTAATAAAATCATACATTCCAACATAGACTCATGTTAATTTAAATACTTACGCCTCTCAGCTAGTGATCAATTCATGCATCTATTAAATTTTAATATTGATGGTAAACAATCACCCAGATTGGTGGAGCTTATAAACAATTTTATCGTATCCGTGCTAAACGTAACTTTATGAAATTTTTTCGCTCCGTAATTTGTTCACTATAACATTCCTCTGATTCATAGAATAATGAAAAAGACTCAATGGAATAGCAGTGCAACACAATTTCTAGTCTGATTCTCATTTTCTTCTTGACATACAATTAATGTTGTCTGTTATGAGACATATATGCATACACTCCAAAAAGTATTTGAATTGCATGTATATCTAATGTGTGCAATAATGTTCACCAAATATAAATTCGAAATTCATTTAAGTAGTTTACTTTAGTTTTGTAATATTTTGAGTCAATGGATGATAAATTTTTTTCCTACCCCGTGCATAGTTTAATAATTTTCTCAATTAATTTGGTCTAGTTACTTAATTCGCGTTTTGTCTATAAATTTTGCATAAGCTTATTCACAGGTCTTGAATACAACGCCAGGTGGGGTTGACCATTCGTACTGTAACGGTTGACATGGCGGCCTCCACAATCAATTCAACGCTGGACTCAAATAGACCACATTGCTATCAGCCATCGTTGGAGAGGCTCGATAGAAGAACGCCGCTCATATCGGGGTACATGTTTAGACGCAGATAATACTTTAGTAAAAGCGTGTATTAGTCTGCATCTCACTGTACATCAGAGAACCACGGTAAGAATCCCCCCCTCAGATTCCGACTTAATGGTGAAAAAGTCAAGAATACATTGCAAGAACAACTAGAAAACCAATTAGTCAACTGCGTAAACTGTACTCATCCCGAGTTAGCTTGGAACAATATTCAAAAAGCTGTTGAAACAGCAGTAATATCTACTGATAAACTAAACCAAAAGGTTAAGAAAACTCAGTGAATTTCAACTGCATCTACTAAACTAATAGATGCTCGACAACACATTCCGTCTGGTTCCGAACACGATGAGGAACGAGGGCAACTTAAACACAAGCTGGTTAAAAGCTTATGCAATGATCGTGAGTAGCAGTGGGTGGCGAAAGCTAAAGAGATGGAAAAGGCAGCTGCAATAGGTAACAGTAGACAGCTGTTCAGACTTGTTAAGGAAACGATCATCAGAAATCCGGCTGCTAGTGAAACCATCTCCGAAGAAGTTGGGACCATTATCCACTGACGATCCGAAAGAGTAGACCGGTAGGTAGGACACTTTAGGAAACAGTTCAACTGGCCTTCGGCCTCATCTCATTCGCCCACCATCCCCAAGCAATCTAAATGGTAAATTGATATTGGTCTCCTCCCAACTCTCAGTGAGGTTGAGAAGGCTATAGAGAATCTAAATCGAGGCGAAGAAGGCGGACCTGATAAATTAATCCCTGAGATACTTGGGGACGGTGGTTCAATTTTAGCAGTGAGATTAACTGAGATCTTGGCTAGAATTTAGGAACTAGACGTAATCCCATCTGACTCGTCTCGAACACTAATTGTTCCAGTCTATAAGAAAGGACAAAAGTTCTCTCGTAATAATTACCGAGGAATCAGTTTAACAAATATGGCGTCAAAAATATAGGCTTCAATAATACTTCGACGCCTAACTGAAGCTCGTGAAGAGCAAACTCGAGAAAACCAAGGTGGTTTCAGACCTGGACGTGGTTGTATAGACCAAATATTCACACTCTGGTAGGTTCTATAACATAGGTACACTTTTATATGTCCAACAATAGCTGTATTCCTTGACGGCGTTTGACTCTATCGATCGCGAGGTTATGTAGCAATGTCTGCCATTGAAAGCGAGTCAGAGAAGTACATTAACCTTATATAAGCTCTCTACTGGAACACCACGTGTCGAATCACAGCTTATGGCGGACTGTCGTGGAAATCGACTACTTCAAGTGGTGTCCGCCGAGGTTGTCTGCTTTCGCCATTTTTATTTAATTTTATCATTGACGTAATTTCGGGATTAACATTTTCATCTTTTAACTTGACTTGGAATATGCAGATGACATAGTTCTGTTGGGTGAAGATGCTGATAAGATGCGGAATCTCTTGACTGCCTAAAGCATCAATGCAAGCATGTTTGGGATTCGTTTCTCCGCACCTAAATCCAATATGCTGCTTCAGGACTGGCTTAATGCGGCACCGAAGTTAATGGTAGGGAGTGAATTAATCGAATGTGTTAACCGCTTTACTTATCTCGAGAGCCTCATTAGTCCTTAGTGTCCTGATGTTTGATGAAATCTCAGCTCGTATACATAAGGCCCGATTGGCTTTTGCCCATTTGCGTCACTTGTGGCGTAGGTGAGATATCCGTCTTCCGACCAAAGGACGCGTTTACTGCGTAGCAGTTAGATTCGTTTCACTTTATGGATGTGAAACATGGCCATTAAGGTTAGAGGATATTCGTTGGCTTCTAGCATTTTATCATAGATGTCTCCGTAACATTGCTCGTGTTTGCTGGGACCACCGAGTAAGCACTGAGTGAGTTAGGAATAGAGTACTAGGTAAATACAGTAAGTCTATTGATGAGGTAGTGAATCTTCACCAGCTGAGGTAGTTAAGACATGTGTTACGTATGCCTGACCACCGTCTACCTCGACGAGCAATGTTGTCTGTTATGGGAGTAGGCTGGGAGAAAGCTAGGGGCGACCAGACGAAAACATGGTACCAATCCATGAAGTCATTGAAAATTGGGCTGAGCCATGTTAATAGATGCAGACTACATGGTTGTGGCCCATGTGATAATCGTAACAAATGGTTAAAGACTTTGGGTGATATGGCTCGAAATCGTTCGCGATTGCGCAAATGCACCCATTCCTTGTTTTCCTCCAAATTCTAAGTCTTTGAGCTTATCATAATTTTCTTTTTACTGAATCACATTTTTTTTGTTTCAACTCTTATCTCTGATCTTTATACGTTTTTGATTAGTACTTACTCTATTACTACTTCCCCTACTCTGGGACTTGGTCTGACAATTTAATCTCTATCCGCTAATTGAGGCATGGCAATTTGAACTGATGTACGCATGTACCAAGTTTTACGTTGTAACTGACTGACTGATTGCAACGAAACTGGTGATTAATTCTTTCTGGTTTTCAATGGTTGTATGTCTTAATTCTATGAGTGATGTACATTTAACATATAGTTTTTTCTTTCAGATTGAAGCTGTATAAAAGTACAAAGTATTTGTTTTGAAACAAAAAAGGGAACTTCATATTGGTAAATAAACTTTGGTTCTCAACAGTTGAGATGCCTTCATTTCCGTACTATATTTAACTATATAATTCTGAGCGACAATGCAGCAGTTAAGGCATTCAGCTACTCCTAAACTTATAGCTTACAAATGCGTTATCCACCTCACGTACTTCCTTTCTGGACAATCTGTTATTAACACTAGCTTCCACAAACCTTGTGCTGTATTTGGCAAATGAGTGTCCATTTATGTAACTGGATAGTTAACTGTCAGATAATTTGATGTCTAGCACTATAATGTTCTAATTTTATTGATATGTTCGAGGAAATACAATAGGTTCCGCTTTTTAATTTGTATACAGTGGCTAAAAAATATAATTGGGATTGTATTATTGATAGTCATATCCGATGGCTTAACTGTTGGCACGAAACGAGCCTGATTAAAGCACGCTCAAAACATGCTCACGAAGCTGTGCTGTGATTGGTCCATTCTTAGCCAACTAGAGCCAACGACCAATCGGGGAGTTTCTAGAATACTCGATACCATTGTTTATATAAACCCTAGTGTAAATCATTTTGCTTGACTTTGCCTTTTGCTGTTAATTTCTCAATACATCTTGCTACCTGTTCTCTCTTGTTCTGATTTGGGATCCAGTCGCGGTCGTTGTGAAATCGTAGAATACTAAGCGGGTAGGACAATATACAACATTAACTGTTTATGCATCAAGTCTAGAAATTGATTTTTCTTTCCACACTCGTCACCCATGTATCCTCCAGCTTTTACCACTGCTTACTTTTATCCATTGTGTTATTGCAATTAGTCAGTCTCATTTTTTAAAAACTTTTTCAGAGACATTTTCTTCGTGATGAGTTTCTTGGTCGTATTAACGAGATGGTTTACTTCTTACCATTCTCAACGTCAGAACTTACCGAATTAGTAAATCGTAGTTTAAAAAGTTGGAGTGAAAAGGTTTGTGTTCCTTTAATTAGTTTTCATAAAATATAATTTTTTTGAAATACGAATAGTACATACATAAAGCAACTTGTGGATGTTGGACCATTGTCATCTAACTATACTCTACCTGATTGAGATGGTATGACTACCTAGCCTTATACTGAAGCCATATCATCCGATGACTTTCTGTATTGGTCCACCCTAACCATGGTAATCACCAGGCTTTCTTGTCCCTTCTGTACATGCTATATAATAGTCAGTTTTACTAGGCAAGAATATATTTTAGAAGATAATGAGGAGCATATAAATCGCTGTCTACTTACCAAGTTCACTGTGTACATCGAACAGACGATTGTCGCCTTTAGCAAGTTGAGATCATTCATTTACCATGTAGCGACCAATCTTCGGAAGTGAGGGTATATGGGGTGTAACTTGGTTAGGGTTGTTACACTAACCTTATAAACGTAATAAGCTACACATGAATTTCATTTTAGTGATCCATATAGCAGACTAGATGGTCATGCTTTAGAGTTTGGCGAATGAACCACTTTCCTGAAATATGATCTAGAAAATGTCGTAGTTTGCATTAAGCTTTCATAGTAGGTCTGTATATATTGAGCGGCACATAATTGCTGTTTAAAGATTTAGTGGATTACACTATTTCTGAACTGACCTTCTAGCCTAATTATGATTTATGAGATATAGTCAGTAGATGTGCTGAAATTCACTATCCATACGGGTAGTATGTTTGTATGCAAATAGTTTATATATCCTTTATATATATACTATTGATGAATTCCGATATGTGAAAATAACGGTTTCAAGAATTAGTTTAAACATATAAGACAGAATGTACGTATTAACTGTCACTTCGTTTGTAATATCACAAATCAGTTTTATCTGTGATTCTGATATTCGTTGAATGAGTGTTTTTAGTCCAATTTACTATGTCCTACAGTCCGAGCGACCTCATTTTTCTCTGCTTTCAGGTAAATGCCTCCGTACTATTTCATACGCATCTTTAAATTATATTCATGACCAATACTTTGTTGACTGTCTTTACATAGTCTGCTACATACGTATTTGTTGGATGATTTATCCTTAATTTAGCTGTGTTCAAATTTTGTTGCACGTTGTAGGCACTAAAAAGACACTCTCTGACAATAACATGGAATCGTGAAGTAGTAGATCTTATTGTTGATGGATATGATGTGTATTATGGAGCACGGTCAATTAATTATGAGGTAAGAGTTCTGAATATTACTGCGTTTCTATAATTGTGCATTTAATATCAACTTTTGTGGAAATAGAGAAATTCAGCTTAGTAGTCTCATCGTCTTGGCTTACCTTGGTTTGAATACGAAAATATTCCATTAGTTGCGGTCATGAATCGACTGGAGTTTCGAGACGTAAACCATTAGATTTCGACTCATTAATCTAAAGGCTAGGTGCTCGTCGTGATACCTGGAGTTCCTGAAAATGATCCTTAGTGGATTCATAGATACTGGTTGTTGAAAAGCCCCATACTAGGAAGTGCTGCCTAATGTTCCATGGTTCTCTAGTCACAAGCAATGTGTGATTTAAATTACAAAATTCCATTAAATTGTTTCCTACGGCGAGAACTATGTGTATCAATGTAATTAATCCTCACTTTCAATTGAAAGATGCAGGTATGTGCACTATCATACGCTATCACATGACACTAAAAATGGTTTGTCGACAATCATTCAGAATATACGAAACACTCAAGGGCTACATTTTCCCTGTATTAAAACTTTCCAGCAATACACAATATTTGTAGATTTCAGGATGATTACTGTTTTGGTAAATAATATGAAAGCGTCCATCATATCGCAAACTGTTGTATTTCAAAGGTAGTTAGGCTTACAATTTTTCAAATACAATTTTTAGTTATTACTGAGATATAACTCGAAATCTAAGATAAACTAGGAGTCACAATGTTTACGCGTTGAATGATGCTGTATCGAATTTATGTTTATCTTTCATCTTTATCTTAGATTGAACGTAGAATAATCAGTCTTCTCGCTTTAGCTGATGAGCAAGGATATCTGCATCCTGGCAGTCATGTCAATATTAGTGTCAGTCATAAAAGTGTTAAAGATGAGGCTTGGTCGTCGAAAAAATCTGATGGAAATAATGATTCAATAACTTCCTCTCCACCACGTATAGTGCTTAATGTTACAGATTCAAAAGGCAAAACGGAGGTACTCGATTTAACACAGACCGCTATTTCATGGGCGTGAGATATACTTAGTTTTCAATTCTTCACTTTTAAACTCAGATTTTCTAATCCGATCCCTACTAGGAAATTATTGAAATCACCCCTTGTCAAATATACGTGACTAATAAAATGACATTTGTGCACTGGAAAGACATTCTTTTCTTTAAGATATTTTAAGTTTTCTCGGATGAAATTCCAACCCGTTCTGGCATCTGTAGTAAACTAGCTCATAAAAATAACTGCTCGTTTTAAGGATAATCATGTTAGTTTTGCTCTTTTAAAATTGAATTTTATGGCTAAGACAGTAAATGATGTTAGCAACTTGACCACCCAATATTTACACGTAAGTTATCTTAGCACTAAGTTACTTTTCTGCGTCCCGTTAATATAAAATACGCACTTACAAATAAATTTTCTATCTTATTGACGTAACACAGTTACCACAAAAGTAACTGGTATAGAGTGGGAATTAATGTAGGAATTGCATTTTAATCATATTAATAAGTATAAGAATAGTAAAATTATGAGGAAGGAGAAACGCCAAGTGTTTGCAGTGCAATCTAATACATAAAACAGCACTCTCGCTAGTTCGGATAGGAGTATTTGCCTTACTACCAATGTCAGTTTCCAAGCAAGCTAGAAGCTAAAACGATGTGGTTCCGCCACGTTTATGTTTAGATATCCTGTAACTCATTGCCTTTAAAACTGGACAACAGTATGTAATTACTTCTCGGATTTATGATTTCCACCAAATTCTGCAAATACTGATTAGCGATTTCTTAAGTTTCCAAAAGACAACCTAACATCTGACTTACTACTATGCGACCCTATTATATATAGGCAACTAGTATCCCAAGGGTATAGATAGTGAGACGATGTATATTAACCTAACACGTGTCACGATCCTACTTATTTGTGATGCAAATCAACTTATAATCCACAGGTTGTTTTAATCAAGCTATGAGGATTATATGTTGGCTAATCGACTGCGTGTATATTTACAGTAAAACCAGATAGAAATATTCTAGCTAGTAAAACGTTAAAGACATAGAGTTACGCAGGCTTTTGTAGATGAGTTTCGAAAAGTATATTTATGTGACAAATTATATATCCAGATTAAAGCTTATGGAACTAAAGGTGTCATCCATAAAGAAAGTTATCTTTTTTACTAAATCAACCACCTAATCTTTGATCAAGTCTCGAAAGCCCATTATGAAGTTTACTATATATCATAATGTTTATCTGACAGAGTTGCATGGAATATTACTAAAACGCAGTTTGATCGATCCAAATGTTTGGGCCTTTCAATATTTCAGTTACTATCTGACGTCGATCTATACGGTATTTCAGCATTCGCAATATATTTTTTAGACAGTTTGGCCGGCAACCTTGTGCGTAACGAAATGAAGAAATTCCGAATACAGTAACGCCACAACATAGGTGCATTCTCTGATATTTGTATCTATTCGTCTGCTGCTGAAGACGATCAAATACAAGTTGGAATCTTCTAACCTTCATTTAAATGATCTTTCTGTTGTCTTAGTACAGAAAAATTTTCGAAAAGATCACTGTACCACAAACATTCAATATACTTCAAGTGTATCTCGTGAGATCGATTTGAAGACTCACGACCTAGTCGCGATTTCAACGCAAAGAACAGAAACTATAAGAAAAACATTTACAAGTTGTATTTAGAAATTACGGATCTTATTTTATAAAAAGTCTAATCTGTTAGTAGTTCCTCAAATTAAAGTGAGTAGAAAATGAAAGTAACAAGGAATTTTCTTTACATTTAAAACTTACTATACAAGAATAAATAAACTTTGAGACTATCGAAGGTCCTCAGAAGAATGTTCAACAGTATCGTCAAATATCACATGTTGACTTTGTTCATATAACGGAAGATCTGTGGAATGTGGATGAAATCCTGTTTCCTTACATTTTAGCAGGAACGTAATGCCATGATTAGGAGTTAATGAAAAACATTTAATATCATCGAACTTAGGAGCACATACTATTGCAATCGCTTCTGGAAGCATAGCCTGATAAGATAATTGACAGTGCAAATCAACAGCTGATAAAAATGCAGTTTGAGTAGGATGTGTGTGAATCCAACCCAGTGTAATCAGCTGCCTCCTTTCTAAGTACTCAAAAACTTCTTCCTCTTTATATGTTACACAAGAATCTGAAGTACCGCTCTGTTTTGGAATAAGAAGATTTGTAATATAGAAGTTACCATTGATTAATCTCCCACACAAAGTCCCACAAGTTTCTCGATTTTCTTTAGTGTTTTTTGCTGCAAGTTGCAAAAAGTCACGTATTAAGCGTCGAGAAAGGTAAGTTTTTGTCAAACCATAATTTCCTGTGTAATTGTTGTAAAAAAATCTCGGAATCTCACTAGGAGTGTCACTGAAAGCTTTATTAAAATCAGGATATAACGCTTCACTACAGGAAGAGTTAGACAAAGTAAGCCCACTAGAGTTATAATTGACAGGGTACGTTTTTGAATCATGGTCAAGAAACGATGCTACCGGTCCATTAGTATTTGCTTTCCATTCAGTTATACTTAGTGACTTTTTATGAAGCTCATACTCTTCCGTGTACTTCTTCTTCAAATCATCTTTCAAAAATTCAGCAGACTTTGGCAGTAAGTTACCGAGGCTTTTCAGTTCGTTTTGAACCCGTGGATCTAATCTCTGGTAGCCATTATGACTAGGCAATTCTCGGATACATAGAACAGCTCTTATGGTCAGTACATACGCTTTTTCTTTTTGCCCTGCTTCTGAGAACTGAACAGATAGACGAAACATAGATCGGATGAACCGTGCATAATGAGTAACATCGATATTTTGAATTATGTTGAAATCCTCGGCAGATTGAAGAAGGGCATTCAGACGTTCTTGAGGAGTTCGATTCATGACGTAAATCGTACAGCCCAGGTTCTTACATTAAACTTTACTTACGTTATATCCAAATGACGAACAGGTTCTACCACCCTTTTAGCTAAAAACAGATAGAATTAAGTAGTTAATTTGGTAACAACATGTTTTAGATTATGGAAATCGCATCATTTTTGTTAAACAGATCTCCTATATAGCTGGTGTTTCACCTTAATGGATAACCAACAATGTGAATTTATGGAAATTATTCTTAGTCATACTAGATAATAATTAATCTATAGGAGAAAAAGAACTCTTCACGTAGCACGATTAGTATAAAATAAATGAAATACGTGCGTGAAATGCCGTTCATATCACTGACTAAGTATAGGATGTAATAGACCTTGAGTACTTTTATCGTGAGAGACAGTGATAATGCTCATCTATCTATGTAGAAGAGATGGTTTACATTCGGAATTCATTGATTGAGTGCGGAAAGCTGCAATTTATAAACCACCTCTCCATAAATATACGCAAAACTAACTCTAAGATATCAAAGTACATGAACAGTATTTCGTAAAATCCTTTAGATAAAACAAAACTGGTAGGCAAACTAAGTTACTGAAAAACTAAACTTCAGTAAACTACTTTACCCACACGGTAAAACTACCAAAATATTTGAAAACAACCGATAAATCCAAAACGTTTCAAGTTGTTAGTATCATAAAACTGTCTGGTCAAGCGTAATAAAAAATTGGTATGTATACAAAATTATTTTGAATACACGTGATAAGGCGTTATCCATTGAATCATAGGAAATCTCGACATTAATATAGTTAGTGACAGGATATGAGCCTAAGTACTGCACTTTCAACAGTTAAGTCACAAGTTAACCTTATCGAAACTTAATCAGCGGTTTTGTATGTAGCGCGACGCACTAACTTGCATGCCATTAGGGAGTTACATATTATTTCTAATAATGGTTAATGTTATTTGTCATTTTAAGTGAATCACACATTCACTTGTTAATGAGTATGTGGTGTTTTCGTTCATTTGCTTTTCCCATAACTTATCACCTTTTGTTGAAGACAGCAGTATATTTACATCGTTACACTCTGAATAAACTTGAAGAAATGCCCTTACTTGCACGAACCAAATAATGGATACTATGTGTAAGAAGCTGTGCAATTTATTTTTAAATCCACGAGTGCACACATAACGACTACTCGTTGTTGATATTACAGTTGCCTCATGATAATCGTCGTAAATTATTTCACCAAGTTTTATTTGCATCTCTTAGTGGAAACGTGAATTTGCTAGCATCTTTATTTGACACCCACCACCTAGCGAAATTCAGTTCCAGGGCATTAAATCAACTTATGATAAATTAAACTTAGTGTTACCTAAAAAGCTAAAATCGTTTATTGGAATAGTGGCAATGGGTTCAAATATACGGGAACTTAACATGAATATAGCTTTACAAATAGAAAGTTGAAATGTAGGTTATTTATAGATTCACGTTGCCCATATGTAGTCAATCTGACGGTCTGGTGTCTGATGAAATCTCAGCTCGTATAGATAAGGCCCGATTGGCTTTTGTCCCATTTGCGTCACTTGTGGCGTAGGTGAGATATCCGTCTTCCGACCAAAGGACGCGTTTACTGCGTAGCAGTTAGATTCGTTTCACTTTATGGATGTGAAACATGGCCATTAAGGTTAGAGGATATTCGTTGGCTTCTAGCATTTTATCATAGATGTCTCCGTAACATTGCTCGTGTTTGCTGAAACCACCGAGTAAGCACTGAGTGAGTTAGGAATAGAGTACTAGGTAAATACAGTAAGTCTATTGATGAGGTAGTGAATCTTCACCAGCTGAGGTAGTTAAGACATGTGTTACGTATGCCTGACCACCGTCTACCTCGACGAGCAATGTTGTCTGTTATGGGAGTAGGCTGGGAGAAAGCTAGGGGCGACCAGACGAAAACATGGTACCAATCCATGAAGTCATTGAAAATTGGGCTGAGCCATGTTAATAGATGCAGACTACATGGTTGTGGCCCACGTGATAATCATAATTTTCTCTTTACTGAATCACATTTTTTTTGTTTCAAATCTTAACTCTGATCTCTATACCTTTCCATTAGTACTTACTCTATTACTACCTCCCCTACTCTGAGACTTGGTCTGACAATTTAATCTCTATCCGCTAATTGAGGCATGGCAATTTGAACTGATGTACGCATGTACCAAGTTCTACGTTGTAACTGACTGACTGACTACGTAGTCAATTATTAGGTTATTGTTTATTCTTAAAAACAGATAATTTTAAGGTTTTATGCAATCGTCTCAAAATACACTTACACTGTAAATTGATTACAATAAAGTGAAACAAATTTGTTGAGTTACCAAAAAATATGTTGATCACAGAAATATCGGAACCATTTACATCTCTTATAGGGCTGATTTCAATCTGTTGTAAGTAAAATGCAAAAGTACAGCAAAATACGGTGGTATACTTCAAACAATTTACATAATCATTTCAGTATATACGTTCCAGTTTATAATAAACCAATAGAGAACATGGAAAAATAATGGGAAATGTGTAAAAATGAACTAGGAAACAAAGTAAAGATAGGAGTCTGAGACCACAATAATTAATATTTTGAAAAGAGCAAGAACAGATATTTGTGCAGAATAAAGTGGATTCACTTTGTTTCGTTTGGTTTTCGTCGGCTGCATACAACCTACTATATTGTAGAATCAACATTTAAACAAATGCAACATGCAACGAAACAAAGTGAATTCACTTTATTCTGTGCAAATATCTGTTTTTGCTCTTTTCAAGTTAACAAACGGAACGGAATGTATGAAACTAATGTTTTGGTAGATAATTAGTACTTATTACTACTGGAAATGGGAGTATAACTCGGGACTAACGACAAAGTATAAATTAATGCATTAGTAAAGCTTTGGGGTCTGCGGTTTGACCTCTTTAACACTGGCCTAAGATGTTAATTGATGAACACTTCCCTGATGAGCACACAAATTTTTTAGCAAACCGTTGACTACCACAGTTCAGGATTGAGAAGTCTCAAATAACCAACAAAAATGTTTAAACAACTGTAGGTACCAATTTCTATGTCTACATGATTATAAGTAGTACAGTAAGACGCAGTAAGGATTTGTAGAAAACAGCAATAGATATTGCTATGCAAATTCCAATTTGCTGTTGGTAAGCCTATCACAAAATATGTGAAAATGAGGTCATTCAATTGAATATTATGCACTACCACTTATCATGAGCGACACACAGGAATCTGACTACGTATGTATGGTGTAACTAAAATTTCAGGATGAGCTGTCGGACTCCACAAGTATGGACTTCACGAGACAAATAAATATGTACGCAAACAAATCAACATAATTTCAAGTAGCAAATCGGTCTAGATGGATGTCCATTAGGTCAAAAATACTTTCCACAAACCTACGAAAGTAGGCAATTGTGCTTTAAAGAATTTGAAAATAGTAAAGTCGTAACGTCTCAACTCCAGAAGAATACGAGGTTGTTTCCGATACCTAAGTACTGTAAAATTTGCCCTAAGCAAATAGGATTGGAAAATTGATCAACTTTATGTAACGTTGAGCCTGTTATTGCGATTCGCTTGGATACCCATGTTGAGCAATAACAAAAAGTTGAAAGCTTCTCACAAGGAATACATTAGTTAACCCCTGAAGATGCATCTCAATATGTATTAAAATATTTATCCTAATTACTATAGCGAACGTTTTTTAGAAGAAGCTAACTGAGGACAGTGATTATGAGAAATAAAACTACTGACAAATGAGGCAACGTAATAGTAACGTACCGCCAATTTAAGATCAGAGCGCTGAATGAAGTTTCATTTTCCAGCTTCTAGTATCTTTTGATGAGCAACACTATACCAATTGATTTCTTTGTTCTAGCGTCTTGATGTTAAACTGGGGTTCTAGGTTTTTGTGAATATTTAATTTGAGAACTCTAGTAACTCAATTGGATTGAGGTCACATGAAATTGAGTTGGAGAGAACCAGCAGTTATCACATTATTAGACAGTCAGTTAAGTGATGAAGTGACGAGAATAGAGATAAAAGTGAATACAAGAGAAAGGAAAATAGACAAGAACAAGAGAGATGGAAAGCAGGATACAAATGATAATGAACAGATGAGTGGATAAGTTGGGTAAATTGATAGTAGTGGTATATACAGTAGTAAAAGACAGTAGGTGCGTGACGTAGGCTAGCCAAACCGCTGTCAGCCTCTATTTTACGAGGCTGACGGAATTACATTTCGTACATGCATATCTTTCTAACTGCTTTCTAATGTTGTTTATGAGTCGGCTGAGACCGCAGCAGTGGTAAGGAAATACTGAAGATAGAGCAAACTCTCAGTGAGGAGAAATGTAACTTGATCCGAGTGTTTGCTTTTCAATATGAGAATTGCTAAGTTGTAGACTACGAGGGATTCGAAGCAGTGTCACCCTAGACGTACGGACTGAGCTGTTCAACATTTGGAAAACCGTTATTAAATCACATCCCATTTCTTTAGCTAAGCGAGAATAGGCCGATCATGCGTAGCCGGTCTTCATATGACCCTATGTTGGACTGTGTAACTCACTTCATAGTCCGTCCCTACACTTTTTCATCAGGTTTGCATCATGTTTTAGAGGAAGAGGAGTGATTTTGTTGTATGCCTTGAGACGTAGTTGGATATAGGTCTCTTTTGTGGCGAGAAAGAGTTCAGGGTTGAGCACTCTTGTCTGGCTTCGGATGAAGTGAAACGTGGCTTAGGCTGTGGTTTTGACCCCTCGTGATAGCTTATTGCCGGTATCGAATGCGTTGGTCAGAATAAGACCTATAATTATCTTCGTTAAGCTGGCAGAGAGGCGGTCTCTGTGTAAGTAGTAGCGTTACTTCCACACTCCAGAGGTGTGGAAGTACATCACACGGCATTTCTTTGTGTTGAATTACAAGGTGTTGGCTTGCAGCCAGTTTTTGAAATGAATCAGATCTTATTGTGGTGTTCGAGGTATACTGTGTGAACGGGGATTTACAAGTAAAAATGGTATTCCATCAGCCTATTTGAGCAGAGAGTGACCAAGTTTTTGTTAGCTCCCCATATCACACACCTGTCTTTTACCGCTGCACATACCGCCACCGTCAGTTGATTCAACTGATCTATCAACCTTTTCATTATCATTTACACGTCTTCTC